>CM038348.1:3654370-6054370 GCA_021464625.1 Proterorhinus semilunaris
CAGCTGCAATTTTGTACAATTTGACTCTTCGGCTCTGTATTGAAGTGCACATGTAATCGGTGTTGGAGTATGGAATGAATTGACCGGATAAATAACTATTGTAAACAAAAAGGGGAATGGATGACTGGGTGAGAGCACACTGTTTGCCAAGGAGGACCAATGCACGGGAAGTCAAAACGGACATTTATTACGAAAAGGTTTAAAAACAGTAAAAATGCCCACAACTAAAAAAAGTTACGTTAAAAAGTCCATTAAAAACAAGGTGGGCTAAAAGCGGTAAAACAATGTTAAAAAGGGCGGCGTCCACGAACAGGATCGGTGTGCAGCGGTCCTACTCCTTATTGGTCCAGGGCAGCACGTCAATCTGGTCACACGCACCGGGTCTCCTGCAATACCAAATATAGGCCAGCACGGGGGTCCGAGACGACTGGGCCTTAGGCTACGAAGGTGGAGTGTCGCTACAATAGTCCTCCTCTGCCCCTGCGTGTAGATCGCTTCGGAACACTTGTGGTCTCAACGTGCTCGCGGTCCCCGATGCGTGTGCCGTCCCGCTGTCCCTGGTCGTGGAATGCCGCTGTCTCCTGCTGGGTGTCTCTTCCTTGTTCGATGCCTTTTCGCTTCTGTCCTCCTTTGTTCCTACGCTGCCTTTTATTTGCTCCGGAGCTGGCGGACACAGGTGTGCTGATTGTGTCGTCAGGGGTTGGGGTAAAAGCATGTGACTGGCACCTTCTTAAAAACTATATAAATAAGATACAAATGCACTGCAACGATAAAACCAATATTAAAACCACAGCACACAGTAAAAACGATATAAAATGCCATGTCACTGCACGGGATCACACACAGTCAGCGCGTCACTTACTTCACCTGGATTTGCTGCCCTCATCGGTCTAAAGGGGATTTAGCCGGTCAACAAAACTCGCTTTGGACATTCTAAGTGGCTGCCGCAGGTACCTTCTGTGGGTCATTGGATTTAGAGGAGCACTTGTTACCCGGTCGTCAGTAGGCCTTCAATCAACCTGCTGCTGGAGGGAGGTGCACGGGCGTGGCCGGCTGTTCGGTGGTTGCTGAGTGAACGAGGGGTCCTGCTCTCCTGTGGTTCAAGCCGGGAAAGCATTCGCTCAGCGTCTGGGAGGTAGGCCATTGTTGCCCTGGTTGCCCCTCACTGACTTTGTTTACAACGGAGCAAAGTTGCATAGAACTATGGCAACTATGGATGAGCGTGAAAGAGACAAAGACGTAACGCAACCAGTGCAAAGGGACACTGTGTATGCTGAAAGTGCGCATGGGCAAACTGTTCGGCCTAGGGAAAAAAGGACCATCAAATTGACGGCCAAAGCATATTCAGAGAAGCTTGAACAACAGAAAATCTAAGATAAATGAGGCGGCTAATTTGAGAAAATGCATACAAGAGCTTATTGAAGAGAACAGCCAACCTTCAGAGATGAAAAGTATTTTTGACACATTTTTGGTTTTGTGTGAAGATGTAAAATGTAGGGCTGGGCACTTCGGTCGTTTAGTCGACTAATTGGTCGATGCCGTCGCGGTCGACCAAGATTTTCATTGGTCGACTAGACTTTACTATGCAGGGGCTTTCAGTTGCAGCATCCATCCATCTTCTTCCACTTGTCCGTTGCCGGGTCGAGGGGGCAGCTGTTGGAGCTGCACCAGCCCCTATGGCGCCCCCTGCAGGTGGTGGGTCCACAGAAGGACGGCCTCATGGTTCTAACCGGGCCTGTTGGTCTCTCATAAGGGGCTTCACCCATTCACACTCTCATTCATACACCAGTGTGCGCAGACACTGGAGGCAAGGAGGGGGAAGTGTCTTGCCCAAGGACACATCGACAATGTGCACCTTCAGGAGGCGGGATTCGAACCCCCGACCTTCCGATCATGAGACGACCCGCTCTACCACCGTTTTTATAATAATTTTTAATAATTGAATAATAATACTTTTTTATTTTTGGTCGACTAATCGCTACATGTGCCATACTCTTGGTCGACCAACCATTTCCTTGGTTGGTTACAGCCCTAGTAAAATGTAATCATAATGCTCTGATGGAAATGTTACCCGATATTGAAAAGGAGAAACATGACACATGGTTTAAAGCTAAAATGTTGTTCAATGAAATGGTTATTTCTGATGTCAACGCAGTTTTAGCTGGGTCTGATTTAGTCATTTTTGATGATAAAATTATTGTCAACATTGATGAAATTGATGCTGACGACAGTGCATCTAATGTGAGTAAACGGTCCAGCAAAAGCAACGCATGTAGTCACTGCAGTTCAGCGTCTTCTGCAAGAATTCAGGCAGAAGCTGAGAGAGCTGCGCTGCTCGAAGAAGCACGGATTCTAAAGGAAAAACATGCAATAGAAGAGCAAGAACTGCAGTTAAAAGGGAAAAAAGAGCAATTGGAAATGAACGCCAAACTAGCTGCCACTGCTGCCAAAATAGCAGTGTTTGAAGCTTATGAAGATGGGTCCAGAGTATCCGCTAATGTCATGAACTATTACTCTGAAAGTGAACAAAATAAAGTAACCGAAGATCTCGACCCGAACGCTGAAGAATTTCAACCAGTAAGAGACGAGCTTTGTGAAAAATAAGTGGGTCTCCTTCTATTGTAAACCAAGGCTTTAAAACGCTCCCTACAGTTGTACCTGAGCTTCAGCTGGCACAAACTAAAGCTAAAATGATGCCCTCTAGTTAAAACAGTCAATTAACAGCTCAAAAGGACTTTTATAGTTTACTTGAAAGGCAAAATGAAATCAGTGCCTCTCTGGTTAGGCAGCAGTTGCTACGGTCTTTACCTGCTAGAGATGTGCCGATGTTTGATGGTGACCCTACAGTATCTTTCCTTTTGCAGAGCATTTAAACAGGGTGTAGAGGCAAGGGCCACAAAAGTATTATTTAGAGCAATTCACCTCTGGGCTCCCTAAAGAACTGGTGCGTAGCTGCTTACATATGGAACCAGAGGGCGGCTTTGAATGCGCTAAACGATTACTACAGGAGCATTTTGGAGATGAGATCAGAATTGCCAGTGCATATATGGAGAAGATCTTCTGTTGGCCAACGATAAAGTCGGAGGACGTGGATTCTCTGCAGTCCTATGCACTTTTCCTACGAGCATGCTGTAATGTTATGATGGACTTGGACTATTTAAAAGACCTGGATGTTCCAACTAATATGAGAGTAATTTTGGCCACATTACCATATAAACTCAGAGAGCGTTGGAGAAGTGTTGCATATGATATACTGGACACAACAAACCAACGGGCCACATTTCAAGATCTGGTGGGATTTCTGGAGAAACGTGTAAAGATTTAGTCTGATCCAGTATTCAGGAATCATCATCTGGGTTTGGTGGGACTAGAGTTGTGAGTAGGACAAGGTCCCAGCCCAACACTTCCAGAGGGACTTGTTTTGTTACTGCAGTTTCACCTCTGCCTGCACAGGACAGGGGTGCGGCAGAAAATGCTCTTTGTGTTTTCTGTTTAGAGGATCATCTGCTAGTCGAGTGTCTGCAGTTTAAAGGAAAAGGTCAAAACGAAAAACTTGACTTTCTAAAGCACAAGGGGCTATGTTTTGGCTGCCTTGGTGCTGGGCACTTGAGAAGAGATTGTGATAATGTACCAACCTGTGAAATCTGTGGTAAATTCCATCATGTTGTGCTTCACATTGACAGAAGGGGTGACAAAGCTTGGGCGCAGTAAGTTGTGCCGTTCACTCTGAAAGTTGCAGCCTTACTGCTAAATGTGAATGTTATATACTTGGAGTGATAATATGTATTCATTTAATGTTTGAAACATGTTGTATTACTGATGCATGGCTCCTTAATTTCTTAGTTGTATAATTGTTTTTCCGGTTGTTGTTTAAGAACCATTATAGGGGCCGGAGTGTTGGAGCCATGTGTCACCACTAGGAGGAGCTGTGGTGGTGCTCTATAAATGGGGAGCCACACCTTAGTCCCACAGGTGTTGGCAATCCAGAAGACCACAGTTTGTTGACCGCTTCACTGTGTGTGTTTTTAGCCCTTGTTTATGGAAATAACGAACTGCCTTTTATGAAGAATAATTGGAGATTGATATGAATTTGAACTTAATAAAGCAGCTGCAATTTTGTACAATTTGACTCTTCGGCTCTGTATTGAAGTGCACAGTCAGCGCGTCACTTACTTCACCTGGATTTGCTGCCCTCATCGGTCTAAAGGGGATTTAGCCGGTACAGGCGTGATTACAGCAGAAATACACGCCCATTACACGCCCCGCGAGGGCCAAGCAGGGCCGGGTCTACAGTCAAGATCCCTTCCTTATGCCCTTTTTAGGAACATGCTTCGTCAGAGCTGGAGAGGAGGAGCCTGGTGGGACCAGAATGATTCCCCTCTGTATTTTTGTATCCAGCGGGGGATCAGTCTGGTCACCCCGTCCTCGTTCGCGGCTTCCGCAAAATCAATCCGTTCACGTCCAATCTGAATCGTTTATTTGCCGTGACGTGTTGTTAGCGAGCAACGTCACTCACGGGACGCGGAAGTCCCTCAATAACAATCTACGAACGATGCACGAAAGAGAGAAAGCGTGTCTCCAGTCGGCGGTAAATGACCAAAAAACACATGGACAGTAGGTGAGTTTTGTTATTCATAATCCTGCGCAAATATTAACGCAAAACCGCTAATAACACCACATCAACAGCAGGCGCCCGCCCTTCGCTGATTGGTTTACTCCACTTCCTGTTTGCTTGCGTATCCACCGCTGTGGGAAATGTCTGGATTTTTCCAGGCTAGGAGAGGAGGAGCCTGTAAATCCGCCATGATTTCCCCCTCGAACGTGGTCATTGTGGTAAACGGGGAGGAGTGAGGAGGAGCGGTCTATTCTTTATACAGTCTATGGTCCCGACCCACCAGTTGAGAACCAGCACCAAAACAGGTATGGACCAGATCAACTCAAGTCAAAAACATTCCATTTTGGATCCTTTTGAGTATCAAACGTATTGCGATACTACATGCTTTCCAATACGTATTCCAATATATTGCAAAACGATATTATGTCCAGGACTTACTGAACAACTTAAGTTTTCAAACCTTTTTTCTGTGATCTACAGTCACATTATCTTAAGAAATGTTCCCCCCTGTACGGCAACACAATGGGGACAAACCTTGATTTGGGTAAAAAAATCTATTTGAACTGGAGAAATTGGACTTGGTGCAGGAAGAGTAAGGTTAAATGGAGCGGGGTAAAAATTAAAACCTCTCGACACAAATACTACTCTAGTAAAGGACAGATCCTCAAACATTCTACTCGAGTACATTTAGTAAAAGAGATTAGACTGACACACAGAGAAGAGTCACGACTTTCAGACCACACAATCGTTTTTTTTTTTTTCACGTCTGCAGTTCAGAAGCATCAAATAAATCTATACAAATATATTTCATTAAAGAAACAAAGGCGAAAGTAATGATCTGTGTCCGGTTTCCTCCTGAGCGTCTTCGTTTTAGTGTCAGAGTTAAAAAAAAAGAAAACAGCCACAACTCTTCCTTTACGACGTTTATTTCTGACGCTTTGTCAACTTGTGTAAAAGTTGTGTGTCAAATTCATCTAAACAAACTTTCTTTGCCTTTAATCCGGCACCGTCTCGCATTAAATAGATAAAACACAAGTACATCAATAATTAAATACATAAATAAATACATACATAAAACCCATTCTGGTGATGAAACAGAACAAATCAAGCTTCGTAACGAGACATTCTGTTTAAATTAGTTTCAAGTAAAATCCAGATCGTTTTGTGTCACATTCTGATCCACTTCCTGTAAAAAGGTTAAGTATTAGTCTTTTCCAGAAAACATAAATTCGTTTTAGTCTGGTTTTTAGAGGTGCACCGATCTGATCAGACTTTCTTACAGTAGATATTCTGGTGAAAACTCGGCAGTACAGCGCCGCTCTAAACCCAGTTCTAAATGTAATTCGTGGCTACACAACAGCTCTGGATGTTCTGCTCTAAGGTCTCCCTCTGCGCCCGGCGGCTCCTCGTTTCCAGACTGCAGTGTAACTAAACAAAACAATGACGGAGCTAGCGCTAACCCGCTACCGCTACGCTTTCAGACAAAAGCATAATGAAGGTTCGTGACCATAACATATCAGCGTATGGGGCTTCTAACAGGAGACGAAGTGCCATTATTTACATTTGCAACTACCGCATGGCTTCACATGTAGGTGATACAAACGGGATATTTAACACAAACTGTGCTATCTGAAACACATGTGCAACTACAATCAGAGGCAGGGGTCATTGTCCCGTCTTATTTTGGCACCTCATGTCACTGTCTCCTTGTGGAAGTTTTCTTCTCTTTCTTCAAATACTGTCCAAAGTTACAGTCCAAAACGATGCTCCTAATTCCACCGTGTTTAGGCCGAGAGCTCCACCGGCCCCCCCACTACCGCCCATAACATCTGATCTGAAGCAACTACGAGTCGCAAAGAAAGACAGGGATAGTTAACTAAACTAAAATAACTATAAAAAAAGATGACCATGAGGGAAATTCTATAAAAGTTATAAAGTAATAGGTGATAAACCAATAGCTTACAGCAGCCATTCCCAAAGTGTGGGACACTGCGGCCCCCTTATCGATCCAATAGTCTCTCGGGGGCCCTCCAAATCATGAACATGTACTCCATTCAAAGGAATTTCTTATTATTTAACAGCTAAAATTACATAAAAAAAGTAACATCTAGATATGACCGTAACCTAAAGACTGGGTTAAACTGATACAGTTGTACTAATAAATTTATTTTTCCTTTCAATTTTTTTCTCAATGTACTTGTTTTGTAGTCCAGCTTTGGGGGCCCCCCTGCAATGCCTCTGAGGCCCCCCAGGGGGCCCCGGACCCCACTTTGGGAACCACTGGCCTACAGCATATAATAATATCAGAAATAATAAATAATAATAATAAAGTTGGAGGTTAAACAGGACAATGTAGATTTCTGGCTAGTAGGCTACACAATATTCAAATATAAATATTGAAAATAAATTTACCAAATAAAACAATTCATATTTAGAAAAGCCCAGTATTTGTCACTGTTAAATTATGAATCATAATAAAAAATTACAACCATGTGATCGGATCGGCAATGATCAGCCGATAATTTTTTTTTTCAAAAATCCTGATCGGTGCACCTCTAGTTTTTAGTCATGGAAAATTTACGACGTTCACTTGTTTTTAGGAGTCGACCCAAATATCTACAGATTTTAGTCAGTTTTCGTCTCATTAACAACTTTTACTTTAATGTTTGCCTCAATTTAGTCACAGAAGCATGACTGACAGAAATTAGGAGGAAATATTGTAGTCGACGGCAAAATCATTGCTCTGTGTCAGTCACTCCAGTCTGTATTTTCATTATTCTATTAAGTGGAAAAGGGTAATTACATTCTGTGACCAGGGGGGGACGTGCTGAGGGGGGCGTGGCCTAGGTCGTGGCCTGACTGGCAGTCCAAACGTGTCCAGGAGCAGAAACATCTCCTTGGTAGGTGACCAAAGCTCCATCTGTGGTGTTGGTTTAGTCCTGGATTTAGACTCTTGGATGTTAGGACTCTTGTTCTTGGATCTTTGGACTCTTGGGTCTTGGACGTTTGGACTCTCGGGTCTTGGACGTTTGGACTCTTGGGTCTCGGACGTTTGGACTCTTGGGTCTTGGACGTTTGGACTCTCGGGTCTTGGACGTTTGGACTCTTGGGTCTCGGACTTATGGACTCTTGGGTCTCGGACGTTTGGACTCTTGGGTCTCGGACGTTTGGATTCTTGGGTCTCGGACGTTTGGACTCTTGGGTCTCGGACGTTTGGACTCTTGGGTCTCGAACTTATGGACTCTTGGGTCTCGGATGTTTGAATTCTTGGGTCTCGGACGTTTGGACTCTTGGGTCTCGGACGTTTGGACTCTTGGGTCTCGGACATTTGAATTCTTGGGTCTCGGACGTTTGAATTCTTGGGTCTCGGACGTTTGAATTCTTGGGTCTCGGACGTTTGGACTCGTCGGTCTTGGACGTTTAGACTCTTGGATGTTTGGACTCTTGGGTCTTGGATGTTTGGACTCGTCGGTCTTGGACGTTTAGACTCTTGGATGTTTGGACTCTTGGGTCTTGGATGTTTGGACTCGTCGGTCTTGGACGTTTAGACTCTTGGATGTTTGGACGTTTAGACTCTTGGATGTTTGGACTCTTGGGTCTTGGACGTTTGGACTCTTGGGTCTCGGATGTTTGGATTCTTGGGTCTTGAATGTTTGGATTCTTGGGTCTCGGATGTTTGGATTCTTGGGTCTCGGAAGTTTGGATTCTTGGGTCTTGGACGTTTGGACTCTTGGGTCTTGGATGTTTTGACTCTTGGGTCTTGGTTGTTTGGACTCGTCGGTCTTGGACGTTTAGACTCCTGGACGTTTGGACTCTTGGGTCTCGGACGTTTGGACTCTTGGGTCTCAGATGTTTGGATTCTTGGGTCTTGGATGTTTGAATTCTTGGGTCTTGAATGTTTGGATTCTTGGGTCTTGGATGTTTGGACTCTTGGGTCTTGGATGTTTGGACTCGTCGGTCTTGGACGTTTAGACTCTTGGATGTTTGGACTCTTGGACGTTCCCTGGCCTGATCCTAGTCAAGTTCTTGGACAAAGGAGGCGGGGAACAGTCCTCTCTGCTCCGGGGCATCCTCCAGATGCCCTACCTGAAACACACACAGCGTCACAGACTCCAGCATTTGATCAGAGCAATTTACCCACCAGTCCCAGTCCAGTCACTCTGTTGTTGTAGTAGTAGTAGTAGTAGTAGTAGTCGTAGTCGTAGTCGTAGTCGTAGTAGTAGTAGTAGTAGTAAAACTTCTTGTACAGAACCATCAGTCCCAGTCCAGTCTCTCTGTAGTATTTGTAGTGAAAGTACTCGTACTGATCCTCCAGTCCCGGTCCGGTCTCTCTGTAGTATTTGCAGTCGTAGTAGTAGTAGTATTTGTAGTGAAAGTACTCGTACTGACCCACCAGTCCTGGTCCGGTCTCTCTGTAGTATTTGCAGTCGTAGTAGTATTTGTAGTGAAAGTACTCATACTGACCCACCCTGGCCGGTCTCTCTCTAGTATTTGCAGTAGTAGTATTTGTACTAAATGTATTCATACTGACCCACCAGTCCCGGTCCGGTCGCTCATGAACCACAAGGACTTGTCCTTCTCTGAAGCTGAGCTCGTCTTCGTGATCCGCATCACAGTCGTACATCGCCATCACGCGCTCCATCACCACGGCAACGGAAGGAGGGGGAGGAGTCATCACGGACACGCCCCCTCCCAGCCTGACTCCGCCTCTGCCCTGCTGGAAAACAAAGAACAGCCTCAAACCACGGCCTCTAACGGATCTGCGTCTGAACACGGACTGACCAATGAGGTGCGAGGGCGGGGCTGGGGGGCGGGGCCTCGGCCACTCTCCAGGCTCTGAGACCTCTGATTGGGTGGGGCTCTGTCAGGGTTACTCTGATTGGTGGAGTAGGGGACGTCACTGTCGGCACGTCGGACGCCTGCAGAGACAAACATAATAATGATGACAAGCTTCTTGGGTCATGTATCAGTTAGCATTGGATTTTAAAGGAATAGGCCCCCGTTTTTAAATGCTGAGATATGTTTTCACCTTAGACGAGTTGATGCGTACCTGCGTGGTCTTTACATGTGCGCTCAGTCATGTAAACAGAGCACAGATGGCATTAGCATATAGCCTCTCCTCCTCTCCTCTATGGATCCAAACGGGAGTGAAGTTAGAAGCGACAAAGCTTTTCCATGTTTTCTCTATTTAAATATGGTTACATGAGCCTTTACACAATCCAAGTCTAGTCACACAAAATTAAACATGTCCATTTTCTAAGCGGATAAAAAGGGGAACTATATTGCAAGGCGTAATAATATTACTATGCTAATGCCATCTGTGCTCTATTTACATGACTGAGCACCAGACAGGTACGCACCAACTCGTCAAAGCTAAGGTAAGAACATATCTCAGTATTTAAAAACAGTGGCCTATTCCTTTAAGCCAATTTTCTATTACATTTCTCAACAAAATCAAATAATATCAATGTCAACTGTACAGTCACACGTTTCCTGGACTCATGAATATATTCGTAGGAATTTTAAAGGCCACTTTTAACATTGTTTGGTGCTTTATTATGCACAAATGTGACAGCTTTGACTGTTACTGTTTAAGGCTGAAACAGACGGTGTTTAACCTGATGCTCATGGGCCAAATTTTCTGAGTGCATTAAATTGCCTTTATAACGTTCCTAATGACTGCAGAAAGGTCACACCTTGCCCTAACCATTAAATAGAGGCCACCTGTGTGTAATCTACTCTCAGTATAATTCCAGCTGTTCTGTGAGGGCCTCAGAGCTATGGTCAGAGTGTATTGGTCACTAAACAACATCATGAAGGCCAAGGAGCTCACCAGAGAGGTCAGGGATAAAGCTGTGGAGAAGTTTAAAGCAGCGTTAAGTCATACAAAGATTTCCCAAGATTTGAACATCTCACAGGGCACTGTTCAATCCGTCATTCAGAAATGGAAAGAGTATAGCACCACTGTGAACTTACCAAGACACGGGCGTCCACCTAAACTAACAGACCGAACAAGGAGAGCACTGGTCAGAAATGCAACCAAGTGTCCCAAGATAACTCTGGAGGAGCTGCGACGTCCTGCCGCTGAGCTGGGGGAATCTGTTCATGAGACAACTATAAGTCGTACTCTACACCAGTAATTCTTAAAGTGTGGTCCACTAGTGGTCCGCCATCGCCCCCTAGTGGTCCGCGAACCCCTTTTTCCCCCGACCCCTCCACAGGGAGTTGGGCCGTTTTGGCCAACTCTTATCATTTGATCAAACAAAGAATAACCAGCATAGTGTGACCAGGGCGTCTTTCCTTTTTTTGAGGGACAGAGCTGGAAGTGTTATGAATGCACATGGATGGTATGGCTGGCACTTCTCAGAACTGAATCAGAACCGTGCGTAAAGTTTCCGCATCCTGTTTGTCAATATGTAGCTATGGTAAAACGCGCTGGATTTCACACATGGCTGTTCCCCTGCAGTCTCCGCAGCCGTGCCCGCGGATCGGGTCATAAAATTCTCCTTTGATCGAGTGTCTGGTTGTGGTGGGTCGAACCATCCCGGCCTGCTGCCGCTCGCCGCTGCCGTACGCGCGTCCACTGTATTCATCCACGTCTCCTTCTACCATCTTTACAGCAGGTGTTTGACGTCAATATGCGGAGGATTTTCATAGAATAAGCGTTTTGTTGCTTTTGATCCAGAGAACGCTTTTGTGGAGCCATATGTCTTCCATTTTCCACAGCATGTGCGTCTGTGCATGAGTTTGCGTTACCGAACACCCAAAGCTTGCAGAGTCTGCCCTCAAAGTGCTCATGCCCTTCCCCAATACTGTATAACTGTGAAGGTGAAATTCTCCTCTTTAGAGCCGGACTTTCAGAAACTGATGCGTGATTAGCAGCACCACTCGTCTCAACATTCACGTTGAGTTTTTGATGGAAATCTCAAAATGTAAAATCCACAGATCTATTACTTTTGTAATGTATAGTTTTTGTTTCATGTGTAAAATCCCAGTAGTTTCAGTGATATTGGACATTAAGGGGAACATTTTTCCCCCAGCATCTTTTCAGCATTTTATTGTTACCATAGTTACAACTATAGACTTCCTACCACTGCCTCAGTTTTAAACTATTGGCTCTTTAGAATGACATTAGGCTGTTACAGCAGATTCCCCCCCCACTTTTTCAGATGAAATGAAATTCATATAGGAATTTAACATAACAATCGCATTTGTGTTTGAATAATTAGTTTTTGATTTTAAACAGTTGCATATCAAACATAAATTTAGCTTATCCTTCCTGTTTTGTTGTTTTTTGGGGCGTGTTGGAGTGGGATTCTGTTAGGTGGTCCTCAGGAAAAAAATTGGAAGATAAAGTGGTGAAAAAGTTTGAGAAACACTGCACTACACAAATCTGGCCTTCATGGACGAGTGGCAAGAAGAAAGCCATTATTGAAAGGAGCCCATGAGAAATCCTGTTTGAAGTTTGCTAGAAGTCATATGGAGGACACAGCTACCATGTGGAAGAAGGTGCTTTGGTCAGATGAGACAAAAAACGTTATGTATGGAGCAAACCTAACACTGCTCATCGTCCTGAGTGCACCATCCCCAGTGTCAAATGTGGTGGGGGGGCATCATGCTATGGGGCTGCTTTTCCTCAGCGGGGACTGGGAAGATTGTAAGAATAGTTGGGAAGATGGATGGAGCCAAATACAGAGACATTTTGGAGGAAAACCTGCTGGAGTCAGCAAGAGAATTGAGGCTGGGGCGGAGATTCACCTTCCAGCAGGACAATGACCCTAAACACAAACATCTACAATGGAATGGTTTAAAAACAAACATATTAATGTGTTAGAATGGCCCAGTCAAAGTCCTGACCTAAATCCTATTGAAAATCTGTGGAAAGACCTGAAAACTGCTGTTCACAAACGCTCTCCTTCTAATGTGACAGAGCTTGAGTTGTTTTGTAAAGAGGAATGGGCTCAAATGTCAGTCTCTACATGTGAAAACCTTGTAGAGTCAAACCCCAGAAGACTTGCTGCTGTTATTGCAGAAAAAGGGGGTTCCACAAAGTATTCAGTCATGCTGTATGAATACTTATGCACGCCCCACTTTTCGGTTTTCTATTTTTTGTAAAATAACAGAATCATGAATCATTTTGCTTTCACTTCACAGTTGTCTGTTACTTGTGTGTGAACTTTCAGTAAAAAATTCTAAATAAAATCTTTACGTTTAGGGTTGTAAACATGACAAAATGTGCAAAGGTTCAAGGTGTATTAGTACTTTCGAGAGGCACTGTTAAAAGGGGATTTACATGTTTTTGCGGTAAATCGAATGAGTACCAAGAGTTTCATTTAGTTTTATTTTCAGCATCGAGAATCGAGTTTGTAATGTTAGTATAGTGTCGAGGTATCAGTCTGAACCTTCTGCTGGAGAGACTGACATAAATACGAGGAAAATGTGAGGGGCAACGGTGGCACAGTTGGTAGAGCAGGTAGTCTCATGATCAGAAGGTCGGGCGCTTGAATCCCAACTCCTGAAGGTGCCCACTGTCGTTGTGTCCTTGGGCAAGACACTTCCCCCTCCTTGCCTCCAGTGTCTGTGTACATTGGTGTATGAATGGGTGAGTGGTTCCTTGCTGTAAAGCGCTTTGGGACTAATGAAGGTAGAAAAGCCCTTTATCAGTTGAGACCCTTTACCACCGCTGGTTTTCCATCGCTTTAAAACTACACACAAATGTCGACCCTGACGTTTCCACCTGAAGTGTCTGGACTTGGCTACCACGGGTACCTCTGTTGTGGCGTTCCATCCCGGGCTGAGACGCCGTCCTGAGGGACAGAGACACTGCGGTAAGATGGTTTTAAACAACCTTCTAGGGCGCTGTTCACACGGGACTGTTCTGTTCGTACTCACTGGCTCCTGGACTGGGCGCCACTGTGGCTCCGAGGGCTGGGCTGCACTCTGCGGTCTGCACACACACCACGGGGCGATATAAATGAAGACCGTTTAATGCCGAAACTAAAACACATGCAAATCTCAGTGAAAGATAAGAGAAGCTTTTATTGATCTCACAGTGGAGAAATCCTGTTAGGTTCAGCTCTCAAGAAAACACTCAGGGTGTGCAGGGTAGACAGGAAACGTGCAAACAATTAAATAGGGAATAGAGGGGTCTTATATAAAAAACAATACTAACATTTAGAAAAATGTATTCTGATTTATACTCATACTGAATATAATATATCAGTTTTTTATTTGAACATTAAAATTATTTTTTACATAAAAGTGTGTGTGTGTGGGGGGGGGGGGATGTAAATGAGATGTAAATGAGATGTAAATGAGCCCTATTGTCCCTCCCAACAGCAGAGAGGTGAGAATGGCCCAAAACTTCAGAGGCCGTTTTATCCCCTTTGGCCTTTTGGGAATTGTTAACTTCAAATCACCGCTACACCTCCAAATATGATCAGATTTCCATGTGTTACACATCATTGGAAAGCTTGGAGACAACACTTTAACAACCTGTGATAATCCCAAAATGCCCCAGAACCGACTTGTGTCCCTGGTTCCTGTGACTGGTCAGAAATATTAATAAAATGTATGTAAACTTTTGGTTTTGTAAAAAGTAAAAGTAATATAAAACCGTGTAGAACATTTTATCTCTCATTCTTCTGGCATTTAGCCAATACAAATAATTGATACAAGTCTAATTGAGCTAAAAGGGTCAAAGTTAATTTAGGTTTCATGTCAAGACAGTGAGAATAAAATGCAAATGTGTCTTTTTATAAAGTGTACGTAAACATCTGATTCCCTTTGTTCCCATTTTGGTGTAAAATAAATGTATGAATTTCTGTGTTTGTTCATGTTATAACCAGCAGGGGGTGGCGTTACCGTGTTTGTTGGACTCGGAGCACGTCCTCTTGCGCCTGACAGCAACAGGGGGCGGGGTCAGAGAGCACTTCCTGGTTCCTGCCTGCGGGAGGAAGACCTCGCCCTCCTCTTCCAGGTCTCCGCCCAAAGGGGGAGGAGCTCCGGGACCTGAGCGCAAACACACACACCATCAAACTCTAAGGGAAATGTACAGTGCCTTGGCGAAAGTATTCGGCCCCCTTGAACTTTTCGACCTTTTGCCACATTTCATTTATCATCATTAGTCATTTAGGTCAACATTCGATCATTCAGAGATCCTCACTGAACTTCTGGAGAGAGTTTGCTGCACTGAAAGTAAAGGGGCTGAATCATTTTGCATGCCCAATTTTTCTGTTTTTTATTTGTTAAAAATGTTTGAAATATCCAATAAATTTCGTTTCACTTCATGATTGTGTCCCACTTGTTGTTGGTTCTTCACAAAAAATTACAGTTTTATATCTTTATGTTTGAAGCCTGATTGGGGCAAAAGGTCGAAAAGTTCAAGGGGGCCGAATACTTTCGCAAGGCACTGTACAAACACCATCAGACTGAGGGAAATGTACAAACACCATCAGACTGAGGGAAATGTACAAACACCATCAGACTGAGGGAAATGTACAAACACCATCAGACTGAGGGAAATGTACAAACACCATCAGACTGAGGGAAATGTACAAACACCATCAGACTGAGGGAAATGTACAAACACCATCAGACTGAGGGAAATGTACAAACATCATCAGACTGAGGGAAATGTTCAAACACTATCAGACTGGGCGGCACGGTAGCACAGCGGTTAGCGCTCGTGCTTCACAGCTAGAAGGTCCGGGTTCGATTCCCACCTGGACGGGGCCTTTCTGTGTGGAGTTTGCATGTTCTCCCTGTGTCTGCGTAGGTTTCCTCCGGGTACTCCGGTTTCCCCTACCACTAAAAACATGTACAATAGGCCCAGGGACTGCAGGTGGAAATTAGCACGAGTGCTATAACCTGGTACAATGCATCTCTCCTTTCTGAGGCTAATGTATATTGTACACTGTCCCTGTTCAAATAAATAAATAAATAAAATAAAGACTCTGAGGGAAATGTACAAACACCATCAGACTGAGGGAAATGTACAAACACCATCAGACTGAGGGAAATGTACAAACACCATCAGACTGAGGGAAATGTACAAACACTATCAGACTCTGAGGGAAATGTACAAACACCATCAGACTGAGGGAAATGTACAAACACCATCAGACTCTGAGGGAAATGTACAAACACCATCAGACTCTGAGGGAAATGTACAAACACCATCAGACTGAGGGAAATGTACAAACACCATCAGACTCTGAGGGAAATGTACAAACACCATCAGACTGAGGGAAATGTACAAACACCATCAGACTGAGGGAAATGTACAAACACCATCAGACTCTGAGGGAAATGTACAAACACCATCAGACTGAGGGAAATGTACAAACACCATCAGACTCTGAGGGAAATGTACAAACACCATCAGACTGAGGGAAATGTACAAACACCATCAGACTGAGGGAAATGTACAAACACCATCAGACTCTGAGGGAAATGTACAAAAACCATCAGACTGAGGGAAATGTACAAACACCATCAGACTGAGGGAAATGTACAAACATCATCAGACTCTGAGGGAAATGTACAAACACCATCAGACTCTGAGGGAAATGTACAAACACCATCAGACTGAGGGAAATGTACAAACATCATCAGACTCTGAGGGAAATGTACAAACACCATCAGACTGAGGGAAATGTTCAAACATCATCAGACTGAGGGAAATGTACAAACACCATCAGACTCTGAGGGAAATGTACAAACACCATCAGACTGAGGGAAATGTACAAACATCATCAGACTGAGGGAAATGTTCAAACACTATCAGACTGGGCGGCACGGTAGCACAGCGGTTAGCGCTCGTGCTTCACAGCTAGAAGGTCCGGGTTCGATTCCCACCTGGACGGGGCCTTTCTGTGTGGAGTTTGCATGTTCTCCCTGTGTCTGCGTAGGTTTCCTCCGGGTACTCCGGTTTCCCCTACCACTAAAAACATGTACAATAGGCCCAGGGACTGCAGGTGGAAATTAGCACAAGTGCTATAACCTGGTACAATGCATCTCTCCTTTCTGAGGCTAATGTATATTGTACACTGTCCCTGTTCAAATAAATAAATAAATAAAATAAAGACTCTGAGGGAAATGTACAAACACCATCAGACTCTGAGGGAAATGTACAAACACCATCAGACTGAGGGAAATGTACAAACACTATCAGACTCTGAGGGAAATGTACAAACACTATCAGACTCTGAGGGAAATGTACAAACACCATCAGACTCTGAGGGAAATGTACAAAAACCATCAGACTGAGGGAAATGTACAAACACCATCAGACTGAGGGAAATGTTCAAACATCATCAGACTGAGGGAAATGTACAAACACCATCAGACTGAGGGAAATGTACAAACACCATCAGACTGAGGGAAATGTACAAACACCATCAGACTCTGAGGGAAATGTACAAACACTATCAGACTCTGAGGGAAATGTACAAACACCATCAGACTGAGGGAAATGTACAAACACCATCAGACTGAGGGAAATGTTCAAACACTATCAGACTCTGAGGGAAATGTACAAACACCATCAGACTCTGAGGGAAATGTACAAACACCATCAGACTGAGGGAAATGTACAAACACCATCAGACTCTGAGGGAAATGTACAAACACCATCAGACTCTGAGGGAAATGTACAAACACTATCAGACTGAGGGAAATGTACAAACACCATCAGACTCTGAGGGAAATGTACAAACACCATCAGACTCTGAGGGAAATGTACAAACACCATCAGACTCTGAGGGAAATGTACAAACACCATCAGACTCTGAGGGAAATGTACAAAAACCATCAGACTGAGGGAAATGTACAAACACCATCAGACTGAGGGAAATGTTCAAACATCATCAGACTGAGGGAAATGTACAAACACCATCAGACTGAGGGAAATGTACAAACACCATCAGACTGAGGGAAATGTACAAACACCATCAGACTCTGAGGGAAATGTACAAACACCATCAGACTCTGAGGGAAATGTACAAACACCATCAGACTCTGAGGGAAATGTACAAAAACCATCAGACTGAGGGAAATGTACAAACACCATCAGACTGAGGGAAATGTTCAAACATCATCAGACTGAGGGAAATGTACAAACACCATCAGACTGAGGGAAATGTACAAACACCATCAGACTGAGGGAAATGTACAAACACCATCAGACTGAGGGAAATGTACAAACACCATCAGACTCTGAGGGAAATGTACAAACACCATCAGACTGAGGGAAATGTACAAACACTATCAGACTGAGGGAAATGTACAAACACTATCAGACTCTGAGGGAAATGTACAAACACCATCAGACTCTGAGGGAAATGTACAAACACCATCAGACTCTGAGGGAAATGTACAAAAACCATCAGACTGAGGGAAATGTACAAACACTATCAGACTCTGAGGGAAATGTACAAACACCATCAGACTCTGAGGGAAATGTACAAAAACCATCAGACTGAGGGAAATGTACAAACACTATCAGACTGAGGGAAATGTACAAACACCATCAGACTCTGAGGGAAATGTACAAACACCATCAGACTCTGAGGGAAATGTACAAACACCATCAGACTCTGAGGGAAATGTACAAACACCATCAGACTCTGAGGGAAATGTACAAACACCATCAGACTGAGGGAAATGTACAAACACCATCAGACTGAGGGAAATGTACAAACACCATCAGACTGAGGGAAATGTACAAACACCATCAGACTCTGAGGGAAATGTACAAAAACCATCAGACTGAGGGAAATGTTCAAACATCATCAGACTGACGGAAATGTACAAACACCATCAGACTGAGGGAAATGTACAAACATCATCAGACTGACGGAAATGTACAAACACCATCAGACTCTGAGGGAAATGTACAAACACCATCAGACTCTGAGGGAAATGTACAAACACCATCAGACTGAGGGAAATGTACAAACACCATCAGACTGAGGGAAATGTACAAACACCATCAGACTCTGAGGGAAATGTACAAACACCATCAGACTCTGAGGGAAATGTACAAACACCATCAGACTGAGGGAAATGTACAAACACCATCAGACTGAGGGAAATGTACAAACACCATCAGACTGAGGGAAATGTACAAACACCATCAGACTGAGGGAAATGTACAAACATCATCAGACTCTGAGGGAAATGTACAAACACCATCAGACTCTGAGGGAAATGTACAAACACCATCAGACTGAGGGAAATGTACAAACACCATCAGACTGAGGGAAATGTACAAACACCATCAGACTGAGGGAAATGTTCAAACACCATCAGACTGAGGGAAATGTACAAACACCATCAGACTGAGGGAAATGTACAAACACCATCAGACTGAGGGAAATGTTCAAACACCATCAGACTGAGGGAAATATTCAACTTGACTCTTGATTACCCATGGAGAACTGACCTTTGAGTCTCGGCGGGAGGGCAGGCGGGGCCGGTGAGGCGGGCCCCGTCGCCATGGCGAGTCTTCGGCCGATCGCCAGAGATGATGGCGGGACAAACAGCGAGGCGGATGACGTGATTGGACGAGGGGAGAAGGAGAACGAGGCGCGCTCCTTTTTTACCGGAAAACTCTGGACACAACACGGAGAACACGTGACAAATACGGAGAACACGCGTGACAAACACGGAGAACACGTGACAAACACGGGCCATTTCTCCATTTGTGTGCAGAGTTACAGTATGTGCTCGTGGACTTGTGAAACTTCATCACCAAGTCCTGTTCAAATTTAAAATCCGCTTCTCAGCAAGTCCGCTGTAAATCCCTGGATGAGAACTTGCTCCACCCGTTTAACCGAGCATGCATCAGAGCAGACCTGTGCGTTCTCCGCCAGCTATATTTCCCACAATGCATTTGGCTTTGAGCACGTGGATCACCACGAGCCTCCTCCTCCCTCCCTCCCTCCCTCCTCAGCCATGCACCGAGCCGCGCTCCAGATGATCAACAGCTGATCGTGCACATGGAAATAAATGTGGTGAATGATATGACCGGTTTCATCCTCAGAGAAGTGTCTCCTGCTCAGGACGGCTTTTCCTGGGATTCTGAGCAGATGTGTTGAAACAACTCTGGTCGTGCTTTCATTTTCTCACAACGATAAGAAGAAAACAGATTAACTGCTAAGCTCTTCCCAGAAGTTGGTGAAAGACTGTTGTGGAGCGGAGGGAGCTGCGCAGGAGGAAGAGGAAGGAGGAGGTGATTGAGCTGACCAGTGCAGGACACCACGCTCTGAAACAGGGACAAACCCAAGAGGCGCTGCACCATTTCAGAGGATCAGAGGAGCCAGGTTTCCTCCGGGTGCCGCCGTTACCCGACCCCCCAAACAACACGCTGGTCAGGTTGGCCCACAGTGGCTCAGGACTAACACCTGAACACTAATAAAGCACTTATCGTTTCATCATGAACAGAAAAAGAAGTTTACTTTGGATTATTGACATAAATTAACGCCCTGCCGCATCAGGTACAGTAAGCGTGTCTTTTTTACACAGTGACCAGAAGCCCGGGGGGGGGGGGGGGGGGGGGGCGCTGTCCATATCGGCCATATCTCAGACTACAAACGACCACAAGACAAGTTTTGATTTGGAGGACTTGTTGTTTTGAGGCGGTACGCTGGCCTTTTAGATTTGGGTAAAGCGGGACTGCACTTGGTTCAGGCGGGGGTTAGGAGGTTAAGGAAATGTCTCTATTTGTTTTGAGCGGTGGTCTTTAGAAAGAGGTCAAAGAGGAAGACGAATAGAGAAGTTTCTTTTATGACTCTGGTGTTTTCAGCTGGAAATATGGAATCAAAAAGTTCCTCCTTTTAGAAGCAGATTTGTACTAATATTAGAACGTAACACGGTCTGTTCCTTCTATGAAGCATTTGGGCTCCTCCAGGTTTATTATTATGGATATCTCACAAAATCTCTGAAATCTCTCGTCAGGCAACATTTTGACTTATTTACTGCTGCACGGGCAAGACTCACAGTGGTGAAAGACTGTAGTGGAGCGGAGGGAGCTGCGCAGGAGGAAGAGGAAGGAGGAGGTAGAGGTGACCAGTGCAGGCCACCACGCTCCGAAACCAGAGGGTGCTGCACCATTTCAGAGGAGCTTCAGGACTGAGCAAACACCTGAGCCACGTTTTAGGCTGGCTAATTGACACGGAAAACACATTTTCCTGCACTTTTTTTACTTTCTCGTGTTTTTTTTCAAACTTTTCGCACAAATTTTTTTCCTCACACTTTTAATTTAAGATATTTTTCCATATTTTACCCGCGCTTATCCCTTTATTTCTTTGTGCACTTTTTTAACTTTTTCCTGCACATTGTTCCCACTTTCTTCTGCTTTAAATCTCAATAATTTTTTCGCTAATTTTTCACGCCAGTTGGTGTGCGGGTAAAGCACTTTTTTTTTTATCACTCAAATTTTATTTAGCTTTTCTTCTTTTCCATTGTGTTTTTAGAATGAGTTTCCAGCAACAAAAAAAGGAGGGGGGAAGGGGGGGGGGGGGGGGGGTTACCAGGAACACAAATACAATGCTCACACACACATCCATACACACGCACACACACATTCACAAGCACAGACATATACCAACATTAAATATTTTCAAAAATATTGATCAGTCAAAACGAACAACAAAAACAAACAACAAAGCCACAAACAGGCAAAGAAAATGCTAAGTAAATTAATCCATTAATATACATAGATAAAACAGAGAAAAATATATAAAAATAAATAAATAGAATACAAGTAATAATAATAGTAATAATAATAATAATGTTAATAATAAAAAAATAAAACAAAACTTTAAAATAATAGTACTACTTCTTCAAAATATCTGGAAAGACAACAGACATAATCCATATGTTATAGCTCAGGTTAGATTTAGTAAAGGCCATTAATGATTCTTATTTGTTCCCACCGTCGGGGGAAGAATCCAGATAGAAATAGGCATTGTTTATCCAAATATGGTTTCAATAAGTCTACTGCCAGCCCGTATATAGCATCCGACCAGCCCTAGTCAAGTGGCACTTACAAGTATTAAAGAGCACTCAATTACTGCTGATGTCCGATGTATATATAGTATTTTCTCCATTTGTCCTCATATTCGTTCCATTTATCATTTATCCTGTAAAAAAGTTGTTCATATATAGCCACACGTCCTAGTTCAGAAAACCAATCTTTAAAGGGTAAAGTTCTGGGATTTTTCCAATCCCTTAACAAAACCTGCCTACCTATCATTATTGCCGTCTGAATAAATGGTGCATTTTGGCAGGACTGTACTACGGCTGGATCTCCAAGCACGTAAAGTCTAGGAGAAAACTCAAATATATCTCCTGTAATTTCCTCAAGACAACAATGAATTTTATTCCAATCGTCCTGAATGCATGGAGCAATGGCCCATCTAAGCCCTGGCATTTCCAACAGTTTGGTGTATTCTTAAGGCCAAGCTTATGCAACCGCATTGGGGTCCAATAATATCGATTCATTATTTTACTTTTTTTTTTACATTTTGGCAGATTTGATTCCAGTCCAACTCAGAAAATGTTATCTTTAAGTCCTTCTCCCAAATACTCTTCAAGATGACTGGTAGATTACAATTTTGTTAAATTATTTTGGAGAAATACTTGGAGACCAGATGGTTTGATTGAGCCATTTTAAGTATATCATTGAGCAGAGTAGTTTTGACTAGTATACCAGATGAGTGAATTCAAAGAGTGTGAAGCACTTTTAAAAAAAACTTTGCTCAAGTTTCCCCCCGCAATTTTTCCACTTTTCTTTGTCTTTTTCCCCTCAAACTTTTTAGTTCAATTATTTTATCACAATTTTCCCCCCAAAAATTCCCATTTTCCCCATGCTTTTATCATAATGTTCCTGCTCTTTCTCTTATTTTACATTTTTCCCACTCATTATTTGACGTTTTTATCATGCTTTTGGCACGTTTTCCCTTTGCGTATTTCATATGTCATGCTTCTTTTGTTTTCAAAATGTTCCAACACATTTCTTTTTAATTCCTGCACTTTCTTACATACATTTTTTTCCCACGCTTTTATCCACAGTTATTTTGTCACATTTTTCCTTTGCAATACTTTACATGCACCCCGTTCTTGTGTTGCGTTTTAAAAAAAAAGTTTTTCTAGCTTTTGTCAAATTTTTCACACAAAAAATTTGCACTTAAAAAAATAAAATAAAATCACACGCTTTTTAACACAAAATTCTGTGCTTTTTTTCTGCAATTGTTTTTTCACCATTGTCCCACTCTCGTGCTTTTCCCCCCCGTGCTAGTCAGTGTGTGAGTGCCGTGGCCGTGCTGTGGCGGCGTTACCTCCTGCTCCTCGTCGCTGTCGTACAGGTCGGTGTTGAGTCTCCACTCGTACTCCACGTGGCGGAGGCGATCTGCGTGAGCCGCGTTCAGCTGCAACAGAGACTCGCGTCACCAGCCTGCTCTTCCTCTGCTTTCGTTAACACGCAGCCACATATAATGACAGAAAGTGTGTGCTCCTGAACTGAGCACATTTTCTCCAGTTTGGCATCACACAAATCTTAAAGTTTATTGAGAAAGAACAGTGTCAAAACATGACGAAAACGCAACTAAAGAAGCCGCAAAAAGTGACAAAAGCAAAAAAAAATTGATGAAAATACACACAAAAAAGTGACAGAAGAGCGATGATAAAAAGGTTCAAAAAGGTGCCGGCAACACAACAGTGCGAAGAAAAAGATCCATTTACATGTAGATCAGTTGTGTAGCTTTCAAATGAGGCGTTACTCTGGCCTATAGGCTGTGAACCTTTAGATTTGACAGTGTTTAGAAAAAGTCATGACGTTTATTTTATAAAGGTGATTGCTGTTGGTTTAGCTGCACATTGGCCACAGCCTGGAGTTTATCATCAACTCACCAGCGCCTCACAGTGGCTGTGTTTGAGTCTGCGGCACACGTCCAGCGCCGTCTCTCCAAAGTCATTCTCTGGAACAACAACACTTTCATTCAAACCTTTGAACCCGGACAGAGGCAGCTTTAATAACATTAGCCTGATCAATGATTATTAAACAACAGCAGCAGCAGCAGCAGCAGCAGTAATAGTAGTAATAATAGTAGTAATAATAGTAGTAGTAATAGTAATAGTAGAACCCGGACAGAGGCAGCTTTAGTAACATTAGCCTGAACAATGATTACATTATTAAACAACAGCAGCAGCAGCTGCAGCAGTAGTAGTAGTAGTAGTAGTAGAAGTAGTAATAGTAGTAGTAGTAGTAGTAGTAGTAGTAGTAGTAGTAGTAGTAGTAGTAGTAGTAGTAGTAATAATAGTAGTAGTAATAGTAATAGTAGAACCCGGACAGAGGCAGCTTTAGTAACATTAGCCTGAACAATGATTACATTATTAAACAACAGCAGCAGCAGCTGCAGTAGTAGTAGAAGTAGTAGTAATAATAGTAGTAGTAGTAATAGTAGTAATAGTAATAGTAATAGTAATAGTAGCAGTAGTAGTAGAAGTAGTAGTAATAATAGTAGTAGTAGTAATAGTACTAGTAATAGTAATAGTAGTAGTAGTAGTAATAGTAATAGTAGTTGTAATAGTAATAGTAGTAATAGTAGTAATAGAAATAGTAGTAGTAGTAGTAGTAATAGTAATAGTAGTAGCAGTAGTAGTAGTAGTAGCAGTAGCAGTAGCAGGAGCAGTAGCAGTAATAGTAGTAGTAGTAGTAGAAGTAGTAATAATAGTAATAGTAGTAGTAAATGGTCTCAACTTCTATAGCGCTTTTCCACCTACATTAGGCACTCAAAGCGCTTTACAGCAGGAACCTCTGCCTTAAAATGCTCACCCATTCATGAGACGACCCGCTCATGAAACCCTGCTCCGGGGCCCCTGCCTTAAAATGCGGTCCAAGTCATTTTGTACATAGACTGAAGCATTCAAAATATTAAATAATAAGTTTTATTTTATGGCGATTTAATATTAGACTTAAAATCCAAATCTATTTTGAAAAGCTTGATTTTAGCCGAAATGTTCTAAATCGCTCAATCTTGAGGAAGCGTAAGTAGATTAAACACAATTAAAAATGAAGAATAAAAAGTCTAACAGTGGAAATTAGGCTTAACGCTGACGCTTTTGCTAAAGCAAGACTTGACCCCATGACCGACTGACTTGGACTTGCATTTAGTGACTGACTCCCACCTCTGGTAAGTAGTAGTAGCAGTAACTCGGTGGTGTAAGAAGCAAATACACAAAACACAGATCTTAAAAAAAGGTCGTGAGCGCATGACCAGTGTCTCCCAGTCCTGCTTCGAAACACTCCAAAACCACGAGTGTGTGGGAGAATTCTAATCCCTGGGACAGCTCAGAAAAGACGACGGGAAACATCAAAGAGAGATCAACCAGAAAACTGCTCCACATGCTCAACAGAAGTAATGGAGAAGGATTAGTCAGTGGAGGATTCCAAGATCCAGGAGGTTTTATTAGAATGGAGGCTAAAGGAAAGAGTAGGTGAAGCAAATGGAAGACGAACTCGTCGCTGAAACATCTGCAGAACATGACAGAGGAGCATCGGGTCCTGAAGCTGGAGCAGATCCCTAGGCCCAAAGAGCCCACGGTGAGGTCGTTATAACACTCAAAGCTTTTCTCTCTCTCTCTGGGAAACTCTGGGCTAGGATCTTTAAAAAGTCAAAGTCAAAGTAGTCCAGATACTCACTGATGTCGGTGCTGGCCCTGGATCGCAGTAACAGTTTGAGGCAGTCGCTCTTGTCGAGTAAACAGCTGAAGTGAAGCGGCGTGTTTCCACTCGACGTTTGCACATCCACGTCAGAACTGCAACGACAGCACAACAGATCACTACAGATGCCCTCCCGCGTGTGCCCGGTGCCCTCCCGTGTGTGCCCGGTGCCCTCCTGCACGTGCCCTCCCGCGTATGCCCGGTGCCCTCCTGCACGTGCCCTCCCGCGTGTGCCCGGTGCCCTCTTGTGTGTGCCCTCCCGCGTGTGCCCGGTGCCCTCTTGTGTGTTCCCTCCTGTGTGTGCCCTCCCGTGTGTGCCCGGTGCCCTCTTGTGTGTGCCCTCCCGTGTGTGCCCGGTGCCCTCCCGTGTGTGCCCAGTGCCCTCCCGCGCGTGCCCGGTGCCCTCTTGTGTGTGCCCTTCCGTGTGTGCCCGGTGCCCTCTTGTGTGTGCACTCCCGCGCGTGCCCGGTGCCCTCCCGTGCGTGCCCGGTGCCCTCTTGTGTGTGCCCGGTGCCCTCTTGTGTGTGCACTCCCGCGCGTGCCCGGTGCCCTCCCGCGCGTGCCCGGTACCCCGTGTGTGTGCCCTCCCGTGTGTGCCCGGTGCCCTCTTGTGTGTGCACTCCCGCGCGTGCCCGGTGCCCTCCCGCGCGTGCCCGGTACCCCGTGTGTGTGCCCTCCCGTGTGTGCCCGGTGCCCTCTTGTGTGTGCCCTCCCGTGTGTGCCCGGTGCCCTCTTGTGTGTGCCCTCCCGTGTGTGCCCGGTGCCCTCTTGTGTGTGCCCTCCCGCGCGTGCCCGGTGCCCTCCCGCGCGTGCCCGGTACCCCATGTGTGTGGTACCAGTTCTGGGCGAGGAAGTCCAGGATGTGCAGGGAGGTTCTGTCGGCCAAAAGCACAGCCAGGTGTAACGCCGTCTCCCCCTTTTCCTGGAAACACAGAGCAACAGGTGAGATACAGGCCCCGCCCCCTCACCTGGGAAGACAGACCCCGCCCTCGTCACAGCAGCAGATTTGTGTCTAGTTTTCATCCTGAATATCTTACTTTTAACACTTCCCATACGCTCTATTTACCAGGTTTATTTGAAGACGTTTTGTCACCTTGAGCCGGAGATTTATCCAGGAGTAACTCAACATTTTGGAACAGTTTGGAAATGTTTTAAACATTTTGGAAAAGTCTGGTTTGGAAAAGTTTTTAAAAGTTCACTTTGTAAAAGTAAAGCCCAGGACACGCTGGTGGGACTATGTCTCCGATCTGGCCTGGTGTCGCCTCGGGGTCCCCCCAGAACAGCTGGAGGAGGTGTGCGTGGATCGGGAAGTGTGGGCATCTCTGCTGAGACTGCTGCCCCCGCGACCCGGCCCGGATAAAGCGGAGGCAGATAGACTTTGGAAAAGTTTGGTTTGGGAAAGTTTGGAAAAGTCTAGTTTGGAAAAGTTTTCTTTCTGATTGGATAATTGTCCCGAGACTCAGACACGTCATATTTCGGACATTTACAATAAAACTAATTTATTCCACACATTTTGCTGGTGCCACTGCGCTTAAACCAGTTCAGCAGTTACACAAAAAAGCTATGAAGGTACTCTTTTTTCTGTGAGACCAGCACTCGATCAACAGTCAAGGGAACAGTGAAGACGTTATCTCAAAACGTGCTTTCTATTAAGGCTTGCTCTCGTTGGAAAACTACCTATGAGCGTTAGAGAAACAGCACTACGTCTCCTTTAAGGGACGACTGAAAGAACGGCTTCTTTGCCAACAAAGGTGTAACCATTAAGAGGCATTAGACAGGAACATACTTTATTTATATTTGCAGGTACAGGTGTGTGTGGGAGGGACGAGGGGAGATGCACTTTATGAATTGTGTAGTTGTTGTCCTTGCCGTTTTGTCTGTAATGTACTGCTGTGTGTTTTGGCTTATGTGTTTTATATTTTGTATGTTCTTGTCTTCATGGGACTGCGGATGGAAATTAGCCTTGAGCTACATCCGGCATATTTACAGCACTGTTACACCTGTTCATTAATATGCACTGTCCCATTCAAATAAATGAATACATAAAAAAATAAAATAAAAATGTTTTTTCTGCATAAAACACCGTATTTTTTCTGAAAACAGAAAATGGCAAAAACTAGCCCTAACACATTTTTCCATAATTTTAAACTTTTGCTGCAGACTCGCGTTGTTTCCCGTTTCCCCTAAACACCGCGCTCACACCGAGCAGAAACCAGTCTCCTTCACCAGCCCTCCTGGTGCAGGAGCACGAGGAGCACGAGGAGGTGCGGTTTGAGACGCAGCTGAAGTGCATGAGCCAATTACGCACGGGCGTCTGTCAGATCTTGTTCTGTGGTTGGTTGTCGCCGGCGGAAATGGCCCCGCCCACATCGTGCCGCTCTCCTGTGGATTTCCGGAGGCTTCTTCCCAGTCGCCAGGCAGCAGAGGGAATGAACGGAAACGCTCACCGCTCTCTTCTCTTCCGCCGCTCTAGGTGTGAGCGCGGTGTCAAGGTATACGTTAGCCCCGCCCCTTCACCTGTAAGTGCACATCCAGCTCCTGATTGAGCTCCGCCCCCTCGCCGTACAGCTGCAGTAGGCCGTACACGTCCCCGGAGGTGACGGCGTCCTGAAGGCGCAGGTTTGAGTTCGAGCTCGGGCTGCGGCAAACGAACTGCAGACCGCGGTACTTCGACAGGATGAAGTCCCGCCTCTCGCCCCTGAAACGGCCAATCAGAGGAGAGGAGGGAAGGTTCAGGGCCAATCAGAGGAGAGTGAGGGCCGTCTGACTCACATGTTGCTGTTCGGTCCCGGCTTCAGGCTGGGGCTGCACAGATTGGCCTCGAGAACCTCATTGAACCCGGAATTCCCCACGTTCCGCGCCAACTGTGAAGTACACACAGTACATGGAGTACACGCAGTGCTGCAGTCAGGGCGCACACACAGCAGTAGTAATAGTAGGGCAGTTACCAGCAGGTCTGAGGGGCTGAGGCTGTCCAGGCTCAGGCTGCGAACTCGTGACGCCTGCACGCCCATCTCTCTGTGAATGCCGGAGCACTCGATGCACGTGAGCACGCCCAGGTTAGTGCTGATCCAGCCGGGCTCTGGGAGTCACACCGACAACCGCACCTCAGTACTTTGTACTTTCACTGCACCACATTTACATGTATATGTCGCTCTAGTAGTATTGTAGTAAAAGTACCCGGGTCATTGCAGTAGTATTGTAGTAAAAGTACCCGGGTCATTGCAGTAGTACTGTAGTAAAAGTACCCGGGTCATTGCAGTAGTATTGTAGTAAAAGTACCCGGGTCATTGCAGTAGTATTGTAGTAAAAGTACCCGGGGCGTTGCAGTAGTATTGTAGTAAAAGTACCCGGGGTGTTGCAGTAGTATTGTAGTTGTAGTAAAAGTACCCGGGGCGTTGCAGTAGTATTGTAGTTGTAGTAAAAGTACCCGGGGCGTTGCAGTAGTATTGTAGTTGTAGTAAAAGTACCCGGGTGTTGCAGTAGTATTGTAGTTGTAGTAAAAGTACCCGGGCGTTGCAGTAGTATTGTAGTTGTAGTAAAAGTGCCCGGGGTGTTGCAGTAGTATTGTAGTTGTAGTATAAGTACCCGGGGCCTTGCAGTAGTATTGTAGTTGAAGTAGTATAAGTACCCAGGGCCAGTGTTGGGTGTAACGAGTTACAAAGTAACGCGTTAGCTACCGTCAATTTAGTAACGTAATGCCGTTTATTTTTCAATCCGCCGCAACGTTACTTTTTGTTTACTATGGGCAGATGTCACCGTGACTCTGCTGGGCGCGAGTTCTTACTCCGCATGAGAGACGGTCAGAGGCCGCAAGTAGTGGCGGCAAAAAGACGACGAGCGACAATGGCAAGCGAAAATCAGCCAACAACGAGGCTAACATTTGAAGGATGGAGGTACTCTCACTACTTCGAACTTGTTGACACTAAGGGGAAGAATATAAGTGTAAGGTGTACACTGTGTCCTGGTGAGAAACTGTTGTCTGCTGCCGTTAACTCAAATGCCAACCTCGCCAAGCATTTGAAAGGAAAACATGCTAACATGAAGCTTGTAGCTCAACTTCCCCAGGGAAATGACGGTCCAAGCCCAAAGCAGCAAAAACTCCAGTTTCACCATCATCACCAGGAGGGATCTAAACAAGAGTTGAACAAACTTGTAGCTTCGTTTGTAGTCGATGAAATGTTGCCTATCAATACTGTCGAATCGCCCACTTTCAGAAAAATTCTCAGCAAGATCAAGATCCCAATAACGGGAGGCAGGTGCCCTTGGACCGATCGCAAAACTTTCACTAGATATCTGGATGAGTGCTACCTAAAAATGGAGAGTGAATTAAAGAAGACGTTTGAGAGTGTGCCCTACGTGTCAACCACTGCGGACATATGGAGTTGTCACAACAGAAGCTTTTTGGGAATCACTGTCCACTGGATCAATCCATCATGCAACTTCAAACGCGAGAAAGCTGCCATCGCATGCAAACGAATAAAGGGCAGGCATACATTCGACGTTATAGGCTTCGAAATGGAACAGATTCACTCAGCATTTAGCCTGTCACATCGGATCACCGCCACCGTTACGGACAACGGGTCTAATTTTGTGAAAGCTTTCAAGATGTTTGCATCCACTGAGCCTTATGAGGAAGAGGAGGATGAGCAAGATGTCGTTTTCACAGATATGGAAGAGTTGCTTGGGACCACAGAAGGACAGTTTTCCCTGCCCCCACATTTTAGGTGTGCGTCGCATACACTCAATTTGATTTCGTGTAATGACATAGACAAATGTCATTGGCCGGATCCTCCTCTCCAGCATCCTGGAATAGACCTTACCAGGGAGGCTGAGAAGTGTGATCCCTCTGTAATTGGAGCACACTCTCCGATCCCCCTTCTTGAAGAGGGGGACCACCACCCCGGTCTGCCAATCCAGAGGCACTGTCCCCGACCGCCACGCGATGTTGCAGAGACGTGTCAGCCAAGACAGCCCTACAACATTCAGAGACTTAAGGTACTCGGGACGAATCTCATCCACCCCCGGGGCCTTGCCACCGAGGAGCTTTCTAACCACCTCGGTGACTTCAGCCTGGGTGATGGACGAGCCCCCCTCCGAGTCCCCAGCCTCTGCCTCCTCATCGGAAGACGTGACAGTGGGATTGAGGAGATCCTCGAAGTACTCCTTCCACCGCCTGACCACATCCCCAGTCGAGGTCAGCAGCCCCCCACCCACACTGTAAACAGTTTTGGTGAAGCACTGCTTCCCCCTCCTGAGGCGCCGGATGGTTTGCCAGAATCTCTTCGAGGCCGACCGATAGTCCTCCTCCATGGCTTCTCCGAACTCCTCCCAGACCCGAGTTTTTGCCTCTTTGACCACACGAGCTGCAGCACGCTTGGCCTGCCGGTACCTCTCAGCTGCCTCCGGAGTCCCACAACCCAACAAGGCCAGATGGGACTCCTTCTTCAGCTTGACGGCATCCCTTACCTCCGCGCGCCACCACCGGGTTCGGGGGTTGCCGCCGCGACAGGCACCAGAGACCTTACGGCCACAACTACGAGCAGCCGCATCGACAATGGAGGAGGAGAACATGGTCCACTCGGACTCCATGTCTCCAACCTCCTTCGGAATCTGGGTGAAGCTCTTCCGGAGGTGGGACTTAAAGACCCTACTGACAGAGGGATCCACCAGACGTTCCCAACAGACCCTCACAACACGTTTGGGCCTGCCAGGTCTGACCGGCTTCTTCCCCTGCCAGCTGATCCAGCTCACCACCAGGTGGTGATCGGTTGACAGCTCAGCCCCTCTCTTCACCCGAGTGTCCGAGACACGTAGCCGGAGATCAGATGACACAACTACAAAGTTGATCATCGACCTCCTGCCTAGGGTGTCCTGGTGCTACGTGCACTTATGGACATCCTTGTGCTCGAACATGGTGTTCGTTATGGACAAACCGTAACTAGCACAGAAGTCCAATAACAGAACACCACTCGGGTTCCGATCGGGGAGACCGTTCTTCCCCATCACCCCCACCCAGGTCTCACTGTCGTTACCCACGTGGGCGTTGAAGTCCCCCAGTAGAACGATGGAGTCCCCAGCCGGAGCACCATCTAGTACCCCTCCCAGGGACTCCAAGAAGGCCGGGTACTCTGCACCGATGTTGGGCCCGTAGGCCAAGACAACGGTGAGAGACCTGTCCCCGACCCGAAGGCGTAGGGACGCGACCCTCTCGTTCACCGGGGTGAACTCCAACACGTGACGGCTGAGCTGGGGGGCTATGAGCAAACCCACCCCAGCCCGCCGCCTCTCCCCGTGGGCAACTCCAGAAAAATGGAGCGTCCAGCCCCTCTCCAGGAGTTGGGATCCGGAACCCAGGCTGTGCGTGGAGGTGAGCCCGACTATATCTAGCCGGTATCTCTCTACCTCCCGCACGAGCTCAGGCTCCTTCCCCCCCAGCGAGGTGACGTTCCATGTCCCGAACGCCAGAAGCTGCGCACGCGGACCAGGTCGTTGAGGCACCTGCCTTCGACTGCCACCCAGTCCTCTCTGCACCTGACCCCTACGGATCCCTCTGCGGGTGGTGGGTCCACAGGAGGGCGGGCCCACGTCGTCCGTTCGGGCTGTGCCCGGCCGAGCCCCGTGGGCAGAGGCCCGACCACCAGACGCTCGCATTCGAGCCCCAACCCTACCAGGGGCATAAAGCCCCAGACAACATAGCTCCTCGGATCATTCGGGCACTCAAACAACCCCACCACGTTAAGGTAGCAGTTCACGGGGTTGAGAAACAAAATCGAGTAACGTAAAAGTAACGAGTAACGTAATAAGTTACTTTCTTTAGAGAGTAACTAAGTAAAGTAACAGGTTACTTTTTAAAAGAAGTAACGAGTAATGAGAAAAGTTACTTTATAAAAGTAACTTCCTCAACACTGCCCGGGGCGTTGCAGTACGATTGTAGTTGAAGTAGTATAAGTACCCGGGGCGTTGCAGTACTATTGTAGTTGTAGTAAAAGTACCCGGGGCGTTGCAGTAGTATTGTAGTTGTAGTAAAAGTACCCGGGGCGTTGCAGTAGTATTGTAGTTGTAGTAAAAGTACCCGGGGCGTTGCAGTAGTATTGTAGTTGTAGTAAAAGTACCCGGGGCGTTGCAGTAGTATTGTAGTTGTAGCAAAAGTACCCGGGGCGTTGCAGTAGTATTGTAGTTGTAGTAAAAGTACCCGGGGCGTTGCAGTAGTATTGCAGTTTTAGTAAAAGTACCCGGGGCCTTGCAGTAGTATTGTAGTTGTAGTAAAAGTACCCGGGGCGTTGCAGTAGTATTGTAGTATAAGTACCCGGGTCGTTGCAGTAGTGTTGTAGTTGTAGTAAAAGTACCCGGGGCGTTGCAGTAGTATTGTAGTTGTAGTAAAAGTATCCGGGGCGTTGCAGTAGTATTGTAGTTGTAGTAAAAGTACCCGGGGCGTTGCAGTAGTATTGTAGTTGTAGTAAAAGTACCCGGGGCGTTGCAGTAGTATTGTAGTTGTAGTAAAAGTACCCGGGGCGTTGCAGTAGTATTGTAGTTGTAGCAAAAGTACCCGGGGCGTTGCAGTAGTATTGTAGTTGTAGTAAAAGTACCCGGGGCGTTGCAGTAGTATTGCAGTTTTAGTAAAAGTACCCGGGGCCTTGCAGTAGTATTGTAGTTGTAGTAAAAGTACCCGGGGCGTTGCAGTAGTATTGTAGTATAAGTACCCGGGTCGTTGCAGTAGTGTTGTAGTTGTAGTAAAAGTACCCGGGGCGTTGCAGTAGTATTGTAGTTGTAGTAAAAGTATCCGGGGCGTTGCAGTAGTATTGTAGTTGTAGTAAAAGTACCCGGGGCGTTGCAGTAGTATTGTAGTTGTAGTAAAAGTACCCGGGGCGTTGCAGTCGCAGCAGCGGTCGTTGCCTCTCATTCGTCGGATTTCCTGAGTAACGGCTCTCGTCAGGTCCTCGCTGGCCCCGCCCCTGTCTCTGTGGCCGTTACCACGGCAACTGTCGTCCAGCGCCGCGTCCAGAGCTTCCTGTTTACTGTTGACCAACACCGACACCCATCTGTAAACAAACAAACAAACGGCGTGTCAGTCTGACAACCACAGAACGACAGATGCTAACAGTTTAGCATTGTGCGGTTTCCTGTAGCCGTTAGCATCAGTGAAGTTAGCGCCTGATTCTAAATCATTAATGAAGATGTGACTTTAGATCAGAATGAACCTATACAGGTGCTCGTCATAAAATTAGAATATCATGAAAACGTTTATTTAAATTCAGTATTTCCATTCAGAAAGTGAAACTTGTATTTTATATTCATTCATTACACACAGACTGGTATATTTCAAGTGTTTATTGCTTTTATTTTGATGTGTATAGCTAAAACATAATGACATTTTAATATTACTTGAGACCAATACAAAGTTTTCTAGAAATGTTGGCCAACTGAAAAGTATGAACCTGGAAAGTATGAGCATGTACAGTTAGCTGGGGCTCCTTTTGCCTGAATGACTGCAGCAGTGCGGCGTGTTCTGAGAGTGGCCTTCAGCTCTTCTGCATTGTTGGGTCTGGTGTATCACATCTTCCTCTTCACAATAGCCCATAGATTTGCTGTGGGGTTAAGGTCAGGTGACTTTGCTGGCCAATCCAGAACAGAGATTCCATGGTCCTTAAACCAGGTGCTGGTATCTTTGGCCCTGTGTGCAGGTGCCAAGTCCTGTTGGAAAATGAAATCTGCATCTCCATGAAGTTGGTCAGCAGCAGGAAGCATGAAGCACTCCAACACTTCCTGGTAGACGGCTGTGTTGACCCTGGACCTCAGAAAACACGGTGGACCAACACCAGTAGATGACATGGCACCCCAAACCACTGACTGTGGAAACTTTACACTGGACTTGAAGCAACATGGATTCTGTGCCTCTCCTCTCGTCCTCCAGACTCTGGGACCTGGACTTCCATCAGGGAACATAACTTTGGAGCACTCGGCTGCAGTCCAGTCCTGTTTGTCTTTAGCCCAGGCGAGACGCTTCTGACCCGGTCTCTTGTTCAACAGTAGCTTGACACAAGGAAGGCGACGGCTGACACCCATGTCTTCATACGTCTGTGTGTGATGGTGATGATGATTTGGGGTTTTCATTAGTTCTCAGCTATAAACATCAAAATGAAAATAAGATATAAAAGTGTCTCTGAGCTTGTTACGGCCGCTGACTTCGGCCCCGCCTACACTCCCGTTCTTCTTGTATGGTCATCTCTGGGTGCTCTGTTTTATATGCACACCCGCTCGGCGAGGCCCGCGGCGCCGTTGCTCCGCCGGCTGTGGGATTCGTTGGTTCGTTGGCTGCTGTTCGGGACGGTCCTCCAATCCTGCAGCCCAGTCCGTCATCTGGTTACATCGAGTAATCTGTTTTGGTCATTCTTTCAGTCATTTCTTATTTGTTCGTTTCCCGGGTTTATATTTCGTTAGTGCTATTTCTGTCCTTCCCGTTGGGTCTCCTTTTATTCACATTTGCTTTATTTTGTTCAAATAAATCTGCAGTTTTAGTTATTTCCATCTCCTGTGTTCCTTCTTGCTCCCCCTAGAGCAAAGAGGACGTAACAGAGCTAAAGGCTGAGAAACCACAGGAATTAAACAGATGTCACACCTTGCCATCCTGTACTAAAGGGCCTGGAAACATTCATTTGTCTGGGGAGAGAACAAGCTGTCATTCATTCTGTCAACATCCCCCTCGGACAACACCCCCCTCGGACAAATCCCCCTCTGTCAACTGCCCCCTCTGTCAACATCCCCCTCGGACAACACCCCCCTCGGACAAATCCCCCTCTGACAACATCCCCCTCGGACAACATCCCTCTCGGACAAGATCCCCTCTGACAAGATCCCCCTCTGACAAGATCCCCCTCGGACAACACCCCCCTCGGACAAATCCCCCTCTGACAACAACCCCCTCAGACAACATCCCCCTCTGACAACAACCCCCTCAGACAACATCCCCCTCTGACAACAACCCCCTCAGACAACAGCCCCCTCTGACAACATCCCCCTCCGGCAAACACCCCCTTCTGACAACATCCCCCTTGGACAACATTTTCCTCTGACGCCAGCCCCCTCTGACACCAGCCCCCTCTGACAACACCCCCCTCTGACACCAGCCCCCTCTGAAAACATCCTCCTCTAACAACATCCCCCTCTGACAACAGCCCCCTCTGACAACAGCCCCCTCTGACAACAGCCCCCTCTGACAACAGCCCCCTCTGACAACAACCCCCTCTGACAACATCCCCCTCTGACAACAACCCCCTCAGACAACATCCCCCTCTGACAACAACCCCCTCAGACAACAGCCCCCTCTGACAACATCCCCCTCCGGCAAACACCCCCTTCTGACAACATCCCCCTTGGACAACATCCCCCTCTGACACCAGCCCCCTCTGAAAACATCCTCCTCTGACAACAGCCCCCTCTGACAACAGCCCCCTCTGACAACAGCCCCCTCTGACAACATCCTCCTCTAACAACATCCCCCTCTGACAACAGCCCCCTCTGACAACAGCCCCCTCTGACAACATCCTCCTCTAACAACATCCCCCTCTGACAACAGCCCCCTCTGACAACAGCCCCCTCTGACAACAACCCCCTCTGACAACATCCCCCTCTGACAACATCCCCCTCAGACAACATCCCCCTCTGACAACAACCCCCTCAGACAACAGCCCCCTCTGACAACATCCCCCTCCGGCAAACACCCCCTTCTGACAACATCCCCCTTGGACAATATCCCCCTCTGACACCAGCCCCCTCTGAAAACATCCTCCTCTGACAACAGCCCCCTCTGACAACAGCCCCCTCTGACAACAGCCCCCTCTGACAACATCCTCCTCTAACAACATCCCCCTCTGACAACATCCCCCTCTGACAACAGCCCCCTCTGACAACAGCCCCCTCTGACAACATCCTCCTCTAACAACATCCCCCTCTGACAACAGCCCCCTCTGACAACAACCCCCTCTGACAACATCCCCCTCTGACAACAACCCCCTCAGACAACATCCCCCTCTGACAACAACCCCCTCAGACAACAGCCCCCTCTGACAACATCCCCCTCCGGCAAACACCCCCTTCTGACAACATCCCCCTTGGACAACATCCCCCTCTGACACCAGCCCCCTCTGAAAACATCCTCCTCTGACAACAGCCCCCTCTGACAACAGCCTCCTCTGACAACAGCCCCCTCTGACAACATCCTCCTCTAACAACATCCCCCTCTGACAACAGCCCCCTCTGACAACATCCTCCTCTAACAACATCCCCCTCTGACAACAGCCCCCTCTGACAACAGCCCCCTCTGACAACAACCCCCTCTGACAACATCCCCCTCTGACAACAACCCCTCTCAGACAACAGCCCCCTCTGACAACAGCCCCCTCTGACAACATCCTCCTCTAACAACATCCCCCTCTGACAACAGCCCCCTCTGACAACAGCCCCCTCTGACAACAACCCCCTCTGACAACATCCCCCTCTGACAACAACCCCCTCAGACAACATCCCCCTCTGACAACAACCCCCTCAGACAACAGCCCCCTCTGACAACATCCCCCTCCGGCAAACACCCCCTTCTGACAACATCCCCCTTGGACAACATCCCCCTCTGACACCAGCCCCCTCTGAAAACATCCTCCTCTGACAACAGCCCCCTCTGACAACAGCCCCCTCTGACAACAGCCCCCTCTGACAACAGCCCCCTCTGACAACAGCCCCCTCTGACAACATCCTCCTCTAACAACATCCCCCTCTGACAACAGCCCCCTCTAACAACATCCCCCTCTGACAACAGCCCCCTCTGACAACAGCCCCCTCTGACAACAGCCCCCTCTGACAACAGCCCCCTTGCAGAGAATTGAAGCACATCCAAAAATAAAACCGTCTGAACTCACGCCACGCACTCGGCTTCGTCCTCTGTCAGGAAGTGGTACGTCCGGTTATCTGGAAGTACACAGAGTACACAAAAGTACTAAGAACCTTTGTGTTCAGGAGTCCATCACGCCGAGCAGAAGGTATCATCAGCACGTCTTCACTTAGTTCATTAAGTAAACATTGAACAAGGAGCCGTGATTACTCAGTGTGTATGCATGACGTGGAGTTATTCACTTTTTAAGCTGTTTTACTTGAAACTAGTTCCACAGCAATAGTAGCTCAAATTGTTTATCGTTGGGAACAGCTGCAGAGTCCCACAAGGCTCCATCCTAGGTCCTGTGTAGTTCTATTTAATATGTGCATATTGCAGTAGTAGCAGTAGTAGTAGTATTAGTACTGCAGAACTCATGGTACTCACTGGAGATGAGGTGGAAACACTTCTTGTCCTCATCGCTCGGGCGGACATGGCACGTGAGCAGATTGAGACGCGTCGGGGATTTGTTCGGCTGAAAGTATAAAACACAAAGTTTCATTGATGCAGAGTTCTGCAGTACTCTGACGAAGTACTCAGAGTAATCGGATTACTCTGGCAGATGAGACTCACGGTGCCGTGGGAGATGGTCAGGTAACAGTCCTGGACACAGCACTTCCTTTTCTGCCACATCTTCCGTAAGCTAAAACATGTGCAAGAGGAGGAGCAGACTAAAACATGTACAAGAGGAGGAGCAGACTAAAACATATTCAAGAGAAGCAGAGGCTAAAACATGTACAACAGGAGCAGTGGAGGGTTAGATGATAAAGGTGCAGAGGACGATGAGGATGTAGAGTTTACCCGTCACTCTTCTTGTAGAGGAAGCCGCTCTTCTCCGTTCCAAACTGTTTGTCTCCAACAAACGGCTGCAAACTGTAGATCACTTTAGGAGCCGTCTCCTGCAACCGAGACCAGGGTTAGACCGGGTTCAGACCAGGTTCAGACCAGGTTCAGACCGGGTTCGGACCTGGGTTAGACCATCTTCCTAAAGCATATGTACAATGTCTGAATGAGAATGCCCTAGAATAGAGCATAAACGCACATACATTTGTGATATTTAACCATGTGCTGCCCTCTCCTGGTGACCAGCGCTGTGTTCTGTGTTCTCACCCCTAACTTTACAAAAATATTTCTATCATCCCAATTCTTCACAGGGACAGGTTTATCGTCAACATTTCCAAATTGACAGTTGGCAGTCACTTTTAACTGTCACAGAAATGCAAGAATTCTGACCTGTAAGTTTATAAAATTGATACAAATGATTAGATGCACCGCAACTTTCCATGATGATCAGAGTTTATAATAAACAGGACAAAAAAATGTGTTCTATCACTAGAAAAAGGTCTTTATCTGTTTAGATGTGAAGAACAACATCAATAGAGACTTAAGTGAAGTATGTCTCTATGTATCCATAGTAACAGCGCAAGGACATCTGTTTCCAGCAGATCAGATCAATGAGTAGATTAGGTTGTCACAGTTTCTTAAAATGAAAACATAAACAGGTGCTCCTGCTGGAATGGGGTCAAGTCCTGGTCCAATACCTGGTCTGGGTCGGGTCGGAGGAGGTCCCTCAGTGAGATCAGCTGCTTCTTTTGCTCCTCCTGACGCTGCTTCACCTGAACATCACGGGAACATCATCCACAGGAAAATAATCATAATCCAAAGGAAGATAATGTTTTCAGACCTTACCGAGATGTTTTCAGACCTTACTAAGATGTTTTAGGACCTTAATTAGATGTTTTCCCACCTTACTGAGATGTTTTCCAACCTTACTGAGATGTTTTAGGACCTTAATGAGATGTGTTAGGACCTTAATGAGATGTTTTAGGACCTTAATGAGATGTGTTAGGACCTTAATAAAAAGTTTTCCGACCTTACTGAGATGTTTTCAGACCTTAGTGACATGTTTTTGGATCTTACTGACATGTTTTGGACCTTACTGAGATGTTTTAGGACCTTACTGAGATGTTTTCAGACCTTACTGAGATGTTTTCAGACCTTACTGAGATGTCTTCAGACCTTATTGGGATGTTTTCAGACCTTACCGAGATGTTTTCAGACCTCACTGAGATGTTTTCAGACCTTACTGAGATGTTTTCCGACCTTACTGAGATGTTTTTAGACCTTACTGAGATGTGTTCAGACCTTACTGAGATGTTTTCAGACCTTACTGAGATGTGTTCAGACCTTACTGAGATGTGTTCAGACCTTACTGAGATGTGTTCAGACCTTACTGAGATGTGTTCAGACCTCACTGAGATGTTTTCAGACCTTACTGAGATGTTTTCCGACCTTATTGAGATGTTTTTAGACCTTACTGAGATGTGTTCAGACCTTACTGAGATGTGTTCAGACCTTACTGAGATGTTTTCAGACCTTACTGAGATGTGTTCAGACCTTACTGAGATGTGTTCAGACCTTACTGAGATGTTTTCAGACCTTACTGAGATGTCTTCAGACCTTATTGGGATGTTTTCAGACCTTACTGAGATGTTTTCAGACCTCACTGAGATGTTTTCAGACCTTACTGAGATGTTTTCCGACCTTACTGAGATGTGTTCAGACCTTACTGAGATGTGTTCAGACCTTCCTGAGATGTGTTCAGACCTTACTGAGATGTTTTCAGACCTTACTGAGATGTGTTCAGACCTTACTGAGATGTGTTCAGACCTTACTGAGATGTTTTCAGACCTTACTGAGATGTGTTCAGACCTTACTGAGATGTGTTCAGACCTTACTGAGATGTGTTCAGACCTTACTGAGATGTGTTCAGACCTTACTGAGATGTGTTCAGACCTTACTGAGATGTTTTCAGACCTTACTGAGATGTGTTCAGACCTTACTGAGATGTGTTCAGACCTTACTAAGATGTTTTCAGACCTTACTGAGATGCGTTCAGACCTTACTGAGATGTGTTCAGACCTTACTGAGATGTGTTCAGACCTTACTGAGATGCGTTCAGACCTTACTGAGATGTGTTCAGACCTTACTGAGATATTTTCAGACCTTCTTGAGATGTGTTCAGACCTTACTGAGATGTTTTCAGACCTTACTGAGATGTGTTCAGACCTTACTGAGATGTGTTCAGACCTTACTGAGATGTTTTCAGACCTTACTGAGATGTGTTCAGACCTTACTGAGATGTGTTCAGACCTTACTGAGATGTTTTCCGACCTTACTGAGATGTTTTTAGACCTTACTGAGATGTGTTCAGACCTTACTGAGATGTGTTCAGACCTTACTGAGATGTGTTCAGACCTTACTGAGATGCGTTCAGACCTTACTGAGATGTGTTCAGACCTTACTGAGATATTTTCAGACCTTCTTGAGATGTGTTCAGACCTTACTGAGATGTGTTCAGACCTTACTGAGATGTGTTCAGACCTTACTGAGATGTGTTCAGACCTTACTGAGATGTGTTCAGACCTTACTGAGATATTTTCAGACCTTACTGAGATGTGTTCAGACCTTACTGAGATGTTTTCAGACCTTACTGAGATGTGTTCAGACCTTACTGAGATGTGTTCAGACCTTACTGAGATGTGGACATTACCGCAGAGAGGACCGTGTTGAGCTGATCCATGTACTGCTTCAGTCTGGACGAGGTGGACACACACTCCTGCAGGAAACTGAAGAGAGATAGTTATTGTGTGGCTGTGATTGTGTTGTAGTAATATTTGCAGTAGTAATAGTAATTGCAGTAGTAGTAATATTTGCTGTAGTAGTAGTATTTGTAGTACTCACATGTTGTGGCTGTGGTAGTGTTTGCTGAGGTTCTGCAGGAGGTCGACTCCTCGTTTGGTTTTGATCTCATTCACTTTGATCAGATACTGCAAAAACACACTGTACTGCAGTAGAAGTACCTCACACACATACAGTGCCTCTCGAAAGTACTAATACACCTTGAACTTTTGCACATTTTGTCATGTTTACAACCATCAAATCAAATCAAACTTTATTTATAAAGCGCTTTTCATACCGAAAGGTATCACAAAGTGCTTTACAGATAACAAACCATAAACATGAAGATTTTATTTAGATTTTTTTACTGAAAGTTCACACACACAAGTAATAGACAACTGTGAAGTGAAAGCAAAATTATACATGATTCTGTTATTTTTCAAAAAAAAGAAAAGTGAAAAGTGGGGCGTGCAGAAGTATTCATACAGCATGACTGAATACTTTGTGGAACCCCCTTTTGCTGCAATAACAGCAGCAAGTCTTCTGGGGTTTGACTCTACAAGGTTTGCACATGTAGAGACTGACATTTTAGCCCATTCCTCTTTACAAAACAACTCAAGCTCTGTCACATTAGAAGGAGAGCGTTTGTGAACAGCAGTTTTCAGGTCTTTCAACAGATTTTCAATAGGATTTAGGTCAGGACTTTGACTGGGCCATTCTAACACATTAATATGTTTGTTTTTAAACCATTCCATTGTAGATGTTTGTGTTTAGGGTCATTGTCCTGCTGGAAGGTGAATCTCCGCCCCAGCCTCAATTCTCTTGTGACTCCAGCAGGTTTTCCTCCAAAATGTCTCTGTATTTGGCTCCATCCATCTTCCCAACTATTCTTACAATCTTCCCAGTCCCGGCTGAGGGGACTTGTAGGTGGACGGCCGTGTCTTGGTAAGTTCGCAGTGGTGCTATACTCTTTCCATTTCTGAATGATGGATTGAACAGTGCTCCGAGAGACGTTCAAATCTTGGGAAATCTTTGTATAACTTAACGCTGCTTTAAACTTCTCCACAGCTTTATCCCTGACCTCTCTGGTGAGCTCCTTGGCCTTCATGATGTTGTTTAGTGACCAATACACTCTGACCATAGCTCTGAGGCCCTCACAGAACAGCTGGAATTATACTGAGAGTAGATTACACACAGGTGGCCTCTATTTAATGGTTAGGACAAGGTGTGAACTTTCTGCAGTCATTAGGAATGTTATAAAGGGAATTTAATGCATTCCGAAAATGCTCTATGAATACTTATGCACGCCCCACTTTCACTTTTCTATTTTTTGTAAAATAACAGAATCATGTATAATTTTGCTTTCACTTCACAGTTGTCTGTCACTTGTGTGTGAACTTTCAGTAAAACATTCAAAATAAAATCTTTATGTTTATGGTTGTAAACATGACAAAATGTGCAAACGTTTAATGTGTATTAGTACTTTCGAGAGGCACTGTATGTACTGCAGTAGAAGTACCTCACACATGCTGAGCTGAAAGGAGCGTCTCTCGTGGTGAAGTTCTTCGGCGAGTTCAGACCCTGAGACTTCGGTCCGGACCATCCCGTACGCTCTCGCCAAGTCACGCTTCTCCTTCTCCATCTGTTTACTGTGAAAGTACTGTGTCAAATACCGCAAAAGTACTGACAATACTGCAGCATGCTCACACTCACAAGCGGTTCTCGTAGTCCCTCCAGGCACGGTCCACCGGCTTCTTCAGCTCCTGAGACACATTCACATTGTTGTTAAAGGGTGGAATGAAAACAGCCCTAAAGTTTAGTCCCTGTGTATATTTGTCCCGTCTTTAGCCGCTCTGTCTCCCACAAAGGAAATGACCATATTTGGATTACAGCGTCATCTCGGTCACAGCCTTTCGTGCTACACGTGGATACCGAACAGGTCAGTATTTTGGAATGAATAAGCGTGGGAAAGACCAGGGAGCGACACAGCCCTGTTGGGAGACATTTTACAAACTGTTCCAACATTTTAAAAACTTTTCCACCAATTTAAAAACTTTTCCAGACTGTTCCAAACTTTAGCAAAATTTAAAACGCCTTACTGAGCTGGAAAAAGTGCGACGCTCTAAACTGCCACTGTTTAAATTGCGATTCCTGGCACTAACTCAGAGAGAGCCGTTGAAAACCACGAGTATGACGGTGTTGGCAGAATGAAGCGTGTAAATGTTAAAGTGAGAGAAGTTTGACGGACCCCGCGCACGTCCCTGAGGTCTCCTTTCACCAGCGAGTCCAGGAAGAAGTTGACGTTGTGGAGGAGACTCTTCAGCTGCAACACAAGCACCAGGGCATCAGGGTTAGGAGCAGGAGGAGTCGTTATCATCACAATGTCCAGGACCGGTCATACATTTGGAAACACTTTTTATGTGTTAGCTTTTCTTTATTTCAACTCTACGATTCTCAGGTAGGAAACAAAAAATAATGAAATAACTCAAAGTATGTTTTATATTCTAAATAGTGGTGTAATTATGGCCTTTGTAATTCATGAATTATTTATTTCGGGGTTGTATTTATCTTTAGAGGTATATTATTGTTTAAAAGTATATTACTTTGTATTTTCCTCCATTTTAGCTGACTTGGATGGAGCTGTGAGGCCTGTGTGATCATTTCAAAACAAAGACGGACACAGTTTGATTTACCTTGTAGAAGGATTTTTTTTAAATAAGTTTATGTGGCTTAACTGTGTGAATACACAAGTTTCACGGTAAAATAAATAAAATGGAAACATTGCCAGAGCCGCTAAAGGAAAGTGAGATTCTTTTCAGATTTTTAATCGCATTAAACCTTATGGAATTAATTCATCGGAATTAATCGAAAAAGTGCCAGCCCTAATTTTACATTCTTCAAAGTTATAATAATAGTAATAATGCATCGGTTTTACAGTGCCTTGAGAAAGTATTCAGCCCCCTTGAACTTTTTGACCTTTTGCCACATTTCAGGCTTCAAACATAAAGATATAAAACTGTCATTTTTTGTGAAGAACCAACAACAAGTGGGACACAATCATGAAGTGAAACGAAATTTATTGGATATTTCAAACATTTTTAACAAATAAACTACTGAAAAATTGGGCGTGTAAAAAGATTCAGCCCCTTTACTTTCAGTGCAGCTAACTCTCTCCAGAAGTTCAGTGAGGATCTCTGAATGATCCAATGTTGACCTAAATGACTAATGATGATAAATAGAATCCACCTGTGTGTAAACAAGTCTCCGTATAAATGCACCTGCTCTGTGATAGTCTCAGAGGTCAGTTTAAAGCGCAGAGAGCATCATGAAGAACAAGGAACACACCAGGCAGGTCCGAGATACTGTTGTGGAGAAGTTTAAAGCCAGATTTGGATACAAAAAGATTTCCCAAGCTTTAAACATCCCAAGGAGCACTGAGCAAGCGATAATATTGAAATGGAAGGAGTATCAGACCACTGCAAATCTACAAAGACCCGGCCGTCCCTCTAAACTTTCAGCTCATACAAGGAGAAAACTGATCAGAGATGCTGCCAAGAGGCCCATGATCACTCTGGATGAACTGTAGAAATGTACAGCTGAGGTGGGAGACTCTGTCCATAGGACAACAATCAGTCGTATGCTGCACAACTCTGGCCTTTATGGAAGAGTGGCAAGAAGAAAGACATTTCTTAAAGATATCCATAAAAAGTGTTGTTTAAAGTTTGCCACAAGCCACCTGGGAGACACACCAAACATGTGGAAGAAGGTGCTCTGGTCAGATGAAACCAAAATCCAACTTTTTGGCAACAATGCAAAACGTTATGTTTGGCGTAAAAGCAACACAGCTCATCACCCTGAACACACCATCCCCACTGTCAAACATGGTGGTGGCAGCATCATGGTTTGGGCTTTTCTTCAGCAGGGACAGGGAAGATGGTTCAAATTGATGGGAAGATGGATGGAGCCAAATACAGGACCATTCTGGAAGAAAACCTGATGGAGTCTGCAAAAGACCTGAGACTGGGACGGAGATTTGTCTTCCAACAAGACAATGATCCAAAACATAAAGCAACATCTACAATAGAGTGGTTCACAAATAAACATATCCAGGTGTTAGAATGGCCAAGTCAAAGTCCAGACCTGAATCCAATCGAGAATCTGTGGAAAGAACTGAAAACTGCTGTTCACAAACGCTGTCCATCCAACTTCACTGAGCTCCAGCTGTTTTGCAAGGAGGAATGGGCAAATATTTCAGTCTCTCAATGTGCAAAACTGATAGAGACAAACCCCAAGGACTTACAGCAGTAATCGCAGCAAAAGGTGGCGCTACAAAGTATTGACTTAAGGGGCTGAATAATTTGCACGCCCAATTTTTCAGTTTTTTATTTGTTAAAAATGTTTGAAATATCCAATAAATTTCGTTTCACTTCATGATTGTGTCCCACTTGTTGTTGGTTCTTCACAAAAAAATACAGTTTTATATCTTTATGTTTGAAGCCTGAAATGTGGCAAAAGGTTAAAAAATTCAAGGGGGCCGAATACTTTCGCAAGGCACTGTATATAGCGCTTTTCTGGAGTTGTCAGAGACACACATTGACGGAGCCTACAGCGAGAATGGTGTGTGTACTTTTTGTGTGAAAGTCAAGAGACGGTCAAGGCCACCGTGTTTGTCTTATGTTTGAGGAGAAGAGGCCACAGTGTTTGTCTTATGTTTGAGGAGAAGAGGTCACCGTGTTTGTCTTATGTTTGAGGAGAAGAGGTCACCGTGTTTGTCTTATGTTTGAGGAGAAGAGGCCACAGTGTTTGTCTTATGTTTGAGGAGAAGAGGTCACCGTGTTTGTCTTATGTTTGAGGAGAAGAGGTCACCGTGTTTGTCTTATGTTTGAGGAGAAGAGGCCACAGTGTTTGTCTTATGTTTGAGGAGAAGAGGTCACCGTGTTTGTCTTATGTTTGAGGAGAAGAGGTCACCGTGTTTGTCTTATGTTTGAGGAGAAGAGGTCACCGTGTTTGTCTTATGTTTGAGGAGAAGAGGTCACAGTGTTTGTCTTATGTTTGAGGAGAAGAGGTCACCGTGTTCCACTCCCAGACATTCCTTTTTAACTCTAAGGAGCTAATGATAACATTCCCATCTCCTCCTCCCGCTGTAGAAGCGCTGCCACTTCCATGCTTCACCGTGTGTAGCCGTTACCTGTGTCCCACTTCCTTCAACAAACCAAACTAAACTGTTCCTCATTGGTGATGATCCTCAACCACGTCATCACAGCGCCACCAAGTGGTGTTCAAACCCCTGCGACCCCGCGCTCCCTTCGTTTGGCTCATTTACCCGGGGTCTTCTATTTATTTTTAGCCCGAACCTGAACATGATAAAAATGTGAGACGTTGAAATGTTGTGGATGTTCCTGGCCTGAGCACAGATTGGTCATTTATCTGATTTGACATGTGACGCAGCCTTTTCTCCATGAGCTTCATAAGGTCTTTGTCCCTGAAATGGTTCAACGTTTGTGAAGTTCAAACCGTGTCTGAGATGACATCGTGAGGCTCAAGGGGAAAATGATTCAAAGAAGAATCTGTTTCTGTTTCAAACATAATGTGAGTTCAATCATGAAGCATAAAAAAGCATTCATCTCGACTGGCTTGGGCCTGCATGTATAAACCCTGATTTGAATCAAACTGAGCCAAATAAAAGTCTCCAAACGAACATCAACCATTTAAACTATTGTTTATGAATAGTTTGGGCTTGAGTGATTTTGGGGGTCGCGGCCTGAAACGTTTAGGAACCCCCGTTATAGAAGACCACTGTATACCACAGAAACTAAACTCAGCTAAATGGACATCACAGAAATGTTCGGTCCTAAAAGTATGGATTAAAATGACATTTAACATGAAACTCAATTCAACGGTTCACTTGGTTCAAGTTTTAAAATAGATTTGTGAATTTAGGTCAATAGGTTGCGTTCACGTTATAGAATTGTATTTCAGTTGGAGGGCAGGTGTCAATACAACTCTATGGGAGAGAAACAGTTTTTGAAAGAAATTTCCAAAAAGAAAATGTCCAAATGTTTTCTCCGATCATCATGTGATAGTGATTGGATTCACAAACCTGACATGTGAATTTTATGGCTGAAAGTCCTTTCTACTGGCCAACATCAAGCACATGTTTTTGAATATTGTCTCCACTTCTGGACGCCTTTGTGAAGAAATAATTAGACATATGTTCATATCTGCTGAAAGATACGAATTTGAACTTCGTGACAGTTTTTGTTTCATGTGAATTGGCCTCAGGAATTACAGAAATTAGCAACGATTTAACGATTTGGGCGACGGTGGCGCAGATGGTAGAGCGGGTCGTCTCATGATCGGAAGGTTGGGGGTTCGAATCTCCTCGCCCAAGGACACAACGACAGCATGCGCCTCCTGAAGGCGCATGCTGTCGTTGTGTCCTTGGGCAAGACACTTCACCCACCTTGCCTCCAGTGTCTGCGTACACTGGTGTATGAATGAGAGAGTGAATGGGCCCCCTATGAGAGACCAACAGGCCCGGTTAGAACCATGAGGCCGTCCTTCCGTGGACCCACCACCTGCAGGAGGAGCCATAGGGGCCTGGTGCTATGTGATTTGGGCAGCTCCGACAGCTGCCCCCACGACCCGGCAACGGACAAGTGGGAGAAAATGGATGGATGGATGGATGAGCAACGATTTAAGACTAGAAACCTGCATTTTGAGCGTTACTATGGTTACAGCCATGGAACGTTCAGTTGCTCCACCTCAATGTTAAACTATAGGCTCTTTATAATGCCGTGATGTCACGTGAACGCCACCTATTGTTATAAAGTGAACAATGCAAATGCAGTATAGGGGAGGGTGGAGACAGCCTTTATATTTAGAAATTAAAACATTCTTATGTAAGATTATAGATTTGATCTTTACATGATTTGAACTCATCAGACAAATAACACAATAACCACCAAAGCAGAAAGTGGCTCATCTTCTCCTACTAGTTATGGGTAAAACATGGCGGAACGACTAACTGTGGAGCCTTTATAATAATATATTTATATAGTTCTATGGCACCATGGAGTGAAGTACTGAGTCCACAGTAAACCTACTTCATCCATCAGTGAAAAGTACTATGGTGGTCATAGTGGTGTATGCAGAGTCAACAGTGGGACAGTCCTCGTACCATGTTCTTGGTGGGGCTGAGGATCTCCCGGGAGAACTCGGCCAGTTTGCAGAAGGCGGAGGCGACCTCGCTCTCGCCGCTCGAGTGGCAGTTCACCGACAGCTTCTGCATGGCGTGGATGTACTGCTCCATGTGACACACGTGCTCTACGCCGAGGACGGGGACAATATTCACTTACAGATGTTCACTGGACTGGACCAACAGAAGTATGAGGACGAAAGTGTTTTCATCAGACAAACATCACCTACAGCTAAATACAGCACGCTTTATCTTGTGACATATCAGTTCCAAAGGTTTTCTCAGAGGGGTTTGGGACCTGGAGTTTGAATGAGCTAGTTATTAGTGGGGGGGATGCTAATTTCTTATTTCTTGTTTTGATAAATCAAGCAGAATACAGCCAGCAGGGGGAGACATGGGACAGAGAGGGAGAGACAGAGAAAGAGAGAGAGAGGAGAAATAGAGGAGAGAGGAGAGAGGGGCAGAGGAGAGAGGAGATTTTGATTTTTAATCAGACCTTTATTTAGTCCATCAGGAACAAATTGCTTCCATATTCACATTCACACCTTCACACCAATAAGTTGCAACAAATACAAAATACACACACAATTATGTAAAAACAGGTCCAAAAGGAGGAGGAGAGAGAGAGGAGAGGAGAGATAGAGGGGGAGGAGAGCAGAGAGGGGGAGAGGAGAGAGAGGGGAGAGGAAAGAGATGAGAAAGAGGGGGAGAGGAGAGAGAGAGAGAGAGAGGGGAGAGGAGAGAGAGAGGAGAAAGAGAGGAGAGAGGGAGGGGGGGAGAGGAGAAAGAGAGGAGAGAGGGGGAGAGGAGAGAAAGAGAGAGAGAGAGGGGGGAGAAAGAGGGGGAGAGGAGAGAAAGAGAGAGAGAGAGGGGGGAGAAAGAGGGGGAGAGGAGAGAGAGAGGAGAAAGAGAGGAGAGAGGGAGGGGGGGAGAAAGAGGGGGAGAGGAGAAAGGAGGAGTACCTTGTCCTGAGTTGAATTTGGCTTTCGCAGCTTTCTTCATTTTCTGCAACAAAACCAAGTCACTGTCCAGAGCCTGAGGAAGAGAGAGAGACACACTGATGAAGAGGAGAGACACACTGATGAAGAGGAGAGACACACTGATGAAGAGGAGAGACACACTGATGAAGAGGAGAGACACACTGATGAAGAGGAGAGACACACTGATGAAGAGGAGAGACACACTGATGAAGAGGGGAGAGAGACACACTGATGAAGAGGGGAGAGAGACACACTGATGAAGAGGAGAGAGAGACACACTGATGAAGAGGAGAGACACACTGATGAAGAGGAGAGAGAGACACACTGATGAAGAGGAGAGACACACTGATGAAGAGGAGAGACACACTGATAAAGAGGAGAGACACACTGATGAAGAGGGGAGAGAGACACACTGATGAAGAGGAGAGAGAGACACACTGATGAAGAGGAGAGACACACTGATGAAGAGGAGAGAGAGACACACTGATGAAGAGGAGAGACACACTGATGAAGAGGAGAGACACACTGATGAAGAGGAGAGACACACTGATGAAGAGGGGAGAGAGACACACTGATGAAGAGGAGAGAGAGACACACTGATGAAGAGGAGAGAGAGACACACTGATGAAGAGGAGAGAGAGACACACTGATGAAGAGGAGAGACACACTGATGAAGAGGAGAGACACACTGATGAAGAGGAGAGACACACTGATGAAGAGGAGAGACACACTGATGAAGAGGAGAGACACACTGATGAAGAGGAGAGAGAGACACACTGATGAAGAGGAGAGACACACTGATGAAGAGGGGAGAGAGACACACTGATGAAGAGGAGAGAGAGACACACTGATGAAGAGGAGAGACACACTGATGAAGAGGAGAGAGAGACACACTGATGAAGAGGAGAGAGAGACACACACCAATGAAGAGGAGAGAGAGACACACTGATGAAGAGGAGAGAGACACTGATGAAGAGGAGAGAGAGACACACACTGATGAAGAGGAGAGAGAGACACACTGATGAAGAGGAGAGAGAGACAAACTGATGAAGAGGAGAGAGACACACACCGATGAAGAGGAGAGAGAGACAAACTGATGAAGAGGAGAGAGAGACAAACTGATGAGGAGGAGAGAGAGACACACTGATGAAGAGGAGAGAGACACTGATGAAGAGGAGAGAGAGACACACTGATGAAGAGGAGAGAGAGACACACTGACGAAGAGGAGAGAGAGACACAATGATGAAGAGGAGAGAGAGACACACTGATGAAGAGGAGAGAGAGACACACTGGTGAAGAGGAGAGAGAGACACGCTGATGAAGAGGAGAGAGAGACACACTGAAGAAGAGGAGAGACACACTGATGAAGAGGAGAGACTCACTGATGAAGAGGAGAGACTCACTGATGAAGAGGAGAGAGAGACACACACCGATGAAGAGGAGAGAGAGACAAACTGATGAAGAGGAGAGAGAGACAAACTGATGAAGAGGAGAGAGAGACACACTGATGAAGAGGAGAGAGACACTGATGAAGAGGAGAGACACACTGATGAAGAGGAGAGAGAGACACACTGATGAAGAGGAGAGAGAGACACACTGATAAAGAGGAGAGAGGCACTGATGAAGAGGAGAGAGACACTGATGAAGAGGAAAGACACACCGATGAAGAGGAGAGAGAGAGACACACTGATGAAGAGGAGAGAGAGACACTGATGAAGAGGAGAGAGAGACAAACTGATGAAGAGGAGAGAGACACTGATGAAGAGGAGAGACACACTGATGAAGAGGAGAGAGAGACACACTGATGAAGAGGAGAGAGAGACAAACTGATGAAGAGGAGAGAGGCACTGATGAAGAGGAGAGAGACACCGATGAAGAGGAAAGACACACCGATGAAGAGGAGAGAGAGAGACACACTGATGAAGAGGAGAGAGAGACACCGATGAAGAGGAGAGAGAGAGACACACTGATGAAGAGGAGAGAGACACTGATGAAGAGGAGAGAGAGAGACACACTGATGAAGAGGAGAGACACAGAGGAAGAGGAGAGAAAGACACTGATGAAGAGGAGAGAGAGACACTGATGAAGAGGAGAGACACACCGATGAAGAGGAGAGAGAGAGACACACTGATGAAGAGGAGAGAGACACTGATGAAGAGGAGAGAGAGAGACACACTGATGAGGAGGAGAGAGACACTGATGAAGAGGAGAGATACTGATGAAGAGAGAGAGAGACACTGATGAAGAGGAGAGACACTGATGAAGAGGAGAGACACTGATGAAGAGGAGAGAGACACTGATGAAGAGGAGAGACACTGATGAAGAGGAGAGAGAGACTGATGAAGAGGAGAGACACCGAGGAAGAGGAGAGAAAGACACTGATGAAGAGGAGAGAGAGACACTGATGAAGAGGAAAGACACTGATGAAGAGGAGAGACACTGATGAAGAGGAGAGAGACACTGATGAAGAGGAGAGACACTGATGAAGAGGAGAGACACTGATGAAGAGGAGAGAGACACTGATGAAGAGGAGAGACACTGATGAAGAGGAGAGAGAGAGACTGATGAAGAGGAGAGACACCGAGGAAGAGGAGAGAAAGACACTGATGAAGAGGAGAGAGAGACACGCTGATGATGAGGAGAGACACCGAGGAAGAGGAGAGAGACACTGATGAAGAGAGAGAGACACTGATGAAGAGGAGAGACACTGATGAAGAGGAGAGACACTGATGAAGAGGAGAGAGAGAGACACACTGATGAAGAGGAGAGAGAGACACATCGATGAAGAGGAGAGAGAGACACTGATGAAGAGGAGAGACACACCGATGAAGAGGAGAGAGAGAGACACACTGATGAGGAGGAGAGAGACACTGATGAAGAGGAGAGATACTGATGAAGAGAGAGAGAGACACTGATGAAGAGGAGAGACACTGATGAAGAGGAGAGACACTGATGAAGAGGAGAGAGACACTGATGAAGAGGAGAGACACTGATGAAGAGGAGAGAGAGAGACTGATGAAGAGGAGAGACACCGAGGAAGAGGAGAGAAAGACACTGATGAAGAGGAGAGAGAGACACGCTGATGATGAGGAGAGACACCGAGGAAGAGGAGAGAGACACTGATGAAGAGAGAGAGACACTGATGAAGAGGAGAGACACTGATGAAGAGGAGAGACACTGATGAAGAGGAGAGACACTGATGAAGAGGAGAGAGAGAGACACACTGATGAAGAGGAGAGAGAGACACATCGATGAAGAGGAGAGAGAGACACACACTGATGAAGAGGAGAGAGACACTGATGAAGAGGAGAGAGACACTGGTGAAGAGGAGAGACACACTGATGAAGAGGAGAGAGAGAGATACACTGATGAGGAGGAGAGAGACACTGATGAAGAGGAGAGACACTGATGAAGAAAGAGAGACACTGATGAAGAGGAGAGACACTGATGAAGAGGAGAGACACTGATGAAGAGGAGAGAGAGACACATCGGTGAAGAGGAGAGAGAGACACACACTGATGAAGAGGAGAGAGACACTGATGAAGAGGAGAGAGACACTGGTGAAGAGGAGAGACACACTGATGAAGAGGAGAGAGAGACACACACTGATGAAGAGGAGAGAGACACTGATGAAGAGGAGAGATACACTGATGAGGAGGAGAGAGACACTGATGAAGAGGAGAGACACTGATGAAGAAAGAGAGACACTGATGAAGAGGAGAGACACTGATGAAGAGGAGAGACACTGATGAAAAGGAGAGAGACACACTGATGAAGAGGAGAGAGAGACTGATGAAGAGGAGAGAGAGACACACTGATGAAGAGGAGAGATATACACACTGATGAAGAGGAGAGACACACTGATGAAGAGGAGAGAGACACTGATGAAGAGGAGAGAGAGACACACTGATGAAGAGGAGAGACACTGATGAAGAGGAGAGACACTGATGAAGAGGAGAGAGACACTGATGAAGAGGAGAGAGACACACTGATGAGGAGGAGAGAGACACTGATGAAGAGGAGAGATACTGATGAAGAGAGAGAGAGACACTGATGAAGAGGAGAGACACTGATGAAGAGGAGAGACACTGATGAAGAGGAGAGAGACACTGATGAAGAGGAGAGACAATGATGAAGAGGAGAGAGAGAGACTGATGAAGAGGAGAGACACCGAGGAAGAGGAGAGAAAGACACTGATGAAGAGGAGAGAGAGACACGCTGATGATGAGGAGAGACACCGAGGAAGAGGAGAGAGACACTGATGAAGAGAGAGAGACACTGATGAAGAGGAGAGACACTGATGAATAGGAGAGACACTGATGAAGAGGAGAGAGAGAGACACACTGATGAAGAGGAGAGAGAGACACATCGATGAAGAGGAGAGAGAGAGACACACTGATGAAGAGGAGAGAGACACTGATGAAGAGGAGAGAGACACTGATGAAGAGGAGAGACACACTGATGAAGAGGAGAGAGAGACACACTGATGAAGAGGAGAGAGAGAGACACACTGATGAAGAGGAGAGAGAGAGATACACTGATGAGGAGGAGAGAGACACTGATGAAGAGGAGAGACACTGATGAAGAAAGAGAGACACTGATGAAGAGGAGAGACACTGATGAAGAAAGAGAGACACTGATGAAGAGGAGAGACACTGATGAAGAGGAGAGACACTGATGAAGAGGAGAGAGAGAGACACACTGATGAAGAGGAGAGAGAGACACATCGATGAAGAAGAGAGAGAGAGACACACTGATGAAGAGGAGAGAGACACTGATGAAGAGGAGAGAGACACTGATGAGGAGGAGAGAGACACTGATGAAGAGAGAGAGAGAGACACTGATGAAGAGGAGAGAGAGAGACTGATGAAGAGGAGAGACACCGAGTAAGAGGAGAGAAAGACACTGATGAAGAGGAGAGAGAGACACGCTGATGATGAGGAGAGACACCGAGGAAGAGGAGAGAGAGACACCAATGAAGAGGAGAGACACTGATGAAGAGAGACACTGATGAAGAGGAGAGAGAGACACACTGATGAAGAGGAGAGAGAGACACATCGATAAAGAAGAGAGAGAGAGACACACTGATGAAGAGGAGAGAGACACTGATGAAGAGGAGAGATACACTGATGAGGAGGAGAGAGACACTGATGAAGAGGAGAGACACTGATGAAGAAAGAGAGACACTGATGAAGAGGAGAGACACTGATGAAGAGGAGAGACACTGATGAAGAGGAGAGAGAGACACATCGATGAAGAGGAGAGAGAGACACACACTGATGAAGAGGAGAGAGACACTGATGAAGAGGAGAGAGACACTGGTGAAGAGGAGAGACACACTGATGAAGAGGAGAGAGAGACACACACTGATGAAGAGGAGAGAGACACTGATGAAGAGGAGAGATACACTGATGAGGAGGAGAGAGACACTGATGAAGAGGAGAGACACTGATGAAGAAAGAGAGACACTGATGAAGAGGAGAGACACTGATGAAGAGGAGAGACACTGATGAAAAGGAGAGAGACACACTGATGAAGAGGAGAGAGAGACTGATGAAGAGGAGAGAGAGACACACTGATGAAGAGGAGAGATATACACACTGATGAAGAGGAGAGACACACTGATGAAGAGGAGAGAGACACTGATGAAGAGGAGAGAGAGACACACTGATGAAGAGGAGAGACACTGATGAAGAGAGAGAGAGACACTGATGAAGAGGAGAGAGACACTGATGAAGAGAGAGAGAGACACTGATGAAGAGGAGAGACACTGATGAAGAGGAGAGACACTGATGAAGAGGAGAGAGACACTGATGAAGAGGAGAGAGACACACTGATGAGGAGGAGAGAGACACTGATGAAGAGGAGAGATACTGATGAAGAGAGAGAGAGACACTGATGAAGAGGAGAGACACTGATGAAGAGGAGAGACACTGATGAAGAGGAGAGAGACACTGATGAAGAGGAGAGACACTGATGAAGAGGAGAGAGAGAGACTGATGAAGAGGAGAGACACCGAGGAAGAGGAGAGAAAGACACTGATGAAGAGGAGAGAGAGACACGCTGATGATGAGGAGAGACACCGAGGAAGAGGAGAGAGACACTGATGAAGAGAGAGAGACACTGATGAAGAGGAGAGACACTGATGAAGAGGAGAGAGAGAGACACACTGATGAAGAGGAGAGAGAGACACATCGATGAAGAGGAGAGAGAGAGACACACTGATGAAGAGGAGAGAGACACTGATGAAGAGGAGAGAGACACTGATGAAGAGGAGAGACACACTGATGAAGAGGAGAGAGAGACACACTGATGAAGAGGAGAGAGAGACACACACTGATGAAGAGGAGAGAGAGCGATACACTGATGAGGAGGAGAGAGACACTGATGAAGAGGAGAGACACTGATGAAGAAAGAGAGACACTGATGAAGAGGAGAGACACTGATGAAGAAAGAGAGACACTGATGAAGAGGAGAGACACTGATGAAGAGGAGAGAGAGAGACACACTGATGAAGAGGAGAGAGAGACACATCGATGAAGAAGAGAGAGAGAGACACACTGATGAAGAGGAGAGAGACACTGATGAAGAGGAGAGAGACACTGATGAGGAGGAGAGAGACACTGATGAAGAGAGAGAGAGAGACTGATGAAGAGGAGAGACACCGAGTAAGAGGAGAGAAAGACACTGATGAAGAGGAGAGAGAGACACGCTGATGATGAGGAGAGACACCGAGGAAGAGGAGAGAGAGACACCAATGAAGAGGAGAGACACTGATGAAGAGAGACACTGATGAAGAGGAGAGAGAGACACACTGATGAAGAGGAGAGAGAGACACATCGATAAAGAAGAGAGAGAGAGACACACTGATGAAGAGGAGAGAGACACTGATGAAGAGGAGAGAGACACTGATGAGGAGGAGAGAGACACTGATGAAGAGGGAGAGAGAGACACTGATGAAGAGGAGAGACACTGATGAAGAGGAGAGATACACTGATGAAGAGGAGAGAGAGAGACTGATGAAGAGGAGAGACACTGATGAAGAGGAGAGAGACACTGATGAAGAGGAGAGAGAGAGACACAGATGAAGAGGAGAGAGACACACTGATGAAGAGGAGAGAGAGAAACTGATGAAGAGGAGAGACACTGATGAAGAGGAGAGACACAGTGATGAAGAGGAGAGAGACACTGATGAAGAGGAGAGAGACACTGATGAAGAGGAGAGAGAGACACACTGATGAAGAGGAGAGACACTGATGAAGAGGAGAGACACTGATGAAGAGGAGAGAGACACTGATGAAGAGGAGAGAGACACACTGATGAGGAGGAGAGAGACACTGATGAAGAGGAGAGATACTGATGAAGAGAGAGAGAGACACTGATGAAGAGGAGAGACACTGATGAAGAGGAGAGACACTGATGAAGAGGAGAGAGACACTGATGAAGAGGAGAGACACTGATGAAGAGGAGAGAGAGAGACTGATGAAGAGGAGAGACACCGAGGAAGAGGAGAGAAAGACACTGATGAAGAGGAGAGAGAGACACGCTGATGATGAGGAGAGACACCGAGGAAGAGGAGAGAGACACTGATGAAGAGAGAGAGACACTGATGAAGAGGAGAGACACTGATGAAGAGGAGAGACACTGATGAAGAGGAGAGAGAGAGACACACTGATGAAGAGGAGAGAGAGACACATCGATGAAGAGGAGAGAGAGAGACACACTGATGAAGAGGAGAGAGACACTGATGAAGAGGAGAGAGACACTGATGAAGAGGAGAGACACACTGATGAAGAGGAGAGAGAGACACACTGATGAAGAGGAGAGAGAGAGACACACTGATGAAGAGGAGAGAGAGAGATACACTGATGAGGAGGAGAGAGACACTGATGAAGAGGAGAGACACTAATGAAGAAAGAGAGACACTGATGAAGAGGAGAGACACTGATGAAGAAAGAGAGACACTGATGAAGAGGAGAGACACTGATGAAGAGGAGAGACACTGATGAAGAGGAGAGAGAGAGACACACTGATGAAGAGGAGAGAGAGACACATCGATGAAGAAGAGAGAGAGAGACACACTGATGAAGAGGAGAGAGACACTGATGAAGAGGAGAGAGACACTGATGAGGAGGAGAGAGACACTGATGAAGAGAGAGAGAGAGACACTGATGAAGAGGAGAGAGAGAGACTGATGAAGAGGAGAGACACCGAGTAAGAGGAGAGAAAGACACTGATGAAGAGGAGAGAGAGACACGCTGATGATGAGGAGAGACACCGAGGAAGAGGAGAGAGAGACACCAATGAAGAGGAGAGACACTGATGAAGAGAGACACTGATGAAGAGGAGAGAGAGACACACTGATGAAGAGGAGAGAGAGACACATCGATAAAGAAGAGAGAGAGAGACACACTGATGAAGAGGAGAGAGACACTGATGAAGAGGAGAGAGACACTGATGAGGAGGAGAGAGACACTGATGAAGAGGGAGAGAGAGACACTGATGAAGAGGAGAGACACTGATGAAGAGGAGAGACACTGATGAAGAGGAGAGATACACTGATGAAGAGGAGAGACACTGATGAAGAGGAGAGAGACACTGATGAAGAGGAGAGAGACACTGATGAAGAGGAGAGAGAGAGACTGATGAAGAGGAGAGAGAGAGACACCGATGAAGAGGAGAGAGACACACTGATGAAGAGGAGAGAGAGAAACTGATGAAGAGGAGAGACACTGATGAAGAGGAGAGACACAGTGATGAAGAGGAGAGAGACACTGATGAAGAGGAGAGACACTGATGAAGAGGAGAGAGACACTGATGAAGAGGAGAGAGAGAGACACCGATGACGAGAGAGAGACACTGATGAAGAGGAGAGACACTGATGAAGAGGAGAGAGACACACTGATGAAGAGGAGAGACACAGTGATGAGGAGGAGAGAGACACTGATGAAGAGGAGAGAGAGACACTGATGAAGAGGAGAGACACTGATGAAGAGGAGAGAGACACACTGATGAAGAGGAGAGACACACTGATGAAGAGAGAGAGAGACACACTGATGAAGAGGAGAGAGAGACACTGATGAAGAGGAGAGACACTGATGAAGAGGAGAGACACTGATGAAGAGGAGAGAGAGACACCGATTAAGAGAGAGAGACACTGATGAAGAGGAGAGACACTGATGAAGAGGAGAGAGACACTGATGAAGAGGAGAGAGACACTGATGAAGAGGAGAGAGAGACACTGATGAAAAGGAGAGACACTGATGAAGAGGAGAGAGACACTGATGAAGAGGAGAGAGAGACACTGATGAAAAGGAGAGACACTGATGAAGAGGAGAGAGACACTGATGAAGAGGAGAGACACAGTGATGGAGAGGAGAGAGACACTGATGAAGAGGAGAGACACTGATGAAGAGGAGAGACACACTGATGAAGAGGAGAGAGAGACACTGATGAAGAGGAGAGAGAGACACTGATGAAGAGGAGAGAGAGAGACACCGATGACGAGAGAGAGACACTGATGAAGAGGAGAGACACTGATGAAGAGGAGAGAGACACACTGATGAAGAGGAGAGACACAGTGATGAGGAGGAGAGAGACACTGATGAAGAGGAGAGAGAGACACTGATGAAGAGGAGAGACACTGATGAAGAGGAGAGAGACACACTGATGAAGAGGAGAGAGAGACACTGATGAAGAGGAGAGACACACTGATGAAGAGAGAGAGAGACACTGATGAAGAGGAGAGACACTGATGAAGAGGAGAGACACACTGATGAAGAGAGAGAGAGACACACTGATGAAGAGGAGAGAGAGACACTGATGAAGAGGAGAGACACTGATGAAGAGGAGAGACACTGATGAAGAGGAGAGACACACTGATGAAGAGAGAGAGACACACTGATGAAGAGGAGAGAGAGACACCGATTAAGAGAGAGAGACACTGATGAAGAGGAGAGACACTGATGAAGAGGAGAGAGACACTGATGAAGAGGAGAGAGACACTGATGAAGAGGAGAGAGAGACACTGATGAAAAGGAGAGACACTGATGAAGAGGAGAGAGACACTGATGAAGAGGAGAGAGAGACACTGATGAAAAGGAGAGACACTGATGAAGAGGAGAGAGACACTGATGAAGAGGAGAGACACAGTGATGGAGAGGAGAGAGACACTGATGAAGAGGAGAGAGAGACACTGATGAAGAGGAGAGACACTGATGAAGAGGAGAGACACACTGATGAAGAGGAGAGAGAGACACTGATGAAGAGGAGAGACACTGAGGATGTTCTCCTCCAATGGTCCCAAAGCATTGTCTATGTGTTTATCCGGTTGGGACAGTGCATGTAAATGAACATACTGTAGTTGGACTAATGCATGTAAACACGCCGGGCTGGACTGTGGCCTTGGGCTAATCTCCATCCATTGTCCCACACTCACACTCTCAAATACATCATCATTCATCCTTGCCTATTGTACATGTTTTTAGTGGTAGGGGAAACCTACGCAGACACGGGGAGAACATGCAAACTACACAGAAAGGCCCCATTCCGGTAAACGAACCCAGGACCTTCTAGCTGTGAGGCACAAGTGTTAACCGCTGGGTCACCTTGTCATGAACCAGGTACCCCCGATGCCCTGCACGGTGCTGTAGCAGTAGTAGTAGTACTTGTACCTCCTCGATGCCCTGCACGGTGCTGAAGTAGTAGTAGTAGTAGTAGTAGTAGTAGTAGTAGTAGTAGTAGTACTTGTACCTCCTCGATGCCCTGCACTGTGCTGTAGTAGTAGTAGTAGTAGTAGTAGTAGTAGTAGTAGTAGTAGTACTTGTACCTCCTCGATGCCCTGCACTGTGCTGTAGTAGTAGTAGTAGTAGTAGTAGTAGTAGTAGTACTTGTACCTCTTCGATGCCCTGCACTGTGCTGTAGTAGTAGTAGTAGTACTTATACCTCCTCGATGCCCTGCACTGTGCTGTAGTAGTAGTAGTAGTAGTAGTAGTAGTAGTAGTAGTAGTAGTAGTAGCACTTGTACCTCCTCGATGCCCTGCACGGTGCTGTAGTAGTAGTAGTAGTAGTAGTAGTAGTACTTGTACCTCCTCGATGCCCTGCACGGTGCCGTAGTAGTAGTAGTAGTAGTAGTACTTGTACCTCCTCGATGCCCTGCACTGGGCTGTAGTAGTAGTAGTAGTAGTAGTAGTAGTAGTAGTAGTAGTAGTACTTGTACCTCCTCGATGCCCTGCACGGTGCCGTAGTAGTAGTAGTAGTAGTAGTACTTGTACCTCCTCGATGCCCTGCACTGGGCTGTAGTAGTAGTAGTAGTAGTAGTAGTAGTAGTAGTAGTAGTAGTAGTACTTGTACCTCCTCGATGCCCTGCACTGTGCTGTAGTAGTAGTAGTAGTAGTAGTAGTAGTAGTAGTAGTAGTAGTAGTAGTAGTAGTAGTAGTAGTACTACTTGTACCTCTTCGATGCCCTGCACTGTGCTGTAGTAGTAGTAGTACTTGTACCTCATCGATGCCCTGCACTGTGCTGTAGTAGTAGTAGTAGTAGTAGTACTTATACCTCCTCGATGCCCTGCACTGTGCTGTAGTAGTAGTAGTACTTGTACCTCATCGATGCCCTGCACTGTGCTGTAGTAGTAGTAGTACTAGTACTTGTACCTCCTCGATGCCCTGCACGGTGCTGTAGTAGTACTAGTAGTAGTAGTAGTAGTAGTAGTAGTAGTACTTGTACCTCCTCGATGCCCTGCACTGTGCTGTTGTAGTAGTAGTAGTAGTACTTGTACCTCCTCGATGCCCTGCACTGTGCTGTAGTAGTAGTAGTAGTAGTAGTAGTAGTAATACTTGTACCTCCTCGATGCCCTGCACGGTGCTGAAGTAGTAGTAGTAGTAGTAGTAGTAGTAGTAGTAGTAGTAGTAGTAGTAGTACTTGTACCTCCTCGATGCCCTGCACTGTGCTGTAGTAGTAGTAGTAGTAGTAGTAGTAGTAGTAGTAGTAGTAGTAGTACTTGTACCTCCTCGATGCCCTGCACTGTGCTGTAGTAGTAGTAGTAGTAGTAGTAGTAGTAGTAGTACTTGTACCTCTTCGATGCCCTGCACTGTGCTGTAGTAGTAGTAGTAGTACTTATACCTCCCCGATGCCCTGCACTGTGCTGTAGTAGTAGTAGTAGTAGTAGTAGTAGTAGTAGTAGCACTTGTACCTCCTCGATGCCCTGCACGGTGCCGTAGTAGTAGTAGTAGTAGTAGTACTTGTACCTCCTCGATGCCCTGCACTGGGCTGTAGTAGTAGTAGTAGTAGTAGTAGTAGTACTTGTACCTCCTCGATGCCCTGCACGGTGCCGTAGTAGTAGTAGTAGTAGTAGTACTTGTACCTCCTCGATGCCCTGCACTGGGCTGTAGTAGTAGTAGTAGTAGTAGTAGTAGTAGTAGTAGTAGTAGTAGTACTTGTACCTCCTCGATGCCCTGCACGGTGCCGTAGTAGTAGTAGTAGTAGTAGTACTTGTACCTCCTCGATGCCCTGCACTGGGCTGTAGTAGTAGTAGTAGTAGTAGTAGTAGTAGTAGTAGTAGTAGTAGTACTTGTACCTCCTCGATGCCCTGCACTGTGCTGTAGTAGTAGTAGTAGTAGTAGTAGTAGTAGTAGTAGTAGTAGTAGTAGTAGTAGTACTACTTGTACCTCTTCGATGCCCTGCACTGTGCTGTAGTAGTAGTAGTACTTGTACCTCATCGATGCCCTGCACTGTGCTGTAGTAGTAGTAGTAGTAGTAGTACTTATACCTCCTCGATGCCCTGCACTGTGCTGTAGTAGTAGTAGTACTTGTACCTCATCGATGCCCTGCACTGTGCTGTAGTAGTAGTAGTACTAGTACTTGTACCTCCTCGATGCCCTGCACGGTGCTGTAGTAGTACTAGTAGTAGTAGTAGTAGTAGTAGTAGTAGTACTTGTACCTCCTCGATGCCCTGCACTGTGCTGTTGTAGTAGTAGTAGTAGTACTTGTACCTCCTCGATGCCCTGCACTGTGCTGTAGTAGTAGTAGTAGTAGTAGTAGTAGTAATACTTGTACCTCCTCGATGCCCTGCACGGTGCTGTAGTAGTAGTAGTAGTAGTAGTAGTAGTAGTAGTAGTAGTAGTAGTAGTACTTGTACCTCCTCGATGCCCTGCACGGTGCTGTAGTAGTAGTAGTAGTAGTAGTAGTAGTAGTAGTACTAGTACCTCCTCGATGCCCTGCACGGTGCTGTAGTAGTAGTAGTAGTAGTAGTAGTAGTAGTAGTAGTAGTAGTAGTACTAGTACCTCCTCGATGCCCTGCACGGTGCTGTAGTAGTAGTAGTAGTAGTAGTAGTAGTAGTAGTAGTAGTAGTAGTAGTAGTAGTAGTAGTAGTACCTCCTCGATGCCCTGCACGGTGCTGTAGTAGTAGTAGTAGTAGTAGTAGTAGTAGTAGTAGTAGTAGTAGTAGTAGTAGTACTTGTACCTCCTCGATGCCCTGCACGGTGCTGTTGTAGTAGTAGTAGTAGTAGTAGTAGTAGTAGTAGTAGTAGTAGTACTTGTACCTCCTCGATGCCCTGCACGGTGCTGTTGTAGTAGTAGTAGTAGTAGTAGTAGTAGTAGTAGTAGTAGTAGTAGTAGTAGTAGTAGTAGTAGTACCTCCTCGATGCCCTGCACGGTGCTGTAGTAGTAGTAGTAGTAGTAGTAGTAGTAGTAGTAGTAGTAGTACTTGTACCTCCTCGATGCCCTGCACGGTGCTGTTGTAGTAGTAGTAGTAGTAGTAGTAGTAGTAGTAGTAGTAGTAGTAGTACTTGTACTTGTACCTCCTCGATGCCCTGCACGGTGCTGTTGTAGTAGTAGTAGTAGTAGTAGTAGTAGTAGTAGTAGTACTTGTACTTGTACCTCCTCGATGCCCTGCACGGTGCTCCTGCACAGGGACATCTTGTCGCAGAAGGAGGAGGTGGTGGGAGACTTCCAGTCCTCTTGCACCTCCCTTAGAAAGTCCTGCACCTCCATTAGGAGCTGCACGGGATGACGTCACCACGGGGCTCAAGAGGCTCGCGCACGGTCCGGTTCAGGTGCACGTGGCTCCGAGTACACCGACACAAAGAGCGGGCCGCGGGGCTCCGGGTGTCCGCTGTGAGGCGCACCTGTCCCGGGGAGGTCCTCTCCTGTCCCCGCTGCTGTGGGACAAAGAGCGGTGTGTGCCCTGCTCCTGACCGGCTTTGGGAGCGATGTGGGCGGATACTCCTCAGCTCGTGTCGGGGCTGTGGTGCTGATGAGGCGGATAGAGTCTCTTTCTCCCCTCGGTGTGAACCAGGCTCCTCCGCGGCTCGTACCCAGGCTGGGAAGCTGCTGGGGCGGGGACAGTGTTTCTCCCTGCTCCTGGATGATCAGCGGGTCCTGGCTCAGCTCCACGCAGGTCTGGGATGCTGCTGGGGCGGGGACTTTGTTCAGCCCGCTCCTGGATGATCAGCGGGTCTTGGCTCAGCTCCAGGCCGGGCTGAGGTGCGGCGGTGGCGGCTCGGCTCAGTCCCAGTGCCCGCTACTTGAGTCTCTGTCTTCGGCCTGTGCCTGGTGCTGAGTCGCAGGTTCAGATTTTCGGACCTTTGTTTCTTTCTTTTTGTCACGGACGTGCGCGTTCACGAGAGTTCCCCATGTGCGTGCACGCGCACAGCTGTGACGCGCAGCTGTAAGGATATGCTCACTCTTTGTTATCATAACCGTAAATAAACGTCTTCCATTCTCATTTAAAGGTTTTCTCGTGATTTTAAGTAAATATTCATCTGGAATATTTTCCATCTTTTCATTAATTAAATATTAATTTTTCTGCATAACCTGTTGCCTATGAGCGCCCCCTTGTGTTAATTGGCTTCATTACATATACACTGGTGGAGCAGGTTCTTCAGCAGCAAAAGGACGGGCGCAGTTTACCTTTACATTGATTTATTTTCACGTCATTAAGAAGACATGTTTCATTTCAAGGGTGTAACCCCTAAAATACTTTATAAAGAAACAAATGTAGTTTTGAAGCATAGTTTTGTTCAGAGCTTTTTAATTAGTGAACTAGAATTAGTGAGAAGTCCATGAGGAAAGTTGAGTTTATTCCTCAAACCGACACCAGGCCGGCTCTTTCTTTGTTATGTTGAATATTTATAATGGCTTACACTTGTATTATGTGCGTTAACGTATTCATCTGCTTTCATAAAGTTTTTTCTTATTTTTTAGTGTATCCTTATTTTATCCGTTATCCATTTCTTTCACGTTAAAGCGGAGAGGGCGGGACCAGAGGGAGGTCACATGATTGGCTCCTAACCTGTAGCGGCAGAAGCGGACGATGCCCGGTCACACGCGTGTGGCTGAGGTCAGGCAATGGCTCGTTCAAAATCAGTTGGTGCTAAATTTAACTAAAACAGTATCAATGAGTTTTTCTATTAAACGACAAAATGTAGAGAAAAACGTTTAAATTAATTTGCAAAACAAAACTCTAAAATTGGTCAAATATTTGAAATACCTTGGATTGGTCCTCGACCCCCAATTAAAATATGACAAACATCTCAAAAACATTACAAAGCAACCTAAATGGTTCAAACTCGTTGACACGTTAGATTCTAAACGGTCGCCCTTCTGAACAGCACACTATGACATTCTGTATCATACTGTATGAGCCCACACACTAAACACAATCAAACTAAAGATTATGGACAAAGGCCAATCCATCACTGCAGTATTCTACAGAAGTAAATGGTCAAGCTTTGAAAGCTTTAGCGATTTATGTTTTCTCAAATGAACTTTCAAATGTCTCAATAATCCACACCTGAGCCACTCGTTCATTTACACAGAAATAAAACCATGACAGAGTCCCAGAGGCTCCATCAGTAACAACAGTTGGTTTGGTCAGTCTGCTTTACGAATAAAAGAGCAACGCTGTGGAACTCATTACCCACTGAACTTAAAATCATGACTTTAAAATGTCAATCCATCCATTTTCTTCCACTTGTCCGTTGCCGGGTCGTGGGGGGCAGCCGTTGGAGCTGTTGCTTTTATGAGCGCCCCCTTGTGTTAATTGGCTTCAGTATATCATTACATATACACTGGTGGTGCAGATGGTGGAGCGGGTCGTCTCATGATCGGAAGGTCGGGGGTTCGAATCCCGCTTCCTGAAGGTGCACATTGTCGTTGTGTCCTTGGGCAAGACACTTCACCCTCCTTGCCTCCAGTGTCTGCGTACACTGGTGTATGAATGTGAGAGTGAATGGGGCCCCTATGAGAGACCAACAGGCCCGGTTAGAACCATGAGGCCGTCCTTCCGTGGACCCACCACCTGCAGGAGGAGCCATAGGGGACTGGTGCTATGTGAAGTTTAAAATGTTCATCTGTTTATTTAGCTGAAATCAAAACAAGAATGTACTCATTTGTAAATAGCACTGAGTGTACATGAATGATTTATACAGTGTGTAATGTGTATATGGAACATTTTAATGTAGTGTAGAAAGGCCCAACCAGGGACTGGAGAGTTACATTTATTCTTTGTTTATTTGAGCAGTTAACATTGTGCTCTAAAGGAGGGGCCGAAGCAAAAGCCCCAAAATCATTACAATAAAAACATTTTCATATCAATAGTACAAAGGAACATATTACAAAGTACAAGACACACACAGCATGCACACATGCACACATCGTACCCGTTTATGATTCGACTTTATCCTGTTGTAATTACTTTATCAATCATACAATTAGCAGCATCATATTTGGATTTGCCGCATTCACAAAAGAGAACCTGTGGCACTTTAAAGCGGCTGTTTTAACACAGACCAAACATACACTGTTTGTAAAGTTCTTATAATTAACAGAAACGAAGCACAACTACAAAACGGTCTCGTTTCATGTACAAGGTTTAATACAAACAACACAAGGCGATCATTCAAATATTTCTTCCAGATGGTTACCAATGCCGAACATTAATAACATTACCCAAAGTCACTAGTTTCATGTTAAAAAGACACTTTACATATTGTCCGGGATCTTGCTACTTCCCAGTTGTTACCATCCTCATCATAGTATTCATTTGTGTACAATTTTCCTTCCTTTTCTTTTTTTAATATATACAATGTATTATGTAAGCCCTACATAGTGTAGTGCGTTAAAAACCCAGGAGTAGAGAGGGCCAGTTGTAGAGGGCAGTAGCTCCCCATCAACAAACCCCCACCCAGCTGCCCTAACAGCTGATTTTGTAGATGATGTTCCTATGCTGTGTGGTGCATTAAAAGACGGGGCTTGGGAGGGTCCCTCTCAACAGATCCATAGCTCGCCAACCCTAATTCTCGATTTGTAATTTTGAGTTATTGAATGACAACCGTTCAGAGCAATAACGCTCTTCCTGAGTTAAAGGAACAGGCCGCCGTTTTTACATACTGAGATATGTAACTTTTCACGTAACTGTATTAAAATGGGGCAAAAGTGGAACAGCTTGGTAGCTTCCATCTTCACCCCAGTTTGGAGCTATGGGAGAGGCTAAATGCTAACAACATTTGCGTGACTGAGCGCACGCACAAAGACCAGACAGGTACGAACAGATCTCAGTATGGAAAAGCAGTGGCCAATTCCTTAAATGATCTTACTGCTCCCCCTGGTGGCAACCTCTCTATACTTTTAGCTTGTATTTATATTTGAACAGGTTGATGTTTGGACATCGTTTCATCTCCATCTCCAATTTATTCCACAATTGTACTTCATTAACTGTCGGGCTAAAACCTTTAGTTTTGTGCAGATCCAGAGTGTATTAAAGTAGCCAGGGTGTGAGTACCACTTTTGAGCGACAGACGAGCCTGGAAGTGGGGTCGTTCGACAGGGGACGGTGTGGTGGAAAGACTGATCAGTACTCCCCCTTCTACTGATGAGCTTGCCCTTTTACCGGACATCTGAAAACATAATGGCCGGGCTTTCCGCAATAATGGCAGAGATTTCCCTGACGACGACCTTCTTGCTCCTCAGGTGGTTCGGCCCACCTGCATATGCTCTGGACCACCGTCGCGAGGAGCCGGAAAGTGGTTTACCACATCGACCGGACGACGTGGTCGTGGAACAGGACGTTGCTCAGGAAATGTGTGCCTTTTTTCTTTCCGCCGGGCTTGAATACAACGATCCAATTTGGTGGCAAGCTCTATCATTTTATCAAGAGATGAGGGAAGGTCATGTGAAACCAGCTCATCTTTGATGTAGTCATTCAGACCCAGGAGATAGGCATCAGTTTGGGCAGCGGCATTCCACTGGCTTTGAAGGGCCCGGGTCCGGAAATCAATAGAATCATTTTTTGTAATTTTCTGAATCAGAAACTCTTCCTTCCAGCACAATTACCTTTTCCTCCAGCTTGATATTCTTCTCTTTGAGGACTTTTACTTCCTGTTGCAACTCTTTGGTCGCCTCTTTGCATGCTTGTATTTCTGCAGAGTTGAATTCCAGACTTTTGTTGATGTTGGTTATTGCCAGAGTGTTGTGTTGTATATCTGACTTGATGTCGATCACCAGAGAATGAAGAGCCTGAATCTCTCCGGATTGTAATTGAATTGCTTTCAATACGTCAGCAATGGAAGCAGTACCCGGGCTGGAATCAAGAGGAGCATCGTCGTTGGGTTCTGTTTCGTATGGGCTACGCCCTCTACGGGCTTCGCTATTGGTTATAACCCGAGGCATCGCCTCGCGCCTGAGAGATAAAAACATCTACCCGCTCCAATCATGTCAAGGTGATGGTATATCCATCTGGGGTATAAAAACCCCATCTGCCCACCGCTCATCTCCTTTTTTAACTCAGCGTTTGAGAGAGCAAGTTCTTTTCAGAACTCACTTCTACGAGCACGTTCTTCTCAGAACGATACTTCTACTTACTTTCAGGATCTTCTCGCCGCTTCTCTGCTCGAAGATGACTTCACCTGCCGGTGTCGAGCTCCGCAGATGCGGCAAATGTCCCTCCATTCTCCTCCCTGAGGATCAGCACGAGCTGTGCTTCCGCTGCCTCGGTTGGCACCATGCAGCGGGTGATGCTGACTGCCAGGCGTGCTTAGCGCTCTCCCGGGAAGAGCGCGAGCGTCGCCGGGGTTTCATGGGTCCGGATTCACCAGAACGGCCAGCTCAGGACGCTGTGCCCCTGATTCAGGACCCAGCCCCTTCAGCAAGCCCCAGGAGGAAGGAATGGAGTGAATATGATGAGGAGGATGATCGTCGCTGCTACGACGAAGACGCTGCCTCCATCTTCTCCGAGACGCCGTCCGGGTTACAGGGGGATCGTTATCCTCTCGACTATCTCCCCGCGTTGTTTGCGTCTGCCGCAGACCGAATGGAGATTCCTCTGCCCCCGTCTCAACCTGCTGCTCCGGTGGAGGACTTCACCGAAGGCTTAGCTAGCCGTTCCCGCCGAAAACCGCGCCCTGTCGTGATGTGCCCGGCTATGACACCGATCATGCACTTTGCTCAGCGTGAATGGGCTCATCCTCTCGCGGCAAAACATCCTGCACTGGGGTACGGGCCGTATTCCACGGTGCAGGACTGGACGTGGCGGTCCGGGGTTCCGCCGATTGAGGACGGAGTCAGGATGTCCCTCCTTCCGTCCTCATCCCCTTGGCCAGGCGATAAAACGTTGCTTCCCTCTGACAAGGATAAGCTGACGATGGCCGTTTTAGACCGCTGCTATGCTAACGCCGCTCAGGTAGTGGCGTTAGCTAGCAACATGGCTTTTCTGGCGGGCTCGCTGGATAAGCTCATCCACGGACGCTCCGAGCTGGCCCTGGAAGAGCTCGAGGAGGTCCAGACTACGGTGGCGTCTTTTCTCCGTATGTCCCAGGCTTTCGCCATTGACGGTGGCCGTTCAATGGCGGCGGCTCAGGTGGGATCGCGCCATTTGTGGCTGGGGCTTTCCTCGTTGAAGGAACAGGAGAAGCGTCAACTACTCGATCTCCCGGTTTCCACGTCATCATTGTTTGGCCCTGACATCCAGGCAATGGTCGAGCGCCTCGATGCTGCCTCCAAAGCCTCCCAGCAGCTGGGACCGCATCTCCGTCCCCAGTGGGACCGTCAGCGCTCTGAACGGCGGGGAGGGGCTCAGCGGCGCGAGCGCCGTTTTCATCCCCCATCTCCTCCGCGGAGACGCGACATACTGAGATATGTAACTTTTCACGTAACTGTATTAAAATGGGGCAAAAGTGGAACAGCTTGGTAGCTTCCATCTTCACCCCAGTTTGGAGCTATGGGAGAGGCTAAATGCTAACAACATTTGCGTGACTGAGCGCACGCACAAAGACCAGACAGGTACGAACAGATCTCAGTATGGAAAAGCAGTGGCCAATTCCTTAAATGATCTTACTGCTCCCCCTGGTGGCAACCTCTCTATACTTTTAGCTTGTATTTATATTTGAACAGGTTGATGTTTGGACATCGTTTCATCTCCATCTCCAATTTATTCCACAATTGTACTTCATTAACTGTCGGGCTAAAACCTTTAGTTTTGTGCAGATCCAGAGTGTATTAAAGTAGCCAGGGTGTGAGTACCACTTTTGAGCGACAGACGAGCCTGGAAGTGGGGTCGTTCGACAGGGGACGGTGTGGTGGAAAGACTGATCAGTACTCCCCCTTCTACTGATGAGCTTGCCCTTTTACCGGACATCTGAAAACATAATGGCCGGGCTTTCCGCAATAATGGCAGAGATTTCCCTGACGACGACCTTCTTGCTCCTCAGGTGGTTCGGCCCACCTGCATATGCTCTGGACCACCGTCGCGAGGAGCCGGAAAGTGGTTTACCACATCGACCGGACGACGTGGTCGTGGAACAGGACGTTGCTCAGGAAATGTGTGCCTTTTTTCTTTCCGCCGGGCTTGAATACAACGATCCAATTTGGTGGCAAGCTCTATCATTTTATCAAGAGATGAGGGAAGGTCATGTGAAACCAGCTCATCTTTGATGTAGTCATTCAGACCCAGGAGATAGGCATCAGTTTGGGCAGCGGCATTCCACTGGCTTTGAAGGGCCCGGGTCCGGAAATCAATAGAATCATTTTTTGTAATTTTCTGAATCAGAAACTCTTCCTTCCAGCACAATTACCTTTTCCTCCAGCTTGATATTCTTCTCTTTGAGGACTTTTACTTCCTGTTGCAACTCTTTGGTCGCCTCTTTGCATGCTTGTATTTCTGCAGAGTTGAATTCCAGACTTTTGTTGATGTTGGTTATTGCCAGAGTGTTGTGTTGTATATCTGACTTGATGTCGATCACCAGAGAATGAAGAGCCTGAATCTCTCCGGATTGTAATTGAATTGCTTTCAATACGTCAGCAATGGAAGCAGTACCCGGGCTGGAATCAAGAGGAGCATCGTCGTTGGGTTCTGTTTCGTATGGGCTACGCCCTCTACGGGCTTCGCTATTGGTTATAACCCGAGGCATCGCCTCGCGCCTGAGAGATAAAAACATCTACCCGCTCCAATCATGTCAAGGTGATGGTATATCCATCTGGGGTATAAAAACCCCATCTGCCCACCGCTCATCTCCTTTTTTAACTCAGCGTTTGAGAGAGCAAGTTCTTTTCAGAACTCACTTCTACGAGCACGTTCTTCTCAGAACGATACTTCTACTTACTTTCAGGATCTTCTCGCCGCTTCTCTGCTCGAAGATGACTTCACCTGCCGGTGTCGAGCTCCGCAGATGCGGCAAATGTCCCTCCATTCTCCTCCCTGAGGATCAGCACGAGCTGTGCTTCCGCTGCCTCGGTTGGCACCATGCAGCGGGTGATGCTGACTGCCAGGCGTGCTTAGCGCTCTCCCGGGAAGAGCGCGAGCGTCGCCGGGGTTTCATGGGTCCGGATTCACCAGAACGGCCAGCTCAGGACGCTGTGCCCCTGATTCAGGACCCAGCCCCTTCAGCAAGCCCCAGGAGGAAGGAATGGAGTGAATATGATGAGGAGGATGATCGTCGCTGCTACGACGAAGACGCTGCCTCCATCTTCTCCGAGACGCCGTCCGGGCTACAGGGGGATCGTTATCCTCTCGACTATCTCCCCGCGTTGTTTGCGTCTGCCGCAGACCGAATGGAGATTCCTCTGCCCCCGTCTCAACCTGCTGCTCTGGTGGAGGACTTCACCGAAGGCTTAGCTAGCCGTTCCCGCCGAAAACCGCGCCCTGTCGTGATGTGCCCGGCTATGACACCGATCATGCACTTTGCTCAGCGTGAATGGGCTCATCCTCTCGCGGCAAAACATCCTGCACTGGGGTACGGGCCGTATTCCACGGTGCAGGACTGGACGTGGCGGTCCGGGGTTCCGCCGATTGAGGACGGAGTCAGGATGTCCCTCCTTCCGTCCTCATCCCCTTGGCCAGGCGATAAAACGTTGCTTCCCTCTGATAAGGATAAGCTGACGATGGCCGTTTTAGACCGCTGCTATGCTAACGCCGCTCAGGTAGTGGCGTTAGCTAGCAACATGGCTTTTCTGGCGGGCTCGCTGGATAAGCTCATCCACGGACGCTCCGAGCTGGCCCTGGAAGAGCTCGAGGAGGTCCAGACTACGGTGGCGTCTTTTCTCCGTATGTCCCAGGCTTTCGCCATTGACGGTGGCCGTTCAATGGCGGCGGCTCAGGTGGGATCGCGCCATTTGTGGCTGGGGCTTTCCTCGTTGAAGGAACAGGAGAAGCGTCAACTACTCGATCTCCCGGTTTCCACGTCATCATTGTTTGGCCCTGACATCCAGGCAATGGTCGAGCGCCTCGATGCTGCCTCCAAAGCCTCCCAGCAGCTGGGACCGCATCTCCGTCCCCAGTGGGACCGTCAGCGCTCTGAACGGCGGGGAGGGGCTGAGCGGCGCGAGCGCCGTTTTCATCCCCCATCTCCTCCGCGGAGACGCGACACTCCGGGTTCATCCCAGGCGGCTCCAGCGCGTTCTCCGAGACGGGACCAGCGGAGGGACCGTGGATCTGGACCAGCGCATCGACGTCCGGGCGCTGACACCAGAGGGGGGAAACGGGGGCATTTTGCTTACAATAAAGGCCGTGCTTCGGCCCGTTACATTGTAAAAGAGCATGCTTCGTCTCTTATTCGCAGCGGAGACGCGCTGAGAGCGTCTGCCGTTCATGAGTCTTCTACTCCTCCCGCTGCTTTCCGCAGCACGCCACGGCTTCGTATTCTCCTACCGGAACGTACGGGGGATACGTCACGGCGGCCGGTACCTTTGACCCATCCGCGGAGCTGCAGTGCGGACTCGGATCATGTCACTCCGCGGGCTGGGGCTGCCTCTAAACCTCCGCTTGGCAGGAGGCGGGGCAGCCCTTGGAGCGTGCAGGGGAGTGAGACTGTTCAGTCTAAGAAGCGTAAGTCCTCTCTTGACGGCGCGCCGTCCTCGGCCGCGGCGGCGCCGCTGTCCGAGGGTGGGGAATCCCCGCAGCCCTTTTCATCAGGGCCCCCCACGTCCTACCCCGCAGGCCGGGGTGGAGGTGGGCGGGCCTTCTCCGTTTCTACTCCGCGGACCGGTGAGGCCCGTGACAGAATTTTATCAGGAGTGGAAGAGCCTGGGGCTTCTCTCTTCTCACTGGTTAGACAGGACGCTCCGCAGGGGATACGCGTTGCAGTTCGCTCGGAGACCGCCGCCTTTCAGCGGGATCCTCAGGACGAGGCTCCGAGATCAGGCGGAGGCCGCGGTCATCCAGGAGGAAGTAGCCTCTCTGCTGCGGCGCGGGGCTGTGGCAGAGGTGGCTTCGGACGCGGTGGAAAAAGGGCTGTACTCCCCATATTTCCTAGTCCCCAAGAAAAGCGGGGGTGTACGTCCAATTTTGGACCTGCGCGTCCTGAACCACTGCATCGCGGAAAGGCCTTTTCGCATGCTGACGGTCAGGCAGCTTTTGGAGTGCGTCAGACCAGGAGACTGGATGACGTCCGTGGATCTCACAGATGCATACTTCCACGTTCCTATTGTGTCGGAACACAGGAAGTTTCTGCGCTTTGCAGTGGGGGAGAAGTGCTACGAATATCACCGCCTCCCCTTCGGTTATTCGCTGGCCCCGCGCACGTTCTCCAAGTGCGTGGAGGCGGCGCTGGAGCCGCTTCGTCGTCGTGGCATCCGAGTTCTGACTTACATCGACGACTGGCTCATCCTGGCCTCGTCTCGGCAGGAGGCGCAGGCTCACACGACGGCCCTGTTGGAACACATCTCCCGATTGGGATTTGTGGTCAACTTGGAGAAAAGCGCGTTGTACCCCATTCAGCGTGTAACGTATCTGGGTCTGCAGCTAGACTCCAGGGACATGCGCGCCTCCCTCTCGGCCGAGAGGATAGAGGCGCTGCTGACGCTGGGGAGAATGGTACTGGACAAGCCGCAGGTGCCGTCCCAGTCCATTCGTTCCCTATTGGGCATGATGGCAGCCGCTCACCCTGTGGTTCATCTGGGTCTACTCCACATGAGGGGACTTCAGCGGTGGTTTTGCCGCCTCAGGCTGCACCCGGTGCGGGACAGGAGGAAGGTTGTGGTGGTCCCTTTGTCCGCACAGAGGGACTTGGAGTACTGGCTGGCCCCGGATCGTCTTCCCCAGGGGGTACGGATGGGGTGCGTTCCTCATTACACAGAGGTGTTCACGGACGCGTCTCTGACCGGTTGGGGCGGAGTACTCGATCGGTGCTCCACCGGGGGGCCGTGGGAGTCACCCTTGGGGCACATCAATCTCTTGGAGATGGAAGCTGTGCGGAGGGTGCTCCTGCACTTCTCAAGTCAGCTGGCGGGTCACCATGTCATGGTGCGGTCGGACAACACCACAGTGGTGGCCTACTTAAACAGGCAGGGGGGGACCAGGTCTCCCACTCTGCACAGGAAAGCGACGGAAATTCTCTTGTGGGCGGGCTCCCACCTGTCCTCCCTGAGAGCCCGTCACATTCCCGGCCTGCTCAACGTGGGCGCGGACGTTATGTCCAGGGGAGGCCCACTCCGCGACGAGTGGAGCCTAGCCCCATGGGTCGCAATGGAGGTTTGGCGCCGGTTCGGGGATCCAGTGGCCGACCTTTTCGCCAGTGCAGAAAACGCACAGTGCCCACTTTGGTTCTCGCTCAGGTGGGCAGACGCCCCTCCGCTCGGGGTGGACGCCTTGGCCCATCGGCCGTGGCCTCAGGGTCTCCTGTATGCATTTCCGCCAGTTCACCTCATGCCTCCTCTGCTGCACAGGGTGAGGACGGAGGGGTTGGTGATTCTGATAGTGGCCCCAGACAGTCCGAACGCCAGGTGGTACCCGGACCTGGTGGGGATGGTGGTGGAGGGCCCCTGGCCCCTGCCGGACCGGTCGGACACATTGGTCCAAGCAGGGGGGACTCTGCACTCCCGCCCGGTGTTGGGACGCAGCCTTTTGGTTTGGAAGCTGAGAGGGGGAAGTTGTTGCGTTTAGGCCTTCCCTCTCCAGTGGTGGCCACTATTCAGGGTGCCCGTGCACCATCCACTACGCGAGCGTACAGTGCTCGTTGGCGGTTTTTCGAGGACTGGTGTTCAGAAAGGGTGCTTGATCCCACTTCCTGCTCGATAGGGGGAGTGTTGGAGTTCCTACAGTTCCTCCTAGATAGAGGGCGGGCTGCCGCCACTCTGGGGGTGTTCGCGGCAGCCATTACGACCGGACACGTGGGGTTTGGCCATCTCACGGCGAGGAACCATCCCCTGGTTAAACGCTTTTTGCGTGGAGCACGGAGGCTGAGACCGCCCGTGCGGTGCTCTTTGCCCTCGTGGGACCTTCAGGTGGTGTTGGAGGGTCTGTCGGGCCCTCCTTTTGAGCCCCTGGACAGGTCAGACCTTAGTTGCCTATCATATAAGACTGCGCTCCTTTTGGCTCTGGTCTCTGCCAAGAGGGCGGGGGACCTGACTGCGCTGTCTGTGCATCCATCCTGTACGTCCTTCGGTGAGGATGGGGGTCTGCTTGAGATGTGGCCTAATCCGGCTTTTCAGCCCAAGATTGTCACTTCTTCTTTCAGGTCTAGGGTTATCAGAGTTAGACCCTTCTTTCCTCCACCACATGCTTCTGTGGAGGATAAGAGGCGAAACCTGCTGTGTCCGATTCGGGCCCTGCGTTGTTATCTGGACCGTACAGCGACGTTCAGGCGGTCGGACCAACTGTTTGTGGGGCTTGGGGCCGGGCGCAAAGGTGCCCCACTCTCTACCCAACGGCTGGCTCATTGGGTCTGTCATGCCATTCGTATGGCATACGAGGCTCGGGGTCTTCCTGCTCCTAGGGTCGTCAGGGCCCACTCTACTCGAGGGGTGGCTGCCTCTACTGCTTTGTTTAGAGGGGTGTCGATAGAGGATGTGTGCTTGGCGGCTTCCTGGTCATCCTCGTCGACCTTCGCCCGCTCGTACTTGATGGACGTTGCTTCTGGGTCTGTCGCTCATTCGGTTTTGAGCGGCGGGCGGGTTTAATTTGATCTTGACTGCCCAGTGCAGGTGCTCTTGGGAGAGGCGACCTGTCTGGGCGTGGGGGTGCGGGCGCTCTTGGGAGAGGCGGCCTATGCACCTTCACTCCTCCTTTTCGGTTGTGGGTGCGTGTGTGCTCTTGGGAGAGGCGACACGCGTGCTCTGTGTTTTGTTTTGGTTGCATGCGCGCTCTTGGGAGAGGCGGCCGCTATGCTTCCTTCTGTATATGGTGCTAGGTGCCTTGGTGCTCTGGTGGAGCAGCCCGTGGCCCTGCTCTGACTGCCCATGGGTGCGTCTGGTTGGTGACGCTGACTGCATGACGTTGTCCTGGGTGCGCTCCAATCGTGGTCATTTGTGCCTGCTGGGAGTACATTCTTCCCTACGGTCTTCGCGCAGGGTTTTAACCAATAGCGAAGCCCGTAGAGGGCGTAGCCCATACGAAACAGAAATGACAGTTACTTGACGTAACTATAGTTCTGTGAGTATGGGCGTAGCCCTCTACCTGCATGCCCAGCAGGCCCATCCTGTCTTCTATGGCTGAGTTCAAAGGAGATGAGCGGTGGGCAGATGGGGTTTTTATACCCCAGATGGATATACCATCACCTTGACATGATTGGAGCGGGTAGATGTTTTTATCTCTCAGGCGCGAGGCGATGCCTCGGGTTATAACCAATAGCGAAGCCCGTAGAGGGCTACGCCCATACTCACAGAACTATAGTTACGTCAAGTAACTGTCATTTTTATTTTCTTTGGAGGTTGTTGAGTAGCTTTAGATGGCGAGGTAAGGGCTTTTTTATTCCGTTTCACTTCAGTTTCCATTGCCTCGAGCGCGCAGTAGTCATGGGACATGGGCATTTTCGCGGTCTTAGCATTAGCACTACTTTGAGCCATGAGTCCGATCAAAGTTTGTATCACTGTGGTTGAATATACTTGCTTACGGATCGGACGATGTGTAGCGTATCACCGAGGGCTGTGAAAGAGTCTGTTGTGATGATGGTTGTTGGTCCTGTTCTTTTTAATTCAGGGTTTGCACCTGAGAACAATTACCGCGCGTCTGCTCCCTTTGCCATCTTGCCCGGGAACCCAGCTCACCGGAAGTTGTTTAACACAGCAACTCCTTTGCTTCCGCATTTGTAACTTCTTCGTGAGACGAAAACAACCATCAATAGTTCTGAAACAACCATCAATATTTCTGAAACTCAACAGAGAGTCACTGAACCTACTTATTTCTCAGACTCATTAGCCAAAAATGCCGCACCTACTGCTAAAAAAGTAATATTTAGTAAAGTTGGTACTTTTTCTCGGGCTAACCCGGATGTAGTGTTTTTGGTAAATAATACTTTTATAGCAGTAGGTACAGCCTTTTTGGCTAATGGGCCTGATAAATAAGTATGTTCAGTAACTCTCTATTGAGTTTCAGAAATATCCATCCATCCATTTTCTCCCACTTGTCCGTTGCCGGGTCGTGGGGGCAGCTGTTGGAGCTGCACCAGCCCCTATGGCGCCCCCTGCAGGTGGTGGGTCCACAGAAGGACGGCCTCATGGTTCCAAACAGGCCTGTTGGTCTCTCATAAGGGGCTTCACCCATTCACTCTCTCATTCATACACCAGTGTACGCAGACACTGGAGGCAAGGAGGGTGAAGTTTCTTGCCCAAGGACACCATGACAATGTGCACCTTCAGGAGGCGGGATTCAAACCCCCGACCTTCCGATCATGAGACGACCCGCTCTACCATCTGCACCACCGTCGCCCCTTTCAGAAATATTGATTGTGGTATTGAAAAGTCTTTTGTAGTTGAGCTGTGACGTCACCACTTAACAAACATATTGGGAGCAAAACAGCTGTTTGTGGGCGTGTCCTTCTGGGTTACCATGATGTAACCAGTCATTGAAATTCAAATTTCTTGCGTGAACTGTCTGATAATTCTTCCTCATTATGCCAAATTAGGAGTGTAGCTGGTGGTGGCTGCTTCCTTTAGACCAGTGCAATTTATCATTTGCAGAGACAAGAAATATGACGTGGAGAATTAATGTGACCAGTTCACAATGTTTTCTGCGCATGTGCGGGGTCAAACGTCATCAGTCACTTCCTGTTTTCGTGGATCTACGGGAAATTAGCTCTAATTTTTTCAAAGCAGTCCGGCAGTAATACACATTGTTTACGTGTGTTGTTGACGCGGACGTAGCGGAGGTTCTTGCTATTCCACACTGTTTTACCGCCTGGAAGTCACTGCTGCGGTAAAAACTGCTCCAATATCTCACACGATAGATATGGAAAACGTAGAAACCATGGGACACAGTTTTCTAGGTTACAGAAATGGACACGGCATCGAGGAGCACAAGTCTCACTCTGACCTGTCAAAACATGTTGGAAACGTTTGTGTACATTAAACATCTCGTAACAATATAGTGTTTACGAAACACGCACTTTATTACTTTGTCATTTTGCTAAATGCTAAATTGCTTGACCAGAGATGTAGTGTGCATGGTCCAGGAAAGGTTCTCTGTGATGTGCACACCCAGGAACTTAGTGCTAGTCACCCTCTCCACTGCAGCACCGTTGATTGTTAGAGGAGCATGCTGGACCCGTGCTCTTCGAAAGTCCACAACAATCTCTTTTGTCTTCTCCACATTTAGAGAGAGGTTGTTCTGTGTGCACCACATGGCCAGACTGCTCACCTCACTCCTGTAGTTTGACTCGTCTCTGTTGTTGATGAGACCCACCACTGTTGTGTCGTCTGCAAACTTGATGAAGAGGTTTGAGTCGTACTTTGGAGCGCAGTCATGGGTCAGCAGAGTGAACAGGAGGGGGCTCAGCACACAGCCTTGGGGAGCTCCCGTGTTCAGTGTGATGGTTCTGGAGGACTTTCCGCCGACACGTACAGCCTGTGGTCTCCCCGTCAGAAAGTCCAGCAGCCAGTTGCACAGTGATGTGTTGATCCCCAGGTGGAGCAGTTTGTGTATTAGCTGCTGTGGGATTATAGTGTTGAATGCTGAGCTAAAGTCTAAAAACAGCATTCTAACGTAAGAGTCCTTTGTTTCAAGGTGAGTGAGGGCTGAATGAAGCGCAGTGGAGATGGCATCTTCAGTTGAGCGATTGGACCGGTAAGCAAACTGGTATGGGTCCAGGGTGGGAGGGAGAACAGACTTGATATGTTCCATGACGAGCCGCTCGAAGCACTTCATAAGAATTGGAGTGAGTGCTACTGGGCGGTAGTCATTAAAGCAGGAGGGTGGTGACTTCTTTGGCACCGGAATGATGGTGGTTGCTTTGAGGCACGTTGGGACCACAGCCTGCTGCAGAGATGTGTTAAAAATGTCTGTGAAGACTTCAGTGAGTTCATCAGCGCAATCTTTCAGTACATGACCTGGTATGTTGTCCGGACCCGGGGCTTTGTGTATGTTGATCCTGCTCAGAGATCTTCTCACACTCTCTGGAGATAGCTTCAGCACTTGGTCTTCAGGAGGTGGTGTTGACTTTTGTGCCGGGTTCTGTTGAGGGCCTCGTAGCGAGCAAAGAATTCATTTAGAGCGTTCAACAGAGAGGTGTCACTGTCACAAGTTTGTCGAGGAGGTTTATAGTCTGTGATGGTCTTTATCCCCTCCCACAGACTCCGAGTGTCTCTGCTGTCTCTGAAGTGATCAGTTATCTTTTTGGAGTACTGCTTCTTGGCTTTTTTGATGCCGCGGGACAGGTTGGCCCTAGCTGTCCGCAGTTTCTCCTTGTCACCAGATTTGAAGGCAGCATTCCGAACCCTCATGAGCCTGAGGACTTCACTTGTAATCCATGGTTTCTGGTTGGACCTGATAATGATGGTCTTAGAGTCTGTAACATCCTCAGTGCACTTGGTGATGTAGGCAGTGACAGTCTCTGTATACTCCTGGAGATCAGTGATATTGTTGTGAATGGCAGCCTGCTTGAACATATTCCAATCCGTTGTGTGAAAGCAGCCCTTAAGTTTCTCTACAGAGTCTTTACTCCACACTGTCCACACTCCATCTGTTTCCGAACCGGTTTAGTGACTCTAACCAATGGCCTGTATGCTGGCAGTAACATAATAGTTATGTGGTCCGAGGCACCAAGATGGGGGAGGGGGTGTGCCTTGTACGCTCCTTTTTTGGTGGTGTAAACCAGATCCAGGATGTTGTTTCCCCTTGTTGGAAAGTCAATGTGTTGATAGACTTTGGGGAAAACGCTCCTTAATAATATGAGAAAATAATTATTAGAAAGCCTGAAGGCCCTTTTACAGTCAAGCAGCCGGTCCCGCCCACCGCAACTCTATCCGCTTGATGCACGTCACAATCGTTCAAACTTCTCCGTTGCTCCGCTGAGCCTAAGACACTAGTCCCAGAGCTGTAGAGCCTTTTAGACCCAGAGTGAGCTGCACAGAGACAACAGGACGGCTCCTTCAGGTGGATGTGGCTGTTCCTGTGCAGGCCCTGATGGTTGTGGTCAGTCCTCCTGTACGGACACAAAGGACATGCACATATCAGAAGAATAACAACAGATCGCTCCGTCACAGGTGTCACAAGGAAAGGTTTTGTTAGGGATCATTTCTCTTGTGGATTTTTTTACAACCCCGTCCGTCAAAATGACAGAGCTATTGTTATCTATCACGTCACCTGTCCATGACCCACCTCTGTTTACCTTAAGCTCTCCTCACTGATTACTGAAGGATCCTCTTTGGTTATCAGGACAGTGAGCCCAAACAGTCAACATGACACCAGTGAGTTAAACCTTCAGTGACACAAATTCCATACTAGATTACTGCAAATCAAAGGAGTAAATATTGTCTTTATCACAAGCCAAAGTGGAGGTATTTTACAATATGTTACATTGGACAGTGAAGCATCAGCAGCATCAGGAAGGGACTGGATCTCAACTACCCCAAAGCATACTCTTTCCGCACATGCTTCATGTCTTCTGTAAATGAATAACATATATATCTACAAACTTTATACAGTTTATTTCCAGAAAACTACTGTATAAATGTGATCTCAGTTGATCTTCAGTGTATGAAGGACCATCTCTGAACTAAACCCCTGAGCAGGTCTGCCTCGTGGGAGCTCAGTCATGTCTGAGGAAACGCTGTCATCCACCAGAAACGTATCTGTAAATAAAGAAACAAAACCAAATGGTAAATAATTTAAGTCACTTCAGTGGTGACGTTTATATTTTTCTTTTCAGATAACACAGCTACAGTGCCTATAAAACCTATATTCAAACATAACAAAATATGCATGATTTCGGCATCTGCCCCGGATCCAGTACAGATAAATGCTGTATAAAAAACAATACCTCACATTTTACCAATGAAAATGTAATATAGAAAACTCTTTTGTAGTGCTCCTTCATTATAGTTCAGCCATACAATTCTAGATGTGAGGTTATACTAGCAAAAACAGTGAAGTAAAAAGTAGATTTGTATCATTTCTATCGCAATATCTAGACGGCCAGCACTTACGAAACTACTCAGAAAAGTGGCCGAGCGAGAGTACATTAGCGCGGCGATGGTTTCATGCACCACTGAGCAGCACTATGTAAAGACACAGGAGCTGGGACAGCATGCCTCTTCCATTACATTTACTTCAATGGTTGTAGTAACGGACATAATTCCAGATGTAGCGAATTACAATTACATGACTAAAATTTCACTCAATTACAAGTAAAAGTACAGGCCGAAGAATGTACAAAAAAAAGTATAATTACCCAAAAAAGTGTACTCAATTACAGTAACGTGAGTAATGTATTTCATTACTTTCCACCACTGGAAACGACCATGGCATTGATCCAGCATTTTTGGAGGATTTTCTATGGCTTTGCTATTTGTTTCTCCAGTGAGTGAGTAGGATGCAGTAATATGTGTGGAAATATCATAGCATTTTCTTTCTCGAAACTTCTGTATCTGTTTGATCAGTCAGTGGTGGCAAACGCCCTCCTGTATGCTGCTGTGCGCTGGTGCAACACCGGCACGTGGAACCAAACCCTCCAAAAGGTCAGCACGGTTGTGAGGCCCCTGTGGAGGAGGACTCTGAGAGTCATCATGGACACTGCCTCTCACCCTCTGCACGAGGCCTTCACAGAGAGGAGGAGCACGTTCAGCTGCAGACGGCTGTCCCAGCGCTGCTCCACAGACAGACTGTGGAAGTCCATTCCACTGCATAATAACTCTCTTACTTAGAGATTCAATTACAATTGATGTATTTTCTTTTTTCATTTGTGCTGTTTTTAGTGTATTTTAGTAATTTATTTATTATGTGAATGAGAGCAGCCGACATTTTTACAATCCCTTCAGGATCAATAAAGTTTATATAGAGGATATGGTTATGACATCACACACATACCCTCTGTGGACACCAGTGCTTTATCATTAGACTTTTCTACAATCAAACTGAATTTGTTGAATTAAAACAAAAACTAAAGGAAAGTTCCTGACTCAACATTTCTTCGTCAAAGTGAATTTAGGAGTTTAACTGGAACATAATCCTTAAAACCCGCGTTGGTGTCGTTATTAATGCTTTATTCTTGTCTTATTCATGTTTTAGGTAAGAGCTGTTGTTACGTGCGCACGCGAGAAGGACGTAGATCCATGCGTGTCCCCGCTGCTTGTGCAACCCTCTGCAGCGTGATGACGTCGCCGTGCGTCAGACGGAAACTCCAAAGTGTGCTCCTTCAGAATAAAGGTCCGCGGACAAACCTTTCACCTAAATGTAAAACATTTCTTATTGAGAAATCTCTCCGCCATGATGGATGCAGTCCGGCGGCAATACACATTGTTTACGTGTGTTGTTGACGCGGTAGTAGCGGAGGTTCTTGCTATTCCACTCTGTTTTACCGCCTGGAAGTCACTGCTGCGTTAAAAACTGCTCCAGTACCTCACACGATAGACATGGAAAACGTAGAAACAATGGGACACAGTTTTTTAGGTTACAGAAATGGACACAGCATCAAGCGTTTGTGTACATTGAACATCTCGTAACAATGTAGTGTTTACGAAACACGCACTTTATTACTTTGTCATTTTGGTCAAGAAGTGTTTGCTAAATGCAATGTAATTACGACACACTCAAACGCAGGTGAAGAAAGTTACTTTTGCCAGTACGACGCAGTTTTCACCAGCTGGAGGCTTGTAGAGCCGAGTCCTGGACCCAGCCACAGCAGAAAGTCTCGTAATTTTCCAAACACTTGTGGCTTTTAAACTCCTGCATCATGTAGTAACTTACACCCAATACAAGGTACTTGACTATGTGCATGTATGTGCATGGAGGTAAATGGTGCAGGTCTCTGTGCCATTGCGCTGCAGGGACCTCGTATGGGTCGATATTTTGGATGTCAAGCTTCACCAAATACTGCTGTTTTGTGCTTGGTTGTTCCTGTAAGGTCCCTTTTCCTTCACCTTATCTCCTTGCATTGCTTTACTTTCTTCATTTTCGCTGTCGTATTCGTAGATCTCTGGAATATGAATATGAAGAATGCGTGAAATTCTGGGGGCGTGCCTCTAATCGGCATCCAACATGGCCAGACATGCACTTTGTTCAATTTTTGTTCTTGTAAGTTCAAATCATGTAGAGATCAAATCAATAAATGTTTCATCTCTAAAACATACTCGCTCGGTCGGTTCAACACTTTATAAACTCCCACGTACTAAATAATATAATGCTCTGTCACTCTGCGTCATGCTCGGGCTCTTATTGTGAAAGTCTCCGCGGAGCTCTTTGTTTTTTTCCGCCACAGACTCGGAAACACGGGACAGTCCGGACTCATCGCGGACTGAATCTGAAGCTGCTGCTCCTGTAGACCTTCACAGACCTTCACAGACTCTCACGGACCTTCAGGCCTCACTGGGGACTGTCCGGGATGCTGTCCTCCCGCAGGCTGCTGCAGACCTCCTCGTGGCTCCGGTCCCTGACCCAGGGCCGCGGGGCCAGCGACGCGTCCAGAGCCAGAGGTACGGAGCTCATACACGCACACCCGCCGAGCCTGTACCCCTGAGGGTTTGGTGTCTGAGTCTGGTGTTTGTGGTGTTTGTGAGTGATCGATAACCTCAGATTCATTGATCAGTAAAGTCGACCTTCAACCGAAAACTTAATTAAAATGCACTTGTGATTGTTACGCTGATATTTCACTTTCTCTCTTGAAAGTGAGGTACCTTCTAACTTAGGTTTCTTTTTGACGTAACCTAACCCCCACTGGGCCGCTGTACGTGGGCCGTATCGTTCAGTTTCGTTCCGACAAACGGGGCACTACTTTTCCTTTTGTTGAACGTTAATAAAAGTTATCCAAGCAAATAGTTCTCCCCGCATTATCCTGCAATTAATGAGAAAAGTGTAATTTATTGGCGCACTATATTAACTGCACATTGAGTAGTAAAACGGTTGAGCTCCATTTTCAACCAATCAGCATCAAGAATTTACACAGGTCAGAGCCAAAACCACTAATATCACTACGCGCATGTATGTATTATTTTTGGAACCTTAAACATGGACAAAAATATAGATCTTGTTTTGAACGTTATCATTATATTGGGTAAATTCTTTATCCACAAATGTCGTTTTTTAAAAACAAAGCCATTCTTTGTCACTTTTTACAAGGAACTATCTTTATTTTTCTCATCTGTTTCATTCATGGAAAATAATACCGCTATGAACCTTAAAAAGATCATCGATGATTTGGACATATTAAGCAACCCCTAGTATTTAATCTCTTGTATTCACTTTTTATTTATTTTATTTATTTATTTTTATTATTATTATTTACCTTATATGTTTTGTGTCTGTCCCGATCTAATCTTTCATCTGTAACAGATAGCAGTCTTGCCATATTTGTTGTATTGCTACTTTGTTAATAAAAGTCAGTTAAAAAAAAAAAAAAAAAAAAAAAAACTACGCGCATGTAAACAAACATAGCGGAGGACGGAAGCAGCGCCTCTTCATCTGAAGATCAAGCTCGATCCATTATGGGCGGTGGGGCGCCGCCTCTCCTATCAATTTTTGCAAATAAAAAATAAAAATAAATAAAAGTTTTAAGTTTAGCAAAATCATGACTTTCTTCTGTACAGGTGTGTTATACACTGGAGGGAGGGGGGGCGGAGGGGAAGGAGCGTGTCATTTTGTCTGCCAGCTTCATCGTGTGCCGTAACAGCGTCATAAATGTGTAGTTTAATGCCTGGGGCGGCGAGGAACAGCGCCCTCGCGATCTAACCAATGGCGCTCTGATATGGTCTAAAAACGTCACTATATATAATTAATTCAACCAATCAGAGACGCACATGTTAAATCTCCGATGGCGCTGAGGCCCATTGGAGATTTAACATGTGAAAACCGAGGAAGCCTCTACTGTAAACAAACGCGAGTAGCTTGTTTTCGGGAGCAGCTCTGAGCTCACGGACGATCGGAGGAAAAACTTCTCATTTGAGAGACCGGAGAATCTTCGTGTTGTTTCCTGAGAGGACGTGAAAGGATTTTTTCCAGCTTATGGACTTTGACAACTTTCTTCAGTCAGAAGTGACGTCTAAACGGACTTTTCTGGAGGTAGCATTACGATGCTAACTAGCTCGTCTGCTTTAGCTACTGCTTGTTTATTTCACACTTTGGGACAACCCTCGCTGACTTGGGACAGTTATGTCCCAGGACGTGGACATTTGATGGAGAGAAGATTCAGGACCGTGAGGAGCAACAACAGAAGAGGGGACTCATTCATTCATTCATTCATTGAAACAGGTGGAGCTCCAGGAGCTACGGACGAGGACTCTCATCAAAACACATTGTCACATAGTTATTTTCTGACCTAATCATTTGTCTGACAGTTTATACAGGTTTAAACCTGTGGCTCTGAGGCTCATCATGGAACCATAGCAGGTCTGGGACTAATACTGTCCATGAAATCAAAGAGGAAACACCTCCTGCCCTTGTTCTGTTGGTACAAAACAAAAATCAGTGGTGCAAAACAAAAATATGTATAGTGACTATCTTTACACTTTGATTTCATTTAATCAGAAAAAAAGATTTTCCAAAAGCATTCATTCCATGCTGCTTTATTTTTTAGTTTAATAAAACTAAATAAGTTTAGTTTGATTATATTCTGCATAAAATAATAATATTAAATGCCCCAAAGATACCTTTCTTTTTGAAGTTAAAAACAATGTTTATAAGTATCTTTTAAAATATAATTGAAGGTAGGTAGAGGCAACAGCCCCCCCTGGTTTTCACATCACCAGCCGCCACTGATCAACACCCGTAAAATGTATTCTTTGTGTCGGAAAAGATGGTGGGAAAGGTCCGCAGCCCTTTACCGAAGTCCGATGGGAAAAAATAAAGCAATTTGCGAAGGAATGGCTCAAAACGTTGGACACTACGAGCTAGCTATTGCTAATAAACATGTTGCCCTCCTGGACAAACCGGTGTTCGGGTTCTTGCCGTGACCATTTGACGATGTGATGTTTACATTTTGCGCGAGCTCGGCACATGGGTATTTCATACGATATTGTAGCTAGCTGTGCGCCACGGCCACTTAGCTGTTGTGGACCTGCTGTCTCCCCCTGAAGTCGACAGGAACAGGGAAGGATTGCTACGAAAATTGTGTGCGATGTTCATGATAACTGTACTGACATTGAGACAGTACTTTGGTGGCACGGTAGCACAGCGGTTAGCGCTTGTGCTTCACAGCTAGAAGGTCCCGGGTTCGATTCCCACCTGTCCGGGGCCTTTCTGTGTATGGTTTGCATGTTCTCCCCGTGCCTGCGTAGGTTTCCTCCGGGTACTCCGGTTTCCCCTACCACTAAAAACATGTACAATAGGCCAGGATGAATGAGAGTGTGTTTGAGAGTGCGCATGGAGGACGACGGATGCAAATTTTCGTAGCAATCCTTTCCTGTTCCAGTCGACTTCAGGGGGAGACAGCAGGTCCACAACAGCTAATTGGCCGTGGCGCACAGCGAGCTACAATAGTACCGAGCCTTTTATGAAATATCCATGTGCCGAGCTCGCGCAAAATGTAAACATCACATCGTCACATGGTCACGGTGAGAACGGGAACACCGGTCTCAGATATCCCAACAAACTACGAATTTTCTTCGGGTCAAACGTGCAACATGACACAATAACACTTGAGGCACTATAATAAGAATGTACTCACGAGTAGGACAGCCACCTGGCTTCCGTTTCAGGAGTCATAGCCTGGCAAAGATCTGTCGATGTCTTTGAAGAGTTTGTGGGAATTTTCCAGTTCATTGTACTCGCTGTCCAGGGATTAGAACAGGTCTATGGGCGATATCCACTCTTTTGCGATCTTCGGAAACTTCAGAAAAGTTTGCCTTCAGAAAGCAGGATTCTCATTACGATGGCTGCTAACAGCTGCGCTGTTTACTTCTGGGTTCCGGTGTCAACGTGATGTGCTGATTGGTCAGTTCTAGGTCAGGTGACCCTAAAATCATACGCGCCAGGAGAAAATAGTTCCCATTTCACACTCAAATTTCTCAAAAACTGCAGGGTTGTGCGGGGAGAACTTTTTCCCAAAGAATCTTTATATAATTCTGATAAAAAATTATGTAGTGCCCCAATTGGTGGAACGAAACCGTATTTCTAGGCCTCTTTGAGACAGTGGCCTAAAAGAGGCCACTGTCTCTTTTAGGCCACTGTCCGAGCGCATTTTCTCCAGTTCAGCTTTACCCAAATCCATAAGGTCAGATAAGATAAGCCTTTATTGATCTCACAGTGCAGACATTCACTTGTTACATTCAGCTCTCAGAAACACTCAGGGTGTGCAGGGTAGACAGGAAATGTGCAAACAATTAAATAGGAAATAGTAAGTAGAGGTATCCTATATACAATGACTACCAAAAACTATAATAAAAAATGTCAGCATTAGCAGTGCAGGTTTACAGTCATAGTGCGAGTGGGTGATAAAGTGACGTAGATTCAGATGTTATCGCATGTATTTCTGCTCCTTCTTGCACTGAGGGTGTCTCAGTCTTCCACTGAAGGAGCTGCTCAGCTCCTCTACAGTCCCGTGCAGTGGGTGGGAGGTGTTGTCCATGATGGAGGTGAGCTTGACTCATACCCTCCTGTCCCTCACCTCCTCCACAGAGTCCAGGGGGCAGCCCAGGACGGAGCTGGCCCTCCTGACCAGCATGTTCAGTCTGTTCTTGTCCCGCTCTGTGCTGCCCGGGGCCCAGCACATGGCAGCGTAGTGGAGAGCAGAGGCCACCACAGGGTCATAAGAAGTCCTGAGCAGAAGCCTGCTCACTCCGAAGGACCTCAGTCTCCTCAGAAGGGGGAGGCGACTTTGGCCCTTCTTCTACAGGGCGTTGGTGTTGTGGGACCAGTCCAGTTTATTGTTAAGGTAAACACCCAGGTACTTGAAACTGTCCTCCCCCTGGATAAACTAAACTAAACCGGTCATAAACCAGGACTGAATAAGAAACTAGACTTTTTAGGCAGATTGAAAACAAAACAGAGCAGTGACAACAAGAAAGACGTGTTTACCTTTAGCGACCGACCCGGAGGCTGAGTTTACAACTTCACAAGCAGCTGCAGCGTGAGGGGAATATCAAAGATTGTTTGTGGAAAAGTGAGCGCTCACTCTGTGTTAGACATTTTTGCTACAGTTGTTGTACATTATTAGTGGCAGAGTGAGCGCTCACACCATGTGGGTATTTCTGACCACATGCCTGTGTTGTTCTCGATTGCCATGTCTTGCCCTAAAACGAACTCGTGCGTTCCTGCACGTCAGCGGCGCTCCATTAGCCCAAATACATCACTGCTCTTCTCTGCGGCTTTCAATGCATCGCCTTTGTGTGTCCCTTCCCTCTCCAACTTGGATATCAATGAACTATCCAGTCTCTTTGATTCCACCTGTACGGGTATCCTCGACTCTATCGCTCCTCTTACGCACAGACGCGTAAAGCCTGGAGAGCCATGGCTCAATGACACCACTAGGGCTCTTCGACGCGAATGTCTCCGCGCAGAGAGAAAATGGAAAAAAGACAAACTCTGTGTCTCCCTCGGAATGTTAAGGGACTGTCTGTCAATCTATCAAAAAGCTGTAAAGGCAGCAAAGGCAGACTATATGTCCAATCTTGTCTCCAACAACTGTAACAATCCGAAGGTTCTTTTTAATGTATTAAATAGGATTGTTCACCCCACTGAACATACTGGTGTTCTACCATGTGCTTTTCTTTGTGAAAAATGTTGTACATTCTTCAGAGATAAAGTGTCTTCCATCCGCTCTTCAACTGTTTGTGCAGCACTAGACCCCAGTATTATCCCTTTATGCTCTGCTGTTTTTGGGGATTTTGAACCCATTTCGCTGTTTGATTTACTTAAGACTGTCCAAACTCTTAAGCTCTCAAATTGCCCCCTAGACATCATACCTGCGAGGATGTTTAAAGATGTTTTGGACTCAGTTGGTCCCTGTATTTTAGAACTGCTTAATCGGTCACTCCTAGAGGGGTGTGTCCCAGACTCTTTTAAACAGGCCATTGTACAACCTATCCTAAAGAAGCATAATTTAGACCCATCTGTCTTGTTCAATTACAGACCTGTTTCCAAATTACCTTTTCTGTCGAAAATTTTGGAAAAGGTGGTCTATGATCAGCTTAAATCGCATCTTAACTTAAACGACATTTTTGAAAAATTCCAGTCTGGTTTTAAGTCTTTACACAGCACAGAAACTGCATTGCTAAAAATATTTAACGATCTCCTTTTAATTTCTGACTCTGGAAACCCATCTGTGCTAGTGCTTTTGGATCTGACGGCAGCGTTCGACACTGTCGACCACTCAATTCTCCTTTCCCGCCTCGAGTCATGTGCAGGAATTAAAGGCACAGCGCTCAATTGGTTTCGATCGTATTTGACTGACCGGTCATTCTCGGTTAACTTGGGACCTTTTAAATCAAATAAAGCTTCTCTTGACAGCGGAGTGCCCCAAGGCTCTGTCCTAGGACCAGTCTTGTTCTCACTGTACATGTTGCCACTCGGCTCCATTTTTAAAAAACATAATATATCATTCCACTGCTTTGCTGATGATGTTCAGGTTTATCTTCCGCTTAATGTTAAATCGAACTCATTTCAAGACCTGCAGAATTGTCTTAACGATGTAAAAGATTGGATGTCTCTCAACTTTTTAAATTTAAATGACAAAAAAACAGAAATTGTAATATTTGGCCAGTTCGACCATCCTGTTTTCACTGGTGCATGTAGCCACCTATCGTCTTTCTGTCGTCCATTTGCAAAGAGTCTTGGTGTTTATATTGATGGTGCATTTAAAATGGACAAACAAATAAGTTCAGTGGTCAAAACCAGCTTTTTCCAGCTGAGGCTTTTGGGGAAGGTCAAACCATACTTGCCACCAAGCCAACTTGAAAGGGTGGTCCATGCGCTTATCACGTCATAGCTGGACTATTGCAATTCATTATATTATGGCCTTGACCAATTGTCCATCCATAGACTGCAGTTGGTCCAGAACGCGGCGGCTCGTCTGCTCACAGGGACCAGACGACGGGAGCACATTACCCCTGTGCTTTCCTCCCTCCACTAGCTTCCTGTGACTTTTAGAATCCAGTTTAAAACCTTACTGTTTGTTTTTAAATCTCTTCATGATCGCCTTCTTATTTAAGGGACTTACTGAATCGATATACTCCGGGCAGAACACTGAGGTCTTCTGACCAGTTGCTCTTAGACTGCCCACGGTCCAACCGGAAAACCAGAGGTGATCGAGCCTTTGCTGTTGCCGGTCCTAAACTCTGGAACTCTCTGCCCTTGGAGATCAGGGCGGCCTCCTCTATTGTCGATTTCAAGTCGCTGTTGAAAACGCATCTTTTTGCACTGGCATTTTAATTCAAGCTGAGCTAGACATTTTGATTAAACTGCAGTTTTATTTTTTAATCTTCTGTTTATCTGTTTATTACTTACAGTATGTTGTTTGTATGTTGCTCTGATTATGGAAAGCACTTTGGGGCAGTATTCTGTTTTTAATGTGCTATACAAATAAACCTTGACCTTGACCATGTAAGGATCTTTGACATGTGGAGTGCTTTCACTTCATCAAAGCGCAGTGTGTTTAGAAAATGTTGGCTAAAATGCTGTGGATCTGTCCCGTCTCTGCGGCTCAGGAGGGAATAACGTCCTTTATTCTTTTTATCGCTGCTTAAGTGGAAATTGTGCTAAAAACACGAAGTTACAGGTGACGCTGCTGCACCTGTGGAGCTTCTGTTGTGCTGTTTTAGGACTTTTTCCTGAAATATACTTTTTATACACGTTATTTTAATAACATAGATATCGAAAAATGTACAGTTAAGGCACCGGTAAAGCAGGTATCGTTAAAGTAGTGGTATTGAAAAAAACGGTACCCATCCCTAATGATAACCACCGGTACTCCAGTTCGTCCCCCTCAGACCCACAATGGCGGAGCTGTCGAAGAACTTCTGCAGATGACAGCTGTCCGTGTTGTATGTGAAGGTCACAGCCTACAGGCCAGTTTACCGCCTTATTTGAAAGCTAAGACCTACAAAACGCATCTGAACGGAGCTCCTCGCGTCGTTTTTGTACCTCTGTTTTTCCATCGCGTTTTTTTGTTGGGTTTTCACCACATTTTCATTGCTTGTTGTCACTTTCTTGTGGCCTTTTTCAGGAAGCTTTTAGATCTGGGTGAAGCCAAACTGGAGTAAATGTGCCCTGCTCAGGTTGTGGCAGTGTGCAAATCCTTTAGTGGGGGGGTTATGGGCGTCCTGATTCTCAATAGGTTGCGTTCACGATTTAGAATTCCATTTCAGTTTGTAGGGCAGGTGCCAATACAACTCTATGGGAGAGAAACAGTTTTTGAAAGAAATTTCCAAAAAGAAAATGTCCAAATGTTTTCTCTGATCATCATGTGACAGTGATTGGATTCACAAACCTGACATGTGAATTTCATGGCTGAAAGTAGGGCTGGGCGATATGGCCTAAAATCTATATCATGATATGAAAAAATAAATATCACGATAACGATATATTTGACGATATATATATATAATCCCCGCCTTATGCCTATTGGGAAGATTAATTCAGTGATATTTTATTCTTTTTTTTTTTTTTTTACGGCATAATTGTCTTCCAAATATGATCTACTCAAGCAGTTTACATCCTTCATTTCATTTTACTTTTTCAGCACGTGTCCCCGTGTTCTACAGTCACCGTTTATGCTGCTCTGATGGAGCGTAACATAAATTATATTGTGTCCACAACGATATAAAAAATGACAACGATATCAAAACATATCACGATAATGATATGCGATACGATATGGCCCAGCCCTAGCTGAAAGTCCTTTCTACTGGCCAACATCAAGCACATGTTTTTGAATATTGTCTCCACTTTTGGACGCCTTTGTGAAGAAATAATTAGACATATGTTCATATGTGCTGGAAGATATGACTTTAAACTTTGTGACAGCTTTTGTTTCATGTGAATTGGCCCAGGAATTACAGAGAAATTAGCAATGATTTAAGACTAGAAATCTGCATTTTGAGCGTTACCATGGTTACAGCCATGGAATTTTCAGTTGCCCTCCACCTCAATGTTAAACTATAGGCTCTTTAGAATGTTGTGATGTCACGTGAACGCTACCTATTAAACAGGTGTCAGTTAGTGCATTTTAGTCAAGCAACATGAGAATGGAGGAGGATGAGAACAAATAAAATCAAGATTAATGATCTGTATTACCTAGTTTAAGTGCAATGATGTGCTTAATGGAAGGGCAAACATACTGGCAGATATTTTTACAGATCTTGACAAAGGCAAAAGGCACTATTTCAAGAAAATTGCAGCATTACAATGTCATTTGACTTGCAAATCCTGCAGTGGTGAAATGGTTTATCAGCTCTGTTGTTTTTGACACAATAATCGACAAAGCAGAAAGTGCTTTCCCTGCTCTGCCCAGTGTCCAACCAGGCAGACACAGCCTCCGTCAGACGTGACACTGGGGGGTATGCAGATGATGTCCTGTGTGACGTTGGTGTTTGTGTGTCGTCTCCAGAGCAGATCCAGAAGCAGGAGCTCGGGAAAGATGAGCCGCGGCCCCTTTATCTGGACTTCCAGGCCACAACCCCCATGGTCAGTACTTCTACTACTGCTACTATTACTATTACTGCTGCTACTGCTATCTGTTCTCCTTCTGTTTTGGCTCAAAGCTCATTAAATCTGTCGTAAATCAGATCTGTAAAAATCCTTCCAAATGTGGTCTCGCTGTTCGCCTGTAAAGTGTGGAGTCTTATGGAGCGACTAAAGTGGAGACGTTGTTAAAAAGTGGAATGAAAATCTGCATAAACCTCCAGCTCAAAGCGACAAAATGTCCGAGAATAAACACCGTAAAGAGAGTTTTTTACTCTGACAGACAGAGCCGGGGGAACTTATTTTTGTTAGGGGGTGCTGAGAGACAGGATTTCCCCCAAAAACGCTTTTTCTGTGCTTATTTCCTATTTAATAATGGATAAATTTCTGCCTCAAAGCGACGAAACGTCCTCAAATAAACGGTTTAAAAATCTCCCCGTCTAATCGCCGGTTTTCCCCGTTGTTTTTTTGTGTGTCCCCGTAGGACCCGCGGGTGCTGGACGCCATGCTGCCGTACCAGGTGAACTTCTACGGAAACCCTCACTCCAGGACCCACGCGTACGGCTGGGAGAGCGAGAGCGCCATGGAGAGGGCGCGTAAGGTGCAGTACCCAGAATAAACCCGTAGTGCTGTGAGTCTGAAACGCTGACGTCTGTGTGTCGTTCCCCTCCCGAGCAGCAGGTGGCGGACCTCATCGGCGCCGACCCCAGAGAAATCATCTTCACCAGCGGCGCCACCGAGTCCAACAACATGGCCGTCAAGGTACTTCACCCGGGTTTACGCTACATCTGCGGGTTTAATGTTTAAGGTAGTTTTTCCCACACGTTTGGCGTCTTGTCCAGGGTGTGCCGCGGTTCTACGGGCAGAAGAAGCGTCATGTGATCACCACGCAGACGGAGCATAAGTGCGTGTTGGACTCCTGCCGGGTCCTGGAGTCAGAGGGATTTTCTGTCACATATTTACCTGTGCAGACCAACGGCCTGGTGGACATGGAGGTACTACTACTACTTTTTTTTTTTCCAATGTTTGCCCCAATTTTGTTCAAATGTTTTCTCGTTTTCCCAATTTACTTCCCTCATTCCTTCTAATTTTTATTATAAATATTTTCAAATTTGTATCTTTTTTTTGTACAATTTTTTTTGCCCAATTTTTCCCATTTTATTTATTTATGTTTTTTTTTTGTGTGTGCATTTTTTTCATATTTTTCCCACACAAAAAATCGATCTTATTCGGATCAGTGCGATATTGTAAATGTGCACATCTTCGACACATTCTAGTTCTGTTTTGCGATTCTAGACAACAGATCATTTTGTATCAGTATTGTTCCGGTATCGGTATCGGTATCGGTATCGAAAACCAAGTATTGTTTGTTTTTCAGCTCCTGGAGAAGTCAATTCGTCCAGACACGTCGCTGGTCTCCATCATGACGATCAACAACGAGATCGGAGTCATGCAGCCAATCGGAGACATCGGTGAGTTTAAACGCTCCAATCGGAGACATCGGTGAGTTCAGACGCTCCAATCGGAGACATCGGTGAGTTCAAACGCTCCAATCGGAGACATCGGTGAGTTCAAACGCTCCAGTCGGAGACATCGGTGAGTTCAAACGCTCCAGTCGGAGACATCGGTGAGTTTAAACGCTCCAATCGGAGACATCGGTGAGTTCAAACGCTCCAATCGGAGACATCGGTGAGTTCAAACGCTCCAATCGGAGACATCGGTGAGTTCAAACGCTCCAATCGGAGACATCGGTGAGTTCAAACGCTCCAATCGGAGACATCGGTGAGTTCAAACGCTCCAATCGGAGACATCGGTGAGTTCAAACGCTCCAATCGGAGACATCGGTGAGTTCAAACGCTCCAATCGGAGACATCGGTGAGTTCAAACGCTCCAATCGGAGACATCGGTGAGTTCAAACGCTCCAATCGGAGACATCGGTGAGTTCAAACGCTCCAATCGGAGACATCGGTGAGTTCAAACGCTCCAATCGGAGACATCGGTGAGTTCAAACGCTCCAATCGGAGACATCGGTGAGTTCAAACGCTCCAATCGGAGACATCGGTGAGTTCAAACGCTCCAATCGGAGACATCGGTGAGTTCAAACGCTCCAGTCGGAGACATCGGTGAGTTTAAACGCTCCAATCGGAGACATCGGTGAGTTCAAACGCTCCAATCGGAGACATCGGTGAGTTCAAACGCTCCAATCGGTGAGTTCAAACGCTCCAATCGGAGACATCGGTGAGTTTAAACGCTCCAATCGGAGACATCGGTGAGTTCAAACGCTCCAATCGGAGACATCGGTGAGTTCAAACGCTCCAATCGGTGAGTTCAAACGCTCCAATCGGAGACATCTGTGAGTTTAAACGCTCCTATCGGAGACATCTGTGAGTTTAAACGCTCCTATCGGAGACATCGGTGAGTTTAAACGCTCCAATCGGAAACATCTGTGAGTTTAAACGCTCCAATCAGAGACATCGGTGAGTTCAAACGCTCCAATCGGAGACATCTGTGAGTTTAAACGCTCCAGTCGGAGACATCTGTGAGTTTAAACGCTCCAGTCGGAGACATCGGTGAGTTCAAACGCTCCAATCGGTGAGTTCAAACGCTCCAATCGGAGACATCGGTGAGTTTAAACGCTCCAATCGGAGACATCGGTGAGTTTAAACGCTCCAATCGGAGACATCGGTGAGTTTAAACGCTCCAATCGGAGACATCTGTGAGTTTAAACGCTCCAATCGGAGACATCTGTGAGTTTAAACGCTCCAGTCGGAGACTTCGGTGAGTTCAAACGCTCCAGTCGGAGACTTCGGTGAGTTTAAACGCTCCAGTCGGAGACATCGGTGAGTTCAAACGCTCCAATCGGAGACATCGGTGAGTTCAAACGCTCCAATCGGAGACATCGGTGAGTTTAAACGCTCCAATCGGAGACATCGGTGAGTTTAAACGCTCCAATCGGAGACATCGGTGAGTTTAAACGCTCCAATCGGAGACATCGGTGAGTTTAAACGCTCCAATCGGAGACATCGGTGAGTTCAAACGCTCCAGTTTTCCACAATTTTCCGGGGGGGAAATGGAAAATTGTTTAAGGGATTAAAGGGTTATGTGTAAAGTGTTCTAATCTTGTGGAGCAGATGCGACAGGAAAAGCAGACCATTTCTCTTCAATGAATAGTTTTTCTCGTCTGTGTCCCGCAGGGCGCCTGTGTCGCTCTCGAGGCGTGTTCTTCCACACGGACGCCGCTCAGGCCGTGGGAAAGATCCCTCTGAGCGTCACTGAGCTCAACATTGACCTCATGTCCATCAGCGGCCACAAGATCTACGGCCCCAAAGGTCAGACCTTGTCCTGCAGTATTTCAAGTACCACATACATGGGCCGAGCTGTGACCCCAGAGTTTCTCCTCAGGCGTGGGCGCGCTCTTCGTGCGGCGCCGTCCTCGCGTGCGTCTGGAGCCTCTGCAGAGCGGCGGGGGGCAGGAGCGAGGGCTGCGCTCGGGCACTGTGCCCACACCGCTCGCTGTGGGGCTGGGAGCCGCCTGCGCCGTCGCCCAGACAGAGATGAAGGTGAGAAAGACGTCTCTTATTCAGACGCCGCAGAGAAACTTTCTCTTTGGTTTGGGACAGTCCAGTCACAGTTTCTCCTGAGATTTACTTCAGAACTTCAAAGTCCGTTTTCTCCAAATTAGGTTTTCATTCCACCCAAACAAAAACATTTTTGATAAAATATTATATATAAAAAAATATTATATATCAATAATTGTATTATTGATCACCGCACAAAATGCAGCGCTAGCAGTAGCATGCTAATGCTAACGAAAACTAATCAAGGCTGAAGAAACTATGATAGAAAAACCTAAAGTAGCCTACTAAAATAAAATGAGCACTGCTGAAGCCAATTGTTTGTATATTGTTGATATCAATGTAAACTAAAGCCTGTCATATACCCAAGGATAAAGTCAAGTCCAGTGATCCTTGTTTAATGTTCATCCATTAGTTTATCAATAGATATAATTGATAATTGATCTGTAACATCATGACAATAAAATATGACTTTATTGATGGAGAAAAGAGTCGATTACATTTTTCACTCAGAGAAAACCACTTTTAAGAAAGTCTCTTGGTATCGGTTAAATGTCAGATATCGGCAGATACTCATACCCCAGTATCGGTATCGGTAGCAAAAAAAGCTGGAACGGCAACAAAACCGAAGACAAGAACGCAACAAAAATTTAATTAAAAAAAAGAGGAATAAAAAGTGCCAGAAAAGCAACAATAATACAACAAAAATAGTGTCTAAGAACGTGGTCAATCCACGACAACAAAGCAGAAACATGAAAAAAAAAGACAAAAAAAACGCTTCTAAATCGTGACAAAAACATGCCGACAACAGTACAGAAGGTTGATCAGTTTTGTAGGCCTAAGCTTTCAAATGAGGCGTGTTGCACTGTTGCTCTCCAGTCAAGAAGCTTTTAGATTTGGGTAAAGCCGAGTTGGAGACCATGCGCTCGGTTTAAGGCAGGGGGTGAGAGGTTAAAGCGCAAGTGGTCCTGCTGTCACTGTGACTGTGTTTCTAATAAAGCGCCTTTTTGTCCCAAGGAAGTGACCTGTGCCTGAACCCACTGAGGAAACCTAACTCTGGGCCTCGCCGTTTTCTCAGTTTTACCCAAATTTAAAAGCTTCTCGGCTGGAGCTTACACCCTATAGGCCAGAGTAACGTTTCATTTGAAAGCTAAGACCTTCAACACTAATCTTAAGGAAGTGACTTTGTTGTAAAAAATTTTTGTGTTCCCCTATTGTTTCAAATCTATTTTTGTCCCATTTTTCCCAATTATAATTTTTTAAATTATAATTGGGAAATTATAATTTTGCTCATTATTATTATGATTATTTTCCCCATTTCCCACATTTGTTTATAGCGCTGGTCCAAGGTTAGAGGAAAAGTGTTTTGTTTCTGTACGAGCAGCTCAAACAAAGTCCAAAAAAACTATTTCGGAAAAGATTTACAGATCGGATTTTGGAATGTTAAAAAAATTTAGAAAAATGAGTTCAGCTGGAAACTATGTTAACATATTGTTTAATAAAGTTCGTATTTCTCTGAGAAAGTGGATAAAACCTTAAAATAAAACTGTATTAACTTTAATAACTACTAGACTGTAATGTGTGTACTATGTTGTGTACTGTTTTGTGTACTGTGTGTACTTGTGCAGTACGACCACAGGAAGATCTCAGCGCTGGCACAGAGGCTGGTCCAGAAGATCACCTCAGAAATCCCTGATGTTTTTCTGAACGGAGACGCGGAGCAGAGATACCCAGGTACCAACACTTAAACTACTACAACTACTACCACCGCTGCTACTATACTTTATTTTTTACTAGGATCCCCATTGGCTCCCACAAAGTGGTTGCTAGTCTCCCATTTGGACTGCTTTGTAATTTGATATGATGTCAGGACCCCAGGAATACATGAATGTTACACTTTATACCGCTGTGCCAATAAACTCAAAGAATATGAAGGAAAACCCCAAAACCTTTTTTCACTCGTGGTCAGTGATGTGTCATTTCAAATCATCATAACAAAATAAAATACCAAAATGACCCTGTTGAAAAGTTTACACACCCCAGTTCTTAATAGCGTGGATTTCCCTTTAACATCAATGACAGCTTGGAGTCTTTTGTGGTCGTTGTGGAGACGGCCCATTCTTAGCAAAAAGCCTCCAGTTCCTGTAATGTCCTGGGCTGTTTTGCATGAGCAGCACGTTTGAGCTCTCCCCACAGTGGCTCAATGATACTGAGGTCCGGAGACTGAGATGGAACTTACGGGACCTTCACTTTATTCTGCTGGAGCCACTGGCATCAGTGGAAACGGCTTCTTATCTCACAGTAGGTATGGGGAACCTTTCATCATGGGCCTTGTTGTCAACCATTAGATTATATACAGAATCTTCTCCACCACTACCACAAAAGACTCGTGGTGGAGGGGTTTGAGCGCTCGAATGATCCTGGAGCTCTGTTGTCGGGGGCTTCGTGCCCCTGGTAGGGTCTCCCATGGCAAACAGGTCCTAGGTGACGGGTCAGACAAAGAGCGGTTCAGAAGCCCCTTATGAGAGACCAACAGGCCCGGTTAGAACCATGAGGCCGTCCTTCTGTGGACCCATCACCTGCAGGAGGAGCCATAGGGGCTGGTGCAGCTCCAACAGCTGCCCCCACGACCCGGCAGATCAGATCTTTGTGCATGAACATGAGGAGACTTTCCTGTAGTTTGGTCTCGACCGTTAACCAAGACGGTCTCCTGTGCATCTCACAGACATACGTTTGAAAAGGACAGTGGAGAACAACTCTGGCTGCTCTTTCCTGAGGCATTCAAAGTTTCTGAAGATGCTTTTGGTGGACCACACCACAGGGCAGTACTGTAGGTGGGACAACACTATGCTTTTGGACAACAGTTTTCAGAACAGCAGTTGGGCAGTAAGCGGATCATTTCTAAACTACAGCTACTACTATTACTGCTACTTCAATCCTGTACGTCCTGATAAATGAATGGATCTATTCAGACCTTGAAAACCATCATTTACATCCTTTAGGCCAAAGCACGAAACAGGAGTTTGGCGTTTTTCTCTCATTCAAAAGTTTCTGGTGTGTTTGTTTTCAGGTTGTGTGAACCTGTCCTTCGCCTACGTGGAGGGAGAGTCTCTGCTGATGGCGCTGAAGGACGTGGCTCTGTCGTCAGGAAGGTACCACCTCAACACTACTACTATTATTACTATTTTAATTACTAGTACTACTACTGTTCAGGTTTAAACATCCCCCTAGGGCCATATTTGGTCTGATTTTTGCAGCTGTGTAGCTTAAATCATTTGTATTCTTTTCACTGACCATTACACTTTCTGACTGGAGGGGAAACGGCTCTCCTTAAACACGCAGCGACGCAGTGTTCTGGAGTTTGGAGTGTTAGTTCTTAAACAGCGTCAGGATGTAGTCGGGTCCGGGAGACCGTTCACAGGGCCTTAGCATAACCGTTTTTTTGTTTTTTTTTATGATAAAAACGATACATGTGGTCTTTGCTGGACTAGCAAGTAAACCGATGCTGCGGCTGGACTGAAAACCACGGCTAACTCTGTCCTGCTGCAGCGAAGACGAGCTCCACACTTTATCCTCACTGTGTACACAACATTTCAACACAAACGGAAAGGAGACGCAAACAAGTGGAACGTTTGAAGGATGTCAGAAGCAGACGACGAGAGTTAGTGCGGAGCCTCACAAGGCCACGGCTTACGAAGTTTAGCGCTAACAACTTAATATGTACATGAGGAAATACTAGTAAACGGCGCATTTCTAAGTATAAAAGACGATCAAACTTATTCACTGTCAGAAGTCCAGCTAATCCACTCTCTATCAAAAATAATCCACATGGTCCAAATACAGCGACGGGTTTCCTCTTCGAAGGCTAACTTTTGGTGTTTCTGTTTTGCCCATTAGCCGAGTTGGCGCTGATTTGACTGCTGTTGAGTGTGCCGTCCTGTTTGTTGCAGAGGGATTCCCTGGGCTTGATCCATCAGGCGCTGTGATGCTGATCATCATCCCCAGATTTTTTTTTTTTTTTTTCCAGAATGCCACAGATTGGCCAATTCTCCTGTCAATTAAAGATCACCACACGATTATCGAGATCGACATTTATTAAAATCGCGATTATAATTCGATTAACTGCCCAGCCCTAATTTTATTTTTTTATTGGTTTATTTGGTCGGGACAGTGCATGTTAATGAACATACATGGGTCTCATGCATGTAAACAAGCCACACCGGATTGTAGCATTGGGCTAATTTGCGTCCGTCGTCCCCCATGCGCACTCTCAAACACACTCTCATTCATCCTGGCCTATTGTACATGTTTTTAGTGGTAGGGAAAACCGGAGTACCCGGAGGAAACCTACGCAGACACGGGGAGAACATGCAAACTCCACACAGAAAGGCCCCGTCCAGGTGGGAATCGAACCCGGGACCTTCTAGCTGTGAAGCACGAGCGCTAACCGCTGCGCTACCGTGCCACCAATATTGACCCAACTTCCCTTTTTATTTGTATGGGGAGAGAAACGGGTCCAGGATTCGAACAAACAAAATGTGTTTGTCTCTGATGAGGTCTCCTGTTTGTTAGTTTCTGATGTCGGTTTGTGTTTTCTTTCCAGCGCCTGCACCTCGGCGTCTCTGGAGCCTTCGTATGTTCTCAGGGCGATCGGAGCCGACGAAGACCTGGCCCACTCTTCCATCAGGTACTGGAACAAGTACAAATACTACTACTACTACTACGGATACTACTACTGCTCTTTGTACTAACTGAGTTTGTGCAGGTTTGGGATCGGCCGCTTCACGACGCAGGAGGAGGTGGACTACACGGCGCAGAAGTGCATCCAACATGTTCACAGGCTGCGGGAGATGAGGTACAGCACACACACGGTGGCTCAGCGGTTCAGCTTCAGCCAGTGGTGTAGTCTTCCATTTTCTAGTGGGTACACTGTATTTTAGCAGGCATGGGGGATGGCCAATTATATGCTCTGAAAAAAGTGATGAAGACCCTTCAATTTGCCCGTGACATATTAATATTAATATTGAATAAATTATAAACCAAACTGTGTAGTAAATGTTATTCAGGCCTATAGGATTGTTCCTGTAATTTACAGGCTGTAACTGAATGAGGCTGTGGGACAGAAACCAAAATGAAAACTTGGAGCTGCTAAATGAATAAAGCCCAGTTCTCCAACCCCTCACACTCTGTAGAGCGAGCGCCTAAACACCACCATGCTCGCTGCTTCTGGAGAAGGACTCGTTGTTGGACAATGTCTTGAATGAACAGCAGAGCGTGTGGCTCAGTCAGCGCTGTATTTGTCATTGTACGAGCGTACAGCAAAGTAGTGTTCAGGTGTTAGTCCTGAGCCGCGCTACCATTGTGGGCCGACCCGACCAGCATGTTATTGGAGGCCGGTTGTGGTTATACGGTAATCCTGCAGGCTTTCTAGTGGCTATACGGCGTATACCTGCGTATCAGAGAGACTACGCCACTGGCTTCAGCACATGTGCCACGGTCGTGAGTGTAAATGTTCTGTGTCTCTCTTCGCAGCCCGCTGTGGGAGATGGTTCAGGAGGGAATCGACATCAAGAGCATCAAGTGGACCCAGCACTAGACCCTCTCCGACCCCGCCCACTCCTCCTGTAAACCCCGCCCACCTCTCTGTTAAACCCCACCTGCCTCTCCTGTAAACCCCGCCCACCTCTTTGGTAAACCCCACTTGCCTCTCCTGTAAACCCCACCTGCCACTCCTGTAAACCCCACCTGCCTCTCCTGTAAACCCCACCTGCCTCTCCTGTAAACCCCACTTGCCTCTCCTGTAAACCCCACCTGCCTCTCCTGTAAACCCCACATGCCTCTCCTGTAAACTCCACCTGCTTCTCCTGTAAACCCCGCCCACCTCTCTGGTAAACCCCACCTGCCTCTCCTGTAAACCCCACCTGCCTCTCCGGTAAACCCCACCTGCCTCTCTGGTAAACCCCACCTGCCTCTCCTGTAAACCCCACCTGCCTCTCCTGTAAACCCCACCCGCCTCTCCTGTAAACCCCGCCCGCCTCTCCGGTAAACCCCGCCCGCCTCTCCGGTAAAACCCACCTGCCTCTCCTGTAAACCCTACTTGCCTTTCCTGTAAACCCTACTTGCCTCTCTTGTAAACCCCGCCCACCTCTCATGTAAACCTCGCCCACCTCCCCTGTAAAAGTGAAAGAGGCTCAAACTGTTGTTGCGCCCCTTGCTGGGTCCTTTAATTGAGGCAGCTTTAAAGTAAAAGCTGCAGAGACGTTTCTGACGCTGCAGTACCTCCGTGTTAGGCCTGGTGGCGCTCTGTCCCACACAAACACGCACAAACCTGACGCCGCTCTGACAGAATCCGAAACTTCTGCCTAACAGCGTCTTCTTTATTCTTCCTTTATTCTTCTTATTTTATTATTATGAAACTAAACGGAGGAAGACGTTTGATGTAAAAATTGTATTTTATATCTTTGCTTTGCTTCATCTTGGATTATTTTGATGCTAATAAATATTTCTCCAACAAATGCCAGTGCTTGTGTTTTTGTAAAAGTGCTGACTTCTCAGTAAATGATTTAGGCTGAGCACCATCAGGGCTCTTAATGCACTCCTCTTGTCGTGCACACTGTAATTGGACAGCAGCGTGCGAAGCTAACTGCTGTTTATAGCTTTTTAAAGTTACAAGCACAATTTTGTGAAGCACCTACAACAGTGGTAGACAAAGTCAGGCCCAGGGGCCAAATCTGGCCCTCCAGCACAAAACCTCTGGCCCCCAAGATGATTTTGAGAAATATTATGCAAATAAGAGATCAAATTGGCTTCTCCTTCCTGGTCAATGAGATCGGTGATGTACTTCCTGTCCCGTATCTTTTACATTCAAAATTTGCAGAGTCCCGAACAAATGAGATGGCTCAGGACTGTGTAAAGGACAACGAGTTACTGATGGACGGTCACTGCTACGTGTTAAAACCATCATGTTCGCTGTGAATCCTGCCCCAAAGCTAAAGGCTAATAGTGTTAAATAATGATAATATAAAATGTAAACTCAATAAGATGTAAACTACTAACGGGCTCGTTCAAAACTTTGCACTAGTTTACATTTCTATGTTGTTTTTAGCTGTTAGCCTCAAGACAAAAACATCCACTGTTATGAACATAGAGGTTTTTGGATTAATAAATCGAACCGAACAATTCACCAACAATATTGACAATAAATTCTATTCTTTGGGTATATTCATAGACCTCCAGAAAGCTTTTGACACTATAGAGCATGAAATGGCCTACTCCAGAGGTTCCCAAACTGTGGTGCACGTACCCCCGGGGGTATGCAAAGACATTTTGGAGATAATTTTTTTTTTTTATCACAATCTGATCGATATTGACCCGCTAAAACCACTGCACGGGAAACGCGCTTTTACAGGCGAAAGAGTCTTCTAATTCAGATGTGGATGAGCTTGTTCTGGACTTAAATGCGTCCACTCCAGGACCGAACCTCAAGAGCCGCTTTGGACCCGAGTGCGTAAAACTCCACGGAGGCCGGGAGCGCGGCTGAAGCTGAGCGTCAGCCCTCGCTACAACAGCAGCGCCAACGTTCGATCGAGTTGTAATTTCTGTAATATCTGTCAGGAGCTTGTGGGCGTGCCGTCAGACTGACGGTGACTTCCATTTCCAACAGTTTTCCTCTTGTTCTGATCTGAGGAGCGAGGGGAGAAGGAGAAGCGTCTGTGGCTGTTCCCCCATCTGCCGCTAAACCCTTTGTATCTGACACATATATTAAATTTACGAGCTGATGTGCGGTGACACGTGAAAAGATTGCAATGTCCTGCGTATACATTATCTTCACTTTAACTAAAGCTTTAACTGCATTTGAATCTGTACCGGTGGTTTGACAGTACGACCGAGGGAGACGCAGAGGGGGCGGGGCCAGAGCGCAGAGTCCGACAAAAGCAGCAGAGTCCTGCTCCAGTACTCAGAACGCAAAACACTCAGCTTTACCCCTTCACACTAACAGCCTCGTTTTTGTATTTACATATTCTTAGTAGCCTTAATCACCCAGACGAGCCGAACAATATTGATTGTGGAAAACCTGCTCGAGTTCACTGTAATAATGGTGGAAATAAACATAATATTACATGTGATATTCCCAGTGTTTTCAATCGCGTCAAAGTAGGGGGTACGCGACTCATCACCCGAAGCTTCAGGGGGTACACGGCTCCAAAAAGTTTGGGAATCACTGGCCTACTCCTAAAGCAGGAGTAAGAAAGCAGTATGTACAAATTGAACATGTATCAGGATGGAGGGACATAATTTGTGGAGTCCCCCGGGGTCGATATCAGAACCTAAACTGTTTCTGTTGTACATACATGATTTGTGTGAAGTTTCAACAAAGTTAAAATTTACATTTCTATTCAAAGTATATACTAATACTACTACGTTTTGTACCACTTGCATGTTTAGTATGACTATGAATTTTATTTCATTGTTTTTTGTATTTTGAAACGCTTCCGCTGCGTGATGACGTCCCTCCTGACGTCGCCGACATTTTGTTGGTGGAGCCGCTGCAGCAGAAGCTAACACCTAGAGCTAACCCCGGATTCCGCGCACATTTATCGGTAAGACCCCCTATGAGGCCCGGTACCGGCGGTGTGCTGCGACTGGAGCCACCGCCCGAGGACTGTTCACGTTTATCCACGAACTCGCGTCAAAAACACACCGTTAAATGGCAGGGAGCGTGCGGCGCCGCGAGCTAATGTGGCTAATGCTAACAAACAAAGCGAGTTGGAGAGAAACGCGGCAGAATTTTGGTCAGATTTCAGCGTGAAAAAAAAAACATTCGGACATTATTTAATATTGTATTCCTCAACGTTGGCCTCAAATGTTTTGTTTTTTAAAGAAACTGTCGGTTTGTTGTTTGTGAAGGCTGAATAAGGCACCGCCCCGGTTATACTCGCATAACTCTACGAGCTAATGTTAGGGTTTAAAACCTCTTAAACCCCACCTGAATAATGCTCAAACATCTGCACCAGCACTCACCTTTACAGTTCTTCACTGACTTATGTTTTTGACTAATGTCTACAATCACTTGGACGCACAAAATTCTGCACTACAAACCTTTATCTTGAAATAAGTACATTTGTCCTTGATTTGAGAGTCTAACTTCAAAAACTCTGTCCATGGGGCGAGGTATTTACTTTTAATTAAAGCCCCTATACCTAGGGCTGGGCACCGTTAAATGATACAAGTATGGTATGGGAAAAAAAGGTTTAGGTTCTACTGGTATTGGAAAAAAAAGTATCGAAAGCAGGAACCGAAAAAAAGGTCAAATGATTTCGTCCCCAATTTTTTTCCCTTATTTCTTCCCCTACTTTAAAAAAAAAATGGCCCAATTTCTCCCAAATTTTACACCAATGTTTTGTCTATTTTGCCCCATTTTCTTACGCAATTTTTCCTTATTTTTGTTCTTAAGTAGTATTTCTTGAAATCAAAGCAAGAAAATTTCACATATTGCAAAGTTACTGTTTGCGGTGTCAATTGTAGCTGTTTACTGAATGATTGTGGGTTAAAATTAGAATAAAATAAAGTTTATATTTGTTTGTGTTGTCAGTGTTCCCAGTACAAAACATTAGTATTAGGGCAGGGTGGAGCTGCTGCAACAGAAGCCAACACCTAGAGCTAACCCCGGATTCCGCGGTTACTAGAAATGTTTGTTTCTAGTAACCCCCACCAGAACCGAGCACATTTCTCTCCAGTTTGGCAATACCCAAATCTAAAAGCTTCAAAAACAAAAAAGGGACAAAAACAATGACAGAAAAGGGACAAAAACATGGTAAAAAGCAACTAAAACTGACAATAACACAAAAAGCACGACAAACGCTTTAAAAATGTGACAAAAGCACGGCAACAACGTGACAAAAAAGTTATAACCTTTCTAGGTCTTAGCTTTCAAATGAGGTGCTACCCTGGCCTACAGGCTGAAGCTTTTATAGTTGGGTACAGCTGAACTAAAGAAAATGCGCTCGGCTCTGGCGAGTAGTAACGATAGTTTTTCCCGATACCTATACTAAAATACTTGTCATCGAGAACCAGAAAACAGGACACTAATGTTCGGAAGATCTGCACATTTACAATATTGGGTTTGTGTGAAAAATGGGGGAAAATTGGGAAAATCAAAACTTGGATCTAAAGATGGAAGATGCTTTCGATACTTTCATTTTGTTGGTCCCAGTAGTACCTAAACTGTTTTTTCGATTTGCAAACCGGTAACGTTTAACGGTGCCCAGCCCTAGTTAGTATTTGTTGGTGTTGGGTCTTTTGCACCTTGCAGCTGTTGTGTGTTAATGATGACATAATCCCTTTCCCCTGTGAGGTTTTGAATGCTCCTAACTTGTACTGGTGCTTGCTTCCGTCTGCGGTGGAGAAATTCTCGATTGTGGGGTGACAGAGCTGGTCCAAAGCTGGGAACCAGGAGCAGGTTTGAACATTGACTCGGATGATTGGAGCAGGTTCTTGATTGTTCTTTATTGACATGTGTGGCATCTGCCTTTGGGCTCGTTGTATTTGACGTTTTTCTTCCGTGTTTCTCTTCTCTCCAGGTGTGCGCAGTTTACGATGGCCTGGTGTTTGTGGGTTGATATAAGTGAAGTCATTGCCTGAGGATTGAGGGGCAGTGCAGTTTTGTCGCCTTCCCTGCGCCTCAAAGTTTTGCTGAGCTTCTTTTAGGAGCTGCTGGTGCTTCTGGGTTGTATATTTAGGTGTCATTTCTGGAGGCACCTGTGAATCCCGTTGTTCCTAATTCCTGTTGTAAATGGGTGGTAACCGTTGAGATGAACTCTGGAAAACTACCAGATTGAGTTTGGAGGGGCATCTGTATGGATGGATTTTTTTTGTGTCATCACAATGTGAATTTTAATTGTCTGAGAATTTTCTGCTTTGCATTTTTTAACACTAAAATAACATGTTTGAATATTTTTGTCCTCGAGAGGTTTAAAACGTGTGTAATGAATATTCGAGGACCAAAAAAAATCAAACATGTTAAATTCAATGTTAAAAATATTCAAAGTATAAAATTCAGAGACAAATACATTTCACATTGTGATGACAGAGAAAGGTCTTCCACACATCTGTCATTGACCATTTGCAGTGTTGTGGCTGTTTGGGGAGAAGTTTGTCTGCTGTGAATTTTCGCTTGTTCTGACTCTGGCTTTTAGTTTAGTTCTGCCTCGATAATGCAATGCTTTTTGTTGAAGCTGCTCTTGTGCTTTTGACAGTGCTCATGTCAACACTTCGCTGTGGTTTGGCCGCTGCTTGGAAACGATGGACATGTTGTTTAGTGAATGCTGCTGTAGTTTTTGTGTGCTGTTTCTGTGAACTGGTGGGTTCTGATATGTCTGTAGCTTTTGCTGATGTTTTGCACATTTGTATCTCTGCATCTAAAGCGTTAAAAGCTGCTGGTTGGTTTGCCTGTCCATGATGATATGCAATTGTGAACTGTTATGATTTGAAGCTGCTGTGCTCTGTGTAGCTCGTAGTTTGTAGAAAATGACTGATTTTTGGGCCTGTAATTCTGCAGCTGCTGTGGTTAAAGCGATCATTATGGATGACAATGATCTGGTTTAGGAAATGGTGGTGCTTTGTAGATTGGCTGATGATTTGGCTGCGGTTAAGCTAACTCTGTGATGGTTTTGCTCCTGGTGCGTGAAGCTAATGTCTTTCCGCTAAAGTCTGATTGCTGAAGGTGCTGCTGCCTGTGGTCGGCTCATGTGGCGCTGGGATCCTGTCGAGTTCTGATCTTTGTGTTTCCTGGTTTCTCTGATCTTGTAGGAATGACGTCTTTTGGTGAAACTGATGTGACTGCAAGTAGTAAAGAGAGATTTAGATTTAACTCTAATCGGGTGCAGTATGTCTCTATGAGCTTACATTGTCCCTTAAAGGAACATGCCACCATTCCATACTGAGATATGTTCTTACCTTAGCTTAGACAAGTTGATACGCACCTGTCTGGTCTTTGTGCCCGTGGATGAGCATGGTAGCTTCCAACTTCACCCACGTTTGAAGCTGTAGGAATATGCTGGGAGAGGCCAAATGGCAACATCTTTGGTCTTTTTGCGTGACTGAGTGCACGCACAAAGACCAGACGGGTACGTATCAACTCGTCTACGCTCAGGTAAGAACATATCTCAGTATGTGAAAACGGTGGCCTGTTCCTTTTAAGCTAAATGACTTTGGTTCTACTATAATATAAGTCTAAAATGGTACATACTTGCAGATGATGACAACATAAAAAGGAAATTAACTTATGCCCCACCAGAACCGAGTAACATCTTCTTCAGTTTGGCTTTACCCAAATCTAAAAGCTTCCTGAAAAAAGCGCCTAAAATAGCAACAAAAACGAGAACGAAAATGAAACAAAAAGGGACTCAAACGAAAAACTCAGTGACGGCAACGATGAAATGAAAAAGATCTATTTAGATAATTATTGAAGGTCTTGGCTTTCAAAGGAGATGTTACTCTGGCCTATAGTCTGTGAACTCTCCAGTCAGGTAGCTTTTAGATTTGGGTGAAGCCGAACTGGAGAAAAGGTGCTCGGTTAAGGTGAGGAATGGAGGAGGTCTGGAATTGGATGATGTTTTGCAGGTCAGTTCTGGTTAGGTTCTGAAGTTGGTTTCTAAATGTTATTCTTATGTTGTTTGGGACTTTATATGGCTGTTTTAATTCAATGTGGTGCTGGGATCTGGTGGAGTTTTGATCTTTGTGAAGCCTCTGCTGTGCTTCCTGTGTCCTCTGATCCTATAGTAAAGACGGCCTTTGGAGAAACCTGTGTTTCTTGGCTTTAGTTTTTCTATAAAATCAACATAATTTACTTTAGTGAAGGAGGTCTGGGATAGTCTGTTGCTTGGTGGGTCCTAAAGTGAGTTGGAGACTTATTACTATTTTATTTATTGTATTGTACGTGATTGTATTATATTTTTGACAATGGACGCCTTGATTTCCTTCCTTCCTTCTTTCCCTCCTTCCTTCTTCCTTTTTGGGATTAATAAAGTATGTAGTTCTACTTCTTACTGAAGAGTGCTTTAAAAAAGTAAAAACTTTGAGATTCTGTTGGAGTTTGTGGGGTATTGTGTCATAATCAAGCAGAGCAGGTGGCCTCCTGAGTGTTGCATTGGTGTCTTTGTCCAATGTTTAAGAATCTCATGCTGCACTTTGGATCTATCAGGTTGTTTAAATATGCTATAAAAAGAAAAAATAGTGGATTGGTTTCCTTCTGCAGTGTCTGGTTCTTATCAAAGTTGGTTCTGCAGTGTCTGGTTCTTATTAAAGTTGGTTCTGCTGTGTTTGGTTCTTACAAAAGTTGTTTTTGCAGTGTCTGGTTCTTATTAAAGTTGGTTTTGCAGTGTCTGGTTCTCATTAAAGTTGGTTCTGCAGCGTCTGGTTCATACTAAAGTTGGTTCTGCAGTGTCTGGTTCTTACTAAAGTTGGTTCTGCAGTGTCTGGTTCTTACTAAAGTTGGTTCTGCAGCGTCTGGTTCATACTAAAGTTGGTTCTGCAGCGTCTGGTTCTTACTAAAGTTGGTTCTGCAGCGTCTGGTTCATACTAAAGTTGGTTCTGCAGCGTCTGGTTCATTCTAAAGTTGGTTCTGCAGCGTCTGGTACTTACTAAAGTTGGTTCTGCAGTGTCTGGTTCATACTGAAGTTGGTTCTGCAGCGTCTGGTTCATACTAAAGTTGGTTCTGCAGTGTCTGGTTCATACTAAAGTTGGTTCTGCAGCGTCTGGTTCATACTAAAGTTGGTTCTGCAGCGTCTGGTTCATACTAAAGTTGGTTCTGCAGCGTCTGGTTCATACTAAAGTTGGTTCTGCAGCGTCTGGTTCTTATTCAAGTTGGTTCTGCAGCGTCTGGTTTTTTATTCAAGTTGGTTCTGCAGCGTCTGGTTTTTTATTCAAGTTGGTTCTGCAGCGTCTGGTTTTTTATTCAAGTTGGTTCTGCAGCGTCTGGTTTTTTATTCAAGTTGGTTCTGCAGCGTCTGGTTTTTTATTCAAGTTGGTTCTGCAGCGTCTGATTTTTTATTCAAGTTGGTTCTGCAGCGTCTGGTTTTTTATTCAAGTTGGTTCTGCAGCGTCTGGTTTTTTATTCAAGTTGGTTCTGCAGCGTCTGGTTTTTTATTCAAGTTGGTTCTGCAGCGTCTGGTTCATACTAAAGTTGGTTCTGCAGCGTCTGGTTCATACTAAAGTTGGTTCTGACTGAAGTCGTTGGGTGGTTTATTCCTTACCCTTTTGGCTGATTTGAAATGTATAAAATGGAGTCTTTTTCTGCATGTGCGTTTGGAGCTGGCTGTGAAAGTGGTTGGATTTTTTTGGGGTATTTCAGCGGTTTAGTGTCTGACTTCTTCAAAGCAAGAACAGGATATTTTGGCTATTGTGCGTCTAACCAAACCTGGCTTTGATTTGGAGGTAGTCCCCAGGTGTTTATGGCGAGACGCTGCAGGTGAAAACATTAATCAATGATGAAATGTTTTAGTTTTCATCTCTTAACATAGTATTAAAACTGTAAAAAAAAGCTGCTCAAACTCTCTTTCTGAGGTTTATTCTTTGACGTTTTGTCGCTTTGCGCTGGAGATTTATCTAGGAAGTAACTCCAACAAGACTCTGTAGCACTGTGTAGCACAAAAGACTGTGACCGAGATGACACAGTAATCAAAATATGGTAATTTCCGTTGTGGTAGACCGCACCAGCTAAAGACAGGAGAAATACACCCTCGCTCTGTCTTTGAGTGGGCCGTTTTTATTCCACTTTTTAACAACATCTGCACTTTAGTCGCTCCTACAGACTCCACACTTTACAGGCTCCCACTCAACTACATTTGGAAGGTTTTTACACAAGCATTTTACGGATCTGATTCCTGACACATTTATTGAAGAAAAAAAGAGAATTGAGATTGACAATAAAAGGAGATTTTATTTTCACTAATAAGTAGTGTATTCAAAAACTAGATCCAAAATCCCTCTGAGCAAATCTTTAGGACTAACATTTAACCCTGGCTGTGTGCATTATTTAGATTTCATCGTGGAAAATATCAAAACATTTGACCATGGTGCATACAATATCTTACAATGCATTCATAGTATTTTTTACGTTAAATTATATCTCAAAATTATTTTTCCCTGTTTCACCTGCAGCTTCACGGTATTAAAGTGGTGTTTACGGTGGTATTTAAGGTGGTATTGCTTGTTATTTTAGGTCAGGGCTGAGGGTTTTCAGGTGGAACCAGTTTTAGCCTCGACACACAACAAACCACAGCGACGTCTCAGACACGAAACACAGACTTGCGTTAGAAATACGTTATGCAAACTCACTTGGACTAACTTTCTGTTCATGTTCACTTAATGCTACAAATGTTTTGGAAAATATCCAATAGACATGACGAGTTCTAGGCCCAAATAAAATGTTTCAGATGTTGAAAAGGCTGGTGTTAAATCATGCTCTTATTGTTTCTCTAAAATGATTGCTGCAGCTTCCTGTTGTTTCACCCCTGTGCTCACCTGGGTCAGTGATGTCACAATCTGCAAAAGCCCAAACAACTCCGCTGTTTTTGGAGTTCATCAATATTTAGTTTAATTTAATTGTTTATTTGAGCATTCTGCTCAAAAAATTGAAGGCTTTATTATGTAGCAGTGTTCCCTGAAAAAAAGACAATAACGTCAGGAATGTGGTAAAATTTAGTTTTTGTACATTTCTAATCTGAAGTGGATTACTTTACATGATGCCAGACGTAATCTGGGATCTATTTATAAATGGCTAGTTTTAATAATGGCGTTGCATAAGTCCGTTGAGTTTTATTCAAACTCATTCAGCTGCAGTTTTTGGCAGAAATTGTCTAAAAAAAAAAGTGCTATAAAGTTGCTTGTTGTGTCCAATTTGCTTAAATATCAAAATTCCCCCTCATCTCTCAGTGCATTTTAATGTTTGAAATTTTGAAGAAATATTTGGCATTACAATATTTGAGCATTAAAAAGCATACAATTTGACCAGAAGTCAGAGTCATGTTACTGGATAGAATTTAATTTGGTGTCTTGGCACCGTTAAACATTACCAGTATAGTATCAGGAAAAAAAGGTTTAGGTACTACAGGCATCGAAAAAGAGTCTATCGCCAAAGTGTTGGTATCCTTACGGTATTGGTTTCGCTAAAGTGTCGGTTTCGCTAAAGTGTCGGTATCGCTAAAGTGTCGGTTTCGCTAAAGTGTCGGTTTCGCCGGTATCGCCAGAGTGTCGGTTTCGCCGGTATCGCCAGAGTGTCGGTTTCGTCGGGTATCGGTATCTCTAAAACGTCTATCGCCAAAGTGTCGGTATCGCCAGAGTGTCGGTTTCGTCGGGTATCGGTATCGCTAAAACGTCTATCGCTAAAGTGTCTGTTTCATCAACGTGTCGGGTTTGCTATCGGTATTGAAAAAATATTACAATCCCTAGCCTGACGCATGCACTTTGACACATGTACTGGAGTAAATGTAACATACTGACGCGCTGCGTTTTACCAAATGACGTGGTGCATTTTTCATACAAAACTCTAAAGACTTTTCTGTTTCTGCCACAGAGAAATTCTGTTGGTTTAGGTCAGGGGTAGGCAAGCAATCAGATCAAATATGTGGTAAAGTACTTCCCTCTAACATGTCGTAAAACACCCAGTTAGGTCATGTCCCACGTACAGCAGGCTCATTTGTTGAACACTGTTCATTTTGACATATTTGAGTTTTTCTTTAGACAAAGGGTTTTGTTTCTGTTGCCGTTTCCTAACGGACATGCTTTGTCATGCTTGTCACTGACCCCAGGAGACGGCTCTGTCCTGTCTGCATGTGCGTTGCCTAACCCCTGTGCCTCTCCGCAGGTGTAGGCTGAATGGCTGTGGTCATTCGTCTGCAAGGCCTGCCCATCGTGGCGGGCACCATGGACATCCGCCACTTCTTCTCGGGCCTCACCATCCCGGACGGCGGCGTGCACATTGTGGGTGGCGACCACGGCGAGGCCTTCATCGTGTTTGGCACCGACGAAGACGCACGACTTGGAATGATGCGCACGGGCGGCGCCATCAAAGGCTCTAAAGTGTCGCTGCTGCTGAGCAGCAAAACGGAGATGCAGAACATGATTGAATTGAGCCGCCGCCGCTTCGAGGCGCCACCGGAGACTCCACCCACTTCCGCACGCCCTACAGCCACAGCCCCGCCCTCCGCCGTGCCCTCCGCCCCTCCACGTTCCGCCCAGTTCAACGTGCCCGCCGCCGTCGCCCAGTTTCCCACGCAATCTTCTGTCGCCGACACCAAAGCCCCACCCAACATGGCGCCCTCCTTCCCCAGCTACAGCGCCGCCCCCAGCTACAGCTCCGCCCCCACGCTGACCACGGCACTGGCCTCACTGACCCCGCCTCTCGCTGCGCTGTCCAACATGGCGGCGCTGCCCCCGATGCCCTCACTGCCGCCGCCCGCCGTGCCGCCAGTCCCGCCCATGTCCCACCTGCAGCACATGACGCTGCCGCCCTTTAACCCTTCGCTGCCGCCACCTCTGGCCACGCCCAATTCGCTGCTGTTCAACGCGCTGACGCCACTCGGCCTCCAGCACATGAAGTCGGCTCCGCCCCCTGTGTCGGCCATAAACCCGGACGACTTGGTGCTGGCGCTGCAGAACCTGCCCTACGCCGCTTCGGACGGTGACGTGCGCGACTTCCTGCGCGGCCTGAGTGTGGAGAGCGTGCGCTTCGTACGTGACGGTCAGGGCCGCCGCACAGGCCGCGCCCTGGTGCGCTTCTTCTCGCCGCAGGACAGTTACGAGGCACTAAAGCGTGGTGGTGGCGCCGTGGGCCAGCGCTACGTGGAGCTCTGCCCCGCCTCCGAGCGGCAGTGGAACAGTCTGGGAGAGAAGGAGGCGGAGCCTGAGCGCGGACGTCACAGCGGCGCCTCGGAGCAGAGGGCACGCTCTCGCTCCCCGCACAGACATGGCGACCTGTGCGTTTACCTCAAAGGTTTACCGTACGAGGCAGACAAGGCGCAGGTCAAAGACTTTTTTAAGAACCTGTCGCTGGAAGAGGACTCGCTCTACATCGCGTACGGAGCCAACGGCAAAGCTACGGGTGAAGGCTTTGTGGAGTTTAAGAGCGAGGCCGACCACAAGGCGGCGCTGGCGGCGCACATGCAGTACATGGGCGCTCGCTTCATCCAGGTACACCCCATCAGCCGCAAAGGTATGATGGAGAAGATCGAGCAGATCCGCAAACGCGACGGCGACGCCCCGGACTCCGCCCACCGCACCCCACGCACCTGCCTCCACATCACAAACATCCCGTACAACGTGAGCCGCAAGGACGTGCGGGCGTTCCTGGATGGGCTGGCGGTGTATGAGGACTCTCTGAGCGTGCTGACAGACGGAGAGGGCCGCGGCGTGGGTCAGGCCGTGGTGCAGCTGCGCTCTGAGGACGACGCTCGGAAGGCGGAGCGTCTGCACCGTCAGAAACTGAACGGTCGCGATGCCTTTGTGCATCTCGTAACCTACGACTTCATGAAGGAGGTGGAGCGTAACCCACCGCCAAGCGTCACCAAACGTGGACAAAGACAGCCCCCGCCCCCTGCACACATGGCCCCGCCTCCCACACACATGGCCCCGCCCCCCACACACTTTGCTCCAATCGGTGACGACTTCGGCTTCATGCGGAACGTCTCCCCCTTCGCCCCGCCCTTCTCTGCCCCCGGCAATGGCCTGGCCCCGCCCCCGATCCCGCCCCTGGGCCTGGGGGCGGAGCTGGGAATGCCCCCGCCCCTTGTGCCCGGGATGGGGGGGGCGCCCGTGCTGGACCCGCCTTTCAGGCCCGGGGGGGCAGGGCCTCCGTTCGGACATGACCTCCGAGGGATGGTCCCGTTCGAGCGCAAAATGCCAAACCGTAATGGTGCCTCACGACCTCTTGGGGGCACGCCCCCGCCCGCCTTCCCGCCTGACCCTGCCCTCCGCGGAGCCCCTCCCCTGGCGGCTGGTGCTAATGGTGGCGGGCCCACGGTGGTGAAGCTGCAGAACATGCCGTTCACCGTGAGCGCCGACGAGATCATGGACTTCCTGTATGGATATGCCGTAGTCCCCGCCTCTGTGATGCTGCAGCTTAACGACAAAGGCCTGCCCAACGGCGAGGCGCTCGTGGCCTTCCAGAGCGCCGAGGAGGCAGCCGCCGCCGTCGCTGACCTCAACGACCGGCCCATCGGCTCCAGGAAGGTCAAGATGAGCCTGGGCCAGTGAGGGGCGTGGAAGTGACGTCACTGAGGCAGTGTATAAAGACAGAACCACAAGCCCTAACTCTTCAGACGAGCGACACCGCCAAAATCAGACCATCACGCTGTTAGGGTATGCACATGACTAGAGGGTTTTTCTGAGACCAATGCCGATATTAGGCCGATTTGTCTCGTGTATAATCCTGTAAAAACATAAATATTTAATCGCTCCAGCAGAGGAGGATTTTACTTTATTACTTTAGGTGAGTCGGTCATAGTTTGTCCCAGCTTTGATTTGCTGCCGTTGGCATTAGCACACTACCTTTAGAATTAGCATGCTATTGCTGGCCGTGTCATTTTGCGTGGCGATCAAAAATATGAATTTGGAGGTTAAAACAAACATGTTTTTAAAGCCCCGACTTCGCTCATTCCGATGCAAAAATCAGGAAGTCTATCACTCTCGGTCCCGGAGATAGCGCTGATATTGTAAAATGCCCAAATATCGGCCCGATATGTCAGATGACGTCACCGGGCTCTTCATAACTTCAGACCTGACTATCCCGCTGTTAGGGGTATGCAGATGACGACACTTCATAGCAACCACTCGGTTTCTAACGCCGGGGTGATCACATGTGCATACCCTCTGTCCTGATTCTGTCCTTTTTGTTTTTTGTGTCTCAAAGTGAAGGTTTTGATGCTGTAAGCCGCTGTAGTCATGGAGACGGGCTGGGTCACATGACTGGGCGGAGCTTTGATGTGGCTGTTGTACATGTTTTGGCTGTTTTCGGTGAAATGCTGAGGCTCGTTTTAGTGCTGTTTTGATTTTCTTCCTGCTCTCATCATGTTAATAACCCTTAGATCATGTTAATAATCACTTAGATGATGTTAATAACCCTTAGATCATGTTAATAGTCACTTAGATGATGTTAATAACCCTTAGATCATATGATGTACCGGCGGGCGCAGTGTTGGGTCTGTTTTATGTCTTTGCTTTTTTGGGGGGTTTGAAGCTCGTTTCCACAGCTCTGTTTATTATACGTTTCTTATTCTCACTTTGAGCCCAATATTGTTTTTTATTCATGATATTATCATGATAATCATGATGAAGTGTTTTAACGCAGCGCTGATGTCTGTGTGGCTTTATTCCAAATGAATTCTGTCTCTGCTTCTGTTTCTGATGTTTCTCAGTAAATCATGGCTTTGACACAAAATGGCGGATCCTGTTTCTGTTTTTGACTAGGCTGAATGTTTCCTGTCGTTTATTGTTCATCCTGTATGTGAAAGATCTCCTGCTTTTGTTTAGGTGACACCGAAAAAGAAGCTTTGGTGATGAAACTGATCCTGGAGATTCGTCTGAGCTTCAGGGTTTTTGGTCCGAACTATAGGACACTTCTAATGGGGTTTATAAATGAAACGTGCCAAACTTAAGGCACAGATACTGTTTGAATATATAGAATAAAGAATATTAAAATAAATGAGATGAAGTAAAATATGGTAAGACGACAACAATTGACACAGAACAGCAGCAGGATTACAGATGTGTAGGTGAATAAAGTGATAGCAGCTGATGTAAGTGGACACATCACAGTGCAACAGGGCATCCATGAGTCTAACTAGGCTATTGTTTTTATTCATGAGTCTCATATTTGGTGTTCAAACGTGGTGGCAATATTCCAAAAACATTGGCTTAAATTTGGTTTTCAGCCAGATGACGAAACAAAATGTTTGTACCTAACATCAGGTCCTGATTTTCTTTCCAGAACAGTGTTTCTCCTGTTGAGTTGATTGGACCCCGCCCTTCAACTCCAATTATGACATCACTGACGTGTTGAGCATGAACCTTTTACTTTTCTTTGAGGGCCCCTGAGGATCTTCGCTTCGATAATGGGCCTGCGGCGCTCTGGAGTTTGGGAATCGCTGGCGATGTTGCACCAAATGTTACACTCACTATGAGTAGGGCAAACAATTGAAAGAAAGAGCTTTAGAGCCAAGTTTTGATCCTGTTGGTTCAGGGACAGGATTAAAGGAAGTGACTTGAGTTCCATCCATCCATTTTCTTCCACGTGTCCGTTGCGGGTCGTGGGGGCAGCCGTTGGAGCTGCACCAGCCCCTATAGCGCCCCCTGCAGGCGGTGGGTCCACAGAAGGACGGCCTCATGGTTCTAACCGGGCCTGTTGGTCTCTCATAAGGGGCTTCTGATCCGCCCTTTTCTGACCCGTCACCTAGGACCTGTTTGCCCTGGGAGACCCTACCAGGGGCACCAAGCCCCCGACAACAGAGCTCCAGGATCATTCGGGCTCAAACCCCTCCACCACGTTAAGGGGGCGGTTCCAGGAGGAGGGACTTGAGTTCAGCTTAAATAAATGATTCCGCTCCACCCCACACACACACATTTTTGTTTTCTTTTTTTGCCCCAATTTTTTCTTGTTTTCTCAATTTTTTTATTACTATTAGTTTCCCTATTTTACCCAGTTTATTTATTTTTACCGTGTATGTGACAACACTTCGTCTACAGCCCAAATGTGTGTCATATTGATCTGTCATGTTCAGCGGTGAAACGTTTGCTCTGGTGCTGGAGACATTGGAGGAGGCTGTTTTTAAACGGCCAAGACTTTCTCTGATGAACCGTCTGAAACTTTGTGGTGAGAGGCGATATATCGCCTACAAGATCTTATCGAAAGTGTTGTTTGGAAGAGGTACACATTGGCGTTTTTGGTAATGCAGGTATGGTGACTAAGAAATGTACAAAAATTCCGTTTTAGGCAATGTTTTGGTCTTGGCGACGTGTAAACAAGTGGCAACCTTCCCCTCTCTTGGTACAGCTGTGTTTTTTGCCTTACTTTGTGAACTGCATATGAACTTTCTGTTCCACATTGTTTTGCTGGATACGTTTGTACATCTTTGTTGTGTTTTTGTGATGTTCAGTGGATTTTTTTTTTTTTTACTGCAGTAAGTCCGTACTAGCCCTCAAGGAAACGGCTTTTAAAATAAACCCCTTCTTCTGAAACACCGAAGAGGCACCAAGAGCCCCCCTACACCGGCAAGACAGTGAAGGCAACACGAGAGGAGCTACAGGAAACAATAAAATGAGAAGATGGTGACCCTCAGTTGAAGATTGGCGTCAGAGCCAGGGGAGAAGGACAAAGATGAAGATGAGAGGAGACGGGGGGGGATGAAGAGGAAGGAGCTGACCAGTGCAGGACACCACGCTCTGAAACGGGGACAAGTCCAGGAGGCGCTGAACTGTGTTAGAGGAGTGTCCCCAGCCTCCGAAAACATGCTGCTTAGGTCGGCCCACAGCGGCTCAGGACTAATGCTGCGTTCACGTGCTCTGGTAAAGATGATCTATTCCAGATGTCAAGTGGAAATTATGAGTGCATTGTGTTCAAGTGCTTTGTGTTGTAACAAAGTGAGATATTTGTAAAAACACACCAATACACTAAACGAATACGTTCACATGAGAAAGTCGTCTACAAACCGCTAAAATACAATTTGGCTCTTTTTTTTTTTTTATTACATGGCAATAAGTGGAATAAGAGACTATGTTGAAATTGAGAAGCTAGATGCAAGTTGGTCATTTTTATACTCCCTACTGCCACCTCTGGTCTTATGTGTAACTGCAGTCTCTATATTAAGCTCGTGCATGACGGAACTTCGGACTGAATTAAAAACGTTTTGAGTGACAGTGCAGGATTTTCGAGGCAGTTGTGGTGAACAGGTCTGGGCTCATTCACATTAGGACATGGCTGGAACATGCAGGGGGAGGAAAATACTTAATTTTAACATTTTTAAACTCTGTATAGTCCCTTTTAAATGCAGAGTGTCTGCTTCGGCTGAAAGGAATAAAAATGTGTTGCTCTGTCGTGTTGAAAAGTTAAAGGTTTTCTCATCTCGGGAACTCGGGATTAAAATTGTCTCCCAGTTTCCCAGAGGAAAATACGAGACGAGGCGTTCATGTGCCACTGGTACATACCAAAATTACGAGAGCACATGAAGGCCTAACATCTAGGGTTAGATACATTGAGGAAGGATTTGTTTTTTTAAGAAATAATTAGGAAATAATTTTTATTTATTTTTTAAGTTGTCTATTCAGGACAATTATCTTTGTGAGCGACAAATTGATGTAAATGTAGATGTGTGCAGCACTTTTTTTTGTTTTTTTACACATTTACGATGTTTGCTAAAATATCGCATCACGATCGTTATCGAGAAAGTCCCACACATTTCGAGATGTTCATTTGTGTCAATATCGCCCAGCTCTAGTTGTGGTCAGCAGGGGGCGCTGTGGTCTGATGGTTTTATTCTGTAAATGTTTCAGAACCTGTTTAAAGGAAAACAAAGGTGAATGTGTGACCTCTGACACAAAGGAAACATGAACAAAGAGTGGATCATTTTATTTACTGATTTAAGCTGTTTTTGTGCATTTTTCCATTTGTAAATAAGACATGTTTGAAAATGACAGCCTTTGTGCGACATTTTGTGATAGCCTAAATATATTAGCGATTTGGGAAAAACTTAAATACCTCCTTGTTTTTTGGGTTCAAAGCGCAAATCAGGAAGGATTTCTTTAGATATTGAAAAGTAATAATAATGCCGTACACTTGTAAAGCGCTTTACAAGCCTGTATTACCAAGTTTCTCAAAGCGCTACACTCATTATTAATTCACTCCATACTCGGTGGTGGTAAGCTACTGTTGTAGCCACAGCTGCCCTGGGGTGGACTGATGGAAGCGAGGCATCGGTCCCTCCAACCACTCCCTCACACACCACATTCGCCAAGTAGTAAAAACCTCCTAAATGTTGTGTGTCAGACTCTCAAATGTGGGGTCTGCAGATGATGTCCCAGAGTTTTTGAACCTCTTAATGCACTCAGTTCAGATGGAAGTTTTCCCCAGTTCAGCTTTACCCAAATCTAAAAGCTAAGACCTACAAAACCGCACCGAAGCTTCTTCCTCGTTATGATTGTCACGTTTTTGTTGCTTTTTGGTTGTGTGTTATCACGTTTTTGTTGCTTTTTGGTTGTGTGTTATCACGTTTTTGTTGCTTTTTGGTTGTGTGTTATCACGTTTTTGTTGCTTTTTGGTTGTGTGTTATCACGTTTTTGTTGCTTTTTCACAGTGATCACAGTTACCCTGCACAAAAAACAAATGCTGCCAAAACAAAGCAAAGAAAATGTGACCCAAAAAAAGGGGGATTAAAAGAACATAACAAAACAACATGGAAGAAGCTTTGACGCGTTTTGTAGGTCTTAGCTTTCAAATGAGGCACTGGCCTCTAGGCTGTAAACTCCAGTCGAGAGGCTTTTATATTTGGGTAAAACTGAACATTGAGAAAATGTGCTCGGTTCAGGCGGGGGTTAAGAGATTACAGGTAAAGTTCATATAAATCCATGGATGGAAGTGGATTTAGTGAAATGATAAACAGATTACTGTCTGGGTCAGGCATTTCTGTGAAAGTTTATTGCTTGGTTTCAGGTGACATCAGAGGGTTCTAAAGGCCTATAATGTTGGAGGTAAAACTATGTTGTTTTTGAGGACATTGTTGGTCATGTACAGCGAGATCATGGACCCAGTGACTGATATTAATGATCATTTTTGTAATTCATACATTTTCTTTTTAGATACGAGTTGTGAAAGTGTAATGTTGCCCCTGCCCCCACTGGGTTCTGTGACATGAGAAAGAGAAAGGCGTCTGTGGTTTTCCTGTTAACTCTGGCACTTCCTGGTTGAATAAAGTCATATTTCGTGCTGCTGTGGTTGAACAAAGTCGCTTGTGCTGGTGTCCACGCAGCGGTTGAAGCCCTGGCTGTGTTTTATTATCAGTTACAGCAGTGAGAAGCAGATAGGAACTGTGTAAAATTCAAATACAGTAAAATAACACTCCTCAGACCCGATCAGGTCTCTAGGAGGAACAGCCAATCAGAGCCCGCACCCCGACGCGGCTCTCCAATCACGAGCGCCAATGCGTAGACACTTCCGGGTTCGTGCGGAAGCGACTTCAGCGGCTCTTTCCGAACAAAACCAGAGGAAAAGGGTGAAAAAACGTCTTTATTTAAATTAAAATGTTTCAGATAATTTTACTGGACACGAGCCAGGACGGGTTTAACCTCCTGCTCCGCGCGTGGGGGATTTAAAGTGTATCTCTGTCGGTAAATAATCCGGAAGTGGTCGCTGGATAATGCGCTTATAATAAGATGTATTTGTAACGGAGCGTTTGCTAATGCTTTCTGTGCTTTAAACAGTCTCATATTTACTTTGTCCTATAGCCTCAGCTGTAGTTTCCAAATCCACTTTATTTTCGGCACATTTACCAACGAAGATAGTGTCCAAAAGTGCTGCATATCGTTAAAATAAAACAAGATATTTCTCCACTTAACCTCTCAACCCCCACCCGAACCGAACGCATTTTCTCCAGTTTGGCTTTACCCAAATCTACAGGGTTCTTGACAGAAGCATCAAAATAGCGATGATAGAACAGGAAGAAAACAAGGATGGAAACGCAAAAAAAAAAAAAAAGTGACCAAAAACAGCCACACAGAAAATCAACAAAAGCGCGATTTTAAAAAAAAAGGTATCAAGAATGTGACACAAAAAACAAAACAAGCAATGACGGTGCAACGAAAGAGTGACAGAAACGCAACAAAAAGTATCTAAAAGTGACACAAAAAGCCACAAAAATGTGATTAAAAATACAAAGAAGGCACAAAAAATCTACAAAAAAGTAATGAGAGCAACAATAAAGCAACAAAAAGGTGAATAAAAAGTGATGAATGTGCAGCAAAAAGTGACAAAAAGTCACTTTTTTTTTTCCAACCTAAGAGTGGCAAAAATTAGATGGAAAAAAAAGTGGAAAAAGAGACGACGGCAACAACGCGAGGTGAAATATCAGTTTAGTAGGTCTTAGCTTTCAAATGAGGTGTTACACTGGCCTATAGTAAGCTACAGTCAAGAAACCTTTAGATTTGGAAGAAAATGTGCTCGGTTCAGGCAGGGGTTAAGAGGTTAAATGTGTTCGATTTGCCAAAACTCAGAGTAAAATCTCTCTGACCGGAACCTTTATTGTGTTAAACTAGGGCTGGGCAATTTTGGAAACACACCGAAATGTACAATATTGATATTATATCTATTACAATATTCTCATGTAGCCAAGGATAAAGTCCAGTGATCCTGGATGGATTTTTTTCCATGACAGTTTATTAAAACTAGTGCTGGGACAAAATATCGGATCAGATCACAATACTTTATCAAGTATTGCAATACTTTGAATACTTGTGTTTTTATCATACAGCACTTTGTTACATTTAGTGATCACTTTTCAATCATAACACTTCCAGTAAATGTCAAATCATCATGACTCTTTACACTGTTTAAGGTAAACATCTTCCTTACTTTAAATACTTACTGTATCACAATACGTATTGGATCGCGACAAAAGTGGATCGTCTCCGCCCTAATTAAAAACGCCTCGAGGAGCTTTCACTTTTTCACTCACAGCCACTTCCAAAAGACTCACAGAAGCTGGATCGGTGATTCGTATTTGTTTCTCAGATGGCGGATTTGGTTATTTTCCCGTGAAAAGCTTATTTCTGCTGTGTATTATGGCGGACTGCGTGTGTGTTACTGAGGTATTTCAAAGCTTATTTCTGCTGTGTATTATGGCGGACTGCGTGTGTGTTACTGAGGTATTTTAAAGCTTATTTCTGCTGTGTATTATGGCGGGCTGCGTGTGTGTTCCTGAGGTATCTTAAAGGTTATTTCTGCTGTGTATTATGGCGGGCTGCGTGTGTGTTACTGAGGTATTTCAAAGCTTATTTCTGCTGTGTATTATGGCGGGCTGCGTGTGTGTTACTGAGGTATTTCAAAGCTTATTTCTGCTGTGTATTATGGCGGGCTGCGTGTGTGTTACTTATTAGTTTACTTATTAGCTTATTTCTGCTGTGTATTATGGCGGACTGCGTGTGTGTTCCTGAGGTATTTTAAAGCTTATTTCTGTCGTCTATTCCTCAGATGGCGGACTGCGTGTCGTTGGTGGAGCTCACCGTCTCCTGCTCGAACCTCCTGGACAAAGACGTCGGCTCCAAGTCGGACCCGCTGTGTGTGCTGCTGCAGAAGAGTCCGGACGGGAAGTGGAGCGAGGTCAGAGAGCGAAAACTACGCAGTAAACATCAGCTCAGCGTCACATACAAAAAGTCGTAAATGTCATTAAAAAGTATACTGGATCCAAACTTGCCTTAAATCTTTAATTTATGGGGGGGCAATCAAATTTAGTATTTGAGAATTAAAAAGCATTACATATGACTTGCTTCTGCCTGGATAAACCCTAATGAGTACAACTGTTTTCCCCAAAACAGCTGCATTAAAATTCTTACAGAAGTTTTCCGTAACAGCCACTTCAGCCTCATTTACTTTACAGCATTTACGGCTTTTAGATTTTGGCAAAGCCAAACAGGAGAAATGTACTCAGTTCCGGTGGGGGTTAATGTTTACTCGAGTGTCTGCTGTTCTCGTGTCGGCAGGTGGCTCGTACTGAGCGTGTGAAGAACTCCTCCAGCCCCGCCTTCAGCACACGGCTCCGCATCCAGTATCACTTTGAGTCGGTGCAGAACCTGAAGCTCAGCGTCTACGACATCGACAACAGCAGCCAAGACCTGAGCGATGACGACTTCCTGGGAGGAGCGGAGCTAACCCTGGGACAGGTGAGGGGGAGGGGCTAACGCTGGGACAGGTGAGGGGGGGGGACTAATGCTGGGACAGGTGAGGGGGAGGGACTAACGCTGGGACAGGTGAGGGGGAGGGACTAACGCTGGGACAGGTGAGGGGGAGGGGCTAACGCTGGGACAGGTGAGGTGGAGGGGCTAATGCTGGGACATGTGAGGGGGAGGGGCTAACGCTGGGACAGGGGAGGGGCTATTGCTGGGACAGGTGAGGGGCTATTGCTGGGACAGGTGAGTGGCTAATGCTGGGACAGGTGAGGGGGAGGGGCTAACGCTGGGACAGGTGAGGGGGAGGGGCTAACACTGGGACAGTTGAGTTTAGTTTTTGGTGTATATTTGAGCAGTAAACATTCTGCTGAAGGCCACTCTCAGAACACCTGAGCAGTGCCGCAGACTGATGGACTCCATGCCACGCTGCAGTCATTCAGGCAAAAGGAGCCCGAGCTAACTGTACATGCTCATACTTTCCAGGTTCATACTTTTCAGTTGGCCAACATTTCTAGAAAACCTTTGTTTGTATTGGTCTCAAGTAATATTCAAATAGACAAATATTTTGTATAGGTATCAGAAAGCCGTAAACCCGTCCTCCCTCCTCGTTGGAGTGCCAGGAACCGCCCGTGAATAAGTGTGTTTGTTCCAGATCGTGTCCAGTAAAAGCGTGACTCGTCCTCTGCAGCTGAAGAAGGACAAACCTGCGGGAAAAGGCTCCCTCACCGTGAGTCTGCGCCATACGATCTGCTGCTGCTGCTGCTCCTGTAGTAACTGTGTGCTGTGCCCAGGTGACGGCGGAGGAGGTCAAAGACAACAGGGCCATCGAGCTGGAGCTGGAGGCCAAGAACCTGGACAAGAAGGTGTGAAAGCTCAGTCCTCGCCCTGAGGCTCCTGCTCCTTTTTACGCTCCTCCTGCGTTCCTCTCACACTCCTCTTGTGGTTCTTAGGACACGTTTGGAAAGTCCGACCCGTTCCTGGAGTTTTTCAAACAGGGAGATGACGGGAAGTGGATCCTGGTCCATCGCACCGAGGTGGGACCTGCTCTAGACCCAGTTCATACCTGCCTTTAGTCCGGGTTTAGTCCTGGTTTATCTCGGCTTCTGTCTCTGCAGGTGGTGAAGAACAACCTGAACCCGGTTTGGAAGAAGTTCACCGTTCCTCTGCAGACATTCTGCAGCAGCGACTTGGAGCGACCACTGAAGGTTACTGTCATTAATAACACGATAATAAGGCTGTAACCAACCATTATTTAGGTCATTGATAACACGGTAATAAGGCTGTACCTAACCATTATTCAGGTCATTGATAACACGGTAATATGGCTGTAACTAACCCTTATTTAGGTCATTGATAACACGGTAATAAGGCTGTAACTAATCCTTATTTAGGTCATTGATAACACGGTAATAAGGCTGTAACTAATCCTTATTTAGGTCATTGATAACACGGTAATAAGGCTGTAACCAACCATTATTTAGGTCATTGATAACACGGTAATAAGGCTGTAACCAACCATTATTTAGATCATTAATAACACGATAATAAGGCTGTAACCAACCATTATTTAGATCATTAATAACACGGTAATAAGCCTGTAACCAACCATTATTTAGATCATTGATAATACGGTAATAAGGCTGTAACCAACCATTATTTAGGTCATTGATAACACGGTAATAAGCCTGTAACCAACCATTTTTTAGATCATTAATAACACGATAATAAGGCTGTAACCAACCATTATTTAGGTCATTGATAACACGGTAATAAGGCTGTAACCAACCATTATTTAGGTCATTGATAACACGGTAATAAGGCTGTAACCAACCATTATTTAGATCATTAATAACACGATAATAAGGCTGTAACCAACCATTATTTAGGTCATTGATAACACAGTAATAAGCCTGTAACCAACCATTATTTAGATCATTAATAACACGATAATAAGGCTGTAACCAACCATTATTTAGGTCATTGATAACACGGTAATAAGGCTATAACTAACCATTATTTAGGTCATTGATAACACGGTAATAAGGCTGTAACTAACCATTATTTAGGTCATTGATAACACGGTAATAAGGCTGTAACTAACCATTATTTAGGTCATTGATAACACGGTAATAAGGCTGTAACTAACCATTATTCAGGGCTCGGTTAGTCACCTGTAAATAGTACAAACATTTTCCTCATGAAGCTAAAGCGATGTCTCCACAGAGGAAACTTAAAGCAGGGGTTTGCAAATGTTTCAGGCCGCAACCCCAAGAATCACTCAACCAACAATGAGACCTCCTTCTGTAAAATGGACTTAGCATTTATGATAATTAAAGGTGCACAACTTTTATAATCTGGTTTAATGATGTTGGTTTGGAGACTGATTTGGATTTTTGGCTTAAACCTCTTAATGATATTGGTTTGGAGACTGTACTTTGATATTTGGCTTAAAGTTCAGAAGGAGTTTGGACACAACTATTTAACATTTACTGTTTGGAAACAAAGACCCAAAATGACTTTGATCAGCTTTTCTTGTCGATGCTCCAGAGTTTGAATGTGTTTGAGGTCCTGTTTCAGACCTGGAGCTGGTTGGTTGTGTTTGTCCGTGAAGAGCTTCCTGTCTGACTCCCTGCGCTCTGATCGGCAGGTGAACTGCTCGGACTACGACAGCGACGGCACTCACGACCTGATCGGCTCGTTCAGCTGCTCGGTGGCGGCGCTGCAGAAGAGCGGCGCCGCCTTCGACTGCGTCCACCCCGACAAGCAGAAGAAGAAGAAAAGCTACAAGAACTCGGGCAGCGTCCTCGTGAAGCAGTGCAAGGTACTGCGCCTTTATTTCCCTGCACAAGGTCATCCGAAATAAAGAGATATCATTCTACACGCTTTTCTGATCCAGACCATGACACAATATTTATATATAAACATATTTGCCCAAAACATATTTGTGTGTACGCTTAAGCGGCTGAGATGTTGCCTTCAGTAGACCAGAATTCTACAGGCTCTGAGTTGTTTGAACCAGAAATACCCTGGTCCTACACTGAAATCGCCGATACACGAGTCTAAAGCCTGTCCTCTATCAATGGAGTGTCTTTCTCCGCTTTATTCTGGCTTTTTCTGGAATAAGTCCGCTGGTGAGAGCATGTTTTTGGTCATTGACATCCCTACCATCGTCTGAGCAGGTCTGTGTCAGTCACTCTGCCCATCTGTGTCACATCCTTTTTTAAACTTAAAGTGTTTTTGTTGACATCATACTAATGAATTCTCAGATAGAAAACTTGTGGAATATAGACAGAATATTTGACTGAGACTTAAGGGCGTGTCTAATGGGAGAAAACAGAAGACACTCTCTTTGGGCTGATATCTGCCTCAGAAATACAAAGATGATACAGTTTAGGTCCACGCATTTACGTATATCTGCTGTTGTAACTTTGCGGTCCTGAATCTGCAGCAGCTCCGGGCTGCAGTAGGTGTAGAGAGAAAAGCAGCGAGCTGGAGCGGCAGATTCAATGCAATTTGAGCTTGTTTATGTTTGTTTATGTTTATTTGTTTATTTGAGCAGTACACATAGTGCTCAAAAGGAGTGGGCTGAAGCAAAAGCTTATGATTGCCCACCCCCAACAGCTTAAATGATCAGGCCCCTTATGAGAGACCAACAGGCCCGGTTAGAACCATGAGGCCGCCCTTCTGTGGGCCCACCACCTGCAGGAGGAGCCATAGGGGCTGGTGCCGCTCCAACAGCTGCCCCCACGACCCGGCAACGGACAAGTGGAAGAAGATGGATGGATGGATTATCAGGCCTGATTATCAGCTTATCGGTGATGTCGTGAAAAGGCCAATAGTTGCTGATCATATCGGCGGCCCATATTATCGTTTATCCCTACTTTCCATTGTGTCGCATTTACTTTTCAATATGTACTTTTCCATCTTCCCGGGAGTGAAGGCCCAGAGTGAGGAGAGTGAAGGCCCAGAGCAGGGAGAGTGAAGGCACAGAGCGAAGGCCCAGAGCAGGGAGAGTGAAGGCCCTCGCTCTGGGCCTTCACTCTCCCTGCTCTGGGCCTTCACTCTCCTCGCTCTGCGCCTTCACTCTCCTTACTCTGGGCCTTCACTCTCCTCGCTCTGGGCCTTCACTCTCCTCATTCTGGGCCTTCACTCTCCACACTCTGGGCCTTCACTCTTCTCGCTCTGGGCCTTCACTCTCCTTGCTCTGCGCCTTCACTCTCCTCGCTCTGGGCCTTCACTCTCCACACTCTGGGCCTTCACTCTCCACACTCTGGGCCTTCACTCTCCACACTCTGGGCCTTCACTCTCCACACTCTGGGCCTTCACTCTCCTCACTCTGGGCCTTCACTCTCCTCGCTCTGGGCCTTCACTCTCCTCGCTCTGGGCCATCACTCTCCTCACTCTGCGCCTTCACTCTCCCTGCTCTGGGCTATGTACTTTTCCATCTTCCCGGGATGAAATTGCTAATCTTAACAAATGAAACATGAACAGATGCTGCTTCGTGCTTGTGGCGATATATTGTGGTGTGAAACAATGTGTAATGAACTCTGCTCTCTGTCGCTGCAGATCGCCACTCAATTCTCCTTCCTGGATTATGTGATGGGCGGCTGCCAGATCAACTTCACGGTGAGTCTGTGGATCCTCTGATGGAAAAACATGAACGAGTGAAACCGTTACTGTTACTGTAGTAAAGCCAGGGCTCGTCCTGGAAACCCGTGGAATTTTGAAAAAGTGTTTAAGACAATTTAACGGCGAGCTGCTTATAATATGACAAATGTTTTTATTCTAGTAATGTTCTGAGTCCTGTCTGTGTTGGTCCTGACCCTGTGACCTCTGACCTCAGGTGGGCATCGACTTCACTGGCTCCAACGGAGACCCACGCTCGCCCCAGTCCCTGCACTATCTCTCCTCCGACGGCCTGAACCAGTATCTGTCCGCCCTGTGGTCCGTGGGTCAGGTGGTGCAGCACTACGACAGGTCAGACCCTCCGTCATCTACTGCATCTTCACTCTCCTCGCTCTGGGCCTTCACTCTCCTCACTCTGCATCTTCACTCTCCACACTCTGGGCCTTCACTCTCCACACTCTGGGCCTTCACTCTCCTCGCTCTGGGCCTTCACTCTCCTCGCTCTGTGCCTTCACTCTCCTCGCTCTGTGCCTTCACTCTCCCTGCTCTGTGCCTTCACTCTCCCCACTCTGGGCCTTCACTCTCCTTGCTCTGTGCCTTCACTCTCCTCACTCTGTGCCTTCACTCTCCTCACTCTGTGCCTTCACTCTCCTCGCTCTGGGCCTTCACTCTCCCTGCTCTGGGCCTTCACTCTCCTCACTCTGTGCCTTCACTCTCCTCACTCTGTGCCTTCACTCTCCTCACTCTGTGCCTTCACTCTCCACACTCTGGGCCTTCACTCTCCTCGCTCTGGGCCTTCACTCTCCCTGCTCTGGGCCTTCACTCTCCTCACTCTGGGCCTTCACTCTCCCCACTCTGGGCCTTCACTCTCCTCGTTCTGGGCCTTCACTCTCCACACTCTGGGCCTTCACTCTCCACACTCTGGGCCTTCACTCTCCCTGCTCTGGGCCTTCACTCTCCCTGCTCTGGGCCTTCACTCTCCTCACTCTGGGCCTTCACTCTCCCCGCTCTGCGCCTTCACTCTCCTCACTCTGGGCCTTCACTCTCCTCACTCTGGGCCTTCACTCTCCTCACTCTGGGCCTTCACTCTCCTCACTCTGGGCCTTCACTCTCCTCGCTCTGGGCCTTCACTCTCCCCGCTCTGCGCCTTCACTCTCCTCACTCTGGGCCTTCACTCTCCTCACTCTGGGCCTTCACTCTCCTCACTCTGGGCCTTCACTCTCCTCACTCTGGGCCTTCACTCTCCCCGCTCTGCGCCTTCACTCTCCTCGCTCTGGGCCTTCACTCTCCTCGCTCTGGGCCTTCACTCTCCTCGCTCTGGGCCTTCACTCTCCTCACTCTGGGCCTTCACTCTCCCCGCTCTGCGCCTTCACTCTCCTCACTCTGAGAGGACAGATCGTAGTTTACAAAATGCTCTTGAACTATTTTAGAGCAGAACGTTTGCTGTCGCTGATGGGCAGCGTTTGTGAAAACAATGACAAGCTTTTTTAAGGTGGCAGGAGAAGGCTGTGGACCGGAGCATAACATGCCAGTAATTCTATTTTCCTCTGTTTTTCTGGATATGTTCATTGGAGAAAAAAAAATGTCTAAAGCACTTTGTTTTTGCTGAAATTGTACACAATATTTCACTACAAAGTTCCCGTTGTTTCCAATATCAACATTTTCCTTGTTCCTCTGTTTCAAGTAACGTTTGCAAATCTTAAGAAATAAATTGTGTATTTTGGTCACAGAAGTTGACTCTGACGGAGTATTTTCCTGTTTCCTCCTGACATGTTTCAGCGATAAACTGTTCCCGGCGTTTGGATTCGGAGCCAAACTTCCCCCGGACTTTAAGGTAAAACCCGGACTGGACCTAGATTGGACTGATCTCGGTCTGACTCTGGTTTTGTTTTCCAGGCGGCGCATCACGACTTCGCCCTGAACTTCAACCCGACCGACCCGTTCTGCCAAGGTTTATATCCATCTGTTTATATCAACGTTTATTATGAACCGAGACGCTGCAGGAAAACGTGTCGGAGACCTTTGTCTATACTTGACTCATGAACATGAACATCTTCACGTTTACTCTAAAATCAACCCCAACGCTCTTTACAATGTTTATCCTCAGCTCTGAGCTGGACATTTATCCAGGAAGTCATTCCAACATGGCGGCGCTCCTTGGTCTTTCCCAAAACCTTTGAACATAGGGATCGAGGGGATTGTAGAGGCAGTAGTAGTAATAAGAGTATTGTGTGTACTTGTAGGGATCGAGGGGATTGTAGAGGCAGTAGTAGTAATAAGAGTATTGTGTGTACTCGTAGGTATCGAGGGGATTGTAGAGGCAGTAGTAGTAATAAGAGTATTGTGTGTTCTCGTAGGTATCGAGGGGATTGTAGAGGCAGTAGTAGTAATAAGAGTATTGTGTGTACTTGTAGGGATCGAGGGGATTGTAGAGGCAGTAGTAGTTATAAGAGTATTGTGTGTACTCGTAGGTATCGAGGGGATTGTAGAGGCAGTAGTAGTAATAAGAGTATTGTGTGTACTTGTAGGGATCGAGGGGATTGTAGAGGCAGTAGTAGTAATAAGAGTATTGTGTGTACTTGTAGGGATCGAGGGGATTGTAGAGGCAGTAGTAGTAATAAGAGTATTGTGTGTACTTGTAGGGATCGAGGGGATTGTAGAGGCAGTAGTAGTAATAAGAGTATTGTGTGTACTTGTAGGGATCGAGGGCATTGTAGAGGCAGTAGTAGTAATAAGAGTATTGTGTGTACTTGTAGGGATCGAGGGCATTGTAGAGGCAGTAGTAGTAATAAGAGTATTGTGTGTACTTGTAGGGATCGAGGGCATTGTAGAGGCAGTAGTAGTAATAAGAGTATTGTGTGTACTTGTAGGGATCGAGGGCATTGTAGAGGCAGTAGTAGTAATAAGAGTATTGTGTGTACTTGTAGGGATCGAGGGCATTGTAGAGGCAGTAGTAGTAATAAGAGTATTGTGTGTACTTGTAGGGATCGAGGGCATTGTAGAGGCAGTAGTAGTAATAAGAGTATTGTGTGTACTTGTAGGGATCGAGGGCATTGTAGAGGCAGTAGTAGTAATAAGAGTATTGTGTGTACTTGTAGGGATCGAGGGCATTGTAGAGGCGTACCGCCGCGCCCTGCCGACGCTCAAACTGTCAGGACCCACTAACTTCAGCCCCATCATTAACCACGTGTCCTCCATCGCCGCCAGCGCCACCTCCAACAACAGCGCATCTGTAAGTACTACAAATACTGCAAATACTACAAATATTATTGCATCTGAGTACTACAAATACGAGGGTTCCCACGCGTCCTGGAAAACCTGGAAAAAGTCGTGTGTGTTTTTCTCTCAATGCAGTACTTTTTGCATTAGCAACAAAAATGAAAAAAGACATTTTCTATAATTCCTTTACTTTTTCCATTTTGTTCATTGTTTTTCATTTTGTCCTCACTGCAGTACTTTGTCCTCTGTCTCTTACAGCAGTACTTTGTCCTCTGTCTCTTACAGCGGTACTTTGTCCTCTGTCTCTTACAGCAGTACTTTGTCCTCTGTCTCTTACAGCAGTACTTTGTCCTCTGTCTCTTACAGCGGTACTTTGTCCTCTCTGTCTCTTACAGCGGTACTTTGTCCTCTGTCTCTTACAGCGGTACTTTGTCCTCTCTGTCTCTTACAGCGGTACTTTGTCCTCTGTCTCTTACAGCAGTACTTTGTCCTCTGTCTCTCACAGCAGTACTTTGTCCTCTGTCTCTTACAGCAGTACTTTGTCCTCTCTGTCTCTTACAGCAGTACTTTGTCCTCTGTCTCTTACAGCAGTACTTTGTCCTCTGTCTCTTACAGCGGTACTTTGTCCTCTCTGTCTCTTACAGCGGTACTTTGTCCTCTGTCTCTTACAGCGGTACTTTGTCCTCTCTGTCTCTTACAGCAGTACTTTGTCCTCTGTCTCTTACAGCAGTACTTTGTCCTCTGTCTCTTACAGCAGTACTTTGTCTTCTGTCTCTTACAGCAGTACTTTGTCCTCTGTCTCTTACAGCAGTACTTTGTCCTCACAGCAGTACTTTGTCCTCTCTGTCTCTTACAGCAGTACTTTGTCCTCTCTGTCTCTCACAGCAGTACTTTGTCCTCTCTGTCTCTCACAGCAGTACTTTGTCCTCTCTGTCTCTTACAGCAGTACTTTGTCCTCTGTCTCTCACAGCAGTACTTTGTCCTCTCTGTCACTTACAGCAGTACTTTGTCCTCCTGATCCTCACGGACGGGGAGATCACGGACCTGGACCAGACGCGGGACTCGATCGTCCGGGCGTCGTCTCTGCCGCTGTCAATCATCATCGTGGGGGTGGGGCCTGCGGACTTTGCCGCCATGACGCTATTGGACGGAGACGACGGCGTCCTGCGGTCCACGACCGGAGACAAAGTCCTGAGGGACATCGTGCAGTTTGTGCCTTTCAGGGAGTACAAGGAGGTGAGGAGGGGGAGAAGTTTATCTTCAATGGAAATATATCGGCCCTCGCCGACCGCACCGTTCTCTCCCTCCATCTTGGATTACAGTGTTATTGTTACTGCCTTCATGTTTTTTTGGGGGGATTTTGAATGTGATATTATGGTGATTGCACTGAAGGTGTTGTGGACAATGAGTTTCAGTTGACCTTATACAGAGGACAATGAGTATGAATTTGTATCTTTCCATATGTGCCAGAAGCATCTGAAGCATATTCCAGTTAAAAAGTAAAATATATCAATTTTACTTATGGTAAAAAAAAGTATTATGGATACTTTTGATTCTCTAGATCGTTTTCACCAGGTTTATCCTGGCTGACAGTCAATATGGCGGACGGCGTTGCCGTAATAATGTCATGATGTACATTTGTACTGATATTTTTGATTATACGACAAATTTCAGTTTGGGTTTGCGCAATGTAAAAAAAAAAAAAGTGAAATTCAAAATTTGGATATTGTCAATGTTCACTGGGTGAAAATTGCGACGGCGTGTAAACTATTCAACTCTGGGTCCCACAGTCCACTGAATATTTTTTCCAGTAATGCGAGAGCTCTTTCGCAAACCAAAGCTGAATAGTTTGGGAGGAACACACAACGTCATGTGTGGATTAAAAATGGAACAGCACACACATTCCAAATGGTGTACTTACTTTTCCCTCCCACTGTATGTGTGTGCACGTGATGTGCACAACGAGGAGTGTGTTAGTGTATGTTTAAGGGGAGGCGAGCGCTTAGCGCTGTTCCTTCGCCAGTCCTGATGGCGCTCGTTTGTAATGACTCAAATGTGACTAAAACTGAAACTAAAACGGAGACAAAACCACTGACCCACTTGTGACCTCTGACCTCCAGGCTCCCACGGCGGCGCTGGCTCAGTCCGTTCTGGCTGAAGTTCCCACGCAGCTCGTCTCCTACTTTAAGATGAGAGGCCTGGAGCCGCTGAAGCCGCCGAGCCCCAAGTGAAACTCCCATCAGCCCCTGCAGCGGCGAGGGTCCAACACCCGGTGCCCAACGCAGACGCAACAACTGCACGTGAAGGACTACCACTCCCTCCTCTCCTCCAGCGCTCGCTGTTCCACTTTCACGTTTCCCACAGACCTGCCAGTTATGAACGTCAGAAATAACACGTTCAGAATCTAAATCTGTCCTTATTGTTACTGTGAGTTAAGCCTGCAGATATTTGGGTCGACTCCTAAAAACTAAACAAGTCAAAGAAGGGACTAAAAACTGCACAAGAAGAACTCTGAGCCTTAATTAGATATGAATGAACTCTGACGGGGGAAAAAGTACTGAATCATACAAATATAAAGTGAACTACTTTCATTCTGAAACTAAAGAGTGATCTAAGTCTTCATTACGTCGGGCAGAAAACATTGAAAAGAGTTCTGAAGTTTCTCTGACCTCGGTCTGTGGGAAAAATGAATGTGGAGTTAAGCTCCTCGTCCAGAGGAGACTTGACCAATGCCAATCATTCCTTTGACTTTGCCATTTCATATCGACCAATCACAGAGCAGCTGAAGTCTGACGGCCAATCAGATGCCAGGACAGCATTAGCACTTCTGTTAGCTTTAGCGCTCGCCACTAACTGCACTTTTCAAACTGAGAGCTTTAACACGAGACGCCTTTTAACTCTATGCCACATTAAACCGCTGCTGCCTTAGCCTTAGCATTAGCATTAGCTTTAGCAAAGGGACGTTTTTATTTCATTTGTGCCTTTATAACAGTGCCATATTAACCCCACATTTAAACATTGTACTTGTTTTGTATCATGAACCACCTGATGCTGGATTATTACTAGAGGTCGAACGATATATCGAGCCGATATTTGGGCATTTTACAATATCGATTTTGGCCCGATCACTTTATCACTAAGGCTGGGTTTAATTAATCAATTCCTTTGTATAGTCTGATATCGATTCAAAAACCCTTAAATTGATCCAAAGGTCGTGTTTGATGCATGAACTATGTTTATTAAATCGACATCACTTTGGAACTAAATGAGATAGAAACTTCTTTTTACTTATTTTTGTCCCGCGTTCCGCTGTTCAGTTTGAGCTCGTCCCTTGAGCCTCCGGAAGCAAAATTATAGCTTGGCAAATAACAACTAAAAAAATATCTCCCCCTGGATATAAAACGGCTTTTGCACATGTTTCCTTGTCCTGCATATCTTCCAAACAAAGATTGAGTGGTTTATTTCCAAATCTTGCAATGGACAGCTTCAGTGTTAGTGTCACAGGTGGCAGCCATGTTGTTTACTTTCGGAGGCCAACCTTATTGACTGTGCCAGTGTTACACACATGCAACAAAGCTACTTTTTAACACTTGATTGTCCATTAGATTCAAGGTGAGCTATTAGAAGCAATAAAACTGACATAAAGGCCGGCCACAATAAAACAAGTTTTAATTCATGTTTTTTCCCATAATAATGCAATGTACTTAAAAAGTACATGATTAATGTAACTGCACTGGGTTCAGTTCTTAATGTAAATATTCATATTTTTACTCATTTACCAAGCTGGTTAGTTTCTATTTGCAGCATTAGTTCTTCTGAGAATGTCAAGTCAAATTGTGTCTGCGCAATATCCTTAACTGAATCCAAAATCAATCAAATTGAATCGTGAATGGAATCGGGCCCTTGTGAAGAGAATCGAATGGATACCCAGCCCTAATTATCACTCTCATCACACTTTAAAGAAAGGGTCTTGGTATCGGTCCATATGTGCAGATACTCAAACCCCAGTATCGGTATCAGAAGCAGAAAACCTGGATCGGTGCATCTCTAGTACCGACTATAGAGGAATGGTTTTAATAAATCAGCCCTATGCCTCTAATACAGCGCCCCCTGCTGTCACAGTGTACAGTTTAGAAGCTTCATACACAGGATAATAGACCAAACCAAATCTGCCAAAAATATCTGCAGTGTCTTCAGAGAAACCCATATCGGTCGACCTCTCATTATTATGGATTCTTGCTGTTTTGCTGCTTCTAAACGTTTGCCATAAATTTCACTCGGGGGCCAAGGAGTTTCATGTGAGTTTGGTCCAAGACGTTGCACTTTGTTTTCTTTATGTTTGAGCTGTTTCTAAAGCAGGAAATAAATAAATGAAACCGAATCCTTTCCTGTCACATTTATTCAAAGTACTGTCTTTTTTTGTGATCAACTTTTTCTTCACGTGTTGCCTTTACAGTGTCACCATTGTTTCTATGCTTCTTGGCATGTGGATCTTGCATCTGAGAGCGTGTATTTGGATAAACACATGAAGGACCAAGAGGGAGGAGGTGCGGTACAGGAGATACGAGCACATGGATCAGGCGGGCGAAGCTTCAAAGACGTAGGCGACGATGCAAACTGCTAAATACTCTTCCTTAAACATTACGTTATAATTGAGAGAATGCAAATAATAAGCTTTACATTGGTTTTAGTGTAATATGAGCCTTGATATTGATGAGCAGATGTTGCTCTAATTAGTCGTCCTTGTGCACAAATTGCAGAATTGGTGTTCCATGACTCTGTTGAGATCATGTTTAGTTTAGCTCCATTCATCCTGCAATCTCACATTTTTCCTAACACAAATAATATGCAGCTGTGGCACCCATGAAATGAACGACCAGACTCGCGCTCATCGTCGTTTTAGGAAACTTTTATTTAACAGTCCTCGGTTCGTGACTTCAAGCATTTTTTCCGTTTTCTGCTACCAGCGCATAATACATGAACTCACCTTCCCATCAGTCCTTTCGTCTGTCATGTTCTTAAAGGTACGTTACTATGTTATTACATAAGCAGTTTTAAAAATAAAAGTATTACTCACACTTTGTAAATATATGGATAATTCAATGTTTTTAACCTTTGTCTGACCAAATATGAATGTTCAAATTTCAGGGCGCTACACCCTCCCCCACTAAAAAAATAAATAAATTTGCCAAAACATTTTACATTTAATTAGAACAAATAAGTGTTGTTATTCTTAGCTTCTAACATTGAACATACTATTCAATTGTATCGTTCTCATCAGAAATAACTACACATCTGGTGACTACAACTGCATGAATACAGGATAAACAGTAAAATACTCGTATTCCCGTTTTGATGTATAGACTTAAATTACTGGTACATTGGTAAACCATTAAGTCACATATGGTTATATCTACCATTCCATGTTACTTAATGCCTTGACATTAAATCATGCTTAAAATGTAGTATTCTCATTCACAGACTACTTTTGTGTTACCTATAACCACACACTTATTTCTGTAAATATATCATTAACTCGTAAGTGTAGTATTTACTCAAGTTACTAGAAATACATTTCTGTAAAGTAACTAGATGCTTATATACCAACTAAATAATTAACACTCTCTTTGTTGAACACAAGTGATAACACAAACCAAAACTTTACTATTTACTACTTCTATTTCTGAAACGATGCAAGACTAGGTTTCCCTAACTCATCATAAGTAAAGATACACCATGGCTGACGTGTTCTTATGCTCCGTTTGATGTTCATCCTCTGAAGACGTTTCAGTGTCTTCAGAGGATGCAGGCTCAGCTGCTTCGTCATCAGAGTCTGTGTCTCGATCCTGACTTGATGATTCGTCCCGATCGTCGTCCTGATCGTCCTCCAGTACCTCGTTCACCTGATCCGTTAACTCACTAGCGACGCCTGCATCCTGTGACTGAGTCTCTTCTCCATACTTAAGGTTTTCAGTCTGCGTTTCAACTACTCGGTTGCTTACATTGGTTTTGAAGACTGGGGCATTTGGGTTGAGACGAGTAGTTTGGTTTTGACGGGGCAACCACATAACATACTCTAACTCACAACTGTCAAAATCCTCCTGAACATTGTCTTTGGTTTTCTGTTTTTGTTTTGTTGATCCCCTCCTGGAGCCGTCACCTTAACGTGGTGGAGGGGTTAGAGCACCCAAATGATCCTGGGAGCTCTGTTGTCGGGGGCTTGGTGCCCCTGGTAGAGTCTCCCATGGCAAACAGGTCCTAGGTGACGGGTCAGACAAAGAGCGGTTCAGAAGCCCCTTATGAGAGACCAACAGGCCCGGTTAGAACCATGAGGCCGTCCCTCTGTGGACCCACCACCTGCAGGAGGAGCCATAGGGGCTGGTGCCGCTCCAACAGCTGCCCCCACGACCCGGCAACGGACAAGTGGAAGAAGATGGATGGATGGATGGATGTTTTGTTGCTCGGCTCTCTTTGTTGTGTTTCTCTTTTGGTTGCGGCGTGTCTAGTCCATCAACAAGATAAGGACAGGGTAACAAAAGATTCCTGTGAACTACTCTTTCTCTTCATTCCCCATCGATTGGTTTCACAACATAAACTGGACTATCCTTTCCTCTCCTTTCTTTGACAACGTGTACTTTGTTTTCCCAGTAAGCACGTATTTTACCAGGTCCTCCCCTTTCAGAAAGATTTTATACAAGTACATGATCTCCAGGTTGTAGTACTGAACTCCAGCTTCTTTGGTTATAAAACCTTTGTCCTCTTTTGCCTGCCTTTCTCATGTTTTCTTGAGCAATACTGTATGCTTCCTGAATTGATCTTTGCCATTTCTCAGCGTAACCATCATGAGACTGTGGTTTTGTTGGCTCTCTTGGAATCAAAAGATCAATTGGCAGTATTGGCTCTCTTCCAAATAAAAGCTAAAAAGGTGAAAATCCAGTAGATTCATGAACAGTTGAGTTGTATGCGTGCACCACCTTGTTCAAATAGTCTTTCCAGTAAGGTTTTTGTGTTTTCTCCAGCGTCCTGAGCATGGCTAGTAATGTTCTGTTAAAGCGCTCGGCTGGATTTGACTGGGGATGGTAAGGCGTTGTCCTTGAGTGTTTAATCCCACAGTAGCTTTGCAACTTTTTGAACAACTCATTCTCGAATTCCCTCCCCTGATCGTGGTGAATTCTAGCAGGGAAACCGAATCTGGGAATAAAGTCATCAAATCATTTGCGAGCAGCTGGGTGCAGTCCGGAAAGGTCACGCGCTCTGTGTCTGTCGTTGAACCATTTCCACTGTTTTATCTTTCTCCTTCCGTTCCCTCTCTCTCAAAGATGTGAGGTCAGGCCACCCTGGTTTGAGGCAGGTTGGAAGAATGGGCACCGTAGTTCTAAGTTTTCTTCCCATCAGGAGCTCTGCAGGGCTGTGACCATTGGCAAGTGGAGTGGCACGGTATGCCATGAGTGCGAGGTAGTGGTGGCTCTCTTTCCGCAGAAGGTTTTTCACTCTTCTTACGGCCCGTTCAGCCTCGCCATTGCTCTGGGGAAATCTTGGACTAGAGGTGGTGTGGACAAAGCCCCATACTGAAGCAAACTTTTGGAAGTGCTCTGATGAGAACTGCGGGCCATTGTCACTACGCACCTCCACCGGAATGTCATGTCTCGCGAATATGGACTTCATGTGTTGAATCGCTGCGATAGAAGTAGTGTATGTGAGCTTGGCTACTTCTATGAATCTGCTGAAATAGTCCACTAAAAGCAAGTATTGGTTGTTATTCCAGTCAAATAGATCAACACCAACTAACTCCCACGGCCGTGCTGGAAAATCTGTGGGTAGCAGTGTTTCTCTGTGGAGTGGCCTCTCTTTAGCACATGTGGCAACCGAGGGGTTAACAGACTATAAATTATAATCTCAAAATTATATATAGAATTTTTCTGGTAAAAAAAAAAAATTGCTAAATATCAATGTTTTTTGTGTGCAGTTTTCACAAATCAATTGAATGAGTAGAACAGACATGTGTTTGTATATAACTTTAGATTTTTATTGCACGTCGACAAACAGCAAGATGTTTATACTGCACTTCAAGTATTATCTTTGTAAGAAAAGTAAACAGTGGACGGCGTGCTTCATCTGTGGTGGAGGTACTGGTGTTTTTGGCCACTAACTTTGTAGACGCGTGTGTCGTGAGAGGCTTCATTAAATTTGAGTTACTTGCAACGGATGTCGAAAGAGTTTTCACTAATGGCCGCTGACTGCTCTGCTTTGTGACTACGACACTGGAGGCCGCCATTGCTCCACCTTTGCTGTAGTACCTCCATACCATGACCGCTATTCCACCATTGGAATGCATTGGACTTTAGACACGTTAAAAACAACTTTAATGCCGGTGCCTATTGGTTTAGAAGTGGCTAGAGCTAGATATTCCTCCTGTGATTACACTGGGTTAAAAACAATATGGGGCACCGGGCTTTTTATCGTAGTATACATTTTAGAAATCTTGCATAATTAATGAGGGCCTGACTTTGATTGACAGGCCGTTTACGTCGCTGCCTGACCATGGGCGTGATTACAACAGAAATACACGCCCATTACACGCCCCGCGAGGGCCGAGCAGGGCCGGGTCTACAGTCAAGATCCCGCCCTTATGCCCTTTTTAGGAACATGCTTCGTCAGAGCTGGAGAGGAGGAGCCTGTAAATCCGCCATGATTTCCCCCTCGAGCGTGGTCATTGTGGTGAACGGGGAGGAGTGAGGAGGAGCTGTCTATTCTTTTTTACTATTGGTTTTCACCCCTGGACATAATGTACACATTACATGTACGTTCTTGCCTTTGCTCGCAATAAACTTGAAGTAGTGCTTATATCGCCACCTTGAAAATGCCAAGTTTTCATCAGATTTATCCTTCTCCTGACTCACAATCTCTGCTGCTCCATCGATTCTCGGTTTAGCTGTTGTGTGTGTGGTGTGGCGCCATGAGACATGACTCCGCCTCCTCACTAGCTAGCTGTGAGCCAGGGGTGCGTTCGGATTACACAGTTTATTCAATCAATATAGTAACGCACCGCATTTTATGTCCAGTAACGATAACGCCGTTGTAACGACGGAGAGGAATGAATTAGATTACTCCGTTACTGAAAAAATAACGGCATTACGTAACGCCGTTATTTTAAACGGCGTTATTCCAAACACTGTAGGTCACCCGCATGTTGATGGTAGGAAAAGCAAGGTCCTGGCACTTTGTGTTTGTCTGGCCCGCCATTCCAGCAGTATTCTTTCACTTGTTTCAACATTTCGTCTTCATCTTGTTGTTCCCTGATTTGTTGCAATCTTTCCTCTGTGGCGGGGAGAGAAGTGACAACTTGATGTGCATACAAATCTATTTCTTCTCCTAGTGTCTTGTCACATGTTGTCTTTTGTGGTGCTCTGGACAACACAGCAATCTGCGGTTGCTATGCTTTTGCCAGGCACATGGGAGATGGAGAAAGAGTACCTCATTAATCTCATTCTCAGTCTCTGTACGCGTGGAGGTAACTCATCCAGGTTCTTTGAGCCCAAAAGTGGCACTAAAGGTTTGTGATCTGTCTCAACATGGAACTCAATACCTATGAGAAAGCCCAGGTTTATGGCCAGTGCCTCTTTCTCAATCTGAGCGTACCTTTGCTCTGTTGGGCTGAGTGCTCTCGATGCGAATTGCGCCATCTTCTTGGTTTTGAAAGCAACACTGCTCCGAGTCCGAAGGAAGATGCGTCGGCAGACACTGTCGTCTGTGCTTTGTGGTTGTAGAGTGCCAAGTTCGGCGACTTGCTCAGCTCAGACTTGATTGCGTCAAACGCTTTTTGTTGCGCTTCACCCCAGCGCCACATGTTCTTAGAGCTCAGCAGTTCTCTCAGTGGCTGAGTTTTGTCCGCGAGGTGAGGAAGGTATTTACCCAAATGATTAACCCTCCCCCGAAACCGCCTCACGCCACTGACGTCTGTGGGTGCTTCCATGTTGCTCACCGCTTTCACTTTATCCGGGTCCGCTTTCACCCCAGTGCTGTCAATGATCTGACCTAAAAACTGAATTGAAGTTTTAGAGAACTCACATTTCTCACTTTTCAGCGTTACACCAGCCTTTTGGAGCCTCCGTAGAACTGCCTCCAGTCGCGCATCGTGATGGGTCTGCGATTCAGCCTACACCAGGATGTCGTCCATCTGGCATACCACCCCATCCAGCCCCTCCAAGAGCTGTGACATCCTTTTCGGAAAATGTTCGGGAGCAGATGAGATTCCGAAACAGAGTCTGTTAAAACAAAATCTCCCGAATGGTGTGATGAAAGTTGTTAGGAGTGCTGATTCCTTGGACAACGGAATTTGCCAGAATCCAGAGTTTGCATCCAGTTTTGAGAATATCTTTGCATCCTGTAGTTGTCCTAACGTGTGTTCCACGGACGGTAGCATGTGTCGTTCTCTTTTGACAGAGTCATTTAGTTTTGTTAAGTCGATGTAGAGATAAAAAATACTGGTTTGATAGCCCCTGACTGATTGTGTATTACTGTTGCAGACTGGTCAAGCATCTTTAGTTTTACTGGGGCCGAGGAGATCAAAAGCCATTTGTGCTTGAGGGGTAAATAGTGGGGGCATCCTGCCTTGGGATGCATCCTGTCTTAGGGGTAATAAAAAGCTTTCATCTGTAATTTAGCATATAGTCTCTGGATGTTATCTAAGCTAAGGAATGTTCTTTGTGTGCTGGGATGCATGTGTGATGTGCTCAGGGGATGGGCTAAACTTGGATATTATAAGGAAAGTTCTGTAGAGACGTCCTCAGACTTCTTTGAAATGCTTCACCATGTAGGACATCTGTAATGTGACCACTCTCCTGCAATAAAATGCCTGAAGAACGACACTTTTCTCTCTGCCTGTTTTTCCATCAACGAGGGGTCTGGACGGACGACTATCTCACGTATTTTTAATATCCACAATTTGGTGACCCTGATCGTGATGGAAGAGCAAGACTAGATCAAGACGTGAGTGGAAAAGGACGTGATGATTTGTCGTCATTGGAAAGCTCCGTTATGTTCACAACTGGGAAAAAGACCCACCACGCGCGCTCCAAGGAGAAGGAGAGGAGAAGAAAGGAGAGGAACAGGACAGACATGCAGACACCGAGGAGCAGAAGTGCAGACGAGGAAGACCCACAGCGGCAGCGGAGAGAGAGAGAAAAGTTTCTGGAAGGCTAACATCATCTCGGAGAAGTCTCCATAAATGACCCGGACATGAAACACAACTATCGATACAAGGAGCAGGTATGACAGAAGCCTTTTTTATAAATTCTGTTGATTGGTTTGAACAAATTTGTTGTGGTGAATTGTTAGGGGACTTTATGCACAAATCTTTCAAGTAATGTAAGCAATAAACACACAATGCTTTTGTATATAAGGAAAATAAGAAAACAAGTGGATACCGCGCTCATTCTTAAGCAAGTGTTCATTCAAGCGCGAGAGAAAAAAATAGAAACGGAAACGCTTTGTATATAACGCTTTTGTAAGATACCGTGTTTATAGTTCAATCACGGGACATAAAATTGAACAGTGTACCATCCGTGTCCCCCCCCCCCTTAAAAAGCCATAAGGCTGAATTCTTTTCCCAACTTTGACATGTTGTGCTGGGGAGAGCTATTTTTAGAACAAGGGGAAAGTAGCGGCCAGAGGGGAGGAGATTAGAAGAAAATGCCTTGTTTCAATAGGAAACATAGAAAGATTAATTAAACATTATAGATATTAATATTCATAACTATTTAGAGTAAATAGCAAAATATAAATAAGTGAAATATATAACACCTTATTTTTAATGAGGAAAAAGTTCATAGGAACGATAATGGTAATACATCTCCATGTTTCAGCGCATGCGCCGCGCTGCCAGTGTGGCAGTGTTTCAGACGCTCCGAAGCGCAGAGCCGTGGGAACTTATTTTTGTTAGGGGGTGCTGAGGGACAGGATTTCCCCCTAAAACGCTTTTTCTGTTGTTATTTCCTATGTGTTTAATATTGCATGTAATGTGTGAATGATCCGCCAGGGGGTGCTGCAGCGCCCTCAGCACCCTGGGTTCCCACGGCCTTGCCGAAGCGTCTGTAAGCGGTACCAGTGGAAACACTGATACCCGAGTACTGTTTTGTTAGGGCTACGTGTTGTGTTTTTCTTTGTTTCCCCCAGTTCGATCCAGTGTCTTTCTCCTACGAGGAGACATGGAGTAGGAGGAGCAGAGCAGCAAACAGCTGCGACATGAAGCTCCGCCCTTTTCCCCTTTGAGTCTCCATGGAGACGAATGTCAATCACAGCAGAGACATAAGGAGAAAACCAAAGCATATTTATTAACATGTTGCGTTTACTTAGATTTAGAAATAACTTATGCAACAATAGGTTACAGACGTGTGTTAACGGATTAGAGACATTTTCAATAACAGTTTTTAAAGTTTTCATGTCCATATCGCTGCAGTCTGTCGAGGTTTTGTTTTTTACACCCTTTAATAACGCTCTTGTAGTCCCGCAGGTTATCAAGGTCATTGTGTCCATGAGCAAGACACTTTACCAACCTTGCCTCCAGTGTCAGCGTACACTGGTGTATGAATGAGAGTGTGAATGGGTGACTGGTTCCTTGTAAAAGCGCTTTGAGTTCCTAAAGCAGGTAGAAAGGCGCTGTTTAAAATGTGATCATTTGCCATTAACAATGTTCAGTATCTCTTTCACAGGTTTGAGGAACGTGGACATGGGAGTTGTGTACATCAGTGCACAATTGTAATGCTTAACATTTGTAATTTTTACAGCAGGATTAGGTCCAACATCGGCAAAGAAGTTATTAAATGTATTGACTACTTCATTCATAGTATTGTTTGAGTAGCGGACATGAACCTTGGAATATTGCCAAGAACTGACTGATAATTATAAATATCATCGAACAAAGACTAACTGACTGACCTGACGTAAATTACCTCCATTCAAACTATATTGACTTAGCAATTTTGGTATTAACATTTTAATGGCACCTCGAAATAGATAGTAAAAATAATGAAGGACATGAAAAAAGATGTGACGACATCTGACCGACTAACAAATGAAGTCCAGGCGCTAAACAATGCGATGCAGTGTGTATCTGTACAGGCACCCTGGAGCATTGTGGAGTGATTGGAACACCCCGATGGAGAGGACCTTCTCAGGGGGAGAAAGAGTCCAGTTGTAAGAGTAATAATGGGGGGGACTTTACGGACCTCCCATAAGTAAGTGGGAGAAAAAGCCGTGCTATAGACTGAAATGTAGAAGCAGAGAGGCCTGATCAACCGAGCTGCGTCTACATTCTCATTGTCTGAACTATTTAGAAGGGATTCTAAAAGAAATTGGGTAAAGATAAAGCTAATTTGAACCAAAACATTTTATATTAAGGGCTTTAGTAATTCCTGACACTGCCATATAACTGTAATGGTGCCATTTGACAATTGACCCGACTAACCCTGACTTGACGTGACGGACCCTGAGCGTTCCCTCGGTAACAAAATGAAGACCCGGATGAAGATTTCCCTTTCCTAGCTATAGCATTGATTAGGTCAAAACATGTACACTTTGTGTGACAGGGTGGAGTGCATCTGCCCTCCCCTTACTGGTTTCTTGGAGCACTCCTCCTCATGCACCTGGCTTGGCTCTGATTGTGAGGTGGAGACCCGAAGGGATTTAGGCTCAGGTCTGTTGTGGTTCAGATCTTCCTGCTGCGTCCACGCACGGATCTCTCCCCCTCTGTGGGTCTACGGAGTGAGTTGTGCTTTTTGGAAGTGTGTGCGGTGGCTCTACACGCTGTGGTCACTGTGCGTTCTTGCTCTTACTCCACATTGTGTTGTGGCGCAGGTCAGCTGTTACACTCCGCAGCTGCAGCGTTGGGAGCATTACTTACTACTCTCGGTGTCACCGTGGCTTGTATAGGCCGCTGACAGCGGTTAGTTTGGGCTATCAGCGTGGGATGTCTTGTGTGGTGCTTCAGTAAGTGCGATTTGCGCACGTTGTTTGCGGAGGCCGGGGAGCGCGCCTCTGTCTGGGTCTGAGGACCGGTGCTTCACCTGATTGCGGGACCAACTGCACCTCCCGCGTCTGCTGGGGATACCGTCTTGGCCCACACCATTCACTGCGCTGCTTCCAGTGGCACAACTCCTCCCATTCTGCTGTTCTGGATGCTCCCATCCCAAACCTAGTTGGTAAACCTTTCCAACTTGTTTTATTTGTAATTAACTCTTTAGCTCCCACAGACTAACTGGGTTATGAAATTGCACATTTTGTACATTTTTAACTGTAATTTGCTGTTGTTTAATTTATCTCTATATTGTCTTTTGCATGTTTTGCATGTTTTGTATTTTGTTTGGGTTTGAGTTTATGTTGTTCCATTGATACTATTTTAAAGAGTGATATTTTAAAGAACTGTTAAATAAAAGCGCTATTATGATATGTAAAGGTCCTGTCTCTGCCCTGTGATTAACTAAAAGGTAAAACGAACTTGTGTCTGCCTTGTGCAGGGTCCTAGGCCTATCCTAGGTGGCGTTGTCGAAATCTTTATTTTTCCTGCATTTCTCGTATTGCCACATTTGGCGTTGTCGGCAGGATGACAGGTTGAGGTAATTTAGTGTCGTTTGTCCAAGTAGTGCCCTGAGTGGTGCCGGCGAGATCCTGGTGCCGCTGAGGTTGAGAGAGCGCAGTGTGTCTGGGGCCTGAGAGAGGAAGCTTATGGCACACTCCAGGTCCTCTTCCGTGAAGAGCTGGTTCGCGATGTCCAACTGCTGCAGAGTCCGGCCCCACTTCTGCGTCAACAAATGGAGTCCAGTTTTAGACAGCGAGGACGACCCAACGCTGCTGGTGAAGTACTGCCCCCAGAAGAGACACTCGAGGTCTGAGCAAGGCAGAGCAGCTAGTCCCGCCGGTGTGATCCTGGAGCATCCTCTGAGGTCCAGGACTCGAAGTTTGGTCGACCCAAGGAGGATGTGCAACAGGTCTTTGTCAGATGTGAAAGAATACGATGTTGTGGCTAAAGACAGCTCCTCCAGCAGCGGAAAACCACAGGACTCCTCCACACCGCGCATGGTCTTGTTCATGGGGATGAGGTTCAACATTCGAAAAGTCTTGAGTTTGGGGCATGCCACTTGCAGCCCTTGAATGCACACGTGCAGCTCACATAGTTTAGTGTCCAGCTTTCTATTGATTTCCAGTAACTCTATATTTGGGCAGCAGCCTCTACTGAAGGCAGCCAGTACTCTGTCAATCTTCTGTCCGTGAGTGAACAATATTTCTCTGATCTGGCTTCCATTAGATTCCAGGAAGTCAAGGAGACCTTTAACTTGAAACTCTGAATATTGGAGATCTATCCTCTGCAGGGAATGGCTGTGAAGACTGAGTCCGTCAAAGGCCCGTTTTGAAAATCCTGTGCAGTGTGACAGTTTTAGAGTTCGCAGGTGAGGGCAAAACCGGGACACAGCTTGTACTGCATGATTCACATTGTGTACCCAGTGGCATAAAGAGAATTCCTGCAGTTGAGGCAATCGATTTTCTGCCAGCCAGCTGATGGTGTCCATTATCTTCTTCGTCGTTTTGGGCAGCTGACTCCTCCTTGGTTCGATCCAACAGTAGCCGATGGTAACACTTCGCCACAGGATTGGACTGGACGCTGCAGTATGCCACAAACGACAGACTCTGGCCGCTCTGCAGAGAAATGGCACAGCTCCATCTTGCACAACAATTTTTTGAAAGATGTGCACGAGCACCTCTTCTGGCAAATTCTCTCCCCATCGGTTGTCTGATGCTTCAAGTGGTACAAGCGCAGCAGTCTCCTCTTTTTCCTCTTCAATTAGGGAGTCGTATGTCACAGGCTTTGGGCGAACCGTCTTTTTCTTTTTGTTTTGAACCTGATTCTTCTTTTTCTTGCCTTTCTTTGGCTTAATCCATCTCGAATCTTGATACTGGGCGTTAGTACTGGACACAATGAGGAGCATGTCCTCTCCTTGATGCACCGTATAACCCAGTTGAGCAGCTCGAGTTTTTTTGTGCTTCTTTCCTCCTTTCTTTGGTTTTGCCTCAGACTTTCTTTTTAAAGACACAGCATCACCTGTGTCACGCGAGGATCCTTGGCCAGAGCCAGACATCCTTCCTTCTTCTGTGGAGTCCATCAAGTTTCTATAATTCTCAGCTCGACAAGGTCCGCTTTACCGTAGACGTTATTCATACGGGTTTTCATGCAGGATAAACGTTAATTGTATGAAACCATTGAAGAAAGGATGAAAATTAACAATATAGCAGCTAGGGTTTCCAAACAAACAAACAAACCCTGGTGCTACTGTTACCCTCCCACAATGCACAGCGACCGTCCTGCAACGTGATCGGCAGAAAAAAACCCACAGAAAGCCGCTTTCCGGTAAACCAGCCAATCACAGGGCAGCAGATCAAATGTAGTGAGTTGGGGTTTAGCCTTCCTGCAGTTAACCAACCCAACGTAGGGGGCGCGCTATAAAAGGAGCCCTTTCATCCGTACCTGACCTCTCCTCTCTCCGACGTCACATCCGCCATGCAGCACTCGGGCTAGGCGTGCAGTGTGAGTTGTTGACAAAGTTGTGAAGTCGTGTCGGAGCGTCAAGCCGGCGGCTGGAGACGTAAAGCCAGCAACCGAGTCCTCAATTTCCATGGGGCATCGCGGTTTGCAAGCGCTGGTCCGGAGGCTTCCGCGTAGCTGGGCAGGGTCGGATGCTCGGGGTCCGGGAATGGCTCGTCTGGAGAGCGCAGTGCAACGCAAGTGCAACATTCATCTGGGTCCTGATGGCGTGCCCACCCCTCCTTTTTGTTCCTTTTAAAAACTATTGTGATAACTCCGCTTCAGTGTCTGTTGATACAAGACTGTCTTCTGGTCGATGTCGGACCGTCGCACTGGAACTGAACTGAAATGAACTGAACTTGTCAAAAGAACTTTTACTAAACTAATCTCATCTGAAGGAGAATAAATCCATGCTTTTGTAACTTTCCTTTGTCCTGTCAATTTTAACGAACCTTCATTGCCTTTGTTAATTTGTATCTTTTATTTTGGGGCGCAATGCCCCTGGCGTTGTCTAAGGGATGTTTTTAACGTAAATCTAGTGGCGGGTCCACACAGCCACCTAGCTCACCCACTCGTCTTGCCACATTTGCATTCTGCGAATACACCTACACTACAGATAATGTTTCACGAGAACTGTAACATATTTGATCTCTTGGCAAAAGAAATTAACCGTTGTGTGATTATTACATTAAATGGGCACAGTTGATTTTTACACCATAACGTAAGCAATTGCATTATCCTATTGGGCAAAAATGTACGGTAAAATAAAAAATAAAATAATAATAGAAAATTCTACATTACTCAGTTCTCCTGAAACACATTAGAGGTTTGTGCACACACTTAGGGCTGGAGCTAACAAGGTTTTAATCAGGTACATCATTAGTTACGGCCCAGGGACAGACGACAAGACAGGGACAGGAATCTGTCGCAAATTGATGTCTGATAAAGAAGGGGGCCGATTTTGAGTATAGGTTACAAATAGTTTTAGGGCATTTTCTTTTTCACCCGTTGTTGTGACAAATTCCTACTCTGTGATGCTATGCCACGTAATTTTTGAATACACATAACGGCTACAAAGGGCAACTTAGTGGTCTGGTATCTATTTCCATGGCGACCGGATATACACTGGCTGGGCAGTGTTCGTTTGTGAGGGTTCAAATGGAAATTTGCATATCTAGCCACTTTCTGCCTATACAGTAATATAAAGTACATTTACTGGGTATAGGGCTTGCCATGGGTGACAAGCGAACAGGGGTTAGTGTAATGGGACACACCTTCACGTAGTTTAAATATGTATGAGAATGAAGCACCTGCAATATTGTAACGTAACAGGCCGCTTCCAGAAAACACAAAGGCATTCTTTCAGTTGTGACTGAAGGATGCTGTAGACAAAGGTTAAGAGCTTCAGCTGAGCAATACAACACTCAACGCATTTCCTTTTGACACATATGAGAGAGAGCTAATGATAAACATAACTGTGTATTAATTCTAGGTATTGTGGTTTTTATCTTTAAGTAATAACTGTAGGGTTATTATGAGGGGGAATTGTAGAGATAAAAATGACTGGTTTGATAGCCCCTGACTGATTGTGTATTACTGTTGCAGACTGGTCAAGCATCTTTAGTTTTACTGGGGCCGAGGAGATCAAAAGCCATTTGTGCTTGAGGGGTAAATAGTGGGGGCATCCTGCCTTGGGATGCATCCTGTCTTAGGGGTAATAAAAAGCTTTCATCTGTAATTTAGCATATAGTCTCTGGATGTTATCTAAGCTAAGGAATGTTCTTTGTGTGCTGGGATGCATGTGTGATGTGCTCAGGGGATGGGCTAAACTTGGATATTATAAGGAAAGTTCTGTAGAGACGTCCTCAGACTTCTTTGAAATGCTTCACCATGTAGGACATCTGTAATGTGACCACTCTCCTGCAATAAAATGCCTGAAGAACGACACTTTTCTCTCTGCCTGTTTTTCCATCAACGAGGGGTCTGGACGGACGACTATCTCACGTATTTTTAATATCCACATCGACACACACACACGAACCTCGTCTTCTGTTCGCTTTGGAATAGGGACCATCCCGGCACACCAGTCAGTGGGCTGCTCCACTCATGAAATTACCCCTAGCTCCTCCATACGAGCTAGTTCCTTTTTAACTTTAGGTAACGGGGGTAGTGGAATCCGTCGGGGAGTTGTCAGAGCGAATGGCTTGGCATCTTCTTTTAGCTCAATTTTGTATTCTCCCTCCATTTTGCCTAAGCCACTGAACGGTTTTGGGAAACACTGCTTCACTGCCTCTGTTGATGTAAGAAACACTGCCTCCACTCTAGCCACTAACCCGAGGGCTACACTTGCTGGGCGACTGAGTAGACCTTGTAACTACATATACTGCCTGTACTGCGGACTTGTTGGCCGTGCTTAGGTTAGCTGTGAACTTCCCTTTAACTGCGAGAGGTGACATGCCTGCCCCAGACAGTTTCAGTTTAGTTGGCTGTAGTTGCGGCTTCTGCGCTAGTGCATTGTACACTTTCTCTGGGAGGACAGTAACGTCTGCTCCTGTGTCTATTTTAAGCACACAGTCTAGATTGTTTACTTTAACAGTAGTGACCCATGCATCCTCTGACTGATCTGAAGCCACTGAGCCTAAAAATGCAACCTCACTCTCACTGTCGTTGTCATTACCTGCAGCCTGGATTTCTCTTACTGCACCTGACCTACACACTCGTGCATCGTGTCCTTGATTACAAAATACATCTCTGGCTGGGCGTACGTGTGTGCTGTGAGAGGGTGCTTTACCACATCTGTTACATTGTGTGTCACGTCTTGTGTTTCTCTCTTGGCCTCGACTTTGCACGTTCAAAAATGATGTTTCTTCTCACCACAAAATGCTCCTCCAACTCTGCTACCAAAGTGTCGTATTCATACGCCTCCGCGTCTGTCATGTTTAGTGAAGTAAGCACATCCTCTGCTTCTTCTCCCATCGTATAGATCAGGGGACCCCCCGGGGGGTCGCGAGACGCTGAGGGGTGGGTCGCGGAATGATTTCCATAAATCCAAAAATAAATAATTTTTTTTTTTTCAAAAATAAAAATTCAGCCATAGTTGTGAAACATGGTAGTTAAAATTCAAATAAAACTACAGATTTTCCTCCTGAGGTGATTACGACAGATTACGATAGCATCATTTGTAGGTGACTTTACGGCCGGTTGCACCGTTGATATTTACGCTACTGCTCAACACACAGTAAACATCACAAAGCAGACCAGTAGATTTTCTCTGAACTAGCTCATTGATGATTTTTCAAAATGAAACGTTGGTTAATACCGAGCAAAGAAAAGACAGAGAGGCCAGCGGAGAGGCCAGCGGAGAGGGTAGAGAGGCCAGCGGAGAGGGCAGAGAGGCCAGCGGAGAGGGCAGAGAGGCCAGCGGAGAGGGCAGAGAGGCCAGCGGAGAGGGTAGCAGAGGAGAGCGGATCCTGGCCATCGACCTCTGGCGCGGGAAGAGGTGCCCGCCATAAGGGGGTCCGTAAGCAGTCCGATCAGCCTTCCTCCAAGTGTCGCAAATATCGAGAGGAATATTTACAATATGGATTCACATGCGTCGTTATCGACGAAATACAACATCCCCAATGTGTAGTGTGTACAGAGGCGCTTGCACATGAGAGCCTAAAGCCCGTAAAAATGCTCAGACACATGAAAACTAAGCACCCCTCTCTTGCCGCTAAACCGCTAGAGTTGCAAGGCCAACAGAAAATCCTAATTAACCAAACAACAATGCCAACCAAAGCTCAAAGGGCTTTATATGAGGTGGCATATTTAATTGCACAGGCAAAAAAGCCACACACAATCGGGGAAACACTAATAAAACCAGCTGCCATCGCTATGAGTCGCGCAATGCATGGGCATAAACTGGCCCGTGAGCTGGAATCAGTGCCGCTGTCTGACGGGACCATTTCCCGGCGCATCACCGATATGGCCCAGGACATAAAGAGTCAGCTGATTGACGGAGTGAAGAAAGGGACATATGCTTTACAGTTAGACGAATCCACGGATGTATCAAACTGTCCCCAGCTTCTTGTTTTCGTTAGATATAGTTTTGATGGAAAACTTAACGAGGACCTGCTATTTTGCGCCCCGCTGGAGGGAACATGCACAGGCGAGGACATTTTCACAAAACTTGACAACAAACTGAAAGAAGAGGGACTGTCTTGGGATGAATGCATAGGTGTGTGTACAGACTGGGCTGCAGCAATGCTGGGGAAAAAGAAAGGACTTAAAGCAAGAGTCTTACAAGTGGCGCCCCACATAAAGTTCACCCACTGTATTATCCACAGAGAAGCTCTTGCGAGTAAAGCGCTCGGCCCAGAGCTGAAAAGTGTTCTTGAGATGGCAATAAAAATGGTCAACCACATTAAATCGCGTCCACTCAACACCAGGCTGTTTGCCACTCTCTGCAACGAACTGGGATCGCAGCATGAGAGCCTGCTGTTCCACACAGAAGTCCGATGGCTTTCGCGGGGAAATGTTCTCAGCCGACTGTTTGAGCTGCGGGACGAGGTGCGCTTATTTCTGATGGAGCATGGGTCCCAACTCGCTGACCACCTGACTGATCCTGACTGGTTAACAAGGCTAGCGTATCTGTCTGGCATTTTTGACAGACTGAATGGTCTTAACCTGTCATTGCAAGGTGAAAACACAAACATCATGTCAATGAGTGATAAAATCCGCGCATTCAAGAGAAAAGTAGATCGCTGGACTGCACGAGTTGAAATGGGCAGGTTTGACATGTTTAATGAGCTGGACGAATTCATGGAAGAAAATGATCTGAATGTTCACATTGTGAAGACGTCCATAACTACCCACCTTCAAGCCCTCCTGGAATACTTTGACAAGTATTTCCCTGAGGAAACGGCTCCGGAACAATATGACTGGATAAAATCACCATTCACTGTAACCACCGCAAGTCATCTGTCAGCCGGCATGGAGGACGCACTGATTGAGCTGTCATGTGACCGCACTTTAAAGACAGATTTTAATTCCAAGACGCTTGCTGAGTTCTGGATTTCAGTCGAGAGGGAATATCCACAGCTGTCCAAGGCCGCGATGGACGTACTGACGCCGTTTGGCTCCACATACCTGTGCGAAAAAACTTTCTCTGCACTGACATATATTAAAAATAAATACAGATCACGTCTAAATGTGGAGGATGATCTCCGTGTGGCCGTCTCCACAATTAAACCGAGAATGGACTTGCTGTGTTCCGTGCATAGCACGCATCCATCTCATTAGATAAACGCTGGAACAGCAACAATGTACATATGTTTACAACAGTTTATGGATATGACCCTGAATGAGATATTCTTATGTTCAAATGGAAATAAAAGTAATGTTTCAAAGTTAACTTTGCACATGACAGCAATACTGTGCGCTCATGTTAGGCTACTTATTATTTTGACTGATGTATTCAGGCTGCTCTGTTCTTTTGTGTTGTCGTTAAGCCCGTGTTTGGATAAGCCTAGTGCGTATGGCCTGTGCGCACATTTTATTTAATTATTTCAGTTACATCCGGGGATAGTGGGGGTCGCCAGTCTCAAGCACCATTATTTTGGGGGTCGCGGGTTGAAAAGTTTGGGAACCCCTGGTATAGATCAACGTGTTCACCTGGTTTTCTTCTGGCTGTAGCTCGAGCCCAGAAGCTATCCTGAATCTTTCGAAACGTTTGATCCACTTTGGCCACTCTTCTGGCTTTTTGAAGTCAAACTTGGGCGACGGGGCGACTTGAAATGCCGTTGGGGCTGCTGCGGCCATTCTGTTTCGCGGTCTGTGCTACCTGGCGCCGCTATCTTGCTAGCTCTGGTTAGCTTTACACTTACTGCACTCGTTCCTTCGAGTCTACACCGCGAGTTGTAGGTGTAAGTGTGTAAGTGTAAGTGTAAACTATACTCGAAGTATGAGACAGACGACGCCGTGTATCAGAGCTGGTAGCCATTTATTTAAGTAGTAACAGTTACTCCCCCGAGCCACAAGAGGGCACTCGACGATAGTGTATAGGCTAAGCCACTACCACAACACTAACCACTCCGTGCCAGAGCATTACAGGGGAACCACTGACAGAAAAACAAAAATAAAGATATTATTTTATATTTATCATTCAGACTGCAGGGAAAAGTAGCCCATGTTTGTTGAAAGCGCATGCTTTAGTACTGGACGAAAGGATGGAGACTCGGTCTATTAAAATCAAAATTGTTTATTCCCTATAATTACAGACTAAAAGCACACGTACTGTTCCATGACCGCTTGCCGGGGAGATCCAAGGGAAGAGAGAGAGGTGTGTCTTCCCCAACCAATCAGCTCTCTTGGATGTCTTATCGTCACTTTTTCTTCTGCGCAATCTGACTCCTCGTTTCAACACACTGCCCCCCAGTGGATCAATCGTACATACAACAACAAAATGTCAAATGAATCTTAAAGCACAGTTTACAGATCAACACAGTTTTATATATAATCACTAAAGCCTAATATGACAAATATGTATATAAATAATTCCACATTCTTCCTTTTGATCTCCTCTAAAGAGAGAGATCACAATCAGACTGAATATTTGTCATATGAAATCACAGTGACAGATGCTTGTCCTTCCACTGGTTGTCTTGGTTCTGTCAGGTCGTTGTCTCGGTCCATGCTTCCTCGGCGTCCGCTATACAAACATATACTCTCACCACTAAGGGTGTTTTTATTGTTTATTTTACTACATCATCATGTTTTGACCATTAGGGTCTAACACTCTCATAATGACGACCACTCACAAGCTCCCACAGAGACAAGGAACTAAACAGATCTGTAACAGAAACACAAAAGAACAGACAAAAATTACAAAAAAGATTCTCATCAGGGCCGCTCACCGTGAGCCGGAGAACGGCCATGCCAGCTAATCTTGCAAGTTATGGCTGGACTCAAAGACCTATTTAACTTAATTTATCTGTTGGAATGCTGTTTTCAATTTTATCTGGAAAATTCAGGAAAATAAGCACACAGGTTTTATTAATCTTGGATTTCTACAGAGAGAAAACTATCTTTTTTAGCTTCTTGTTTCCCACATTTGCAACAGATTCGGTGTGCACCCAGAACTGCAACAAATGTCAAAAACAGAGTGTTATCAATTTCTTTACCTGAAACCCATCTTCTTATATCGTATTTGGCCATAAAATTTGTCAATTTGTCACTTTACGTTTTCGTTTGTTTGTCTTTTAGATGTATTTGTCTCAGTTCTTTCCCATGCCAAAATAAACCCAATTATAATACTTTTCCCATATAATCAACACCCCATCTTGGACTGAGGAAAACTCAGTCCAATAAAGAGTCATGTAAACGTGTATAAACACCTACAATACAGGTGAGACCTCTATCCTCGTACAGGGAACACAGCAAACCAGCTCAAAGTTCACTGGAGATCAATAGCCTCGGCACCTGTAGAGTCTCATCACAATATATAGCAACACAAAGAAAACAATAGACACAATAATAAACGTTAGGGTCAGTCCAGGAAGGTTGACTTAAAATACAGAAAAAGGAAATCAAGAGGAAAAATTATAAACATTTTTTTTTTAAAGAACTTTTGTTGGCCAGTATCACTTAAAAAGTCTGGAGCACAGAAAAGGGGAATGATTTATAAATGATTATCTTATTCATTCTCATCATTTTTCCATTGTCTATGTTGCCTCTACGAGAGCGGTGATATTGTTAAACCCGGAGAAGGAAACGAGAGAGACGAAGAGTTCGCTTTGCGCATCACTCGGCTGCAGAGTTTATTCTGCCTTTACAAATTTATTCAACTCTTCACATTATGCAACAATTTAGTTTACAGCATCTTCTTCGTAGTTTCTAATAATCAATAAAGTTATCTGATGCTGCTTTGCTTATTATCCAACATTGTCCAAATTACACATTTTCAATAAACCAAAAGATAAAAATCACATCTGGTCTACTGCAGTAACCATAGCAACGGCATAACACATCTATTACGCTTCAATATGGCGGCGTCTCTAACGGCGGCCTAGAAATCAGACTTGAGCCTGAACTTAACTTCTACAGGGCTCAATGACTGCACTGAGTGCTAATAACATCTTTTACAAAAGTACAGAACAACGATTACATTGACTACTGGCACACAGTCGCTATAAACCAACATAAAACTTAAGTTCAAAAGGGCACGCGCACTATCTCTACGGTGGCGCCGCTAACGTTAGCTTAACCTCTTTTACATGAGCTCAGAACGAATTAATTTGACCAAGTGAGTCGACTTTGTTCAGTATTCTCTTTTACACATACGTTTCACAAAGGTCTTAACTCAACACCAGTGTGGTTTATATGACATTCAAAGAACATTTAACCAACCTGCGAAGGAAACAAGACGATGAGTTCGCTTCGTGCAGCACTCTACTGAATGGTTTATTCTGCCGTTACGTCCCTCTGGCCCTGACTCATATTACCGGTGCGCCCCCTTGTGGCACTCCAAGGTACAACTCCTGCATTTCGCTGTTAAAAAGCACTTAGCTGCCTTATATAGACACTATATATCACGTCCACCTCGTCTTACTTAATAAAAGTCAATAAGAGTTCTTTATACTGATGGCTTGAGAGTGTTTAATGCTGTTCACAACTTGAGCTTGATCTCAACATCACCGACGCCACCGTCGAACAAAAAATATACAACATAAAAATACCGTAAGGTAGAAACAAGGTATAAAACAAAGACATACATTTGTATAAAACATATACAAACATACCTTGCTGGCTGACCCATAATTACAAGGCAGAAATGAGGTTTTAGATCTTTTGTAGTCTTTAAACCGTGGCCTTGACGCCATGCTGTGTTTTTTCTTGCTTGGGGTGTGTATCACACTAAAATGCCCCAGCGGGAAGAATTCGGAAAACAGATTTTTATTTTTTACTGACTACAATGCTCCATCGTACTGAACAGAACACACTCATTAAAAGACCAACTTCACCACAGTACAGCGCCACCTATCTATAAATTGAACATTTTAGTTTGTACGATTTATATGAAACGTTGCAGGTATATTCTACACATTAAAACAAACACAAAAATATATTACATGTGTTTGATATTTTTGAAAATGTGGGCGTGGCAAGGACGCACGGACTGGACTCATCTAATGTATTAACGAACTAGTCCCTGCTTTTCCAGCAGAATAAGCTCCCACCTGGTTTAACGGACTCTAGAGAAACGGGGCGACAAAAAACATTCAGCTTCAGCCACGGCCGGACGCACCGGGAGTCGGCCATTTTGGATTGAAATCCAGAAACACCCTGGACTCGTCTTATGTTTTAACAAACTAGTCCCTGGTTTTTCATCGGAATAAGATCATATTTGCCACAGTGCGACTAGACATATTGAAATTCAAGAATTGGTCACAGTTTGTAAAACTGTTACACCGTCTCCTCATAACGCCGCGGCGAAGAATGCGTAGATTTTGTGTATTTTCAAAGACAGCTCACGCTCACAGGAATAAGCCGACAGAGCTCATATTCAAGTCACTAATGCACCACCCCAAACTGAACAGAACTCTCCATTAACATACAGCCTGCTCCCAGGATAGCGCCCCCTAGCTATATCTTGAAAACTGCATTTTTTTATTTTTTTTATTTAATACAACGTTGCCAGTATGTTCTAAACCAGGGGTGGCCAACTAGTTAGAGACCAAGAGCCAAAATGTTCAATCTTGATTCTTTGAAGAGCCACAAAGGCACCGACCATTCACGAGATCCAGGGGCGGTAGTTTAAACTGATTAAACTAATTCTCTTCCTGGTGTCAAACCTCAGGCCTTCTTGTAAAGGTCATGTGTGATCACCGTTTCAGGATCTGCTGTTCTTTGTTGGTGTTGTGACACTTTGCTCAGAAGAAAATAAGTCTGCTTTTCTGAAGAAACAGAGTTATAGGTCTTTTAAGTAAATATAATAATGTTAAAACTAAATAAAATGGTATGTTATTCCAGGTGAAGTACAGTGGAATGTATAATTTCACAATGCTGCCGGGTGCAGCCTGTACCTCCAGGATATAACAGCAACAGAGACCAGTTTGGGCTTGAATTTACTCAAATTCTATTTCTCATTCTTCTGGCACACTATAAATCTGGGAAGTTGTGTCACAACCTGGGAAAGCAACAGCATCTGAGAACACAAGTCACTCCCCAGGACTTGTTTCATCTCGCTGATGTTGTAAACCTGAGGATTTGTCCGAACAAAAATAGAGGCCCCAATTGTTCATCTGAGTAAGTCTGTATCTTCGCCTATCAAGGTCGTGGGCTGATGTTGTGACGCCTTGATTGCAGCTTTCACGATGTCCACGTCTGCATCTCCTGAAACATTGATAACCTTGCAGTCCTTCTTCTGCAGTTCCTCAGTCACAAGACCAATAAGTCCTTGTTTGTTACAAGGAAATCTTCTTTTTCCACAAACTAAATTTTGAATTGAAGGATCCGCTTTGGGGTCCTACTTGAAATCCTAACAGAATTATCTGGCCACCATGGACCCTGCAGAGATGGAAAGATTCAGGGAGGCTCTGGCCTGGCAAGGGAGTCGTGTTGGTCAACATGAAAAGACTCTTAATGAGATCGTGGATTCGCTCCGTCAACTCAATAGCAATTTTTCTGCATTGAGTAGCCGTCTTGACCAAATTTCTACACACCTTACCAGCCAAGCCTCCACCGGCTCAAGTTGAAGCTCCTCTTGCTCCTCCAGATGATCACCGTCCCCTGCCTCGTGAACCTTTCATCCCCAATCCTGCCAGGTATACAGGTGAAATAGGGTCATGTGGTCAGTTTATACACCAGTGTATGCTTGTGTTTAACCAACAGCCGTTAACCTATTCCACTGATAAAGCCAAGGTTGCTTTCTTTATGAGTTTGCTCGTGGGTAAAGCTTAGTTTAGTTTAGTTTATTTGTTTATTTGAGCAATACACCTTGTGCTCAAAAGGAGTGGGCTGAAGCAAAAAGCTTATGAGCCCCCACCCCCAAGTGCAATAAAATAAAAAAGAACATTTCAAAACACTACAAAACATTACAAGCAGCTACATTCGTACAGACCAACTTACAAACTTACAATCTTACAAAAAATATATAATAATAATAATAAAATATATGAACTGTTTATATAATTAATTGTATAAAGTACAAAGGTACATTAATAGATAAAGGTAGATTGTATAAAGGTACATTAATAGATATTATAATCTGAGATCTTGATGCTTTCCAGTTGTCATTACCATTCTCAGTATAATTTTAATTTGGGTTTAATTATCATTATCATTATTATATATTTATTTAATTGAGTTAAATGTGAAGTATGATGTTCCTGCATAGTGTGGTGCATTAAAAGTATGATGTTCCTGCATAGTGTGGTGCATTAAAAGGCCAGAGAGTGGGCCAGTTGAAGAGGGCAGTAACTCCCCTTCAACAAACCCCCACACGGCTGCCCTAACAGCTGATTTTGTAGAATATGTTCCTATGCTGAGTGGTGCATTAAAAGACAAGGTTTTAAGCCCGTTGGGAGGATTCCTCTCAACAGATCCATAACCTGCCAACCCTAATTCTCCATTTGTGAATTTGAGCAATAGAATGACAACCGTTCCAAGCAGCAACACTCTTCCTTGAATATAGAGGAAAAAATACACATAATTGATTCTACTGCTCCCCCTAGTGGCAACACATTTCTTCTTGTCTGTATATTTCAAGAGTCTTTTGTTTGTATTTATATTTGAACAGGTTAATGTTTGGACATCGTTTCAAATCCATCTCCAGTTTATTCCACAATTGAACACCATTAACTGTTGGACTAAAACTTTTCAAAGTTGTGCTATGTTTCTGAATCCTAAAGTTTAATTCATCACGTAATTCATAACGACCAGTACGTTCTTGGAACCTTCTTTGTATTTGGATTGGTAACAATTTATACCTTGCTTTGTATAACATCTGTACAGTTTGGAACTCAACAATGTCACAAAACTTCATGATCTTTGATTTTAAAAATAATGAGTTTGTGTGGTCCAAAAACCCAACTTTATGAATTACTCGGATAGCTCTTTTTTGCAACAATATTATTGGTTTAACTGTGTTTTTATAAGTACTACCCCAAACCACAGTACAATAATATAAGTAGGGCAAAATCAGAGAACAGTATAAGGTATGTAGAGCTTTGATGTTTAAAATGTGCTTTGCTTTTGCAATTACTGAAATGCTTCTAGAAATTTTCGTAGATATATATTTAATATGAGATTTCCAAGTAATTCTGTCATCAATAATCACACCGAGAAATTTGATTTCATGGACTCGCTCGATAACAACACCCTCTATCTGAATTGCTTCCTGAGCATTGGAATTACAGTTGCCAAATATCATCATTTTGCTTTTACTCAGATTTAAAGATAATTTATTTAGTTTGAACCACTTATTGACACTTTTGAGTTCCAAGTTAACAATCCGACACAGCTGCTGTAAGTCGTCTCCTGATGCAAAAATATTTGTATCGTCAGCAAACAAGATAAATTTAAGTATTTCAGACGTTTTACAAATGTCGTTAATATACATATTAAACAATTTTGGGCCCAGAATAGAACCTTGAGGTAAACCACAGACAATTTGTCGACAACTCGACTGATAGTCACCGATTTTCACACACTGTTTTCTATTTTTTAAGTAACTGGTGACCCACTGTAGAGCTACCCCCCTAATCCCATAAAGTTCTAGTTTATTAATTAATATATCATAGTTTATTGTATCAAACGCTTTACTCAGGTCAATAAATAACCCTATTGCATATTTCTTGTTATCTACAGCATTAGTTATTTCTTCAGTTATATCAAAGAGCGCGTGTGAGGTTGAGTGATTGTTCCTAAAACCAAACTGATTGTCCGAGAGTAAATTACACTTTTCGATAAAGCCGTCAAGTCTAGAGTTAAAAACCTTTTCTAAGATTTTAGAGAATTGCGGTAAAAGGGAAACAGGCCTATAGTTTGTAAAGAGATGTTTATCTCCTGCTTTGAACAGAGGAATCACTTTTGCTACTTTCATACCATCAGGAAATTGTCCAGTTTGCAACGATAAGTTACAGATGTAAGTTAACGGCTTAGAGATACTTTCAATAACAGTTTTTAAAGTTTTCATGTCCATGTCATGGTAATCGGTCGAAGTTTTATTTTTACACCCTTTAACAATGTCCAGTATCTCCTTTTCCTCCACAGGTTTGAGGAACAGGGACATAGGATTTGCTTCTATCAGATCACAATTATAGTTCTCAACATTTGCAATTTTTGCAGCAAGGTTCGGTCCAACATCTACAAAGAATTTATTAAATGTTTCGACGACTTCATTCATATTATTTAAAGTGTTATCCTCATCTTTGAAATATTTTGGATAATTAATCGTTCTTGGTTTATTTCTAATTATACTATTTAAGATATTCCATAAACCTTTAATATTATTCTTATTGCTATCTAACAATGTATTATAATAATCCTGTTTACATTTTCTCATGATACCTGTCAGTTTATTTTTATATTTCTTATATTTATCCTCAGCTTCATTTGTTTGGTTATTTATAAAGTTTTTGTAAAGATTATTTTTTTTCTTGCAAGCATTTAGTAAACCTTTAGACATCCATGGTGTTTCTTTACACTTTCTGTTTTTACAGTGTTTCTTCATTGGGCAGTTTTTGTCATATACTTTTTGAAATACTTGCGTAAACTCATCATAAGCCATATTCGTGTCATTCTCTCTGTACACAATACTCCAGTCTTGAGCTAAAAGCTCCTTTTTAAATGCATCAATAGTTTTCTCTGTTTTTACCCTTCTAAACCAATACTTATTTTCCTCCTCATCTTTTACATATCCATTTTTATACAAAACGAAAACTGGAAGGTGATCACTAATGTCATTTATAATTAACCCGCTGACTGTATCACTTTCAATTTCATTTGAGAAAATGTTATCAATCAAGGTTGCACTATGGGTTGTTATTCTACTAGGTTTAGTGATTAGAGGAAACAGACCTATACTGAATAAAGTATCTATAAATTCGTCCGACTTTTTATGTTTATATGGGTTTAACAGATCGATGTTGAGGTCTCCCCCCACAAACATGACTTTATGATTTAATCCTGAAAAGTGCTCCTCCATCCAATTTGAAAAAACATCTATATCAGAGCCAGGTGTTCTATAAATACAACTTACAATAATATTTTTCTTTTTTTGCCTTGTAATTTCAACAGTAAGGCATTCAAGTGTATCATCCACCACCATTGTCTTATTTTCCATTACTTTATAACTATAGTTGGAGTCTATAAACATAGCTACGCCCCCTCCATGCTTGTTCTTTCTGTTCATACTTATAAATTCATAACCATCAATAGAAAACTCAAATTCTCTGTCATTATTGATCCATGTTTCTGTGATTAGAATGACACTGAATGGTGTGGAAAACTGTTTTAAGAAGCTTTTGATGTGGTCAAAGTTTGCATAGAGGCTTCGACTATTGAAGTGGATTACAGTGAATGCCTTAATGTTCTTAAATTTACTATTGTACAGATCCTCTGTGTAGTATTGACAGTCATTGGTAGCTCTAGTAAAAAAGTTATTTTCCGGGTCGATGTCGAGCTCAGTGTTCTGTAGGTCGTATTGTGAGAATGTAAAATCCTGAGTGTTTGCTTCAGCAATTCTCCTTATTGAAAAGTCCAAGTCGGTGCTTCCTATAGAACTATATGTATTACTAGACATGTGAAATTATGTGCTTTTACATACCAAAATCCATACGCTTTTCCCGATGTTTATACTGGATGTGGTGTACTGCTGCGTGGACGTATAATGAGTTTGTCATATCTCAAGAAGGCGATCTCCCCCCTTTCTCGTGCAGCTCTCAGCTCCGGCATCAGTTCTTTGCGTTTTCTTTTTATTGATTCCGTGTAGTCCTCGTTTATGAAGATTTTTGTTCCTTTGAGTCGTTTGGCGCGCTGCAAGATTTCCTCGCGATCCTTCCACCTCAGTAGTCTGGCGATGATGGGTCTCGGCCAGTCTCTCCCTCCGCCGGGTTTCCCTACGCGGTGAGCCCTCTCCACCTCCACCGCGTGATGTAGCTGGAGCTTCTCCTTCAATATCTCCTTAACTTTTTCCTCGGCGTCGGCCCAGGTCTCCCCAGGCGACTCCAACACTCCCTCAAATACCAGGTTGTTTCTGCGGCTCTGCCCCTCCAGATACTCCAGTTTGTCCGTGATAATGTGCAAATTGTCACATACTTTGTAAAAATCCGTCTGTAAAGTGTTTGTGCGCTCCGTGAGTTTCAGATTTTGTTCTTTCAAAGTGTCCACCTCACCTTGCGTGAACTGCAGGCTGGTTTTTAGTTCTTGAATGTCCTTTGTCTGTAAATCTATTCGGGTGTTTGTCGATTCCATTATGAGTTTAATAAATCCTTTGAAGTTCTCCTGTTGTTGTTGAATTAATTCCCTGAACATGGCCCTCTGCTGCTCCATGAGTTCCGTGACTCGACTGAGACTTACGTAGTCCTCCTCAGTCGCCGCCTCTACCGGCGGCTTTTTTGGCATTTTTGTTTTTGTTTTGCAAACCAGTAAAATAAAATAAAATAAAAGTATTAACTTGTTCAGAGCTTATCTCTAACACCGCCAACGCTGCCACAGCAAACGAAAGCTTCAGCATGGGCTGTAGCTTTGGTCAATAGCAATTCTCCAGTTTTGGGTTCATTCACTAATGAGATGCATAGTGTTTGACCACCCGTTTCAAGGAAAGGAAGCCAGTAGCCGGCTACTTTCACTACGTCAGGGTGCTGGTTCAGTTACCACCTACTCCATAGATTTCCGTATCCTAGCACACGAGACTGGGTGGGATGAAAAGGGAGTATTCTTCCGGGGTCATCAGCCAGCGGAGGGGCGCTGGTGAGCCACACTCCCACGGACCCCCCCCCCTCCAGGCGAATCCAGCTAGAAGGTACTGTGTCCAACTCTAAGGACTCTTTTTCCCTGATAGCCCTAGTGGATTCCGAAGCCGATAATTTTATTGACTCTTTGTTTGTTTCCCAGTGTAACATTCCCTCTGAGCCTCTCCCTGAGCCTAAGAATGTGTATGCCCTAGATGGGAAACTGCTGGCGACTGTAACTCACCGCACCATTCCCATTTCGTTGAGACATTCTGGAAATCATCAAGAGACCATATCCTTGTACATTGTGAGTTCACCTTCCTCTATGAATTAGTTTTTCCCTCCATTAGTTTTAGGCTTTCCCTGGCTTAAACGTCATAACCCTCATATAGACTGGTTAAAGCTGTCCATAGTTAATTGGAGTTTATTTTGCCACAATCATTGTCTCCATTCGGCCATTCCTCCTAACGCCAGCACACCTGCAAGCCTCAAGCCCATAGATCTGACCCTGGTACCCGCTGAATATCATGACCTCCAGGAGGTTTTCTCTAAGGATCGGGCCTTATCACTGCCTCCTCACAGACCATATGACTGCAGCATTGACTTGATCTCAGGTGCACCGTTGCCCACCAGTAAACTCTATAATCTGTCCAAGCCAGAGAAGGAGGCCATGGAGACGTACATTTCTGATTCCCTTGCTTCTGGCCTTATTCGCCCTTCCTCTTCCCCTGTTGGAGCAGGGTTCTTTTTTGTTGACAAGAAGGACCGGACTCTACGCCCGTGCATTGACTATAGGGGGCTAAATGACATAACAGTCAAGAACTAGAACCCTCCTCCCCTAATTGATTCCGCTTTTAGCTCTCTCCAGGAAGCCACGATTTTTACTAAGTTTGATCTCCGGAATGCTTATCACCTGGTCCGCATAAAGGAAGGTGAGTGGAAGACAGCATTCAACACTCCTCTTGGTCATTTTGAGTACCTGGTTATGCCATTTGGTTTAACTAATGCCCCAGCCGTTTTCCAGGCGCTCACTAATGTTGTTTTACGTGATATGCCATCCATCCATCCATTTTCTTCCGCTTTATCCGGGGCCGGGTCGCGGGGGCAGCAGTCTCAGCAGAGATGCCCAGACTTCCCGATCCACGCACACCTCTTCCAGCTGTTCTGGGGGGACCCCGAGGCGACACCAGGCCAGCACGGAGACATAGTCCCACCAGCGTGTCCTGGGCCTTCCACGAGGCCTCCTCCCAATAGGACATGCCTGGAACACCTCCCGAGGGAGGCGACCAGGAGGCATCCGGTACAGATGCCCTAGCCACCTCAGCTGGCTCCTTTCGACGTGGAGGAGTAGCGGCTCGAGTCCGAGCTCCTCCCGGGTAACTGAGCTCCTCACCCGATCTCGGAGGGTGCGCCCAGCCACCCTGCGAAGGAAACTCATTTCGGCCGCTTGTATTCGCGATCTTGTCCTTTCGGTCATTACCCAAATCTCATGACCATAGGTGAGGGTGGGAACGTAGATCGATCGGTAAATCGAGAGCTTTGCCGCTTGGCTCAGCTCTCTCTTCACCACAACGGTCCGATACAGCGACCGCATCACTGCTGACGCCGCACCGATCCGTCTATCGATCTCACGCTCCATCCGTCCCTCACTTGTGAACACGACCCCGAGATACTTGAACTCCTCCACTTGAGGCAAGGACACCCCACCGACCTGAAGCGGGGAAGCCACCTTTTTCCGGTGGAGAACCATGGCCTCAGATTTGGAGGTGCTGATCCTCATCCCGGCCGCTTCACACTCGGCTGCAAACCGCCCCAGTGCGCGCTGGAGGTCCTGATTTGAGGGAGCCAACAGAACAACATCATCTGCAAACAGCAGAGATGAGATTCTGAGGTTCCCAAACCGGACACCCTCCGGCCCCTGGCTGCGCCTAGAAATTCTGTCCATAAAAGTAATGAACAGAACCGGTGACAAAGGGCAGCCCTGGCGGAGCCCAACACGCACCGGGAACAGGTCTGACTTACTGCCGGCAATGCGAACCAAGCTCCTGCTACGGTCATACAGGGAACGGACAGCCCTTAGTAGAGGGCCCCGTACCCCATACTCCCGGAGCACCCCCCACAGGGCACCACGAGGGACACGGTCGAACGCTTTCTCCAGGTCCACAAAGCACATGTGGACTGGTTGGGCGAACTCCCACAAACCCTCGAGCACCCGATGAAGGGTATAGAGCTGGTCCAGTGTTCCACGACCAGGACGAAAACCGCATTGTTCCTCCTGAATCCGAGGTTCGACTATTGGCCGGATCCTCCTCTCCAGCACCCTGGAATAGACCTTACCAGGGAGGCTGAGAAGTGTGATCCCTCTGTAATTGGAGCACACTCTCCGATCCCCCTTCTTGAAGAGGGGGACCACCACCCCGGTCTGCCAATCCAGAGGCACTGTCCCCAACCGCCACACGATGTTGCAGAGACGTGTCAGCCAAGACAGCCCTACAACATCCAGAGACTTAAGGTACCCGGGACGAATCTCATCCACCCCCGGGGCCTTGCCACCGAGGAGCTTTCTAACCACCTCGGTGACTTCAGCCTGGGTGATGGACGAGCCCCCCTCCGGGTCCCCAGCCTCTGCCTCCTCATCGGGAGACGTGACGGTGGGAATCAGGAGATCCTCGAAGTACTCCTTCCACCGCCCGACCACCTCCCCAGTCGAGGTCAGCAGCCCCCCACCCGCACTGTAAACAGTGTTGGTGAAGCACTGCTTCCCCCTCCTGAGGCGCCGGATGGTTTGCCAGAATCTCTTCGAGGCCGACCGATAGTCCTCCTCCATGGCTTCTCCAAACTCCTCCCAGACCCGAGTTTTTGCCTCTTTGACCACACGAGCTGCAGCACGCTTGGCCTGCCGGTACCTCTCAGCTGCCTCCGGAGTCCCACAAGCCAACAAGGCCAGATAGGACTCCTTCTTCAGCTTGACGGCATCCCTTACTTCCGGGCGCCACCACCGGGTTCGGGGGTTGCCGCCGCGACAGGCACCAGAGACCTTACGGCCACAACTACGAGCAGCCGCATCGACAATGGAGGAGGAGAACATGGTCCACTCGGACTCCATGTCCCCTACCTCCCTCGGAATCTGGGTGAAGCTCTTCCGGAGGTGGGAGTTAAAGACCCTACTGACAGAGGGATCCACCAGACGTTCCCAACAGACCCTCACAACACGTTTGGGCCTGCCAGGTCTGACCGGCTTCTTCCCCTGCCAGCGGATCCAGCTCACCACCAGGTGGTGATCGGTTGACAGCTCAGCCCCTCTCTTCACCCGAGTGTCCGAGACACGCGGCCGGAGATCAGATGACACAACTACAAAGTCGATCATCGACCTCCTGCCTAGGGTGTCCTGGTGCCACGTGCACTTATGGACATCCTTGTGCTCGAACATGGTGTTCGTTATGGACAAACCGTAACTAGCACAGAAGTCCAATAACAGAACACCACTCGGGTTCCGATCGGGGAGGCCGTTCTTCCCCATCACCCCCACCCAGGTCTCACTGTCGTTACCCACGTGGGCGTTGAAGTCCCCCAGTAGAACAATGGAGTCCCCAGCCGGAGCACTATCTAGTACCCCCCCCCCCAGGGACTCCAAGAAGGCCGGGTACTCTGCACCGATGTTGGGCCCGTAGGCCGAGACAACGGTGAGAGACCTGTCCCCGACCCGAAGGCGTAGGGACGCGACCCTCTCGTTCACCAGGGTGAACTCCAACACGTGACGGCTGAGCTGGGGGGCTATGAGCAAACCCACCCAGCCCGCCGCCTCTCCCCGCGGGCAACTCCAGAAAAATGGAGCGTCCAGCCCCTCTCCAGGAGTTGGGATCCGGAACCCAGGCTGTGCGTGGAGGTGAGCCCGACTATATCTAGCCGGTATCTCTCTACCTCCCGCACAAGCTCAGGCTCCTTCCCCCCCAGCGAGGTGACGTTCCATGTCCCGAACGCCAGAAGCTGCGCACGCGGACCAGGTCGTCGAGGCACCTGCCTTCGACTGCCACCCAGTCCTCTCTGCACCCGACCCCTACGGATCCCTCTGCGGGTGGGTCCACAGGACCGTGATATGTTGAATCGTTTTTTTTTTTATACATAGATGGCATTTTGATTTTTTTTCCCGCTCGTTTGATGAGCATGTACGACTGGTACTTCGCTGTCTTTTAGAGAACAGACTTTATGTTAAGGCAGAGAAAGGTGAGTTTCATGTACATTTTGTTGGTTTCCTTGGCTTTGTTATTGAAGAGAGACAGCTAAAAGCAGATCCAGCTAAGATAAGGGCCGTGGCTGATTGGCCTACTCCCACCAACAGAAAGCAACTCCAGAGCTTTTTGGGATTTGCCAACTGTCACAATTGAATTAGGAGGACCCAAACGCAGACTTAGACCAACAGCGTATTAGAGATTTATTGGAAATTCACAGTCTATAGTTGGAGACGAGGCAGGACCATGGATGGCAGGTGAGTTGTATACGAGGCAGGACCGTGGATTGCAGGAGAGTTGGAGACCAGGAAGGCTGAGGCACGAGGACTGGAAGAACAACAGAGAACAATGGAGTAAATGGAGAACAGAACAATGTCAAGGAGCAAAAAATAACTGGAGCCAGGATTCACCACTGAAGTTGACTGACGATCTGGCAGGGATGTGAAGGAAGCCCGTGCTAAAATACTGCATGTGATAATTAGGTGCAGGTGTGCCAATCAGCCCAGGAGCAGGTGCCACGCCCAGGAACTCCAAACAAGGAAACAGACAAACACAGAACAGAGGGAGGGGAGACCACAATGGGCATAGACCATGACACCAACTTCTATAGGCGCTTTATCAGAGACTATAGTAAGGTGGCTGCACCTCTAAACAAACTTACGTCCGTGAAGGTGCTTTTCAACTGGTCTACGGAAGCAGAGGGAGCCTTTTTCAAGTTAAAGACTCTATTTTGTTCTGCTCCAATCTTGTCCCACCCAGATCCTTCATCACAATTCGCCATTGAAGTGGATGCTTCCGACTCTGGCATTGGAGCTGTGCTTTCTCAACGCGCCGCTTCAGACCAGAAGCTTCATCAATGTGCGTTCTACTCCCGACGACTGACCCCTGCTGAGAGAAATTATGATGTTGGCAACAGAGAGCTGCTGGCAGTCCTTGTGGCACTTAAGGAGTGGAGGCACTGGCTGGAGGGCTCGGAGCAACCATTCATGGTATGGACGGATCATAAGAACTTGGCTTATCTCCGCTCTGCACGCAGGCTAAACTCGCGCCAGGCTCGATAGGCGCTTTTACTGGGTCGTTTCAACTTTACTTTAACTTACCGTCCAGGTTCCCGAAATGTCATGCCTGATGCTTTGTCTCGCCAATTTGTACCCCCTGTGGACGAACCTCCTGTGGGAACTATCCTGCCGCCTCCTGGTGTGGTTGGGGCAGCCCACTGGGAGGTCGAGAAGACCATCCAGGAGGCCCTGGTTAACATCCCTTACCTGATGGGTGTCCTTCTGGTCGCCTGTTTGTTCCTCCTTCAGCCAGATCCGTGGTGCTTCAGTGGGGTCATTCGTCCAAGCTCTCATGCCATCCTGGATTTCATCGCACCCTCACCTTTGTTCAGGAGCGTTTCTGTTGGCCCACTATATCTGCTGACACTAAACAATTTGTTGCTGCTTGCTCTGTCTGTGCCCGCAGTAAATTGTCTCATCACGCTCCAGCTGGTTTACTCCGTCCACTGCCTATTCCACACCGTCCCTGGTCTCACATCGCAGTGGATTTCGTTACCGGTCTGCCCCCATCTGACGGTAACACAGTCATTCTGTCCATTGTGGACAGCTTTTCTAAATCCGTACATTTTGTCTCTTTACCCAAGTTGCCCTCTGCCTATGAGACTGCAAACTTGCTTGTTCAGCATGTGTTCAAACTGCATGGCATTCCTCAGGATATTGTGTCGGACAGAGGCCCACAGTTCTCTTCCCAGGTGTAGAGGGTTTTTTGTCGCGCTGTGGGGGCTACAGCCAGTTTGTCTTCAGGGTAACATCCACAGACTAACGGCCAGACAGAGCGGGCGAATCAGGACCTGGAGGCAGCCCTTCGTTGTGTCACCGCTCGCAATCCAGCTTCCTGGTCTATTCACCTCCCTTGGATTGAATATTCCCAAAACTCCATGGTGTCCTCCGCTACCGGCATGTCCCCATTTATGGCTGCTAATGGCTTCCAACCTCTCTTCCCGAGCTGGGAGTGTCGTGTTGCAGTTCCGTCAATCCAGAGGCATCTACAGCGAGCTCTGGCATGAAGTTCGAGCAGCTCTTTCTTGTACCGCTGCAAGGAATCGGAGGCTTGCTGACCGCCGCCGTACTCCTGCTATAGACTACAAGCCTGGACAGAGAGTTTTGCTGTCTTCTCGTGATCTCCCCCTGCAGACAGAGTCGAAGAAGCTGTCTCCCCGGTATATTGGTCCGTACGAGATTGAGAAGGTCATTAATCCTGTGGTTGTGAGACTCAAGTTGCCGCTTTTGTTGAGGGTTCATCCTTCGTTCCATGTGTCTCTGCTGAAGCCGGTTACCACGAGTCCTCTGCACACAGCTGTTGCAAGGTTTAGTGGAAAAAACATTTATGACACAGCAGCTATAAATGTAAACCACTTCTATTCAGTGAAAGTGTGTGGATGCTCTCTGTGATCCAGTTTATAATGAAGTCCAAATTAAATAGAAATACGTTGGAAATTGTGGGCCACATTACAAATGCTCCTACTATCCAATGATGATGATAACCAGGGGGTCTCCAATATTTTCAGTATGAATATTTATCATAAATAAACTCTTGGTTGGTTATATTGAAAGAGCAACTTGCAGCTTGGCCTGTGTTAAAATGATGCGATACTTTACAATCCGCTGCCACTCATATAACTTTGGCCTCATTTCAACTTCTCTGTAAATTATAACAAAACATCTTGTCCGGCTAACTATCCATATTCTGGTCCATAGTGTTAAAGTTGGTGATATTGTAGGCTATATGTTGGAACGAGAACCTCATAGGGTTCAAAAATATGAATAAATAAACTCCCCTAGGCGGCCGCCTGGGTTGTCTATGCCCTGGGCCGGAGACCCACTGATAGCCTTGCTATAGGTTGGAGATTCATGCTGTAGGCTTTGCTTGAAAAGTTTGTACTTTTCCTCTGAAAGTGAAGTTGTTTCTTGGGTGAGGCTGAACATGAACTTATCCAGTGAATGTAATTTGTCAAACCTCTTTTTGGTCCAAGATGACTGAACATTTGAAGCGTACCTCAATGAGAAACGAATTACTGTTCATGAATCAAACTTTAGCAAGCAACATGAATTCACTTTCTTGACAATAGTTCAAGACCAGATTTGAAACTGCGGATTTATTCATACGTATCATGGCCCAGGATCAAAGGCACATCAAATATTGCCTGTATTAATGACTGCGTTTACTCAACATAGGCTTTATGTGGTTTTAACTAATTCTCTTCCTGGTGTCAAACCTCGCGCCTTCTTGTAAAGGTCATGTGTGATCACCGTTTCAGGATCTGCTGTTCTTTGTTGGTGTTGTAACACTTTGCTCAGAAGAAAATAAGTCCGCTTTTCTGAAGAAACAGAGTTATAGGTTTTTTAAGTAAATATATTAATGAGAAAACTAAATAAAATTGTATGTTATTTCAGGTGAAGTACAGTGGAATGTATAATTTCACAATGCTGCCGGGTGCGGCCTGTACCTCCAGGATATAACAGCAACAGAGACCAGTTTGGGCTTGAATTTACTCAAATTCTATCTCTCATTCTTCTGGCACACTATAAATCTGGGAAGTTGTGTCACAACCTGGGAAAACAACAGCAACTGAGAACACAAGTCACTCCCCAGGACTTGTTTCATCTCGCTGATGTTGTAAACCTGTGTTACGACCCCGGCTCGTGAGGCCGCAACAAAGAAGATGGGCAGGACACACGCGGAGTTTAAGCCCGTGCTGGGCATTTATTTCTCACAGAAAAGCGTTAAAGCGTCTGCATGTCATCAGTGTAAATGAATCATGTGCTGTTGGTGCAAGCGGGTGTAATGCGAATGAGTATCAGTTCGACAACAGGTGTAATGCATGTGTGGTGCTGAGGTGCGTGAGTGCGAAGAACGGAACAAACAATAATGAAGGTTAGCGTGGCGATGGCGTTGGCTGGACCCCGGACGGTAGCTAGTAGCTGTCGAAGGCAGCAGCCCGGACCTGCCGGCGTAAGCCCAGGAGCCGCAGATGAGAGAGACCAGTGAGCGCAGCGGATGCCGCTTTTATAGCCATCCGGTCCACAGCTCCAAGGATCCCCGGCCGCCTCCTACTGTCCACACCTCAAAAGACAGCCAAACAGTTAGCTGCCACAACACCAGCGAAGGGGCCGTCACACCTGTGTATTTGTCCGAACGAAAATAGAGGCCCCAATTGTTCATCTGAGTAAGTCTGTATCTTCGCCTATCAAGGTCGTGGGCTGATGTTGTGACGCCTTGATTGCAGCTTTCACGATGTCCACGTCTGCATCTCCTGAAACATTGATAATGTGGCATTACCAGTTTTATTAACTGTAATTTTAGATAATTATATTAAACATATGCATTTTAAATATCAAACCAGTCAGCAGATGGCGCCACCACTCAAAATTAAGTATAAAAGCCCACCCTGGTTCACTTGTACTTCCTGTCTCTTCACTGGCGTCTTCCGGCCTGGCAGGGCTGAGGCCAGGGCGTACGCTGTGTTCCATGGGTCCAGGTAGCTATCTCTCGTTTATTCCACATGCTTAGTTTTGTTTATCACTAACGCGGGGTTTATTTTAGCGTCTCAGGTGGTAGAGCGCCTCAACGTGCGCCACTCCATGGCGTCCATTGCTCTGTCTCGGCGTGTGGTGGTTTGGGGTCTGCTGGGGCCTTCGCGTAACCGGGGCTATCGAAGCACCGAGCCGGCCAAGAGGGGCTAGATGTGGGCGTGTGACGGTACGATGGACCTTGCCTCGTGATTAGTTTAAGCAGGGGACTGATGGAAAGCTAACCTCTTTATTTATGTTCAGGTGGGCCTGATGCTGCTGTCTTGCTTTCCCCTGTCTTGCTTCCTCCTTATTTTGTTTTGTATACACTAAAAAGCTAATGGAAAACAAACAAGCGTGAACTGTGAACCAACTGAAAGCTATGTGAACCAAATGTTATTAACGCTGTGAAATGAACTGAAACGTTTGTGCCAACTAAAGTACAAACAGGACAAATGTAAAATCATAGAAATAAACTAAAATGATATGTACAAGGGAACATGCTTCTGTCCTTATGGTCGAACCTGTGTGCCTTAAAGCACCCTATTTTCCAGTCATACTGGATGGCGTTGTCTGGCTTTTATTTATTTAATATACCATACCACTCGTCATGTCACAATAACATTCCAGTCCTTCTTCTGCAGTTCCTCAGTCACAAGACCAATAAGTCCTTGTTTGTTACAAGGTCTGGGAAGGAAATCTTCTTTTTCCACAAACTCAATTTTGCATTGAAGGACCTTCACTGTAGAAATACCTGGATGTCTCAGCACCACACTGCCAGATAATTCCGTCCTGTTCGGTAGTTCTTCTCTGCACCTGGATTTGTTGAAAGAGATTTTGTTTCGCACCTCAAGATTCTTACCTGTTGTTTTCCATCTGCCTAGATCCTTCCGGTGTCCTGCTCCAGTCGGCCAGCTCCCTGCCTCACCTCCCTGCCACCATTGCCTGCCTCTGAGTTTTGTTGAATAAACTAGTAAAATTGCTTCCTGGATCAGTCTCTGCTTTGGGGTCCGATAGTTTAGCGCAACAGAATTATCTGGCCACCATGGACCCCGCAGAGGCTGAGAATATCAAGCAATTCCTTGCGGAGACCGAAGGGTTTAAACGAGCCGTCACTTCACAAGGAGTTCTGGTTGGACAGCATGTAGTCGCCCTTCAAGAGATCATTCCCTCTCTCCAGAATCTCACCACGGGAATGAATCAGCTCGGCGGCCATCTGAACGACATTGCTAGTCTACTCTCCTCGCTGAGATCTCCAGACCCTGGCCATGCATCAGATTCACCTCTCCAGGCCCCAGCACCCACTGGTCCCCAGACATCCCAGCCCCGTGAGCCTTTCATACCCACACCTGGCAGGTACTCCGGAGAGATTGGGATGTGTAAGCAGTTAATTCATCAATGTATGTTAGTTTTTGATCAGCAGCCACTCACCTACTCATCTGAGAGGTCGAAAGTAGCCTTTATAATGACTCTGCTTTCTGGGGAGGCGTCTGCTTGGGCTGTGGCTTTATCAAACAGTGACTCCCTAGTTTGTAACACACTCGATTCGTTTACATCTGAATTGCTAAAAGTGTTCGATCACCCACTACAGGCTAAGGAGGCTAGTAGTCGTTTGCTTTCCTTGCGTCAGGGCTCTGGTTCAGTTTCTGCCTTTTCCATTGATTTCCGTATTTTAGCTATAGAGTGTGGGTGGGATGACAAAGCACTTCAAGGAATTTATTATCGTGGTTTGAGGCCCTTATTTCACTCTCCATCAGACTTGATAACCGCCTTCGTGAGAGACGCAAGGAAAGAGAGATTAAGTGAAGGAACTTTATCCCGACCTTCCAGCCCAGGGCTACTCATCTGCCGGAGCTTCCAGCCCCTTCACCGCAAGTGCCGCGGACTTCAGAAGAGCTTATGCAGCTTGGGAGAATCACACACACCCAGGAGGAGCAGCAACGTTTTAGAGAGGGACTCTGTCTCTGGTGAGCCATATGCCTGTTGATCCCCCATCAGAGTGTATTCAACTCAAAGGTATTGTGTAATTTAACACAACTTCATTTCCTATTCAAGCGTTCGTAGACTCTGGTGCGGATGTGAATTTCATTGACTCCCAGTTGGTTTCCCAGGCCGATTTTCCTACAGAACTTCTCCCGGAGCCTAAGACAGTTTTGGCCTTAGATGGTAGAGTGTTAGCCAGAGTGACTCACCGAACTGTTCCAGTGTCCCTGCTAGTTTCTGGTAACCATCACGAGTTAATGACACGGGCACGAGTGGACTGGTTTTAACTTGGTTTTAGTGTTTTATCTGCATGTTTTTATGTTTGATTTTATGCATGTTTTTATACGAAGCTCGTTGCCCCGCCCCTGCTAATCACGGCAAGTGGGCACACCTGGAGGAAAGAATAAAGGTAGAAGCGGTCGGGAACAGGGGGGAGAACAGAGGAGAGAACAGAGGCGGAAGGAGTGCGCAGAGGCGCAGGCCACCATGGGCCACCGTGGGCCGCCGGGCGGCGGAGAAGGACGGACGGACGGACGGACGGACGGACGGACGAATGCACGGACGAATGCACGCACGCACGCAAGAGACAGAGGACGACCCGAGTGCCTGAGGATAGGGAGGCACGGTCCGCTATGCAGCGGCGGGCGGCAGCGCTGAGGAGGGGCGCAGGCCGCCATGGGCCGCTGGCCGGCGGCAGAGGACAACAACACCAGGACGCAACGGGACCAAGTCGTGCCGCAGCCCTGAGGTAGACGGGGCTGTCGTAAGCTGGAGGAGTGTTGGTGGGCGCCATGTGGGAGGACGGGCTTGTGGACCGGGGACGCTCGCAGGACGTCGAGGGCGGGACGACGGCCACCCGGACAGGCACGGCGGGCAGACGTGCCCCGAGGTTGGCCCCGTGACCTCCGCCGCGGACGGACCCGCACAAGCATGCACTGCAAGGCACCTTAAGCACACCCTTTTAGCCCTTTTAAACCCCGTATTTATGCCCTTTTACTGTATGTTTTAGCAATCTTTTAACTTTTTATATTAAATTGTATTTTATCCTTTTAAACCACGTTGTTTTATTGGCTACACCAATAACATCCTCCAAATCGGACTCGAACCTGTGACATTAATATCCCTGTATATCGTTCCATCCCCGTCAGCCCCACTGGTGTTGGGCCTCCCATGGCTTAAACTCCATTATCCGCACATTGACTGGTCTGCCCAAACCATAGATAATTGGAGCTTGTTCTGCCATTGCCATTGCTTACATGCTGCAGTTCCTCCCCCCAGCTCTCGTACTCTCTCTCCTCCCAAGTCCATAGATCTGTCTCTAGTGCCACCTGAGTATCAGGACCTTAAGGAGATTTTTTCTAAGGACCGTGCATCATCCCTGCCACCACACAGACCTTACGACTGTCAAATTGATCTGATTCCTGGTGCCTCGTTACCCTCAAGCAAGCTGTATAATCTTTCCAAACCAGAAAGGGAGGTAATGGAGACTTATAAATCTGAGAGTTTGGCTGCAGGACTCATTCGCCCCTCCTCATCCCCCATGGGGGCCGGGTTTTTCTTTGGACAAGAAGGACAAGACCTTACGATCGTGCATCGACTATAGGGGCTTGAATGACATAACTGTAAAGAACAAATACCCCCTTCCACTTATTGATTCTGCTTTCAACTCCCTTAGTCATGCTACGGTGTTCACCAAGCTAGATCTCTATAATGCCTATCATTTAGTCAGGATCAAAGAAGGAGATGAGTGGAAAACGGCGTTTAACACCCCTCTTGGACATTTTGAATATTTAGTTATGCCATTTGGATTGACTAATGCACCTGCTGCTGTTCAGTGCCTTATTAATGACATTTTGCGTGACATGTCGAATAGATTCGTGTTTGTTTATTTGGACAATATTCTGATATTTTCAAGAAACCTGGAAGAGCATGTCAAACAAGTCAGAATGGTTCTGCGGCGGCTCCTCGGGAATAGACTTTTTGTTAAAGCCGAGAAGTGCGATTTTCATGTTTCCTCAGTCAGTTTTCTGGGATTTGTGGTGGAGAAAGGGCAAATGAAGTCGGACCCCGCCAAGATAAAAGCAGTAGCTGATTGGCCCACACCTACAACCAGAAAGGAACTCCAAAGATTCCTGGGTTTTGCAAACTTTTATCTGCGGTTCATTCGCAACTATAGTACCGTTGCCTCGCCACTCACCAAACTCTCGTCTCTTTTTCATTTTTCATTTTTTCTCTCTGGAACTGCTGCTCACTGGGATCTCAAACCGGATAAACCATGGAATTGATCAGCTGGTCTCTCTCTGCAATTGACACAATATTTTCTAAAAGAAGCGGTGCTGCCGGGGATCAGCAATGTCCAGATGGCTCTTTCCCTGCTGGCTACTCGCTTGACTCTTGGAATAAGTGGAGAGTGATATGTTTGGCAGTGCTATCTGTGGAAGACATCGAAGATATTTATCTTTTTGGGCTCATAATAGCAGGGCTCCTTCTTACAAATGTAGGAGTTGCCCTGGTCTATCGCAAAGTTGGCAAACTGGCAGCAAGAAAGGAGACCCCGCTGCTGTCCGTGGGAATCAAAGAACATTTCGGAAAAGTCAGCAAGCACCTGATGGAATTACAACGGAATGTAGCGAAAAGTGAGGAACTCTTTAAAGTCCTTTCTGCTCGGTACGAGGAAGGTATAAGGAAGATGGATTACACCCTGGCTCGGTCTGGAGAAATGTTTCGTGAGGTCACGGGACAGATCTCCGGGCTGTGCAGAACTGTTGATGGACTAAGGCCGCGGCGAATGTCCGAATAAGTTGGGAAGCAGCGAAAGGCGGAAAGCAAAGTGATTTTTGACATTTTAAATTAAAGCGGACAATAATTAATACGTTTAAGATTGTAATTCTCCAAGGACTCCAGTGTGCAGCTGTCCCGTTATCCTGTGCAATGTAAACTCCCCCCACAAGGACACGCTACGGCGATTAGACATACACAACACTCCAAGGCCAGGAGCCTCCGACATAACACAATACATGACCTGCCCTGACCTACCCCCTCCCCCTGTCCGCCTCTCACTATCACTGTATCTTCACCGACCCCCCCTCCCTTACGTAACAATGAAAAAGTTCCAGCAGGTTGTCCGCCCGTAATGTGTATTATCATAATCTTGTGTATAATTGTCTTATGTATGTGCTTTGCTTATTGTGATTTCTATTTTCAGCAACAAAAGGGGAGCCTTGTACGGCTGCCCTGGTGCGTTTAGCGCATCTGCGCAAACGCACCGAGTAAAATTCCTAGTTGTGAACCTGTTCATAACAATGGCAATAAAACCTATTCTGATTCTGATTCTGATATCCATCCATCCATTTTCTTCCGCTTTATCCGGGGCCGGGTCGCGGGGGCAGCAGTCTCAGCAGAGATGCCCAGACTTCCCGATCCACGCACACCTCCTCCAGCTGTTCTGGGGGGACCCCGAGGTGACACCAGGCCAGCTCGGAGACATAGTCCCACCAGCGTGTCCTAGGCCTTCCACGAGACCTCCTCCCAATAGGACATGCCTGGAGCACCTGCCGAGGGAGGCGACCAGGAGGCATCCGGAACAGATGCCCTAGCCACCTCAGCTGGCTCCTTTCGACGTGGAGGAGTAGCGGCTCGAGTCCGAGCTCCTCCCGGGTAACTGAGCTCCTCACCCGATCTCGGAGGGTGCGCCCAGCCACCCTGCGAAGGAAACTCATTTCGGCCGCTTGTATTCGCGATCTTGTCCTTTCGGCCATTACCCAAATCTCATGACCATAGGTGAGGGTGGGAACGTAGATCGATCGGTAAATCGAGAGCTTTGCCTCAGACTCAGCTCCCTCTTCACCACAACAGTCCGATACAGCGACCGCATCACTGCTGACGCCGCACCGATCCGTCTATCGATCTCACACTCCATCCGTCCCTCACTCGTGAACACGACCCCAAGGACACCCCACCAACCTGAAGCGGGGAGGCCACCTCTTTCCGGGAACTCCTCCCAGACCCGAGTTTTTGCCTCTTTGACCGGATGAGCTGCAGCACGCTTGGCCTGCCGGTACCTCTCAGCTGCCTCCGGAGTCCCACAAGCCAACAAGGCCAGATAGGACTCCTTCTTCAGCTTGACGGCATCCCGGGCGCCACCACCGGGTTCGGGGATTGCCGCCGCGACAGGCACCACAGACCTTACGGCCACAACTACGAGCAGCCGCATCGACAATGGAGGAGGAGAACATGATCCACTCGGACTCCATGTCCTCAACCTCCCTCGGAATCTGGGTGAAGCTCTTCCGGAGGTGGGAGTTAAAGACCCTACTGACAGAGGGATCCACCAGACGTTCCCAACAGACCCTCACAACACGTTTGGGCCTGCCAGGTCTGACCGGCTTCCTCCCCTGCCAGCGGATCCAGCTCACCACCAGGTGGTGATCGGTTGACAGCTCAGCCCCTCTCTTCACTCGAGTGTCCGAGACACACGGCCGGAGATCAGATGACACAACTACAAAGTCGATCATCGACCTCCTGCCTAGGGTGTCCTGGTGCCACGTGCACTTATGGACACCCTTGTGCTCGAACATGGTGTTCGTTATGGACAAACCGTAACTAGCACAGAAGTCCAATAACAGAACACCACTCGGGTTCCGATCGGGGAAGCCGTTCTTCCCCATCACCCCCACCCAGGTCTCACTGTCATTACCCACGTGGGCGTTGAAGTCCCCCAGTAGAACAATGGAGTCCCCAGCCGGAGCACCACCTAGTACCCCTCCCAGGGACTCCAAGAAGGCCGGGTACTCTGCACCGATGTTGGGCCCGTAGGCCGAGACAACGGTGAGAGACCTGTCCCCGACCCGAAGGCGTAGGGACGCGACCCTCTCGTTCACCAGGGTGAACTCCAACATGTGACGGCTGAGCTGGGGGGCTATAAGCAAACCCACCCCAGCCCGCCGCCTCTCCCCGCGGGCAACTCAAGAAAAATGGAGCGTCCAGCCTCTCTCCAGGAATATGGATCCGGAACCCAGGCTGTGCGTGGAGGTGAGCCCGACTATATCTAGCCGGTATCTCTCTACCTCCCGCACAAGCTCAGGCTCCTTCCCCCCCAGCGAGGTGACGTTCCATGTCCCGAACGCCAGAAGCTGCGCACGCGGACCAGGTCGTCGAGGCACCTGCCTTCGACTGCCACCCAGTCCTCTCTGCACCCGACCCCTACGGGTGGTGGGTCCACAGAAGGGCAGGCCCACGTCGTCCGTTCGGGCTGGTTATATTGAAAGAGCAACTTGCAGCTTGGCCTGTGTTAAAATGATGCGATACTTTACAATCCGCTGCCACTCATATAACTTTGGCCTCATTTCAACTTCTCTGTAAATTATGACTCTCTGTAAATATTCTGGTCCATAATGTTAAAGTTGGTGATATTGTAGGCTATATGTTGGAACGAGAACCTCATAGGGTTCAAAAATATGAATAAATAAACTCCCCTAGGCGGCCGCCTGGGTTGTCTATGCCCTGGGCCGGAGACCCACTGATAGCCTTGCTATAGGTTGGAGATTCATGCTGTAGGCTTTGCTTGAAAAGTTTGTACTTTTCCTCTGAAAGTGAAGTTGTTTCTTGGGTGAGGCTGAACATGAACTTATCCAGTGAATGTAATTTGTCAAACCTCTTTTTGGTCCAAGATGACTGAACATTTGAAGCGTACCTCAATGAGAAATGAATTACTGTTTATGAATCAAACTTTAGCAAGCAACATGAATTCATACGTATCATGGCCCAGGATCAAAGGCACATCAAATATTGCCTGTATTAATGACTGCGTTTACTCAACATAGGCTTTATGTGGTTTTAACAAATTCTCTTCCTGGTGTCAAACCTCGTGCCTTCTTGTAAAGGTCATGTGTGATCACCGTTTCAGGATCTGCTGTTCTTTGTTGGTGTTGTAACACTTTGCTCAGAAGAAAATAAGTCTGCTTTTCTGAAGAAACAGAGTTATAGGTTTTTTAAGTAAATATATTCATGAGAAAACTAAATAAAAGTACAGTGGAATGTATAATTTCACAATGCTGCCGGGTGCAGCCTGTACCTCCAGGATATAACGGCAACAGAGACCAGTTTGGGCTTGAATTGACTCAAGTTCAGTCCAAAAAAGGAGTTTTAAACCCTGATAAAGGCCTGGGAGGGAGTGAAGAGGGAGTGAAGAGGGAGTGATGGGGAGAGGGTGGCGGCGTCTGTCGGTCTGAGGGCGGGTCTTCATCACAGCATATAAACTCTGTCAGCTCCGTCTGCAGCACAGGACCTGCTCATCTGCTGTGAGTAAACTCTATTCTCTTTACTTGTTTAGAAATGTGTGTTTAGAAATGTGTGTTTAGAAATGTGTGTTTAGAAATGTGTGTTTAGAAATGTGTGTTTAGAAATGTGTGTTTAGAAATGCAATGTCACCTCCTGATGCAAAGCTTTAGAGAATGAACATGCAGATGTGAAATGTAAGTAATGTCACATGATTAACCGTCCGGTGATAGAACAATAATGTTGGCGTTTTCGTTGCCAGCTCAGACGTGCTTTTACACAAACGTAGTTTTAGTTGATTTTTACAAAACTTTCTCTTAAACCTTGGGGTTCCCATTCGTTTTTAACGTCTAGGTTAAAATTGTCATGGTCCTGTGTTGCCACTCCTCCCCTCCCTCCTGTTTTGTGTTTTGTCTGGCTCCTCCCCTGGGCGGAGCCATCAGATCTGCCACCTGTCACTCACACACCTGCATCCAATCCACTGCTCGTGACCTGCACTTGAAGACCACCAGTTTCTCCACCGTTCCTGGCCAGTTCGTTTGTTTTTCACTACTACTGTCAGTAGACGCTTTGCCCGATCTTGTAACCGGTCGGATTCTCGACTTCGCTTGTTTTTGCCTGCCTGCAACTACCCTGTCTAACTGGATCTCTGGTCTGCTATTGTTTACTTTCCTGTTAATAAATACTTGTATCATTTACCGTCTGTGTTCTGCTTTTGGGTCCGACTTCAAACCGTGACAAAAAACCTCGCTCCGCTACATTTGCCCTAGACCAGGGGTGGGCAATTAATTTTCATAAGGGGCCACATGACAAGCCTGAATTGAGTCGGAGGGCCACACCAACAATAACTCGAACTTATTCTGCTCAACTTTATCCCATTGTACATTACACTAAATCGTTTATTTCGAATAGCTGATACTACTGTTATTATAGGACTATTATATATAGCCATATATTAGACCCGCTTTATGACGTGACTGTGTCCTTTGGCAAGGCACTTCCCTCTCTGCTCTGTGTGAATGTGGAGCGACTGATGGGACTAAAGGAAGTTCTCCCTGTTTCTCCTTCTTCACCACCGTTAGGAGGAACTTGAACCAGTGACCTTTCCGTCATAAGAACCTGCTTTACTCTGAGCGCCTGTCGTAGGAAAAGGCCTGAGAGATACAAGTCACAGAGAAAATGAAACAGTAAAAAAACCAAAGCTGAACAATAAGACACAAATGAACAGAGAATTAAGAGAAAACGGCACAAAAACAACATTGAATGTGTTTTTAAATGTTGATCAATTATTACATTGGCTGAGTTTATTACATCTGTGAACGATTTTCATCTTATCGGTTTATTACATTTTGATTATTGGTTCCTACACGGCCTCACAACTGCATTATTAGTTTCCTAAAAGAAACGTTTATTTAAGCAACACTCATTTTATAGCACTTTTTAGACCCTTGTATTAATGATTTGATGTACTGTCAACACCCTGTGTGTTTCCCAGTTGGGCCCCCAGCTCCTGTCTCTTTATAAGGGGTCTGTGATTGAGTCCTATCCCTCCTCACTGCTGGAGGCGGGGCCAGGGCCGTGTGGGGGGGTCTCTCAGTGTTTCATTGGAGTGTTTGTCCCGCACGTCTGACCTCAGATGTGCCTAACTCAAAAATCACATGCAGTACAGACATTTGGCCTGTAGAGGCGCCGCACGTTTTTAGGCAGAAAGTTGATCTTTTGACTTATTTGCACTAAATGATGACCAGGATATGTAGACAACACTATTGGACAATCATTTATACAGTTTATCAGAAAAAAAGTGATTTGTCTGTAAGTTTTCCTGTACTCTAACCTTTGATAACAAACCCGTCATTTCCAAATTAAAAGCATACTTTTGTTTCTTGACTTGAAGGACAAAGGTATTTATGATTTATTTACTCCATGTGTGTTATCTGTTCATATTTTATGGGCAAAATTTCTCTCAATGCCATTTATTCAAGCAGAAAATGACATTACAATTCTATTATTTTTTTTAAATATGTAAATTTTATTTTAAAAGTTATTTTACAGAAAATACATTTTTTTTTACATGAATTTGTCATTTTGGCTGTGATTCTAAGTAATTCTGAGACACTTATTCCACATTCTGAGACAAAAACTAAAGAAAAAATGATAAAGATTCAAACAAATATATAAATATACAAATACAAAATATATAAATAAGGATATATTTTATACACATAAACATTTGGATTTGAGTGTCCAGAGGGCTGTTTCATAAAACTCGCTCAGTAAAGCTCGGCTTAGGCTCCAAATCCTGGCTTATGTTAGGCACAACAAGTCAAGTTACTGGGTTTCACCAAAGGCACACCGAGCTCGGCTAATCTCACTAATTCAAGACCGGTTCAACTAATGAGCACTTGCTGGTACATGAACAGACCACACTATCGATCACAGAGTTCATTGAGGAATCATGGCCAAGCGTGAACATGCAGCAGACTTCACAGGCCGCCAGCTTTGTTCTGCTACGTTAGCTCGATAGGTAGAGCGCAGGACTCCCATCCACGAGGCTGCTAGATCGATCCCAGCCTCGACTTTTTTATTTATTTTTTGACTCGGAAGAACATAAATTGGCGCTTATGAATTCAAACACTTTAATTTTCACCCCAGGAATTTAAACACATGATAGAAAAAAAAAGAAAACTTGTTAATTTGATCCCCTGTTTGGGGGAACGCATTGCCCCAATTTTCAGTTTTTCAGGGTAAAGATTTGATCCGATATAATGGATATAATAAAGTGTTCCGGCAAATGTTTTGGCCTGTTCCCCGAATCCATCACATCAGACCAAACGTGTTCCTGAAACTACTCATTTACAAATGAAGCACTGGGCCTGTGGGCTAAGGTTCCTTTTATTGGCCAAGCTTTTTGACATAAGTACACAAGTATGGAGTGAATGAATAGTGCAATGTAAAGCGTCTTTGAGTGTCCAGAAAAGCGCTATATAAAACCGATGCATTATTATAATGTCATTAATATGTCACACAACTTTGTATTTCACAGATGAGACACAAAGACAATGTTGGTGTGTATTTATAATTCATTGCATAAAGTGATGATTTTTTTATGTTTTCTTTTTCATATTTTTGAGGCCAACATACATTTTGGCCAGATGATGGCGCTAATACCCTGCTTGTTTCATTCACAATGCCCATTGGTGTTGGATTCTACCAAGAAGAAACATAGCTGGACCTCTGGTCACCGAAAACATGCATAAAACGTGCTTTTTGCTTTTGAATCCAAGATTAATGTTGAGAGTTAATTCATACTAAATTCTCATTCATACTGAAAAAAACAAAAACAAGTATAAGATTAGAGCGGAATCAGGAATTGAACCCCGAGCTCTCATGTGAGAGCCCGTCTTCTTAATGAAGAACACAGCTCTACCGCGCATGCACACATCAGGGCAATAACAAAGTAGTGGGTGCTTTAGCGCCCCCTGTCAGGAGCGTGTGGACAGTGGACCGTTATGCTGCTTGTGAAATAAAGCGCCCTCTGCAGGTGGAGGCTATTATTCACATGGAGAGTCTAAAATGAAGTTTTGATGTTCACTGACACAGATTAATGGCACATCAGGACAATTACAAAGGTAGTGTAGGGTTACAGAGGAGCAGTTATGGAAACACGGCCCCCGAGGGCCGATCGATGCTGCTTTCATTGTCATTGAGTCATTAATCTCAGAACGTGGGAAAAGTGTCCCAAAAGTAATCTTGGATTCAAAAGCAAAAAGCTTTGTTTTCAGTGACCAGGACACGCAAATCTATTAAGTCTATTAAATACATATGATTATTTATATATCAATTCAATTCAATTCAACTTTATTACGGACTCGAGGTCCAAAGAGACAGAGTGACATCACAAACAAACAACACCAAAATACAAAAAACTACACAGTCCCTTTAAAAAGACAGCTATACCGGTGCCTCCACATTCTTGACTGATAGCGAATGGCACTACAGGTGACATCATCCACTGAACCAATGACTGCATTCACCGACTTATTCAGACGGCATATAAAACAGTACATAAGCATCCGCAGTGTGACTCACAGCGTGTTTATTCCAGCAGTGACAAACATCTCACTCGCACTGGTCCACCTCGGCCTCCTGAGAAGCACATGCAGAGCGTCGTTATAGGCCACCTGCAACCTTTGCAATGTCCCTTTTTTATAGTTCCACCAAAGGTGCGCTGTGTACAGAGGTGGACAATATGATCTGAACATCATTTTCACTTTGTCCGTACAAAAAACAAAGTTACGCTCCAGCGTGTTTGCCTGGGCATACCCATCCATCCATCTTCTTCCACTTGTCCGTTGCCGGGTCGTGGGGGCAGCTGTTGGAGCTGCACCAGCCCCTATAGCGCCCCCTGCAGGTGGTGGGTCCACAGAAGGACGGCCTCATGGTTCTAACCGGGCCTGTAAGTCTCTCATAAGGGGCTTCAGAAGCCTGGGCGTACAACATTGTCTGTTTATGTCAGCACCATCAGACAAGTCTTCTATATTAAAGGTTTGAATCTTCAAACCATTTTTTTATTTGTTTTTTCTCTCAGAATTACTGTTTGATTCCAGAGGATAAATGAAAAATCACAGCCAAAATGGCAGATTCGTGTAAAAAGTGAATTTTCTATAAAATAACATTTTAATAAAATTCTTGCAGATGGGGAGTGAAACCTTGGAGATGCCGGCTCTCGGTCGTCCCTTTAAACTGGGGATGTTGTACGACTGCAGAGCAGACAAACTGGTGCCGGGTAAGGGAACCCTGAAAATTATAAATTTTCTTTGGCTTTATCCAGGCCGGTCGCGGAGGCTGCAGTCTGTCCACGCTCAGCTCTTCAGGAAAGCTGCAGCTGAATTCTTGGAAGCCCCATTATACGTCAATGGGAAAAAATTGTCCAAATTCCGGCATATTGCGGAAAAAATGTAAATCACAGAATTCCCAAAAGTAATAGCAGACAACATGCATGTTGAGGTATAACTTGCGGAAATTGCTGAAACTATGAAGGCTGTGAAACGCGCAGAAAATCCGGGAAAATATATAATGGATAAAGAACGTGAAAACCAAAGCATGAAGCCCCCGATTACAGAGCTCCCACCACCAAACCCCTCCACCACGATAAGGTGGAGGGGAATAGTCAATAGATATGCAAATTTACAAGATAAAGTTTATGTCCAAATTTAAGATATGTGAATGTTGGTGATTAATGTTAATATTTCTAAACCTTTCTCTTTCAGGGTTAACACTCTGGGATCATGAGGCACTGGAGCAGGACATGACAGAGAGGCCTAAACCCAACAGTGAATTTGAGATTGTTGCGTCTGAATCCATCTCTGACAAGTCCTCGTCACTGGGAGTGGAAGCTTCTCTAAAAGCTAGTTTCTTTAGTGGACTCATCTCAGTCGAAGGCTCAGCGAAATACCTGAATGATCAGAAGACTTCGAAACACCAGGCCAGAGTCACTCTGCAGTACAAAACCACAACCACGTTCAAAGAACTTACGATGAATCAACTCGGGAGAGGAAACATTAAGCATCCGTATGTCTTTGAGAAAGGCTTAGCCACACACGTGGTGACGGCCGTCCTCTACGGAGCTCAGGCCTTCTTCATCTTTGACCGACAAGTGTCTGATACTGAAAACCTCCAGGACATTCAAGGAAACATCCATGCAGTGATCAAGAAGATCCCCACTATCTCCATCGAGGGACAAGCAGGTCTGAAAATGGAAGACAAGGATAAAGAAAAAGTGAACAAATTCTCCTGTAAATTCCACGGAGATTTCAATCTAAGCCAGAGCCCGGTGACGTTTGAAGATGCAGTGAAAGTTTACAAAGACCTGCCCTCACTCCTGGGCCCCAACGGAGAAAAGGCTGTCCCAGTCAAAGTGTGGCTGCTGCCGCTGAAGACTCTGGACTCTGCGGCCGCTAAACTGGTGAGACAGATCAGTGTAGGCCTCGTGTTTGAGGTGGAGAAAACTCTGGAGCTTTTTGGAGACCTACAAATGAGATGTCACGATGTGATGAAAAGCACTACTGTACGACAGTTTCCTCAAGTCGCCACAAAGATCAAAACGTTTATGGAATTCTGCTCCGAGTACAAGCTGGGACTCCAAGGAATATTGGCCAGAAAGCTTCCGTCGATACGTGGAGGAGGAGAGGAGGAGGCAGAACTCGCAGAGATACTGAAGAAACGAGCTGCATCTCCATTCAGTAACGACTGTCTGAACCAGTGGCTCAGCTGTAAAGTCAAAGAGGCCAACTTTATCAAAACGTTCACAAATATGATGGAAAAAGCTGAAATTGTCTCTTCACAAACAGAACTGGATGAGAGGTCATGTGACATCAAGAATGCTGTTTGTTATGTCTTCACCTCTCTGGAAAGTGAAGAGCCATATCTCGCTGCTTTAGACAAGTATCTAAAAGGCGGCCAATCAGATGAGGCCTGTCCACGAGCCAAGGACATAGAGAAAGAGCAGTGGTACAGTTCCAAATCCGTCCGAGAGGCAGTCGCACAGAGAGCGAAGCTGTTTGGGGATTTCGCAGAGGCCAACCAGGGCAAAGAGGAGGTGAAGTTCTTCATTGTTGGTTTTAAAGATGAAACCTATAAAGGTTCAACCATCTGCCATTACGAAGATGGATGTGAAACCACTGACAACTTTGAACCCCCATCAAAGCCTGAGGAAGTAAAGGTGGCTGAAGTTACTCACAACAGCGTGAGTCTGAGTTTCTACGCCCCCACACATGCAGCGGAGGCTGTCACTGGCTACCGGCTGGAGCACTGTGAGAGCGGAGGACAGTGGAAGCAGCAGACTGAAGCTAAGGCCGGGACAGTCGTAGTAACCGGACTGACTCCAGACACAGATTACAGTTTCAGAGTGAGTGCTGTCACTGATGTGGGGCTGGGACCTGCTGCTGAAGTCAAGTCTAAAACCTGCCCTGAACCTGAGGGGCCCAGGCGCCCCTCTGAAGAGCTGCGGCTCCGGAGCAAAGTGATAGAAACCAAAGGATCTCTGGAGATCTTAGAGGTCCCACTGAAGAAGGACAACCTGGATATCAAAGGCTGTGCGCGCTTCATCTACGGGAAAGACTCGGTGAAGAAGAACTGTACCATCATGGTGATGGGAGCCACTGGCGCAGGAAAGTCCACTCTCATCGATGGCATGATCAACTACATCCTGGGCGTCCAGTGGACCGACGCATACCGCTTTAAACTGTTGGTTGAGGAAACCAAATCCCAATCAGAGAGTCAGACGGCTGAGGTGACCGTGTACAAAGTCAACTTTGATGATGGATTCATGATCGACTACTCTCTCACCATCATCGACACGCCGGGCTTTGGAGACACCAGAGGCATCAAGAGAGACCAAGAGATCACTGAGCAAATCCGGAACCTCTTCTCCAATGACTTTGGGGTCAATGACATCCACGCTGTCTGTTTTGTGGTCCAGTCTGCTCTCGCTCGTCTTGGCGCGACACAGCGCTATGTGTTTGACTCGGTTCTCTCCATTTTTGGTTCCGACGTGGCAGAGAACATCAGGATTCTGGTGACTTTCGCCGATAGTGAGATTCCTCCCGTTCTAGAAGCGATAACAAAGGCAGAGGTCCCGTGTCCCAAAACCAAAGATGGCCTGCCGGCTTATTATAAGTTCAACAACTCAGCAGTGTTTGCTGAAAACAAAACCTCTGGGGGCTTTAACGAGATGTTCTGGAACATGGGAAAAGCAAGTATGAAGAGTTTCTTTGACGCCTTAGATAAGATCGAGCCCAAGAGTCTGACTCTGACAAAAGAGGTTCTCCAAGAAAGAAAGCGGCTCGAGGAATCTGTTAGAGATTTAGAAAGGAAAGTAAAGGAAGGATTGGCCAAGCTGGATGTGATAGAGCAGACAGAAGATCAGATCAAGAAGCACGAAGCAGAGATTGAGAGAAATAAGGACTTTGAAATCAGTGTCTCAGTCAAAAAGCCTTTTCAGGAGGACATTTCTGGGACAGGGAACTACATCACCAACTGCCAGGTCTGTCATAACACCTGCCATTATCCGTGCCCCATAGCAGACGATTCGGCTAAAGCGGGGTGCTCGGCAATGGGTCCAGATGGGAACTGCACACAGTGCAAACACAAATGTCACTGGACTAAACACTTCAACCAGAAATACAGATGGGAGTACAAACAAGTAGTGGAGAAGCAGACAGTGGTCGAGTTAAAGAATAAATATCTTAAAGGAACCGAAGACAAGAAAACAACAGAGGATTTATTGTCAAAACTGAAGCAAGAATACCAGCGGTTTAAGGACAAAGTCAGTGCGATGGTGCGTGAGGCCACGGGTTTCATAAATCGACTGAAAGCGATCGCTCTGAAGCCAAACCCTCTCTCAACTCCAGACTACATCGACATGCTTATAGAGACAGAAAGGAACAAGCGTGACGCTGGATGGCAAAAGCGAGTGGAGTATCTTGAGGAGGAGAAGAAGAAGGCGGAATTACAGTCGAAAGTTGACAAAGGAGGGGATATTCTGTTCACTCGCTGAAGTAAGTCAAAGGCCCAATCCCATTTCTCTCACTTGCACTCGTTTTAGACCCTAGCACTCGGTTATGCGCGTTCACGTTTAAGGGTAGGGTGTCCCAATACTTTAGGGAGCAAGAGGAAGTGGCTATCTCCCCTTGAAAAGGCCCCTCCGCAGCGAGTCAGATCAGGAGCTGACTTGCGGCCGAGGGAGTATAAACATGGCGGCTACCGGTGGAAGCGACAACTACAAATGTAAGAATATATACGCAAATAAGCCTGTCAAAATTCTGAAATGTGTTGGAATATCTTAGTTAGATGTTTATGCAATGGTCCTCTAAGTTATAGTTTGAAAGTCGCTATTTGACCACGTTCGTAAAAATGCCGAGTGCTTCGCCAGAGTCTGCCCGTCAATAGACACTCACGGCCGGGTGTGTATCCCAGTGTGTGCCCCGGTGTACATGTGGATGTTTCGCGCTTATTCAGGTTCTCAATCTACTGACTCAAAAAATTGTCTCAAGCTGAACCCTTTCTCCTGTGAGGACTGTTGCTTGTTTACGTTCTACTTATGTGACATAGATGATTATTGATTGAAAACAGTAATGCATCATGTTTAATTGTTTAATAGACTGGATGAAACTATACGGTCTGAATGTGTAGGTCCTCTTGTTTTTAGACACAATGGTAGTTGGCAACTAAGTTGAGTCAAGTGCCAAAATTAAACAAACAACATACCTGAAACATCCCGACCGTCACAAACATACGGCGAACGCGGCTACTGTTTCGTATATTTCCTCTCCGTTGATTTATCAAACGTAGATAAATCAACATGGCACACACAACAGGCAGGAGCTACGTATTTCTTGTTATTGTAGTTTATGTGTATAAACTGTGTATTACCGCTATCTACTAAACGGGGGTGAAATCAAACACGTCTATGTTGTGCGTGACGTAAGGAACACGTTCTCTGCCCCAATTTGCATACTAGTGTTGTCCCATTCCTTAGGGGAGAATCTTCACTTGCACTTCCCTCACTGAGGGGACTCTAATGTGGAGGAAACTCATAGCGAGTGTTCTCAGACCAAGTGAGAGAAATGGGATTGGGCCAAAGTGTTTATTAAAGCATTGTGGGGTATAAGCATGAATTGGGATCCTGGGCTAGAAACTAGAGATGCACCGATCCAGCTGTTTTGCATCCGATACCGATACTGGGGGATTAAGTATCTGCCAATATCCGATACCAAGAGACTTAAAGTGGCAGCTGTGAGTGAAAAAGTGAATGATCCTCTTTTCTCTGTGTGAGATCAACAAGTCTTGTCTTTTCTTTCAAACGAAATGTTACAGATCAATTACCAAATATAGCTAACTGTAATGAAAAACATTAAACAAGGATCACTGGACTTTTCTGCACTTAATATCAGCTACATATACATATAAAACTTATGACAAATATATCAGTTATTGTCTAACAGCATTTCATAAACTAAAATACAAACACGTGTCCACTCCAGCAGAGGACAATATTATTTTATTACTTTAAATAAGTCCATATTCACTGAGGTTTAGTTGATTTAAAGTTGTGCTTTAATTTTTATTTTTTAAGTGAAAACTGAAATAAGTTCAGTTTTGGATATTTTAAATTGATAACCGATACCATATTTTTTTAAGATCAGCTCCGATATTCGATACCAGGATCGGTGCATCCGCTCCTCACTGAGTAACAGCCACTGTTTCTAGTTTCAAAGTATTTGCCTGAGTCACAGCGGTAATTGTGGCCAAACAAGGATGTACAGTGTTGCTTTTTGACTCGTCTCTAACCTGTTCTTTTCTCCGTTGTAGTGCACTCACTCAAAGTGGAAGACGTGGCTGGATGAATGGACAGTGCACTCACTGAAGAGCGAGAGAAACTGCATTTGGACATTTGTAATACTATATACAGCTCTGCTTCTCTATATTACATGTATCTAGGCTCATGGTGGGACTCAAATAAATGTTTAACCGTGTAGTGTTAATTACGGCCTTTGTCATTAATTTCTCACAATTAAGCATCATTTATTTAGGGTTTGAATTTATCTTTATCTCGTGGCTGAGGTCCATCTCCTTTTCTTATTAAATCCACTGGAAATACGGTCCGTGTATAAAGTATAATTCATTTTTCGTTTCCACGTTTCAGAATGAAAGTGTTCGTGCATATTTCCTTTTATCGATTTTCAAATTAAAATCCAAAACAAATTAACCAAAACACAACGTTTCTCATTTTTGGTAATGAAACGAAATCAGTCCAAATGGCTTCAATTTGGATCAAAGATGTATCATATGGTGGGTTTTCTCTTCACCTGATGCCATCGTTGGGTATTAAACAGATCAAATGACATGTCAGCTAAAGAAAAAACAAGCACATATGAAGTGAATACCTGTAATTCAGTTCAAGTTAATCCACTATGTATTTAATGAGTAGAGTTATTTAGTTCAACAGCGTGTCACCGTGACCGCAAATTCCAGTGCGCCATCTAGTGGGCTGTGGCTCAACCTGCTAATGCAGGTGGGCTGTCTCTGCCTCGTGCGTATCTGGAAGTGAAATCCCAGTTAAACATAAAAGCAGCACTGAGCGCCAACTCCTGAAGAAGTGAGTCAAATGTGTGCGGGCCAAGTAAGTCTCGCTCAGAATAGGCTAAAGAAGACAAGTCCTTCAGGTGTGTCAAGGCGGACCATAATATGCACCGTACAGTCAACTCAGCTTCCGGTTGACCACAAACAAATAAAACAATATAACAAAATCAAATAAGGCTTTGTTAGTAATTTAAAATGCCATTTTTCGTTGTATGCATCATATACAAAAATCCAAATTGAAGCCATTTGGACTGATTTCGTTTCATTACCAAAAATGAGAAACGTTGTGTTTTGGTTAATTTGTTTTGGATTTTAATTTGAAAATCGATAAAAGGAAATATGCACGAACACTTTCATTCTGAAACGTGGAAACGAAAAATGAATTATACTTTATACACGGACCAAATACGTCCCACTTCTTAATGTCGCCAACTTTTATTTCCATTTGAAAGAATAAACAAGTTTGTTCTAAAATCCTCTTGAGGCTATTGCAAGTAGGAAAAGCACCTCTAACAAAAATATGTTTCCATGACAATGAGTTATTTGAAGTAGATGTTCTACAGCTCCACTGTTACTATTGGATGTCAAAACACAACAACAAAGCTTCCAAACAAACCAAAGTGTGCATAAGAACATTTCATTATATATTTGATAGGGACATTAATGAACAGCTGCACATGTGGACTGTAAATATGTCAGGAGAGATGCTAGTTTCCATCTGTAGACCCTAGGCATGCAACAAATACACAATTTACAAAATGCAACAAACCACAGCAAATACAAGTTTTGTCAGGCCTGGTTTTCCTTTAGCCACTGTTTGAAGTGTGCTTTAAAGTGGCCAGAGTTGGAGTCTCTCTGACAGATAAAGGAAGGCTATTCCAGTACTGCCTTTGACAGAGAGCACAGTCTGTCTAAAGGAGGTTCGCCCTTTGTGGAACCTCACAGTCTCCTCAAGCTAATGCCCTGGTGCCCATCCCACTCTCCCACTCACAGACTTTAGTTGAATGAAATCCTGCAGTGAAGGAGGGACAAGTCCATTCAATCCTTTGTATACAAGGCAACCATATGTGACCAGTCACACAAGACACAAGTCGGTTCTGGGGCATTTTGAGGTTTTCGCAGATTAGTAAAGTGTAGGCTCCAAGCTTTCCAACAATGTGTAACACATGGAAATCGGATAATATTCGGAGGCGTAGCGGTGATTTGATGTTTACAATTCCCAAAAGGCCAAAGGGCTGAAAAAGCTCACCAAAGATTTGGTCCATTCTCAGCAAAGGTTATTGCTTCCACAACAAACCATTGTTTACCAGTTTCAATGGCCCTCATTTATCAACATTGCGTAAACAAATGGTGTATGCGTAGGTGTATTTCCGATATACGCCAGAGGGTGTGTGACTTTTATGAACCTGTGCTTTCCGCTCAGATCTTATCGTACGCAAGAGAAACTGATGGTAAATGCCACGGAGAAATCCCAGCGTCATTTGAATGAAACGCACAAAAATATTCACGTATGAAGAGGCCTCACCCACGGGTTTTACGGCACGCACAAAACACAGCAAAAAAGAACATTTCTCCAACCAGGAAATGATAAATAGTTGTTTATATGATATTAAAAAATCTGTCAGTAACCAACGTTAACCTTATAGCCAATCCAAGATCACATTTACTAATAAAAAGAAAAGAAAGAAATAGGCTAATAATAAAAAGTGACCTTTATTAAATAAGCTGTAGGTCTAAATAGCCTGTATAAAAAAGGGTATAAAATAAGACCACATAAAACAAAAGCGTGGATACAACGCTGCAGTCAGAGCAGACTCTGGGCCATGATCTGAACCAGTGAAAAGCAGCTCAGCTCCGCGGACTCAGCACTAGAGCCGGGGCAGGACTACGGGTCTTTCGGCCTCAGCAGAGTTTTCCTCCGGGAGGAAACAGGTGCGCAGAGAGCTGACAGCCGACCGGAACCTAACCAACCCGTCCGGACCGAAGACAGCCCTACGAGACGTGTTTCGATCATTCCCCTGACGAGAGGAGAGGGCGCGGTCAGCAGACCCTGTGCTCCGCTCAAACCCGGACTTTACAAACCCGTCCGGACCGACGAAAGCTGTGGAGCTGTCGAAGGATTTGTTTGACGCCCGGGATACTCGCGAGCATGGAATACGGTCCACAGACTCAAACCAACCAGAACACGGAGCAGGGTCTCGCGCAGACCCAGGTGAGGCCCGGTGTCCCGGTACACGGCAGCGGCCGCGGGTGTGAGGCGGGGAATCCACACAAAGTTTGCGCATGCAGCAGTATTTTGTTAAAAACAAAAAACAAAACATAAATATAAAAAACATCGTAAGCGTCTCTGTGGCAGCAGTCCAGGTTCTAGAGTCTCTGGTCCAGGTTCTAGAGTCTCTGGTCCAGGTTCTAGTGTCTCTGGTCCGGGTTCTAGTGTCTCTGGTCCAGGTTCTAGAGTCTCTGGTTCAGGTTCTAGTGTCTCTGGTCCGGGTTCTAGAGTCTCTGGTCCAGGTTCTAGAGTCTCTGGTCCAGGTTCTAGAGTCTCTGGTCCAGGTTCTAGTGTCTCTGGTCCGGGTTCTAGTGTCTCTGGTCCAGGTTCTAGTGTCTCTGGTCCAGGTTCTAGTGTCTCTGGCCCAGATTTTAGAGTCTCTGGTCCAGGTTTTAGAGTCTCTGGTCCAGGTTTTAGAGTCTCTGGTCAAGGTTCTAGAGTCTCTGGTCCAGGTTCTAGTGTCTCTGGTCCAGGTTCTAGAGTCTCTGGTCCAGGTTCTAGAGTCTCTGGTCCAGGTTCTAGTGTCTCTGGTCCGGGTTCTAGTGTCTCTGGTCCGGGTTCTAGTGTCTCTGGTCCAGGTTCTAGTGTCTCTGGTCCAGGTTCTAGTGTCTCTGGCCCAGGTTCTAGAGTCTCTGGTCCAGGTTTTAGTGTCTCTGGTCCAGGTTTTAGAGTCTCTGGTCCAGGTTCTAGAGTCTCTGTTCCAGGTTCTAGAGTCTCTGGTCCAGGTTCTAGAGTCTCTGGTCAAGGTTCTAGTGTCTCTGGTCCAGGTTCTAGAGTCTCTGGTCCAGGTTCTAGTGTCTCTGGTCCAGGTTCTAGAGTCTCTGGTCCAGGTTTTAGAGTCTCTGGTCCAGGTTCTAGTGTCTCTGGTCCAGGTTCTAGTGTCTCTGGTCCAGGTTTTAGAGTCTCTGGTCCAGGTTCTAGAGTCTCTGGTCCAGGTTCTAGAGTCTCTGGTCCAGGTTCTAGTGTCTCTGGTCCAGGTTCTAGAGTCTCTGGTCCAGGTTCTAGAGTCTCTGGTCCAGGTTCTAGTGTCTCTGGTCCAGGTTCTAGTGTCTCTGGTCCAGGTTCTAGAGTCTCTGGTCCAGGTTCTAGTGTCTCTGGTCCGGGTTCTAGTGTCTCTGGTCCAGGTTCTAGTGTCTCTGGTCCAGGGTCTAGTGTCTCTGGCCCAGGTTCTAGAGTCTCTGGTCCAGGTTCTAGTGTCTCTGGTCCAGGTTCTAGAGTCTCTGGTCCAGGTTCTAGAGTCTCTGGTCCAGGTTCTAGTGTCTCTGGTCCAGGTTCTAGTGTCTCTGGCCCAGGTTCTAGAGTGTCCAGGTTCTAGTGTCTCTGGTGCATGTTTTAGAGTCTCTGGTCCAGGTTCTAGAGTCTCTGGTCCAGGTTCTAGAGTCTCTGGTCCAGGTTCTAGTGTCTCTGGTCCAGGTTCTAGTGTCTCTGGCCCAGGTTCTAGAGTGTCCAGGTTCTAGTGTCTCTGGTGCATGTTTTAGAGTCTCTGGTCCAGGTTCTAGAGTCTCTGGTCCAGGTTCTAGAGTCTCTGGTCCAGGTTCTAGTGTCTCTGGTCCAGGTTCTAGCGTCTCTGGTCCAGGTTCTAGTGTCTCTGGTCCAGGTTCTAGAGTCTCTGGTCCAGGTTTTAGAGTCTCTGGTCCATGTTCTAGTGTCTCTGGTCCAGGTTCTAGTGTCTCTGGTCCAGGTTCTAGTGTCTCTGGTCCAGGTTCTAGAGTATCTGGTTCAGGTTCTAGTGTCTCTGGTCCGGGTTCTAGTGTCTCTGGTCCAGGTTCTAGTGTCTCTGGTCCAGGTTCTAGTGTCTCTGGTCCAGGTTCTAGTGTCTCTGGCCCAGGTTCTAGAGTCTCTGGTCAAGGTTCTAGTGTCTCTGGTCCAGGTTTTAGAGTCTCTGGTCCAGGTTCTAGAGTCTCTGGTCCAGGTTTTAGAGTCTCTGGTCCAGGTTCTAGAGTCTCTGGTCCAGGTTCTAGAGTCTCTGGTCCGGGTTCTAGTGTCTCTGGTCCAGGTTCTAGTGTCTCTGGTCCAGGTTCTAGAGTCTCTGGTCCAGGTTCTAGAGTCTCTGGTCCAGGTTCTAGTGTCTCTGGTCCGGGTTCTAGTGTCTCTGGTCCGGGTTCTAGTGTCTCTGGTCCAGGTTCTAGTGTCTCTGTTCCAGGTTCTAGTGTCTCTGTTCCAGGTTCTAGAGTCTCTGGTCCAGGTTCTAGAGTCTCTGGTCCAGGTTCTAGAGTCTCTGGTCCAGGTTCTAGTGTCTCTGGTCCGGGTTCTAGAGTCTCTGGTCCAGGTTCTAGAGTCTCTGGTCCAGGTTCTAGAGTCTCTGGTCCAGGTTCTAGTGTCTCTGGTCCGGGTTCTAGTGTCTCTGGTCCAGGTTCTAGAGTCTCTGGTCCAGGTTCTAGTATCTCTGGTCCGGGTTCTAGTGTCTCTGGTCCAGGTTTTAGAGTCTCTGGTCCAGGTTCTAGAGTCTCTGGTCCAGGTTCTAGAGTCTCTGGTCCAGGTTCTAGTGTCTCTGGTCCAGGTTCTAGTGTCTCTGGTCCAGGTTCTAGTGTCTCTAATCCAGGTTCTAGAGTCTCTGTTCCAGGTTCTAGAGTCTCTGGTCCAGGTTCTAGAGTCTCTGGTCCAGGTTCTAGAGTCTCTGGTCCAGGTTCTAGTGTCTCTGGTCCAGGTTCTAGTGTCTCTGGTCCAGGTTCTAGTGTCTCTGGTCCAGGTTCTAGAGTGTCTGGTCCAGGTTTTAGAGTCTCTGGTCCAGGTTCTAGAGTCTCTGGTCCAGGTTCTAGAGTCTCTGGTCCAGGTTCTAGTGTCTCTGGTCCAGGTTCTAGTGTCTCTGGTCCAGGTTCTAGTGTCTCTGGTCCAGGTTCTAGAGTCTCTGGTCCAGGTTCTAGTGTCTCTGGTCCAGGTTCTAGAGTCTCTGGTCCAGGTTTTAGAGTCTCTGGTCCAGGTTCTAGTGTCTCTGGTCCAGGTTCTAGTGTCTCTGGTCCGGGCAGAGCCTCTGGGCTCGGACCCGTGTCGGTGCAGCTCAAGTCCATAAACATGAACGCTGTGGCCTTGTTTCATGTTTAAATCACTCATGAGGATCATATGTGATTCATGCTGTTAAAACTGTTTTCCTGCTGTTCAGTGTTTAGTTAAATTGGTGTATGATGTTCCACCTCCTGACTCGGTGTAGGATCTGAGCCACCGTACGCCAGGTGTAGGTGCGCTCAGATTGATAAATGCCAAAACAGGCGGTGATTTTTCGTATACCCACATACGCTCTGATTTCACCGTACGCCAGGTGTACGGTGGCAAGTTTGATAAATCAGGGCCATTATGTGTATCTGTTTTATTTTTGGTTTCATTTCTTGATCTCACCTCACAGCAGAAGGTTGTTATTGTTCTTTTTCATTTTTTTTATATCAATTGATAAACTGTCACTGGCTTGAGAATGTGTTGTGTAACATCTGTAACTTTTATGTTAAAAATAATTTTAATGTTCAAATCAAAAACTGTGATATATTATACAGTATGAATATGAATCCAAGTATGAATAGGAATCAGAATAGATTTTCTTGACATTGTTTTTTTTTTTTGCTAATAATAAATAATAAGCAATAAACTATTGAAAATAAATGTATATATCAATCAATAACACATCACTCCTGTCCTTCAACAGCTCCACTGGCTCCCCATCACCCACCATTATTTTACTTGTGGATGTGAGGCGACCTTGAGTGTCTTGAAAGGCGCCCAAGAAATAAAATGCATTATTATTATTATTATTATTAATAAAGCAAAGCACTCAAACAGTGCTTAGAGAGCGCTTTTCATACCAGAATGATGAGATAAGTTTACAATATATTTAAAAAACAAGAGAAGAGATCTGGTGTTTGGGTATTATAATGTTATTGCAGTGCTCTGATTTATGAAACCTCACACAGTAGACTGTTTCTACACATCATCCCCCCAAAATTCAGAATTTACACATAATATGAATACTTTTTAAGTGAGTTATAAATATTATTTATAATTAATGAACTTATCAAAACTGATTAAATGATACTTCTCTAAAACAGTTCAGAGGTGAAAGGAGAACGGTTTCTTGTCCAAGATTTCTATGGCTTTTTAAAAAAAGAGATTCTATTGGTTTGAGTGTTGTACCAGCAGCAAGTGACCATAGAATCATGGAGTGTAAAAACATCCGGGCCGCATACAGAGACATAAGGGGTCTTACCTGTCTAAAATTTGATACATTGAAATTAACCATTTTAACATGTTTCTTAAATGTCAGCGTTGGGTCCAATGTCAGTCCCATGTACTTGAACTCTGTGACGAGGCTGAGCTCTACTCCACTGAGGAAAACATTGGACCGCTCTAATTCGGTTACTTTTGGAAATGGTGGAAAAGACAATTTGGATAAAACAATCTGATGGTTTACAGTATCTAAAAAAGTCTAAAAACCAGCCCGTGCACATAGGCATGTTTATCAAGGCCTATGACTTTTTCAACAAAAAGACAGTTGGCAGATTTGGTGGGGTGGTGGTTACAAAACCAAATTGCACCAAACTTAATAAGTTCAACAAATGTTTCACAGGTATATTTAGTGAGTCTTTGTACAGTTCTAAAAAATGTGTATCTGACCATGTATATCCTTTGTGTGAGTAATTTGGGGTAGTGTTCCCGCACGCCTGCTGGGGGCGCACTGTCTATAAAAGACCCCGGTTTCGTGTTGTTTGCCCTCTGACCTTGTGTATATCCCGCTGCCTGTTGTACCCGGCGCTGGCGTTGGGGATTTATGTCCAACAGGTATTTTTGCAACATTTATTTAAAATTCATCCTTTACGCTCGCCCTGATTACTGCCCATCGCTGTCTTGATGTAAAACTGTCTGTGATTTGGGTCTATCCAGCGGTCGGCGGGAACTTGTTGGAGGACTCTCTGACCAAACATGAAATCTGTATCTCATGGACTAAACATATATCTGTGTTAAAGCTTTTAAATTAAGCATACGATATGAAATGAAATGGGCGGCACGGTAGCGCAGTGGTTAGCGCTCGTGCTTCACAGCTAGAAGGTCCTGGGTTCGATTCCCACCTGGACGGGGCCTTTCTGTGTGGAGTTTGCATGTATTCCACGTGTCTGCGTAAGTTTCCTCCGGGTACTCCGGTTTCCCCTACCACTAAAAACATGTACAATAGGCCAGCTTGAATGAGAGTGTGTTTGAGAGTGTGCATGGGGGACGATGGACGCAAATTAGCCCAAGGCTAATGTGGCTTGTTTACATGCATGAGACCCATGTATGTTCATTAACATGCACTGTCCCGACTAAAGACAGGAATATTCAGCGCTAATACCGTTAGCACCCCTGTCTTTTACCATGTAATCAAGCATCGTGCTAATCGCTCGCTAATGCGTTTTTTGAAGGTTAACTCTAAAGGTCGCCAATGTTATTTACATTGCAATGCATTCTGGGTAGTGATGTCAAATGGTTGCACCACCCAGTACCGAAGATACCGGTTAGCAGTGATGAACTCCTGTTTTCAGTTCTAGCCCACAGCGTGTTTTAGACCACAAGAAAAGTGAGGAAGAAGTCCGTGATGAAGATGGAGAGGGAAATAGTAATACATATAAAAATGTATCGTACTGTAATTCGTAGCCCTACTAAACGGCGGCACCTGGTGGTTTGAAAAATGTATGCCACTGCCTTAATTTGTTCTGAAATGTGAACCAAATTGACAGGAATGTGGTTTCATCACACATAAAGATATGAGGATAACTGCACTGAAGATTGTGAGAATAGAAATTAACATGGGCGTACAATAAAGTAGGCCTATAGTTTAATAAAAATATTTTAAAAAAACACGCCACAAAGTTCAGTTTAGCGTGGGCCAACAGCTACTACTTGAATATTTGGCAGCACCCTAGATTGGCAAATTATAGAGGAGACCCTAAATGATTTATATAGCTGGGTTACATTTATCATGGTAACAAACTGGAATGTCTTCCCTGAGCTTTAGCTGAGCCTTTAACCAAATCAAACTTACACTAGAGTGTGGCTAACAAGTTGAAGGGCAGTAATTGCTATTTTAAGCGAGGGACGAGCATATAGGAAATTATCGCACTAAAACCATAAAGTGGCTACACCTGAGGGCCACAACCTGTGTTTTTCTCCGCACGGTGCGGACTCCAGTGCCTCTGAAGATCCAAGTGTGCTACTGGTGCTGTAGTTAGAAGATATGTCATGTCACTGTCTGAATCGGCTTCACATTAACGGTGACTGGTGACCAACCAAGAGCAGCCCGTTTTTAAAGTATTAGCCTACTAGCTCTGGACGTTTAACTGGCTAGCCAGCAAGTGTGTTCTAAAAAAAAAAAAAAACACACACACGAAAATAGATAAATAACTAAACAGTGCTGGTATTTTAACAAACAACATGCGTCTATACTTGTGTGGCAATACGAGAAATGCAGGAAAAATAAAGATTTTGACAACGCCACCTAGGATAGGCCTAGGACCCTGCACAAGGCAGACACAAGTTCGTTTTACCTTTTAGTCAATCACAGGGCAGAGACAGGACCTTTACATATCATAATAGCGCTTTTATTTAACAGTTCTTTAAAATATCACTCTTTAAAATAGTATCAATGGAACATAAACTCAAACCCAAACAAAATACAAAACATGCAAAAGACAATATAGAAATAAATTAAACAGCAGCCAATTACAGTTAAAAATGTACAAAATGTGCAATTTCATAACCCAGTTAGTCTGTGGAAGCTAAAGAGTTAATTCCAAATAAAACAAGTTGGAAAGGTTTACCAACTAGGTTTGGGATGGGGGCATCCAGAACAGCAGAATGGGAGGAGTTGTGCCACTGGAAGCAGCGCAGTGAATGGTGTGGGCCAAGACGGTATCCCCAGCAGACGCGGGAGGTGCAGTTGGTCCCGCTATGGTGTAAACACACCAAATCAGGAAACGGAAAGATTAGAATTTGAAAAGGAGTCAGGCAGAAACCAGCAACTTACCAGTCAGGAGAAGCACCGGTCCTCAGACCCCGACGGAGGCGCGCTCCCCGGCCTCCGCAAACAACGTGTGCAAATCGCACTTATTGAAGCACCACACTATACGAGTGAGAAGGCGTTAAGATGGACGAGGCACCGCCAAATGGGTCAAAAAGGGCGCGGCATGCTGCTTACCAAGACATCCCACGCTGATGGCCCAAACAAACCACTGTCAGCGGCCTATACAAGCCACGGTGACACTGGGGAAGGAGGGAGAACAAGCATAAGTGCCCACCACGCACCGTACAACAGTGTAGGGAGCAACCTTGCGTCAAACTCACCCGAGAGTAGTAAGTAATGCTCCCAACGCTGCAGCTGCGGAGTGTAACAGCTGACCAGGCGGCAACCTGCGCCACAACACTGAAAAGGGAAAGCACTGTTGAGCACCAAACGTTTGTACATGGTGCGTAAAAGGCAGCAAATAAACTCACCAACGTGGAGTAAGAGCAATAACGCACGGTGGCCACCGCGTATAAAGCCACCGCACACACTTCCAAGAAGCACAACTCCGTAGACCCACAGAGGAGGAGAGATCCGTGCGTGGAAGCAGCAAGAAGATCTAAACCATGACAGACCTGAGCCTAAATCCCTTCGGGGCTCCACCCCACCATCAGAGCCAAGCCAGGTGCATGAGGAGGAGTGCTCCAAGAAACCGGTAAGGGGAGGGCAGATGCACTCCACCCTGTCACACTTACATAGAACCTCCTTAGAGTAACTTGGAATCTTCATGAAGGGTGATCTGTTACTTCTGTGGAATTATTTATATACATATTTGTCATATTAGGCATTAGTGATTATATATAAAACTGTGTTGATCTGTAAACTGTGCTTTGAGATTTATTTAAATTTGGTGGACATTTTGTTTCTGCTTGTTGTATGTACGGTTGATCCACTGGGGGGCAGTGTGCTGAAACGAGGAGTCAGATTGCGCAGAAGAAGAAGTGACGATAAGACATCCTAGAGAGCTGATTGGTTGGGGAAGACACACCCACACACCCACTGTTGGGTCTAGCTCTGAGTGGGAGGCTTGGCTCTCCCTCCTTCTCTCTCTCGCTCCCCAGCCATGGATGTCACAAACAGTATGTGTACTTTTAGTTTGTAATAGGGAATAAAACAATGATTTGTGATTATAATATACCGAGTCTCCATCCTGTCGTCCAGCACTAAAGAATGCGCTTTTACAACACTTCCAATATATCCACCTAGCTAGGTGGATATAGACCAATCTCTGATTGGCCGAGAGCGGACCAGGACCCGCCTTCCCAGGGGTCAAGAACTGCATAGCATATCGAATAAAGTTGCATTTACAGCGGGTGGCAATTTCTAATACAATCCAGAGGGAGGTGCTGTTTCACAACACATTAAATGAAACTTAACATACTCAAATGTGGAATAGAACATTACAAGTCAAAATAAGAAATGACATTCAACTTTGCCAAAAACAACTCCAAACTAAATGCCAGTTTAAGAATGAATAGAACAATGAATAAAGAGGCCAAATTTCCATGTCAATATGCTATTCATTTCAAAATCTTGTAATTTGAAATATGTACAGACATTGTATCGACACTGTAAGGGTTGTAACGAAATCTGAACAAGCTCCTGACTCATGCTTTGCTCACACGCTACTGAACAAGAAGGCCATGTCAGTGAGATTGGCTTGTTATGACCCAACTGAATCAAAACGTATTTAAGGACACTGGACACACGGGTAAGTTATACAAAAATATAAGTATTTATTGAAGGTTTTATAGATGTTATTTACTACGTCGTTGCCGCAGGATCAGGAAACTGCTGCAACAAAACCCCGTACTGCCCGGGCCCAAAAAAAAGGAAAAAAATCCCAAAACAAAGTACCAAGAAAAATCCCAGGCGCGCCAGCCAAAATTAATAAAAAGACGGATTTGTGGCCCAACTGCTATGCAGCCGCAGAAACCACTACCCCGGCCAAGCTAAGCCAAAAATTGCCACAACTAAACCCACAGCAAAATAAAGCCGAAAACGGGACAGCTGGTCACACCTGGGCAAAACGGAGGAAAAAACTAATGAAAGAACAAAAGGCTAACATGGCGTGGCCGGCCCCATTCAAGACATGAGATAACCGGAGACGCACCTAGACGGGAGCACGCACCGGGCGCCACAGGTAGGAGGAGAGCGAGGAGTGAGAGGGCGTGCGCCTCCAAACACGTCTTTTTAAAGTGAGGCGCGCTCCGCCACTAAACCCCCGCCACAAACTACCCAAAAGGTACAAACATAACAACATACAAAATATATTTAAAAAAAGACCCCAAAATACATGGGGGGGGGGGGTTGTTTGTGTCTATGTCACACATAGACACAAACAACTGATTCACTGATAGGCAGTCGCCCTCTCTGCGCAGAGAAGTGCAAGAGTAGGATAAAAGAGAACGGTGGACGGAGGTCTGGACGTCACTTCTTCTCTCTCTCTGAAGTCACCAGCTGGTTATACTGCTCTGTAACTTTGTAACTGGAACAACGGCAATAAAAGCCTTTTCTATGAGACAACTTCTATCTCCAGTGTCTGCTTTGGCCATATCCAAATATCTCTTCTCGCGTGATACAAAAGAACCAAGACCTTACAATTGGTGCCGTGACCCGGATATCTTTGCGAGAAGAATTGCTAGAAGAGTAGAGGATCGCTGTTATTATTGTTTAAATATTTATTGTCATTTTTTTCCTCATCAGAGCCTCGGATGAGACAACAGGGCGATCCTCCAATTGGACAGACCAAACATTTGCAGACGTGGGAGCCGCAGCCTGAGGACGAGACCACTCAAAGGGGAAAGGCGCCTCAGAACAAGGTAAGCATCACCCTGATGAGGCCCATGGATTAATGGACCATGAGGTTCTCAAAGGTCAAAAATGTCATGTCCTGTGACTGTAGGGCCAAGCGCCAAAACAATGTTGTTGAAAAAGCAACACCAATAAATAATTGAATAAATAAGAATACTAAACTCTGCTGTGAAGTTTTTATCACAAAATGCACAGGAAACGCTTGTCGAGGAACCCAAGGACTGGGTCCTGGAGTAAATACAGGAAGGAGACTGGGTGATGAGAAGACAGAACAGCCCGAGGTGGGACAAACTTAAAAAACATTGGACCATTGCAAGTGGTTAGAGCCTCTTTATTTTGATTTTGTATTTTCATCTTTAGTGCTTATTTCATACGTGGTTTTCGTGTGATGTACGTCCAGTCAGGGTTATAGGGAGGATCGCTGTTATTGTTTATTTCCGCGATTTTCACCGGATGTTTTGGTGACTGGTGGGCAAACAGCTGATTTTTCCGAGCTTGAAGAGCTGTTAATTTAAATCCCAGATCCTTTACAGCACTGATCTTTTCACAGATGCAATGCTCTGTTTGTGAACGATGTTTTGACCCACCATAGAACTATTAATATCTATTTAATTTGTTTGCGTTGCCCACCAGTGCCACGGACGTGACGACAGGGCGATCCCCCTCATAAGAGACACAGGGAAGTTTAAAGTGTAGTAAATTATTTTGCATTATCAATATGCTTATTTGAGTAAAACTACTGATTTTGCAAATCGGATTACAATAAAAACAAACAGTAAAATAGATGCAACAGCATTATTTCGCGTACACTTGAGCAAGTAAAAAAACATATAAAATAAAATAATAATTAAAATCAGTGGCGGAAGAAGTACTCAATATTCTTACTCAAGTAGGAGTGCAGAAAGTAGAGGTAAAAGTATCTGATAAGATCTTGACTTAGGTGTATAAAGGTATGCGTTGTAAAAGGTACTTCATAAGTGAAAATGTATTTAAGAATTTAATGTGCAGGATTGTTTTTAAATCATTTGAATCAAACCAGGTTTAAACCAGGTCTAAAACAAGGGTCTAAAACAAGGGTCTAAATGAACAAAATGAGGGAGCTGTCAATTATATACAAAAGAAAGAATGTGTTAAGATTGATCTGATGCAATTTTGTTTCTGTGATGTTCAGCACGATAAAATGACATAATAATAGACACAATTATGTTAGTTTGCCTTTATTCAAAGTTAAAAAAATAAATAAAAAATAAAAAATCTAACGGTTTGGGGAAGAGTGTGTCTTGGGGGTTGTCTCCTCTGTCCACCTCTGCTGTTTCTCCTATCTATTATTGTTTTGTCTCTCTCTGTGAAGGTCCATGAGCAGAACTTCTGCAGATGCTGCTCTAATCTGTTACAGGCCACAGGAACTGTGAAGGAGGACGGATTTCCGAAGTCACATGTGGCAATGTATTTGTTTTAGCTGCAACTAGTGAGTTTAACAACTGGGTTTTAAAACACACAAGGGTAAAAATCTACGAGGGAAAGATGTATAACTTCACGTCATTATGCTAAAGAAAAAATTTGTGCTCATCAAGCAATCAAAACAAATAATATTGAGAACGGTCAAACAAAATTAAGAGCTAAAATGTGTCCAATTGAGAAGTTGAAATATTGTGTTGTTTGCCAAAGAACTGTCAGGCGAGGCTGAATCCAGATTTGAACACATTCTTAGATTTTAGACCTGAGGCTGTGACTTTGAGTTGTATGCAGCCCGATGAAGAGGTTTGCATACAGTGTAAGTAAAACGGCGTCTTCAAATCTGACATTTGTGCTGGCAAACGTGTTTTATTTCGAAATAGCAAAAGTAATGCAATCAGTGTAAGAGTCACTCAAAAGGTCACACTTATGACCTCAATAGTATAGTGCCCAGTTTTTTTAACATTCATCACGACTCTGGGTGCACACAGAGCTCGCTATGATTATTAAAAAGGGGGGGTAATTGTGACTCTTTTCTGATCTAAATACACAAATAATGAGAAAACAGAAGTTACAGTAAGTGGTTTAATTTCAAGTCTAAAACCTGATCATTAAACACAGGGAAAGCGTAAGAAACAACATAGTGTAAATGAAACCCAGTTGTTCCAAAAAGAGGAAGTGTGTAATGCAAAATTATAAGAGTGTGAATGTTTTAGTAACTTTTATGTAACACGTGTGTAACAGGTTTTAATCCAGATTCTTTCCAGGTTGATAACGTTCATTTCCCACAGAGACAGGGACTTTACAGGAGGAATTCTGATGCAGGAGGGTCTGATTCAGGACAGGAGCTGATGAGCCCAGAACAATAATACCAATGGCCTTATGCAGGCCGGAGCGTGCTTCTTTATTGTTGCAGGAGGCAGCATGGAAGGAGAAAATGTCGGTTGTCTCTGGATGTCTGGAGGTCGTACCTGAGCATCAATTTTTATATAACTTTTTCCTGGCCATATCACTGAAGTCCGACATCAGTGGCTGTGTAAAACCCCCTCGGTTATTAGAATAGTTGTACTGTTCCACGACCCCTGCTACTTGCCGCTAAATGGTACATTCCACTTTGCCTGGGCCTTTTTCGAGCTAGTTCTGCGCAGTAGCGTGTGGGGAGAGGTCACTTCAGCCTTTTTGTCCTGAGAATGTGCCGTGCGTAAATATGAACGTGAGTGTACTGAATCATATTGTCATTACTTGTAGTTTGTTTGTTGATGTACATAGTGAAGTTTGCATGCTATTCCATAGGCAGTGCAGCCGCGAGGCCCTCGAAATACACGTGTTTAGCGGTCCAAGATGGAGTCGCCCATGCTTAAAGTTGCCCAGAGCTAAAATGTAGCCCTGCCCTTGCAGTACATTATTCGGTCCATAAGAGGGCAGCATTTGGACAACTTTGAACTGCCCATGTCTTGTGTGTTTTCATGTCATTTTAGACATACTGTATATTACCTGTATATTATGTTCAAGTGGTTTACCCTTTTTATTATTATAACTTGCACATTGCTAAATACTTGTTGATCTTGATTTATTATTTATACGTTAATTGTAATTATGTTTCCTTTTTGCTGTTTTTACAGAAACCACACGTGGCTACAAACATACTGTAATTATTAACAACAAGAAATGTAACAAATAAAGTTCTGGAAATACTAAGCTGTGGATCCCTCCATCATCTCAAGTCGCCTTACCTTCTGACCGAGGATAGGAATATCTAGCTGTAACCCACCAGTTAACTACGCACGCACATTGTTCAGTTCAGGGGCCAACACCGAGGGAGCGTTAAAGCCAGGATTTGTTCCCGCGGCTCAAAGCACTGATGGTTGGCATTCTGTTTGGCTACGGAGGCACAAGATGAAAAGAGCAGGTATTTAATACTTGGTTATCTTGTGGAGAAGTTCTTTCATGTTATGTTTTGTGTGTGTTGCTCATTGCGGGTATGTTTAGGTCGAAGGAGTGTTTTAAGCTCTACTTCAGAAGCCGATACTCCTGCAGTATACGAGGATTGGATATGTTTTGGACTTTGTGGCGGGTTCTGGCTTAGCTAGTTTTGTATTTTGTCTTAAGCTAATTGAAATAACAAGTAATAAGGCTTCGACTCGTATTTCTGTTAAAAAGGATTGACCATGAGATAAATACATTTTTAGATTCTGGTAAGAATTGACAATACATGTTTTGAATTGAATTGAATTAAAAAAGGCCATAGACAAACATTAATAAAAGTATAGGACATGAACCTCAAAATTACCAGGTGAGCCAATTGGAAAATAACAAACTTCCCCGGTTGTTCTCCTTGATTCTGTTCCAGGTGTTGGTGAGATGGTGATGGAGATCATGAGGCTGGAAATCTTGGACGTGACAGTTTAGGGTCTACATTACTGATACACAATGTTTAGTAATAAAAATAATACACTATGTGCTTTGCAAAAAAATAAAAAATACACGCTGGCATTGACTGGAACTGAAAGGGTGGCAGAGCTGAGTTGGGGGGGTCAGCATCACATTAAAGCCACGTCCAGCTATGGAGGTGAAGGTGAAATGTCACTACACATAGGATCACACACCACACAAGCTAAAAGTGTGTTAGTTTAGAATTAAAAGCTAGTAGTGTGTCGAGGGAGGGTTTCCGGTACAAAAAGTGCTTTCCCTGTAGATCGTTTCCATTTAGATTGTGCCTCTTCCCTTTGCCGGGCCCTGGCACAGTGGCTCTAGTGCTGCACAAGGTCAACAAACAATAAAACATGATTCACTTTGTGTCCGAGTCATGACAGAGATATGAGCCATACACCGTGTTAACTGTAACATTCAGAGGACTTTTGTGCCACTTTGACAGCTGCAAAAATACTGTAGATGATTTTTCCCACATAATTATATGAATCCACTTCTGTTCTGCACAAAACTAGTTACATCTAACTATTTAAAACAATAAACAAGAACTGAAAATGTCTCCTATAAAAAGTATAGGCAGAAATTGGATTTACATTTTAACCTCTTAATGCGCTTGGTTAAGGCGAGTATTATCTCCAGTTCAGCTTTACCCAAATCTAAAGCTTGTGGACTGGAGTTTAGGAATCAGCCTAGCCCATAATTTACCCCGGTGTATATTATGTCCTAGGCCCCTTTAACCCCGGGTGTAGTCCCGATGGGGGGTAAACTCTGGCCTGTTACACCGGGTTTGTTTTGTTTATTTGTTTGTTTGACATTTCAGTTAAAGCCTCACACACAGTGTTTACTTTAAACGCTTTATTTTGTTCAAAATGTTTAGTTCATTGTGTTGCAATCAAACTACTAATACTTACCACCTGGTCCAGAAGGAGGCGTGTCCTCGCGGGCAGCCATATTTAAAAACCTGGGCTCTGCCCATGGTTCAAGTTTCTTGTTTTATTTCTTGTGTTTACTTATTGCTGAGTTTAAACACATATTTTGGGGGTTGAAGTAACCTGGGGGAGAGTTTGGTGTAAAAAAAAAAAAACTACTTGTGAGCTTTACCTGACACTTACCTCTCTGAGATGGACTCATCTGGGGGAGGGTCTTCCTGCTGGCGAGTGTTTAAAAACTAGTCTCGGCTGGATGATCGACGAGAGTAGGGGGGGGGGGGGTCACATGTTTGTGATCACACACTGTATCTGATCACCTGATTGGAGCCGCTGACAGGCGGGCGTGTTCCCGTCATGCACGGGGCCATGGAGCCGCTGCAGTAGCCTTTGGAGAGATGCACCTGCTGACCCAGACGGCTGGCTTCGTTGGGGATCACAATCTTTCCGTGCCCCACGTGCCCGTGACATCAGAGCCTGCCTGGTGTGTGCCTCATCACGAACGAGCCAGACTTACAATCAGTCTGAGGGGGAAACGTGTAGCTGGGAACATGTGGTATGTTTCCTGAGTCCAGTTAAGTTCCGTTTGTTTGATTCTCATTCTCAGTTATTTTGTACATATGTAAAGTACATTTTTTTATTTATTTATATATATTTTGTTGCCACATTTACCACGGTGAAATACATTTTGGCTACAATAGGAATTTTTGAGTCTGCCTCCTTCTTGACCACATTGGCCAGCGTCTATGGAGGACCGTGGCTGCCAAAACAATAAATAAATAAATAAATTAAATAAAGATAAATTTGCTAAGAAATGCATGCATTTATTGTAATAAGTGTATTTATTTATATTTTATTTATGTATATATATATATATATATATAATTTATTTCTGTATTTATTTTTGTATTTATTTATTTTTGTATTTATTTATTTTTGTATTTATTTCTGTATTTTTGTTTTTATTAATTCTGTATTTATTTCTGTATTTTTGTTTTTATTAATTCTGTATTTATTTCTGTATTTTTCTTAATGTATGCAAATCAGGGGGCGGGTCTGGCTGTCGCTGCTGTAAGGTGATTGGTTAATCTTTCTCCATGCACACAGGCCTTGTCCAGCATAGACACAAACACGAGCTCTGCTTCAGTCTGTTGACAGGGGCACAGAGCGGGTCATCTTGTGACTGGAGGATCGGCAGTTTGAATCCTGCTGGGGCACACTGTCGTCATATCATTGCATCCTCAAAGGATGCAATGATATGAAGAAAATGTTAATCCAGGACACTAATAGGAAGTTGATCTTCCCATTAGTGTCCTGGATTAATATTTATTATCATTGAATCACTCTAGGGCAAATGTAGCGAGGTTTTTAACCTTAGCTTTAGGACACACAGGTAAGTTCCATTGAAAAAGGGCACCATTGTTCCGTTAGTTAAATAGAATTTATGTGTTACAAAATGTTTTTCTCTCATTTCGTTTCATAAATATGCTTAATTTAAAACCTTTAACACAGATGTATGTTTAGTCCATGAGATACAGATTTCATGTTTGGTCAGAGAGTCCTCCAACAAGTTCCCGCCGACCGCTGGACAGACCCAAATCACAGACAGTTTTACATCAAGACAAGACAACGGTGGGTAGTAATCAGGGCGAGCGATATCCACCTATTGGACATAACACCCCAACGCCAGCGCCGGGTACAACAGGCAGCGGGAGATACACAAGGTCAGAGGGCAAACAACACGAAACCAGGGTCTTTTATAGACAGTGCGCCCCCAGCAGGCGTGCGGGAACACTACCCCAAATTACTCACACAAACGATCCATCCATCCATCCATTTTCTTCCGCTTTATCCGGGTCGCGGGGGCAGCAGTCTCAGCAGAGATGCCCAGACTTCCCGATCCACGCACACCTCCTCCAGCTGTTCTGGGGGGACCCCGAGACGACACCAGGCCAGCTCGGAGACATAGTCCCACCAGCGTGTCCTGGGCCTTCCACGAGGCCTCCTCCCAATAGGACATGCCTGGAACACCTCCCGAGGGAGGCGACCAGGAGGCATCCGGAACAGATGCCCTAGCCACCTCACCTGGCTCCTTTCGACGTGGAGGAGCAGCGACTCTACTCCGAGCTCCTCCCGGCCACCCGGCGAAGGAAACTCATTTCGGCCGCTTGTATTCGCGATCTTGTCCTTTCCGTCATTACCCAAATCTCATGACCATAGGTGAGGGTGGGAACGTAGATCGATCGGTAAATTGAGAGCTTTGCCTCAGACTCAGCTCCCTCTTCACCACAACAGTCCGATACAGCGACCGCATCACTGCTGACGCCGCACCGATCCGTCTATCGATCTCACACTCCATCCGTCCCTCACTCGTGAACATGACCCCGAGATACTTGAACTCCTCCACTTGAGGCAAGGACTCCCCACCGACCTGAAGCGGGGAAACCACCTTTTTCCGGTGGAGAACCATGGCCTCAGATTTGGAGGTGCTGATCCTCATCCCGGCCGCTTCACACTCGGCTGCAAACCGCCCCAGTGCGCGCTGGAGGTCCTGATTTGATGAAGCCAACAGAACAACATCATCTGCAAATAGCAGAGATGATATTCTGAGGTTCCCAAACCGGACACCCTCCAGCCCCTAGCATGGGCCTAGAAATTCTGTCCATAAAAGTAATGAACAAAACCGGTGACAAAGGGCAGCCCTGGCGGAGACCAACACGCACCGGGAACAGGTCTGACTTACTGCCGGCAATGCGAACCAAGCTCCTGCTGCGGTCATACAGGGAACGGACAGCCCTTAGTAGAGGGCCCCGGACCCCATACTCCCGGAGCACCCCCCACAGGGCACCACGAGGGACACGGTCGAACGCTTTCTCCAGATCCACAAAGCACATGTGGACTGGTTGGGTGAACTCCCACAAACCCTCGAGCACCCGATGAAGGGTATAGAGCTCGTCCTGTGTTCCATGACCAGGACGAAGGCAGGTGCCTCGACGACCTGGTCCGCGTGCGCAGCTTCTGGCGTTCGGGACATGGAACGTCACCTCGCTGGGGGGGAAGGACCCTGAGCTCGTGCGGGAGGTTGAGAAATACCGGCTAGATATAGTCGGGCTCACCTCCACGCACAGCCTGGGTTTCCGGATCCCAACTCCTGGAGAGGGGCTGTACGCTCCATTTTTCTGGAGTTGCCCGCGGGGTGAGCTCAGCCGTCACGTGTTGGAGTTCACCCCGGTGAACGAGAGGGTCGCGTCCCTACGCCTTCGGGTCGAGGACAGGTCTCTCACCGTTATCTCGGCCTACGGGCCCAACATCGGTGCAGAGTACCCGGCCTTCTTGGAGTCTCTGGGGGGGGGGGGTACTAGATGGTGCTCCAGCTGGGGACTCCATTGTTCTACTGGGGGACTTCAACGCCCACGTGGGTAACGACAGTGAGACCTGGGTGGGGGTGATGGGGAAGAACGGTCTCTCCGATCGGAACCCGAGTGGTGTTCTGTTATTGGACTTCTGTGCTAGTTACGGTTTGTCCATAACGAACACCATGTTCGAGCACAAGGGTGTCCATAAGTGCACGTGGCACCAGGACACCCTAGGCAGGAGGTTGATAATCGACTTTGTAGTTGTGTCATCTGATCTCCGGCCGTGTGTCTCGGACACTCGGGTGAAGAGAGGGGCTGAGCTGTCAACCGATCACCACCTGGTGGTGAGCTGGATCCGCTGGCAGGGGAAGAAGCCGGTCAGACCTGGCAGGCCCAAACGTGTTGTAATGGTCTGTTGGGAACATCTGGTGGATCCCTCTGTCAGTAGGGTCTTTAACTCCCACCTCCGGAAGAGCTTCACCCAGATTCCGAGGGAGGTTGGGGACATGGAGTCCGAGTGGACCATGTTCTCCTCCTCCATTGTCGATGCGTCTGCTCGTAGTTGTGGCCGTAAGGTCTCTGGTGCCTGTCGCGGCGGCAACCCCCGAACCCGGTGGTGGCGCCCGGAAGTAAGGGATGCCGTCAGGCTGAAGAAGGAGTACTACCTGGCCTTGTTGGCTTGTGGGACTCCGGAGGCAGCTGAGAGGTACCGGCAGGCCAAGCGTGCTGCAGCTCGTGCGGTCAAAGAGGCAAAAACTCGGGTCTGGGAGGAGTTCGGAGAAGCCATGGAGGAGGACTATCGGTCGGCCTCAAAGAGATTCTGGCAAACCATCCGGCGCCTCAGGAGGGGGAAGCAGTGCTCCACCAACACTGTTTACAGTGTGGGTGGGGAGCTGCTGACCTTGACTGGGGATGTGGTCGGGCGGTGGAAGGAGTACTTCGAGGATCTCCTCAATCCCACTGTCACTTCTTCCGATGAGGAGGCAGAGGCTGGGGACTCGGAGGGGGGCTCGTCCATCACCCAGGCTGAAGTCACCGAGGTGGTTAGGAAGCTCCTCGGTGGCAAGGCCCCAGGGGTGGATGAGATTCGTCTTGAGTACCTTAAGTCTCTGGATGTTGTAGGGCTGTCTTGGCTGACACGTCGCTACAACATCACACAAAGGATATACAATGATATACATGGTCAGATACTGTAGCAGCCAGGATTTGCCCTACGTAAACGTCCGCTCAGGTTAGTGTTTAGGCGTCTCGGACGCGTGTCTTCCTCCACAAATAGTCGGAAAATACTGTGTTCCAAAAGGTTTATTGACATACCTCAAAGCCATCCATAAATACACAGGTTTCAATATATTGACACGGTCAAAAGATGTTTGCCTCCACACTGCCACACCTGAGTGCCTCCTTCTCCCCCCCTTATATAGGGCAACTAATTGCACACACAGAGCGCCACGCAGTGGCAGGAGGATCAAAAATGACTCCAACAGATACACATTTTTTTAGAACTGTACAAAGACTCTCTAAATATACCTGTGAAACATTTGTTGAACTTATGTTGTGCAGAATGGGAGTTGGCTGTGGTAACTCCAATTTGGAAATAAGTCTGAGATGGCCAATTATTGACCTATCAGTCAGGGCCGGCCCGTGGCATAGGCAGTATATGCAAATGCTAAGGGCGCCGTACATCCAGGGGGCGCCAGAGCCGCGTAATGAACTTTCTGTTTTTATTGTATTTCATTGACACTGCAACGAATGGTTTAAAAAATAGTATTTACATGTCTTTGACTTTGTCTTACAAACTCTTACAATACGGCAGAGTCCTGCACTGGGTCGGGTACCCGCGGGTATCGGATGGGTACCCGCAAAAGTTGCTGAAACGGGCGGGTTTTAAGTCCTGGAATTTTACCCGCGGGTATGCGGGTGGGTAGCAATGGCCGCTGACTGCTCTGCTTTTTGACTACGACACTGGAGGCCGCCATTGCTCCACCTTTGCTGTAGTACCTCCATATGGCCGCTATTCCCCCATTGGAATGCATTGGACTTTAGACACGTTAAAAACAACTTTAATGCCCGGTGCTTAATGGTTTAGAAGTGGCTAGAGCTAGATATTCCTCCTGTGATTACGCTGGGTTAAAAACAATATGGGGCACCGGGCTTTTTATCATAGTATAAATTTGAGAAATCTTGCGTAATTAATGAGGGCCTGCCTTTGATTGACAGGCCGTTTACGTCGCTGCCTGGCCATGGGCGTGATTACAACAGAAATACACGCCCATTACACGCCCCGCGAGGGCCAAGCAGGGCCGGGTCTACAGTCAAGATCCCGCCCTTATGCCCTTTTTAGGAACATGAGAGGAGGAGCTGGAGAGGAGGAGCCTGTAAATCCGCCATGATTTCCCCCACGAACGTGGTCATTTTGGTAAACGGGGAGGAGTGAGGAGGAGCTGTCTATTCTTTATACAGTCTATGGTGGGTAGTGATACGGACGGGTCGCGGGTAGCTGCTACCCGCACGATATTTAATTGATCTCATTATGGTGTCTACAGACCTAACCACACAGCTCGTGCTGTTGCTTCTTTGGTGACAGTAGTTTTACGAGTCTACATTTCTCTGACACTTCAGGCAAATAGATCCTGGATCTTATTTCAATGCGTGTGGGTTTGGAGTGTGTAGTAGCCTACCTGTCTGTCCAGCGATCACGTCATGATAAAATCCACTTAAAAAATTTTTTGTAATCCAGTGCATCCTTTATTTTGATCGTGCACGTGTTTCCATATGATTTCTCTGATCCGAATGCCTGGGCTCGGGAATTTCAAACATGAAGATTCCCTCTTTCCAGACAGAGTCTCCGTTTCACTTGTGTCAGATATGACGTAGTAGGAGTGGTTATGATGTTCCAAATTCAATAAATGTTTTGCGAATCTGTGTTTTTACTCCTCCGGCCTCCTCACGCGCTCTGAAAAGCGTGTGCGCATTGGCGCTGATTCCCACAGCTCTAAGGCACCTGCCGCCACGCACACTCATCACCCACACATGTGCACGCACTTACATTGACAATACACAGGAACATGATGATGTTGTAGATGACTTTGCCTCAAGAAAATCCAGGAAAGTTAAGCTGTAGCAAGTCATGTGAGATTAAGGAGGAGGTGGTGTAGTTTCTGTAGTTTAGTGTAATTTAAGGCAGGACCAAAAACACCAATAGAACTCTTTTTAAGATCTTTTCATTTTTTTAATTCACATCCTTGTAGTATTGTTGTGCCTAAAGATACTAATAGATAAGATATATAAGATAGATAGGTAAGATAAGATATTATATTATAATAAGTATTTTGAATGTGCAATTGTTTTTGTAATTGTAAGATAGATAAGATACTAATGTCTTATTTTGCACAGTGCCGTATTTCTATTGTATTTAAGTTAATGTCACTTGTTTACACTTTTCATTTCCGGAGTATTTCAATGTAATACTTTATGTAAGCTATCTATATTGTATTTCATATGTTGAGTTAATTTGTTTTAGTTGTTTCTTTAATTATTATTATTATAATTAGTTTTTGAATGTGCAATTGTTTTATTTAAATAAAAGAATGTCTAAAACAAAGCTATTAGGTTTCTTGTGAGTATATGTACACTAGCAGTGCAAGTACTGTACTGCGATGGGGGCGTCATTTAAAATCTTGCCTAGGGCACCAAATTGGTTAGGGCCGGGCCTGCTATCAGTCCCAGGGCCGGCCCTCACCAATTTGGCGCACTAGGCAAGATTGAACTTTGAAGTTTGGTGCGATTTGGTTTCGTAACCACCACTTCACCAAACTGTCTTTTTGTTGAAAAAGTCATAGGCCTTCTTGATAAACATGCCTATGTGGGGGCTGGTTTTTAGACCTCAAATTGTCTTTTCCACAGAGACAATGCTTTGTTTTGAATCATATCTATCTCACAGACAACAATGCGTTTCTCTCTCTGGTTCCAAATCGCCTTCCCTTGACTGCCCAGCAGGGGCCCCCCAAGGCAGCATTTTAGGACCTATTTTATTCAGTATTTATATTAATGACCTTCCCAAAGTGTGCCAAAATGTCAATGTCCAGCTGTACACAATGATGCTGTAATTTTCATGCAAGTAAAATCTAATCAAGAAGTTGCATAAATGTTCACATCTGCCATGACCGATGTCCAAAAGTGGGTCCAAGAATCATGTTTGCAACTAAACAAAACAAAAAAAGGTCTGTATGATGTTCAGTTAAAAAGTAACCCAATTAGAGCGGTCCAAAGTTTTCCTCAGTGGAGTAGAGCTCAGCCTCGTCACAAATACCTGGGACTGACATTGGACCCAACGCTGACATTTAAGAAACATGTTAAAATGGTTAATTTCAATGTATCAAATTTTAGACAGGTAAGACCCTATATGTCTCTGTATGCGGCCCGGATGTTTTTACACTCCATGATTCTGTCCCATATAGAGTATTGTATAACCACATGGTCACTTGCTGCTGGTACAACACTCAAACCAATAGAATCTCTTTTTTAAAAAGCCATACAAATCTTGGACAAGAAACCGTTCTCCTTTCACCTCTGAACTGTTTTAGAGAAATATAATTTACTTTTAGATAACTTCATTAATTATAAATATGGTTGCCTTGTATACAACGTATTGCATGGACTTGTCCCTCCTTCACTGCAGGATTTCATTCAACTAAAGTCTGTGAGTGGGAGAGTGGGATGGGCACCAGGGCATTAGCTTGAGGAGACTGTGAGGTTCCACAAAGGGCGAACCTCCCTTGGACAGACTGTGCTCTCTGTCAAAGGCACCAAGTACTGGAATAGTCTTCCTTTATCTGTCAGAGAGACTCCAACTCTGGCCACTTTAAAGCACACTTGAAACAGTGGCTAAAGGAAAACCAGGCCTGACAAAACTTGTATTTGTTGTGGTTTGTTGCATTTTGTAAATTGTGTATTTGTTGCATGTGTAGTGGTACGCATTTCCGCTGGTTAGCCAATCACCGCTGGACCCTTTATTAGGTGCGCATCTCACCTGCGTTCGACCTTCTCCACCTCTGACGTCACGTAGCTTTGCCCGGGGACAGTGCTGCTGCGTTTGGGCAGTGTCTCGTGCCAACCACGCTGTTCAGTTGCACAAGGCGTAAGGCCGCGCAACTGAATTGCGCTTTCGCCGTATGCGCCTTTGGTGAGTTTCCGTATGGGTTTTATTCATTACATATAGTTCGATCTGTCTTAAACCCGTGTTTTGTAGCATGTTGGCGTCTTCTCGAGCTCGCGCCTCTGCCGTGCGCGTGCTCTACCTGCTGTCCCCGTGGGCTGTGGCGTGGGGGTTGTTCTCTGCTGTGCGTGGCGCTGCGCAACGCAGTTACGTTGAGAGAGGACCGGGCAATTCGTGTGCGGAGTGCTTCCCTTGACGGTATGTTTTCACAGTGCTTCCAGGAAACAAACTAGTGTGTGTGTGCGTGTGTCCTTTTTAAAACGAGTAATATTTTCATAGGGTCCTGTTCCTACCTCCCCTTCCTTTCCAATTACTGTTCATATGATTGTGGCTGGTTCGAGCTACTGGACGTTTTTGGATAAAGCTGCGTACGAACTGACTGAAGTGAGCTAAATTGACCAGGGCTCAAGGGCTCCGGCACCCGAGCGCGTCTTCGCTGGTCTCACGAACGACTCCCCCACAAGCAAGGTAACAAGGCCATCGCCTTCTGCGTGGCCTCAATACGCAACGGCTGCTGTAAGAACTGTTCCTATCCTGATCTCCACGGAGTGGAGCTTGGCCCTGAGTGACACATTGTACAATAGGACTTTTAGAACTTTTGGTTATTTTTCATGGTTTGAGTGCGTGTTGATATGAATGCGTGTGAATGCGGTTGTGCGTGAGTAACAAACGATTTTAAATTAGAATTATAAATTGAGAAACTATGCATTTGCTATGAACTTTAATAAATTCAATTTTATATCTTAACTTTTGCTTGTCTGTCCACTTTCATGATCCTATTGAACCTGTGACCTTATTAACGGTGAGAGAAACGACTAATTGTGGTTCCTTGGGCCCTAATCCAAGGTGGCGTTGTTGGCAATTAATAAAGTAGCTAAATAGTAATTTTAAATAAAGCCTCGGCCGCGACATTTTGGCGATCGTTGGCAGGAGAAAATGACTATGGGCATTGGCATATTGATTATTTTAATAACGTGAGGTATTGTGTCTATATAAAAATGTGACAGCCTGCTTACCTACAGTACTCATTCTGCTAACGTTACTAGAGAAAAGACTGACATGCGTAGCCTGGTCGTGTGTGTGGTGTATAATTGGTGTGCATTTATTTGCTGTGTTTTTATTTGTGTTTGCACACTTTTGTTTTCATTTATCAGACCAAGGGAAAGAGATGTCTGTAAATTGATCTGTAACGTAAAGCTTAAAGAAAAAGGATATTGTAGTGAAAGGTTTGTTTTTTTGCAATACCTCATGTCAATGTGAAGTTCTATGTAAGCGTGATCAAGGATCATCGCGGAATGTATGTTTTGCTTCATGAACTGTTTTACTGTACTACAAGGGAATCGCGCTAAGTGGGAATGTCGGCACACCTGTTGGAAGCTGGGTCTAATCAAGTAGGCCGAAGTGGAGTGTAGCTGCGATCGGTCATCTTTTTAAAGGGGAGGTATGGTGGGGCGTGATGTGGCGTTCGAGAGGAGACTGCACCAATGCATTTTGACTGGACACTTTGGTCGGTAGTGTCGGTCATTGTTGCCAGTTTTTTTAATCTGTGGTCCAGGTCGGGGTGCTGCAGCGGCCATTGAGTCAGTGGTGTCGAGCTTCGTAAAATCCCTAGGGAGTGGAGAGTTTAAAGACGCCCTTCCGCCTGTGTAACGTGTTTGTATGTCGTTCGTGTGTTAATCGTCGGGACGACGATTCAAATGGGAGGGAAGAATGTAGTGAGGTGGGGTAGGTGTCCCTGCTTTTGGACAATTAAATGTAGGGGGCGCGCTATAAAAAGGGCCTTTTCAGTCTCACCTGCCCTCTCACCTCTCTGATGTCACACCTGCTGCGGGACACAGCGTGGCTAGCGGCTAGTCTGGAGTTGTCTGGTTGTCGTTGTGTCGGGAGCGTCAAGCCGGCAACGTAGGCTTAAGGCCAACAACTTATGAATGCAACTTCCATGCCTCGTTGGTAAGCGCGTCCCTCGTAGTTGGTACGATCAATGCGTGTGCATTTTTAAGTTTCCTACTGTTCAGACAGCGCCGATGCCGGTCCGAGTGGTGCCGTATAGCTGGATACGGTCCGGGGTCTGCGGGCTCGTAGGGTGTCGCGCTTTCTGTCTTTCGTCAACTGGTAGGATCTTTTGTGTTCTTTGTGCCTGGTTATATGTATTAAGTGTACTCATGTTTACCATATATTCGCAGGGTCCTGGCAGCACCATCATGCCTCCCCTGTTGTCACCTGTGCGTCCACTGTCTGTTAAGATGTCTGTCTTGTTGCGCTAAATGCGCTTCTCCTCCTGTGCGCTAAATGCGCTTCTCCTCCTGTACATGTGTGCTGGACTTTATTTTTAACGAAAGAAGTGAAACATGATTTTACCCAATGGGGAATCTAACTTATATAATAAAATCAAGACATTTTGTAAATCATTTGCCTCTGCCCGGTCCTTTTTAACGAACCTGTGTGCCTTAAGTTGGAACCTTAAGAAGTTTTCCCAGTTATACTGAGTGGCGTTGTGGCAACCTTATTTATTTTAAGCCAACTATTTCGCATCACCCCCACTCTGCTACACATGCCTAGGGTCTACAAATGGAAACTAGCATCTCTCCTGACATATTTACAGTCCACATGTGCAGCTGTTCATTAATATGTCCCTATCAAATATATAATGAAATGAAATGTTCTTATGCACATTTTGGTTTGTTTGGAAGCTTTGTTGTTGTGTTTTGACATCCAATAGTAATAGTGGAGCTGTAGAACATCTACTTCAAATAACCCATTGTCATGGAAACATATTTTTGTTAGAGGTGCTTTTCCTACTTGCAATTTTTTACCAGAGCACCAATAGCACTGGCAATTGCGCCCAACCTTAAAATAACCATGAGGAAGACAATCGAGTTTTAGAACAAACTTGTTTATTCTTTCAAATGGAAATGAAAGTTGGCGACATTAAGAAGTGGAACGTATTTCCAGGGGATTTAATAAGAAAAGGAGATGGACCTCAGCCACGAGATAAAGATAAAATTCAAACCCTAAATACATTATGCTTAATTGTGATAAATTAATTACAAAGGCCGTAATTAACACTTGCGGTTAAACATTTATTTGAGTCCCACCATGAGTCTAGATACATGTAATATAGAGAAGCAGAGCTGTATATCGTATTACAAATGTCCAAATGCAGTTTCTCTCCGTTGCTCTTCAGTGAGTGCACTGTCCATTCATCCAGCCACGTTTTCCACTTTGAGTGAGTGCACTACAACGGAGAAAAGAACAGGTTAGAGACAAGTCAAAAAGCAACACTGTACATCCTTGTTTGGCCACAATTACCGCTGTGACTCAGGCAAATACTTTGAAACTAGAAACAGTGGCTGTTACTCAGTGAGGAGCGGATGCACTGATCCTGGTATCGAATATCGGAGCTGATCTTAAAAAAATATGGTATCGGTTATCAATTTAAAATATCCAAAACTGAACTTATTTCAGTTTTCACTTAAAAAAAATACTAAAACCCCCAGTATCGGTATCGGAAGCAAAACAGCTGGATCAGTGCATCTCTAGTTTCTAGCCCAGGATCCCAATTCATGCTTATACCCCACAATGCTTTAATAAACACTTTGACTTACTTCAGCCAGTGGACAGAATATCCCCTCCTTGGTCAACTTTCGACAGTAATTCCGCCTTCTTCTTCTCTTCCTCAAGATACTCCACTCGTTTTTGCCATCCAGAGTCATGCTTGTTCCTTTCTGTCTCTATGAGCATGTCGATGTAGTCTGGAGCTGAGAGAGGGTTTGGCTTCAGAGCGATCGCTTTCAGTCGATTTATGAAACCTGTGGCCTCACGCACCATCAAACTGACTTTGTCCTTAAACCGCTGGTATTCTTGCTTCAGTGTTGATACTAAATCCTCTGTTGTTTTCTTCTCTTCGGCTCCTTTAAGATATTTATTCTTTAACTCGTCCACTGTCTGCTTCTCCACTACTTGTTTGTACTCCCATCTGTATTTCTGGTTGTAGTGTTTACTCCAGTGACAGTTGTGTTTGCACTTTCTGCAGTTCCCATCTGGACCCATTGCACTGCACCCCGCTTTAGCCGCATCGTCTGCTATGTAGCACGGATAATGGCAGGTGTTATGACAGACCTGGCAGTTGGTGATGTAGTTCCCTGTCCCAGAAATGTCCTCCTGAAAAGGCCTTGTGACTGGGATAGGGATTTCAAAGTCCTTATTTCGCTCAATCTCTGCTTCGTGCTTCTTGATCTGATCTTCTGTCTGCTCTATCTCATCCAGCTTGGCCAATCCTTCCTTTACTTTCCTTTCTAAATCATCAACAGATTCCTCGAGCCGCTTTCTTTCTTGGAGCACCTCTTTTGTCAGAGTCAGACTCTTGGGCTCGATCTTATCTAAGGCGTGAAAGAAACTCCTCATACTTGCTTTTCCCATGTTCCAGAACATCTCGTTAAAGCCCCCAGAGGTTTGGTTTTCAGCAAACACTGCTGAGTTATTGAACTTATAATGAGCTGGCAGGCCATCTTTGGTTTTGGGACATGGGACCTCTGCCTTTGTTATCGCTTCTAGAACGGGAGGAATCTCACCATCAGAGAAAGTCACCAGAATCCTGATGTTCTCTGCCACGTCGGAACCAAAAATTGAGAGAACCGAGTCAAACACATAGCGCTGTGTCGCGCTGAGACGAGCGAGAGCAGACTGGACCACAAAGCAGATGGCGTGGATGTCATTGACCCCAAAGTCACTGGAGAAGAGGTTCCGGATTTGCTCAGTGATCTCTTGGTCTCTCTTGATGCCTCTGGTGTCTCCAAAGCCCGGCGTGTCGATGATGGTGAGAGAGTAGTCGATCATGAATCCATCATCAAAGTTGACTTTGTACACGGTCACCTCAGACGTCTGACTCTCTGCCTGGGATTTAGTTTTCTCAACCACCAGTTTAAAGCGGTATGCGTCGGTCCACTGGACGCCCAGGATGTAGTTGATCATGCCATCGATGAGAGTGGACTTTCCTGCGCCAGTGGCTCCCATCACCATGATGGTACAGTTCTTCTTCACCGAGTCTTTCCCGTAGATGAAGCGCGCACAGCCTTTGATATCCAGCTTGTCCTTCTCCAGTGGGACCTTTAAGATCTCCAGAGATCCTTTGGTTTCTATCACTGTGCTCCGGAGACGCAGCTCTTCAGCGAGGCGCCTGGGCCCCTCAGGTTCAGGGCAGGTTTTAGACTTGACTTCAGCAGCAGGTCCCAGCCCCACATCAGTGACAGCGCTCACTCTGAAACTGTACTCTGTGTCTGGAGTCAGTCCGGTTACTACGACTGTCCCAGCCTTAGCTTCAGTCTGCTGCTTCCACTGTCCTCCGCTCTCACAGTGCTCCAGCCGGTAGCCAGTGACGGCCTTCGCTGCACGTGTGGGGGAATAGAAACTCAGACTCACGCTGTTGTGAGTAACTACAGCCACCTTTACTTCCTCAGGCTTTGATGGGGGTTCAAAGTTGTCAGTGGTTTCACATCCATCTTCGTAATGGCAGATGGTTGAACCTTTATAGGTTTCATCTTTAAAACCAACAATGAAGAACTTCACCTCCTCTTTGCCCTGGTTGGCCTCTGCGAAATCCCCAAACAGCTTCGCTCTCTGTGCGACTGCCTCTCGGACGGATTTGGAACTGTACCACTGCTCTTTCTCTATGTCCTTGGCTCGTGGACAGGCCTCATCTGATTGGCCGCCTTTTAGATACTTGTCTAAAGCAGCGAGATATGGCTCTTCACTTTCCAGAGAGGTGAAGACATAACAAACAGCATTCTTGATGTCACATGACCTCTCAGCCAGTTCTGTTTGTGAAGAGACAATTTCAGCTTTTTTCATCATATTTGTGAACCTTTTGATAAAGTTGGCCTCTTTGACTTTACAGCTGAGCCACTGGTTCAGACAGTCTTTACTGAATGGAGATGCAGCTCGTTTCTTCAGTATCTCTGCGAGTTCTGCCTCCTCCTCTCCTCCTCCACGTATCAACGGAAGCTTTCTGGCCAATATTCCTTGGAGTCCCAGCTTGTACTCGGAGCAGAATTCCATAAACGTTTTGATCTTTGTGGCGACTTGAGGAAACTGTCGTACAGTAGTGCTTTTCATCACATCGTGACATCTCATTTGTAGGTCTCCAAAAAGCTCCAGAGTTCTCTCCACCTCAAACACGAGGCCTACACTGATCTGTCTCACCAGTTTAGCGGCCGCAGAGTCCAGAGTCTTCAGCGGCAGCAGCCACACTTTGACTGGGACAGCCTTTTCTCCGTTGGGGCCCAGGAGTGAGGGCAGGTCTTTGTAAACTTTCACTGCATCTTCAAACGTCACTGGGCTCTGGCTTAGATTGAAATCTCCGTGGAATTTACAGGAGAATTTGTTCACTTTTTCTTTATCCGTGTCTTCCATTTTTAGATCTCCTTCTCCCTCGATGGAGATAGTGGGGATCTTCTTGATCACTGCATAGATGTTTCCTTGAATGTCCTGGAGGTTTTCAGTATCAGACACTTGTTGGTCAAAGATGAAGAAGGCCTGAGCTCCGTAGAGGACGGCCGTCACCACGTGTGTGGCTAAGCCGTTCTCAAAGATATACGGATGCTTAATGTTTCCTCTCCCGAGGTGATTCATCGTAAGTTCTTTGAACGTGGTTGTGGTTTTGTACTGCAGAGTGACTCTGGCCTGGTGTTTCGAAGTCTTCTGATCATTCAGGTATTTCGCTGAGCCATCGACTGAGATGAGTCCACTAAAGAAACTAGCTTTTAGAGAAGCTTCTACTCCCAGTGACGAGGACTTGTCAGAGATGGATTCAGACGCAACAATCTCAAATTCACTGTTGGGTTTAGGCGTCTCTGCCATGTCCTGCTCCAGTGCCTCATGATCCCAGAGTGTTAACCCTGAAAGAGAAAGGTTTCGAAATATTAACAATAATCTCCAACATTTACATTTCTAAAATTTGGACATAAACTTTATCTTGTAAATTTGCATATCTATTGACTATTCCCCTCCACGTGGTGGTGGGGTTTGGTGGTGGGAGCTCTGTAATCGGGGGCTTCGTGCCTTGGTTTTCACGTTCTTTATCCATTATATATTTTTCTGCGCGTTTCACAGCCTTCATAATTTCGGCAATTTCCGCAAGTTATACCTCAACATGCATGTTGTCTGCTATTACTTCTGGGAATTCTGTGATTTACGTTTTTTTTCCCAATATGCCGGAATTTGGACAATTTTTCCCATTGACCTATAATGGGGCTTCCACAAATTCACGGTTTCTGCAGTTTTCTGCAATTTGTGCATGTTCCTCCTGGCCAAAACTGGAGCTTTCCTGAAGAGCTGAGCGTGGACAGACTGCAGCCTCCGCGACCGGCCTGGATAAAGCCAAAGAAAATTTATAATTTTCAGGGTTCCCTTACCCGGCACCAGTTTGTCTGCTCTGCAATCGTACAACATCCCCAGTTTAAAGGGACGACCGAGAGCCGGCATCTCCAAGGTTTCACACCCCACACCGTCCATCTGCACAAACAAACACTCAATATTATGTCTCAATAAGATGTACTCCATTTAGATTGATTTATTTTATTAAAATAATACAAAATTTAAAAAAAAACTCTTCCTTACCCTCCAAGCTCTTGTCCTCTACCAGAGGCCTGGGAGCTTGAGGGTTCTGTCCAGTGTCTTTGCAGTTCCTAGAATTCCACTTTTCTGGACTGAGATGTCTGATGTGTTTCCTGGGATCTGCTGTAGCCACTCCTCCAGTTTGGGGGTTACTGCCCCGAGTGCCCCGACCACGGCCCCCTTAATGCCTTCACCCTCCAGACCTTTTCCAGCTCTTCTCTGAGCCCCTGGTATTTCTCTAGTTTCTCGTGTTTCTTTTTTCTGATGTTGAAGTCGCTTGGTATTGCTATGTCGACCACCACAGCTTTCCTCTGCTCTTTGTCCACCCCACCACAATGTCCGGTTGGTTCATTACCATTCTGTCCGTCCGTATCTGGAAGTCCCACAGGATCTTGGTTCGGTCATTCTCTACCACCTTTGAAGGTGTTTCCCACTTTGACCTTGGGGTTTCCAGCCCATACTCTGCACAGATGGACCTGCCTTACTCGTTGGAGGTATTTAGCTGTAGCCACTTTCCTTGTCACCATTTGCTTGTGGGATTTCGAGGTACTCGTATTTGTCCACATTGTCTGCTATTGTTCCTTCTAGAGTGAGACCCCTTCAGTGCGGACTACCTTCCCTCTCTAAGTCACCATCCGACCACACTTTTCTAGTCCCAATGACATCCCAATGTCTGCACTGTATATCCGGGTACACACACATACACGCGGTGCAAATTATTTAGATAATTTTATTTCAGTGCCAAAGGTAAAAAAATAAAACGTTTTTTAATGAAACTCATGGATGGTCTTGGGTCTCTTTGAATCACTGAATTCAATCTCAGACGCCTGAGATTATTAGTTGTCAGGTAAGTCCAGTTAAGGACGTTCCACATTATTAAGCAGACCACCATTTTAGGCGAAACATTGGAAAGAAAAAGGATGTCTCTGCTGATGAAAAGCGTGAAATAGTTGAATACCTTGGACTAGGTATGAAAACCTTCAATATTTCATTAAAGATGAAGCATAATCATCGTACTGTTAAGAGATTTGTGGCTGATTCAGCGCACACACGGGTTTGTGCAGATAAAGGCACAATGAGGACGGTTTCTGCCAGACAAATACATCAATTAAGAGAACAGCTGCTACAAAGCAGCAAAGAGGTATTTGAAGCTGCTGGTGCCTCTGGAGTCTCCCGAACATCAAGGTCTAGGACCCTCCAGAGGCTGCAGTTGTGCATAAACCTTCTATCCGGCTTCCCCTAAACAGTTAATTGAAGCTGACGAGCAGAAACGCTGCAGTGGCCCAGAAATACATGAAGACTCATTTTCAAACAGTCTTGTTCACTGATGAGGCCGTGTAACCCTGGATGGTCAGATGGATGAGTAATGGATGGTTGGTGAATGGCCACCATGTCCCAACAAGGCTGTGACGTCAGTAAGGAGGGGGCGGAGTCATGTTTTGGCCTGGAATCATGGGGAGAGAGCTGGTCGGCCCCTTTAGGCTCCCTGAAGGTGTGAAATGACCACTTCCCGATCCACGCACACCTCCTCCAGCTGTTCTGGGGGGACCCCGAGGCCACACCAGGCCAGCTCGGAGACATAGTCCCACCAGCGTGTCCTGGGCCTTACCCAAATCTCATGACCATAGGTGAGGGTGGGAACGTAGATCGATCGGTAAATCGAGAGCTTTGCCCCCTGACTCAGCTCCTTCTTCACCACAACCGTCCGATACAGCGACCGCATCACTGCTGACGCCGCACCGATCCGTCTATTGATCTCACGCTCCATCCGTCCCTCACTTGTGAACAGGACCCCGAGATACTTGAACTCCTCCACTTGAGGCAAGGACTCCCCACCGACCTGAAGCGGGGAAACCACCTTTTTCCGGTGGAGAACCATAGCCTCAGATTTGGAGGTGCTGATCCTCATCCCGGCCGCTTCACACTCGGCTGCAAACCGCCCCAGTGCGCGCTGGAGGTCCTGATTTGATGAAGCCAACAGAACAACATCGTCTGCAAACAGCAGAGATGAGATCCTGAGGTTCCCAAACCGGACACCCTCCGGCCCCTGGCTGCGCCTAGAAATTCTGTCCATATAGGTAATGAACAGAACCGGTGACAAAGGGCAGCCCTGGCGGACACCAACACGCACCGGGAACAGGTCTGACTTACTGCCGGCAATGCGAACCAAGCTCCTGCTACAGTCATACAGGGAACGGACAGCCCTTAGTAGAGGGCCCCGGACCTCATACTCCCGGAGCACCCCCCACAGGGCACCACGAGGGACACGGTCGAACGCTTTCTCCAGATCCACAAAACACATGTGGACTCGTTGGGCGAACTCCCATTCATGTCATCCTCTAACAGTTAAAGACTTGAAAAATATGCTGACTGTAATATATATATATATATATTTTTTTTTTTTTTCAGGTCTTTCCACAGATTTTCAATAGGAATTAGGTCAGGACTTTGACTGGGCCATTTTAACACATTAATATGTTTGTTTTTAAACCATTCCATTGTAGATGTAGCTTTGTGTTTAGGGTCATTGTCCTGCTGGAAGGTGAATCTCTGCCCCAGCCTCAATTCTCTTGCTGACTCCAGCAGGTTTTCCTCCAAAATGTCTCTGTATTTGGCTCCATCCATCTTCCCAACTATTCTTACAATCTTCCCAGTCCCCGCTGAGGAAAAGCAGCCCCATAGCATGATGCTCTCCCCACCATATTTGACACTGGGGATGGTGCACTCAGGACGATGAGCAGTGTTAGGTTTGCTCCTTACATAACGTTTTGCATTTGGGCCAAAAAGTTCAATTTTTGTCTCATCTGACCAAACCACCTTCTTCCACATGGTAGCTGTGTCCTCCATATAACTTCTAGCAAACTTCAAACGGGATTTCTTATGGCCTCCTTTCAATAATGACTTTCTTCTTGCCACTCGTCCATGAAGGCCAGATTTGTGTAGAGTACGACTTATAGTTGTCCCATGTACAGATTCCCCCAGCTCAGCAGCAGGACGTCCCAGCTCCTCCAGAGTTATCTTGGGGCACTTGGTTGCATTTCTGACCAGTGCTCTCCTTGTTCGGTCTGTTAGTTTAGGTGGACGGCCGTGTCTTGGTAAGTTCGCAGTGGTGCTATACTCTTTCCATTTCTGAATGATGGATTGAATAGTACTCCGTGAGATGTTCAAATCTTGGGAAATCTTTGTATAACTTAACGCTGCTTTAAACTTCTCCACAGCTTTATCCCTGACCTCTCTGGTGAGCTCCTTGGCCTTCATGATGTTGTTTAGTGACCAATACACTCTGACCATAGCTCTGAGGCCCTCACAGAACAGCTGGAATTATACTGAGAGTAGATTACACACAGGTGGCCTCTATTTAATGGTTAGGGCAAGGTGTGAACTTTCTGCAGTCATTAGGAATGTTATAAAGGAAATTTAATGCACTCAGAAAATGCAATATGAATACTTTCACTTCACAGTTGTCTGTTACTTGTGTGTGAAATCTTTATGTTTATGGTTGTAAACATGACAAAATGTGCAAAAGTTCAAGGTGTATTAGTACTTTCAAGAGGCACTGTATATATAATGTTTTTAATTTTATAAATGTTTTATAAAAATATATGCATTTTATAAAAAAAATATTTTATAGAAAATTCACTTTTTACATGAATCTGCCATTTTGGCTGTGATTTTTCCATTTCTCCTCCGGAATCAAAGAGTAATTCTGAGACAAAAAACAAATGAAAAAATGATAAAGATTCAAACTTTTAATATATATAAATAAACATATGTATTTAATAGACTTAAAAACTTTGGATTTGCGTGTCCTGGTCACTGAAAACAAAGCTTTTTGCTTTTGAATCCAAGATTCATTTTGGGACACTTTTCCCACGTTCTGAGATTAATGACTCAATGACAATGAAAGCAGCATCGATCGGCCCTCGGGGGCCGTGTTTCCATAACTGCTCCTCTGTAACCCTACACTACCTTTGTAATTGTCCTGATGTGCCATTAATCTGTGTCAGTGAACATCAAAACTTTATTTTAGACTCTCCATGTGAATAATAGCCTCCACCTGCAGAGGGCGCTTTATTTCACAAGCAGCATAACAGTCCACTGTCCACACGCTCCTGACAGGGGGCGCTAAAGCACCCACTACTTTGTTATTGCCCTGATGTGTGCATGCGCGGTAGAGCTGTGTTCTTCATTAAGAAGACGGGCTCTCACATGAGAGCTCGGGGTTCAATTCCTGATTCCGCTCTAATCTTATACTTGTTTTTGTTTTTTTCAGTATGAATGAGAATTTAGTATGAATTAACTCTCAACATTAATCTTGGATTCAGAAGCAAAAAGCAAGTTTTATGCATGTTATCGGTGACCAGAGGTCTGTTTCATAAAGCTGGTTTACTCTGTAAGCTCGGCTTATTTGGCCGAGTCTGACTTATTGTGTCGTCTTTTCGGTTTCATAAACCAGGCTCACTCTGAGTCTGGCTCAGTTACTATGGAAATAGTACTCGGAGTCTGTGGGAGGGGATAAAGACCATCACAGACTATAAACCTCCTCGACAAACTTGTGACAGTGACACCTCTCTGTTGAACGCTCTAAATGAATTATTTGCTCGCTACGAGGCCCTCAACAGAACCCCGGCACAAAAGTCAACACCACCTCCTGAAGACCAAGTGCTGAAGCTATCTCCAGAGAGTGTGAGAAGATCTCTGAGCAAGATCAACATACACAAAGCCCCGGGTCCAGACAACATACCAGGTCGTGTACTGCAAGGTTGCGCTGATGAACTCACTGAGGTCTTCACAGACATTTTTAACACATCTCTGCAGCAGGCTGTGGTCCCAACGTGCCTCAAAGCGTCCACCATCATTCTGGTGCCAAAGAGGTCACCACCCAAGGGCGCCATAAGGGGGTGGAAGGTTAGGACGATTCTAAGGGCCCAGGCTGAAGAAGGGCCCAGAAGAACAGCCCTTTTTAGACAGGTTAAATGTGCTAGGACCCTTCATGCACTCAATGTGTATTGTGCCCATTTTGACTAACAAGCTGGGTATTTTTATTGGGTTAAATCTTCTATGTAAAAAATGTGGGGGGCCCAGAAATGTTTGCCTCCATAGGGCATAGAATTTCTGGCGGCACCCCTGTCACCACCCTCCTGCTTTAATGACTACCGCCCAGTAGCACTCACTCCAATTCTTATGAAGTGCTTCGAGCGGCTCGTCATGGAACATATCAAGTCTGTTCTCCCTCCCACCCTGGACCCATACCAGTTTGCTTACCGATCCAATCGCTCAACTGAAGATGCCATCTCCACTGCACTTCATTCAGCCCTCACTCACCTTGAAACAAAGGACTCTTACGTTAGAATGCTGTTTTTAGACTTTAGCTCAGCATTCAACACTATAATCCCACAGCAGCTAATACACAAACTGCTCCACCTGGGGATCAACACATCACTGTGCAACTGGCTGCTGGACCTTCTGACGGGGAGACCACAGGCTGTACGTGTCGGCGGAAAGTCCTCCAGAACCATCACACTGAACACGGGAGCTCCCCAAGGCTGTGTGCTGAGCCCCCTCCTGTTCACTCTGCTGACCCATGACTGTGCTCCAAAGTACGACTCAAACCTCTTCATCAAGTTTGCAGACGACACAACAGTGGTGGGTCTCATCAACAACAGAGACGAGTCAAACTACAGGAGTGAGGTGAGCAGTCTGGCCATGTGGTGCACACAGAACAACCTCTCTCTAAATGTGGAGAAGACAAAAGAGATTGTTGTGGACTTTTAAAGTCCAGCATGCTCCTCTAACAATCAACGGTGCTGCAGTGGAGAGGGTGACCAGCACTAAGTTCTTGGGTGTGCACATCACAGAGAACCTTTCCTGGACCATGCACACTACATCTCTGGTCAAGAAAAGTAATCAGCGTCCCTACTTTCTCCGCAAGTTAAGAAGAGCTAGAGTCCCAGCCTCTGTTATGTGCAACTTCTACAGAGGAACTATAGAGAGCATCCTGACCAGCTCCATCACTGTGTGGTTCTTCTACAGAGGGACTATAGAGAGCATCCTGACCAGCTCCATCACTGTGTGGTTCTTCTACAGAGGGACTATAGAGAGCATCCTGACCAGCTCCATCACTGTGTGGCACAGCGCCAGCACTGCCTCCTGCCGGAGGAGCCTCCAGCGCATCGTGAGAGCAGCGGAGAAGATCTGTGGAGCTCCTCTCCCCTCCATTAAGGACATGTACTCCACCCGTCTCACCCGCAAAGCCGTCAGAATCACCAGGGACCCTACGCACCCATCACACAGTCTCTTCAGAGTAATGCCTTCTGGGAGGAGACTGCGGAACCTACGTGCCAGGTCCAGTCGACTTAAGAACAGTTTCGTACACAGGGCCATCGGGAAGCTGAACTCCCTGCCCTCCCTCCCACCCCTCTTCCCCCACCCCCCGCTCCACAATCAAGGATGAGAGAAATATAATTTCAAATCAGTCACATGGTTTGACAAATAAAAATCTTGAAACTTGAATATATCAGATCAAATGTTTCCCGGATCCTTTACCCTGAAAAACTGAAAATCGGGGGAATGTGTTCCAAGTGCTCATTAGTTGAACCGGTCTTGAATTAGTGAGATTAGCCGAGCTCGGTGTGCCTTTGGTGAAACCCAGTAATCACAGCTTGACTTGTTGTGCCTAACATAAGCCAGGATTTGGAGCCTAAGCAGAGCTTTACTGAGCGAGTTTTATGAAACAGCCCTCTGGATACGCAAATCCAAATGTTTATGTGTATAAAATATATCCTTATTTATATATTTTAAAAGTTTGAATCTTTATCATTTTTTCTTGAGAATGTGAAATAAGTGTCTCAGAATTACTCTTTGATTCCAAACAATATAAAAACATATCACAGCTAAAATGACAAATTCATGTAAAAATAAAATTTTCTGTAAACTCAGTTTTTTTAAATCATAAAATTGTAATGTCATTTTCTGCTTGAATAAATGGCATTGAGAGAAATTTAGCCCATAAAATATGAACAGATAACACACATGGAGTAAATAAATCATAAATACCTTTGTCCTTCAGGTCCCAGTTGCTGACGCCTAAAGTCAAGAAACAAAAGAATGCTTTTAATTTGGAAATGACGGGTTTGTGTTTAATCAAAGTTATCAAAGGTTAGAGTACAGGAAAACTTACAGACAAATCACTTTTTTTCTGATAAACTGTATAAATGATTGTCCAATAGTGTCGTCTACATATCCTGGTCATCATTTAGTGCAAATAAGTAAAAAGATCAACTTTCTGCCTAAAAACGTGCGGCGCCTCTACAGGCCAAATGTCTGTACTGCATGTGATTTTTGAGTTTGGCACATCTGAGGTCAGACGTGAGATCTGACGTCTGTAGCCCTGCGGGACAAACACTCCAATGAAACACTGACAGACCCCCCCACACGGCCCTGGCACCGCCTCCAGCAGTGAGGAGGGACAGGACTCAATCACAGACCCCTTATAAAGAGAGAGGGGCTGGGGGCCCAACTGGGAAACACACAGGGTGTTGACAGTACATCAAATCATTCATAAAAGGAGTTTAAAAAGTGCTATAAAATGAGTGTTGCTTAAATAAACTTTTCTTTTAGGAAACTAATAATGCAGTGATTTTTATCTCTGTAATGAGGCCGTGTAGGAACCAATAATCAAAATGTAATAAACCGATAAGATGAAAATCGTTCACAGATGTAATAAACTCAGCCAAAAAAATGGCCGCGGTGTGAGAGGCTGATGTTCTTTTTGTCTCCCTGGAGAATTAGCCAAAGGTTATGCTGATTTATATTGGCTGTGGATAAATGTTTAACACAATGAGTCTCTGGGGCAACTGTGGATAAGACAGTGACGCGTGAAGTGAAGACACAATGACCGACACAGTTACACAAGAACTGAAAACTCTAATGCTCTCAGTCAAAGACTCACTGTCCTCACAACTGACGGATTCCAGGACGGATTTTGGCGTCTTTCAGGCCGATACGGAGAGAGACATTAAACAAATAATGCAACAAAACAAGGAAATGGGCGAAGATTTGGAGGAAACAGCACGCCGCTTGGAGGATGTGGAACATCGCGTTGGTGAGTCTTTTGACAAAATAAATGGCTCACCATAAAGCAGAACAAGATTGAGGACATGGAGGAGTGCACTGAATATCTGGAGAACAAATCGAGACAGAATAACATGTGCATATTCAATGTCCCAGAGAAGTGGCACGGTGGCGATATGACTGCCTTTCTGAGGAAACCTTTCTGAGAGACTTTGCATTTGTCTGGAGATATAGACGTTATTAGAGCTCATCGTTTATACAGAGTAGACAATACAGCACATGGGAGGCCAATAAGTGCTCTTTTTGGAACATGACTTTATTCCTAAAGTACATCAAAAAAGGGCATCCTACAGACTTCTCAGGAAGCAGCTGAAGGACACGAATATCAAATCCTATATTCTGGCCCCCGCGAAGCTAAAGGTTTTCAACGAAGATGGAACGACGCAAGTCTTTGATCATCTAAGCCGCTACCCAGGGCCCACGGGAGCGTGCTCTGATTGGGGCCGCGGTGGAGCAGTTTGGTGCTACGGTGGAGCAACATCAGGCATCGGCCCAACAGGAGATCATCAGCACCAGTGGACAGTCCCGGGATAATATTAAATCAAAACGCACTGGTGAAGATATTCACAAACATGGAACGTGCGGAGATGAGCCTCACGTGAGTGAAAAGTGACTCTTCAATATGATTAAGACTCTGAGTGAACTGAAGCAGGACAGTCATTCAGCGTAATACGCTTGGATATATTTTTTTTGATCATTGGACGGCTAATAATAATTCTCTGTGTGTTTTAAATAGAAGAAAAGCATAAAAATGTGAAAGAAACTAAATGGAAATGGATCTAACTTCGTAATGGATTCGTAATGGTAAGAAGGAATTGGGAGATAAATAGCTTAGGCCTCACACAATTAGACATGACACAAGTCATTGGTGTTTGTTTGGTTTTATGTTTGTTTCGTATGTTACATGTTGTTTGTTTATATGTTACATGTCATACCTTGAATTCAAGTCCTTGAATTCAGTATGAATTATATAACTTTAAATGGGAGATAGTATAGAAATGTCAACATATAACTGTAATGGGGTGGCAAATGCTACAAAAAGAAAGGAAGTATTCACATGGTTTAAAGATAAACAAAATGTTAATATTATTTGTTTACAAGAAACGCATTCAATACCTGAAAATGAATCATACTGGAAATCAGAATGGGGGGAAATAGTTATTTTAGTCATGGGATTAGCAATAGTAGGGGGGTTAAGATTATGTTAAAGAAAGAGCTGGCCTATACAGTTCATAGAGTACAGTCAGATGCAAATGGGAGATGGTTAATTATGGATATTATAATTGACAATGGTAACTGTACAATTAATTAATATATACGCCCCAAATGAAGACATCCAATATTTTTAAACATATAGCACATTAATCTAGATAATATGCAAATAATTTTAACTGGGGATTTTAATACTGTGTTAAACACACAAAAGGATAAAGCAGGTGTAGTAGGGTGGAGTCGTCAGCAGGTGGCGCCACCCGTAGATTATAAAAGCCCAAGGTTTCTCTTGATTCTTTGCCTCGGTTGCGCACTTCCGGTTCTGTTTCTGGGGGCGTTCGGCTCTTCATCTGGCTGCCAGGTAGAAATTATAACTCCTTATTCAGATAATTCACCTCCAATATACAGCTAATTTAAACTGTCTTAGTGTCGCTGCGGTGTGGCTGAGCGTCGCAACGCGCTGATGTCTCCCTGTTGCGCCCTGGTGTGCGGTGGCTTTGGTTTGGCTGGTAGTCCTCTGTCCTGCATGGAGTCGCTATGTGTCGTCTGGGCCCGACGGTGCGCGGTTGCTCGGTAGAACTGCGTGATCTATCGCCTAAAGTGGTAGGTCACGGTAGCGCCGTGCTTCCGAATGGTTCAAAAACAAGTTACTAACGTCATAAATATTTCTCTAGCCTCCTGGATGCAGCGACCTGGCAGTAGCAGCCGCCTTGCTTTTACACCTTGCTCATGGGCGATGACTGTTGCTTACACCTTATCAACATACACATTGGATTTGAACTGTATAAAATTGACTGTTTTCTGTGCTTATAACATGGACATTTGCCCTTTTAAAAGAAGTATTTATGTTTACAAAACGAGTTTAAGAAACTAAAACAAAGAAATATGGAATAAATTATTAGCTGATCATGCCTCTCCTCAATGAGTCGAACCTGTGTCCTTTTATATTAAAGGTTATTTTCTGGATTTTAATAGTCCAGTGGCGTTGTGGCAACAACTACATTTTAAGGTGGTAACTTTAAATTTCCATCTCCTTCCATAGCACTCGGTTACAAATGCACACATATTGTTAATACCCATCCACAGGCTCGTAATGAAATTGAGGAATTGAAAGCCTCATTAGAGTTAGTGGACATATGGAGACTCCAGCACCCAGAATCTAAAAGATATACTTGGCGGAGAGGGTAGACTATTTTCTCATTTCATTTTCTTTGGTCCCTGAAACACCAAAATGCTATATTGGAGATAAACTGAGGTCAGATCATGTTATGGTACCTATAAAAATAAAAACAGCAAAGTATCCATGAGGAAAAGGGTACTGGAAATTTAATCAATCCATATTAAATGATATTAATTTTATCAATAACACTAAAACATTTATTACCGATTTTTTTTTCATACAAAGAAAAGCACATCAAATCCTCAAATTGTCTGGGAGGCATTTAGGTGTGTTTTTAGAGGACATTGCATAAAAATTTCATCTATTAAAAACTTGATAGTCAGCAAAATGTTTCATCTGAGTTCTCCTTATTAATTAGACAAAAACAAGACGAACTGGAACAACTTTATTATGAGCGTGCTATTGGACTTATTAAAAGATCACGGGCCGTGAGGATGGAACATGGGGAGAAGTGCACGGCACATTTCAAGAAACAAGAAACATAACCAAAAAAAGCCTGGCAACTTCAAATGGATCCATAACAATTCCCCAAGATATTTTAAAAAGACTGTTCTCTCATGAATATAATCATGCTGCTGATATGTGGTCAATTTTTCCCCATTCAAATGACTATAAACTAACAACACAACAAAAAACAAAGCTGTGAAGGTGATCTAACCGAAGATGAAATCCATGAGTCCGTAAAGTCCTTCTCTCTTGGTAAAGCTAGTGGCTCAAGTTTTTGGATTTTGGAGAACATTTCTTAAAATGGGTTCAAACTTTTTAGAATCAACCTACTAGTACGATAATAAACAACGGATACTTATCAGAAAATGTTACACTATCTAGGAGGCGTCAGGCAGGGGTGTCCTTTGTCTCCTTATTTATTTATTGTATGTATTGAAATATTGGCCATCAGAATAAGAAATAATGCATTAATAAAAGGTTTGAAATTGCAAAACACAGATATCAAATTTACAACGTACGCAGATGTTTTTTTTTTTTGCAACCTGAGGAAAGGACACTAAATGAATTATTAAAGGAACTAAATTCATTTTCAGATATATCAGGACTAAAACCAATTTTTTTTAAATGTACAATCATGAGGATAGGAAATATTTCAGATATGTTTCTATAAAATGTTCAGCACCAGTGAAATGGACCAATGCTGATAATCAAATATTAGGCATCCATGTTCGTGGAAATATTAAAGACACGGTACGTTTGAATTATGATAAAAGGATGAAAAAGGTTGAAACTTTATTGTTACCGTGGAGAGGAACTTCTTTAACGATGATGGGCAAAGTTACATTGATCAACTCTTTGGTAATTCCGCAATTTGTACATTTATTGATTACTCTTCTTTCACCAGAAAAATCTTTTTTTAAACATTTTGAACAAACATTTTTTAATTTTATTTGGAATGAGAAACCCGATAAGATAAAAAGACAATATATGTACAACTCGTTTGAAAACGGTGGTTTAAATTTAAAGAATATAGAAATGATGAATGAATCTCTGAAAGCCTCCTGGATTTCTAAAATCTATCTTAATCCTAACTGGATATCAAGCCAAATGTTTTCAAAAAACTATACATTTTTTCAAAGTCAATTGTTTCCTCTTTTTCAATTAAAGTCCAATCATATTGACCAAATATTAGAAGCTGAACTGAAAGGCGTATCTATTTTTTTCAAAGATGCACTCAAAGCATGGTTACATTTTCATTACTATCCTCCAGATGGCGCTCATGAGATTCAAAATCAACTCATATGGATGAATTCTAATGTATTAATTGAGGGACGATCGGTTGTATGGAACTCTTGCTCACGAAATGGTGTGATGTTTGTAAATGATCTAATGAACTCATCGGGAGATTTCTTTACTTATTCAGAATTATGTACATACTATGGACAATGTATTGAACTCTTTCAGTATAATCAGCTATTATCCGCAATTCCAATGAAAATGGAAAAGAACATTAAAAAACGGGTTATTAGTATGCATGCCTCAAAACAAATGTAATAGATGGCACCCTTCAACATAAACAAAAATTGTATATACATTTAATTTGTACATGCCTTTTATCCTCACAGAATTTGTACTAAATAGGAAGATGAATTCAACATACCTATATTATGGAAAAACTTTGTTTTTAAATATATATACAACAACCATTAATTCTTATTTGAAGATGTTTCAATTAAAATGATTCTATAAAATTACCTTAAATGATGTAACATTATGGAAAAGTCCATGTGCAGATTCTGTGAGGTGCAAGAGGAAGAGTTAAGGCACTTATTTTATTTTTGCCCATAGGTATCGAAGTTTTGGATGTTGGTCCATAACTGGTTACTAGAATTCAAGATTGAAATTGACATCTGTCCCATTAACATAATATTGGGGCTCCTGGAAAGCACATTGATGGATTTATTCAATACAATTGTTCGAGTTGGTCAAATTTTCATTTTCAAATGTAAACCCAAGGCTAATCTCTGTTTAGCACATATTAAGAATAAAATAAAACAATATGTAATTGAAAAGACCATAGCCATTAATAAAAACAAAAGAAATGCACATGATAAAAAGTGGAATGGGACGTTATGGGACTAATGTCTACCAAAATCGTGAATTTTATGATGTAAAAAATTTTACCATTTGACTTCAGTGGTTCTTTGAAGAGTCAAATGGGACGGGTCCAGGCTTGAAATTGAGCCTGCAACAAGAAAGCTGTCCCCTTCCCAATCCCTACAAATTTAGACAAAGTTCAACTAGTATAAAATAATCTAATAAATATTCCAAACACAAAAAACCCAAATAATTTCTAATAGATAAATGCCAAGGATCGATCGATATATATATACATATATATATATATATATACATATACATACATACGTGTACAAGGGCTGGAACAGCTCTATACAGTCCTGTGTAAATCTGTGGCTTCCTTCATGCTTAATGTTTGATATACGTGAACAAGGGCTGGAACAGCTCTATACAGTCCTGTGTGGATCTGTGGCTTCCTTCATGCTTAATGTTTGATATACGTGTACAAGGGCTGGAACAGCTCTATACAGTCCTGTGTGGATCTGTGGCTTCCTTCATGCTTAATGTTTGATATACGTGTACAAGGGCTGGAACAGCTCTATACAGTCCCGTGTGAATCTGTGGCTTCCTTCATGCTTAATGTCGTGCCTGACCGTTTGTGAGAGACATGGGAGGAGCTCTGAAAGCAGCATGTCGTCTCTCTGATTTTGTGCTCTTCTGATTGTTAGCCTTGTTAATAAATCTGGCTCTGGACACGATCCGCTGCTCTCCAGGAGCTTTTACTATTGTCGTCTGTAGCAGAAAGGGAGAGCGCTATTCTCCCCTTATCTTTGAAGAGAAGTGATCAAAACAAGCAAAAAGTCAAATCCAAAATCTGATAAAGCAGCTCATTACAGCACGCACATCATTGAGTTTATTTCATTTGTGAACGGTTTCTTTTCATCTTGTCAGAACAATAATGTAGGCTAATAATTATCACCGGCCGGTTAATCATGTGGCATTACTTACATTTCACATCTGCATGTCCATTCTCTAAAGCTTTGCATCATGAGGTGACATTGCATTTCTAAACACGCTCAAAGTAAAGAGAATAGAGTTTACTCACAGCAGATGAGCAGGTCCTGTGCTGCAGACGGAGCTGAGAGAGTTTATATGCTGCGATGAAGACCCGCCCTCAGACCGACAGACTCCGCCACCCGTGCACAGATAGAGCCCAGGGGGTGCTCAAGCACCTGCCCTTTGCCCTGTGCCTTTTAAGTGCCCCTAAGTGACCACAATTTTTCTTCTCCCAAAAAATAAGTATTATTTATTTTATTGTTCTTAGATATTTTCCCTACTAAGCCAACGTGTACTGAAAATACAGTTTTTATGCTTAACTTCAAATCGCGCTTCATTCCTCCTCTGCCTCTCGCGCTGGTTTGTGGCTTGATCAATGGAGGGCAGGTGCACTGTCCCCGTGTTTCCCCCGTGTGAGACCTGTGTCTCACACGGGGGAAACACGGACCCCATAGTGTCCGATTTGCTTCAAAATGGTGTCATTTGTTTGTGCTTTGTTTTCGAGTTATTGATCATTGATTGGTAATTGATCAGGGATTAAAAACGGTCCCAGTGGTCCGGACCAGGCAGGGATCGGTCCCTGAGATGGGGTTTAAAAGTTTAGCTCGAAAGTTCACCGTCACATGTGATCTGATACGATGATACGATCGGCTATGGCCACGTACAGACGCATGATAGACATTTGTAGCGCCCAATAAACGGCTCTGGACAATCGTATACTTCTCCTACGAGAACATTAAGTGGTGGTCCCCAAACTAAATATTTGGAACGCCTGACTAATATTTTAGAAAAAACAACAGCCCTGTCCAGATGATGGTGAATTTGTAAAACATCTGCTACGATAAACTAAATTGTTTACTTAGGGGAAACATTATTCATTGAGCAAAAAATACAAATTGTGTGTGCACAAACGAAGCACAAACAAATGACACCATTTTGAAGCAAATCGGACACTATGGGGGGGGGGGGCTAACTTCGTGTGTGTGTGTATGTGTGTGTCGAGTTGCCCTTTTTGTCTTGGTTGAGCTCATGCCCTGTGTCTGTGGGTCACTCCCTCTTCACTCCCCTCCCAGGCCGGGGGAGGATGTGAGGGAGGGGTCTATTATCCGTTGCCCGGGGTTTTAAACTCCTTTTTTGGACTGAACACGTCTGCAGGCGCTGCCACATATGGAAACGAGCTACTGTAGAACATCATTCATGTACTGTATGGTTGTTGCTAGATCGTGGGCTCGGTCGGCGGTGAAAACGTGACATTTCATGACACACATTAAGGTTAGGGTCCGGGATATGATTAACCTTAAGGTTAGTGTAGCCCCCGTGTCGGGTGAGCCTACAAGAAGGTACCAGACTAATACCAGCTTTGACTCTACAATGTAGGCGACACAGAAGGTTTGATTGTTACTGTAGACTAGCGACCAGAAGGTCTAGGGTTCAGCTCACAGGAGGGAGTGGACAGGAGGCAAGATTTGATTTACAAGGTACCGTATATTTAGACAAATGTAGCAAGAGAACCAATAGTGCAAAATATATACAGTGAACAGTTGTTAAATTCTATGAATGGCCATTCAATAATCAGCGCTCAATCAATGTTCAGTTCAAATCAATAACAATCACAGTCATGCACAATTTACACAGTACATTCACGTAACCTCGCAATTTAAAAGTCCACGACCCCACGTTGGGGTAATCTCCAATGTCCAGCAATTCACCCCACCTCCCAACCCCTCCACAAGTCCCGCAGAAACCCACGTCTGGGTTGAATGTAATAGTCCGGGGAAAATGTCTGAGGAGATTTGGGAGTATTGTGTATGTGTGTGGCGGTGACAGGTGAGTTTAGGGGGAGAGTTCGTGGCTACAAGGAGCCCCCTACCGGCCTGGCGGGGACGCTGCGATGAGATCCTTGGGTCGTTGAAAACTGTAGGCTTTAGGCCTGCTCCATCGGCTCGCCATCTGGTTAGAACCTGGCCTGGAGAACAGGACCAACAGTTCTAATGAATCATCAGGAAATGTTAGCTGGTTGCTAACTTATTCCAATGTGCACATAGTTCAATCACGTGATAGTAATTATCATATTAATAGCACTACAATTAAGTTACATATCAATATTCAACATTCAATGTATAACATTCATAAACCAAAATCACAAATAGATCAGTCCTATCAACTAAATGATTTAAACCGATACCCTGGGGTCGATTAATTGTTTGGACACGTGGCAGTCAATGCATGTTCATTTCATGACATTTTTAGAAACCGGGCATAAACTTTTGTCGAATTACCATGCTAACCGGCGCCCATAGAAATAACGGCGGCGGCTAACGCAGCATAAACAACAACCAAGCACTCACCCGTTTTGCGATCTAGTTCCACACAACTGCGCTTTTCCTCGTGGTGTGGATCACGGTAGACGACTCCTATGAGTTAACATAACCCGATTAAGTGTCAAGTAAACGAAGCGTTTAGAACACTGAATTTAAGCTTTTACCAACCTGTAGCACGACTCTGATGTGGCTTGCCCCACTGCCTCTCCAGACTGAAGCGCAGCGCCATATTAAAACTGCGCACCACCCCACGCCGCCCCATGTGACTCGCTGACGTCACCAAAACCAAGCGCAGCAATTGGCCAACAGCCGTGGGAACAAAATACTGGATGGGAACGGTAGAACTGGCTGGGCACAGGTTTTATCACCTGGGTTACATTAGGATTAGAGTCATTTGTATTTTTTGACAAACTAACTCATGGATCTATACAAAGGCCCAGTCCCATTTCTCTCACTTGCACTCGTTTTAGACCCTAGCACTCGGTTATGCGCGTTCACGTTTAAGGGTAGGGTGTCCCAATACTTTAGGGAGCAAGAGGAAGTGGCTATCTCCCCTTGAAAAGGCCCCTCCGCAGCGAGTCAGGTCAGGAGCTGACTTGTGGCCGAGGGAGCATAAACATGGCGGCTACCGGTGGAAGCGACAACTACAAATGTAAGAATATATACGCAAATAAGCCTGACAACATTCTGAAATGTGTTGGAATATCTTAGTTAGATGTTTATGCAATGGTCCTCCAAGTTATAGTTTAAAAGTCGCTATTTGACCACGTTCGTAAAAATGCTGAGTGCTTCGCCAGAGTCTGCCCGTCAACAGACACTCACGGCCGGGTGTGCGTCCCGGTGTGTGTCCCGATGTGTGTCCCGGTGTGTGTCCCGGTGCGTCCCGGTGTACATGTGGATGTTTCGCGCTTATTCAGGTTCTCAATCTATTGACTCTGATTAAAGCTTTCAGTAAATAAAATGGTCTCCAGCTGAACCCTTTCTCCTGTGTGACTGTTGCTTGTTTACGTTCCCCTTATGTGACATAGATGATTATTGATTGAAAACAGTAATGCATCATGTTTAATTGTTTAATAGACTGGATGAAACTATACGGTCTGAATGTGTAGGTCGTCTTGTTTTTAAACACAAACATACGGCGAACGCGGCTACTGTTTCGTATATTTCCTCTCCGTTGATTTATCAAACGTAGATAAATCAACATGGCACACACAAGAGGCAGCAGCTACGTATTTATTGTTATTGTAGTTTATGTGTATAAACTGTGTATTACTGCTATCTACTAGACGGGGGTGAAATCAGACACGTCGATGTTGCGCGTGACGTAAGGAACACGTTCACTGCACCAATTTGCAAACTAGTGTTGTCCCATTCCTTAGGGGACAATATTCACTTGCACTTTCCTCATTGAGGGGACTCTACTGTGGAGGGAACTCATAGCGAGTGTTCTCGGACCAAGTGAGAGAAATGGGATTGGGCCAAAATCACAGCAGACCGTCCCTCCCGAGCCGACGATCTAGCAACAACCTTTATTTATGATGAAATGTGCAAAGCATTTTATCATCAGGGATCGAGAAACTTGTCGAAAAGGAGGGGGGTTGAAAATGGGTTCTTCTTGTAAGACGCACCGTTTACTGGAAATGGGAGTTAAACTGAACGGTTGGACTGAGATCTTTATCAGAGAGAAAACAAGTACTACCGTTTCTCTTTCAGTTTGACTTGAGTGTAATGAGGCTTTCCGGTAAATAGCGTGTCTTACAAAAAGTGCTTTCCCTGTAAATCATTTCCATTTAGATTGTGCCTCTTCCCTTTGCCGGGCCCTGGCACAGTGGCTCTAGTGCTGCACAAGGTCAACAAACAATAAAACAACGATGATTCACTTTGTGTCCGAGTCATGACAGAGATATGAGCCATACACCGTGTTAACTGTAACGTTCAGAGGACTTTTGTGCCACTTTGACAGCTGCAAAAATACTGTAGATGATTTTTCCCACATAATTATATGAATCCACTTCTGTTCTGCACAAAACTACAGTTACATCTAACCATTGTATAGCCAATTTAAAAAATAAACACAAAAAGGCACATTTCTCCTATAAAAAGTATAGGCAGAAATTGGATTTACATTTTAACCTCTTAATGCGCTTGGTTAAGGCGAGTATTATCTCCAGGTCAGCTTTACCCAAATCTAAAGCTTGTGGACTGGAGTTTACAGCCTATAGGCCAGTATAACCTCGTTTGAAAGCTAGCAGTTCAGGTGGGGGTTAAGAGGTTAAAACACCCGTGGGTATGTCAAAGATCCTGAACAGCTTTGATTTTCAGTATTTTGTTTTTGTGTAAAGCTGTTTTTCTTCTCCCCAATGTTAGCTTTGAGGAGTTACCTCTGATCAGAAGAAACCACAGATAATGTTAGTCTGATTTTAGAGTGTGAGGGCAGAGCGAGTTTATAACGGAAGTCAATGAGGGCAGAAAATGCCAGTGCAGTTCATTTCCTTGACCTGAACGTTTACGGCAAAGAATGTTTGCCGAAACATTTCATGCGGACGTTCATGCGGACATTCACGTGGACTTCATGCGGACGTTCATGCGGACGTTCACGTTGGTATGAGTTCACGTGACTTTCTAAGATCGCGGAGGCCGTACCGGACCGTAACCGGATTTAATGTGAGCCCGATGTAAATGACTTTGATAAGAGTTCCCCATTTTTTGCACAAATTGGTTCATAAGTGCTTGATTTTATTTTCACGATAATAAGAGATCTATGTTCTGTCCCAATAGAGGCAGAAATTCATCTTTGACACGTTAAATAGAGTGCACTTTATATGTGTATGAGCTCAGAGAAGGTTTAATGAATCTCTTAGGGGCAGACGTTATACGTTTTTTCTGCTCCTTTTCATTCATGTTAAATGCTGTTGTTGCATTTGTTTTTAAATGAATGAAACACCACAAAAAACATGCCAGAAAAGCAACAACACAATTAAAAAGTGACAAAAATTAGACACAAAAAGCGTAAAAAAGCAACGAAGAAAGCAACAAAAAAGACAAAAACACGACAATGCAACAAAAGGTCTTTCAAATAACCTCCGCCTTGCCCGAGCTCTTTATCTCCAGTTTGACTTTTGCCAAATCTAATAGTTTATTGAAAAAAAGCATCAAAATAGTTACAAAAAACAAAAGAAGGCACAAAAAAACAAAAACATAACTCAAAAAAAGAATAAAGTTTTGTTGGTCTTAGCTTTCACACGAGGCATTACTCTGCCCTATAGGCTGTACACTCCAGGCAAGAAGCTTTTAGATTTGGGTAAAGATGAACTGGAGAAAATGTTTGCAGTTAAGAGGTTGAAAAGGTTAATAATTTAAGGCAATCCATTGAAAGTTAAAAAATAAGGTAAAAAAAATACAGTTAAGCAGCATTAATTGTGACAACACATTTTCATTTAAAATAGTCTTTTGACAAAAATGTTATTTAATTTTAGATTTTAGTTTTAGCCCCTCCTGGAACCGCCACCTTAACGTGGAGGAGGGCTTTGAGCACTTGTATTTTTCTGTTTGTAGCTGTGTTTACATGCGAGGCAAGGGGGAAAAAAGTTGTGACGCATCAGTTTAAGACTAGGCCTGCCACGATACGTTTTTTAGATTATCGCGATAAACGATAATATATTAACACCTTATACCAAACAAAGTGCAAACTAGAAGGGTCGACATATTCTAGGACACCGTTTCCATCTGTGCTTCTCAACCTTTTAACATAACTTACTCTCACCAGGTTCTGTGTTTGAACATTTACAACAAATAGTCAATATACAGTATCATCTTTAAAAATATCCCAATAACAATAATATTGATATTTCATCTGCATTATTCTGGTTAAATATTTCCTCACAAAAACAATATATTAAATGTATGGATTCAGATCATACTGTATTACTGCTAAAGTAGAGCAGCCATATGTTGTGTTCTTTTTCCTTTTCTTTTAAAATATAACCTCATGTACACACGGCCATCGGAGTGAAGCAGCTTTTTTGAGAAACTTGTGGACTGTTTGTCAAACCGCTGCAGCATTTCTCTGGCTTTTGAACAGTAACATAGTCCTAAGCCCTGAGTAATGTTCTCAGGACTATCGCGCTTGTATTTGGACAGTAACATAGTCCTAAGCACTGAGTAATGTTCTCAGGACTATCGCGCTTGTATTTGGACAGTAACATAGTCCTAAGCCCTGAGTAATGTTCTCAGGACTATCGCGCTTGTATTTGGACAGTAACATAGCCCTAAGCACTTAGAGAACTACCTCAGTTCTCTTAAGATCCTTGAAAAACTTTTCTCTAATCGTCTTGATAGGTTTATAGAATACAATTTACTCAATGAAAGTCAGTATGGTTTTAGGAAAAATAGAGGAACTGCCCTAGCACTAACAGAAGTATTTGAGGATATAACCAACAGTATTGACCAAAAGCTATACTCTGTAGGAATATTTATAGACCTTAAAAAAGCGTTTGACACAATGAACCATCAAATACTACTGCAAAAAATTGAAAAATATGGCATTCGTGGAGTTGCACTGAACTGGGTCAAATCATACCTCTCAGACCGGAAACAGTATGTTCAACTGGAGGAATGCATGTCTGAAATGCAGAATATTACTTGCGGGGTGCCACAAGGATCGATTTTGGGTCCTATGTTGTTTTTATTATATATAAATGATCTCTGTTATACCTCTTCTAAACTGAAATTCATACTATTTGCTGACGATACGATTCTGTGTTCAGGAAAGGATTTACAGCTTCTTATGACGGAAATCTCAACAGAAATAAATAAGTTAAAACAATGGTTCGATAATAACAAACTGTCAATGAATATTAGTGTAGCCCACCTATACCCAATGTATGTTTTGGTAAGGGCTCCTAAGTTCCTTCACTTAACTCAAAAGTGGTAAAATTGTATAAGAAATAATATAACCTACTGATCTAAAATCACTCGTCACCTGGAAATAACATAAAATTACCCAACCATGTAAAAATGACAACAATATGAATGTAACGTTGGAATTTACTGGTTTAGCAAATTGTTGCAAATATAACAAAGTCACAGTTGGGTTTTCATGGTATAAACTTGCTCATTAAATTGTCCATTAATACCTCATGTAAGTGGGCCCACTCACCAATCACACACACACACTCACAAGCCAGCTTGTACCACGGTAACAGTTACTGTTGCAGGCCTGAGCGTTGCTTGGGAGCGTTGAGACCCAAAACGGTTGGTCGCTTCACTCTGGTTTGAGCCAAACAAAATAGTTAAAGTGGTACCTGGTTCATTTCCAGTTCAAAATCAACTTCACTGATCCAAAAGGTTATCATGAAGGGGGAAGGCCTCGACACGTCTCAAGATGGCGAAGCGGTTGCATTCCAACATGGCGAAACGGTCACGTCCACGCTGGTCCAAGCTCCGAGACTCCTCACGCACTGTGTCCGGCCGAATATTAATTTAGATGTGAACTATATTTCTAGCCGAAATATTAATCAACAGTACAGAGCAGGCTGATTTAGCTCTACTTCACACACAAGCACATTCACTTAGCTAGTGAATGCTAAAACACACGTTAGCTGAAAAGCTTTTACCTCACGGTAAATACTTGCTGCTGGACGATCTTCCGTGGTGGAAAAGGGTCCATCTGCACTCTAAACATGAATAGGTCAAGAGTTCATAACTGACTATCGATTTAATAGCCAAAACCTTGCCTAAACAGTACAAACTGTAACACACGTTGTTCTCTTTCTTTTCGTCCTTTTTTCTCTTGCGGTCAAGTTAACATTCTGCCTCAATACTGTTTCCGGTTACACAGAACGCAAAGCTAAGTGGCATACACACTTGGCACTTCCTGTTTACCCTTCAAATAAAAGGAAATAAAATAGATTGGCTTACTTATATCTAGGTACTTTTAAACGTTTTTAACACATTAGTCCATACATGAAATATGCTTTTAGCTATTTATAAGAATGAACAGATGAAACTAATGTATGCTTTTTAACTGTTTGTTTCAACTATAACTACTAATATGAACTACGATTTTACTTAAACTTGTGTATTTATATTTTACCCTCGTTACATTAGGAAAACAAAAATGATGATTTTTGGGAAACGAATCAAAGATACTGAAGTAAAACTTAAAATCAATAATATGGAAATAGAGAGAGTTCACGAATGTAAATTTCTGGGTGTGATTTTAAGTCATAATGTAAGCTGGAAACCCCATATAACAAGCATACAATCAAAAATGGCAAAGAGTATATCGGTAATGTACAGAGCTAGACATCTGCTAAAATATAGAGCCTTACATATTATATATAGTTCTTTAATTCTCCCATATATCAGCTACTGTGCGGAGGTTTGGGGTAACACTTATAAAACTCATTTAGATCCACTTCTAAAACTTCAGAAAAAAGCCATAAGAATCGTTCATAACGTTGGTTTTAGGGACCATACAAATGAGTTGTTCTTAGCATCTCGTATAATGAAAATTGAAGACTTAATTAAATTTAAAACTCTTGTTGTATTATACAAAGCAAGTCGTGACCTTCTCCCCAGGAACACTCAGAAATTGTTCAGCAGTAGAGAAGGAACTTATAATTTAAGAGGAGAATTTGTGATGAGAAAACATTGTGTTCACACCACCCTTAAAAGTATGTGTATCTCCCAAGCAGGAATAACATTGTGGAATGACCTAAATAAAGAGACAAAACAGAGCAAAACACTAGTACACTTTAAAAAAACATGTAAAGACATCATCTTTAAAAATTATGCTAGTGAAGTATCATAATTACTATTATTTTCACAGACAGGCACACACTCACGCTTTTTTGTTGTTGTTATGGGGTTTGCCCGTATATGAGGATTGAGGTATTGTAGAGAGGGATGAAAAAGAAAAAAAAAAAAAAATGTTTCACTAAAACCGAACGTTTACACATGCATAAGTTCAATGCATTGAGTTTGCAAAAAATGTGTCGATTTCAGTCAGATGAAGTGATGTTGCAATATAATTGCTATACATATTAAATACCATATGGTGTATTTATTTTTGTAAAACTGTAAATGATAAATCCTTTATTTATTTTGTACGACTGTAAATGATAAATCCTTTGTGATATTTTGTGTTACTTTTTTTTATTTATTTTTTTAGTTAGTTTATTGTTTATTGAAACAGGGACAGTGTACAAAACCATTAGTCTTTACAAAAGAAGAGATGATTTGTACCAGATTTAGCAAAGTAGCTATTTTCCATCTGCAGTCCCTGGACAGGTGAGTACAAAAAACATTACAATCTATAAATCTAATCTACAATAAAATCACTATATAAAATACATTAGTTTTCTGTACACTTCTAGAAAGACATATAAACAATCCCTACAATTTACAATACATTCATCAATGCTGACACAATTGATGATCTAAAATATACTTTTTCAAATTTCGAGTAAAACTTTTAAGATCTACAGACAGTTTTAAACAGTCTGGAAGCTCATTCCACTGTTTAATGGAGCGAAATGAGAAGGCACATTGTGCAAAGGCCGAGGATCTTTTTGGGATTACGCAGTTTTTATTTGCAGTGGACCGAGTGGCTCTAGTATTTTGCTCAGAACAAAGTCTGACAAAGTTCTTCAGTGGTGGTGGAGCTGTATTATTGGTGATTTTGAATATAATTCTTAGATTATTGTATAGAATTATATTGTCAAAACTGAGCAGTTTGAACTTACTCAGGATATTGCAATGATGATAACGAAGTGGTTTTTTGTCAAGTGCCTTTAAAGCCTGATTATACACAGATCTGAGTGGTTTGAGCGTGGTCTCCTTTGCCTGCGACCAGCTAGATAAACAGTAAGTAAAGTGAGGAATTATCATGGCGTTGAAATAAGTGAAAGCCGCTTCGACTGTCAGGCTGTTCCTCATATGCTTTAGAGAGGAAATGTTATATTTAATTGTGTTGGTTACTTTTTTAACATGCTTTTTGAATGTCAGTGTTTGGTCTAAATAGAGCCCTAAGTATTTTGTTTCCGTTACATTTTTTAGTGCCTCTCCATTTACATATATGTTAGGCATCTCTTTAGTATTATTTATTTTATGAAAATACATGCCAACTGTTTTACTAGTGTTTAATGTCAGGCATGAAGATTGGAGCCAATTTTGGATTTTGTCCAATACTGAAGACAACTTTGAGGCCACTGTCTGCATATCCCTTCCATGTGTGAAGATGACGGCATCATCTGCATACATAATTATATCCAGGTCTTTGCACACATCAGGGAGGTGATTTATATAAATGCTGAACAGCAAGGGCCCCAGGATTGACCCTTGTGGGACCCCGGTTGTGCAAGGTTTAAAGGAGGATGTTGCATTATTTGTTCTCACACACTGCACCCGGTCAGTAAGGTATGACTGGAACCACTCCAGTCCTTCACTAGATAGATTACACTGAGCAAGCCGGGACAGGAGGACACAGTGGTTTACCGTGTCAAATGCCTTTCGTAAGTCCAAGAACACGGCACCCACCGTGCCCCCCTTGTCCATGCCGGCCCTAATGCTCTCTGTCAGATAGCAGCAGGCAGCATCAGTGGAATGATGTCTGCGAAAACCGAATTGCATTTGATGCAAAACATTATTATCGTTTAGATGTTCCGTTAACTGCTCTATGATTACTTTTTCTAATATTTTTGATACTACAGGTAGTAAACTAATGGGCCTATAGTTACCAACCTCATTTTTGCTACCAGATTTATGAATTGGAGTTATAACTGCTGTTTTGAAGACACTAGGGAACACACTTTCATTAATAGATTTGTTCACAATTTGGGCTATTGTTGTTGTTAGAGTCTCCCTATGTTTTTTGATAAGTGTGTTGTCAAGTCCCCAGTAGTCTTTAGCCTTTGAATTTGATAAAGATTGTATTATTTTACCTATTTTGGCATTATCAATATTTTTGAATTTTAGTGCAGTACTGGAGAAAAATGCAGGTGGTGAGAACAAATGAAGGAATCCAGAGGTTTGCAATGTGATTTCGTTCACAGAGTCTATAAAATAATTGCTGAAGTGATCAGCACTTGAATGAGAGATAAGGGGTAGGTTTATTATAACTTCTTCCTACTCCTTTTGAGCACAATAGTCTTGTTTTGTTTTCTTCTGTAAAATGTTTTAAATAAGTTTCTGCTCAAATAAAGAAAGAAAAGAAAAGAAAAGAAAAGAAAGAAGCACTGAGTAATGTTCTCAGGACTATCACGCTTGTATGTGGACAGTAACATAGTCCTAAGCACTGAGTAATGTTCTCAGGACTATCGCGCTTGTATTTGGACCGTGGCTTAAGCGCTCGGGGTCCTCTCGCTAACAGTAGCGCTGATTAGCTTTGATGCACTGACTGGGCGGTGTTTTTTTTTCGTTCTCACGTTGGACAAACCTGCAGTTGCATTAATGTTGTTATTCTCTCCGTGATGAGTTCTTTGGGCTGGAATTCCAAATGTTTTCACACGAGTCCGTCTTGCTCCTCGATAAAGTTCACAGAAAGTGTCGGGTTCAGCAGCTCCGTAGCGGCACTTTGTTTACAGCCCGCCTCTCTCCAAAAGCAGCTGATCTATAAATGATCTGGATACATGCGGGACACGGCTGATATGCTCACTGCTGTCTTTACGCACAGGGAGACGGTTTGGATGAAGCTCCGCTCACTCAGCGCTGTGATAGCGTTCATGTTTCTGTATTTATTTTAAGCACACGCAGCACGTGCATTTATCGAGACTAAAAATGTTATCGTCCTTCATTTTACTTATCGAGCGATAACTCGATATAGTAATTATCGCGGCAGGCCTATTTAAGACACTGTCTTTTCGACCACGACAACAACAGCCCCGGCGTCTATTATCCGTTGATCAGGTTTTTAAACTCCTTTTTTGGACTAAACACGTCTGCACTTCCTAACGTTACAGCATTCATTCACACTACTGTGTTTGTCCGTTTCTGTCAGCTGCATCTGCACCACGTCCCAGAACAAACGTTTCCTGTAGTTCTTCACCAGGTTTGCACACACTGCAGGAGGGATTTTGGCCCACTCCTCCACACAGATCTTCTCTAGATCAGTCAGGTTTCTGGGCTGTCGCTGAGAAACACGGAGTTTGAGCTCCCTCCAAAGATTCTCTATTGGGTTTAAGTCTGGAGACTGGCTAGGCCACGCCAGAACCTTGATATGCTTCTTACAGAGCCACTCCTTGGTTATCCTGGCTGTGTGCTTCGGGTCATTGTCATGTTGGAAGACCCAGCCTCGACCCATCTTCAATGCTCTAACTGAGGGAAGGAGGTTGTTCCCCAAAATCTCGCAATACATGGCCCCGGTCATCCTCTCCTTAATACAGTGCAGTCGCCCTGTCCCATGTGCAGAAAAACACCCCCAAAGCATGATGCTACCACCCCCATGCTTCACAGTAGGGATGGTGTTCTTGGGATGGTACTCATCATTCTTCTTCCTCCAAACACATTTAGTGGAATTATGACCAAAACGTTCCATTTTGGTCTCATCTGACCACATGACTTTCTCCCATGACTCCTCTGGATCATCCAAATGGTCATTGGCAAACTTAAGACGGGCCTTGACATGTGCTGGTTTAAGCAGGGGAACCTTCCGTGCCATGCATGATTTCAAACCATGACGTCTTAGTGTATTACCAACAGTAACCTTGGAAACGGTGGTCCCAGCTCTTTTCAGGTCATTGACCAGCTCCTCCCGTGTAGTTCTGGGCTGATTTCTCACCTTTCTTAGGATCATTGAGACCCCACGAGGTGAGATCTTGCATGGAGCCCCAGTCCGAGGGAGACTGACAGTCATGTTTAGCTTCTTCCATTTTCTAATGATTGCTCCAACAGTGGACCTTTTTTCACCAAGCTGCTTGGCAATTTCCCCGTAGCCCTTTCCAACCTTGTGGAGGTGTAGAATTTTGTCTCTAGTGTCTTGGGACAGCTCTTAGGTCTTGGCCATGTTAGTAGTTGGATTCTTACTGATTGTATGGGGTGGACAGGTGTCTTTATGCAGCTAACAACCTCAAACAGGTGCATCTAAATTTAGGATAATAAATGGAGTGGAGGTGGACATTTTAAAGGCAGACTAACAGGTCTTTGAGGGTCAGAATTCTAGCTGATAGACAGGTGTTCAAATACTTATTTGCAGCTGTATCATACAAACAATTTTTTTTATATTATGTCTCTCACAGTGGACATGCACCTACGATGACAATTTCAGACCCCTCCATGATTTCTAAGTGGGAGAACTTGCAAAATAGCAGGGTGTTCAAATACTTATTTTCCTCACTGCATAACCCAATTCATTTATGGTTGTTGCTCATGGGCAAGTGGTTTGAAAAGTGGTTGTTTGGTCCCCTCCACTTTCACAATGTGAATTATCATTGACTTTACATTTACTAGTTTAGACTGGACCTTTTCAATAGGCTTCTCGAGGCCAAACAATTAAATAAGACCCGCGCCTCATTTCCATAAAAAACAAGATATTACTGGCGCGGATACTGGGCATTATCCGCGCCAGTATTGCGTCGCTCCGCGCAGCTGTGTTTATGGAGGTCCTATATCATCACCTCAGAGCAGCTGAAATGTAAACATGTCTCTGTAAACCGCTGAAAAACGGCTTAAGTGAGAATACTGGAGCTTATTGTAGCATGTGCATAGGCCAATTCCTATAGATATGGTACGGTGTTAGGCTAGATCGGGAGACTAGGTTCAGCTCGAGGACGTAGTGGCCCAATAATTAACATGAAACATGTGTGTCTTTTGGTGATGGTACCATATGTATTTGTGACTTAAAGAATAAATAACAAAATAAGAGAAATCTTAACCCAATATGCACAATCTGCAGAGTATATTTACAACAGGAAAGGAAAGAAAAGAAAGAGTAATCTTGTCCCATAACGTGGGTGACAGTGACCTCTGAGCCACACACACGCGGGATAAACGGCACGCTGGTTACACGGTTGCGCATAGAGTTCAATTCGTTGTTATCACTATCCTAAGATTCAGCGATTGTTGTTTATAGTCCAGAGTGCATAGAGTTCAATTCGTTGTTATCACTATCCTAAGATTCAGCGATTGTTGTTTATAGTCCAGAGTGCATAGAGTTCAATTCGTTGTTATCACTATCCTAAGATTCAGCGATTGTTGTTTATAGTCCAGAGTGCATAGAGTTCAATTCGTTGTTATCACTATCCTAAGATTCAGCGATTGTTGTTTATAGTCCAGAGTGCATAGAGTTCAATTCGTTGTTATCACTATCCTAAGATTCAGCGATTGTTGTTTATAGTCCAGAGCGCAGGTGTGTGTGGAGTGAGAGGGTGGGGTGAACAGGCTGTCCACAGCCTCCTACCCGAACTGGGAGATGTAGAGGTTCTTTCGCTCCAAGGCTAGGAACTTTAGCTCGCCATCGGATCCTTTGTTACCATCACAGGTAAACCTGGCCTGTGCGATATGAACAGGACCATGTCAGTATCATAAACATCACTAGCTAGTTACTATCAGAATTCATTCATGTGTACACAATCAACATCGTAATATTCCATAACCATCCCATGTAAAAGGGATAGAAACATTGGACAATTTCAATTGGTCAAACAGTTCAAATTCTCACCATTCGTGATAAACACTCCCACATTTATATACTCAACCGTACTCAACCGTACAACCGGAGTATTTACACTGGCATGTAACCTACAATTGCAACATACCAGCACTCCTTTCATCTATTTAAAAGCCGAGATGCTACGTAGCCAATCCATAGTGTTGGCACCGGAGCAAATGTTAAGTGCTAATAGCATAACAACCAAACAAACACTCACCAAGACCCGCTTTATTTCCGGCACGACGTGATCAACCGGCTCCTACTCCCGAGGTAGATGAGGACTACAGGAGCAATACAACCGAGTAAGCGTCCCGAACATAGAAGAATTTTAAGAACAAAAATAAGCGGCTAAAAGACTGACCTGTGGCAGCTGCTCGTTGTGCATCCCACACTCTACTGACTGAGAACGGCCCCGACGGCTTGTAAGAAGTGCTACCGCTACGCGATAAGTTGGCCGCGGTCACGTGACAGGCGTAAGGTCATGACCCTAGTGACGCATAGACGCTCACACACACTAGATATTTATTTATTTATAAACTGACGATTTTTACCCGGGTTACATCCTCCCCGCCTTAAACCAGGCACGTCCCGTTGCATCTTAAACCGATACTACACCACATGTATAGACGGCACAGCAGAGTCAATGGAGGTGCCAGCTAAGGCATCAGACAGACTGTGTAGTAACGTCTGGACTACAGAGATTAATGGGTTACCGAGGGCACTATATCCTAGACGCTTTGGAAGTGCTCTTTTACGGGTTGAACGTCTAGGTGGTAAGTTTTGGTCTACTAAGTCAGTGGCAAGTCGTGCATCTGGTTGAAAAGAGTGTGGTGGAATGGTCTCTTCAGGTGGGTGGTCAGGCGGATCGTCATTCATCGGAATCACGATGGGTATGGTTACAGCTTCAGGTGAGTATACAGGCAAGTCTGTAACTGGTTCACTGACTGGCTCCTCCTGATTCTCCCCCACACTAGACCCTTCATGGTCACTGCTCGCTCCCAACTCTGATCCGTCTGAACTTGAAGACTAGCAGAAGATTGGGATGGAGTTTGAGCAAGGGTTTCCTCGTGGTCCCTTGTGAGAGTCACAACAGGGACTGGACACTGTTTCTCCACAGTGAAGTGGACAGCAGGTAAATCGAGATTGAGGGGAGTCCCGTCCTCGAAGTGTCCATACCCAATAGAAAAGTCTGTTTCAGCAGGTGGGTCAGGATTGAGACGAGTGCGAGGGCGAGACACAGGAGGTTCATCACAAGGCAGTTCATTGTTCTCATTGGCCGGAAAGAACCCGCAAGGTAGGAGGAGATCTCTATGGATGGTACGCAACGATCCGTCTTTGAGCTCAGGTTTAACTTTGTAAACTGAGAGATCTCCAGCTCTGCTGATTACAACAAAGACGTCCCTTTCCCATTTGTCTGAGAGTTTGTGTTTCCCTCTGAGACGTACCTCACGAGCACTCTGTCTCCCACGTCCAGTGCTGATGGTATGATGCGCTGGTCGAAGCGTGTTTTGTTCCGCTCAGCTGATTTGAGGGAATTCTTTGAAGCAATCCTGAACCTCTCTTCCAGGCGTGATTTCAAATCCTGCACATACTGTGAATTACTCTTGTGATTGCCTCTCTGCAACGGGAGACCAAAAGCGAGGTCGACGGGTAGGCGAGGTGTTCGGCCAAACATTAGCTCATACGGTGCATAGCCAGTAACGTCGTTCTTGGTGCAGTTATATGCATAAACTAATGGCTTCACGAAATCCTTCCATCTCGACTTTTGTTTCTCCTCAAGTGTTCCAAGCATGCTCAACAGCGTACGATTAAATCGCTCCACCGGGTTGCCTCTTGGATGGTATGGCGTTGTCCTGCTCTTATGGATTCCTGCCACCTCGCACAGCTCCTTAATTAACTTTGACTCGAAATCCGGCCCCTGATCAGTATGGATTCGCTCAGGAATGCCGTGGTAGACAATAATATTGTCCCACAGGCATTTTGCCACCGTCCTTGCTTTTTGGTTCGAGGATGGGATGGCCACGGCAAACTTGGTAAAGTGATCCGTAAGAACAAGAATGTCTCTGGTGTTACTTGAGTCAGGCTCGATACTCAGAAAATCCATGCAGACTAGTTCAAGTGGACGTGACGTGAATATGTTGATGAGTGGAGCAGACTTCTCAGGCAGCGCCTTCCTCCGGACACATCTACCACAGGTTTTGATTTTCCTCTCTACGTCCACAGCCATTTTGGGCCAATATAACCGGCCACGGACCAGGTCAAGGGTGCGCTCGATTCCCAAGTGACCCATGTCGTCATGGAGACTCTTGAGGACAATCGGACGGAGATCAGCAGGAAGGACAAGTTGGTAAGACATCGTTGTCTTGCCGATTACGGTAGAGAACATTGTCGATGAGCTCTAATTTTGTCCATTCCCTCAACAGGAGGGGAAGTTCAGGCAGCTCTTTTCGGACTGTTGGAGGAACCTTTTCTCCTGTCTCCATTTGATAGATCAGCTCTCTGATGCTTGGGTCGTCTCTCTGCTTCTCTCTCATGCTGGCATGAGAGAGAAGCAGGCACAACCGGTAAGTGGTCTTCACACGTGTAGTCATCCGGAACAGAAACAGCTTGGAGGGATAGTGACTCGACGAGTGTCATGAAAACCTGACCAGAATCAACCGGGAGAGTGGTTTTAACCAGCCGACTCTGGCAGATTGCTTCAACAACGTCCGGAGTGATGGCGTCAGAATCTGCAAGGTGTTCTGTCGCAAATTGATGGATGAGCTTGTGGTCTTTTGGCGACTCGTCAGTGGAGATCACGTGAGGTCGTCGGGAGAGCGCATCCGCATCATAGTTGTTTCCCAGCTCGGTACAGTAACTTAAAGGAGTAGGTAGAGAGGGCAGCCAACCAATGGTGAGCGGTAGCGTCCAACTTGGCTGTGGTTAAAATATAGGTCAGCGGATTGCTGTCCGTCACTACGGTGAATTCTTCCCCATACAAGTAGTCCTGAAACTTTTCAGCAACACTCCATCTACTGTGCTGATTGGGATGAACACACTCGAGCCCTTGTACGAGCAGCATCTGTGCAGTGAACTTTCAACCTTTCAGCCCAGCACTCACGGGTACCGAGCTGTTCTAAAGACGTTGCAGTTAACACACCAGCAGAGAGACACCGGCAATGTGGGAGTAGTGAGGACGGACTGACAGATTTTACCAAACCGAAGCACAAGGACACTTGTACATCGTGTCTTCGGAGTTTTTAACGGATTATCACATGGAGGAGCAGGACTTTTTGCGGTGCTCGGCAGGTGGACAGTGTGTCTTCATCGGTACAAAGGGTCTGACCAGTAACTTTAAGATAAGGAACATCAGTTTTGGATGTGTTTGTAAGGCGAGTGATGTAGCATGAGTTTGGGGAAACTGCACTGGGCTAGCACGAGTGTTCAACCGGTCAATACGCCTGTTAACCTCGCTGTCTGGAGTCTAACTTTGCTTCCTTTACCCCTTGACTCAATTGTATCTGCGTTTGTGGAAAATGTGAAGATACAAGTGTTGAGATGTTTCTTTGCGATGGCAGGAGTTAACGGGTGTGGCTGAAGCTGAATAAATGAGGATACAAAACACGTAGCCTGGTGGGACCAGAATGATTCCCCTCTGTATTTTTGAATACAGCGGGGGATCAGTCTGGTCACCCCGCTCCCGCTGGCTGTATCCGCAAAATCAATCCGTTCACGTGCAATCAGATTGGTTTATTTGCCGTGACGTGTTGTTAGCGAGCAACGTCACTCACGAGACGCGGAAGTCCCTCAATAACAATCTACGAACGATGCACGAAAGAGAGAAAGCGTGTCTCCAGTCGGCGGTAAATGACCAAAAAACACATCGACAGTAGGTGAGTTTCGTTATTCATAATCCTGCGCAAATATTAACTCAAAACCGCTAATAACACCACATCAACAGCCGACGCCCGCCCTTCGCTGATTGGTTGACTCCGCTTCCTGTTTGCTTGCGTATCTACCGCTGTGGGAAATGGATTCGACACAGCGGTGACCAGACTCACCGGCTGGTACAGCGGTGAGTCTGGATTTTTCCAGGCTAACAAACACGAGCGCCGTCTCATAAGAGCTTCATTCACTGAGTTTTTTCACAAAACGTCATAAAGCCAGGGCTGGACAGGAGAACAGCGGCTCCACCCAGCTGCGAGGAGGAGGCGCTGCTGAGCCGAGTCGCTCCCGTTTTCCTGAAGTTTTGAAAATGGGTTCTTGTAAGATGCACCATTTACTGGAAATGGGAGTTAAAGATCTCAGTCCAACCGTTCAGTTTATCAGAGAGAAAACAAGTACTACCGTTTCTCTTTCAGTTTGACTTGAGTGTAATGAGGCTTTCCGGTAAATAGCGTGTCTTACAAAAAGTGCTTTCCCTGTAAATCATTTCCATTTAGATTGTGCCTCTTCCCTTTGCCGGGCCCTGGCACAGTGGCTCTAGTGCTGCACAAGGTCAACAAACAATAAAACAACGATGATTCACTTTGTGTCCGAGTCATGACAGAGATATGAGCCATACACCGTGTTAACTGTAACGTTCAGAGGACTTTTGTGCCACTTTGACAGCTGCAAAAATACTGTAGATGATTTTTCCCACATAATTATATGAATCCACTTCTGTTCTGCACAAAACTACAGTTACATCTAACCATTGTATAGCAAATTTAAAAAACAAACAAAAAACGGCACATTTCTCCTATAAAAAGTAAGTATAGGCAGAAATTGGATTTACATTTTAACCTCTTAATGCGCTTGGTTAAGGCGAGTATTATCTCCAGGTCAGCTTTACCCAAATCTAAAGCTTGTGGACTGGAGTTTACAGCCTATAGGCCAGTATAACCTCGTTTGAAAGCTAGCAGTTCAGGTGGGGGTTAAGAGGTTAAAACACCCGTGGGTATGTCAAAGATCCTGAACAGCTTTGATTTTCAGTATTTTGTTTTTGTGTAAAGCTGTTTTTCTTCTCCCCAATGTTAGCTTTGAGGAGTTACCTCTGATCAGAAGAAACCACAGATAATGTTAGTCTGATTTTAGAGTGTGAGGGCAGAGCGAGTTTATAACGGAAGTCAATGAGGGCAGAAAATGCCAGTGCAGTTCATTTCCTTGACCTGGACGTTTACGGCAAAGAATGTAGTTTCATATTTTGCTGAAACATTCCGACGCTTTTCATGAAGGACGTCCATCAGTGACAGCACCACCTCGGTCATGTTTTGGATCCCCAAAGGTCCCACTCTGCTGACTTCAGTCGTGTTTTTGGTGCATGTAGCTCTGGAGGGCTCGTACGTCGGAGCAGGAGATTTCAGCGGTAAACTGCGGCTTCTAAAATCCTTAAAGCCCACCTAAGCCTGTCTGGCTTTACCCAGATCTAAAAGCTTTAAAACTATTTTTTTAAAGCGTCAAAATAGCAACAAAAAACATGGCGGAAATGCGTCAAATAAGAAAAAAGAACAAAAAAGCATCGAAAAATGACAAAGCGCGGCGAAAACATGACAATAGAGCAACAAGAACAAAAACGTGGCAAAAACACAATAAGAAAAAAAGCTTAACATTACAAACACAAGAGAAAAGTTACAATCAGTTTTGTGGGTCTTAGCTTTCAAATGAGGCGTTCTATTGCGTTCCACTCCAGAAGCTTCTAGATTTGGGTAGAGCCGAACTGGAGAAAATGCACTGGGTTAAAGCGGGAGGAAAGAGAAGAGGTTAACCTCTCTTTAATCGTAAAACCGGTTCATCTTGATGTCCCGAGTCGTCTAAAGTGGGTCTGGACAGAGGTCATGTGACAGAGGTCATGTGACAGAGGTCATGTGACAGACTGAGGCGAACAGAGGTTTGAAAATAAGATTTAATTGAAACTTGTACAAAATGAAGAATTAGAAAAAACAGCTCATGGAGCTCAACCATTGGACCGTCATCAACTTAAACCAACCAATCAGAGCGCAGCGCAGACCTCCGCGTCCAATCAGAGCCCAGTACAGAGTCTATTGTCCAATCAATAGTACTGCGTGGTCGGGTCAGCGGCGGATGGGCGGGGGCAGCAGTGTGGAGGCGGACACTGAGTCTGGGAACAGGCTGTGATAGGTCGGCAGCGGCACGAACGCTGCGCTGATCATTTTACCTGAAACAGACAAAATAGGATTATTCTCCATTGGGTCATTGCACCAAATCAGTGCCTTTTCACAGGAGCAGCAGATACTGGCACACAAGCCTAGAGCGCCCTCTAGCGGCCGTCAGTGTGACAATACAAAACGTGAAATGATACATTTTGTTTAAGTCACAAACCAAAGCCAAACTATGAAAAGAGTGCGACGGATAAGACAGTAGATATAAACCTGTCACCAGGGTTTACTTATCCATTCATTTATATTCTTCACAGACAGTTTAACCACTTACCCGCCTGTAACCGAGCGCATTTTCTCCAGTTCGGCTTTACCCAAATCTAAAAGCTTCTGGACAGGAGTTTCCAGACTTTAGGTCAGAGTAACGCCTACAAAACTGATCTTTTTCCCCACGTTGTCGTCACTTCTCTCATCACTTTATTGTTGCTTTTTTTTTATGATCACATTTTCATCTCGTTTTTGCATCACATTTGTCAGTTGTTGTTTTTTGCGTTTTCATCATCATTGTCGTCTTGTTTTTAAATCGCTGTTTTGACACTTTCATTTCAAGAAGCTTTTAGATTTGGGTAATGCCAAACTAGAGGAAATGGGGTCAGTTCAGGTGGGGGTTAAGAGGTTAGGTATTTTCTTGATGAGATAATTATTGATTATATTGACTTTGCATTTCTTCTGTATCATCTAAAAGACGACTGTTACCCCTGGCTCACATTAACTCCGGTCCGGATTCCTGATCCAGTCTGGATTTCCCCTAAAACACCACTCACAGTGACTCTGGCGACACTGTGGCTCCAGGCAAAGAAACGGCATGTGGAACATTTTTAACAAATAAAAAAATGAAAAATTGAACGTGCAAAATTATTCAGCCCCCTTAAGTTAATACTTTGTAGCGCCACCTTTTCCTGCGATTACTGCTGTAAGTCCTTGGGGTTTGTCTCTATCAGTTTTGGACATTGAGAGACTGAAATATTTGCAAAACAGCTGGAGCTCAGTGAAGTTGGATGGACAGCGTTTGTGAACAGCAGTTTTCAGTTCTTTCCACAGATTCTCGATTGGATTCAGGTCTGGACTTTGACTTGGCCATTCTAACACCTGGATATGTTTATTTGTGAACCACTCTATTGTAGATGTTGCTTTATGTTTTGGATCATTGTCTTGTTGGAAGACAAATCTCCGTCCCAGTCTCAGGTCTTTTGCAGACTCCATCAGGTTTTCTTCCAGAATGGTCCTGTATTTGGCTCCATCCATCTTCCCATCAATTTGAACCATCTTCCCTGTCCCTGCTGAAGAAAAGCCCAAACCATGATGCTGCACCACCATGTTTGACAGTGGGGATGGTGTGTTCAGGGTGATGAGCTGTGTTGCTTTTACGCCAAACATAACGTTTTGCATTGTTGCCAAAAAGTTGGATTTTGGTTTCATCTGACCAGAGCACCTTCTTCCACATGTTTGGTGTGTCTCCCAGGTGGCTTGTGGCAAACTTTAAACAACACTTTTTATGGATATCTTTAAGAAATGGCTTTCTTCTTGCCACTCTTCCATAAAGGCCAGAGTTGTGCAGCATACGACTGATTGTTGTCCTATGGACAGAGTCTCCCACCTCAGCTGTACATTTCTGCAGTTCATCCAGAGTGATCATGGGCCTCTTGGCCGCATCTCTGATCAGTTTTCTCCTTGTATGAGCTGAAAGTTTAGAGGGACGGCCGGGTCTTTGTAGATTTGCAGTGGTCTGATACTCCTTCCATTTCAATATTATCGCTTGCTCAGTGCTCCTTGGGATGTTTAAAGCTTGGGAAATCTTTTTGTATCCAAATCCGGCTTTAAACTTCTCCACAACAGTATCTTGGACCTGCCTGGTGTGTTCCTTGTTCTTCATGATGCTCTCTGCGCTTTAAACTGACCTCTGAGACTATCACAGAGCAGGTGCATTTATACGGAGACTTGTTCACACACAGGTGGATTCTATTTATCATCATTAGTCATTTAGGTCAACATTGGATCATTCAGAGATCCTCACTGAACTTCTGGAGAGAGTTTGCTGCACTGAAAGTAAAGGGGCTGAATAATTTTGCACGCCCAATTTTTCAGTTGTTTATTTGTTAGAAATGTTTGAAATATCCAATAAATTTCGTTTCACTTCATGATTGTGTCCCACTTGTTGTCGGTTCTTCACAAAAAATTACAGTTTTATACCTTTATGTTTGAAGCCTGAAATGTGGCAAAAGGTTGAAAACTTCAAGGGGGTCGAATACTTTCGCAAGGCACTGTAGTTTTAGTCCAATTTTAGTGAGCAGAAATATAACTTTGACTAAAAATGTTAAAAATAAAATGGAGCAGCTAATTGTTTTGTATTTTTCTGTTTGTAGCCGTGTTTACATGCGAGGCAAGGGGGAAAAAAGTTGTGACGCATCAGTTTAAGACGCCGTCTTTTCGACCGCGGCTGCGACAACAACGACAGCCCCGGCGTCTGACGCGTGTTTAGTCCTCACCTCCAAAGTAGCGTCCGTGCAGAGCAGCGACGGCCGCCATCGCTGCTGGAATCGAAGGGCACTTCACATAAACATTTCCCTGAAAAACAGCAGACGCCAATCAACACCAGGCCACATAGAAATCACAGAAAGGTGCCTTAGCGTTGCATTATATAATTTGTATGCATTTCTTTTCTTCTTTTTTTTTACCTTTATTTAACCAGGAAAGTCCCACTGAGATTAAGAATCTCTCTTTCAGGGGAGTCCTGGCCCCACAGGGGAACCTATTGTACATGTTTTTAGTGGTCGGGGAAACCGGAGTACCCGGAGGAAACCTACGCAGACACGGGGAGAACATGCAAACTCCACACAGAAAGGCCCCGTCCAGGTGGAAATCGAACCCGGACCTTCTGTGAAGCGGAGGCGCTAACCACTGCGCTACCATGCCGCCAAAATAGGCCGGGCATGAGCGGGTCCAACTCCGCATTAGAGGACCTTCTCTGCCCTTTTCTGCAAAAATAAACACTGCTAGCATGTGGCGCTCACCTGAGCTAAACACTCGCCTTCTGAAGTCTGAAACTGCTACGATAAAACTGTGGCCGTAGCTACGATTGTCTCTTAGTTTGAACAAGCGCACAGCTCATGATGTTCCCATCCCCACATCTGTAATGTGAATCTAAAAATCTTATTGGATAAAAGAAAAAACAACAAAATCGCACAGTGAACACTAGGCATAAGAGAGAACCCGTGTGAACTAGTGAGAAAAGTAGAAAGTGTGTGGTGAGAGGTTTTACTGCCTTGAAATATAAATATATATTTATATAAAATTAAATCGTAAAAAATAAAGCTGACTACTTTGCGGATTTCGCCTATGTTTTGTTTAGAACCCCGCGATAAACGAGCGACCACTGTATGAAATGTCAGTGGCATGTTGCAGCAGCACTGGATAGAACGGCAGGGGATGAAAAAGACAAGCGTCTAGATATTCTGTCTATATTCCACCATGTTTGTATCTTAAAACACTGAGAAGGAAGTAGTAATAATAATATTGTTTTAAATAAGATGTGACACAGATGAGCAGAGGCAGACCTGCTCAGACTATGGAACAGTAAAAACCCTGTGCTTTTAGAAAAAGGTGGCGACCCAAACCTAAAGTAAAATCTCATTATTTTATCCATATTCATACACTTGACGTACGTACGTTAGCCAGAACAATAGTAGGGATAGAAGGCCGGTGTGGTTTAGCTATTTTAGTTGTTACCAAAATAACAATATAAACTTTAATTAGAACTCGTACCTGTGAATTCCCTGCGTCTCGTTGTGACCGTCCTTTGATTTGAACTGCACAGGAATGTTTGCTCCGTGAGCCGTAAAGCTCTTGCTTCAAACCCCATAACACCAACTACATAATAAGGTGAAGGCAGCCTACAATACGGCCATGTATGACATGTTTCACAGTATTTATATACTTTTATCATGTCCATGTCATAAGATAATGTTTAATGTCCACTGGATGTGCATTTGTGAATCCGACCTACGAAAAGCAGAAACTTGAACGTGATTTAGCTCAGAGGACGTTTTTAGACGCCAATTTGTATCTAAGGTCAAATCTCCCAGTGTCTGTACATTCATTCATGATTTTTAACGAGGGTTGAAAGCTGAAAACCTCTGTATGGTTCATAATTTGCGATGTTTGGTGGCTGATGCTAATGGCTATATGAAAAAATACATTAAGCAGGCTAACGCTAACGGGTATAGGAAAAATACATTGAGCAGGCTAATGCCAACAGACTCTGAAAAGTACGCAAGGATCGAACGCTGCTTCTCCTTTTTATTTCTATGGTTAGCCTGCTAATGTGGGAGCAGGGGATTGTGGGTGGTGTAGTAGGCGCAGGGGATTGTGGGTGGTGTAGTAGGTGCAGGGGATTGTGGGTGGTGTAGTACCTCTGTGGAGTTGCGGTCCACAAAGATATGAACCACTCCTCCGTGTTTGTTGCATTCTTCAATAACGTCGGCCTGAATTTCCAGCTCCCAACCAGGATTATCCTCACTGTAACATTTAATATAATGATTATTATTAAAGCATCCACCAGGAGTATCCTCACTACAGAACAAAAATATAATTATTATAATACATTTTATTTATATTGCACTTTATATTTCAAAGAAACCTCAAAGTGCTACAACAGGTGAATAAAATCCGATAAAAACTAAATGAACATTGACATAGTAAAACAAAGCAAGCACAAGAGCAAAAACAAATTAATCAAAGGCTACGTAGAAACTAACAGACTAAAAGGCCTTTTTAAATAAATGTGTTTTCAGGCCTTTTTTAAAAGGCCACAACACTCTGGGGCGCCCTCAGGGACTCTAGCAGAGTCTGGGGGCAACTCCCATTGTGGAGAGCTTGGTCACGGGATGGTTACGGGTGTGGGTGGAAGTGGACCGCAAGCGCCTTGTGGGGGTGTGTGGGGTAACTAGCTCAGTGAGGTATGCCGGGGCTGTTCCATGGACACACTGGGATGTGAGGAGGCAGATTTTACAGTGGATTCTGTAATGGATGGGCAGCCAATGAAGGGACCAGAGGACAGGGGTGATGTGGTCATATTTCCTCCTCGTCAGGATCCTGGCTGCACAGTTCTGGATGTGCTGGAGCTTCAGCAGGCTCTTACCAGGGATCCCGACAAGGATGGCATTGCTGATCTAACGCCGATAAAAGCCATTATGTCCACAACGCCCTCAGCCTCAGGGGAACAAAGAAAAATCGCGATGAAAACTGGTTAGCTACAAGTTTGTTTAACACCAGTTTCACTAAACTAGAGCTGCAACTAACGATTATTTTGGTAATCGATTAATCTATTGATTATTTTTTCCCGATTAATCTATTGGCTGTGAATGTGAATTTTTTTTTACCACAAAGCTAAAGTGGCGCCGCTTGAGGACGTGTTGATGGAGTTGACTTTAAGTGTTTGTTGGAGGCGCTAATTCTGCTTTCTGATTGGATGAGACAGATATTCATGAAATGTTCAAAACACTACTTACACTAACTGTAAAAACAATGTGAGTTTTTATTAAAAATACTATATTTTCATGTTATTTTTGCTCTGTATTTATGTAATAGAACTGTAAATATGTGAATAAACTATAATAAAATTATAGTCATGTGAATGATGCAACAGCCAAGTATTTGAATTTATCTGCAATGTTCCAGTAGTATCTAAGAAGATACTGTGTGGTATCAATAGTACGTAGTGTCGTTTTCTTCTAGTTGAAGTGTTCTCCAGAATTGGAAAACAAAAAGGTATTAACCCTAATTTTCTGACAATTTACCAGAAAACGATTCATCGATTACTAAAATAGTTCTCGACCATTTCAATAATCGATTAGTTGTTTCGTGAAGAAAAGTTAAGTTATCCTTGTTTAATGTTTTTATGTTTTATGGTAACATCTCGTTTGCAAGAAAAATAAAGACTGAATTGACCTGACACTGGAAAAGAAAAAGAGGACCATTGACTTTTTCATTAGAGAAAGACACTTTTCACAAAGTCTCTTGGTATCGGTTAATTTCCAATGATATTCAACCCCCCAGTATCAGTATCTCAGGCAGAAAACCTGGAAAGCCCTATGCCCCTAACAAAGCGCCCCCTGCTGTCACAGTTCAACACTGACACAGTTTACAGTTTAGAAGCTTCATACACAGGATTATAAACAAGACATTAGGAAAAATCGGCCAAAAATATTGGCTGTGCATATCGGCCAGTCGACCTTTAATCTCGACCACAGGGCCATAATAAACACTGCTGTTCTGCAAATTTACAATAACGAGTTAATCTCCAATAGGTTATATGCACGTGAGGGTCACATGACTGAGTGGATTCTAAGTAGTCGTTGACGTATCCTGTCTCCGTTGTTTATGAGGTTTTGTCTAAAAAACAAATAGCTCAAGATTCCATAGCAGACAGTGAGGAGGGCATTGCTGGTGGACAGTCTCCAGCATCAGGTTAAAAACATTGTGTCGGGAGCAAATCATTTACCAGAGTAAACTTCCGTGCTCTTCAGGGTAAGTGTTTTTGTCTTTAAGCTAACGGCTAACACTAAAATTAAAATGGCTACAAGATTTTAAACGAGTCTGCCCAAAAAATTAATGGGCCTGTCTTTAGTATAAATACTTTTTTTAGACGTTTAATTATTGTGGTGGTGTTTTTCATACTAGCCATTAGCTCAGAGATAAAAAAAAAAAAATACAAAAGTCTTATCTCAGAGAACACAGACATTTCCTGCATTCTGGTGCATTTTAAATTATGAATAATACTTTCAGATGGTCCTTTTGCTTTTGTGGGTACTTTGCTCAAATTAAAATTATATTTAAGATTTTAAATAGGAGGGGTTTTCTCTGGGTGCATTTTTAGAGCTCACAATGGTCTGAGTAACGTTACAAAAATCTATAGGTTCAGGAAGTAAACCATCAATTTATTATAATGTTGAAATCTACAGATGAAAATGTTCCACATTTTATTTTTAATCTTGAATAATCTACACTCAAGTTTATCTAAACAAGGTAATCTTCTGTTTCATGGGGAATTAATAGAATTTACTTTAAGTGTTCACATTTACAGGTTTATAATTGAATTGAAATGACTGTAGTTTGTACCAACAGAACATACGTGTGTATTATTTTAGTCTCAGGCTGCTGTAACAAAACAGAAATGATCAAGAGATTTCCAAACTTTCAGAAGCTGCAGTAAGACGGTACTTTAGGAGGGCTGAACCTCAGGAGACAGTTACATGGACATGTTTGTCACGTGAAGCCCAAACATGCCTAAAGAGACACACTGCTCCCCCACTGCTCATGTTGAAATGAGTATTACTGTAGGACGTGTCGTTAGTTCTTTTCTTAGTGAGGCCACTGTTCTGTAGACACACTTTAATGCTCAATAATGAACTAATAACATCAGCACTCAAACACTGCCGCTGTAGAAGCGCTTTAGCTCATTTTAACCTGTGACCAGATTGTTGTAACAAGCATGAAGTTGGGAGAAGAATATGTACGTGTGTCCAGGCTGACATAGGAGCGGTCGAAGGAGCTAATGTTTTTAGCCGAGAGCCCAATGCCCCTGTCTCACACACCAACTCACTTCTGATTGGCTGATAGCAGAATTGTCGCTGAATTGTCTCGATATCTTTTATTGATTTATTTCTGACAGATTCTAGGTGACGGAATGAATGGATGGATCAGTATCTCACTGTCAGTGATTTTTTTTTTAGACAAGACCTCATGGGAAACAACGGAGACAGGATACGCTAGCACCGACCTAAGAGGCACTTGGAAGTCTCGTGTCATTTGTGTGCATAGGGCCTATGTCAAGAAATGGGGAAAAAGTGGAAAACATGTAGGAAGTGAAGTGTTTGTCGCAAAAAGAGAATTGTCATCAGACGACAAAATGACAAAGGCATGGAAATGTAGATGTGCAGCTCATTATTACAGATTTCTGATGTTTATAAAAAATATGGCTTCATCATCGTTTTTGAGAAATAAAAGATATGTATTTTGTCACTATCACCAACTGTAGGCATAACCTTCTCGGGTTGAACACAGTGTTACAGATTAATATATTAGTGGATGGCGTTACAGATGTATTAATATATAAATTATGGCATCACCTTCTGGGGTTGAACATATTGGACAGCTGGAAGCAGTTGGTGGCCAGGGCCGGAGCTGCGATGTTGATGTTGGAGGTAAGTCCTGGATTAAAACTCGAGGTCAGCCCTGAAACCGGGAAACAGGAGTTCAGTGACCAATCGGAGAGGAGCAGGGGAGGAGCCAGAGTGAGTGGGGAAGTACCTGCTGCCATGGCGCCCACGCTGATGGCGCCGCTCATCTGCAGCGCCTGTTTGGCGGCTGGCGGGATCTGCAGCCCGGTCCCTGAGAACAGAGATCATCAGAACACACTGGTCACATCAGGACACACTGGTCACATCAGGACACACTGGTTTACTGTAAATGGATCTATTTTTCCCGGTCATTGTTGTGTACACTGCCGTATGGAAAAAGGACACACACAAAAACTACATTTAGCGAGAAAATTAAACTTCTGAATTAGATCAGACAAATATGATGGAAAATATGGAGCCCTGCAGCCTAATTAATATGCAGGATGTCATCAAAAGTATCGGTATAAAAAGTATTTGTATAATAATAATAATGCCTTACACTTGTATTGCGCTTTACAAGCCTGTATTAAGTTTCAAAGCGCTACACTGTCGTTATTATTCATCAACTCCATACTCGTGGTGGTAAGCTACTGTTGTAGCCACAGCTGCCCTGTGGCAGCTGACGGAAGCGAGGCAACAAGTCTGCGCCATCAGCCCCTCCGACCACCACCAACCACTCACTCACTCACTACATTCACTAGGCTTCCTGGTGTTACCAAACGGTCTCCCATCCAAGTACCGACCAGGCCCTTCCTGCTTAGCTTCCAAGGTCTGTCGGGATTGGGCAGAGCAAAGGCGTCATGGACACACAATATATAGTCTCGCAATATATCAGGATATATTGCAATATATTGTCCCAACCCTACTTCGTTTAAGCTCAAAGATACACATTTAACCTCTTTTACCCCCCACCTTAACCAAGCAAATTTTTTCCAGTTCAGCTTTACCCAAATCTAAAGGTTTCGACAGGAGAGCGACAGTGTAAAGCCTCATTTGAAAGCTAAGACCTACAAAAGTGATGGTCATGTTTTTATTGCATTTTTGTTGTGTTTTTGCTTTATGACACAGTCTTGTTGCGTTTCATCCTCGTTTTTGACGCTTTTTTCCCAGAAGCTTTTAGATTTGGGTAAAGCCAAACTGGAGAACATGTTTCTGTGTTCAGGTGGGGGTTACGAGATTAAAGGAGACCTCTGGAGGAAGAATCTAAGGGTTTCTCACCCTCTGCCAGGCGGGCCATGAGCTGCAGGCGTCCCGTGGGGCCCAGGTCGATGCCGGTGCGCTCCAGCTCGTCGTTATCGAGGAAGGACGAGGCGAGCATGGGGTCGGTCCTCTCTGTGACGTGGCCCACCTTCATGGGACGTCCCGCCAGCTCGAAGCCATTCAGCTGCTCCATGGCCTTCTTCGCACACTCGCTGTCCGCGAACTGTTCCACACAGAGGCGTCACAATCACACCTGAAGCTCCGTGTGTTTACAGACACATAGATACAGCAAGATCTAACGTCTACAAGATCATATCCAACCGCTGTTTGGATATGGGGGAATTTTATTAAATTTATTTTTTGTAAAACAGGGAAAAATTTGGGAGGAAATATGGCACAAACAGAATAAATCAGGAATAAAAAAAAATTAAATAATGGGGAAAAAATTGGGAAAAAAATAGGGAAAAGGTGGAATAAATCATGGAAAAAAATAGGAACAAACAGGGATCAAATGGGGGGATAAAAAAAAAAAAGGAATAATTGGAGAAAATATGTTTGTTCAAAGAGGAAATAAATAGGGACCAATTTGGAGGAAAAAGTAGGAAAGAAATGGGGAAAAATGTCTTTTTTCTTGCTCCCGTTTTAGGGATTTCATATTTTCCAAATGATTTAAAACAAACGAAAGAGCAGAAGAAAACAGTGTATCGGCCGCCATCTTTAATGTTTTGGAAGAGTGCGTGGTGGTGCGTGATTGGACGATGTGGGTAAAAAGGTGAAATGATTGTCTGTGAGCGGCCGCCTAGACGGTTCTTCTTTTGAACAGAGAGGAGGCGTGTCTGGCGGGACAGGCAACATCTCTTTTTCACCGACAAACCGTGTAAATGTAGATGTTTGCAGCACATTTGTACTATTTCTGATGTTTGCAAAAATGTCGCTTCATCATCGTTGGAGAAAGTCCCAAAGATGGAGAGATATTGATTTTTGCCCAGCTCGACCAAACACGCAGTATTTGTGAATGAATAAGCACAGGAGAACATCAGAAATAAACCTTGTAAGAGTTTGGTTTGGTTTTTATTCTGACAGAGTTCAAACTAACGAGCTAAAATACTGGAAAGTTGTGTTGGTTTTGAAAATGTTTTTGTATTTTTGATCTGTTCTAACAGAGATTATGCTGATGCCACTCGTCTGTTCGAGCCGTGTGAATGAAAAACTCACGGTGATGAAGCCGTATCCTCGCGAGCGACCCGTCTCGTTGTCCATCATCAGCTGAATGCTCTCGATCTGAGACACAACGACAGAGCGAAGGTCAGGAGACAGGACGACGGTACGAGTCATGTTTACCACAGCACTGACCCGTCCAAAGGGCTCAAAGATCCCTCGCAGCATGTCCTCAGTGATGTTGAAGTGCAGAGATCCCACGTACAGCCTCATGGGCCCCACGCTCCCCCTGTGGAGGGAACAGGCCGCTGCAGCCGCCGCTGCGCGGTTCTTCTCCGCCTACAACACATGTAGACACATGTTTAATGGGCAAATTGCACATCTCGGGCCGTGCGGGGGTGATGGGTATTTACTACAGCTATTTACTGAGAGTGAAAAGCAACGAAGAGAGCTATGAGCCGGATCTCCATGTCCACTTCAAATACAGGAGTCAGAGTGCCTTTTTTTTCTTTGTTAATCAAGAGAGTTATGATTTGGACCATTTCAATCGCTGGAAAGTTGATTATTATTTTTCTAGCCTCCGGATTTCCTGTTCCAAGCAGGACAGCGTTGTAACAAAAACCACAGAAACGGAAAGAAGAACGAGAGATGTAGTCAAAAGTGGCAAGTGCTTGTTCATAGTTGGAGACAAACACATGTTTGACCCTTGAAGGTTGGAAGCAATTGTAGTATTTGGAGTATTTAAAAGTATTCTTAGTACCTGCGAGGCCTGCACGATGATGGGCACTCCCAGCAGCCTCTGTCCCGTCAGACCGATGGCCAGAGGAACTGAACTGGTCTCTACAAACTCGATGTAGGCGATTCCTTTGGAGCGACGCGAGTTTCTGTCCGAGATGATCCTCACGTCACGCACCTGAGACACACATGACACGACACATCATCACACAACATCCACCCAGGAGCAGAGACACACATGACACGACACATCACACAACATCCACCCAGGAGCAGAGACACACATGACACGACACATCACACAACATCCACCCAGGAGCAGAGACACACATGACACGACACATCACACAACATCCACCCAGGAGCAGAGACACACATGACACGACACATCACACAACATCCACCCAGGAGCAGAGACACACATGACACGACACATCACACAACATCCACCCAGGAGCAGAGACACACATGACACGACACATCACACAACATCCACCCAGGAGCAGAGACACACATGACACGACACATCATCACACAACATCCACCCAGGAGCAGAGACACACATGACACGACACATCACACAACATCCACCCAGGAGCAGAGACACACATGACACGACACATCACACAACATCCACCCAGGAGCAGAGACACACATGACACGACACATCATCACACAACATCCCCCCAGGAGCAGAGACACACATGACACGACACATCATCACACAACATCCCCCCAGGAGCAGAGACACGCATGACACGACACATCACACAACATCCCCCCAGGAGCAGAGACACGCATGACACGACACATCACACAACATCCCCCCAGGAGCAGAGACACGCATGACACGACACATCACACAACATCCCCCCAGGAGCAGAGACACACATGACACGACACATCATCACACAACATCCACCCAGGAGCAGAGACACACATGACACGACACATCATCACACAACATCCCCCCAGGAGCAGAGACACACGTGACACGACACATCACACAACATCCACCCAGGAGCAGAGACACACGTGACACGACACATCATCACACAACATCCCCCCAGGAGCAGAGACACACGTGACACGACACATCACACAACATCCACCCAGGAGCAGAGACGCACATGACACGACACATCACACAACATCCCCCCAGGAGCAGAGACACACATGACACGACACATCACACAACATCCCCCCAGGAGCAGAGACACACATGACACGACACATCATCACACAACATCCCCCCAGGAGCAGAGACACACATGACACGACACATCACACAACATCCCCCCAGGAGCAGAGACACACATGACACGACACATCACACAACATCCCCCCAGGAGCAGAGACACACATGACACGACACATCATCACACAACATCCACCCAGGAGCAGAGACACACATGACACGACACATCACACAACATCCCCCCAGGAGCAGAGACACACATGACACGACACATCATCACACAACATCCCCCCAGGAGCAGAGACACACATGACACGACACATCATCACACAACATCCACCCAGGAGCAGAGACACACATGACACGACACATCATCACACAACATCCCCCCAGGAGCAGAGACACACATGACACGACACATCACACAACATCCACCCAGGAGCAGAGACACACGTGACACGACACATCATCACACAACATCCCCCCAGGAGCAGAGACACACGTGACACGACACATCACACAACATCCACCCAGGAGCAGAGACGCACATGACACGACACATCACACAACATCCCCCCAGGAGCAGAGACACACATGACACGACACATCACACAACATCCCCCCAGGAGCAGAGACACACATGACACGACACATCATCACACAACATCCCCCCAGGAGCAGAGACACACATGACACGACACATCACACAACATCCCCCCAGGAGCAGAGACACACATGACACGACACATCACACAACATCCCCCCAGGAGCAGAGACACACATGACACGACACATCATCACACAACATCCCCCCAGGAGCAGAGACACACATGACACGACACATCACACAACATCCCCCCAGGAGCAGAGACACAGACCTTGCCCACGGCGGAGAAGAAGTCCTCCAGGTCTCGGGGGCGGATGCGCGCTGCCAGCTGCATACAGAACACGGTGCGAGCGTCTCTCTCCTCGGGGCTCAGGTTATCGATGGGCGCCCTGCAGAACACAGTCAGTTACTGCGTCGATAACGGTCCTAACCCGGTCCTTTATGTGGAAAAGTACAAATCTGTGGAACTCACTGCCCACTGAAGTCTTGGCTGAACTCAAAACAGAACTGAACCCATTAGTAAATAGCACTGAGTTTGTGTGCATGAATCATTTGTAGTAGGGCTGGGCAATTCATCGAATTTGAATCTAATCACGATTTTAATAAAAGGTCAATCTCTTCTAAATCGACAGGAGAATTGGCCAACCCTGTTGCTGAAAAAACACATGGAACAGAGCAGCATCTATAAACAAAACTGGGCAATTATACAACAAACGTATCCATTATTGTCAAGAGCCATCGTCGCTCTGAACACAAAGAAAGCTGCACAAACGCTCGACATCTGCGGAGAAATGGAAAACAATCCGGACGCTGCAGCGCCTTTCAGATCCAGGGAACAGGAAGAGGATCTGGTGAATTGAACCTCTTAACCAAGCACATTTTCTCCAGTTCGGCTTTACCCAAATCTAAAAGCTTCTGGACTGGAGAGCAGGGGTGGGCGATATGACAAAAATAGAATATCACGATTTTTGAATTATAGACTCCCGATTTTTTTATGGTAACTAAAATAACTTAAATTACACACTGAAGAAAAAGATTGAATTAATATACCAATTTATTCAACACAGCAAAAATAGACTTAGAACTACAGCAAACTAAGTTCTAACACAATATATTAAAAAACATAACTCAAATAAATATATAATAATAATGATAATGATAATTACACCCAAATTAAAATTATACTGAGAATGGTAATGACAACTGGGAAGTATCAAGATCTCGGAGTATAATATCTATTAATGTACCTTTATAACATAAAAGTAACTCTTGGTTATCAAGGGTAAAAATCTGAAAGAAATATATTAAGGATCACATTTTTTGAGTTGCTTGTGCCAGACATCGTACATGAAACAAGGTTGTTGTTGTAGTTGTTTCAATTAATTATATAAACAGTTCATATATTTTTTTTGTAAGTTGGTCTGTGCGAATGTAGCTGCTTGAAATGTTTTTTATTTTATAGCACTTGGGGTGGGCGCTCATAAGCTTTTTGCTTCAGCCCACTCCTTTTGAGCACAATGTGTACTGCTCAAATAAACAAATAAACTAAACTAAACTAAGAAACACAATAAAACTCCAGACAATAAAAGTAAAATAGTAACACTAAGTTTGGTAAAGGCTTGTTTGTGTCTGTTGCTGTTTGGCATCTTTTCTGAGACGTCTCTCTCATGACGTCAAGTTGCTGTGATACAGCGCTCTGTCGCTGTCTGACCCTTTCACAATAAGAGTCTTAGTAAAGCAATAACATACTGTCTCTTTTATTGTGTAAAAAGCTAACCGGAAGCAGATAGTTACCATAAGTTATTACCTGGACAAGTCTTATGTTTTCAAAGACGTGGATAAACCGCGCGTTTGTGAACCCGGCCCAGGATTTAAATTAAACAGATGAGAGGAAGCGGCGCCTACAGAACTGTGAGGACGAAGGACACACTCGCTTCTTCACACGTGTGTCGCAGGTAAATAAATAAACACACGCTGAGATCTACGCAGAGCAGCGGCGTTACGGAGGAATAACACTGACATAAACACAGCTGAAATAAAGACAGAACGCTGGGTTTAAAAGCTCCAGATTGATGATCCTGGTCGTGTGACTGTAGAGGAGCGGCTCGCTGCCAAACGCTCGCATTAGCGTCCGACATTGCACAGCAGTAAGCAGTAAGTCAACTGTGCAGAAGTGCTTAGAACCGTGATAAAACGATACCACAAAAATGACAGATCGTCAGCTCTGGAGATCGTAAGACGGTCTAATATCATCATATCGCTCAGCCCTACTGGGGAGTCACTGTAACGAATCATTTGAAAACAAAGGCCGACAAAATCCTAACTTTTTGTTGTTGCGTTGTTGCTTTTTTTGTCATATATTTGAAGCGTTTTTGTCTTGTTGCATTTTCATAAGGGGTTTTTGAATGTGTTGGTGTCATTTTTAGTCGTGTGTCACATTTTTGTTGTATTACTGTTTCACATGTTTTTGTCACTCCTTTGTTGTTTTTTGTCATTGCTTTATTGTTGCTCTTTGGTCGCTAATTTATTGTATTTTTTTCAAGAAGCTTTTAGATTAGAAGAAAATGCGCTCGGTTAAGAGGTTAACAATATAATCAGCTACAAACTCGCTCTAACCCGTCCAATGGGCAAAAAAAAAAAGAATTCAAATCAAAAATCGAGATCAATCAATATGGGGAAAATAATCATGATTCTTTTTCTTTTTTTTAAATCACTCAGCCTCAATAGAAATGACATTTTGAGAAGCAGAGGCCAGTCCTACCTCACGGGGCTCTTCTCCTTGTGGACGGGCGGGCTCTTGCTGCGGGAGCGGTGTTTCTTGGGCCTGTAACGGTCACAAACGTCAGTACAGAGTCTCGGTGGAGGCGCTGCCCTCTAGTGGCCTGTACTCACGGGCGGTGGTCTCTGTAGCGCCCCTTGTCGCGGCTTTTGCTGCGGTGTCGCTCGCGGCTGCTCTTCCGTTTGCGGCTGCGACTGCGGCTCCTCTTCCTGTCGCGGCTCCTCTTCCTCTCCCTGCTGCGGCTGCGCTTCTTACTGCTGCGGGAAAACAGAGGGTTAAGGTGAGACACTGCAGCGAAATGGGGAAACTGGAAAAGCTAGAGTGAAACTTCTGCCGAAGATATTGACATAAATGAGGGAAAATGTAGGTTTTCTAAAAGGAGCTGTGCTGCAACTAATGATTATTTTGGTAATCGATTAATTTAATTAAAGAAAAAATATTTTTTACGATTAATTGATGAATTGCTTGGCTGTGAATGGTGTATGAAAATGTTCTTTTTTATCACAACACTAAAGTGGCGCCGCTTGAGGACATGTTGCTGGAGTAAACTTGAAGTGAATGTTTGTAAGAGGCTCGTGGCGCCAATTCCGCTTTCTGATTGGATGAGACACAGACAGATTATATTTATAATGTACAAAACACTAAATACAATAACTTTAAAAACAAAACTGGGTTTGCTCTATTTGAGTCTGTGTTTACTAGAAAACGATTAATCGATGACTAAAATAGTTGTCAACTAATAATCCATTAGTTGTCGATTAATTGATTAGTTGTTTCAGCCTTAAAAGAGTGGAATGAAAACCTCCTGTCAGTATTTGTGGATGAATAAGGAGAGCTGAGCAGTGGGCATGTTATCACTGATACCACTACTTTAACGATGACGGTATCTGAACAGTTTTTTTTCCGATACCCATGTTATGTTAATTTTATTAAAATGACATGGTTATATAAAAACTAGCTAACTGGTTCAGGAGAAAACAGGCCTCAGCAGTGTCATGTGACACGTCATGTTTGGAGCAGCCTTTCCACTTAAGCAGTGAGCGCTCACTGTCTCTGATCATTTATGTTTGGTAAATGTCCTTCAAAGTAAATTAAACTCATGTTCAAAACACACACACCTGTGTATTAGCTCTATAAAACTATAATGGTGAGCCGTCTTTGTTTTGTGTCTGATGCATAGTGAGCGCTCACTTTTGTTTCCCCTCACGCTGCAGCAGCAGGTCTGCGACTTTACTGTGTGTGAGGTAAATATAACATCTGTCTTCTTGTCATCACTCAAGTTCCACATTCAGTCCTGATTTAGTCTTGGTTTATCACCGGTTCTTTCTTATAGTTATGTACGTTTTTGTTTGTTAGTCTTCCCTCCTTTAGCTTTGTTTAACAAAACAACCTGCATTTGTGCTGAAGTGGCTGATTATCTGTGGCTCATTTCTCAAATACTAACTGCTTTTCAGTACCGGTGGCTAAACAATACTTTTTATTCCCATGTATAAAAAAGGATGGTTCAGGAGAAAAGTCACAGAAAGAACACAGGCCTCAGCAGTGTCACCTGTGACTTCATGTTTAGAGCAGAATTTCCACTAATGCAGCCATAAAAAGAGAATGGACATTTTTGTCTATTACTAGAGATGCACCAATCCTGCTTTTTTTGCTTCAGATACCGATACTGGGGGTTTGAGTATCTGCCGATTTTCTTTGAGTGAAAAAGTGTATGATCCACTTTTCTCCATTTTAATATCAATGAAGTCTTATCTTTTCTTATGAGGATACAGATCAATTATTAGTTATATCTATTATTAAACTAATGGAAAACATTTAACAAGAATCACAGGACTTTTTTATATCCTTGGCTACATGACAGGCTTTTAGGTACATTAATATAAACAGCTCACATAAAGTGATCTGATCAGGCGTCTTTCCAATATTATGGCCCTCGCCTCTGGAACGACCTGCCGGAGGAGCTCAGGACCGCAGAGAACGTTCATGTTTTTAAGAGCAGGCTCAAGACCCACCTTTTTAGCTTAGCTTTTAACTAATATTTACTTATATTAACCTTATTTACCGGTTTTAGTTCTATTATTTCTTTAGTTTCCCTCTTTTTATCCTGTGCTATTTCACGCACAGTTTTAGCTGTTTTTAATGTATCTCTTATTAAATATTTATTTATTTATTTTTTAGTTATTTTATTCATTTATTTTTTATGTTCTCCTAGTGGTTCCTCTGAGGGAGCCCTCTGCCCCGGGAGTGCTGGTTGGCTGTGGCCGTGCAGGCGCTCTCCTGGGGGTGCCTGGATGGAGATAGGACGTCTCTCCTACACCTCCTCCGGGCCCCCTGGGTTGGCGCTCTGTGGCTGTGGCCGATGGGCTGCTCCTGGTGCAGACGGCTCCTTGGATGGTGTTTCCTCTTTCGGTCCATCTGTACCCAGCCTTACGTACTCAACTCTATGTCCATTTTTTTTAAGACTTTTAACTGCTGGGCTGTCTGTACGTCTGTGTGTCTGTGTGTGCGGGTGGTGGGTGGTGGGGTTGTAGTTATTTATGTATATTTACTGGTGGGGACGATTTTTATTATTTTTAATGATTTTTAAGCACTGTAAAGCACTTTGTGTTACATCTTGTATGAAAAGCGCTCTATAAATAGGCGCATTGAGTTGCCTTGTGTACGAAATGCGCGGTATAAATAAAGTTGCCTTGCCTTGCCTTGCCTAAATAAAGTTTTGATTGATTGTATTGTAGCTCATGAAAAGCTGATGTAACACATTTTGAATGCACACGTTGTAATGATCAATCAATCAAACACTGGTTATTTTATTGTATTAGGCTACTATTTAGGTATTTCTATCTCAGTTTTTGACCCTGCCTTGATTAGTTCTCGTTAAGTGTTAGCATGCTGTTGCTAGAGGCGGCATGTTGTTTCTCCACGTTCTTAGCTTCAAAATGACATACAGCATGTCTATATTCACCGAGGTTTAGTCAGTGAAAATTGTGTTTTTAAAGCAGTGAGAGCCAAAAGAGGTATTGGTTCTCTATCGGCTGATACCCGATCCATCCCTAATTATTACCCCCTGAGCTGCAGGGACAGAATTTTATTTCCAATAAACTTTTGCAAAACACGAGTTGCAAAACGAAACTTCACAAGATCTTTAGTGCGAGCGCTCACTCTGTCACTAATCATTTACTAAAACTGGCCCAAACATGTCTGATACAGAGAGAGCGCTCACTTTTCCACAAACAATCTTTGATATTTCCTCACGCTGCAGAGTAAACAACAGCCTCTGTGGGTCTGTGGCTAAGGGGAAAGATGTTGTGCTCTTCTCTTTGTCTTAGGGCGTTTTCACACGGGCTCCAGTTAGGTCGACCTAAAGGGTCTTGACCCGAGAGCGGCGCTTTTGGGTCAGTGTGAATCCAACCGCAGAACTTTACGCCGGTCTAAACGCTGGTCTGTGGTTCGGAGTAGCTGTGGTGTGAATGCAGCCGGCCTCGGCACAAACTACTCTCACTTTCACACAGAATGAACACGGGCTGCATGAGCACGTTTGGACGAGGCTAAATGGATCAACTTTAAATCATCACGGTACGTCTCTGTGCCGTCTTTCCCTTCCTGCTGCAGTGACACTTGAGCTGATTAAAGTGCATTTCTCCGTGCTTCGTGTACACACACACACACACTGTATTTAACACGAGGAAGACAGTTTCTGCGCCACAGAATAGTATATGTGCGGGAAACACTGGAAGAGGAGTGACCATAGTGTAACATCGAGGAAGTGTGGACTTAGGGGCATGTGTGTCGGCGCATTGGCAGGTTGACGCCCGTTGTCATGGGAATAACTGTTGATCGTTTAAACTTGGCTGACGGTGCGACATCTGGTGTGAGCTACCTTTGGAGTAAATGCAGTTGGAACTAGGTCGGTCTCGGCTCGACCCACAAGGCTCCAACATAATGTGAAAACGGCCAAAGACTCGTTTCCTATTCAGTCCTGGGTCAGAACTGGCTCAGACCTGCTGCTCTACCATCTTTAATAGGGATGTAACGATTCACTCAAGCCCCGATTCAATTCGATTTCAGATTTGAAGTTGCCGATTTCGATTTTTCCAGATTTTTTTTAACCTTTTTTTTTTTTTTTTGACTCATTCATAACGATGTTTCTTTTGTTTTAACATCTGTATTTTTGTCCTTGTAACAAACTGCAACTGTCTCAGTAAGAGAACTTTACATTACAAAAAATTACAAGACATGAAAATGAACTTATAATTTTGACTTGTGCTTGTAAATTTACATGTTTTCAGCAAAAATAAACTGTGTAGCAAAGCAAACATTTTGAGATTATATTTATTTTACCAAACCTTTCTTTTTGTTTTGCAGTTTGAACATAATACTACCATTTAGAACTAATTTTACAGTGCAGTTTTGTTCACCCTTGAAGCCTCACTGCCTCCGGTGCAGCCTTTGTAAACATAAGGAGGAAAAAGACCTGACAGCTCCTGTAGGTATTGGATTATTTGACAAACGGACATTTGATGAGGATTTCAGCAGAATCAGAGCAGGTCGGTCAGATGTTTGTCAGTTTACGATCTTTGGTAAACTTCTGTCAAAATGCTAAACTCTGCGTTAGCCGCTAACGCTAATCTCGTAGCTGCTAACTTTAGCTGAGTCTGTTGCTTCGATGCATACACGTGTATGTGTTTACATGGTGTGGCGTGTGTTGGGGGTGAGGCGGGGGAGGTGTGGAGCTTGTCCTGAGAAAAGTTAACGTCGTTAGAAACAACGAGCTTTGTTCTGCTTCGCTTTAAGAAAACTGCTGCATTTGCACTGAAGAGGCTCAATATCTGCTCACGCTCATGTCGCTTTTTTAGATTCACGGTGGGTCAGATATTCACATAGGAAGAGTAAAGTACCAAAACTTGGCACCGAAAGAATTTTTGTTGTTCGATACCGCCCCCTCCCGGAGCTTTTCAGTCGGTATGAAGTATTGTCTGTTTTTATTTGGAAGAGTGGGTGGGCGGGAACTGCGTTTAATCTGTAAAGCACTTTGCGTTCCAACTTTGTATGAAAAGCGCTTTATAAATAAAGTTTTGACTGATTGATTGAAGTAGGTACCGATTAACAGGACCCAGCCCTAGAAGTGCCTAAACTGTGACTCGGAGCCAGAGGAAACATCAGTCAGATCCAGGTTAAAGCGTCTACAGCCTTGACGACTCACCTCTTGTTGCGGTGCTCGTGGACGCCGCCGCCGCCGCCGTCGCTGCCCTCGTCCTGTCGCACAGAGACGCCATCAGAAACAGAGCGAAGGTTAAATGTCTGGAATCTACGATATTTAATGAACAGGACCTTGTTCTGAACAAGGAGCTTCGCTGAGTCTACAACAAATTAAACACAGATTAAAGCGTCTAAAGGCAGGAGGGCGGGGTCAGAGGGGCGGAGAGGGGACAGACACAGACCGGGGCAGTACCTTCCTGTTCCTGTAGGGGGCCTCCAGCATCGCCTCGATGTCAAAGTCATCCGCCATCTTTCACTGAAGCTGCAAAAACAGGAAAAAGGTTTGAATCGTAAAAGAATAATTCACGTTATAAAGCAAATATAGATCTAAAAATGTGCTTCAGGACTTTAGACGATAAAACAAACCTCAGCCGAAAGACAACCACCGTTTCTATTGGCTACAAGAGACGCCAGGGGTGTTTACGGCTGGGGACTGTTAAACCATACCAGTCTGCAGTGTTTCCCGCCATTAGTGTCCCCCTGCCCCATCAGGACGATAGCCTTTTATTACGCAGCGCTAATCACCAATCTCACCAGTCTTTCTAATTTGTTTCATTTAAATCCTGGGCCGGGTTCACACATGCGCCGTTTATCCACGTCTTTGAAAATATAAGACTTGTCCAACTTCAATAACTTATGGTAACTATTTGCTTCCGGTTATCCTTTTACACAATAAAAGAGACAGTATGTTATCGCTTTACTAAGACTCTTATTGTGAAAGGGTCAGACAGCGACAGAGCGCTGTATCACAGCAACTTGACGTCATGAGAGAAACGTCTCAGAAAAGATGCCAAACAGCAACAGACACGAACAACAAGCCTTTACCAAACTTAGTGTGACTATTTTACTTTTATTGTCTGGAGTTTTATTGTGTTTTTTAATGTATAGAGTTAGTTTGCTGTAGTTCTGAGTCTAGTCTAAGTTCCAAGTCTATTTTTGCTTTGTTGATTATCACAAAGTTCAATAAATTAGTATATTAATTCAATATTTTTCTTCTTCAGTGTGTAATTTAAGTTATTTTAGTTACTATCAAAAAATTGTGATATCAAAATCGGGAGTTTATAATTCAAAAATTGTGATATTCTATTTTTGTCATATCGCCCACCCCTAATAAAAACATATGCAAAATGAATATGGACCAAAAAAAAAAAAAATGAGAAAACTGTAACTGTATGTATAATGCTGTGTTAAGACTGTTCAGTGCTTCTCGGGCTTCAAAAACACTCCCAAAAAAAAATTGGCCCTTTGTGCTTAGTGAAGACAGCTCAGAGTGTATTCAAGTGTATCTGCTTCTTGGAAGGAGCTTGTGCCTGAAAAATTATTTCTGTTTTAATCGTGACTCAAAAAAATCACACTAGCAGTGTCACGGTATGAACATTTTCCCTCACGGTTATTGTGACCAAAATTATCTCGGTTTTCGGTATTATCGCGGTATTTTATTTTAATGTGTGTTAATAAGTTCAGAAAGCATTGACAGTCCTACACAAACTGAAATAGTTTCAAAAAAGTGTAACAGTGTTTGTTATACTTAAAAAAGACAAAGCCATATCAACTTTTCACATCAAAGTAAAGGAACTATAACTATGAATTGGTGATCGTTTGGAGGTTATTACATGCACTATTTATAGCGCCAGAACAGTGTTAGAATATTTTTAACTAGATAAACCCTCTATATCAGCAATATTGTTCTCAGTGTTTGTCCTTCCCGTTTGCTTTCGCTCTGCAGATTTGGGAAAATGTCATCACACAGTAATCATTATCAGACTTGGTCCTGTTTGAAGCTGATGGACGTCCTGAGCGATGTCGTCTCGGACATGATTCCAGCTTTGAGAAAGTTTTGTTTTGGTTGTAAAGCTACGGAGTGCGCCTGCGCGGCAACTTCAGCAGATGAGACGGCGGCCGGTGAGGCTCACTTTGCCGACACCGCGGGCGCGGAATCCACCGAGATAATATCGTTTTTCAAAAACAAGACGGTAATTTTTACCGTCAAATTTTTTACCGGGGTTTACCGCTACGCCGTTTACCGTGACATCCCTACGTGACACCCCTAGTGGCCAATGATCAGAGCAGAGGTAGGAGACAGAGTCAGCAAGATCAACATCTGATTTTCATTTTTATCTATTCATTAGTGGTTCTAAAACAAAAGTAATCCTCGTTCTTTTTTTGTAGTATCTCTAAACCCAACTCACTTGAAGAGAATCAAGAGATCTACCATCTGAACACTGGAAATAGGATTCACCATTAAGGGGAAACATTTTTATATCACAGTGCTCAAGCCAGAGCCTAATCACACACAGAATACTCGTGCTGTGACACTGCGTTCAGACACGGGTTTGAATGAATAAGTGACTTAATCTGAGATGAACAGCCTTAAGAGAACTGATTCATGTTTTCGGCATTCTTCATTATGTGGCATCAGGGACCTTTCAGCAAACGGATCAAGGAGCAAACTTGTTCCTGAGATGGTATTAGAGTTTGGGGCTCTTTGAAAACAATGGAAATACATTGAAAACCTTGAACTTATTTCCATGCTTTCCCTCTGTTTTTAAATGTTTTTTGTTTTTTGTTTATTAGTCAATGCAAATATCAGAACAGGGAAAATCAATTATTCATGTTTTTTTTTTAAGTCAGCAAAATTACTACAGACAAAATAGAAAATTACTTGTACTGAGAATGGACATGCAGTGTGAAATGACTGAATCAGTACATAAAATGCACAATGCATTTTATGTAAATTGTAAATGTGGATGTTTTGTTCAGTTAAAATTGCATTTTGGTGGAGAATAAACTTTGTTTTGAGAGCAGGAATCCTTGTTTTATTCTGTTTTGCAAATGTTTGAATGGAAAAATCATTTGTGATTGGACAAATCAAATGTACTTGTTGGCTGGTTCGTATTGTACATTTTTTTAGTTTTTAGATATTTCCTTCTGCATTTAGAGACCGCTATGTTGACATTTCTGTAAGCCTGCAATTAAATCAATATGTGCATGTGCATAATTTATAATTTCATTAGAATTGCAGTGTATGAACCAGTACTGGGCCAGAACTCTCGCCAATTATGCCTTTGTGGCCCACTAGAGCGCCAGCAGCTGTTAATCGAGAAGACTTTCAGCCTATGGCCCGGCAAAGGGCCGCCGGACTAGCCAGTTGTTAGCCAGAAGAAACGTAAGGTTGTAGGCCAGTACTGGCCCAAGAGAAATTTGCTAGCTGGGACGGGTGACCTTATCACGTCATACGGGTTAGGAGCTAAGATCAGGACATAGATGCGTATTTGAGGATTTCAAACGCAGCCACTGTGATGCCAACAACCACCAGCTGAAAGTTCACATCCATAAATGGCCTTGGGAGGACGTTAGCCACACGTTTCACCGACTTTAGCGCCTGCCATTTCACATTAACGAGCCACCGGAGGAACCTGCCTAAAACATTCACCGCCTGCACCCGCACAGACTGCACAAACAGCCCGTGAAATCCTCTGACCCGTCCTCTGAACGCCCTGAAGCACACGCGGCTCCTCGGGCTCAAGCCAAAGTTCATTGAACCGACGGGGCTTCGGGTTTCTGCGGCCGTTAGCGAAGCAGCCAACACACCGCTCTCCACAACTACACCGCGCTTAAAACTCACTCAATTACGGCTTAGCTTTAACTGAATACGCTCTTCCAAATGTTACGCAGGTTAAACAAAACTGCCAATACACTTTAAACCGAGCAGAGGCCTGGAATTAAGCAGCATTAGCATTAGCGCAGTTAGCATTTGCGTTAGCACAGGCCGCGTCTCGAAGCTTTTCCTCGTTCCCCACGGACAGCGCCTCTCTCTAGGCGTAAATGCCTCCGCGGCGGCTCGGTGCCCGGTCCCGGAGCTGGGCCTCACCTGTGTGGACCGTGCGGCGGGTCAGAGCGGGGTCCGGTCCGAGATTAAGCCGGGTTTTAATCCAGTTTTTCGAGGCCGTACTCAGAAACGAGGAGCTTTAGCGCGGATCTGTGACGTCAACAGGACACGGAAACACCGGACGTCCGCGTGACAGAAAAATCCTAAAAACGGAATTATTTAAAATAGAAAATGTATTTATTTTTGTAACTTATTTTACTGTATTGCGTTACTTTTTCATCATTAATTTCAATTAAATGTATTTTTTCGTTTATCATTTATTTGAAATTATTTATTTGTTCATTGCAAAACTCAATCAGTAAAAAAATAAACAACTAAATATAAAAATGTATCTTTGCGTGACCAAATCTTCACATCACTTAATTTATTTATTTACAGAGGCGTAGTTTGCCATAAGGCAAGGCAGGCAGCTGCCTGGGGCCCCCAAGCCAGCAGGGGCCCCCAGAGGGCCAACAGATTTGACAGAAACGACCAATGCTCCATCCGAAACCAGTAAATTGGAAATATCCCCACCGCCCTCGCCCCCACCCTCGAGTGATTCAACCACTGTTGATTGACAGGTGCACGTTAAAAAAGCTTCCGCACAAGCCAAACTTTATAAAAGTGACAAAATACATGTTGTCGTCACCAGAGCACAGTCACATGGTTTTAAAGAGCCTCCTCAGTAAATGGCCTAAATGAAGCAGTTTGTGCTTTTGCTTTCATTTAGTAGAAACTTAAGCCACATGGCTAATTTGCATACTGTAGCTTTATGAAACCGCTGTTGAGATAAAATAAAGGATCATTTGGATGTTTCTTTTTTTTCGCCTTAAATGTCTTTATTTGGACACTATGCTGTTGGTTGGACAATAAACAGTAGGTGGCGGTATGCACTTTGGTTTGGCCTGCACTGAGCTCTAGTTCACTAACTGCATAGAGATCTAACAGTTGACCCCATGAAAGGTTAAGGATTAGTTGCTATTGTTAGTACTTAGAGGCTACAATTTAATGGTTTTGGATGCTGCCCAAGAGAATAAAGTCACTGCAGCAGCAGTGACAAGGTGCAACAATTGCATACTCCCTGAAAGCCCCATGAGCGCCCCTCCCCCACCTGCTTCTCAGAAGGGAAGAGGAGGGGGAGGGTGGGGAGCGAGAGAGGAGTGTAATACATTGCTGTAGTTGTATGTCTCTGAAGTGCCTTCTTTTAGTAGCCTTCATTGCTTGGCATGCAAATATCATCGTTGCCCCCCCGTCGCAGAACACAAAACGGCCGCCAGAGGGCCTCCTACTGACATTCCTGCTAGGGGCCCCCTGGTACCCTGGCTACGCCACTGTTTATTTAAATTAAATATTGAGAACTGATCATAAATTAAAACAAAGCGTGGGTGAATACAAACCATAAACTACTGGACTTGTAAAAACTATAAATAACCAATTAAACACATTACGGTTATTAGCTCATGAGTTGGATCAGATCAAAGCGCTGGAGATGACAAAAGAAGGTGTCATTAAACAGTGATAAGGACGAGTTTCACAGCGGATCAAGAGCAAAGAGAAGGTCCAGGAGTGACTTTTTAACAATCATTTATTTACAGTAACGTTCCTTCAACACAGTTTTAATTGTCCAGTCGGGTTTGGATCTGCTTTGGTCCCGGTTTAGTCTTGGGTCAGATCTCGTCTTGTTCTCGCTCTCGTGAGGAGACCCAGCGACTCACCATCACCTCCTGAAACAAAGGGACTTCATCAGTAACGGGAGCAGCAGAAGTATCAGTAAGTGCGTAAATCTGCTTCAATGCTGCACTTAAAAATACATTTACAGATCAATGAGAACCTCCTGCTGCGGATGCATGACGTAAATAAGAGGAGAAATGTATCAAAGTCACTTTACGTTTCATGTAAAAATACGATATTTTGACACGTGGCTGAGCGGTTAGCTCAAAGCTCAATAAATCAGATATTAAAAAATCCCTAAAGTGCAGATGTTAAAGAGTGGAATGAAAACCGCCCTAAAGTTTAGTCCGTTTGTCTGCACATGCGCCCTGTGTATATTTGTCCCGTCTTTAGCCGCTGCTGTCTCCCACAAAGGAAATGACCATATTTGGATTACAGCGTCATCTCGGTCACAGCCTTTCGTGCTACACGTGGATACCAAACATGTCAGTAGATGGGAATGAATAAGCGGGGGAAAGACCAGGGAGCGACACAGACATGTTACAAACGGTTCCAACACTTTCCGAACTTTTCCAAAACGTTTCTAATCTTTTCCAAAACTTTCCAAACTGTTGGAGTTACTTCCTGGATAAATCTCAGGCTCAAAGTGACAAAACGTCACAATGGGACAACATTTCACAATGTAAAGAACAACAGGTAGAAGTGCCAACATGGGCTTTAATACAAAAATAACAAACATTGTAAGGGTGGTAACGAAATCTAAACAAGCTCCTGACTCAGGCTTTGCTCACACGCTACAGAACAAGAAGACCATGTCAGTGAAATTAGCTGATAAACAACGGTCAACACCATAATCATTCTGAACATAATGTGAAGGACAGATACAGTACAAACACATAGACACAAACAACTGATTCACTGATAGGCAGTCGCCCTCTCTGCGCAGAGAAGTGCAAGAGTAGGATAAAAGAGAACGGTGGACGGAGGTCTGGACGTCACTTCTTCTCTCTCTCTGAAGTCACCAGCTGGTTATTCTGCTCTGTAACTTTGTAACTGGAACAACGGCAATAAAAGCCTTTTCTATGAGACAACTTCTATCTCCAGTGTCTGCTTTGGCCATATCCAAATATCTCTTCTCGCGTGATACAAAAGAACCAAGACCTTACAACATCCACTTCTATTTATGATTTATTTTATGACCACTCATCTGAGCCACAACAAATAACAAATACACATAAACAAATATGTGTATTTGTTTAGCAGTCACAGCAGTGAGGAAGAGACTGACTGAGGACAGCTGATAGGACCCAGCTCACTCCTGACCAAATTTGCCAACTACTGGAGATCTTACTGAGCACCACATACAGATCCACGGCTGTGCAATGGGCTCTCCAGTTTCACCCATAGTGGCTAACCTGTACATGGAGGAAATGGAGAGGAATGCCTTGGCCTCATACCCAGGAAACAAACCCAGCCACTGGTTCAGATATGTAGATGACACGTGGGTCGAAATTAAGCAGAAGGAAGTGGCACCTTTTACAGATCACATCAAAGCTGTGGACCCCAGCATTAAATTTACTCGGGAGGACGCCAAAGAGAAAGAACTTGCCTTTTTAGATTGTAACGTTATCATAGGGGAAAACGGACAACTTCAGACAGAGGTTTACAGGAAGGCAACTCATACTGACCAGTATTTGATGTTTGACTCAAACCATCCACTCCAGCACAAACTAGGGGTCATCATGACGCTCAGACATAGAGCTAAAGAGGTGCCTACCAGTGCTGAAGGAAAGACCAGAGAGGAGCAACATGTCCAGAGAGCCCTCTCAGACTGTGGCTATCCTAACTGGTCTTTCACTAAAGCACAAAGGGCAAGAAGACCCAAAGAACAAGACAGACAGACTCCAGAGCCCAGAAGAAAGGGAGTCGTAGTGCCGTATGTAGCCGGGGTCTCAGAGAAACTTCAGAGAATCTTTAGGCAGCACAGGATTCCAGTGAACCACAAACCGGTGAACACACTGAGACAAAAATGAGTTCATCCCAAAGACAAAACTCCGAGCCACAAACAAAGCAATGTGGTTTATTCAATTCAATGCAAAGAAGAAGAATGCAAACAACATTATATTGGAGAAACGAAACAAGTTTTACAGAAGAGACTTTATCAACACCGAAGAGAAAGCACAAGCGGCCCTCAGTCTGCGGTGCACCTCCACCTCAAAGCCTCCAACCTCTCCTTTGAGGACGGGGAGGTCAAAATGTTAGCTAAAGAAGAACGTTGGTTTGAAAGAGGAGTTATTTTTGTCAGGAAAGAAAATCCCTCCATGAACCGGAATGGTGGGCTCAGATTTAATCTCCCGTCACTTTACTCCAATCTCCTTCAGGAGAAACCGAAAGGGCATGGCCAGTCCAAGGAGACGGCACCTCAGCCAACAAAAGAACAATAGGCAGGAAATTAGCAGTGATCATCCATGAATAGGACAGATACAGGGTAGTGATCATCTATGAATAGGACAGGACTGACCGATACTGAGGTGAGCAGATCGTTAGAGACGCTCTACTTCAAAGAGGTTTACCCACAGGTGAGAGTAGCTGTGATTAGAGGGGAGGAGCCGGGCCAACCCCAACTCCTCCCCGTTGGTCTATATATATTCAGCTGCTTTCAGAGTGGGACCTTTGTCGCTGACGAAGCCTTTTGGATGAGAGGCGAAACGTTCGAAGACTTCAACTACTGAGTACAGAAGATGACTCAAGTACCTTTATTGAAGATGGACAACTCCTGTACGACTGAGAACTTACACAGACACATAAACAAATACATGGTGGATATTTTGGAAAAAGTGTAGTAAGGGATGCAGTTGTTGAAATTATTTTTGACAGGTTCATCTCTGATGATTGATTGTTTTGTTGAAATTAATATACAGTGGTGAATGACAGAAATATTGAATATATCATTTCTTTTTGCTATTCAAATCTGTTTGGGGGTTCATTTCATGAGGAAAAGATTATTTTATTTTTACTTTACTATACTGAAAGGCTTCATTGGTAGCCTGTGTCTACTTTATCTATTTCATCGCTTTAACAGGTGAACAAATCAAGTGCAAAATATAAATACAGTATTTACACAAATGGATTCAAATTGATTATTTGACCAATTTTAAAGTGTTGCTACATTTTCATCCTGAAATCCTGCTTCCTGTTGGGATCAGGATAATCCTGTTTTTGTTTTTTATCAAAAGTTATCCAGATCCTACTGAAATGTTTGAACAACACAAAGTGAAGGTTTGATCCAGATTGAAACTAGGATTGGATTACATTATCTACTCAGATTTCAGAATCCTTCTTTCCCTTTTGAACAACCCAATTTCAAGATTTGATCCAATCAGATTACCTTTGAACAACTGGCCCCAGAGAATAAACTGAGCAGCGTTTACTTTCACTGCAGTAATGTGAGCTGTAGTTTCTGTACTTTTACTCGAGTACTATGGTCGTACCTGCACAGTGAGGGTCCGGAGACAGTCAGGTGACTGCAGCTCGGGCTCTGATTGGTCGAAGGGGAAGATGACGTAACACAGCAGCAGCTCCTGAAACACCATCAGGGTTTGCACCAGCAGGAGCGGGTCAAATGTAGTGTGTTTTTGTATTGAGCTCATTCTGACCTTGGAGACGTTGGCGGTGATTCTGCTGAGCGCCGACAGAGAGCGCCAGGAAAACGGTCGCAGAGGAGAGCCAGCGAAGGCACCGGTGAACCGCTCCACCACCACAGAGTAACTACGAATAATCAGTTAGGGGTCAAAAAAGAATTTGAAAAAATTGGATGAGAAAATGTCAACATCGAGGAAATGTGTAGACATTTTTTGTGGAAAAAAGCAACAACAAAAAATTAAACATTAGAAAAAATTGCGGAAACAAGTGTAAAAATTGGGAAAATTTAAGAAAAACTGGAGAAAATTATTTTGGAAAAAAATAGGTAAACATTCGAAAAAGAATGCAAAAAATTGTGGTCAAAAAATTTATATGGAAAAATTGCGGAAAGATTTGGTCAGAAATGTGAACAAATATGGGGGGAAAATAGGAAAGAAGGTGTCAGGGGTCAGTGAAGGCACCACAGAGTTACCTGGCATGGTAAAACGGAGGGCCTTTCCTGTACAGCACTGAAACAGGAGAAACAGGTTTAAATCAGGACTAAACCAGGGTTAAACCAGGACTAAACCCGTCTTACTCATGTCGGCCCCGTACTTGGCCCCCGAGCCGGTCTTGGGGACCCAGCCTCTGCTTCGGTAAAAATGATATGCAGCGTAAAAACTGACGAAGTCCGAGCGAAACGAGAGACAGGTCCTCCATAACTGCAGCACGGAGAGAGGAGTCTGCCAATCAGAGGAGAGAGAGGGTTTATATGGGCCAATCAGAGGAGAGAGAGAGTTTATATGGGCCAATCAGAGGAGAGAGAGGGTTTAAACCAGCCAATCAGAGGAGAGAGAGGGTTTATATGGGCCAATCAGAGGAGAGAGAGGGTTTAAACCAGCCAATCAGAGGAGAGAGAGAGGTTAAACGGGCCAGTCAGAGGAGAATGGGGGCAGAGTTACCTGGTGGTGGTAGACGGTGAGGCAGCCCAGGGCGTACACCAGGAAAAAGGCCTGAAACACAGTCACAGTTAAAGAGCGCCCCCCCTGGTGGCCGGTGTCTATACTCCAGACTGACCTCCTCGTGACTGAGCTGCAGAGGCTCGCTGAGGCTGATGGGAAGTCGGCGGATCTCAGCTTCACTCTGAAAAAAACAGAAGCAGCCAATATAAAGGCAACGCTGCAGAGGAACTGGGGAAAGCTTCAATGAAGAGACATCAAACCTGTTGCTGTGGATTAATGACAGAAATATGAGGGAAAATGTCGGCTATTGCAAATCCGAGCCTGTGAAGTGTGAGTCTTATGGAGCGACTAAAGTGCAGATGTTAAAGAGTGGAATGAAAACGGCCCTAAAGTTTAGTCCCTTCGTCTGCACATGCGCCCTGTGTATATTTGTCCCGTCTTTAGCCGCTGCTGTCTCCCACAAAGGAAATGACCATATTTGGATTACAGCGTCATCTCGGTCACAGCCTTTCGTGCTACACGTGGATACCAAACGTGTCAATAGATGGGAATGAATAAGTGTGGGAAAGACCAGGGAGCCACACAGACATGTTCCAACACTTTCCGAACTTTTCCAAAACTTTCCAAACTGTTGGAGTTACTTCCTGGATAAATCTCAGGCTCAAAGCGACTAAACGTCAAGAGAATAAACATCGGGTTTGGGCAGTTTTTTACTCCGAGTTAAAACTCAGACGTTAAACTCGCGCGTTTCACCTGCAGCCTTATAACCATAAAAACATGTGAAAAGTCTCTGACCACGGAGTCGCTACCTCGTCGGTGTCGGAGCGCACTAGGACAAGCCCCGCCTCCGGCTCTGAGGTCTGCTGTCGGAGAGTGTGATGGACAGCTGTCTCTTCCAATCCCTGAGCGGAGAGCGTCTGCCCCGCCCACCGCCGCAGCTCCTCGTATCTGCACAAAAGAGGTCAATAAAGTCTCATCTTTTCTTGCAAATTAAACGTTTCATCTCAAGGTCGTTTTTATGAATTAACTGGGATGATCATTAAACTTTTCTCACTAAATATTCTCGGCTCCATCACAAGTTTTAGGAATGTGCTTTGAGCTAGTGTCCCTTATTTACTGTGAAGTACTTCGTGATGAATGTCCTAATCTGTAGCACTTTAGATGTGTTTTTGTAAAGTGTAAATAAAACGAGGTCAGACCTGGAGCTGGAGACGACGGGCAGCATCATACCGTCTCGACCTGAGGACAAATGCAGGAGTCACATGAGCATCTGCAGAGACTGTAAGGAGCATCATTGAAACCACTGGACTCACTCTCCCATTGGTCCGAGACGCTGTGGGCGGGGCCGGACTTGGACAGGATGCCCTTCCCGAAGAATCCCTGAAACGGAGCAGAGCCTGACGTTACACTTTACACCCGTGTACGGAGCCCCTCCCTCATGTGGTCCGGGTCTGGTCTGGGTCTAGTACCTGTGTGTAGAGAGTCCTGAAGTGGTCCGGGTCTGGTCTGGGTCTAGTACCTGTGTGTAGAGAGTCCTGACGTGGTCCGGGTCTGGTCTGGGTCTTGTACCTGTGTGTAGAGAGTCCTGACGTGGTCCGGGTCTGGTCTGGGTCTTGTACCTGTGTGTAGAGAGTCCTGACGTGGTCCAGGTCTGGTCTGGGTCTAGTACCTGTGTGTAGAGAGTCCTGACGTGGTCCAGGTCTGGTCTGAGTCTAGTACCTGTGTGTAGAGAGTCCTGACGTGGTCCAGGTCTGGTCTGAGTCTAGTACCTGTGTGTAGAGAGTCCTGACATGGTCCGGGTCCTGGACCAGGACTTGTTGGTTGATGAGGTCGGCACGGATCGGCCCGTGGTCCCGGCTGTGGTCCTGGTTCAGGGGGAGCGGACCCTCATAGACCTCGTGGACCCGGGGCCGTCTCTTTGGGGCCCGGAACTCGGCCTCCATCGCCCCCTGTGGTCAGGCACTAGACCTGCAGCCCCTGGACTATGCTGTGGCTCAGAGGAAGAGACCAGCGGTTCTCAACAGGAGGGTCGGGACCCCAAACACAGCTCCATTATAGAAGGGTCGCCAGCTGTTCCCTGGAACATTTGGGTCGACAGGTCACACTGAGGCCTTTCTCTTCTGTCCAAATGTTTCTCCTGATCATCATCTGCGTCGAGCTTTTAAATTCAAACTCTTAAATATTCTTGGAAAAGTAAATGGAGAAGAGGAATGGGATTTTTCAGAAAGTTCAGAGTAACTTATAAAAGGTGTCTAGACAGAGCCGATACAGAGCAACAGATTTGGAAAGAAATCTCCAAAAACAAAATGGAGGAATATTGGCCTATGGGCTGTAAACTTTGGATTCACAAACCTGACCAGGGTTTATCCAATGTGTTGCTATTTTTAAACGCAAACTCAACACTAAACTAATGCGCTTATTATTATGAAGCCGACATTTAATTTTAACCCCCCGCCTGAACCGAGCACATTTTCTCCAGTTTGGCTTTACCCAAATCTAAAAAAAGTCTTGAAAAAAAGTGTCAAAATAGCAACAAAAATGAGACAAAAATGAGGATGAAAATGCAACAAAAGAGCGACGAAAACATGACAAAGCAACAAAAACCAACAAAAAAGCATAACAGAAAAGTGATGAAAAAGCAATGAAAAAGTGACAAAAACAGCAATGAATATGAAACAAAAAACACACAAAAGAGCAACCAAAGAGTAAGAGAAAGGTAATGAAAAAATGCCACAAAAGAACAAAAAATTAAATAAAAAAAAGATGAAAAGAAAGGTTGTGACAACATGGGAACAACGCACGGAAAAAGATCCGTTTAGATGAGTTTTGTAGTCTTAGCTTCCAACTGAGGCGTTCCTCTGGCCTATGGGCTGTAAACCTTTAGATTTAGGTCAAGCCAAACTGGAGACGATGCTCGGTTAAGGTGGGGATTACCCCACATGAACCGAGCACATTTTCTCCAGTTTGGCTTTACCCAAATCCACAAGCAAAAAAGTGGCAAAAGTGCGACAAATGTGCTGGAAAAGCAAGAATAACACAAAAAAAGAAAAACAACAGAAAAGTGACAAAAACACAACAAAAACTCTTCAAATACAGCAGCGACAGTTCAACCCAGCACTTTGTGAAGTTGCTTTTTCTCAGTGGCACGCCAAAGGAATACAGTCGATACAGGATTTGCTTATTGAAAATGTCTTTGCATCTTTTGATCAGTTGCATCAGAGATAAAAAATATTTTTTATATATTTACAAATCCATAGCTTTGTTAAATCGGTGTTCCCATCTTTTCCTTCTCAGCCTCCTAGCTCAGACATGAATAGTATACTTAAAACAAAATCAGAATTTTTCTAAAATATGTAATGAACTGTCAGATATGGAATACATGCCTTCACTTGGGCATTGGACTAAAGCTCAAGACAACGTCCACTCATCTTCAGTCTGTGCTCGTCATGGACTGCTCCAGTTCAAAGTTCTACACAGACTACACCTCTCCACTAGCTCACACTTTTTGGAACTGTCCCAATATAACAGCTTACTGGACTAAAATGTTTAAATTGATGTCTGATGTTCGTGGAACACAGTTACACCCTGACTGTGTACTTGCACTTTTAGGAGTACCTCCAGTAACTACTGTTCTTACTAGCAAGCAGAAAACTGTTATTAAATTTGTCTCAGTGTTATCTAGAAGACTGATGGAATAATAATAATAATAATAAAACCTATATTAATCTGTTACATGATGTAATGAAACACCTTCAATTAAAAAAATAATAAATCTTTGAATAAAAAGGGAAGGTAGATGACTTGCGTTCTATATGGGATCCGTTTCGGGGTACTTCAATAACTTAAAAGGAATAGGCCACTGTTTTTAAATACTGAGATATGTTCTTACAGCTTTGACAAGTTGATGTGTGGTCTTTACGCGTGCACTCAGTAGCGCAAAACGACCAAAGCTGTTGTTAGCATTTAGCCTCTCCTCCTCTCCTCTATGGGGCCAAACGGGGGTGAAGTTAGAAGCGACAAAGGTCGTCTACGTTTTCTATATTGTGAGGCGTAATAACACCTAGAGTACCTCGACAAAATTACTGCGCGGACGTCGAAGAACTCTGTAGGCTCATGTAACCGTATTTAAATAGGGGAAACGTGGAAGAGCTTTGTCGCTTCTAACTTCACCTCCGTTTGGCCCCATAGAGGAGAGGAGGAGAGGCTAAATGCTAACAACGTCTGTGCTCTGTTTACATGACTGAGCGCACGCGTAAAGACCAGACAACTACGCAGCAACTCGTCTAAGCTAAGGTAAGAACATATCTCAGCATTTAAAAACAGTGGCCTATTCCTTTAAAGCAAGCAAATGAATGAATGTATTGTACTCTGGCCTATAGACTGTAAGCTCCAGTCGACAAGTTTTTAGAGTTGGAAAAAAATAAAAAATTTAAATTCCCTTGAGAAAGTAGTCTAACCACTGCACTACTGCTACTTTTTATCTGATTTGATCGAAAATACATTGAAAGATTGGCTTTATTTTCTACATGGCGATAAATGAAAAGAGACAATATTAAAGCGAAGCGAAGCTATAACTGAGGAATACTTTAGTCATTATTAGAGATGCAGAGCCAGGTTTGCGGCAGGTCTGAGCCACGACTAAACCGGTTATAAAAAAAACAACAACAAAAACGTATCACTCTGCTGCTACACAAAAGCACTTAAACACAACGCACTCGTAAATTCCCCTTGACAACTGGAAAGGTTCATCTTTACCAGAGCTCCTGAAGGCAGCATTAGTTCAGAGAGAAGCCTCTGTTTGATGAAGCTAACTCCTAACAGCTTTATTTATCCTCATTATTCACTCAAGAAACTAAACTAACCTCAAAATAAACTCACCTGGAACACACGGAGACTCATACAGAACGGGCTCCTTTTTATGATCCGTTTATCGCCTATTTTTCCTGTTTTTCGCTGATTTTGTTCCTTCGTAACCCCCTCACGTGCGTTTGTTTTGGCGGAAGTCTCTGCAGTCAAACCGTCCCGGGCTGAAACACCGCGCTTTGGTTCCGCTGCTTCGTGTTTTATTCAGAAACAAGATTCTCTGTTCGTACACGGCTCAATGTTTGTTAAACATATCAAGTTCTTTGTGAAAATTATCAAATACAAAACAATACAGGGTTATTGTTTGTACATTTACACTTACAATACATTTTGTAATTGTTGCATACAGGTGAAACTCGGACAATTAGAATATCGTGAAAAAGTTCATTTATTTCTGTAATTCAATTTAAAATGTGAAACTAATATACGATATAGACTCATGACCTGCACAGTGACATATGTCAAACCTTTGTTTGTCATAATGTTGATGAATTTGGTTTACAGCTTGTACAAACCCCAAATTCAAAATTTCAGAAAATTTGAAAATCAATGGGGGAAAAAATTATTACAAAAAAATGTGGGCCCTGTGAAAACTATAATCATGCATTATGTACTTAGTACTTGGTCTGGGCCCCTTTTACTTGAATGACCTTAATGCGGACCTTAATGCGGTTGCGTGGCATGGATGCTCTCAGCCTGTGGCACTGCTGAGGTGTTATGAAAGACCAGGATGCTTCAACCAGAGGAATCTGACATCTGAAGTCCATGTCCAGGACCCTTCTGTGTGCGGTGTGATGCACTGACTCCAGCCTCAGTCCACTCCTTGTGAAGGTCCCCCACACTTTTGAATGGCCATTTCCTGACAGTCCTCTCCACACTGCGGCCTGTGCACCTTTTTCTTCCACACTTTTTCCTTCCACTTAACTTTCTATTACTGTGCTTTGATACAGCACTTTCAGAACATCCAACTTCTTTTGCTATTACCTTTTGAGCCTTTCCCTCCTTATGGAGGATGTCAATGATGGTTTTCTGCACAACTGTCAGGTCAGCAGTCTTCCCCATGATGGTGAATTCTACTGAACCACTGAGAGACCATTTAAAGTCTCAGGGACCCTTTGCAGATGTTTTGGATTCATTAGCTGATGAAAGGAGACACTTTGAGCCACAATATGTCCTTTTTCACAATATTCAAATTTTCTGAGATTTTGTTTTGGGGGTTTTTACAAGCTGTGAGACAAAATCATCATACAAAGTGAGATGTGTCAAGCCATATGGGGGTGAGGGGTGCGTTGGGGTGTGCTGTGAGGTGAGGGCATGGATCTATTATAATAAACGGGCGAGGGAGGTGCGAGGTGCAGCGCTGGTCTTCTTCTACAGCTTGCGTGTGTGGCGCTCTTGGTGGCACATCTAGAGGAGCTTATTGGTAATGTATCGGTGCCGGACCGGCAAAACGGGGTCGCCTAGAGCAGCTTCAAAACATGTTTTGAAGGTGATCTCTTAAATTTTGTTGGTGAGGAAACGCTGTCGGGCCAAAGTCCAAGTTGTTGGACCAGTTTAGTCCAGTTTTTGTCGTGACCGTCAGGATCGTCGCAGCGACAAAAGTCACATATTTTACAAATATACAGTATGTCTGCGACAGGAAACTAATATTCTTTTTCATGCTGTTTACCATTTTCTAATTTCACACTGACTGTGCCACATTTGGTTTTTAACATTTTAATCTCAGAAAATCTCAAAATTTGGTGCAGTCAGACGTTAATAAAAATACGATTACAGTAACGCCATGTTGGATGTCGGCCATGTTGGATGTTTGCTTCTGAATGATGCTTCAGTTTGCACATTAACAGATTTACAACTTCATACAAACTTTATTTTTGCACAAGACAAACTACAACAGTGCAATCCAAAATCACCTGTTAGCGCCCCCGTGATAAGGTTCAGTTCAATGTTTAATAAATGAACACAGTGATCAGAGATGCAGCAGGTGTCCACACATGATACAGTAAACAATGGTCTGTAAACAAAGATCATACAGTCACAGCCATCATCAGTCCGGCTACTTTGACAAACTTCGTCAAACGATTTTTGTAGGTCACAGAAAGAAAACCAAACCAAGACACAAAACAAAATGTTGACTCAACAAAACTTACTCAGTTTTGACTCACTGAGGACTTTACAAACTGTACATTTTTCTTCAAAAGAAGAGTCTTTGCTGCACTTTTTTGCAGATGCATCAGTGTTGGTCCAGTACCCCTGGATTACAGTGTTAGAGCCACTAGAGGGCGACATGTCCTTGGTCTTGGACAAATGAAACTGTCCATGAGTCATGAGGTGGCGCTTATAGGTAGCTATGTGGCGCTGTAGTTACTCCTGTAGATGGCGCTGTAGTTACTCCTGTAGGTGGCGCTGTAGTTACTCCTGTAGGTGGCGCTGTAGTTACTTCTGTAGGTGGCGCTGTAGTTACTTCTGTAGGTGGCGCTGTAGTTACTCCTGTAGATGGCGCTGTAGTTACTCCTGTAGATGGCGCTGTAGTTACTCCTGTAGGTGGGCGCTGTAGTTACTCATCTTCTGGATTCGGGTCCACAGCGTAGCAGCCTTCTCTCTCCACTCTCCTGTAGATGGCGCTGTACTTCCACAGCCGCTTCATCCGCGGTAGGACGTAGTTCTGGGTGAAGGACTCACGGCTCTGAGGACTCTGCCCCAGAAGCTCCAGGACCTGGTTCACGAACTCCAGGCAGAAGCTGAAGCAGTTATGGCTCTGTTCGTCAAACCTGAACAAATACTACAGATAAGTACTTCAAATGTGTGGTAATATAGTACTTTAAATAAACATGTTTGGGAGTGCAGGAGGGCATCAGGAGCACAGTTGCAGTTAGGGCTGGCCAATATACACTCAACAAAAATATAAACGCAACACCTTTGTTTCTGCTCCATTTTTCATGAGATGGACTTAAAGATCTCAAATTCATTCCAGATACACAATATTACAATTTCTCTCAAACATTGTTCACAAATCAGTCCAAATGTGTGATAGTGAGCACTTCTGCTTTGCTGAGATAATCCATCCCACCTCACAGGTGCCACATCAAGATGCTGATCTGACATCATGATTAGTGCACAGGTGTACCTTATACTGCCCACAATAAAAGGCCACCCTGAAATGTGCAGTTTTGTCTCACAGCAAAATGCCACAGATGCCACAAGCATTGAGGGAGCGTGCACTTGGCATGCTGACAGCAGGAATGTCAACCAGATCTGTTGCTCGTGCATTGAATGTTCATTTCTCCACCATAAGCCGTCTTATGTAGCCGAGGGACTACAGCATCCTTACCAGCTCCATCACTGTGTGGTTCTTCTACAGAGGGACTATAGAGAGCATCCTGACCAGCTCCATCACTGTGTGGTTCTTCTACAGAGGGACTATAGAGAGCATCCTGACCAGCTCCATCACTGTGTGGCACGGCGCCAGCACTGCCTCCTGCTGAAGGAGCCTCCAGCGCATCGTGAGAGCAGCGGAGAAGATCTGTGGAGCTCCTCTCCCCTCCATTAAGGACATGTACTCCACCCGTCTCACCCGCAAAGCCGTCAGAATCACCAGGGACCCTACGCACCCATCACACAGTCTCTTCAAGGTAATGCCTTCAGGGAGGAGACGGCGGAATCTACGTGCCAGGTCCAGTCGACCTAACAACAGTTTCATACACCAGGCCATTGGGAGTCTGAACTCCCTCCCTTCCCTGCCCTCCCTGTGCTTTTTATTCGGCGATTTATTTATATGGGAATAATAGGAGGGGGAAAAAATGTAGGTGTTTTTTTCTGCCATTTTGTCGTCAATGTAAAAACAATGTAAATGTAGATTTTTGCCGCACATTTTTACATAATTCTGATGTTTGTGTAAAAATATCTCAGAATATTGACATAGCAGGGGGCGCTGACCTGCTCCAGTGCGGGTCCCAGTTTGAGCTCTGGGAGAAGCGCTCCAGATACTGGTCCCACTGGTCTAGAAGGTGGAACATGTCGGGTCTGACCAGTGGAACCACCACGGCCTGCTCCCAGCCCTCACCGTCACGCCGCACTCCGCCCGCCGTGTAGTTATACACCACACCTGGAGGACAGAGAGGAAATCAGAGGCCCCGCCCACACACACAGGGGGCGGAGTTACCTTTAGTGTTGGAGATCCCGGTGTGGAGGTCGGCCGTTCCATCGAACTCCCTGAAACACAAAAGAGACGCTCTTTACTGTGAGTCGTACTGCCCCCTGTCAGGGCCCTGGGCAGAGGCGAGTAAAACATCTGATCTAAAAATGTGCGGCACGCGCTCTTTAAAATAACTGAAGAAATAACTAATGCTGTAGATAACAAGAAATAGGGTTATTTATTGACCTGAGTAAAGCGTTTGATACAATAAACTATGATATATTAATTAATAAACTAGAACATTATGGAATAAGGGGGGGGGGTAGCTCTACAGTGGGTTACCAGTTATTTAAAAAATAGAAAACAATGTGTGAAAATCGGTGATTATCAGTCGAGTTGTCGACAAATTGTGTGTGGTTTACCTCAAGGTTCTATTCTGGGCCCAACATTGTTTAATATGTATATTAATGATATTTGTAAAACGTCTCAAGTACTTAAATGTATCTTGTTTGCAGATGATACAAATATTTTTGCATCAGGAGACGACTTAAAGCAGCTGTGTCGGATTGTTAACTTGGAACTCAAAAGTGTCAACAAGTGGTTCAAACAAAATAAATTATCTCTAAATCTGGGTAAACCCAAAATGATGGTGTTTGGCAACTGTAATTCCAATGCTCAGGAAGTAATTCAGATAGAAGGTGTTGTTATCAAGCGAGTGCATGAAATCAAATTCCTTGGTGTGATTATTGATGACAGAATTACTTGGAAATCTCATATTAAATATATATCTACAAACATGTCTAGAAGCATTTCAGTAATAGCAAAATCAAAGCACATTTTAAACATCAAAACTCTTCATACCTTATACTGTTCTCTGATTTTGCCCTATTTATATTATTGTACTGTGGTTTGGGGTAGTACGTACTGGTTGTTATGAATTAAACTTTAGGATTCAGAAACATGGCACAACTTTGAAAAGTTTTAGTCCAACAGTTAATGGTGTACAATTGTGGAATAAACTGGAGATGGAATTGAAACGATGTCCAAACATCAATCTGTTCAAATATAAATACAAACAAAAGACTTTTGAAATATACAGACAAGAAGAAATGTGTTGCCACTAGGGGGAGCAGTAGGATCAATTATGTGTATTATTTCCTCTATAATCAAGGAAGAGTGTTGCTGCTTGGAACGGTTGTCATTCTATTGCTCAAATTCACAAATGGAGAATTAGGGTTGGCAGGTTATGGATCTGTTGAGAGGAATCCTCCCAACTGGCTCTAAACCTTGTCCTTTAATGCACCACTCAGCATAGGAACATCATCTACCAAATCAGCTGTTAGGGCAGATGGGTGGGGGTTTGTGGATGGGGAGTTACTGCCCTCTTCAACTGGCCCGCTCTACACTCTGGCTTTTTAATGCACCACACTGTGCAGGGCTAAATCATACTTCACACATAACTCAATTAAATAAACCCAAATTAAAATTATACTGAGAATGGTAATGACAACTGGGAAGGATCAAGATCTCAGAGTATAATATCTATTAATGTACCTTTATAACATAAAAGTAACTCTCGGTAATCACGGGTAAAAATCTGAAAGAAATATATTAAGGATCACATTTTTCAATGATATAATGATAATCATAATGAAATAAAATAAAACTAGCCTTTCCCATATCCAAAGTGTGTCCAAAATGACTGACACATTTATTGAGCTTTGAACCAAAAAACAAGGAGATTATTTTCACTAAAAACTAGTTTATTTCAAAACATTTTCACTTGCAGCGTCTCACTGTAAGCCTCCACAGATGGGGTTATGTCTCACCTGTCGAGGGTTATGTCTCACCTGTCGAGGGTTATGTCTCACCTGTCGGGGTTTTGTCTCACCTGTCGAGGGTTATGTCTCACCTGTCGAGGGTTATGTCTCACCTGTCGAGGGTTATGTCTCACCTGTCGGGGTTATGTCTCACCTGTCGAGGGTTATGTCTCACCTGTCAAGGGTTATGTCTCACCTGTCGAGGGTTATGTCTCACCTGTCGAGGGTTATGTCTCACCTGTCGGGGTTATGTCTCACCTGTCGAGGGTTATGTCTCACCTGTCGGGGTTATGTCTCACCTGTCGAGGGTTATGTCTCACCTGTCGGGGTTATGTCTCACCTGTCGAGGGTTATGTCTCACCTGTCGAGGGTTATGTCTCACCTGTCGGGGTTATGTCTCACCTGTCGGGGTTATGTCTCACCTGTCGAGGGTTATGTCTCACCTGTCGAGGGTTATGTCTCACCTGTCGAGGGTTATGTCTCACCTGTCGGGGTTATGTCTCACCTGTCGGGGTTATGTCTCACCTGTCGAGGGTTATGTCTCACCTGTCGAGGGTTATGTCTCACCTGTCGAGGGTTATGTCTCACCTGTCGGGGTTATATCTCACCTGTCGGGTTATGTCTCACCTGTCACGGGTTATGTCTTACCTGTCAAGGGTTATGTCTCACCTGTCGGGTTTATGTCTCACCTGTCAAGGGTTATGTCTCACCCGTCGGGGTTATGTCTCACCCGTCGGGGTTATATCTCACCCGTCGGGGTTATATCTCACCTGTCGGGTTATGTCTCACCTGTCGGGGTTATATCTCACCTGTCGAGGGTTATGTCTCACCTGTCGGGGTTATGTCTCACCTGTCGGGGTTATGTCTCACCTGTCGGTGTTATGTCTCACCTGTCGGGTTTATGTCTCACCTGTCGGGGTTATGTCTCACCTGTCGGGGTTATGTCTCACCTGTCGAGGGTTATGTCTCACCTGTCGAGGTTACTCTCGGCCGGAGCGATGACCAGGCTGCACATGCTCTTGTGGGCGTGGCTGAGGGGGCGGGGCAGACACACAGGTGCGTCTGCTAGCCGCGCCCCCTTTAGCTCCTCCCCGCAGCATGGACAGGTGTCGGGCACCGAGAAGCAGAAGATCTGCCTCCGGTAGTGCACGAGGCGGATGATCGAGCGCTCCATCAGAGGTCACTGAAACCAGACGAGGTTCATTTACTCTGAGGCTGAGCAGCAGCTCGTTTGAGTCTTTTCATAAACATGTTATTTAATTGTAGTGGGGATTTAGTCAAATAATTCTCTTCAATTTCAGTTTAGTGGAGTAAAACTGAGATTCATTTAACCTCTTAGTGATGAAAATGTGTGACGAAAATTTAACAAAAAAGCCACAAAAAGCAACAAAAGAGCAACAGTAAAATGAGACAAAGTGATGAAAATGTGACGAAAACACAACAAAAAGAAATGAAAAAAAAAAAAGATCAAAAAAGTGTCATCCTAATTTTCCTCGCTATTTTGACCCCCTTTTTTCCCCCCAGGAAGCTTTTTAGACCTGGATAATACCAAACTGAAGAAAATGTGCTCGGTTCAGACGGGAGTTAAGAGATGAATCAACTTTACATGTAGAATATTTATTAATCATATTTATTCTTGGTCCTGTTTGTTCTCCCACATGAACAAAGCTCAGAGCTGTCCCTTCGGCCGATATTTAGAATTTATTTTTTTTCAAGAAGCTTTTGGATTTCAAGGTGGAACTGGAGAAAATGTGGCCGGTTCATTTGTGGTTGATTTACAGGACGGCGGTTTCTTGTTTATTTAAATGTTAATTTTGTCACTGACAGATCCATGACTCATCTTCAGAGAGTCATCATTTATTCACTTTACTTTCATGATCTACTTTTACTGTTTGTCTCATTTTAGTCACAAAAACACGACTTGGGACTGAAATGTTTTGGTCGAAAAAGTTAGATCTCACCTGGGACTCAAACGACGCCTCCTTCCAAGCCTTCTCAGCTCCTCAGCTCCCAACCACAAACACCAACATCTGCAGAACTTAGACCATGAGGACCTGGAGGACCAGGAGCAGGAGGACCAGGACCAGGAGGAGGACCAGGAGGACCAGGACCAGGAGGAGGACCAGGAGGAGGACCCGGAGGATCAGTACCAGGAGGACCAGGACCAGGAGGACCCGGAGGAGGACCCGGAGGACCAGGACCAGGAGCAGCTGTGACCGAGGCTCTTCCTGAGACTGAGGGAGTGAGGCTCGCGTTCTTGGGTTCAAAGTCCGCTCGCTCTTGGCCAATCGCGGCGCGGCGGGCGGGTCAGGTGTCGGGTGTTTGTGCCGTTGCCGCGGAGACGGGACACAGAGCTCAGGTGTTACACCCGTCTCTCTGTCCACTCGTTTCTAACTTTATTTTCTCTCGTTTTGACTTTTGACTTTCTTTAGAGACACTTTTAAACTTGTCTTCAGTTTTCAGGTTTTGGGCCAAATTTGACTCGTAACTTCTTAACCCCGGCCTGAACCCAGCACATTTTCCCCAGTTCGGCTTTACCCAAATCTAAAAGCTTCCTGAACAATACGTCAAAATAGAGACAAAAACAAGGATTAAAATACAACAAAAAAGCGAAAAAGCCGGAAAAGTAACAATAAACACAATTACAAAAAAATACAAAAACATGACTAAAAAGCTTAAAAAAAAAAAAAAAGACATACAGTTGGGCTCAAAATACACATACCCTGGCAGAAGTTTTTTTCCACTCATAGTTGGTGGTTGTGTGAAGCCATTGATGGTCAAACAACTGAATTTGCTCTTTAAATCAACTGATGGTCAAACAACTGAATTTGCTCTTTAAATCATAATGAAAAATAAAATACCAAAATGACCCTGTTGAAAAGTTTACACACCCCAGTTCTTAATAGCGTGGATTTCCCTTTAACATCAATGACAGCTTGGAGTCTTTTGTGGTTGTTGTGGAGACGGCCCATTCTTAGCAAAAAGCCTCCAGTTCCTGTAATGTCCTGGGCTGTTTTGCATGAACAGCCCGTTTGAGATCGCCCCACAGTGGCTCAATGATACTGAGGTCAGGAGACTGAGATGGAACTTACGGGACCTTCAGTTTATTCTGCTGGAGCCACTGGCATCAGAGGAAACAGCTCCATATCTCACAGTAGGTATATGAGGCCTATGGGGAAAAGTGCATCACACCTACCGTACAGGAACTGGAGGCTTTAGAAGAACGGGCCGCTTTACCATCAGGAACAATAAAGAACCTCATCCACAACGACCACAAAAGACTCCAAGCTGGCATTGATGTTAAAAGGGCAATACACAGTATTAAGAACTGGGGGGTGTACATTTTTCAACTGTAATTTTTCATTATGATTTAAAAAAGAGCAAACTCACAAATGGCTTCACACAACCACTGACTGAGTGAGAAAAAATGTTCCGTGTTAATCTTTCATATTCTTTGAAAAAATCAAAAATTCTGCCAGGGTATGTAAACTTTCGAGCACACCTGTAAATGCGGTGACAACACAACAAAAAAGTTACAATCGGTTTTGTGGGTCTTAGCTTTCAAATGAGGCGTTACTCGGGCCTATAGGCTGTGAGCTCCAGTCAAAACGCTTTTAGATTTGGATAAAACCAGAGAAAACTCTTCATGTTTTCAGGTTTTGGGCCAAATTGGTCTCTTAACATATAAACGTTTACCAGGAAACAAAAATATACCTAATCTTCACAATGACTGAACAATATTTTGAAGGTTTTTTTTTTTTTCAAATGGCTTTTTTAATATCTAATTCCTAACCTGGTTTATTGAGTTTTGAATATTTTTTGTATTTATTTGTACAGATTTTTCCACTAAAAAACAGCTTACGTTAAAACTAAGCTAACCCAGATCTAAAATCCCTTTGAAAAAGTAAAATAATATATATATCACAAAATAAAAGCATACATCTAAACCTCAATCCATTATCCAGATTGTGTCTCCGAAAATATGGGAAACGATAAAGACTATACTTTTAAAGCCACAAACACCAAATCTGAGCATTTCTCAAAATCCGAAAACTTTCATCAAACTGAAGAATTAGAATTTTCAGAGTGACGGGAAATGCAGCTGAATGTGGAGAACAGAACGTTTGTGTTTGAGGGAGCTCAGCCGAAAAGAGTTTCTCAAAGACCTTCATGGCCTTGGTTTTCAGTCAAACGGTTCAGATTCTCATTAACGCCCTGGTTTTTGGTCGTGTTCCTGGAACATGTGACCGAGCCCTCGTCACCGTGGAGACGGAGGAGGCAGAGGAGCGGGTCACATGACGCAGAATGTTCCAGGATCAGTTTCTCCGTCTCGCCTTTCGCCTCAGTGCCAAAACCACAAACGAAATGTCATTATTTTTTAGACCTTTTTAAAGGAACCCATCATTCAACACATCCGGACAGTTTCTAAGTAATGATGATGTAATAATAATAATAATGACGTTATTGTTCTGACAAAGTGAAAATCCCTCACAAATGTCAGAAACTCAGCCAATAATGTAAAACATCGACAAGTTCAGTGTAAAATGTCGCTTTTTGGTTCTGTTTCGGTCACATTATTGTGGCTTGATCACAGTTACGTCACACACACAAAAAAACGCTACAAAAAAGCTACGAAAACTAAAACGTGATAACACTCTTAAATGAGTTGTATAGGTCTTAGCTTTCAAATCAGCTGTTACACTGGCTTATGGGCTATAAACTCTAAGGACCTTTAGATTTGAGTAAACTGGAGAAGACGTGCTCGGTTAAGGTGGGGGTTAAGGGGTTAACAGCCTAAAGGCCAGTGTAACGTTTGAGAGCAAACACCTACAAAAGTATTTTTCTTTTTTTTGTAGTTTGATGCTTTTTCTATAATTTGCATTTTTAATCCTTGTTTACACTTTTTTCAGGAAGCTTTTAGCTTTAGCGGGGGGTTAATGTACAGTAGTGTCTGTAATGGGAATATTTACAGGTATCTACAGGAACCCCAAAGTCAAATTTAATACCTTTTTAAGACTTTTTTTGCGTTTCTAATTTTAAATGTCTTTTTTTTTTAAAAAGAAAAAGAAAGAAAGTTTGATTGATTGATGATTGGCAAGCTTTAATTCATTCAAAAAAGGTCCAGTGCTGTCTTGAGCATTTGCCCTGTTAATGAATGTAGGAGGCGGTACGTCGACCACGACACCTGATATGGCCTTAGGTTAGAATTCAGGCTTTAACCAAAAACCATCTCCCCTAGGTTCTGCACTGTCCCAGGCCGTTCCCAGAAGGCCCACCACGGCTGCCCTGCATCACCTCCATATGCAACATTGGTTTTGTTGTTCAGCCAAACGGACTTGTTTTCTTTTGTAACTGTAACAAATTGGAAATAACCTTTTGTTTACTTAAAGAAAATATAAATATGCTCCTGTGAAAAAATGAGCAGTATTTTTCTACCTACCTACTTGTGTCCTTCATTTCTGTTATTGCAAAACATGAGCTTAAGTGCGTAAATGTGCGCCGGGGTTCCTCATTTACTTTGGATTTACCCATTTGTTTTTCTATTACACTTTAGAATTCCTAAATACGTTTCTTAAAACTCCATGACTTTTCCAGGATGTTCATGACTGTCCGCCCTGGTCACTGCACAGCGGCGCGGTCTCCAGTCTAATGCAGTGATTCTGGTAAACCCTTGACCTCCTGAATAACGAGGCGAGTGGAACAGTCATATCAGCGTTTATTTACAGCAGCACACAGGAAGTGACATCACACGGCGGTCACTCGATTCCTTCCTGTTTGTCTTTGATGGCGACTCGGAATCTCTCCTCCAGCAGCGACAGCTCAGAGATCAGGTCCGTGATGGCGTTCGTGAAAGCCTCCTGCAGAACAAGAGGAAACAACATTACTACAGGTCACTACAGAAACGTGTGCTGTGCTTTCATGTTGTGGCCGATTAGTCCCAAAGGTTTGCTGAAAACAGACGCAATTTAGCTATGATGCTAATTTTACATTGAGGCTTTCTGCTGACGTGTTGATTAATGTGCACTGTCCTAATTCAAATGAATAAATGAAGTTAATTAAACTAGTTATTTGTGAAAAAAAAAGGGGATACAAATTCAAATGGCTCCTTGTTTTTTTGGTTCAAAGCTCTGTCAGGAATTTGATCTGTAAAAATCCATGTGTGAAAAAAAAACAGATCCCAAACATGTCCAGAGCCTTCAGTTTAACTTTAGAGTCGGGGCTCGTTAACACGTGCAGGTAGAATTTTTCTGCAGCGGATAAAGCCGTCTCCTTAAACGCGTCCAATTCATTTTGAATTGTAGTTCTCTCAAAGACGCTCACACTGATGTAGCGTTACTCTGCAAAGACACCACACTACAACTCCCATGAGCACTGCCTGGAGAACGCCTTTTCTAATTGGTCTTCTTTGGCTACCGGTAGCTGGTATATCGGCTATTTAAAATAAATTCTGTATTTTAGGAAATCCTACCCTTATTATTTTATCGTGCCATTTTTTTTTTTTTTTGCATGTGGGGCATGCCCCTGCAGACACAGACTTGTCGCCTTCTCTTCACTCTCTTCTCATTGGGCTGTGGCTGAAACAGGGGCTTAAGAAAAGCACCGAGACCATTGGGAATGTCTGGGTTCGCCTCGTTTTGTGAGAAAATACAGTAGAGCTGAGATATTGTGACGAAAATACGTCGCGAGCAGCCTTGAGCCACGGTAAACTGCACTTGTGCCTTCTCCTCTCGTCCCCCAGTGCCAGCGTGACCTGTGTTTACGTCAGAAACAGCATGGCTGCCTCAAAACTGTGTTGGCTTTAGCGATTATTCAGACGCTTTTTTGCTGAAGCTCAAGTTCTGCTTCACGTTGAAGCGCAGACGAAGGCAAATAACCGTCCCACATCCACATGTTCCTCAAAGACGGTAACAGCGGGTTTGGTTCAGACGGGTGTTACGCCCAAAACTGCATGACTGCCGAGAAATGCACCCCCTGTTACCGCGCACAGATGAAACCACTATTTGACCCCAGACAGGACGGTTTCTGATGCAGGAGACTTCAGGATGAAGTCGTCCTCCCGGAGGACACGGTGAAAGGAATGTTACTGTCATGTCACATGACCATGTCACATGACCTGGCCATGCCAGGTCATGTCATCATGCCCTGCTACGTGTGGACTAGGCCTGAGTTGCGCTGCTGCAGGACCGAGGGCAGCGCATTGAAAACACATGAGGAACATGTTCATTTCAGATTGGACTGATTAAAACAGGCTGATAAAGCTTATTAGAGCAGAACCACTGGTACGGACCACAGGAAATGTTTTTAAGAGCAGGCTCAAGACCCACCTTTTTAGCTTAGCTTTTAACTAATATTTACTTTATTTACCTGTTTTAGTTCTATACTATTATTTCTTTAGTTTCACTCTTTTTTTGTTTTTATTTTTTTTTATCCTGTGCACACAGTTTTAGCTGTTTTTAATTTATCTCTTATTTATTAATTTTTTTATGGGCGCTCTCCTGTGGGTGCCTGGATGGAGGTAGAACATCTCTCCTACACCTCCTCCGGGCCCCCTGAGTTGGCGCTCTGTGGCCGATGGGCTGCTCCTGGTGCAGACGGCTCCTTGGATGGTGTTTCCTCTTTCGGTCCATCTGTACCCAGCCTTACGTACTCAACTCTATGTCCATTTTTATTTAAGACTTTTAACTGCTGGGCTGTCTGTACGTATATGTGTCTGTGTGTCTGTGTGTGCGGGTGGGGTGGGGGGTGGTGGGGTTGTAGTTATTTATGTATATTTACTGGTGGGTTTTAATGGTTTTAATTATTTTTAAGCACTGTAAAGCACCTTGTGTTACATGTTGTATGAAAAGCGCTTTATAAATAAAGTTTGATTTGATTTGGATACAAAGAATCTAATACAAATACATAAAACAGTATGGAGAGAAAAGGGCCCCTCTGCGCGTGCCTGCTTAGCGAACTGTTGAAACATTTGTTTGTTTACAGACGGCTTTATTAGGACAAACGCTCCGAGGTTGATAGTGGGAAAAATCCCAGTTCCCGGTCGCATGAATGCAGCATTAGCCGTTAGTTTCCTGACTCCGAGCCCCACCCACCACCGCCAATGTTTACTAGCATTGAAAAGGTTAATGTCACAAAATAAAACCAGAAACCAAACCTGGCTCCAGTGTTCATTCTGACACATATTGAAGTTAGTTTTGGTCTCATTTTAGTCACAAATAATATGACTTTGACTAAAGTGATGATGAAATACTTTAGTCCAGACCTGGGGGCTGTAGTCTGCTGTGGTCTGGACTCGGATCACAATCTTATGCTCCAGAGGATGAGGGACTTTGTATCCAGCGAACAGAACCTGAGGATCCTTCAGCAGCTGCCTACAAGACAAAACCCAGGATTAAAAAGAGCTGCCTACGAGACAAAACAAAACCCAGGGTCCAAACAGGTTAGAAACATCTACATGCAGTCCACTCTGCAGCAGCGAACAGGACAAAGATAGAGCTTTATTAGTGATCCGCTGTTTGTGCGGAAAACATTTATATTCATAAAACAGAATGTTCTGGCAGTAAATCCACAGTTTCTATGATTCAAGCTAGGGATGGGCGATATTGACAACAATGAACATCTCCATTTTTTCAATATATCGATATTCAGACGATATTTTTGCAATCCTTCAAAGAAATGTGTGCAAACTGGCCAAGAAGGTCCAGTTGTTCTTTTGACTTGCTGTATCTGACCTATTATTGTATAGAATTACTAGTACATAAAGATATGAGACATTATTGATTTAAACATTAGGGCAGCGCGATATGTACAAAAATGTATGGCACAGTATGAAAAAGAAAAATCACAAAAACGATGAACAAAGAAAAAAAAGATTGGGAGCCAGTGATTAACAGCATGAAAGCCAAGTGAAGTCTGGTACCGTGTCATGTTACATGTTGTCGGTAAGAAGCGGGTCGTACTCAGTTACATGTACTTGAGTAACTTTATGAAGTAATTATAATTTACTTCTTAAGAGTAGTTTTATCATCCAGTACTTTTTATTTCTACTTCAGTATAATGATAATGAAGTATATGTATCTTACTCGAGTAAAAATCATAGTTACTTTTTCAGTACTTGAGTAACACTTTCTACAAGTACGTTTTTACTTGTATTTGAATACAATTATTATAAAGTAACGTTACTCTTACTTAAGTAAATATTTTGACGACTCTCCCACCTCTGATAGCGGTTTCGTTCCTTGTATTTACGTAGTTTTTCTAATTTATAATAACCTCCCCCTCTGTGTGGCTTTAAGTGGGTGTTAGGGGTACTCGGAGTGTTGTTAGCATGTTAGCAGACCTCACGCTCGGATGATGTTGTTAGCTTTAGCACATTAGCAGACCTCACGCTTGGACAGTGTTGTTAGCTTTAGCACATTAGCAGGTACTCACGCTCGGATGATGTTGTTAGCTTTAGCACATTAGCAGGTACTCACGCTCGGATGATGTTGTTAGCTTTAGCACATTAGCAGGTACTCACGCTCGGATGATGTTGTTAGCTTTAGCACATTAGCAGGTACTCACGCTCGGATGATGTTGTTAGCTTTAGCACATTAGCAGGTACTCACGCTCGGATGATGTTTCCTAGAGTGTGGTCCTCCTTGTTTAAAATGAATAAACACGCATTCGGGACCTTCGTGTCTTTGCTGATGCCGATCTTTTTCTCTCCTTCGAACAAAAGGAACGACTCGAACGCGGGAGGAGCGTTCATTTTGGATCGGTACCGGAAAAGACGCAGGAAGTGACAGCCGCGGCCAGTCTGCATCCGGTAACACTTTTTTGTGGGATTTATTTATTAACTCTTTAAAAATATATATATTTTATGTTATACGTTATACGATTATGAATTATGATTATGTATTGTACCTCACTGAAGCTAAGCTTCCCCTAAAATTGTATTGATATTTTTTATTTTTTTTAAGTTACTGTATTTATAATTATAAGTCTGTCATAATGTGCTTTATTTCATGAGACGGTCACTTGTTCATCAGAAGTGTGGTCTTCAATATGATCTCCCTGTCACTTAAGAGCTGCTTGGACATGCTATGGGGAAATCCACTGAAGCTGGGAGAAGCTCATTATAGTATTTACAGGTGAAATTCGGAAAATTAGAATATCGTGAAAAAGTTCATTTATTTCTGTAATTCAGTTTAAAATGGGAAACTAATATTTTTTTTTTTTATTACATTTTAATACAATTACAAGAATGGAAACATAAAAAGAAAAGGAAAAAGTTACATTCGAAATCTAATATATACGGTTTATTTACGGTTTACAAATACAGTAGGTGTTAAGGTGGGTGGGGTTGGGGGGGGAGAGTAAAATAAAAATAAAATTATTCGGGTTGCGTTTTTTGTTTTGTTTGTTTTATTGTTTCAGTTCTGCCTTGGTTTGCGGAGTTTCTGTATATGTATGTGAATGTGTATGCAATGCAGGGGTGCATAGGTGCTATGTCGAGTGTGTTCAAATGAGTCTATATGTAAGTGTAATATATAAAAAAAAAATAAATAAATAAATAAAGAAGTAAAGAAGTAAAGAGAGAAAAAAAAAAAAATACAAAATAAAAATATATATATATAATAATAATAATAATAATAATTTATTTATATATATTCATCCATATATGCACATCATCGTCGTCACTATCACTATCATCATCGTCATTGCTACAATCATTACCCATTGCTAATTTTATCTTGCTAAGTTTTGGTGAAAAATAATAGTAGAATAAATGACAATAATAATAAATAAAATATTAACAAAAACAAATAAACAAATAATAATAATAATAAAAAGCAGAGCGTGTTGCGAGACAGGCTCACTCAACAGGCCCTGCTTGTCCTCTTGTCAGTCCTATACTGTGAGGTGCATTAAAAAAACAAGAAATTTGTGGGGCCGATGAGGTGGGAGATACCCCACATCGGGCCCACTTCTTGTCTGCCCAGACAAATGGGAAACTAATATATGATATAGACTCATGGCATGCAAAGTGACATATGTCAAGCCTTTGTTTGTTTTAATTTGGAAAATGTTGCCTTACAGCTTGTAAAAAACCCCAAAATGAACATTTCAGAAAATTAGAATATTTCATGAAATCAATGAAAAAAAATATTTTAAACAGCCCTGCTGAGGTGTTATGGAAGACCAGGATGCTTTATCCAGAGGAATATGACATTTGAAGCCCATGTCCAGGATCCTTCTGTGTGTGGAGGCTCTTGATGCACTGACTCCAGCCTCAGTCCACTCCTTGTGAAGGTCCCCCACACTTTTGAATGGCCTTTTCCTGACAGTCCTCTCCAGACTGCGCTCATCCCTACGTCCATTTAACTTTCTGCTTTGATACAGCACTTTGAGGGCGTCAATGATGGTTTTCTGCACAACTGTCAGGTCAGCAGTCTGAACCCATGATGGTGAATTCTACTGAACCAATGAGTGACCATTTAAAGTCTCAGGGACCCTTTGCAGGTGTTTTGGATTCATTAGCTGATGAAAGGACACACTTTGAGCTACAATAATAGACCCTTTTCACAATATTCTAATTATCTGAGATTTTGAATATGTGTTTTTTACAAGCTGTGAGTCAAAATCATCATGCAAAGTGAGATATATCAAGCCTTTATTTGTTATCATTTTGATAATTATGGCTCAGCTTGTATAAACCCCAAATAAAACATCCCAGCATCATCTCACGATGAGCGCAGTCTGGAGAGGACTGTCAGGAAAAGGCCATTCAAAAGTGTGGGGGACCTTCACAAGGAGTGGACTGAGGCTGGAGTCAGTGCATCAAGAGCCTCCACACACTTCCATAACACCTGAGCAGAGCCACAGGCTGAGAGCATCCATGCCACGCAACCACATTAAGGCAGTCGTTCAAGTAAAAGGCCCAAACTAAATACTAAGTACATATGCATGATTATAGTTTTCAGAGGGCCCACATTTCTTTGTTTAAAATATTTGTTTCATTGATTTCAAGTAATATTTAAATTTTATGAAATGTTCATTTTGGTTTTTTTTACAAGCTTCTGTTTAGCGGTAGCTAACGTAAATAATCACTCAGTGTCCCAGCAATGAGAACACAGGCAATGACGTCTACCCTCCACAATGGTGCGCTCCAGGGCCGAAGGCAACGTCACCATTTTTTGACCGATTACGTGGTATCGGTCAAATTTTGTTGTGTTTTCTTTTATATTGTGCATTTAATTGCAGAATACGATGGCAAAAACACAGTGTGGCTTATAAAAACGGACTTGGTGAAACAAAACGATCACGATATAATGATCATAATGAAGTTGCAGTTACTTGGGGGCATTGACCCTAATGAAACTGATAGACAGATTAGCTACAGAATGCAGCGGCTTCCTAATTTTTGAACGTTTTTGAATAGTTATTTAACTACAAAGCTAAGTTTTGTTTATATATTGCTTGTTCATGTTTTTTATTGTCACAGGATCTAGCGCCACCGTGGCATGGTATGACTTCAGAATCATGTAAGCTGTAGATAGACAGCAGCATTACCTCGCAGACATGTGAGGAATCAGTCTTTAAGCTGTAGATCCCAAATATGTAAGGTGAACAAAAAGTTTTTTTCTGCTGTTTTCTCTGAGACACGTTTTCCCCAAACAAATTAACACAGAAATGGTTTAGTCCTGTCTGATTTTGGCACGCCCATTGCCTTCTGCGATCTGCAGATCTTTCACATTCACTGCCTTGAGGGGGGGTTAAATGTGTAAGAGGTTAAATGAAAGAGCCTGAATACAGTTACTCTAAATGAGTAATCTAAATACATGTATTACTCCCCAACACTGTGTTGAACTCTTTTTATTGTATCTGGTTTATGGTTTTAAATGATTGTTTATTGTTGGTTCAGTTTCTCTTCATTTTATATTTTTGATTCCTGTCGATCTCATGTGCCACACTTTGGAAACGCAGTTTCTAAAATTTGCAACAGAGATAAAGTGGTTTGGATTTGACAAAAGGAGCTGAACGAATGAACCAAACTCAGTGAAGGGTTCTTCATATTTGACTCCACTTTAAGCTCGTATAATCGCTGCTGGAATGTCCTTTTGTTTAAAGTGACGAGTGTAAAGAATATCAGACTTTTTTATCTTTAAAATGGCGTTTATCAGGACAGTTTATTCGCCTTCATACATTTAAGTTAAAGCCTGAAATAAAAACTCATTTAAATGATATAAAATAAACTTGTTTTTAATTGAATTTGAATGGACCGTGAAAATGAAAACTCCACTTTCTTCAAGATCAACATTTATTGAACATTTATGACGTTGTTATTACAGTGTTTATGGCACATGGACGGCAGCTCTGATTGGCTGACAGTGGCACAGTGCTGATCACTCTTTTGTTAGAGCTGCACAAATCAACTTGAGGCTGGAACAAAATCCCTAACCATTCACGATGTTTCTGTATTGGATCCATTCTTTTAAAGTCATAAACAATAGTTCAGTTGTGAGGGAGGACACACACGATAAAGCTGTGCGTTAAACACAAGTCTCTGGAAGGAAAGTGAGAAACCGTTTATTCATCCGTTTGAGGTCATCATCCTCGAGCTGAACATGGAAGAGTTTGGGCTGAGAAATGCTGCTCGTCCCATGTATTGCTCTGCCATGGACCAGGACTAGGACCAGGACCAGGACCAGGACCAGGACCAGGACCAGGCCCAGGCCCAGGCCCAGGACCTGGACCAGGACCAGGAATGAACTGTTTGCAGCAGGTGGAGCTTTACATGACAGATTTTGATCAGTCTCTTCAGGATTTCGTTGCAACAATTAAAAGGTTTGTCCCATTTTTCAATTTTTTTCAATCGATGATTTAACTTTTTCTACGTTTCCTAATTTCTCCAATGTATTCCCCATTTTTCCACACATTCCTTGACATTGGAGAGATATCATTATCTGACCGTGTTAATGATTATTAATTCAGTATTTGACATTATTATAAGAACATTCTGTAATCATTGTGGGGTAAAGAAGGGCAGAGAACCGCCGCCATAAGACGCTCCAGGATCCATCGTTTTTACGGTTTCTGAAAGGTTTTTTATGCTGTTGTCACCGTCTCCATGGTAACGCTACATTCCATTCAGAAAACCGAAAAAACGTAAAAGCCTGCAGCGTCACAGAGGGCGCCGCTGGGTTACTAAAGGTCAAATACGCACTAATATCCAGAGAGGCACCGATCCAGGTTTTTTGCTTCCGATACCGAGCGCATTTTCTCCAGTTCGGCTTTACCCAAATCTTAAAGATTCTTGACTCTAGCTCACAGCCTGTAGGCCAGTGTGACGCCTCATTTGAAGCCAAGACCGACAAAACCGATCGTAACTTTTTTTGCCGCTTTTTTGTCACAGTTTTGGTCACTGTTTTGTGGCTTTTTTTATTACGCTAATGTTGCTTTTCTGGCACATTTTGTCGCTCTTTTGTCACTTTGTTGTTGCGTTTTAATCCTATTTTGAAGCTTTTTACAAGAAGCTTTTAGATTTGGGTAAAGCCAAACTGGAAAAAATGTGCTCGGTTCAATTGGGGGTGAAAAAGTGAATGTTCCTCTTTTCTCCAGTTTCAGATCAAATATGAATTCATAAATCAATGTAAACATATTCACTGGAATAAGAATCACTTGCATTAATATAAGCATCTCCCTTGAAGTGATCTGATGATTACAACTATGTTAGATCTGTTTTCCTTGAACTGCATTTCATAAACTAAAACACAAATACTTGGCCGCTGCAGCAGTGGATATTTGAATTCATTTCTTTAGGTGATCTGATCATAGTTTCTGTCCCAGCTTTGATTCGTTTCTGTTAGCATAGCCACAGTGTTTTGTGCGGCGATCAGAAATACAAATGCGTGGGTTAACCCCCGCCTTCACAGAGCACATTTTCTCTAGTCGGCCTTTTCCTCGTGTTCTTGCCTTGTTGCCATCACTTTTTTGTCACGGTTTCTTTCACTCTTTTGTGGCTTTTTTTGTCACTTTATTGTTTATTTTTGGCTCTCTTTTATTTCAATTTTGTTGCGTTTTCATCCTAACTTCCTAACTAAATCAGCGACTGAATTCTCCAGGTTCTGCGCTTCAAAACGACAAACAGCAGGTTCATATTCACGTAGATTTAGTGAAAGTTGTGTTTTTAAAACAGGTATTGGTTCAGTATCAGATATCCGATATCGTGATTTTTCCAGTATCGGATCGGTGCCTCCCTAATAATATCAATTTCTTTTTTCCATTTACAAACCGACATAATGGACCTTTAATGAAACAGCAGTGCCCTTCACTCACACTGACCGACATGTTTGTTTACGGCTCTCTATCGGACACAGACTTTTGGAAAACGGCTCAAATCCTGAGGCATCTGAAGCAACGCGGAGTCGTGTCCACCTCGCTGTCCCAGGCGTCTCCTCCCGTTGTCACGGAGACGTCGGGGGCACTCGGCGGAATCTCTGTGCGGCGTCCACGGCCTCCTGGATTAGACACTGACAGAACCCGTACAGCACCAGCGCCAGGAGCGTCAGTGGCACCAACGCCACCAGGGCCACGCCCACCCACAGCCGCGCCGTCATCAACAGGTAGATCCCCAGGGGGAGGGACGAGAAGTACACCTGAGAGAGAGAGCCAATCAGAGAGAGGGTAATGCCCAGGGGGAGGGACTAGAAGTACACCTGAAAGTAGGGCTGGGTGATCTGACGATATTAGACCGTCTCACGATCTCCAGAGCTGCTGATCTGTCATTTTAGTGGGAGCGTTTTATCACGGTTCTAAGCACTTCTGCACAGTTGCCTCTTTTCACCGTCAGTGCCGTGAACCCAAGCCGCAAACTTTCTGCTACGCAATGTCGGACGCTAATGCGAGCGTTTGGCAGCGAGCCGCTCCTCTACAGTCACATACACGACCAGACTCCTCAATCTGGAGCTTTAAACCCAGCGTTCTGTCTCTATTTCAGCGGTGTTTACGTCAGTGTTATTCCTCCGTAACGATGCTGCTCTGCTCAGCGTGTGTTTATTTATTTACCTGGCGACACACGTGTGAAGAAGCGAGTGTGTCCTTCATCCTTACAGTTCTGTAGGCGTCGCATCTTCTCATTTGTTTAATTAATGTATAGAGTTAGTTTGCTGTAGTTCTGAGTCTAGTCTAAGTTCTAAGTCTATTTTTGCTGTATTGATTTTCACAAATTTGAAAAAAAATTAGTATATTCATTCAATCTTTTTCTTCAGTGTGTAATTAAGTTATTTTAGTTACTATAAAAAAATCGTGATAACATCGAAATCGGGAGTTTATAATTCAAAAATCGTGATATTCTATTTTTGTCATATCGCCCACCCCTACCTGAACCAATCAAAGAGAGGGTAATGCCCAGGGGGAGGGACTGAAATAAATCTTCTCTCTTTAGACCTAAGTTTTGATGCTGTTGGTCCAGGGTCAGGATTAAAGGAGGTGACCTTGTTTTAGCTTAAATCATTGATTTTAAAAACATTTTTACACCCTATTTTTCCACCATTATGCCACATTTTCCCTATTCATTTCCCAGTTATTCCCAAATTATTCCAAATCCCCCCCCCCTTTTTTTTTTGACCCAATTTTCCCCCGAACATTATTCCCAATATTTCCTACATTTTTTCTCAATTTTGCTTAATTTATTCCCTATTATTTCCCCCAAAAATTATTCTCAATTTGTACCAAATTTATTCCCCATTTATTTTCCCAATTTCTCTTAATTGATTCCCCATTTCTAACCCATTTTTTCTGAAAATTATTCCCAATTTTTGAAACATTTCTTGACTAAATTGTAGGACGACTTTTACATAATGATCTTATTCCTGACAGATTTATTGAACTTTGAAACAAAACCTAAACTGGATCCAAAATCCCTCTGAGCAAATGTTTGAACAAATAAAACACAAAATAAAACAATTTAAACCTGTCTCTGTCCGTTATTTAAATTACTGAGGCTCGTCATAAACAAACACAGAAAGACTCACAAAGCACAGCGCCCCCATGAGGCAGCGCGGGACACTGCACTTCTGCGGTAGGTGGCAGTGGGCGGAGCCTGTGGGTCTGCAGATGGCGCTGAGGGCGGTCAGGGAGGAGTCTTCAGTGACCTCTAGGACGGTGATGAGCAGACAGTCCGAGTCTGAGGATCAGAAAACAGTCTGAGTCTGGGATTCACCAATACTTATATCGATACTAAAATATTTGAACAATGTTCATTTTCCTCATATTTAAGTTCTTTTACATTTGTATAATTTATTTGAGGTGAAACAACCAAGAAACTTCCTTTAGCGACAAAAGGGCAGAAAATACACTTTACACATTTTTCTTTCTTTTATTGTGTTTGTGTGTGTATATGTTCTAAATTTTTTCAACTTTAAACATTTTTCAATGTTTTTGAAGAATCTCCCCATTCTCCCCAAGTTCTTTCGGTGCTTGCTTTTTCTGATACCAATAGAATCCAAACCTTAATTTTTCTTAATTTATTCCCAATTTTTTACCCAATTTTCCCCTAGCCTGGGAATACCCAGACTGCTGTTGAGCGTTCGAATCAATTCGAACTGCACAACAGCCCTAGCCTGGGGACCACGGCCGAAATCTTCGCATGGATTTGGGGACCAATCACAGAACGAGGAGGGACGGCAAGACAATGACGTGCTATTCGACATACGGAAGCTTGAAGTTTGTTTAGGGATAAAAAAAAAGAAAAACTTTTATTTACAGACCCAACATGACAGCAGCAGACGCAACGCCATCTTTCGATCAAGCTTTAGACCGTGTTCTAAATAGTTTAGCTTGAAAGTTTACGTCACATGTCATCTGATACAAGGATATGATTGGCTATGGCTGCGTGCAGACGCTTATGAGAGACATTCATAACACCCAATAAACGGCTCTGCACAATCGTAAACCACACCTCTCCTACCAGAAAATAAATATGATAAATATCATATAGCAATAGCCAGGCTAAGTTATTCCAAATTTCCCCCCCATTTTTCCCCCCACCAATTTTTGACCCCATTTTTCCTTAATTTATTCCGCCTTGTTTTCCCCCAATTTTTTACCAAAATGATTCCCAGTCTCCGCAGTCCTGTAGTTTAGGTGTTACAAAACCATTACAGCATCAGTCTGTCACTAGTCACTCATGAACGGGTTCAGTAAAGACATGCTAATGTCTAATTGATCCAAAGACATAAATAAGCTTCCATTCCAAAATCACAAAACCTGGATAATCTCTTCCATATCTGTGGTAGTTGTAATAGAAGAGAGTCTTTCCTTGAACAAGTCATTTTCACACAGTTTTTTCTTTGTGCCTAATTTTTCCAGATTTTTTTTTTTTACACGACAGAAGAATTGTCACGTTTTTCCCACGCTTTTTTAAAAAGCATTTGATTTTATTCACATTAATTATCTTTTTTATACACTTTTTTTCAGTTTTTTTTTCTCCCTTCCTTATGCCTTTTTACCTGACAGAGAGGCGGGGCTTTACCTGACAGGGAGGCGGGGCTTTACCTGACAGGGAGGCGGGGCTTTACCTGACAGGGAGGCGGGGCTCAGTAGGACCTCCCCTGACCCAGAGCCGGTCCTGGGCTCCGTTTGGACATTGATCCTGGTGGAGATCCTGCTCCTTCTCTGGAACTGGTCTTTGACGAGGACGGACAGGATCTGAGTGTCCTCCTCCATCAGCCACAGCTACACAAATATATCGTGTATATAAGTACATACCATAGTACGCAGTACTACTGCAGTAGTATCATTAAAGTACCTGGTTGTGTCGGACGTGAGTTTCCTGTCGACAGAACGGACATGTGACCACCAGCTCCTCCCCTAAAGAAACAAGAGTAACATTACTGGTATCAGAAAAATATAAGCATCGAAATAAATATGAAATCTTTAGATCCAAGTTTTGATACTGTTGGTCCAGGACAGGATTAAAGGAAGGGACTTGGTTGTTTCAGCTCAAATTAATTATTTTGTCCCCAATTTTTTTCACTATTTATGCCCCATTTTTTTTCACCCCATTTTCCCCACATTTCTTGACATTGGAGATGAACCCGATATTGTAAATGTGCAGATCGTCCAAACATTATTGTTCCGTTTTCTGGTTCTATATGACAAATATTTTAGTATCAGTATCGGGAAAAGTATTGTTCAAAACCAAGTATCATTAAAGTACTGGTATCAAGAAACGCAGCGGTCCCCAGCCCTACACATGGAGTTCTTGAAATGAGACTCTCAAATAAAAAAATTCATTAAGAAACGTTTCTTGGTTGTTAAATGATACAAATATATAATATACATATTGGTATTCTTCAGCTCTTCCAATAATAATTTTCTCATTTGGACTGAAACGGGAGATTATTTTTATGCCATTCCCCAAACTTTAATGCCTGGGTTCTTTTTGTAGTAAGAACTTAACTTTTGTTCGAGCCATAAACAAAAGACGCTGGTGTTAGCTTTGATTTGAGCTGACTGAGGCACAATGAACAAGGCACTGGTTTACAAACATGTTTTTCTGGTGCAGTAATAAAGCATTGCTCTTGTACCTGTGGGGTTTGCTTTAAAGGACCTGTATCATGCTATTTTAGCCATTCCAAAGTAAAGTATAGGCCTTTATATGATATATTGTACCTCTACCACTACGGAGCACTAATTTTTGTGATAAATATAAGTATTTTCTGGAGGTATTTTTCCAACCCGGAAGACAAAACGCTTGGATTCAGTTAACTCCGCCCCCTCTCTCCGCTCATACAACTTTAGCAGTAGTAGAAATATATATAATGGCTAACACACACGCTAACACGCATTTTGATTGACTCACCGCTCTGATGATTCCATTATGTTGGTTATAAAAGTGAATCCACTTTGATTCTGGCCGAGGTTCACCAAACATCCATCAGAGACGGTCACAGACAAACACTATTTTGGCTGCTAGTCGCTGAATCCCGGAGAGAAATTCCAACTTCTGGCGAGTGGTCTCTTCTTTAGGTTGAATAAAGTCCTGTCCTCGCAGCCAAACGCGCTTTTCTCCGTGACATTATCGTTAGAAAAAAGAACAGGTGTCCAGACTCCAGAGTAGGTTAGAAAGAGCTCCTTCTTCACAGCTTTCGGTGCAAACACGACATCTGCTCAGACGCTCAGGGGGTGCGTTTGATTTTACTGCAGGGGCAGCACGGACGCATCAGGCACTTTCATTTTTTTTATTTTTTTATTTTTTTTACGACAGAAATAATGAAAAATCAGGCATTAGATTACAGACGTCGAGCACTTCCGTTCCGCTGTGACGACACAACTGAACATGCCAGTCGTTTACCAGGAGAGGGCGGAGCAGCTGCTCAGAGAGCAGGATTCAGGAGGATTACTGAGAACTGCGTGAATAAAGCCAAAAACCACTCTGGGGGTGTTTTTGATAAGGAAATAGCCTAACAACATGGTTAAAAGCTCCAAAAAGTCGATTTTGCATGATATAGGACCTTTAACTTTGAATGACGTTTGAATATAGTGCCTTATCTGCAAATATCGATAAACGGGTTCATGATGTTTCTACTGTACAAATACTACAACAACTGTGAGGCATAGGCGAGTTTAACTGAGTGACATTTGACCTCTTACCTCCCGCCTAAACCGAGTGCATTTTCTCTAGTTCAGCTTTACCCAAATCTAAAAGCTTCTGGACTGGAGAGCAATAGTGTAACCCCTCATTTGAAAGCTAAGACCGAAAAAAACTAATCTAAACAAGTCTTTTTCCGCGCATTTTTGCCGCGTTGTATTAACTTTTTTGACATGTTCTTTCATTGCTTTTTTGTTGCATTTTCGTCATACAATTTTGTCACTTTTCTGTCACTATTTTGTGGGTTTTTTGTTGCATTTTCACCACTTTTTTGTCACTTTTCTGTCACTCTCTTGTTACATTTTCGTCCTAATTTTTGTCTCATTATCCTTTCCATTTTGATGCTTTTGGAAAGAAGCTTTTAGATTTGGGTAAATCCAAACTGGAGGAAAAAAAGCAGGGATAGTAACAGTAGCAGTAACAATAGTAGTAACAGTAGTAACAGTAGTATTGTTGGAAAGACAGAAGGGTTGTGGTGCCCTCTTGTGGCAACTAGCGGTAACCGCACCTTCCAGGTAGGCCACGCCACAGCCTCAGCTTCAGTTAGGTCAGTTCAACACGAGGCTTGGGCGCAGAAACATCGGGAGCTCATTTGTGTGCGTTATTGACCAGACGTAAATCAATATAAGCCATAGCTCTATGGCCATTTTATATATGCCACGGTGTTAGTAATGTATAGATGTACATTTCATGTTTCTAAGTGCAATACCCTTGTAATGGTGGACCTAGGTAGAGTGTTAGCACTAATGCTAATGCTAGTTTTTTCCTGTGGTGTTTTCAGTTCTGTACCCTAATTATGCTTATGTTTATCTTGCTAAATCTACATTATTATTTAGTCCCTCTATGTTGAGCTATGTTTGTTTAGCTAAAGTAATGACAATTGTGTTAAAGGGCAAGTTTAGTAATTATTGTTTATTATTGTTTCTTTGTAGACCACATACATATTCACATGATTGTGATTACACCTGCTGCTGGATGTTACCTGAGCTTCACTAAACCCACCTGATTCAGATCTGCATCCTAATTTGTGTTCTGACCGACACCCCGAGGCGGATACAGTACTTGAGCAACAAATATACAGTCCAAACAAGTACAAATTAAGAGCTCTCGAATAAGTATTACAGTAGTATATGCAGTACAGACCAGTTTGCAGAAGGAGGCGGTGCAGACATTTGCTGCAGAGTCGGTGTTGACACTGCAGTACTTTGGGCCTCCTGCTGGTGGCGTCATAACGACTGTAGCAGATTTTACATTCCAGCTCCAGCGGCTCCACACTCACCGCATTCACCTGGGAACACTGGGATTATTATCACTTTAACACTGAGATTATTATCACTTTAACACTGGGAACACTGAGATTATAATCACTTTAACACTGGGATTATTATCACTTCAACACTGGGAACACTGGGATTATTATCACTTTAACACTGAGATTATTATCACTTTAACACTGGGAACACTGGGATTATTATCACTTTAACACTGAGATTATTATCACTTTAACACTGAGATTATTATCACTTTAACACTGAGATTATTATCACTTTAACACTGGGATTATTATCACTTTAACACTGAGATTATTATCACTTTAACACTGGGATTATTATCACTTTAACGCTGAGATTATTATCACTTTAACACTGGGAACACTGGGATTATTATCACTTCAACACTGGGAACACTGGGATTATTATCACTTTAACACTGGGAACACTGGGATTATTATCACTTTAACACTGGGATTATTATCACTTTAACACTGGGAACACTGGGATTATTATCACTTCAACACTGGGATTATTATCACTTTAACACTGGGATTATTATCACTTTAACACTGGGAACACTGGGATTATTATCACTTCAACACTGGGAACACTGGGATTATTATCACTTTAACACTGATATTATTATCACTTCAACACTGGGAACACTGGGATTATTATCACTTTAACACTGAGATTATTATCACTTTAACACTGGGAACACTGGGATTATTATCACTTTAACACTGGGAACATAATCACTGGGATTATTATCACTTTAACACTGAGAACACTGGGATTATTATCACTTTAACACTGAGATTATAATCACTTTAACACAGAGAACAATGGTATTATTATCACTTTAACACTGGGAACACTGGGATTACAATCACTTTTATTTATTTATTTGAACAGGAACAGTGTACAATATACATTAGCCTCAGAAAGGAGAGATGCATTGTACCAGGTTATAGCACTTGTGCACATGTTTTTAGTGGTAGGGGAAACCGGAGTACCCGGAGGAAACCTACGCAGACACGGGGAGAACATGCAAACCCCACACAGAAAGGCCCCGTCCAGGTGGGAATCGAACCCGGACCTTCTAGCTGTGAAGCACGAGCGCTAACCGCTGTAGTACCGTGCTGCGGTTATAATTACTTTAACACTGGGGTTATTATCACTTTAACACTGGGATTATTATCACTTTAACACTGGGATTATTATCCCTTTAACACTGAGATTATAATTACTTTAACACTGATATTATAATTACTTTAACACTGAGAACACTGGGATGACAATCACTTTAACACTGGGATTATTATCACTTTAACATTGGGATTATTATCACTTTAACACTGGGATTATTATCCCTTTAACACTGAGATTATAATTACTTTAACACTGAGAACACTGGGATGACAATCACTTTAACACTGGGGTTATTATCACTTTAACACTGGGATTATTATCACTTTACTGGGATTAAACAGGGGAAGGGCTGCTCACCTGGCTTTCCGTCTCCTCTGGTTCTTTCATCCTATTGGCCGACACCACGTCACAGGGGACGGGTCTTAACGTCTCACCTAAAAAATAAAAAATAAAAACTGTGAAGCACGAGGCCACTGTGCCATCGTGTCACAGGTGGACATTACCAGGGCTCTGGGGGGCGGAGTCCATCAGGGTTTAAAAAGCAGTCATCTGGACCAGGCTGTTTCTCCTCCTTCAGCTGCAGATTCCTCGAGTTTAAAACATTGAAAACGTTTCTACAAAAACATGAAATGTATCAGTTTAAAGAAGAGTTTTTTAGTAGTAGTTTAGTTTCCAAACATTTCCATTATTCCGTGTACAGCACGACCCACAGGGTTTAGGTTGTAGATTAACCTCTTAATCCCCCACCTGAACAGAACACATTTTCTGCAGTTTGGCATTACCCAAATCTAAAAACTTCCGGAAAAAGCGTCAAAATAACAATGAAAGCGAGGATCAAAAAGCAAAACAAAAAAGTGACTAAAGAGCAACAAAAAATGGCCAGAAAAGCAACAATAACACAAAAAGCAACAAAAACGCAAAAAAAATTGACGAAAAAGTGACAAAAAAGTGACAAAAATGCAACAAAAACACGACTAAAAATGGATGAAAAAGCCTCAAGAAAGTCACAAAAAAGTGATTAAAAAAGTGACAAAACACAGTAAAAGTATCCAAACAGGAACCGAAAAAAAAAAAACCATCTTTAGATCCAAGTTTTGAGGATTAAAGGCAGTGACTTTCAGCTCAAATAAAGGATTTTCCCCTCCATTACTTATTTATTTGTTTTTTTGTCAAATTTTTGCTCCATTTCCCCCAATTTCCCCCCCAATTATTTCTCCTTTTCCAAATTATTTCCCTCATTTTTGCATTACAAATATGTTCCCATTAGAATTTCTTGACATTGGAGATGAACCCAATATTGTAAATGTGCAGATCTTCCATGCACTGGTTCTAGACGACAATCTGTATCGCAGAAAGTATCATTTAAGTTCCGGTACTGAAAATGCAAAACTCATCTATAACCTCCTAACACAAACATGTACAACAGCAGCTTTAATACTTCCTTTGAACAGGAGCCAGTGAAAAGATAAATCCTGCTCCAGACTCACTGAATAAAACATTAGAAGCTTAAAATAAACCGCTGCACAGAAACAAGACCAGGGACTTAAGTATTTCTTATTCACATTAATAGTATGACATAAAAGTCGTTAACGAGACGAAAACTGGGACTAAAACCTGCAGAGGTTTGGGTCGACAACTAAATACTGTCAAAGTGTAAGAAGGGACTAAAAACATGTTTAAATCCAGTGCTTTGTCCATGTGCTGAACCAACATGTACACTAGCACCCTATATCCTTACATATGTTTGTATAAGAGACATTGGAAGTAGCTAAAGGATATGAACATTTAGGCAAAACATTAAGAAGAATCTGTTAAATTGACATCATTTCACGTTTAATCATCGTTACTTTGATATAATTTCACCAAATAACGGCTTTAATCCGTGTTTCCATGTTTGACTCATGTTCCCAACATTTGACCTGAATAATCAGCATCAGGTTAGATTCAGTGAACTAAGTTTATATTAAAACTAAAAAGAATCATTGGACTAAATCCAGACTTAAACTAAGTTACATTTGGTTTTAGTTAGTTACAGTTTTAGCTATATTGTATTGAAGCTGAATCATTCTCTGCGACATTTTAAACATTTTTCACTCATTCTCAATGATTTGAATGACCTGTAGCCTCCACTTCCACTTCCTCCATGTCCCACATTTAAGTGCAATTCCAGGTCTAAAATTGTAAATAAAAAATAGTTCTTAATGTTTAGCCTGATGGAATAAAGATTTAAGAGTCAAACTGAATAAAAAAGAAAGGGCATAATAACTAGAGACACAGAAATGACTGAAGCCGGGGGTGAATCACCTGTTCGCGGCGGTAATGGCGGCCTGTGGAGGAGCGGACAGAGACACAGCACTGCCCGGGCTCGCGGCTCTGTACAGCGGCTTCACTCGGCGCTAACGGTCCGCTCACAGAGGCGAGGTTGGAGGGCAGACGGCGGTGGAGCTCCCGGGAGGTCAGGACACACGGAGAGAGGACACACGGAGAGCAGCTCCATCCTCTGACCGCCCTCCTCCGTGTGTCTCTGCGGGTGCGCTGCCCCGGGGGGGCTCTGGCGGAGATGCGGACGGTGTTATCGCTGTTTATTTTGGAGAAATCGCGGGCTCCATCTTGTCTCCTTCTCCTCCGTGTCACTCGTCGTCACTGCGCTCGTGTCACTGCGGCGCGGCGGGAAAGAGCCCTGGTTACCGTGGCAACGACCGTAGCAGCGAGAAAAAAGCTCGGGGAGAAGGACATTCCTTCATTAACCAAATAAATGAAAAGAGAATAAAAAAACTAATAATGAATCCGCTGATATTAAATCATTACAGGGCTTATAAGGGGTGATAAAAGTCATTAATTGACGAAGATTAAGGCTTTAACCCCTTAACCCCCGCCTGAACCTAGTGCATTTTCTCCAGTTCGGCTTTACCCAAATCTAAAAGCTTCTGGACTGGAGAGCAACCGTGTAATGCCTCATTTGAAAGAGAAAATCTACAAAAAAGATTGTAACTTTTTTGTCACGTTGTCGCCGTGTTTTTGTCTCATTTGTAAAGTGTTTTCTGTCCTGGGTTCGTCTCTTTTTTGCTGTGTTTTCACCGCGTTTTCGTCACATTTTTGAAGCGTTTTGTCATGTTTTCGCTTTGTTGCTATTTTTGGCATGTTTTCGCGTCACTTTTTGTGGCTTTTTTGTTGCTTTTTCATTGTTTTTTTTCATTGCTTTGTTGTCATGTTTTTGTGTTGCTCTTTTATCACTTTTTGTTATGTTTTTGTCGTTTCTCAGTAGTTTTGGGTAAAGCCAAACTGGAGAACATGTGCTCGGTTCAGGTGGGCGTTAAGAGATTAAATGTCTGTGTAGGCTCTCAGTTGTACAGGACTAGTCCATCTGCAATGAAGGTTCTTGAGTCATCTTCTGTACTCTGTAGTTGAAGTGTCAAACGTTTTCATCCAAAAGGCTTCGTCAGCGCACTAAAGTTCCAGCTCAGCCCACAGCTATAAAGGCTTTAAATGTAATTAAACTGGATTAAGAATGGATTAACATTGATTAAAATTTTATCGGACGTAGCTCATCTAGCCTATTTTTTCTGTACCCAGGCCCTAAAACCAGTGGCGGGCCATGGGGTTTCAGTCAGGGCCTTCAATAGCCACCTGGGGTCACGTAGTCAAATGCATATAAACTAATCGACAATAGGCGTTTGTAGGGCTAGGCGATATGACGATATTAGACCGTCTTACGATCTCCAGAGCTGACGATCTGTCATGTTTGTGGGAGCGTTTTATCACGGTTCTAAGCACTTCTGCACAGTTGACTCTTTTCACCGTCAGTGAAGTAAACCCAAGCCGCGCACTCATTGCTACGCAATGTTGGATGCTAATGCAAGCGTTTGGCAGCTAGCCGCTCCTCTACAGAGCGAATACACGACCAGGATCATCAATCTGGAGCTTTTAAACCCAGCGTTCTGTCTTTATTTCAGAGGTGTTTATGTCAGTGTCTTTCCCCCGTGACGCCGCTGCTTTGCGTGTGTTTATTTATTGACCTGGCCGGTGTTCCGGTTCTCGCCGTGACCATGTGATCTCGCGAGCTCGGCACATGGATATTTCATAAAAGGCTCGGTACTATTGTGGCTATTAGTGTCCATGCTGCCTTTGCTATGCCCAATCCCGGCAGACCTTGGAAGCTAAGCAGGAAGGGCCTGGTCGGTACTTGGATGGGAGACCGTTTGGTAACACCAGGAAGCCTAGTGAATGTAGTGAGTGAGTGAGTGGTTGGTGGTGGTCGGAGGGGCCCATGGCGCAGACTGGTTGCCTCGTTTCCGTCAGTCTACCCCAGGGCAGCTGTGATTACAACAGTAGCTTACCACCACAGAGTATGGAGTGAATGAATAATGACGACAGTGTAGCGCTTTGAGAAACTTGGTAATACAGGCTTGTAAAGCGCAATACAAGTGTAAGGCATTATTATTATTATTAGCTCGCTGTGCGCCACCATGGCCAGTTAGCTGTTGTGGACCTGTTGTCTCCCCCTGAAGTCGACAGGAAGGATTGCTACGAACATTGTGTGTGATGTTCATGATAACTGTACTGAAATGTATAAAATCATTTCACCAAGTCTTTTCTTTCTTCTAAAATATCCACATAATGGTCGGTAGTTAGCACAGAGCTGAGTAGCTGCTCTTAAACTCTTAAAATTAGATTTTTTTCCCCCAAAAAATGTAAGCTAAAATTAAATGTATTTTACGACGGATGTGTCTGGACACGTGACCGGAAGTGGGTGGAACTGTTGAACTCTACAGGTAGATTTCCGATGACGTCACATTCTCTCCATAAATTGTGTGTGTTAAGTATCTAATTGTTTGTGTTATGGTTCATTGATAATATCCTGAAGCACTGGTTCACTCCAATATTTGGATTTATCACCGAGGAACATGCGGAGACGGAAAGGCTTTGGTGCAAGACACGTGGTTAATAAACAGAGAGGGCTATGAGCCAAGACACTTTAAAGTCGGCTTCCAACATTTTATAATAGGTAAATAGATAAACAACATAAGTCTTTGGGCCAGTTGTTCCTTTTAACTACTTTACACCTTCGCAGTCGTATCTAAAAAATGAATTACAAAATTATCCTTAATTTTACTGACCGAGTCCGCGATCTCTGTACAAAACCAAAAATCTCCTCCAAAACAAAATAATTTGACCTGCCCCACATGAATAAATATTATAGGCCTTGTAGAATAACGTGATGTCACCTGAAACACAGCAACAGCGATAACAGTATGCCCAAAGTAGACACAATCATATAGAGAGGGAACCAGATATTTATATACACTTTATAAAAAAGACACAGATGCACTTTTTTTCTCAGTGTCTGACATGAAACCAGAATAAACCTTTACTTTTTTAATAATAAATAATGCTAATATTTATTATAATAATAAAAAAATAAAAAAAAGGAACTCTCCGACGCGTCTGTGCTGTCCTCTAAGTTCAAACAAACGCACCCCCGGACAGAAGTCATGTTTTTTCTTACCCAACGATAATGTCACTGATTCGCGTTTGGCTACGAGAGGAACAGGACTATTTAACCTTCCTAAAGAAGAGTGCACTCGCCAGAAGCTGGAATTTCTTTCCGGGATTCAGCTAGCTACTATGCGGATGCGCCGCGGAGCAACGTGATACTGGCACGAATAATGCCAAAAAATATAGTTTTTTTATGGAAAACAAGGCGTGGGTTAGATTTAATGGTTTGCCCTCTGGCTGCCTTTTGAAAAGGTCCAGTCTAAACTTTAAGTAAATGTTAAGTCAATGAAAATTCACGTTGTGAAAGTGGAGGAGACCAAACAACCACTTTTCAAAAGTCGGGGGGAACATGTCCCCTTCACAATGAATGGTTCCGATGCCCATGGCTGTAGGTCGTCTGCATAGACCCTTTAATTGTTTGTAAACATTCCGGGTTTAGCTGGAGGCGGGAAGCTCGATTCCTATCTATTTCCATTGTAGTGGTTGTCATAGTAACAATAAACAAATGTCTAACTGTTTTTTGGAAATATCAGATAAACCTTATTTTATGGAAAAATAATGTAATTCCTCCTGTTATTGCACCTTACGCCACAACAGGACCACATTTTTCAGTTGTAGTTTTACACTTAAAATCCCTAGTTTTAGTTTAATCTCTTGTTCACTTCCTGCCTCTAGCTGATGTCACTGATGATGTCAGCAGTTAAAGGGTCTACGCAGATGGAAGGATAATTGTCACAATAATGGACACAAGCGTCAGCATATACAGACTGAATAGGACAGGGCCATGGACTGATCCTTGTGGCACCTCAGAGGATAGTGGAGCTACAGAGGAGGAGTGGTCGTCCACCTTGACCACACAGGTCCTGCCCGTCAGGTAGGAGCTAAACCACTGTAGGACCGTGCCCTCGAGACCAACATGGTGAGCCAAGCGGGAGATCAGAATGGAATGATCTATAGCGTCAAAGGCCGCCGTAAGGTCCAACATCAGCAGCAAGATTGATTTTTTTAGTGTCCATGGATGTTAGAATGTCATTCTGAGCCTTGAGCAATACTGATTCTGTGCTGTGCCGTGAGTCAAGAATGATTGCAGTTGAATAAAAACATGTTTTTCCAAAACCTTTGACAAAAAGGGGAGATGGGAGACCGGCCTGAAATTGGATAGAAGAGTAGAGTCCAAGTTGGGCTTTTTTTAAAAGCCGCCTAACCACACCATATTTGAAGGCTGCGGGAACAGATCCAGTCCTGAGACAGCAGTTGAACAGTGAGAGAAAACGCCTGTTTGAGGACCTTGGAAGGAACAATGTCAGGAGGACAGCTTGTGGGATGCATCCCTTGAACCACCTCAGTGAGGAAAGTCACTGACACCGGTTCAAATTCGTTCAGAGCAGCAAGCAGCACTGGAGGAGTATTCTAATTAGGAATTCTAATTAAGTCAATTAGAATTGTTTACATTATTTCTATTTGCTAAATGCCTGAAGAATGAGAATTTTCTTTTGTTACTTTCTACAAAGTCAGAGGTTTACATCCACTAAAATTACGATACCTTGGGAAAGCCCATATTACGTTGTCATGACCATGGAATCACAAGTCTGCTTCATCCTTGGGTGCAATTTCAAGACACTTGAAGGTTCAGATTCATCGCCTCAAACAATTATACACAAGTATTAAAAAGATGGAAATGTCTAGCCATCAAACCGATCAGAAAGAAGGCGGGTTCTGTGTCCCAGAGATGAACGTGCCGTGTTCTGAAATGTGAATATCAACCCAAGAACAAATGCAAAAGACCTGGTGAAGATGCTGAACCTGGTAAGAGTTTGTCATTATCCAGAGAGTATCCAGAGGGTACTCTGCCAGGAAGAAACACAAGGATTAAGACTTTAATTTTTGGAGACATATCCTGTGGTCTTGTTTGGCCATAATGACCATCGTCATGTTTGGAGGAAAAAGCCTGAGAACACAATCCCAACTGTGAAATACAGGGGTGGCAGCATCATGCTGTGGGGCTGTTTTGGTGCGGGAGGGACTGGTGCACTTCTCAAAATAGATGGCATCATGAAGCCAGGAAGTTAAAGCTTGGGTGCAGATCGGTCTTCCAAATGGACAATTCCCAAAGCAAACTGACAAATTGGTTACAAAGTGGCTTAAGGAAAACAAAGTCAATGTTTTGAAGTGGTCATCACAAAGTTCTGATCCTAATCCAGTTGAAAATGTATGGGCAGAGCTGAAAAGATATGCGCACGCAAGGTGGGAAATGTGGCTCAGTTACACCAGTTTAGTTTGCAATGGACTAAAATTCCTGCCAACTATTGTGAGAAGCTTGTGGAAGGATATCCAAAACATTTGACAATGCTAGGCTATGCTACCAAATATTAATGAAATGTATGTAAACTTTTGGCTTTGCAAAAAGTAATATAAAACTGTGTAGATAATTCTATCTCTCATTCTTCTGGCATTTGACAAATAGATTTTTTTTTTAATTCTAATTGAACAAAAAAAAGTAAAAGTTAATTATGGTTTCAGACAGTGAGAAATGCATGTGTCTTTTTATAAAGTGTTTGTAAACATCTGGTTCCTAGTGTACATTATGTGCATGTGAGCCGTACCTAAACATTGTCGATTGACACACAATATTACAGCTCGCTGCAGAGGATTATTTGGATTAAAATGTCATTAAGAAGGATTACATTTGACTTGCTGCTGTCTGAATAAATAACTCCTGCATTTGATGCACGTGATTTCATAAATTGATTTAATAAAAGTTTAGTTCCCTTCATTTCAGTTCATAGCTGGGTGCAGAATATGGTCACATTTTGGTCCGGTTTGTTTGGTCAGAGCAGCTCACGTCCGTTTAGTCGTTAACATCCGTTAATAATCCCAACTTTTCAGACCTGAGGCCTCAGGTTTGGTCCGAACTTTTCCGCGATCTCCTCGTATCCGTGGAAACCGCACTTTGCCCCTGCCACGCGGCAGCCGAACGAGAGCGCCTCCTGCAGGCCTCCGCCTGTAACAGCACATGTGTCATAAATGCGAGTCAATGCGCCCTCTGCTGGCGGGTTAGTACCTCTGCTGAGCGTGTGGATGACAGCGGCGTTGAAAGTGTCTCCCGCTCCTAAAGTGTCGACCAGTTTCTCCGGAGGAAACGCATCGGAGTGAAACAGGACACCATCTTTGTTTGCATCGGCCCCGAGCTCCGCCCATGCACAGATGAGGGTGGAGCTAAAGCAGGGAACAAGACACCATTAAACCAACACTCACAAAAACAAAAAATGTAAAACTGAAGTTTAAATAAAAAGAGACGAAACAGAAAATAACTGACAAATTACAAAAAAGCGCAAAAAATGAGGGAAAAAATGTAATGATCAAAAATATTTGAAAAAATAAAATAAAATAAATGACAACAAAAAAGAAAAAGGAGAAAAAAGTAACCAATTACAAAACTCTCTCCCTCTGGGCCTCACTCCCTCTGGGCCTCACTCCCTCTGGGCCCCACTCTCCTCTGGGCCTCACTCCCCTGGGCCTCACTCCCCTGGGCCTCACTCCTTCTGGCCTGCCTCACCCTGGGCCTCACTCACCCCGGTCTCACACGGGGGTACAGTCCGGTCACTGCAGCCCGAGCCGAGTGGAAGCCGAAACTCTGTGCCACGTCTTTACTCACAAACACCTGCCACAGAAATAGAAACAAACAAAACCAACCAATCAGAGATCTGTAAAAACCCTTGTGTGATAAAAAGCCTGGGAAAGACCAGGGAGCGCCCCCGTGTTAGAGTTAATATTCCAAACTTTCCAGCTGACGCAACAGCAAGAGCCTTTATGCTTTCATGTAAGCACAGTCAACATGTTCATTAAATGTGAAAGAATTGCCCAAAATTGTTCTTAAATATTTGAATGAGTCCACTTGCTCTACATCTGTCCATTTAACTAAAGTGGTTCGAACAGTGGATTGGACGGTTCTAATTTCCTTTGGCTAGTGAAGCACAACAGTGACACTCCGCGGGGGAATAGGGCTGAACGATTTTGTAAAATAATCTAATTGCGATTGTTTTTCTTCAATATTGCGATTGCAATTAAATATGCGATTATTGTTGCAAGGTTCTCTTCTCATGTATTTTTCACCTAACACAAGCAATAAATCAGTCTGTTTCATAATAAACAATATTAGATTAATTTGAAGTGAAAATGGCAATAAAACAAAATTGCTGCTTGACCTATTCAAAATTTGTGCACACTTCTTAAAAACTGTCTGAACTTAACAGTACCAGTCTATAAATAAAAGATAAATTATATATATAAATATATTTTTTTTAAAGATAAAACTCACTGATCCAGTCAGTAACATCACCCATACTAAAGTGCAGGAAAAGTAAGAACAAACGTCTGCTTTAACTAGTTGGAAAAGTTTTAGGAAATCAAACTCCCAATTAATACAAAATAAACTATTTATTATTTCGGCCAATCAAATCCCAGTCTGAGCTGCGACTCGTAGTTGCTTCAGATGCGTGTTATTGATGGACACGGAGAGGCCAGATGGAGCACACGCCAAAACACAGTGGAATTAGGAGCAGCATTTTGGCTTTGGGATGTAACTTTGGACAATATGAAGAAAGAGAAGAACATTGACGCAAGGAGACGGGACATGAGGCCAAACACAGACACGTTTTACTTTCTCTTTGACTCGCAGCCATTTAGTGACATTTCAGCTTAAACAGCACCTCTGCAAAATAAGACATGACACGGACTCCTGCCTCGGATCGTAGTTTCCAACCCTTTTCATACAGCAGTTTAGTGTTTACATCTAGCGTCTGTACTACCTACATATGCGGTAGACGCAAAGGTAAATAAAGGCACAGTATCCGCGGATACTTTATGTTCATGAAACGTCATTATGCTTTTGAGATAAGTTCTTTATCCACAACATTCCCAAACATAAGCCTCCTAAACTGAGCCACAAATGACTCTTTACTCTTTACAAGCAGCAAAGGCTCACATAGATCTCTGTGGAGGCAGAGACGTGTGAATCCGGAGGTGAGGGAGTTTCTGTGATCATGTAGTAGCAGAAAGAGAATGGCGTGATTAGCGCTGCGGCTAACGCAATGCTAACTCGTATGTACGTACATCGTTATTTATTCAACTTCACTCTTATTCTCGTTAACTTCTACCATCGCACAGAAAGCCAACCAACACCGCTACGAAGGGCCGCGAATTCGTCTTCAAAGCGGCACAGAAAATGCCAAAAATATTAAAGTTCTATAGAAAATGAGCAGCAGGCCAGATTAAATTGCTTGGCTTGCCGGACTCGGGCCCCAGGTCTGCTGTAAAGGATCCGCGTTTCACCTTCAGCGACTCGACTTCAGTAAAGCGCCTGGACTGAAACGTACCACGTCTCCCAGGGGAAATAGCTGGTAAAGCTCGTCTCTGGTTTTCTCAATCTCCACGGAAACGCTGACCCTGTCGCTGTGAGGGACAGACGCATTAAACAGCGCCACCTGCTGGATCATCTGAACCTGCTCCGCCGCATTTCTGCCCTGAAACAGAGACGAGGCACGAACAATAATGACAGGAAGACGACAAGAGAAGTAAATCCTTAACAAAAGTAAAACAATTTAAAAAAAAAAGAAAACATTTTAATATGACGTAACAAGAAAAGACAAAATACATAAACTTACATAAAACAACAATAAATTACAAAAATAAGTAGTTATGGGTAAATAAAAAAACAAACAGAAAATAAACTATTTGGAGAATAATGATACAGACAAAATCTATTTCAATAAAATGACAAAATACAAAAGATGAGAGCATATCCATCCATCTTCTTCCACTTGTCCGTTGCCGGGTCGTGGGGGCAGCTGTTGGAGCTGCACCAGCCCCTATGGCTCCTCCTGCAGGTGGTGGGTCCACAGAAGGACGGCCTCATGGTTCTACCTGGGCCTGTTGGTCTCTCATAGGGGCTTCTGAACCGCTCTTTGTCTGACCCGTCACCTAGGACCTGTTTGCCATGGGAGACCCTACCAGGGGCACGAAGCCCCCGACAACAGAGCTCCAGGATCATTCAGGCTCAAACCCCTCCACCACGTTAAGGTGGCGGTTCCAGGATGGGAAGATGAGAGTATACATTAAAAAAATGTGTTTTAATGAAAAATTAGAAAAAAAATTAACAAATTTCATGCGCACAAAAAGCATAAGGAAAGACATAAAAACAAAAAATTACTACGGAAAGGAAAATAAGAGGAAAACCAGAAAAAAAAACTATAAAAGGAGAAATCAACAACAACAAACAATAAAAGAATTAAGAAAAAAACAACAAATTTGGAAAAAAAACCTTAAAAAACAAACAACGTTACCTCGAAGTGCACCCAGTGGAAGCACGAGAGGTCGACTTTACGGAAGTCGTCCAGAGAAACGTCCGGAAGGTTTCTATGGTGACAGAAGCAACTCTTTATGGTTTATGGAGAAAAACTATTAAAATTATAATTCAAGTTCAAAGAGTGCTCACTTTGATCACAGTGAAACGAGTGCTCGGATTCTGATTGGACAGTGGATTAAGCCCCACCCCCTGCAGGATCTCGATTCTGATTGGATGCTTCATGCCATGTTTTGGTTTAATTAAGAATGTCCCAGTGTTTACTGAGTTGTGATTGGCCCGTTTGAATCTTGCTCTCCTCTGATTGGAGACTGGCAGTGGCAGATTGCCCCCGGGCGGCGGTGGCTCTGGTGGTGGCGGCATCTTACGTGTCGGACAGAACCACGGTCCTGGTACCATTGGACGGGCACACAATGCAGCACGCCACCGGAGTGGAACCCGAGACCCACACCAGGTTCGAGCAGTCGATTAGGAGCCGCGAGAAGTCGGCCACGATAAAACTGGAGCGAGTAAAGAAACAATAAACATAAATAAAACCAGATTCGCCACGATGAAACTGAGTAAACAAACATATAATACATAAATAAATAAAAAAGAAGTCCGCCACAATGAAACTGGAGTGAGGAAACAAACATATAAACATAAATAAATCCAGGTCGGCCATTATGAAACTAAATAAACAAACAATAAACAGAAATAAAAACCTGGAAGATTAAAAGGAAAAAGAACTAGACAAATTATTTTCAAAACATCAGATAAACAAATTAAAGCCGCAAGTGACATTGCCTCGTTGGCCTGTTGCCGCCGCTTTGTTTTGAGGCGTTTACTCCAAGCAGCTCGATGTAAAGGCCACTATATTACGTGTTGACTTTGATGTTTCCAAGGCAACATGTTCGGGGTCATGTACAGTAATGGATGGTTGTGCCAAATTATGTCTCTGACAAAGTTCATTTTTATTCTTCTATACATTTTTATTTGGTGGTCTGAAGGGGGTGCTATTGTGCCCATTTTCAAATTCCCCATATCACAACATGAAGGGTCGAGGTCTTTACAAACCATTCAAGTTACACTCAAATCGGTCACAGTTTGTGCGAGTTATGACTCTTTGAAGGGTGACGGCGAGAACCCAAAAAATAACGTACCCAAATTCGTTGTTTTCTGTTTGCCAATGCTTTTTTCTGCAGATTTTTGTGCGGGCAAAAAAAAAAATGCAAAGGCCTATATCACCAGGCGGTGCCGGGAGTCACTCGGTCAGAGTTTTAGACATGAGCACTGTGCTTTGTACAATTCCAATAAGGCCTTTGCTTCGGCCACTCGGGCCTAATAAAAAATATATAAATGATAAAAAAAATAAAATAAAAAAAGACAGAAATTACAAAAATAAAACTAAGAACAAAATGGACAAATGAAAAGAAAACACAAAGATATAAATGAGACAAAAGACAAGAACAAATGGGGAAACCGACTCCTGTGGCGCCTGATTTCACAGTTATCCCTTTAGCTGCAGGTACAAAGCCTGACAGCAGAGGGCGCTGATGTATTGTCACATTTCTCCAGAGAAACATAAGAAGGTTCAGTCAAAGGTTTTTAGCAGGCACCTGGACCAGGCTGACGTCCACGAGAGGCGGGGCTTAAACCCTGTCCAATCAGGTGCCGGTCATGTGACGCACCTGTTCATGTGAAGGATGGTGCGGGAGCCCGTCCTGTGGTTGCCGATGACGATGGAGGCGGGAAGTTCGCACTGAGCGTGCTCCGTGACCAGCGACACGTCAATGCGGAACTTCCTGAAGTCGTCACGGATAAAACTACAAAAACATGTCACTTCCTCTTCAATAAAACTACAAAAACACTTAAAAACTGGTAAAAAGGATTCTAATGTAGCTTTGGGCCTCGTTTAAACTGTTTAATGCATGGCTCCAAAGAGTTTTTTATTTTTCTAAAAATTGCTATGACCCATGTGACACGCTGTCATATTTTTTACCACGCTAGTTTTTGTATATTAAAAAAATAAAAAAAATTAAGCTGAAGCCTAAATCTGAGCAGCATCATGCAGTCATTCCTGTAAAAGAGTGAGCAATGATAGTTTGCTTATAAGGTACCATAATGGCTCTTGAACACAACACTCTGAGGACAATCCTGTGGAGGCAGAATGAAGGCAGTATCTTTCCACTTTAGCTCCTGAGTTGAGCTGGGCCTGAAGAGCGTGAGGCCAGAGATGAAAAGAAAGTCCAGACTTATTTATTTTAATGAAGGTGTTGGAGAAGGTTTCTTTTCCACATACAGCACCTGTTACTTCCACTGATCCACCGCACAAGAGCGCCCCCACCTAGCAGTTTCACTGCACACCTGGCACCACCCTCAGGACTCCACCCATAGAACTCCACCCATAGGACTCCACGGGACGGGAATTCCCACGGGACTTGAAGGACCCGACACAAATCTTGCAGGAGCTGGCGGGATTCAAACAGCTCCAGGCGAGAGCCGGCGGGCAGGCCAAAATACATCAAGTCCCGATTGTGCCCCTGAGATCAGTCCTTCCTGACTCTGAGATCGGTCCTTCCTGACTCCTTACTCTGAGATCGGTCCTTCTTTACTCTGAGATCAGTCCTGGACTTACTCTGAGATCAGTCCTGGACATACTCTGAGATCGGTCCTTCCTGACTCTGAGACCGGTCCTTCCTTACTCTGAGATCGGTCCTTCCTTACTCTGAGATCGGTCCTTCCTTACTCTGAGATCGGTCCTTCTTTACTCTGAGACCGGTCCTTCCTTACTCTGAGACCGGTCCTTCCTTACTCTGAGACCGGTCCTGGACTTACTCTGAGATCGGTCCTTCCTTACTCTGAGACCGGTCCTGGATTTACTCTGAGATCGGTCCTTCCTTACTCTGAGACCGGCCCTTCCTGACTCTGAGATCGGTCCTTCCTTACTCTGAGACCGGTCCTTCCTTACTCTGAGACCGGTCCTTCCTTACTCTGAGACCGGCCCTTCCTGACTCTGAGATCGGTCCTTCTTTACTCTGAGACCGGTCCTTCCTTACTCTGAGATAGGTCCTTCTTTACTCTGAGACCGGTCCTTCCTTACTCTGAGACCGGTCCTTCCTTACTCTGAGACCGGTCCTGGACTTACTCTGAGATCGGTCCTTCCTTACTCTGAGACCGGTCCTGGACTTACTCTGAGATCGGTCCTTCCTTACTCTGAGACCGGTCCTGGACTTACTCTGAGATCGGTCCTTCCTTACTCTGAGACCGGCCCTTCCTGACTCTGAGACCGGTCCTTCCTGACTCTGAGATCGGTCCTACCTTACTCTGAGATCGGTCCTTCCTTACTCTGAGATCGGTCCTACCTTACTCTGAGATCGGTCCTTCCTTACTCTGAGATTGGTCCTTCCTGACTCTGAGATCGGTCCTTCCTGACTCTGAGATCGGTCCTACCTTACTCTGAGATCGGTCCTTCCTTACTCTGAGACCGATGCTTCCTTACTCTGAGACCGGTCCTTCCTGACTCTGAGATCGGTCCTACCTTACTCTGAGATCGGTCCTTCCTTACTCTGAGATCGGTCCTACCTTACTCTGAGATCGGTCCTTCCTTACTCTGAGATCGGTCCTACCTTACTCTGAGACTGATGCTTCCTTACTCTGAGATCGGTCCTTCCTTACTCTGAGACCGATGCTTCCTTACTCTGAGACCGGTCCTTCCTGACTCTGAGATCGGTCCTACCTTACTCTGAGATCGGTCCTTCCTTACTCTGAGACTGATGCTTCCTTACTCTGAGATCGGTCCTTCCTTACTCTGAGATCGGTCCTTCCTTACTCTGAGACTGATGCTTCCTTACTCTGAGATCGGTCCTGGACTTACTCTGAGACCGGTCCTTCCTTACTCTGAGATCGGTCCTACCTTACTCTGAGATCGGTCCTTCCTTACTCTGAGATCGGTCCTACCTTACTCTGAGATCGGTCCTTCCTTACTCTGAGACTGATGCTTCCTTACTCTGAGATCGGTCCTTCCTTACTCTGAGATCGGTCCTTCCTTACTCTGAGATCGGTCCTTCCTTACTCTGAGATCGGTCCTTCCTTACTCTGAGACTGATGCTTCCTTACTCTGAGATCGGTCCTGGAATTACCCTGAGACCGGTCCTTCCTGACTCTGAGATTGGTCCTTCCTTACTCTGAGACCGATCCTGGACTTACTCTGAGACCGGTCCTTCCTGACTCTGAGATTGGTCCTTCCTTACTCTGAGACCGGTCCTGGACTTACTCTGAGACCGGTCCTTCCTTACTCTGAGGCCGGTCCTGGACTTACTCTGAGACCGGTCCTTCCATACTCTGAGATCGGTCCTTCCATACTCTGAGACCGGTCCTGGACTTACTCTGAGACCGGTCCTGGACTTAAGGAGCCCATGAAGGAGCAGCTGGAGCCGAGCAGAGACAAGACGGAGCAGGAGTTGGAGGCGTTTCCTCCTCGCTGCCAGCGCTGAGACACACACCTGGAACAGACAACATCTGTCAGGGACACAATCTGTGCGTGCGTGCTCTCAGTTGTCCAGGACAGTGTGGTCCTCACCTGGAGTCCGAGTCCTCGAGAGGGAACTGGTCCACGACGTTGATGATGTCGAGACAGACCAGACCCACACACAGCACACGCCGCTCTCCTGCAGACGACTCATCAGCACCCCCTGCAGGACACTCTTTGCCCACACTGACCCGCTCCATCTCTGCTGCGGTGAACTCTTACCCGGTTCCTTCTGCGACTAAATGAATATTAAAAAAATGTTACGCCCTTATGTTGAACACATATAAGTTATGACGTGTTTGTCGGTATGTTACCAGTGGAATATGGGGTGAGTCACATGTTCAATATTATTAATAATGATGAATACCTGTTAAATATAATATCTATGATGGTAAATACCCTACAATAGGGCTGCCAGAGTTCCCTCCGCTCATACAAACAAACAACACACGCCGGTTGTCCTGTACTGATATTGCGGACTTAACCCTTATGTTATCCTATGTACATTTTGCAAGATTTTTTTTTTTCCATTTCCTGACCATTTTGTCTGTGTTGCAGCTTGAGACATGGATTTCGGCAGGAAATGTTCTTTCAATCAATCAAACGTTATTTATAAAGCCCTTTTCATACCGGAAGGGATCACAAAGTGCTTTACAGATTACAACATTTAAAACAATACACCCCACATCATACATCCATATATATATATATATATATATTAGGGCCGGGACTCGATTAAAATAATTAATCTAATTAATTACAGGCTTTGTAATTAATTAATCGAAATTAATCGCATATAAATATTTGACCTGAGAACAGTGAGAAGTAAGTTTTTTCATATGGATTTTTAGTATACCATTGAATAATGACTGAATACATGAGCTTAAGCAACAAAATATTGTTTATTGTTGCTTCAGAGGCCATAACAGACTTTGTTGATTTAGCAACAGCTGGTTTAAAGGCACGTAAACTATTAGCGCGAGGTCGCAGCTGAAGCGCGCGCTACGCAACCCGAAAACAAACGTAATGGAAAACTCTCACCGGTCCTGTTGAGCAGTATTCAGAAACTCCAAGTCTTTCAGAGTCGTGTCCCCGCTTCAAACCCGGGCTTTAGTCCATGTGAGGAGGCCTGATCCCCTCAATAGTCCGTGTTGTGACTGGGAGCGAGGGCGCGCACACACATGCGTGAAGAAATACAATGAGCGCGCCTGCCTCAGCTGGAGGGCCGTCAGCTGGGCACGTAAATAACAACAAAAAGTACACACCGGATTGCGTTTATGTTGACTGTGCTACAAAGTTGGTGCTCCAGTATAATCGGTCCGCCTAAACTCATCCAGTGAGAAACGTTCCGCGTTGTAAAAACATGTGCGATTAAAATGCGTCAAAAAAATTTAACGCGTTATTTTTGTGTAATTAATTAATCTAAATTAACGCGTTAAAGTCCCGGCCCTAATATATATATATTGTGAAGACAATTCTAAAATTGTTAAAATTATTACAGTCCAAATTGGTCTTCTTCAGCAGGGGCCTCACCACCGCCCCCTTAAAGGCAGCAGGGAAGACCCCCGTCTGAAGAGACCAATTCATCATGTGTAAAAGTTTGTCTTTAAAGGATCCATAGAATGTTTTTCCAGCCACATTTTCAGAATCCAGTGTTTGTTTTGCTCTCATGGCTTTTATATTGGAGATCTGCATTTTCTATACGTTCGTTATCCTAGTGTACAAAAATTTACACGCTTTTCAAACTGCTATAAAAACCACATACACACATCTTTAAAAACAAATTATTTGGGGGGTTTTAACCCTTTATATGCCTGTTTCAAAACAAAAACTTTGAAATTTGTGTTACAAAACAACATAAAAACCTCATTATTTTTAGAATAATGAATAGTAGAGAGCTGGGGCTTTGGTGGATTTTAGGGCCTTGGATGTGTCAAAGATGAGCCAAAAACTGATTTGATTGCGTTTGTAGTTTTTCTGTAGTGAGAGATTTACAACTTTCCATACATTCATTACCCTAGTGTACAAAAATGTACACGCCTAAAAACAGCCATAAAATCAGAATTTTTCAATATTATTTTCTTCTTTTTGCATAAATCACATGAACTACTGGAAACGTTTCTCAAACTACCAAACATGTCATAATTTTCTGGATTTTAACCCTAAAAATCCCAGTTTCAAAACTTAAAACTAAAAAAAACCCACAAAAACACAAAAGTGGGATTATATTTAGAATAATACAATGTAGAGAGCTGAGGCTTTGTCTGTTTCCAGAGCCTTGTTTGTGTCACAGATGAGAAGTTAAACGGATTTGATGCATTTATAGTTTTTCTGTAGCGAATGATTCTTTATTTGAAAATGGCAGCGACTGAAACTGCCACATTGACTTCCATTATAAACACATGTTTTTCTTTGCTCTTCCAGAGCTGTTTAAAACTTCACTTTACAACATCAGCATTTCATTTTTTTTTTTTTACTGATTTTCACCAGATTGGACCTCATTCCCATTGTTGGCACAGGAATAAAATCACTGTATTTTTTCCTATTGAATATAATGGAAGTAAGGCATTTCCATTGGACTTTACCCTGAAAATGTCCATAGTTAAATCTCATTGAAATACGGCATAAAAATCACTCAATCTGTGATATCAGGGTTTCATTTGGAAGAAAATTAGTGAAATGGGACATTTTTACTGTATTTTATAGATTTCAACTTTTTTTGACAGTTGACAATCCTATTGTTTCCCCCTCGGCCACAGCTTCAGTATAAGCTGACTGAAGATACATGCATCTGTGTACAATGCAGAGATGGGGACTCGCGAGTCGGACTTAAGTCGCTATTTTTAAAGACTTGCGACTCGACTCGGACTCGTCCCCTAAAGACTCGAGACTTGACTCGGACTCGTGGTCTGAGACTCGTGAACATTACGAGTCCCTCGCGCACTCATTACACACGCTGTTTGGACGCTTGATTCTGGCTTTTTTTCTCGGCCGCTCCCTTGACTCTGTCTTCTCTGTGTGTGTGTGCGCTCTCTCTCTCTCTCTCTCTCTCTCTCTCTCTCTCTCTCACCGCGCTGCTCATCAGCTCTTCTGCCGTATGCGACTCAGACTTGACTTGGACTAGTGGGTCAAGGACTTGGACTTGACTTGGACTTGCAGGGTCAGAGACTTGGACCTAGACTGGGACTTGCGGTCAGAGACTTGGACTTGACTTGGACTTGTGGGGTCACAGACTCGGACTTGACTTGGACTTGTGGGTCAGGGACTTGGACTTGACTTGGACTTGTGGGTCAGGGACTTGGACTTGACTTGGACTTGCAGGTGAGGAACTTATGTGCATCTCTGGTACAATGTTAGAAAAGTGGAACATTCTGAAATGCAGTGAAAATGTTAAATTCAACTCCTTTTCTTCAAAATAAAAAGCTGACATCACGGTAATTTTTAATTTATTTTTTGTATTGCAGTGAGATTTAAAATCTGAAGTTTTATGGCAGAAAAGTCCCAGGTTCTACCAAGGCCCCATTATATTCTAATGGGAAAATACCACAATTTCATTCATCTGCCGACAATAGGAACAAAGTCCAAACTGAAAAAATACAGCCAAAATCTGACTCTTGTTCTTCAAAATGAAATGCTGACATTATAAAATATATGCATTTTTTATGGTGATAGGAGAGCAAAGAAACTTGGAAGTCATGGATTTCTTTATAATGGAAGTCAATGGAGACAAGAACATGTTGACATAAAGAATCGTCCACTACAGAAAAAACTACTAATGCAGTCAAATACATTTTTGGCTCATCTTTGACACATCCAAGGCCCTAAGATCCACCAAAGCCCGAGCTCTCTACTGTTCATTATTCTAAAAATAATGAGGTTTTTATGTTGTTTTGTAACACAAACTTCTTTGGGGTCGACTTCATAAAATTAAGAACTACAGTGGGACAGGGTCAGGGCAAACACAGGACAACACTGGGGCTTTAGCGGGACTACATCCGAATCGGGCCAAAGAAGTCAAAACATGAGACTCGAGCGCCCCTCCTCCTCGCAGCTGGGTGGACATATAGGGCTGACCAAACATCTGTGGAGCTGCTGTTCTCCTGTCCAGCCCTGGCTTTATGACGCTTTGGGAAAAAACTCTGAATTAAGCGTTCTCATGAGACGGCGCGCTCGTGTTTGCATCCACATATATTCAGGTTCAGCCTCACCCGTTAACTCCTGCCATCACACACAAACACGCTGGTATCTTCACATTTCCCGCAAACGCAGACAAAATTGAGTCAAATGAATATTTCAAATATTATTTAGTTAAGTTAGAGTCCAGACAACGAGGTTTAACACACCGGTGGTGTGTTGCTCGGTGGCCGGTGCAGTTTCCTCAAACTTACGCTACACTCAACACAGCGCTTCTGTCAGTCTCCCCCAGGGGAAACTGAAGCTACTAACGTAGTTTACCACCACTGAGTATGAAGTGAATGTAAAATGCCCTCATGTAAAGCGCTTTGTGGCCATGTCTGTGAAAGGCGCTATATAAATAAAGACCTTCTTCTTCTTCTTTTTTCTGTCACTTATGTCTTCACAGACACGTGTTCTCTTCGCTGGACAGCACACCAACTTCACCTTTTAACCGAGCCCATTTCCTCCAGTTCGGGTTTACCAAAATCTTAAAGCTTCTCGACTGGAGAGCAACAGTGTAATGCCTCATTTGAAAGCTAAGACCTACAAAAGTGATCGTAACTTTCTTTTCACATTGTTGCTGCGTTTTTGTCCCTTTTTTGTCAGGTCTTGTTGCTTTTTCGTTGCTTTATTGTTTTCGCCACGTTTCTGTTGTGTTTTTGTTGAAGCTTTTAGATTTGGACCTGGAATAACACAAATGTGAGAGTCCTTTATTAATAGAATTTTTTTTTCTTGCGGCCCAAAAGTACCGCGGCCGACTGGGAAACGTCCCGACTCTCCCCATTACCAGCACGCCTTTGTTGTGGTCTGTAGTGTTTGCTTTTTTTCCAGGAACACATTGGAAATAAGTGTTTTATACTTAATACCCCAGCACTTGGCTTTACCCAAATCTAAAAGCTTCCTGAAAAAAGGGTCAAATAGCAACAAAAATGTGACAAAAAAGCAAAGAAAAAAAGTGAATTAAGAGCGACAAAAATGTGGTTAAACCATGACAAAAAGCAACAAACAATAAAAAAAATAAAAATAAAAAAAAATAAAAGCGAGTTAGGATCAGTTCTGTAGGCCTCGGGTATTATGCTGTTGCTCTGCAGTCTTTTAGATTTGGGTAAAGCCGAACTGGACAAAATGTGCTCAGTTCAGGCGGGAGTTAAGAGGTAAATGTGTTATCCTCAGTGAATATTAATATTTGTATATTTAAACATTTCACCAAATAAATCCATATCAACATATTTTCACTGTGGCACAGTTCATTTAAAGTTATATTGTTTTTATTTTGAGGAGCTGCTGTGGCCTGTCAATCACTTTATTCAATATTTATCCCCCAAAACCCCCATTCTAAATCATAATTCCTACTTTTACAGAGATTAACATCAGACTTATGCAACTTTTATATTTCAGCACGAACAGTTTACAGTTTACATCATGTAAAACTGTTCTTACCTTAATTAAACTCCTTCAGTTTCTGCAGAAGATGCACTTTGGACTGTGTTTACATCCCGCTCCTTCTGCTTCTCATTTCCGCGTCTCCAAACTCCAGCGCCACCTGCAGGAGGGGACATCTGCGGCCACACGCTTCGAATAAATCCCTAAAGTCACATAAACGACTTATAATATCACTGCTCTTAGCAAAGTATACAGTTCAGCAGTTTTTATTTTGGAGACTAACAAAGTGTATGAACAGAAACATCAGATTTTATTTTCGAGAAGATTTTCGACTTTTTCCCCTCACAAATCTGCTATTTTTTCTGTAAAATTTGTGACTTTTTTCCATAGGCAGATTTCACAAATTTACATCAAAATGTTCATCAAAATCTCGTAATTTGCCACACAAAAAATTCTCATAGATTTGCATGTTTTATGCACACACAACGCCAAACGCGGAGAGAACTACACCTCCCGTGATGCTCCGCGGCGAACCCCCGGAAGTGTCAACGCACTGACGGCGGAGGAAAGCGGAGGAAGAGGTGAGGCAAAAACGCGTTTTTAGGAGTAAATCAGGATATTACAGCGCGGACAGGGCCTAAAGAAAATGTTGGGGAGTTTATCTGAAGATGCGGTTCAGGAAAAGACACAAAATGGCGGATACAGACGGAAAAGGCACAAAAAGAGGCGAAAAACGGGACGTGACGGCTCCTTCCGGTGGTCAGCGTTTCAGGAACTGTGACAAAATCAAGGCCTTAAATGTCAATAAAAATATTAAATTGGATTCAAACTGGCATTGAATCTAAATGTATTGGGAAAAAGTGATATTGGTTAACATTTTGTACGGTATCAGTTCATGGAAAATACAGAAATAACGGTCTAAAATACGTGGTCAACTGTTATTTTAACATTTCTTTAACATTTAACATTTTTCCCGTGTTAAAAACTAAGTGGGTTCTACTGAGCTTTCTCAGGCCCACCTTAATGTACCCATAGGCCCCAGCTCTAACCCTAACTCTAACCTATTACCCTAACCCTAAATGCCCCCCCCCAAACCTAACCCTGCTACTCCTACATGTATCAAAATAAATGTTAAATGACACCTTGCAATGTTCACTTATTCTTAATTGTGCATGCTTCCAGTCAGGGTATCCTACACTGGAAAAGGCTGACTCTGTTTTGCCTCCAAAAATGTTTGCAGGCAAAGCAAAATGCATTTCCACTTGGGGGGAGTAGCAGAGACACTTTCTATGTACATTCTTCCCATTTATGAGTTTGCGCATGAAATATTCTGGCTTTTGAACTGGAGTTCTGAAGCAGACATATCAGCGTCCTTATTTTGGCAGCGTTCTGGTCCCAATATGCTCATACGTTTCTTAATTCTGATAGGCCCTTGACTATGGTAGGCCCCTAGGCTCCAGCCCTTGCTAGTCCGTTGGATAAGGTGGCTCTGAGCTTTCTGCGTTTGAGGAGATTGAGTTAGTTGGTATTTGGGCCTTAAATGTCATTAAAAATCCCTAAATGTGACTTGTGCTGCAGATGCACCGTCCCAAAGGAGAGGAGGAGGATTATTGGAACAGCTCCCATTTCAGAGCCTTCACATTCGAGGATGATGAGGATGATCTCACCAAGGTCAGACCCAGGGCAGACTGGAGTGTGTGTGGAGTAGGGGTGGGAACCTCTGGGTACCTCACGATTCGATACGATACACGGCTTACGATAACAATTATCTCATGATACACGAAGATGCGATAATCGTTATATTGCAAAAAAATTACCTATAATACATTAAGATAAAAAATGAAACTTTTAACCTTCATCTTCAATGAAGGTACTTGATTCATCTTCTGTATTCAGTAGTTGAAGTCTTCATATTAACTTCATATTAACTTCATATTAACTTACTATTATTCATCATTTTCATTTATTTTCATTTGCTTTGTACCCCTTTTTTCTGTGTCTATAAATGATCCCTGACTTGCACACTGAAAATGGGTCATTGATCTGTCAATGTTTACATTTAAATAAACAAGAAACCACAGTCCTAATTAAAGAGGAATAAATCAACGCCAAATTAATCTTTCATAATTATATAAACTATCATTAAAAGTAATATATGTGTGTGACAGTGTTTGGTCCAAGTGCTTAAAATTGCAGTGCTGCCCTCTGCTGTCCTGACTGAATTCTTTATTGGCCTCTATTGACTGTGAAATCGGTTTAGCACTGTCCATCCATCTTCTTCAACTTGTCCGTTGCCGGGTCGTGGGGGGGCAGCTGTTCGAGCTGCCCAAATCACATTGCACCAGCCCCTTGACATTGGAGATGAACCTGATATTGTAGATCTGCAGTTCTTACACACATTATTGTTCTGAAAACTAAGTATCGTTAAAGTACTGGTATCATAAGAATGTAATGGTGCCCAGCTGTAGTGTGGAGTGTGTCATTTGTAGAAGAGTAAAATATTCCTTGAAAATACTCCACTATGTAAAATATATTCCGCAGTTCCATTGTGGACTTTAGAAGCAAATATCCTCCCAGTCCTCTCTGGGGCTGGGAGCAGTTAGAAAAACATAAGTATCGAAATGGATTGATGTTGTCAGTCCAGGGACTGGATTAAAAGAAGCCAGTGTACATGTTTTTGGTGACATGTAGATAACTGTCACCTGTCCAAGGACTGATCCCTGAGGGAAACCCATAGTTTTCTCTCTTCCAGGGAGGACTCATACCACACAGAGGCCGTTTCTCAATTCTCAGAGTGCAGACTCCGTACTTGTGAACCTCTTGTGGGTGCAGACTCGGAGCACGGACTTGAGGAGTTCACAAGTTTGGACTCGGCTTTTTTAGTGTTTGGAATGAGTGAACTCGATGACATCACAGGACGTAGCTCATTACCATGGGGCTGTGAGCTTTAATAACATTAAATCACCTCATATGAAATTAAAAGGGTGAGACACCACCTCTTTCCATTCTTTAGTAATCGTCCATAGAAAATATGTGAAATCACCCAAAATGCTGGTTTCTGACTAAAAAGTTGAGAAAACGAGCTTTTTCTTAATCAAGCAGAACAGTGACTTTGACGCTAATATTTTTTGCTTTAGTGACGCCTCAAACATCTGAACAGTGGTTTCCATCTATAAAACAGAAGCACACTCTCATGTTCTTCTCTCACATGAGAGAGAAGCAAAAGTGCTTCTCTCTCGTGTGTGCTGTGATAAAAGGCGCCGCTCGGACGCTAAGTCTGGATGTGGGCTCGGGGTTAGCATTTTTAGCATGGTTATCGTGGGCTTTTTGTTAAGTCTGCTAACTTGATTCCCATTTTCCACCATTACTACGAAAACCACCACTAACCAAAACCTGTTCAAGTGTATTTTTCCTTTCGTTTGGCCATTCTCTCTGGATCTTCTCCTACTCTTGTTGCCATATAGTCCTTCCCTATATGGCAGGGAAGACCACGTCAGATCAAAACAAGTAGCCGCGTTACTACTTCTGACCTGTGACCTGACCTGCTGTGATCCCATCCAAAGAGCGTTGCTGCCACCTGCCGACCCAATAAAATAACTACAACTAAGATATTGACCCCAGAGCTCAGCAAGGCTTTCCTACACACGTCCCCATTAAAAAACCTAACTGACGTCTATAGACGTCATTGGCAGTCAATGAGTTCATATGCATCTGCATTCCCTCTGTGTGTGTTTCAGCTGAAAGAGTCTCGTTTGGCCGTGAACAGCATTAAACTCGCGGACGACGATGACGACGAGTGGGATAAGGTCAACTGGAGCGGGGAGCCGGTCGGCAGTGAGTACTACTAATAATACTACAGTATAAATACGACTGCAAATACTACTATTACTGCGACTACTACTGCTGCAACTGGAGCGGAGAGCTGGTCGGTAGTGAGTACAGTGTTCTCACCAGCACAGTTGAGCATAGGGGTCCCCTACGCTGGGGATTTCTTCCCCGACTCTGGTTGAAATCGCAGGATAGGGGGCGAAATCGCTGGCGGGATTTTCTGTTGTTTTTTCCTTTTTGAATCGATACCGGCTGACAAGTCAAAAAGGTGACAGAGCAGGGGAATTTTAAAGCCTACACGCGCACGAAAAAATAATAAGATGCAGGTAATAGTGTTTAAAGGTATCATGCTAAATCGACTTTTTGAAGCTTTTAACCATGTTGTTATGCTGCTATCAAAAACACCCCCAGAATGTTTTGTGGCTTCATTCACGCAGTTCTAAGTAATCCTCCTGAATCCTAACCACTGTGCTACCGTCCCGCCAATTTGGCTGCGTGGACAGGACTTTATTGAGCCTTCCTAAAGAATAGGCCGCTCACCAGAAGTTGGTGTTTCTCTCCGGGATTCAGCGACTATCAGCCAAAGGTTTTTGTCTGTGACCGTCCCTGCTGATGCTTGGGGAACCTTGGCCAGAATAAAAGTGAATTAACTTTTATAACTAACGCGAGTCCCATAATGTAAAGAGCAGAGCGGTAAGTAAATCAAAATGTGTGTTAGCCATTTATGAAGCTGTGTTGCACATGTCAGCTCCTTATAACTGCATCATAAAGTAATTTTTCTACTACAGTAAAGTTGAGCGGAGAGAGGGGGCGGAGTTAACTTAATCCAAGCGTTTTGTCTTCCGGGTTTGGAAAAATACCCCCAGAAAATACTTTCTATATATAGAAATTGAAATACTTTTATCACAAAAATGAGTACTCCATAGTGGTAGTGGTACAATATTTCATATAATTGCCTATACTTTACTTTGGAATGGATAAAATAGCATGATACAGGGGACTTAATTTCAAAAATTTTAGGCAGCACTGCCACTACGCTGTGAAAAAAATCCTGGCCAGGACCCTGGAGTATTACTAATAATACTGCAAATACTACTATTACTGCAACTGGAGTAGAGAGCCAGTCGGCAGTGAGTATTACTAATAATACAACAAATACTACTATTACTTACTACTACTGCATCTGGAGCGGAGAACCAATTTGACTGTGTTGTGTTTACATACAAGCATTGTAATAAGAGAGTCATACGCCTGACCTACAGAGGGCGCAAGTACCATGATAGAGCGGTACAAGGGTAGAGGAAAAGAGTGAATGCAATGTATGAAGTTGTTCTGACAATGCTCCTGAGATCTACGCAGTAAATCGTTCCTAAAGACTTACTAAGCTTCTTATTTCTTCTACACCTCCAACATAACAAATTGGCGACGAGGATGAGTGCATCTGTACCGTGCCCACCGTCTTTTCTTCCACACGTTGGTGAGCCGCCTATACCTTTTGCTACATGGCGGAAGATGTTCGAGAATTACATGCTAGTCATCAATGCTACAGGAGATGCATGGCCAGATGCTAGGAAAAGAGCCGTGCTACTACACTGCCTTGGACCAGAGGGACAACGCCTTTTTTACACGTTACCTGACCAAGGTGATTCTATGGTTTCTGCAATGGCTGCGCTGGAGAAACACTTCGTGCCTAAAGTCAACGTCGTAGCATGCAGACACACGTTCAGACAACGTGTTCAGCGCTCGGACGAGACAGCAACACAGTACGTAGCCGCGCTAAGGGACCTGGCTGCATCATGTGCATTCGGAACAATGGAGGGGGAGATGATACGCGATCAACTCATTTCTAATACATACCTCAGTGCAGTGCGTGATAAACTGCTTCTTGAAGACAACCTGACTTTAGACAAAGCAGTAACAGTTGCTACACAAGTGGAGGCAGCAGTCAAAAATGCCACACTGCTGACCGCTAACAGACACATTCCCGCTGCGCCAATACAGGCAGTCGGAGCCTCCCGCTCAACTTTTCGCGGGAGGAGAGACACCAACCCCGCCAAGACTTCTGCACACGACCGTACCAAACAGGTTTCCAATGGCAGTAAACAACGCAAATGCTTCAGATGTGGTTCGAACAAACACCTGGCCAGTGACAGAACCTGCCCCGCCACTTCAGTAGAATGCAATTCTTGCGGGAAGAAGGGACATTTTGCCAAGGTATGCAGATCAAGTACCAAAGCAGTGAATGAAATACAAGATGTTGTTGTGCCAGAACTCGCTATTCTCCGTGTTGATGATGTAAAACTAGCCGCAGCTGCATTTGATAAACTAACCTGCACAGTAAATATTGAAGCACCAAAAGGAAATGGACATTCACTTGAGTTAATAGTGGATACCGGAGCTGCTGTGTCTATATTGCCAGAGTCCATATACAGAAAATATTTTGTACGCTGTGCACTCGAAGAGCCAAAAGCTAGGCTTGTTACTTATTCCAAGGGCCACTTACCTGTACTTGGTTGTCTCCGTGCAGAAACTACAACTACTGAACAAGCCAGTACTGTGCCAGCAACTTTCTACATTGTGGAAGCCGGATCTCCCCTGCTGGGCTTGGATCTGATTAAAACCCTGGGGGTCAGCATAATTGACGGCAAGGTGATCCTCAACACAGATTGTGCAAACACGCCACCTGCTGGTGAGCCTGAAGGTGCAGTGCACAACATTAACTCTACTCCAGTTCAAACACTCGGATGTGTCAAACGATTTATTCACAAAGTACAAGTCAACAATGCAGTGCGTCCAGTGCGCCAAAAACTACGACGTCTACCACTCAGTATACGCAAAGAGGTCTCCACAGAACTTACCCGACTACTCCAAGCAGGCATCATTGAAAGAATTGATGCATCTGAATGGGTGAGTCCCCTTGTGGCGGGAAGAAAACGCCAAGGGGCTCTGCGCCTATGTGTCGACTTAGGTGAACCAAATAAAAGTGTTGTCATGGACTGCTACCCGCTTCCTCACATGGAGGACCTGTTCGCTGAACTGTCTGGTGCTACATACTACAGCCAGATTGATTTAAGCTCAGCTTACCACCAGTTGCCTCTACACCCAGAGAGCCGCAAACTGACTGCCTTTATAACCCATGACGGCTTGTTCCAGTTCACTCGTGTCCCCTTTGGCCTTGCCTCCGCTCCATCTGCATTCCAAAAAATGATGGAGACAATACTGAAGGACTTACCAGGTGTACAGAACTACCTGGACGACATCATTATATACGGAGCTTCAAGAGAGGAACACCATCTGCGCCTACAAGCAGTCCTCAATCGCTTAAGTGAGGCCAGCCTACAGATCAACTTCGGGAAGAGTGCCTTTGCACAAACACAGATTACATTCCTGGGCCATGTCATTTCTAAAGAAGGCTTGCACCCGAGCACAGACCACCTTACTGACATCGCTGAAGCACCTGCACCAAGAGACATGCCGGCGCTGCGCTCATTCTTAGGTCTGACTTCATGGTTTAGCAAGTTCGTCCCTAACTATGCTACACTTGTTGAACCCCTGAGTTACTGCTCAAGACTAGCCCGCAGGCTAAACTACAATGGGACAATGTTGTGAACGAATGCTTCACAAAGCTGAAACAGCTACTACTGGACAGTCCTGCTCTTGCCATGTTCAATCCAAAACTGTCAGCTGTCATCACAACAGATGCTTCTGACTACGGCTTAGGAGCTGTCCTGACGCAGATTCACTCAGACAATACAGAGCGCACCGTGGCTTTTGCTTCACGCACACTGACGCCTGCTGAGAGGAAGTACTCCACTACGGAAAAGGAGGCCCTCGCATGCGTGTGGGCTGTCGAGAGATGGAGGACGTACGTCTGGGGACGCAGATTCACACTCCGCACAGATCATCAGGCCCTGACTACGCTCCTCAACACCAAAGGTATGAATAGAGCAGGGATGAGAGTTGCCAGATGGTCAGCCAGGCTAATGTGCTTTCAGTACGACATTGAATACCGCCCTGGGAACCAAAATATACTGGCAGATTGTCTCTCACGTGTTCCCCTTGAGTCAACTCCACTAACTAAACCTGAACCTGACTTGTTTGTTGAGATAGCTGAAATCTCAGAGCTTACTGCTCTGCCTCTCGCTGACTTTAAAGCAGAGGCCGAGGACTGTCCCGTACTCACAAAGCTTAGGCAGATCAGTCAGTCCAAATGGCCAAAAACCAAAAAGTCTTTATCCAGTGACCTACAACCATATTTTCTTGTTAGACATGAGCTTGCAGTAGACTCCCCACTGGTATTCCGAGGTGCTCGTCTGGTAGTCCCCGAGTCACTCAGAGAGCGCATAATACAGCTTGCACACGAAGGACACCAGGGACTGGTACGCACAAAGCAACGCCTCAGAGAACTTTACTGGTGGCCAAACATGGACAGCTTAGTTCATAGTGTCCTCTCCTCGTGTACAGTATGCCAGTCCTGTGACAAGACTGCCAAAGTGTCACCTGCTCCACTACAACCTGTAGAGTTTCCTGAAGGCCCCTTTCCTCACGTGGCTGTGGACATAGTCGGTCCTTTCGAACGTGGTCCTCAGGACTGTAGGTTTGCTATCACTCTGGTGGACTACTTTAGTAAGTGGCCTGAAATAGCTTTTACCCCAAATGCAACTGCAGCTACTGTCATTACCTTCCTGTCAACTGTTTTTGCACGTGAAGGTAATCCCTGTGCAATTACTACTGATAACGGCCCACAGTTCACATCTGGTGATTTTGCAAACTTCATGAGCGAGAGAGGAATTAAGCACATCAGAACTAGCGTGTACCATCCTCAAGCCAATGGGTGTGTTGAAAGGTTCAACAGAGTGCTCAAAGACTGTATCCAGGGAGCACAGGCTGTGCAAAAGTCATGGAAGCCAACAGTAACTGCCATGCTCCAAAGCTACAGAGCCACACCCCATGCTACAACGAATGAGTCTCCATTCCAGCTGCTCAGAGGACGACCTATGAGAACCAAGCTCCACATTCTGCCACAACGTGATGACACCGGACGTTACGACAAAGTGAGATCCAGAGTCGCTCTGCAGCAAGCCAAAAGTAAGAAATACACTGACAAAAGGCGAGGTGCTAAACCTCCTAAACTTGCAGTGGGAGACAAAGTGCGCATTCGGAAGCCTTTTCATGTTGGGAAAGGAGAGAAACAGTTCACTGATCCTATGAACATTCAACAACAAACCGGATACAGCACCTTCATCTTAAGTGACGGGAAAAGGTGGAATGCAACATGTCTTTCTCTTTGCCCTGGAAGAGTGGAGGAATCACCATCTCAAGCTAGCACTTCTGTACAAAACACTAGCTTGCCAGAGACTGTTCCAAACCGGGTCATCCCACAAAGAGCGCACAAATCACCAGCATGGACTAAAGACTTTGTAATGAAATAACATCAAAGATTAAGATAACAAAAGAAACAAATACAGTTAAAACATTCTTTAAACAGAAATACAACCATTGTTACAAATATTGCTCATTATTAATTATTAATTTCAGCTGCTCACTTTAAGTTTATCTATACTCGTGCGAAGAGTGACAGATTTTAGTTAAGAGAAATGTATAGCAGCTAATTACTATATTACGACAGATAAGAAAACTACTTTAAATTCACATGTTCTATAAGGAGAATATAGCACTTACTTTTTCACATAAGTTCTGTAATGTGAGATGTTGCCTTTTCTGAGTAACGGGGAGATGTTGTGTTTACATACAAGCATTGTAATAAGAGAGTCATACGCCTGACCTACAGAGGGCGCAAGTACCATGATAGAGCGGTACAAGGGTAGAGGAAAAGAGTGAATGCAATGTATGAAGTTGTTCTGACAATGCTCCTGAGATCTACGCAGTAAATCGTTCCTAAAGACTTACTAAGCTTCTTATTTCTTCTACACCTCCAACATAACAGACTGTAAATTGAATCATTGGTGAAGTCCTCAACCCCGGATGTTGTGATATGGGGATTTGAAAATGATGACGTCAGAGCACCAAATAAAAATGAATAGAAGAATAAAAGTGAACTTTGTCTTAGACAACAATTATTTGGCACAGACATCTGTCTCATGACCCCAATCAAAAAGTCAGTGATGGCCACACTCCATCTCCCATTGTGTTGCCACGGCAATGACCCCCAAACCAACATCTGCCAATAGAATGAACTGGTGGCCATTAATCTTGGACTAAACTAATCAAAACAAAGACTGTTATTGCGGCGGCATGCGGCAAAAGGCCAACGTGGCCCGTGAGGGCCTTTCAATGCTTGTGGCTTTTTTAAATTAATTTATTATTATTTGTGTCTTTATAGTAATTCATAATCGTTTTGTCTGTTTTTGACACCTAGTAAATCTATACTCTCCCATCTTAAAATTAAGAAACCCATAGATGCATCCAGCCTAATCATTGCATTGTAACCGATGCACACTCCGCGATCAGTAGTCTCCACAACACTACTACTGCAAAACTATTACTACTCCAAAAATACCACTGTAAAACTACTACTACTGTATTAACGTCTGCTCCTCTCTGATTGGATGTCTGTTCCTCAGGTATCTCACGGTTGGTCGGGGAGACGGCGGCCTCGTCCAGTCAGAAGACAGACTTCCCCAAAGTGAGCTCTGAGTCCAGTCTGAACAAGAGCAGCTCCGGCCTGTCCCTGAGCGCCCTCTTCAGAGGTAACACAGTACTGCACTTTACTACTGCACTCACCAGAGCGCCCCCTTCAGTCTGTCTTTATACCAGAGCGCCCCCTTCAAAATCTGGAACAGTCTTCATGAGGATGTGAGACAGGCCTCAACTCTGACAATGTTCAAACAGCTCTTTTTACCCGAGCATATGAAAACTGAAAGTATTTTAATTTCATATTGATGTTTTAATGATTGATTTGATCTGTTTTCTTGTAATTTTCTGCAACTGTGAAGCACTTTGAATTGCCTTGTGTATGAATTGTGCTCTACAAATAAACTTGCCTTGCCTTCAGTCTGTCCTCATGTGTGTTGTTCCAGGTAAACACAGCAGGGGGAGCTACCCGACCTTCAGTGAATGTGAGTTTTACAGGCTGCTAACTTCCTGTCAGCTAACACCTGTTTCCTGTTTATTCCTAAATACATATTTAAACCGCTTGAGTCTGAAACGAGCGGCTGTTGATAATCACTGAAACATGTTCAAACTCTCCTCAGGAAACACTTTGTTTATAACTGTAAATGTTTTAACCTGAAGCTAAAGGCTAATGCTAACAATGGTCAAACAGCGCCACCATCTGGACTAATGTTTATAAAACACACCCGGCTCCACATATATTTAAATTGTCTTCGGTTTTTAAAAATCTTTATCTTTTAATTTACGTTAAAATGTGGACAAGAAGTAGTCGTTACCCTGCTCCGGCTAACAGGAAGTTAGATCTGATCCGTGTTTGTGTCTCAGTGACAGAGCCCTCGACCCGGCTGTTTGCCCCCGAGCTGAGGCCACGCCCCCACTACAAGGTTAGTCCCTGCAAACATCACTAATAGGCAGGGGCGTCACTAGACCTAATCTTGTACTGGGGCACAACTGGGGCACAGACAGTTAATGCGAGCGTGCGTTTTTTTAGCATACAACTATACAATCATATCAGATTATGTTGATCTTTCATTAACCACCTGAAATGAACTGATGCATTTGGCCTTTACTCTAGACCTCTAAACCACTACTGGTAAAAGCAACAAAGGAAGCGTAATGAATCTTTATGAAATATTTATTGCAGCAACCATATGAAAATTTGCAACAGTAAAATAAAAAAAAAGCACCACTACATCTCTGGGTTTTAATTTATTTCCATTTTGGAAACTTCACAATAACTTGACCAATTTTCTAAAAATCTATAGCCACTTATTGTGATGCAGCTCAGTGACTGCAGTTTCACACACGCCTGACTCCATATGTTCAAGCGGAGGAGGAGTCTGTAAATCCGAACGTGGTCATTATGGGGAGGAGTGAGGAATGACGGTCTATTAATAATGTCTATGGCTGTTTCGCTGCTTTTGAGCTTTTTCGTGGATGGATATTTTGTAGGCTTTTAGAACTCGTTACATTACATAGCCTAAAACCTGTTGACACTCTGCCTCCCTCCCTTCCATTCCCTCTCCTCCCTTCCCACTCCTCCCTTCCCACTCCTTCCCTCTCCTCTCTTCCCACCTCTCTCTCTATGATCTTCCTCTCTTTCTTTTCTGCGCGCCTGATCTGTGTCGACTAGCCATGTTTTAATGGCAATCCTAGGCCTAGTATCAGCAACAGTAAGTTAGATTGACAAATGCAAATGTCCCGCTGTGGAACCATGTAAGTGGGCGTTGGGCCAAACAATTCTTTACGAGCGGGGGAGGTGCGCAAAAAAGGAAAACATTTATATTCACAAAAATAAATATTTTCAGTTCTTGAGTCGTTTTTAACCTTGCATCTCTGCAAGGTTATTCCCTACAAACATCTCCACCAGGTTAGTCTCTACTAGGGCTGCACATTTTCAAGTTTTTCATTAACCGTTAACCATGGCCCTTAGCACTAACCCCCTTTAACTCGGTTACGCTATCTTTAACAGTTAACCAGTTAACCACGGACACCCCTAGCTCTACAAACTTCTCTACGAAGTTAGTCGCTACAAAAATCTCTACACGCTTAGTCCCTACACACATATCTATATACACCTCCACCGGTTTAGTCTCTACAAACATCTCAATAAGGTTAGTTCCTATAAGGTCAGTCCCGACAAACCTCCCGGTGCCGTTCCGTCTAAACTGGTGTGTTTTTCAGGACTTCGTCGGGGATTTGTCTCCAGAGGAAACTGTCCAAAGACTTCAGCTCGGAAAGGTCAGTCTCTACAAACATCTCTACATCTGTTATGTCGCATTAGAGCTGTTCTGCGACTCTTTAGTTTCCTTTTTTACTTTGGATTTAGTTTTTAGGAGTCGACCCAAATATCTGCAGGTTTTAGTCCCAGTTTGTGTTTCGTCAACGACTTTGACTTTAGTTTCAGTCAGACACTTTCTCCGGTCTGTTCCAGAGCGTGGCGATGGAGAGGTTCCGGTCTCTTCAGGACAAACTGCTGCTGCTGGATTACGCCGTGAGCGGGAACGACGGGAACACCATCACCGCGGTAACGGCCGTAAACATGCGCAGCAACCCTGTAAAGCGCCGCCCTCTCAGACAGCTGTGTGTGTGTGTGTGCAGGTGCTGATCTTCATGAAGAGGACTCTAAGCAAAGGTCTGTTCCTCTGAGGTTCTGCCCGTGTTGGTTGGTTTAACAAAGTAAAACACTGTGTACAGTCATTAAAGGAGAAAACGTATGTCAGGAGCGTTTGTATCTGCCTCTCAAACTCGATCATTGAAACGGTGTAGAGCAGGCTATCTCACCCTGTAGCTCTCCAACCCTTTCTAGGTAGCTCGCCAAAGACCTTTTCTACATTTCGACGTAAGCTTGATGACTTGATTATACACATTTTCGATGCATTTTTTGTTGTTCTAAAGATGCTTTATCAATTATCGTAACGTATAAGTACTAAACTCAAGAGATTTTCATTGACGTATCATCTTGGTTGAACTCCACCAGTCACATTTTACCTGAGTGTCTTTGAAGTAGCTCTCCGATGTTTTTGTTGCGTAAAAGGTTGGAGATCCCTGGTGTAGAGCCGTGTGGAAAGCATCCTCACCTTCAACATGCTCATGTGGAAACCTGAGCGTGAAGAATAAGCGTAAACTCCAGAGGATCCTGAAGCTCAAAGATCAGTAGGAGCCACAGAGATCTTTGTGTCTGTACGAGGAAAAGGCACAAATGACTCTTTCCACGCACTAAACAAAGAGTTACAACTCCTGCCTTCAGATGGAGAGATCTTCAACTCCTTTGAGCCTCTTTAAATCTGTGAGAGAAGTTTTTTTTCTTGTGGTCTGATGAGGCTGCATCACTTGGCCTTTTTAAACAAAGAGCACTCTGTTTTTTTTTGTTTTTAAAATATGTATTTATGCAACATCAAACATACAATAAGACATACAACAACAGTTGCCTAGGCAAGACATGCATGTGTTTTTTATGTTACAATTATAGGGCTGGGTCCCGTTAAACGACCCCAGTCTGGTATCGGGGGAAAAAATTTACAGTGCCTCTCAAAAGTACTAATACATCTTGAACTTTTGCACATTTTGTCATGTTTACAACCCTAAACATAAAGATTTTATTTTTTACTGAAAGTTCACACACAAGTAACAGACAACTGTGAAGTGAAAGCAAAATGATTCTGTTATTTTACAAAAAATAGAAAAGGGAAAAGTGGGGAGTGCATAAGTATTCATACAGCATGACTGAATACTTTATGGAACCCTCTTTTTCTGCAATAACAGCAGCAAGTCTTCTGGGGTTTGACTCTACAAGGTTTGCACATGTAGAGACATTTTAGCCCATTCCTCTTTACAAAACAACTCAAGCTCTGTCACATTAGAAGGAGAGCGTTTGTGAACAGCAGTTTTCAGGTCTTTCCACAGATTTTCAATAGGATTTAGGTCAGGACTTTGACTGGGCCATTCTAACACATTAATATGTTTGTTTTGAAACCATTCCAACTTTCAGTAAAAAAATTAAAAATACAATCTTTATGTTTAGGGTTGTAAACATGACAAATGTGAGAGGCACTGTAGGTTCTACTGGCATCAAAAAAATGAAAGTATCGAAAGCAGGAACTGCAGTATCAAAGTTAACGTGCCCAGCCCTAGGTTTGACTGACTTTGGCAGAGGTTTATATGAGAAATGTGATTAACTGTGTTTCTGATGCTGGATGTCGATGTGTTTTAAAGTGACACCAAAGACACAGTTCCACTTTGGTGAACAATAAAGTTGTATTCAGAGGTGTTTTAATCCGAGCGTTCTCTGCAGAGGTGTTATAATCCAGGTGTTCTATGCAGATGTGTTATAATCCAGGTGTTCTCTGCAGAGGTGTTATAATCCAGGTGTTCTCTGCAGAGGTGTTATAATCCAGGTGTTCTCTGCAGAAGAGTTATAATCCAGGTGTTCTCTGCAGAGGTGTTATAATCCAGGTGTTCTCTGCAGAGGTGTTATAATCCAGGTGTTCTCTGCAGAAGAGTTATAATCCAGGTGTTCTCTGCAGAGGTGTTATAATCCATGTGTTCTCTGCAGAGGTGTTATAATCCAGGTGTTCTCTGCAGATGTGTTATAATCCAGGTGTTCTCTGCAGAGGTGTTATAATCCAGGTGTTCTCTGCAGAGGTGCTGTTCCGGGAGCTGGAGTCCAGACCCACGGCTCTGAGACACTTCATCCACCTCCTCACAGAGACACACGAGCAGAGGCTGCTGCTGGACCTTCTGCGGTCAGTCTCATTCTTTTACAATATTATTATTACTCTATAACTGGACATTATATCCCTACCTCTACTGCCGCGGACAGTCTCACTCTATTAAGATCAGATAGATAAGATAAACCTTTAGTGATTTCACTTCTTAAATCAGCTCAATGAATAAAAAAGCTTTAAGGGGAAAAAAAATAAAATTAGACCATATAAAAAAAATGTCAGTAGTGCAAATTCTTTCAGTCCTAGTGCAGGTGGTTTATAAAGTGACACTGATACAGAGATTAAATACAGTAACATGAGTTACTTTATTTGAGTGATGAGTTTACTACAATATTATAATAATATTATTATTACTCTATAACTCGACATTATATCCCTAACTCAGTGTTTCTAAAGGACGATTTGTGTCAAATGTTTTAACCTTTTCAAAAACGCATAATCATTTGACCTCTGGCCGTAGAAATCTAAACCTCATTCAGTTTGTGACACATTTATAAAAGTTGTGCAAAAACAGGGATTTCTTGACGACGTAAGTGACTTTTGTCTGGACTGTTTTAAAGTGGAGCTCATGTGAAAAACTGAAATGGACAAACTGACCTTGGTTTGAGAGAATGGTCCAGAAAGTCCTCTAAAGAAAAGTCTGGAGGACAAAGGTTCATGATGTTGATCTTGTTTTGCAGAGCTCTGGGGCGAGTGGAGGACGCCGCGGTACGTACCTGAAAGCAGCCAATCAAACGCAGCTGCTCTCTGATTGGCCGTTTGTCTCCACAGCTGCTGCAGTATAAGGAGCACCTGAACATCAGCGACGAGAACAAGAGGCGGGACTTCCTCAAATCCTGCATCAGGTCAGAGAAGAACTCCCTGACACGCCCCGACAACATTTTTTGCACTTTTAAAAAAAAGATTTCTTCTAATTTTTTTCTATTTCCCCCCTTTTTCAATTTTTTTTTCCATTTTTCTCTGATTATTTCTTTTTTTTCCTAATATTTTCACTTTTCTCTAATTGTTTCCAATTATTTTCCTAATAAAATGTTTTCCTAATATTTTTTATTTTTTTTGTCCCCCCAATTTCTTTTCTTTTTTATTGTTTTCCAAGATTTTCCTAATTATTTCAATTTTTTTCCTAATTTTCTTCCATTTTTCCTATTTTTTCTCTACCGCAAATTCTTCCTACTTGTTCCTAATTTGTCCCCCTTTTTCCTTGTTGTTTACAGTCTGCCGTTTTCTGCAGAGGACGCAGCGCTGGTCCAGGATCACTTCACTCTGTTGGAGCGACAGATCATTATCGAGGTCAGACTCTATATCGGTCTGTGAGTGTCATTGTAGTAGTAGTAGTAGTAGTAGTAGGAGTAGGAATAGTAGTAACTGTAGTACTTTATTTCTTAGGCGGCCGACAGTCAAGCGGAGAAGAGCGGGAAAAGCGTTTTCCAGAAGTTTCCAAGAAAAGCTTCGATTCTGAACATGCCCCTGATCACTACGCTCTACTACTGCGTGTACTACCACTACCACGAGTCTGAGGTACTTTGCTACACAGTTGTACGTCTCCATGTCTCCTGATGACACCAGGCGTCTTTCCAATACTATGGCCCTCGCCTCTGGGACGACCTGAGGAGGAGCTCAGGACCACAGAGAATGTTCATGTTTTTAAGAGCAGGCTCAAGACCCGCCTTTTTAGCTTAGCTTTTAACTCACATCTATTTCTTTATTTTAGTCCCATTTATTTATTTATCTATTCATTAATCTTGATAACTTGATATTTATTGATATTTTGATATCTATTTCTAGTTTCTTACTGTTTTTATACTGCTTCTCATATTTTTAGAATCTTCAGTGTTTCCTCTGAAGGAGCCCTCTGCCTCAGGAGCGGTGACTGGCTGTGGCTGTGTGGGTGCTGTCCTGTGGGTGCCCAGGTGGAGGTGTGGTGTCTCTGCTGCGCCTCCTAGGGGACCCTTGTGTCGGTGCCCAGGCGGCCGCGGCTGGTCTGCTGCTCCTGGGGAGGGCGGCTCCTCTGATGGGGTTTCCTCACCTTGGTCATCTGTACCCAGCCTTATGAACTTGATTTTGATTCTGTGTGTTTGTGTATGTGTGTGTATATATATATATATATATATGATATAGAGAGAGAGTGAGAGTAAAGGGTGTAGGTGTGTGTGTATATATATATATATAATATATATAGAGTAAAGGGTGTAGGTGTGTGTATTGTGATAACTGTATATGTTGGGAGGGTTCGACGGGCGAGAATGTTTTTTTAAATGTCAACGCGATGCACCTGTGTATGAAAAGCGCTCTATAAATAAAGATTGATTGATACTGTACTGCTATGTACTACCACGAGCCTGAGGTACTTTACTACTGTACCACAGCAGTATTTGACTGTAGTACTGCATGTTTCTTGTTTTGTAGGGTTCCTACAGCAGTCCGTCCAACCTCCGTCAGACGTTTAAGGTCAGTCTCTGCTCTGGGTCCAAACGGTCACTTCCACCGTTTACATCGGCCCCAAAACGCAAACGTGTGTGTTAGTGTGTGTTTATTTATACCGTGTGTTTATTGATACCGTGCGTTTATCGATACTGTGCGTTTATCGATACCGTGCGTTTATCGATACCGTGCGTTTATCGATACCGTGCGTTTATCGATACTGTGTGTTTATTGATACCGTGCGTTTATCGATACTGTGCGTTTATCGATACCGTGCGTTTATCGATACCGTGCGTTTATCGATACCGTGCGTTTATCGATACCGTGCGTTTATCGATACCGTGCGTTTATCGATACTGTGTGTTTATTGATACCGTGTGTTTATTGATACCGTGCGTTTATCGATACCGTGCGTTTATCGATACCGTGCGTTTATCGATACCGTGCGTTTATCGATACTGTGCGTTTATCGATACCGTGCGTTTATCGATACTGTGTGTTTATTGATACCGTGCGTTTATCGATACCGTGCGTTTATCGATACCGTGCGTTTATCGATACCGTGCGTTTATCGATACCGTGCGTTTATCGATACTGTGTGTTTATTGATACCGTGTGTTTATTGATACCGTGCGTTTATCGATACCGTGCGTTTATCGATACCGTGCGTTTATCGATACCGTGCGTTTATCGATACCGTGCGTTTATCGATACCGTGCGTTTATCGATACCGTGTGTTTATCGATACCGTGTGTTTATTGATACCGTGCGTTTATCGATACCGTGCGTTTATCGATACCGTGCGTTTATCGATGCGTTTATTGATACCGTGCGTTTATCGATACCGTGCGTTTATCGATACCGTGCGTTTATCGATACCGTGCGTTTATCGATACCGTGCGTGTATTGATACCGTGCGTGTATTGATAGGTTTCGGAGAAGCAGTTCTTTACCGCCGCCCTCTCTGCGCTCTCTAAGCTGAAGTCCTGGTCTGAAGTTGAATCGTTGTTCAGCTCGAAGTCGTGGCTCGGCTTCAGTCGAAAGAAGTCTCCTCTGAGCTACGGCAGAGTCGTCGACATCCTGCACAAGAACTCCGCCCCCAGCTCCGTAAGTCTCGCCCACAGGCAGGTAACTCCGCCCACAGGCAGTGATGCCACTCTGGGATAATAACAGTGTGTCTGCTTTACTTCATTATAAAGGCACTTAAGTTACTTTTATACTTGAGGTGTAGCAGGATTTACCCCAGTATGAGGTACTTTTGTACTCTCACAGGTCCTAGTCAGTAGTTCAGTACTTGAGTAGTACATAAAGTACTGTGGTTAAACTGCAACATCTGTTGTAATTATCTTATTTCAATGGAGCAGCAAATTAATGAAGAAATGTTGGGCAGAAAAGTTATTTTTATTTGAATGTTTAAGCTCCTGACAAGAAGTGACATAAAGGTTAAGTTCAGTTTGACTCAAATCCCATTGACATAACTGTGACTCTGTCACTTCCTGTCAATGTCCAATAAGGAAGTGAAACTATACTGTACATCACAAAACGAAAGAAAACAAAATCTTAATTGTGTCAACAATGTTTTAGTTAAAATTGTGTCTAATGTGTCATGCACCTTACATAAGTAAAGTTCTAGGTCTGGTCTCAGTACTTCAGTATGAAGTATAGTGACGTATAATTGTGTTTAATGTGTGGAATTGTGTATAATTGTACTGCAGGTCCTGGTTCAGTACGTGTCGCTGGTGGAGGACCCGGAACAGCGCCTCTCTCTGGCTCAGAAGCACAAGTGCCACGACATCGTCATCAACGTGAGTCAGATGCCTTTCCTCTGTTCAAACACTGCCCCCTGGAGGAGAGTCCTGTAGAGTCACATGATCACTGACGAAGAAATGAACCTTTAAAAGTCATTTTTCATCAGACCATAATTGTATAATTGATTAATCTGTTGATGGTCCTGGACAGTAGTCAGTAGTAGGATTTGTCTTCACAGTTGTCACGTCTCTGACCCGCTCTGTTGTATTCTCTGCATTAACTTTTAAATGTTACTATTAAATATGAATTGGTCTGACTCCTCCTCCTTGCCTCTAATTGGCTCAGACGTTCCGGGACATGAAGGATCGTCAGATGTTGGTTCAGTATCGAGACAAAGTGGAGCAAGGATCAGACGAAGAACGAAAGATCACAGACCTGCTCAACAACTCGGTAAGACTCGGACCGGATTCAAACGGACTGGACTGACCTGGGCCTCAGTCATAATAATAATGTGTTTGTTTTGCAGCAGATCCGCTGGAAGAACTGAAGGCTTAAATGTTTCTGTTGAAAGTGTTGAAATAAAGACTGAATGTGGAGCTTTGTCCTGTCTCCATGACTCCAGTTACAGGGACGTCATCTGCAGACCCACAGTTCTGCAGGTACATGGCAGATGTACTGACACAGGACCTTTAAAGCCTCTCTGTGGATCATGATTCTCCTGTCCGACATAAAACTCTTTAAATCTCATTACTGCCTGAAGTTTTACTTGGGTAATGCTGAGTGGCTTTAAGTTCATGTTGTGACCAGTAGGAGGAGCTTTACAAGTTTGACGGAGATCAGGGATTTTGTGATTTAGAAAGAAATCATGTTTCAGATTAGGCCCAAACCTCAGATTCTTCTTCAGACAGAAAGATCTTTAACAGGTTTTATTTTTAAGTGTCAGATCCGTCTGTGGGACGTTTGAGATCATCAAAATATCCTTCAAATCAATTTGAACAAATATAGGTCAGTCCAGTTTTTTTTTTGTCACTTTCATCTGAGCGCCAGGATTACAGCAGAGCCACATTCATGACGGAAAGTTACCAGTTGCTTTTAATGCAGCATGAGCATATGTCAAACATAAAAACTAAATCATTTGATCAAAACCTGAGCTGAAACACATTTAAAAACAAATAAAAAACATTAAAAAGCAGTGCTAGACAGGAGCCTCGGCCAATCAGACGTCAGGGGTCAGTAGGGCTCGCGGCGGATGAATCTGGAGAACATGGTGTAGGCGGCGGCCGGTTTGTCCGTGGGAACCATGTGCCCGGAGCCCTGCCACACAGAGGTCAGAGGTTAGGGTTAGAGCTGGACAACAGGTTGTCTACAAGACTGATTCTCAACTGGGGGATTGGGACCCTAAAATGATCACACTAAACATTCTGCTGAAAAGCTTCTATGGTATTTTATAAGTGTTTTTACACCAGAAATGTGGGTTTATCCTTGATGGCTTTTGAAGCATGTGACCGAGATTTGGCACAACTATTCTAAAGTGGTGTGGAGTCACTGGGTCAAATGCTTCAAAAGCCATTGAGGAAAGAAAACATGCATTTTAGTTTAATTGGTCATTTGAGCAGTGTACATTCTGCTCAAAAGGAGTGGGCTGAAGCAAGAAGCTTAAACTCAATATAATAAAACTTAATTTCACAATTGTACAAAAGGAACAAAACAAAAACGGCAAAAAAGGATTAAAAGTATAATCTGATCATAGTAGAATTGTCATGGCATTTACATTAAGATTACATGAGTTACATTTATCCTATTGAAATTACATTATCATACATTTAGCTGGACCATTGACAAAAAAAAACTTACAGACCACAGTTTGAACTGTTAACTTATAATTAACAGAAACAAAGCACAACTACATGAAAAAACAGAAGATTTTCAGCAAAAAGGTAGTATTCAACCAAAGCCATGTGGTACAAAGTAACGAGTGTGGGGGAAACTACGGCCTTTACAGAGTGACGAGCATTTATCCACCTTATTCCTGGGGGGCTCATGTAGAAACCAGGATGGGGGTAATTTCCGGTGAGATGCAGGAAGTCGCTCTGAGTGATTGTTTTGTTTATTTTATTTTTAAGTCTTTAAGTGGGCCGAAGCTATAAGCGCCCAGCCCAAAATGTTACATTTGGTTGACATATGTTTCCAGGGCGGGTTTTTGTTTCAAGATTTTTGTTTTCTAGATTTTAAGATGATTTTCCAAACGATCAGCCTCCGTAACATTTGAAAAGATGTCCTCGCGCAGCTCCGGGACGCGTTTCGCTGTTCACGGTTGAATAAAAAAAAAAAAAAAGTGACATTTGTGGCTCTGGGACATGCTAAAACTGGGCTTAAACTGACATGTTTGGGGCGATCTTGAACATGCTACATGCTACTGACTCACATACATGTATGAAGAAAGCCTCAGCCCACGGAGGTAAATAAACACTGTTAACCCACGACTGACTGACCTCACACTGTACGAGTGAGATGACCCGAGCCCCGTGAGGCCACACAAGCTGAACTGGGTCTGAATACACGGCATTTTAAATACTTGGATTTGCAAAGAGCATTGACCTAATGAAACTACAGTCATGGCCTTTTTCCACGTGCGGCGGCGTATGTAACGTAAACAGACTTTTGCTCAATTTAATCTGAAAATGTGAAGATCTCCACGGATATTTGACCAATCAACAAGAAACAAAAATACTTTTTATGCGGACAATCCATTCTCTGAGCCGAAAGTACCTCATCTGAGTAAAGTCTTTGTGAAAGATCGCAGAATTAGAAGATCCACAGAGGTTAATTGGAGACAACTTGGCCAACACGTCCACGGGTCAGAAAACTCTTGGACGGAGCGATTTTCAGTCATAAGTTTATTGTGAGCAGTTAATGACGGCTCGTAGTTTGGTCTCAGCTGTGACGGCTCGTGTTTCCACATAGTCTGCGCCTCTAAAGCTCATACAAAGTGGATTCAAGCGAACGGTCTCCATGCAAACAAACAGCGGCCCCGGTCTGACCGGAACTCGCCAACATATTCCACGCAAAGGCTCATGGGGCGTAGGAATAAGGTGGATATGTGGAGGACAAACAAATTCATTTACAGAGTGACCAGTGGGGGGCACAAAGGTCTTTACATAGTGACGACTGTGGGGGCAAAGTAGTAGCATCAGTAGCAGTAATAGTAACAGTAGTATTAGTTGTACTTGTACCTTGATGGTGAGGAAGGCGATGTTGCTGAACTCTTTGACGAAGCCTCCGACTTGTTTCCCATCAGGCCCTTCATAAAGCCACACCCTCCTCTGCACCTGCACCTGTCAGCCAATCAGAACACAGGATGTCAGCCAATCAGCATCAGTCCTACAGGTAGGGCAGTGGTTTGGAATATTGTTATACTGTATAGTCAGTACCCGCTTCTTGTTGTAGTATTAGTCAAAGTAGTATTTGTAGTATTATAAGTGTTTGTAGTAATATTTGTAGTAGTAGTAGCATATGTAGTAACATATTATTAGTATTTGTAGTATTATTAGTATTTGTAGTCAGTACCTGTTGTTTGAGCGACTCAACGAACCACTCGTCTCCCATAAAGTTACAGGCCATGTCCACATCTCCGTTATACACCAGTACGCGGTACTTCTGTAAATAAGAGTATTTATACTTAAGTGCTTCTGCCATGAGCATATGTACTTCATACTGCAGTACTAATGTCCCACAGTACCCTAACTCCTGAGGTAAATGAAGTACTGACCAGTGCCGACAGCAGAGCAAGGTACTGCTCTTTAACTTCCATGAACTCCCTCAGGTACTTCAGGTTCACCTCCGCACTGAAACACAGAACCCCGTCACATGAACTCAATCTGATTCAGAGAGACTTCTATATCAGAATCATTCTGGTATAGAAGTCTCATTCAAAGGTCTGCAGTAAGGATTTAGGAGATGGTGAGGATGTGAGGATCGTTTCCCAGAGGGAAATCAGGCATTTCACAGAAAACCTGGCGTCTGAGAACGAAAGCTTTGCAGCCTGTCCTCGGGACCAGGACAAAGATCTTTAATAAACTGTAGATCAGACATCACAATAGTTACACGGCGGCCATCTTGTGCCCGGCTCTAACCCAGTGCAATGGAGGCACAGACTTTAGCTCCATTTGTTCATGGATTTTCCTACAAATCATTCACTGCTACTTATATCAAACGTAACATTTGTTTCCTACTTTAAAACAGTATTTCTGTCCTTTTTAACACCACGTGACCAATATTAATCAACATGGGACAGTGATAAAACCCTGGGAAGGATTGGAGAAAACGAAGCCAATACGGCTAAACAACACCACGTTCAAAGATGACTGTGTACGTTCTCAGTCATACAGGAGTTGTCCATCTTCAATGAAGGTACTTGATTCATCTTCTGTACTCAGTAGTTGAAGTCCTCGAACGTTTCGCCTCTTATCCAAAAGGCTTCGTCAGCGACAAAAGACCTGATCCTGACTGAGATACCAGACTTAGAAGTAATAAATCACAAAACAATGGTTTTGCATTGGTGGCATAGGGGTTAGCCTCGCCGGCCAGGCACAAAATGGCCACCACATTTGCCCCGTCACCGGGCGTCATGTTCAATGTAGCGTTTTATTAAAGCTCTTTGGCCCTGGGCGGGCTCTCTCCTACAGAGGGCCCCTGTCCTCACCTGCACAGAGCCCAGGGCAGGGCCTCCGGTCGAATGTGTAGGGCCTTTTTGACATAGTCGTTGTTGAGGAAGAGCGTGGAGGGGGTGGAGTTAGTGCAGGGCGGGTCCAGACTCAGCTTCAGCCCGAGCTCCTGATTTAGACTCAGCAGCTTCTGACGACGAGACACATGAAAACAATCAGTCAGAAGTGTTTACTAACCTCCACCAGGGGGTGCAACGTCATGAGACTAAAGCCACAGGTCAACCACAAACCTGAGAGAGTGAAAGAATCAAATAAAACCACAAAGATCATTTCTGATCCATCCAAAACCATCCGAGAGATGTGGCCTGTAAATGAAGAGCTTTAAAAATGAACAACATTTGTGGCCACTTAGTTTCTTCTACTGAACAATGTGCTGTGAAAAAACATCCATATGGACCCGATGTAGACTTGACTTTATTTGTATGTGATAAATACGTTTATATTGCGACAGAAAATGGCTAAAAAGAGTGAATAATTGGGTTTCCCCAAGAGATACTTCCTACCCCCTCGGTGAGGCCACTCCCCCTTCTATGGCGCGATGCCGTCTGTATCTACAGATGACCCAACTAAGTGGAGGGAGGAGAGGATCGGGGCGATGTGGAACATCTGAACTGATAAATACTCTGCCTGATCCCGTCAGATCTCAAAGCTAGTGCCTGGTCGGTACTTGGATGGGAGACGGTTTGGTGGTGAACGTTAGGGTAGTGAGTGGTTGGTGGTGGTCGGAGGGGCCGATGGCACAGACTGGTTTACTTGCTTCTGTCAGTCTACCCCAGGGCAGCTGCCGCTACAACAGTAGCTTACCACGACCATATGGCGTGAATAAATAAAGACTACAGAGTAACACTTTGAGAAACTTGGTATACAGGCTTGTAAAGCGCAATACAAGTGTAAGGCATAAAAAAGCACGCAAGGCCTTTTCGAGGTCAGTATGGGATAAAAAAAAAAAAAAAGGGTCTGATCTTAGCTAAACGACACAGCTGAAACATTTGACCACAGCACAGACTGTTCTCTGGGTGATAATAAAGCTGATGAAGTGAAAGTAGAAGCGGTTGATGTCCATGGGCGCAGTCACTTTCTCTTTAGTCAGACGCAGCTCACACAGAGACAGCAGTGCATCGTGGACATCTGGTTTTGGGACTCTTCTTTAACAGTGAACATGTTAGAGAGTTTACAGCGAGGACTGAGTCTGATGCTTCTGCCTGATCGTCTTTGGGCTCAGTTAAACTTTAAACTGACGGCTCGTACTTCATGGCGGCGGTTCATCCTTCATGGCAGCGGCGGTAAGTGACGCTTTGCTCTGAGTCGGTGAACCATAAACAAAAGGAGAACGTGCCGTTGTTTATCAGGGAGAATAAAGAGGGAAACGTCGTCTGCTCCTGAGCGTTAGGAAATAAGAGACTCTCTCAAACCGTGATAGAAGCAGCCGAAGGCCTGGGTCATATGATATCGTCATGGTTACAGCACTGTAGAAGGATATTATTTCATTTATTTGACCTTTAGTTAACCAGGTAAAAACTCATTCAGACTTACGATCTCTTTTACAAGAGGACCGAGTGGCAGAAATACATCTGTAAACAGTTCACATATTAAGTTAAGACAAATACAACATTTACAAAAAAATTCACTCTCAAAGGAGGCACCGGTTAGAGCCGCCGTTCACAGGATCCACAATTTCCCCCCATTTCTTCCTCACCTGTTCCCCACCCCTTTTTTTTTCACTTGTTCCCCTATACCTTTCTGAGGAGGTGTGTGTGGGCGGTACCTGTCTGAGGAGGCGTGTCCTCGGGAGATGGATGAAGTTATTTCCCAGATCTCTGAGGACGAGCTGCTCCTTCTCCAAACTGGAGAAAAACAGGAGTCAGTACCAGAGTAAATCTACTCCAGTCTGTACTTTACTCGAGTAGTATTTGTATTTGTAGTATTTGTGTTAAACCTTTTTTTTTTTTAAATAAATCCAACACTTTCTGCTACATTTCTACAAAGGCTCCAAAGTCCAATAGCCGATATTGTAAAATCCCCAAATATCAGCCCGATATATCGGTCGACTTCTACATAAGACCATAACATGCTTAAGTAGAACAGTACTCGAGTATAAGTACTAGGGTAGCAGTACTAGAGCACTGCACTGACCTGAGCGTGTCCTTGACTCCCCCGGCGCACGGCGAGTACAGGTTGTACATGTTGAGTCCTGAGCTGTAGACGATAGTCTGGACGTCCCCGAGCTGCGGGTCAGAGACACAGGATTACACCAACCAGGAGGGAGACGGGGGAGACCGGATATATACTAACCAGGGGGGAGACATGCTTATACCAACCGGGGAGGAGACATGCTTATACCAACCAGGGGGGAGACATGCTTATACCAACTAGGGGGGAGACATGCTTATACCAACCAGGGGGGAGACATGCTTATACCAACCAGGGGGGAGACATGCTTATACCAAATGGGGACAGACATTTTCAACACCTCCTTGGAGTCATGCCACGTGCCGTCCTGCTTCAAAACATCCACCATCGTCCCTGTCCCTAAAAAACCCAGGATCACAGGACTTAATGACTACAGGCCGGTGGCGCTGACGTCTGTGGTCATGAAGTCTTTTGAGCGCTTGGTCCTGCTCCACCTCAAGGACATCACCGCCCCCCTCCTGGACCCGCTGCAGTTCGCCTACAGAGCTAACAGCTCTGTGGACGACGCAGTCAATCTGGCCCTCCACTTCACCCTGGAGCATCTGGACTCACCAGGAACCTACGCCAGGATCCTGTTTGTGGACTTCAGCTCTGCCTTCAACACCATCCTCCCTGGACTGCTACGAGACAAGCTCTACCAGCTCAGCGTGCCCGACTCCCTCTGCAGGTGGATCACTGACTTCCTGACGGACCGGAGACAGCACGTGCGGCTGGGGAAGATCGTCTCGGACACTCGGACTACAAACACTGGAACTCCTCAGTGCTGTGTACTTTCCCCCTGGCTTTTCTCCCTGTACACAAACTGCTGCACCTCCAGTCACCAGTCCGTTAAACTGATCAAGTTTGCGGACGACACCACCCTCATCGGGCTCATCTCGGACGGTGATGAGTCCGCCTACAGGAGGGAGGTGGACCGGCTGGCGTCCTGGTGCAGCCACAACAACCTGGAGCTGAACGCCCAGAAGACAGTGGAGATGATCGTGGACTTTAGGAAAGACACAGCCCCACCGTCCCCCCTCACCCTGACAGACTATCCCACCCCCGTCTCCATCGTGGACTCCTCCCATTTCCTGGACACCACCATCACCCAGGACCTCAAATGGGAGCCAACCATCAGCTCCCTCATCAAGAAGGCCCAGCAGAGGAGGTTCTTCCTGCAGCAGCTGAGGAATCTCAGTCAAATAATTCTATCAAATTTTGATCTCGTTTCAGTAGAGTGAATTTGGTCGACTTTGCATTGATAGTAGGGATGTAACGATATTGACAATATCGCGATATCGCGGTAGTAAAAGTGCCTCGATATCGTCGTGGTCTTGTTACGATATTTAAACGGACAGTTATCCGTCAAAAACAACTAGAATAAGTCGGATCCCGCGGAAAAAACATTGTAAACTACATAGACCATGATCCTTTGCGCTGCGTCGTCACAACAAGGAGCGCATGTTTTACGCTGTAGTGTCCACACAACAAGTGAACATGGCGGTGGGGCTCCCGTGGATATTGATGAAAACGCCCCCGAAGTTGTGCCAGCCCCTGCAGCTTTTAAGTCAGCATTTGCAGCATTTTGGTTTCGCTGTGTCAAAAAACGATAAAGGAGAGAGGGTGGCGGACAAACAATGGACGGTAAATGTCGGCGGTAAATGACCAAAAAACACATCGACAGTCGGTGAGTTTCGTTATTCATAATCCTGCGCAAATATTAACGCAAAACCGCTAATAACACCACATCAACAGCAGACGCCCGCCCTTCGCTGATTGGTTTACTCCGCTTCCTGTTTGCTTGCGTATCTACCGCTGTGGGAAATGGATTCGACGCAGGGGTGACCAGACTCACCGCTGGGATTTTTCCAGGCTAATCTGACGACACATCACCGTGAAAAGTTTACAAAGAAAGTCACGTCAGGTTTTCATTTGCCTACTACTTTTAGTGTTTTTTTACACATTTGAACCAGACTTGAGCTTTGTTTGCACTTGAAGGGAATTCCCTTTTGTTTTTGTTTACAGTTCTACTTGCTCAACGGTATATTGATGTTAATGACTTGAGGTTGCACTTTAAAAGCATTAAGTGATCAGCGTTTACATATGTTTTTATGCTGCATGAATATAATAATAAATGCCCTAGTGACTGGCAAAAGCAGTTTAAATGTCAGTTTTTTATCATTATCATCATAAACTCAATATCGTGAACTATTTTACAATACCGTGAGCCTCTCCACAATATCGCAAGAAATATCGTACCGTGAGCTCAATATCGATATCGTATCGTTAGATTAAGATATCGTTACATCCCTAATTGATAATATTTATTACAATCATATTTAATCGCGGTCTGTTCTCCACATGAACAAAGCTCAGAGCTGCTCCTTTGGCAGTGAATTTAAATGAGGGTCTTTCAAACTGTCACGGAAGTTTGGATGATTTGAGAGTCTTTTTATTTAGTCTTTCTTCAATTGACGAAAAATATCATAAATAAATAAACGAAATTAACACTGAAGTCAAAGGGTCAGAGGGTGGGTCGAGGTAGTCGGGGGGAGGTTGACAGTTTAGTACCAGCTCGCTGCAGTTGGGGTTCTTGTTGTCGTAGAAGTTGCACCGCCCCTGGTCGCAGCAGTAGGCCTGAAGCCCCGCCCACAGCTCAGTCCCCAGCAGGCCGTGGTAATACGCGAAGAAAACCAGCGAGTTATCATTCAGCTCGTAACTCGACATGCCGTTCCCCACCGCCACGCCCTGAAACACAAGACACGCCCTGAAACACAAGACACGCCCTGAAACAGCACAGGTCACTTTATGTTAAAGGATAGGCCACCGTTTTTACATAATGAGATATGTTCTTACCTTAGACGAGTTCATCTGTACCTGTCTGGTCTCCACGTGGGCCTTCCGTAACGTAAACACAGCACAGACGGCGTTAGCGTTTAGCCTCCCTCTTCTCCTCTATAGCTCCAAACGAGGTGAAGATAGAAGCTACCAAACTCTTTCACGTTTTCCCTATTTAAATATGGTTACGTGAAGTGTTACACTATAAAGTATAATTACACAAAATTAAACAATGTGGATTTTCTAAGCCCCTGGAACCGCCACCTTAACGTGGTGGAGGGGTTTGAGCGCCCGAATGATCCTGGAGCTCTGTTGTTGGGGGCTTGGTGCCCCTGGTAGGGTCTCCCATGGCAAACAGGTCCTAGGTGACGGGTCAGACAAAGAGCGGTTCAGAAGCCCCTTATGAGAGACCAACAGGCCCGGGTAGAACCATGAGGCCGTCCTTCTGTGGACCCACCACCTGCAGGAGGAGCCAGAGGGGCTGGTGCAGCTCCAACAGCTGCCCCCACGACCCGGCAACGGACAAGTGGAAGAAGATGGATGGATGGATGGATAGAAAATCCACATTGTTTAATTTTGTGTAATTATACTTTATAGTGTAACACTTCACGTAACCATATTTAAATAAGGAAAACGTGAAAGAGTTTGGTCGCTTCTATCTTCACCTCGTTTGGAGCTATAGAGGAGAAGAGAGAGGCGAAATGCTAACGCTGTTTGTGCTGTGTTTACGTGACTGAAGGCACACGTGGAGACCAGACAGGTATAAATGAACTCGTCAAAGCTGAGGTAAGAACATAATATGTTCTTACCTCAGCTTTACATAATGAGATATTATCTCAGTATGTAAAAACTGTGGCCTATTCCTTTAAAAATAAGCAAAATTGTCAAAACCTAAATCTAATCAGTTTTAAATGTGTGGTTTTATTTTGTGACATATTAGTCTGGATTTAGGATCTGGTTTAGTTTTGGAATAAATTAGTTCTTAGTGAGAAATCTGTAAAAAATTCTAATATTTCCGATCTGTAAAAATCCTTGTGTGAAAAAGCGTCCAAATGTCGTAGTCAAGTGGAGAACTTTTACTGTTCCAAAACTATCCACCATTTTCCAAACTTTCCCAAAACTTTCCGAACATTTTCAAAGATTTTCCAAAACTGACCAGGGAGCGCCACCATGAGGGACTTCCTGGATATATCTCCGGCTCCAAGCGACAAAAAGTCAGAAAATAAACATCAGAAAGGGAAGAGTTTGGGCTGTTTTTTACTCTGACAGAGTTCAAACTAACACTCCTGTGACCAGCAGGTGGCGCAGTAGCCTCCTGTTACCTGCAGGTTGATGGCGGAGTCCTCCATCACGCGCTGGGCGAGCGTGGGGATGTAGATGCCACCGTAACTCTCTCCGGTCAGAAACACGGCGTTCGACGCATACTCCGGGAACAGCTTCAGGAAAGTCTTCAGAGCCAGGTAGTTATTCAGCGCCACCTACAGGACACAACCATCATTACACAGAGCCAGAGACACCAACAGGAACATGTTTGTAAAGAGTGTAGAGTTAGGGTTAGTGTGTTGCCTCTGACCTCGGTGTCGTTGGTCTTGTAGTTTTTATTGTCAGAGTAGGAGAAGCCGACCCCTGCTGGAGACTCCAGGTACAGCACGTTTGCAATCTGACAAAAACAAGGAACAAATAAATTAAAAAGAGTGTCAGCATCTCTACAACACTGGCTCCTAAACCGGCCCCTGGACTTCTCCTGAACTGGTCCCTGTATGGGCTTGACTGACCTTGTTCCAGCTGTAGGGGTTATAATCCAGAGACACTCCGTCATCCTGAATCTGAATCAGAGAAAAAAAGCCACATGACAACCAGTTAGCATGTTAGCATTAGGCTGTTAGCGTTAGCATGTGAACGTTAGCCTGTTAGCATTAGCCTGTTAGCTTTACCAGGTAGGGTCCGTGCTCCGTCAGGAGTCCGTCTAAGGAGCTGCAGCCCGGGCCTCCGTTCAGCCAAAGCACCAGAGGGTCTGAGGACGGCTTCCCCTGGGACTCTACAAACCTGAGGCACATGGCACAGGGGTTATGGAGAGACTTTAGATGAAGGAGTACTTTATTTTTCCTGGAGGGAAATTTGACTAGGGCGGGGTATTGTTAAACAGTATCTATGGTACCTAACTGTACCGACCGAAAAGCTCCGGGAGGGGGCGGTATCTAAAAACTAAAATTCTTTCAGTGCCAAGTTTCTGTACTTTTCTCTCCATACGTCAATAAATGGCAGTGAGTCTAAAACAAGCAACAAGAACATGAGCAGATAATTCATCGCTTCAGTGCAAATGCAGCTGTTTTCTTAAAGCAAAGTAAAGCTATAACTTACTAAAACTTTTGTAATTATTAGAGATGTCAGAACAGATCTGCGGCCGGTCTGAGTCAGGACTAAACCAGGACTAAATAAGGTCTTAGCCACAGACCCACAGAGGCTGCCGTTTTCCCTGCAGCGTGAGGGGAATATCAAAGATTGTTTGTGCTCACTCTGTATTAGACATTCATGGTTCAGAGATCCTTTACGTTTAAATACTTTTAACATGAGTTTGCTTTACTTTGAAGGCTATTTGTATCAAACACAAATGATTAGTGACAGAGTGAGCGCTCCCACTGTGTAAAGATCTTTGTGAAGTTGGTTTAGTTTTGTCGCAGCTTATGTTTATCTAAAAAAAAACGGTGTAATGAACAACAATAAAATTTGGTTGGAACATTACAACAGTACATAGTATGTTGTGAAAGTGCATAATAACTGCACCATTAATAAATACCCGCTGTGTAAACATGGCCCATAGTATCATTTAAGTAGTGCTATTGATAAAAAGCAAACGGTACCCAGCCCTAAATTTGACCCGCTGGGGCAGATATGAAGCCTATTATGCATGTTTTGGGGAGAAGTCTTAGTCATGCAGGTGCTTCCCCGTGTATAGGTCCAAATATCCGGAGTAGTAACAGTAGTAGTATTTGCAGTGGTATCTGCAATAGTAGTAGGGACAAAGGAGAAAGAAGATCGTGAAAGGCTGTTGTGGAGCAGAGGGAGCTGACCAGTGCAGGACACCACGCTCTGAAACAGGGACAAACCCAGGAGGCGCTGCGCCGTTTCAAAGGAGACTACAGTGCTACAGTTCCCCCGACCTCCAAATACATACAGGCGCAGGACTAAAACTCACTATTACTTACTTACTTACTTAGTATATGGAGTAGTAGTGTAAGTAGTAGTAGTGACAGTAGTAATAGTAGTAGTATAAGTAGTAGTACTGGCACCAGTAGTGCAGGTGTTTCCCCGTGGCCAGGTCCAAATACCCTGAGTGGTGTTTGAAGTAGTAACAGTAGTAGTATTTACTCTAGTAGTAGTAGTAGTAGTAGTAGTAGTAGTAGTAGTAGTAGTAGTAGTAGTAGTAGTAGTAGTAGTAGTAGTAGTAGTATAAATAATAGTGGTCTTACCAGTAGTGCAGGTGTTTCCCCGTGGCCAGGTCCAAATACCCGGAGTAGTGCTTGAAGCTCGGCTGTTTGCCGAGGCCGGGCAGGTACGTGATCTCATCACCTGCCGGCGCTGCCTCCACACGCAGGAAGTGCAACCCGGCGGACAGGAAGTGGATCAGCAGAACCAGGAAGTGCATCTGAACAACAACAAAAACTCATCACTGTCAGTGAACGATAGGAAAATAACTCCAGCCGCCACTCAAACCAAAAACTAAACTGTTATTCTGACACTCTACTTCAACCATAATAAAAACGACACCATTTTTAACCTCGACATATTGATAGGAAATGCCTTTTTCAAGTTTTCTGTGACCTGTAAGAATGTTACGCCCCATGTTCACCTGGACGGGGCCTTTCATGTGCTGGGCTAAATGAGTCATGGCATTGACACGCGTATCTATCAAAGAAAGCAACACCTCGAGCTGCGTCACGAACAAAACATTTTAAGAAAAGTCATGTGACCAACACCTTCACTGTGTTATTTTGCATCACACAGTGTCATGTGTAACGTACAGCAGGGGGCGCCAGGTGAACGAGAACGCCTGGCTCATTTTGTTATTTGGGATTTCTACACCAGGCGCCGATCCCGTGGGTGCTCTCGAAAATCTTCCCAGATACAAAATGATTTGACAGAAAACGTCAAAGCACAAGAGCCATCTCTTTTGTTATCTCTCAGGAAATAAAGTGTAGCGTAAAAACTTAGATACAGGCTAGTTCAAGTCAGAAGATGATCTACAGTTTATTCGTTTGACTTGACATCCACTGGTAAACTAAAGCAAACATATTTAGTGCCTCATTATTGTCACAAGGACTATCCTTTAGTAAATCTGGGTCAGTGACTTCATTTTTAGATGGTTATATCACTGATTATTCATTTGTTTCTATTCTTATTTTCTGGAGCAGTTTCCCAAATTCTAGTAAATTCTCCCTCTCAGCTGTTAAAGCTCAATACTGATGGTTTGGTTCACATTTCTGAACCAGAACAAATGAGCTCAGTCAGTGTGGAGTTCGCTTTTTATCAGGCTCACGGATGTAATGCTTTTTCCCCACCAGATGACGCCTACCAACACTGTGTGAGGTATCATGTGGAGTCCATGTTCTCTGTACCACCAAAACATGTACAATAGGACAGGATGAACTGTGGCGGGAGGCACCGAAGGCGCAGACTGGCAGCCGGGCTATCGACAGTCTGCCCCAGGGCAGCTGCGGCAACAACAGTCGCTTACCCCTACAGAGCCTGGAGTGAATAAATACTGACGACAGTGTAGCGCTTTGAGAAACTTGGTAAAACAGGCGTGTAAAGTATTATTTTATTATTTCTGTCACTTTGCAGAGTTTTATGTTCGGCACTGTATTTAAAACAAGCCTGTGAACTTAAAATAAAACGTGATTACAAAATCAAACCAGATTGAATATTCGGTTGTTAAATAATAGAGAACATATGCGACAATGTTTATTTAATTTGATGATTTTTCTTTGTGTTTATGTGAAATATTGCATAAACTTTGAGCAAATATCTTGAGAAGCCCTAGTATGAGTGAAAGAGAAAGGACTTTGAGCAGACTCGGTCACGTGACTGACACTGATCACGTGAGAAACCTGTAAACTCCGATCAGACAAATGTTTCATAAACAATAAATATTCATGTCTAAATGTGTAAAAGGAGTTCATTTTAACTTTGTACTGACATTTCAGACGTTCTAAACAATACAACAAAAGAGTAGAGACGGGTTGGGAGAATCCTGTGGCATAAATCAATAAAAAACACAGACATTCAAGTTGAACCAAACGCCAGTGAGAAATAAAGCTCGGAATAAATCACAGAAACACGCGAGTTTAGTTCATTTCCATCTCAGACTTAGGCTAAAACATGAATAAAAGTCCTGTTTTGAGTCGCGAGGCTGAGGACGTTTAAGTCCGTCTTTATCCCGCGGAGGTTTGGTTTCGAAAAGGTTTAAAATGACTATTATAATGATAAAAGTGAAGCTTTTAGAGACCCACCTTCGCGCCGCAGTCAAACCGTCCACTTCCTGGAAAAACAGGAGTTCCACGTGCCTGACGGGGAGCAGTCACATGACCCCTCCTTCGCCTGCGCGAGGAGAGGAAACGTAACAACTTTTTTTTTTTTAAACAATATAGAAATAAACGTGCAACCGAAACAAGTGCATATAAATAAAACACATTAAAAAAAGAAAAGAATCAAAAAAAGCAAATTCAATACTTTTAATTTTCTCCAGTTCAGACCTAAGCGCTTCCCTCGTCAGGTTTTCGTACTTTTTCTTTTTATCGTGGCATTTTTGTGGCTTCATCAGTTACATTACACTAAAGACCTAAATGCAGCCACAACGAGGCAAAAACACAACTATAACTTGATAATAAAAACAAGAGGCATAGATCAGATGTTTTAGGTCTTAGCTTTCAAATGAGGCGTTACTCTGGCCTATAGTCTGTGAGATCCAGTCGAGGAAACGCTCGGCAGAAAAACCTGAAGATTATAAAATACAGGCAATGGGAACGTGACATTTGCAAGATGCTTTTTGATTAGTCAGTCTTAATGGTTTTGAGGGTCTGTCGAGTTCGTTTATGAAATGAAGTCCATTTGGCTTCGTCTTAGTTTAATTTGAATGCGATATTACGAAACCAAACCAGCGCCGTTTGGTTTCAACAGTCAGGGTTTTGTTCGTAGTTGGATCAAACTAAACTTGGTGCACCTTTAAAAAAAAATTTACTTCAAAAAGTCAAGTAAATGTCATACTTGGCTGTTTTTATAATTGAGTTATAAACTGTGCACATTTTGTCTGAACAAAAGATAAAAGTGGTTTCCAGCTTTTTATCCTTTATTTAACCAGGAGTCCCACGGAGATTAGGAGGGGTGCCCATTGTACAGGTTTTTCATGCACAGAAAGGTCCTGTCCAGGTGAGAATTGAACCCCGGACCTTCAACCTGCAAAACACTAACCGCTGTGCCACCAGTGTAACATATTAGAAAAACTAATTACAAAAATATATTTTTCCAGTAACAGAAGGAACACTCGCTTTAGAAGTGCATTCTAACCCCAAATAAAAGAGGGAAAGTGAAGGAAAACTGAGTGCACTTTTGCTCAGTGGCTCAATACCTTTTAAACTTTAGATTTTGCCAAAAGTCCGCTGCAGTTTCAAATATGTAATAAAAATTTTTTTTAACTGAATACAGAATATTTGACAGAACATTTGATTCTTAAGTCAGTTTCACATTTTCCCAATAGTTCTTTAAAAAGTGCTTCATTCTGAAACCATCACTACCATTTTCCAAGTTATAATTTGTATTCTAAATAATATCCTTCACTTTTGTTTCCTGAATCTCCATGTTTTACGTCTAAAACGTTCAGTTCAGAAACTTTAGTTCAAACTCTGAGCCAGAGCTCATTTTTACTTACTATAAAAACTAACCAAATCTTTAGTTTGATTCAAATGTAGCTGAACACAAGGATACTGGGTTCTATTGTACATGTTTGTGCTCCACACGACACGGCTCGGAGCGGCCTTTACTTTAGCCTCTGAAACCTGACGTTTATAATGAACGACTTTAATGAATCCAAACTGAAGCGACTCGTCTCCAGGACTTTATTAAAAACAAAAGTACAAAACAAAACTATACAACGACGACTGTCTGTCACTCTCCGCGGGTCTGAGGGGCGGTGCTGAAGGGGGGTTCAGGGCCTCGGCGGGGGCCTCATCCCAGGCGGAGGGGGCCCTGGAACAGAGACACAGTCAGTCAGTACAGGATCATTCAGCAGAAATAAGCTTCGGTCTCGGAAACTGCAAACACGTCTCAACAAACTGGGACTAAATCAGGTTTAGACCAAGATTGAAAAAAGAACCTCTGCTTTAAAACATTTGAAACTAAAACAGAATCTGCCACAGTTTCAGCGAGTTCAGTCTGAGGCTTATAAAACTATATCCAATAGTACAGAAGCTAAATCATGGACTGGGTTTTGGTAAAGTTTCGGACTTTCTCCTAGCTCTTTAAAAAAAATAAGACACTTTTACCCAAACTGGAGCCAGAGTCTTAAAATTGACAACCAAAACTCAGCCCATGATTTAGCTTCTCTACGGTGGAAACTCCCTGGATGAATGTCAAACACAAAAAAGGAAATGATTTAGAGGATCAATGAAGAGGAACTGTGACCAGTGTTTATGTTACAAGTCGTTTAAAGCAGAGGTGTACAGCTGGCGGCTGCGAGAGGATTTAATCCTGACTTGTGCTCTACCCGTCAGGGCCCATTCCTGTGCAGAGTTAGGAATTTTTAAAGGAAATAAAAAGTATGCTCATTCAGCCACTAGGGGGCAACAAAAAATAATAAAAGAATTCCACACATGTCCAGCAGAGGGCACTGACATAAGCGATAAGGATATAAAACACATTTATAGCCATGTGGTAAATGGTCAGTCTGCCCCAGGGCAGCTGGGGCTACAACAGCAGCTCACCACCACAGAGTGGAGTGAATGAATACTGACTACAATATCAGGACTACTACGTAGCACTTGACAAACTTGTGAATTATTATTACAGTCCCGTCGCGCTTCATTATTAAAAAATAAATAAAAATCAGAGCTCATTATTCATTTATGGGGAAAAAAAATGTCTCAATAGTATTTTCATTAACATTAAATGCCACCCGCAGAGGGAGCTGGATTTCGGCCCACGACCCAAATGAGTTCCGACACCCCTGGTTTAAAACATTGTTTCCCAACTAGGGGTACGGGGACCAAAGCAGGCGCAACTTCAGATGGAAAAAGTGAACATTGAGGGGAAAAGCTACACTCTCGTGTATAGGTTTGAGTGTATTTTAGGTTTATTTGAACACATCATCTTCACTCACAATTTACACTTTTAATGTTCTCCAGTTTGACTTTACCCAAATCTAAAAAGCTTCTTGAAAAAAGCCTCAAAATAGCGACAGAAAACGAGGATGAAAAACACAAGAGCAAGAAATACATGCCGGAAAAAAACAAACAAAGGGACAGAAACGCAACCAAAAAAAAAAAATCAAAATGCAAAGGAAAAGGCACAAAAAGAAACTCTACAAAAACATGACAAATATGATAAAAAAAACATGGTTACAATGCAACAACAAAAAAAGTCATTATCACTTTTGTAGGTCTTAGCTTTCAAATGAGGCATTACTCTGGCCTATAGGCTGTGAGCTGCAGTCCAGCCTTTAGATTTGGGTAAAAATGGAGAAAATGTGCTCGGTTCAGGCGGGGGCAAGAGGCCGAGTGATTTCTTCCTAAATCATTGGAGAGAATTCTTGAAGTAGAGGGTCCACAAAGCACCACTGAAGGGGTCCACAAGTAAAAAAAATAAAAATAAAAAAGGAACCACTGGCTTAAAGAACTGGATTTTCCCCATCAATTTATGTTAAATACAAATAAAATATTCAGATGAATATTAAAGAAATGTGGCCTGGTGTCGACCCGCCTGTTGGAACCTCTGCTTTAGAAAAGTCACTTTCAATCCAAACTCCTACAGCGCAGAAACAACTCTTAATGACCCAGAGTTTATTCTTCAGGCCTGAAATCAAACGTTCATACTGACCTCTCATCCCAGGGGGCGGCGGCCTCATACCCGGAGGGGGCATACCCATGGGCGCTCCACGGCCCGGGGGCATCCCCATCGGAGGACCCATCGGGGGCCGCATGCCAGGGGGAGGGCCCATCATACCTGTCAGAGCAGAGTCAGAATGTTTAAATAAATCATGCATTACAGTCGGGTCGGGACGGATACCGTTAAAGCAAAGCAAAAAAAAGTACAACGACTTTTGGAATAGAGATGACTCAGGACTGAGCCAGGACTAAACCGGTTGTAAAAGCCAGAGCAAACTAAACCAGGACTGAATAAGAAACTGGAGTTTTTAGGCAAATTGAAAAACAAAACAGCAGTGACAACAAAAAAGACTTTACCAGCAGCTGCAGCGCGAGGGGAATATCAGAGATTTATTAGTGGCAGCGAGCGCTCACACCCTGTGAGGATCTTTGACGTGTGGAGTGCTTTTGCTGAAGTTTTGGCTGAAAAAAAACCCGTCCTGATGTGGATCTGTCCCGTCTCTGCAGCTCAGGAGGTAATGACGTCCTCTCTCTTTTTTTTAATCACTGCTTAAGTAGAAATTGTGCTCAACACGGAGTTACAGACGACGCTGCTGCGGAGCTTCCGTTTTGCCGTTTGAGACTTTTTTCTGAACTATATTTTATACACGTTATTTCAATATAACTGCTTCTATAGTCAATAGAAGCAGCGTGACTTGTAGTGAGCGGGAGAGAAGTCTTTAGGAGTTGGTGCGTGGACGTAGTGCTCCTCGCATTATTACGCCTCACAATATAGTACCCCTTTTTATCCGCTGAGAAAATCGACATGTTATATTTCTGTGTTACTTTGTAGTGTAACACGTGACGTAACTATTTAAATAGGGAAAACGTGGAAGAGTTTGGTAGCTTCTAACGGGAGCTGATTTGGAACTATACAGTATGTGGAAGAGGCTGTGCTCCGTTTGCATGACAGAGCGCACGGACAAAGACCAGACAGGTACATATCAACTAGTCTAAGGTAAGGTAAGAACATATGTCAGTATGTAAAAACGGTGGCCTATTCCTTTAAGAGAAAGGGTGGAGCTAGTATTAAACCATGAATAAAGTGTGGAGGACATTAAACCTCCTCCACTCAGGCTTTAGTTGCAGAAATATAAATAATCTGATTACAAATGCAAGTTATTCTTTATTTTATTATTCTTCTCTTACTTTTGGTGGACCCGTCATAGACGCTCTCCGAGCTCTGATTAGCATTAGCATGCTGATGCTAGCTGTGGTGTTTTACGTTTGCAGATGTTAAATTATTTAAGAATCATTACATTTGGATTCATTTTAATCACTCATGTTTTGTCCCTTGTTGATGCCGCACTTTGAGGATTCTCCAGAGGAATCAAAGGACGGAGTCAGAGATACAAAGGGTGGAGTCTGTTAAAGGGACTATACAGAGTTTAAAAAAATTAAGTATTGTCCTAATGTCCTATGTCCTAATGTGTAGAATGAGCACAGACCAATTCACCACAACTGCCTCTAAAATCCTACACCGTCACTCAGGTGTTCATTCGGTCATGCACGAGCTCAATATAGAGACTGCCGTTACACTCCTACAGCGCACAAACGACTCTTTAATGATCCTTCAGGCCCCAAATGAAACTCCCTAAAACAACAACTTCAATCTAGTCCCTTTAAGGGGCGCAGTCTTACCTGGGGGTGCTCCTCGGCCCATAGGGGGTGGGGCTCCTCTCCCAGGGGGGTACTGTGTGGGGGCCCCTGCGATACTGGCTCCTGCTGCAGCCGCCGCCACAGTCCCTCGTCCCTGAGGCGTCATCACCTGCTGTGAGGGACCGCCCACTCCTCTCACTGGCCCGGCCAATCCGGCGGGAGCCGTCGCCATAGGGGCTCCAGCCGGGACTCCTCTGCCTGCGGCCCTGCCCACTCCAGGGCCCCCAGCCACACCCGCCAGAGGCACACGGGCGATTCCAGTCTGAGAGAGAGAGAGAGAACAGGGTTTAAACAAACATAACATATGGACATGAATAAAAGTGCTGCTTTCTGAGTTCACCCGTTTCAGTCTTTTACCTCGAACAGATGTTTGTAAAATGAGTTTAATGTGCAAGTTATAGTTCACTCCGAGCGCAGCCTCTGGGCTCTAAAGCACACCTACATGAGAAAAACTGCGTGCTTCCGTCTTTTAAACACTTTTTACTGGCGCTGAGGCCGACATGATGCATTAATGTCACAGCTGAGAGAGACTTACGGTAAACCATTCTCTGTGATAACTACAAATCACACATGATTTAGCTAGATAGATATAACTAATCTAGTCAGAAGAGGGCTTAGAGTGGCCTCGACGTGACCAAAGGTTTAACTTCCATGTTTCAGACAGTTCCTCAGTCACACAGACAGGGGGCGCTGCACTCACGTCTTTGGGCGGCGGTCCTTCCACCGTCATGGATACCAGGTTCTCTCCGCGCAGCAGCACCAGCCCCAGGACACGCTTCTCCTCGCGCTCAGGCTGCTTCGTGTTCTTCGGCCTGAAACAGTTCACTTTGCTTTAGCTTCTTAAACAAACAGGATGGAAATGAAAGACGCTGCAGGTGAAAGAATAGAAACGTAAACGTCTGCTGAACATCCCTGACATTTTAGGTTTTCATGTAAAAATATGGCGTTCATTTTCCACCACCAAATGTAAATAATGGACAGTAGTGCAGCAGATCAATGCCTTTTTTTCCACTCAATACTTGATAAAGTATATAAACCTTCTCAGTGAGGGGACTTCTGCAAATGACTGGGCGTCCACTCCGTTTTTAATCGCAGGTTTCACGCGTCCCTGATCATTACTTTAAGCATTTGCTACGGCTTCACAGGCTTCAGGTTAGAGCTGGGTACCATTAGATTTTTCTTCGATACCCTCTTAACCCCCGCCTTAACTGAGCACATTTTCTCCAGTTCGGCTTTACCCAAATCTAAAATATTCTTGACTGGAGCTTACAGCCTATAGGCCACGCCAGCCTAATTTGAAAGCCAAGACCTACAAAACTAATCTTAACCTTTCTTGTCAGTTTTGAGCATAGTTGTGTCCCCTACGTCGAAGGGCGTCAGACTAAGGTGGTCTAAGAATTCTCTTTTTAAGTGACACTTGGACCAAATTTCAGGCTCGTTTCACAAACTCAAGTATTTTCCTCCTCCTCTGCTGCACTACAGAGCCAGGTTTAAATGCGTGGTTTCATTTAGTGCCAAATATTTAGTCCTTTGGGATTTTGGATCTGGTTTAGTTTTGGAATAAACTCATTAGTGAGTATTGTTTTTTTTCCTTGTTTTTGGTTCAAAGCTCAATAAATCCGTCATATAATAATGTAATAACAATGTCCTTGTGTGTTAAAAAAGTTCCTCAAGTGTGGAGTCTGTAGGAGCGACTAAAGTTGTTAAAGAGTGGAATGAAAATGGCCCTAAAGTTCAGCACCCTGTGGAAATGTCTCCATAAACGTCTTGACAATCGCGTTCATATTTACTTGATCTTCCTGAACTCGTCGCAGTCGCACAGGATGAGGTTCATGTGTTTGTCGAAGGCTTTGAACGTCCCGATGAAGATGCGTCCGTCCTGAAGAATACAGCGCATCCTGAAGTCGATGTGCTGCAGCATCTTGCTGCTCTTTCCCACTGTCTGGAAAAAAAAAAGTAATCATAATAAACCAGAAACATCTCACCGTCGTTAAATGATGCCAGCTTGGTGTTGGAAAATAAGTTTAGGTTTAACCTGTATCCAAAAAATAAAGAGTATTCAAATTAGGAACCGATCAAATTGGTTGTCCAAGGACAGGATTACAGCGCAAATAAAATGATTTTTTTTACCTCATTTTTATTTATTTAGTCCCCATTTTCTAATCACTTTTTTTTGCCCAACGTTTGACCCATTTCTCCCCTCGATTTGGTCTGGTTTCCAATATTCTAGTATCGTGAAGACTTCATGATGAAACCAAGGTGAAATAAATCAGAGTTATTGAAAGGAACCTAACAAACAAAATCGCCATTCATTAAAATCATCCAAACATCTGCGTATCTCAGTTTAGCGCCATATTGGGGAAGTTTAGCATAAACAAAGTACTGGACTTTACAACAACTTTGCTCCAATAAAACGTGTTTTAAGGAGGTTTTAAGTGAGAAAAGCTGCGGATTTTACACTTTTTAACGAAACTTTGCAGAGACAGAAACGAATGAATGAAGCTTCGACTAAAGGCCCAAAACAGCGCCATTAGAATCTCAAATAAAGCGCAGATACGGTCACATTTCAGAGCTTTATCTCAGGCACAGACGCTTCAGTAAATGTGCACGTTAAAATCAGACAAAAGAGTTTCAATAAAAGCACGAAACGCAAAACGTAACTGCGACGCTCCGGCGGCTGTTTACCCCGCGGAGCCATCGCTGTTCGGGGCAGGTTTTAAGGTCGTTTTCGCGGTGATTTCCCGGTAAATGTCGCGTCGTACCGCCGCCCCGGGTCCGGTACCGGAGCGCGGGGCCTCACTCACCATGACTGCGGTTCGGATGGTTCTGATCCAGAGCGGATTCACCAAAAATAAACCAAAAACATTCAGCCAGTTCCGCGCCGGCCGCTTTAACCTGGAGGACAGGAAGTGACGATGTGACGATGAAGTGTCCGGGCGGGGACAGCGGAACGGAAAGAGAGGTTCCGCCTACTCCGGTCAAAACTGGAGAAATAGGGATTATTTAATTAATGAATTAATACAAATAAATGAACTGACCTGTTCAATCAAAGTAATACATCAAGTCACAATATACTGTCGTGTCAGATAAATTATTTAAGAAAAAAAGTCCAAAAGTAAAAACATTTAAATAAGAATGGTCAGTTATTACTTTTCTTAATTCAGATTTGTTTTTTGTTTTTTACAAACGTAATTTGATTTGTTTTTTTACACCATAATAAAATCCTAAGTAAAATCGATGGTAAAATGCCACACGGGTTTATTATTAATTTTTGAAGTGTATTTATAAAAAAAATAATAATAATAATTGTAAAAAACATTTTTTTTATTATTTTCATACAGTACTTTTTACTTCTACTCAAGTAATATTATAATGAAGTATCTGTTTCTTGATGTTTTGATGCCGAACATAGATGTATTTCATGTTCATGTTGAACAGGCCTACAAGTACATTTTATTTGCAAAATGATTTCTCCATTCAAACATTTGCAAAACAGAATAAAACAAGGATTCCTGCTCTCAAAACAAGTTTATTCTCCACCAAAATGCTATTTTAATTAAACAAAACATCAATATTTACAATGCATGTTATGTACTGATTCTGTCATTTCACACTGCATGTCCATTCATGTAATTCAAGTAATTTTCCATTTTGTCGTTAGTAATACTTTAGATGCCTTAAACTGAAATAAATTTAAACAAATAAAAACAGAAATACATGAATAATTGATTTAGCTCTGGTCATTGGCCACACATGATGTATCCATCATTTGCTGAACCTTTCCAGATCACATCGGAGAGGGTGGAGCATATAGAAAACTGTAATGAAAAAAGGAGACAATTTTACTCTGCCCAAGGACTTTATAAACCTGGGCATATACCCTACTAGAGGCTGTGTGTAGCGCATATGTAGTAAAGTGTTTTTGTTATAGTAAGTACTAAGCCTATTAATCAATATACAATGGTTATTAGTATGACAATAGGTGCATTTGATTGATTTGAACATGTTTACTTCAAATCTGGTGACATGACTGCTTATTTTATGACACAAACCAATCATATTTCTACCTTAAGTAAAAACAAAGTCAATAAAATGTCATTTATGCTACCATCTCTATTTGGTTAAATCAGTGCATCCTGAAGTAATCTGATGGCACATTAGACGAACGTGTAATGTGAATTTAATATGTTTTTCATTCAACAGTTTTCAATACAATGTACATTTGCTAGCGGGGTAACATAGCCAACTGGTTATCTAGCTTTAAATAATAAATTAAATAATGTACATATATGGAAAAACACAACGGTAGCTCAAAAACATATTCACTTATACACTAATGTAAATGTCAGTCTAGGTAACTAGGCAACCACACGTACTTGGTTCTTCAAGCGGGCGGATCATGTAATACAGACAGACTCTCTTGTCGTTGTACACTTATTTTGCACTTTTTACGTTTATCTCAAAATGTTGATAAACCGCATAAATGTGACGCATAAAACGCGTACATGTCATTAATATGTGGAGCCCTATCTTACAGTATCTTTTAACATAAAAGTCTCAGATAAAACAGCTGTTTAATTGCCGGGGCATGAAGACCATTGGACCGGGACATTGAGACCATGCGATCGGTACATTGAGACCAGGGTGTGGGGCATTGAGACTAGAAAGTGGTACATTGAGACTAGGGCTGGAGCATTGAGGCAGTGGGGGCATTGAGACTGCGGTACTATGATTCCTCAGCGGCAGGACGTCGCAGCTCCTCCAGAGTTATCTTGGGGCACTTGGTTGCATTTCTTACCAGTGCTCTCCTTGTTCGGTCTGTTAGTTTAGGTGGACGGCCGTGTCTTGGTAAGTTCGCAGTGGTGCTATACTCTTTCCATTTCTTAATGATGAATTGAACAGTGCTCCGTGAGATGTTTGTAATGGCAGTTTATGAGGACACCACGCCAGGCTCTACCCATCTGAAAGACCGGCTGAGTTTCTATTGAAGTGCCGGCCTCCTGCTCCGCCAGACGAGGCACAAAGAGTTCTCTCGATTGCCCTGTTACAATAGACAATCGGGACAAAGAATTCCCCCGATTGCCCCTCTCCATGCACAAAGGCACCTACATTTGCATCTGACCTTTACAACTGAGCTGTGACACCTCCCACCTTGATACTGTGACTGTGACTTTCATGTTTTTACCTATGTAACGGGGTACATCAGCTCCCCAGAGCTAATGTACACTCGGCCTATGTGTGTCGGCTCTCCGCTCGTGTGTTAAATAAACTTACACTTTTGGATGAGACAAATACCTATCCAGCCTTTTTGTTCCTTTATTGTGGTAAGAAATTCCACGACATGTTCAAATCTTGGGAAATCTTTGTATAACTTAACGCTGCTTTAAACTTCTCCACAGCTTTATCCCTGACCTCTCTGGTGAGCTCCTTGGCCTTCATGATGTTGTTTAGTGACCAATACACTCTGACCATAGCTCTGAGGCCCTCACAGAACAGCTGGAATTATACTGAGAGTAGATTACACACAGGTGGCCTCTATTTAATGGTTAGGGCAAGGTGTGAACATTCTGCAGTCATTAGGAATGTTATAAAGGCAATTTAATGCACTCAGAGAAATGCTGTATGAATACTTATACTTATTTTTTTGAAAAATAACAGAATCATGTATCATTTTGCTTTCACTTCACAGTTGACTGTTACTTGTGTGTGAACTTTCAGTAAAAAATTCAAAATAAAATCTTCTGTAAAATCTATGTTTATGGTCGTAAACATGACACAGTGTGCAAAAAATCAAGGTGTAATAGTACTTTCGAGAGGCACTGTATTTCTATTTGTCAAATTCCAGAAGAATGAGAGATAGAATTTTCTACACATTTTTGTATTACTTTTTACAAAACCAAAAGTTTACATACACTAAGATTACTATACCTTTAAACAATTTGGGAAAGCCCAGATGATGTTATGGAAGCACAAGTCTGGTTCATCCTTAGGTGCAATTTCAAGACACTTGAAGGTTCAGGTTCATTGGTTAAAACAATGATGGAAATGTCCAGTCACAAATGCAAAAGACCTGGAGAAGATGCTGAACCTGGTAAGAGTTTGTCATTATCCACAGTGAAACAAGTTTTGTACCGACATGGGCTGAGAGGGAACTCTGCCAGGAAGAAACCCTTACTCCAAAAGAAACATGAAAAAGACAGGTTGGAGTTTGCAAATAAACAAAGGATAAAGACTTTCATTTCTGGAGACATTTTCTGTGGTCTGACGAAAAAAATAAATAAAATAAAATTGAGCCATAATGACCATGGTCATGTTCGGAGGAAAAAGATTGAATCTGGCAAGCCTGAGAACACCATCTCAACTGTGAAATACGGAGGTGGCAGCATCATACTGTGGGGTTATTTTGATACGGGAGGGAATGGTGCACTCAAGAAGAAAGAACACTATGTGAAAATATTGGAGCAACATCTCAAGACAACAGCCAGGAAGTCAAAGCTTGGGTGCAGATGGGTCTTCCAAATGAACAATTCCCAAAGCAAACTGCCAAACTGGTTACAAAGTGGCTTAAGGAAAACAAAGTCAATGTTTTGAAGTGGTCATCACAAAGTCCTGATCTCAGTCCAGTTGAAAATGTATGGGCCAAGCTGAAAAGGCATGGCCTACACATGTGTTTCAAATGAGTCTGACCCTGAGTCTGATCTTAAGTCTTATCCTGAGTCTTATCCTGAATCAGACTCAGGGTCAGACTCAGGATAAGTCTTAAGATCAGACTCAGGATCAGACTTAGGATCTGACCCCGTGTCTGACCCTGAGTCTGACCTTGAGTCTTATCCTGAGTCTGATCCCGGGTCTAAAAAAAATGTCTTCATTAAACTCCTCCGATCCTTTTCTTGTCCTCTAACGGAGCGTCAGGGGTTCAGGATGAAAATGTCCCGTGAGATGAGTTTGAAAAAGAGTTGGTTTGTGTCAGATTCCAGAGACTAACGAGTTAATGAAGGACCGCACTGCTTCACCACGAGACGCACAAGACAAACGCCGGCTCCGAGCCACGGTCCAGGAGAACTCCACAGACCTGGGCCTGAGACAGACCTGGGACAGACCTGGACCCGAGGTTAGATCTGCTAAAGGATGTGGTCCAGAGCCGCTCTTCAGTCGCTCAGATCCATTGGGACGCACCGAGCTCCTCAGGTTTGGACTTTTCTCAGATATCTCGTCGTAATATTAGTCGGAGTGATGTTTCTGTGACTAAAAAGAAACTAAAGTAAAAGAGACTAAACTGTGAGAAAAACCTGCAGATGTTTGGGTTCGGCTACTGAAAACTAAAGTCAAAGTCAAAGACGGGACTTAAAACAGTCTGATTTAAAGTCTCTGCCAAAGCATCAGGTCTGAGCTCTGTCCATGAGAACAAACATGTACACTAGCGCCCTGTATCCCGTTTGCATCAGAGACATGAAGGAGCTGATGCTGATGTACAAAAGTGTAAAGTGCAAAGAGGCTGCACTTCATGTAGTTGTTATTTAAAAAAAAAAACAATAAAGCATTGAAGGACTGATTGAAAATGAACATTATTTTATCCTTAAGTCTCATCTGACGGAGAGCGACACATGGAGCTGATTAATGTGCCAAAGTTCAGCTTTAGTCCTATCAATTTGGAGCTGGTTTAGTGTTTTCTGAGTATAATAAATGGATAATAAAAGAATTAAATGTTAAATGTAAAAAAAAAAAACAGATTATCAAAACAGTTTATGAAAGTTTTCCAATATGGTGCAGCTCTGGTGAACAGACAGTTTTGTTTAACCTCTTAATCCTTAACCGAGTGCATTTCCTCCAATTGAGTATTACAGTATAACGCCTCATTTGAAAGCTAAGACCTACAAAACGGATCTATGCTTCTTCGTCGTTATGATTGTCACGTTTTCGTCCTTTTTGGTTGTGATATTGTCTCGTTTTTGTTGCTTTATTGACACGTTTTGGTCACAATTTTGTAGCTTGATCACAGTTACACTACACACACAAAAAGCAATGAAAACATGACAAAAATGTGTAATAATTTTAATTTGGGTTTAATTATCATCATTATCGTTATCATCATTATTATTATTATTATATATTTATTTAATTGAGTTATATGTGAAGTATGCTGTAGCCCTGCACAGTGTGGTGCATTAAAAAGCCAGAGTGTAGAGCGGGCCAGTTGAAGAGGGCAGTAACTCCCCATCAACAAACCCCCACCCATCTGCCCTAACAGCTGATTTTGTAGATGATGTTCCTATGCTGAGTGGTGCATTAAAGGACAAGGTTTAGAGCCCGTTGGGAGGATTCCTCTCAACAGATCCATAACTTGCCAACCCTAATTCTCCATTTGTAAATTTGAGCGATAGAATGACACCCGTTCCAAGCAGCAACACTCTTCCAGATTATAGAGGAAACAATACACATAATTGATCCCACTGCTCCCCCTAGTGGCAACACATTTCTTCCTCTCTATATAATTCAAACGTCTTTAGTTTGTATTTATATTTGAACAGGTTGATGTTTGGACATTGTTTCAATTCCATCTCCAGTTTATTCCACAATTGTACACCATTAACTGTTGGACTAAAACTTTTCAAAGTTGTGCTATGTTTCTGAATCCTAAAGTTTAATTCATAACAACCAGTACGTTCTTGGAACCTTCTTTGTATTTGTTTTGGTAACAATAACTTGCTTTTGTACTGCTTATACTTTCCTTTTCAGTATCTTTTGTGTTTCCTTTTTGATTAAAAGAAAACAATAAAGAGAGAGGAAACATGGCCGTTATAATGTCACATACGCTCCTATGGTAAACCTCTTGTTCTGGTGCCGGATATGGACAGGGTTAGTCCTGGTTCAGTCCCGGTTTAGTCCTGGTTCAGTCCCGGTTTAGTCCTGGTTTAGTCCTGGTAAAACCCCGGTAAACCTTTGGTCCTGGTGGCGTTTCAGGCCGGTCTGCTGCTGGACGTGGACGGGGTGTTGGTTCGTGGTCGGTCGGTGGTTCCCGCCGCACGCCGCGCCTTTAAGAAGCTGCAGCTGCCGAATAAGGACTTCCTGTTTCCTCTGGTGTTCGTGACCAACGCAGGAAGCTGCCTCCGAGAGCAACGAGCCAATCAACTGTCAGAACTGCTGCACGCACAGGTGAGCAGAGCCAATCAGAGGAGAGCCACGCCCTTCTCAAGGGAGAGCCACGCCCCTAGTTAAATAAAGGTAAAATAAATAAATAAAAAAGGTGGGGACAGTTTCTGGATTGTGAGGACCTCGACGTCTGAACCGCTTGATCCTGAATCCACGTAGCCACAGCGCCCCCTAGTGGTGTTCCAGTAGGAGTTATGCGCAAAAGATTTCTCCATTTCACTTAGTGAACAATTAACGTCCGGTCACCATGTTAATTAATAGGAGTAAGACATAATTAGCACCTAAAAGATTTACAAAGTTTTACACTTTGTAAATGGAATCAAATTGGTTTCACTACAAAGAGCTACAAATGCTTCGCTGCTCAAACGAGAGATTCGAGGAGGAAAAGTTGTGTATTTATTAACAGCTATTAACTTAGACCAGTGCTTCTCAATTATTTTTGGCGGCGCCCCCCTTAGGAAGAAGAAAACAGCTGCAGAAACATCCAGAACGCTGCTGCTCGAGTCCTGACAAGAACCAGGAAATACGACCATATTAGTCCAGTGCTCCGGTCTCTGCACTGGCTTCCTGTCACTCAGAGAATAGAATTTAAAACAGCTCTGCTTGTTACAAGTCTTTTCATGGTTTAGCACCAAAGTCCATCTCTGACATGTTAGAGCCGTATGAACCATCTCGGGCCCTGAGAACTTCAGGGAGGGGTCTCCTGGTGGTTCCCAGAGTCAGGACTAAACACGGTGAGGCTGCGTTTCAGTTTCATGCAGCTAAAATCTGGAACAGTCTTCATGAGGATGTGAGACAGGCCTCAACTCTGACAATGTTCAAATCCAGGCTGAAAACAGCTCTTTTTACCCGAGCAGATGAAAACTGAAAGTATTTTATCTGCACTCTTGCCTTTTACTGTCATTGATTAACTTTATGTTGATGTTTTATTGATTGATTTGATCTGTTTTCTTGTAATTTTATGCAACTGTGAAGCACTTTGAATTGCCTTGTGTATGAATTGTGCTCTACAAATAAACATGCTGTAGCGGTTTTTCTACAGTATTATAACATTTAGCTCATTTTAAAGTCTAACACACGCTGCCTCTGGACACGATTTTCACATGTTTGTATATTTCACTTTCGGCTAATCTGAATTCATGAGACTAAACTCGTCTAATCAGCATCTTTATTGCTTTTAAAAAATGTTTTCTTCCTTTTTCCACAGGTGAAACCATCTCAGGTGGTGCTCTCCTACAGCCCCCTGTCCATGATGAGAAGCCTCCATCAGAAGGTCGTCATGGTAACGGGACAGGGGCCAATCACGGAGATTGCCCGCAGGTACGTTCACTTCAAAGCTCCGCTCGTGTCCCGGGTTTGTGTCCCGGGTTTGTATCCCGGGTTCATGAGTGTTTTTGTGCTTTTACTTTGAAGGCTGGGCTTTGAGAGAGTAGTGACCATCGACGATGTGCGGAAACACTGCCCCCTGCTGGACGCTGTGGACCACAACCCCCGCCCTGCCCGGGTATGTTCACCGCAAAGGACCACAATGCACCGGGAGAGTGGGCAGAGTCAGCAGAGAGAAAATAAACCTGTAGAGACTGTAGAGATGGATATAGATATGATCATCCAAAAGAGTGAAACCTAAAAGTTTAGTTAAATTAGGAAATGCTCTTCCTCTGCCCGTGTCTTTAACTGTGTCTGTGTTTCAGTCGCGGCTCCAGACTCTGCCTCTGATTGAAGGTAAGACTCAATTTACTAGTGTGACCAGTGTGGGCTGTTGCAATTTGACAAGTGTAGGCTGCTATAGTGTGACCAGTGTGGACTGTTATTGTGTGACCAGTGTGGACTGCAATCGTGTGACCAGTGTGGGTCGTTGCATATGTGACAAGCGTGGGTCTGCAATAGTGTGACAATTGTGGGCTGTATTCTTGTGACCAGTGTGGGCTGTTATTGTGTGACCAGTGTGGACTGATATCGTGTGATCAGTGCGGGTCGTTGCAGAGGTGACAAGCGTGGGTCTGTAATAGTGTGACAATTGTGGGGTGTTGCCGTGTGACCAGTGTGGACTGTTATAATGCGACCAATGTGGGATGTTGTCGTGTGACCAGTGTGGGGTGTTATAGTGTGTTTCTGCTGCAGGTGTGCTGTTGTTCGGGGAGCCCACTCACTGGGAGTCCCACCTTCAGCTTCTGATCGACGTGATTCTGACCAATGGCAGCCCAGGCTCCGCCCACCTGCCGTTGTGTCCCGACCCCCAGCTGCCAATCATCATCTGCAACCCCGACTTACTCTGGAAGAGTCCGGCGCCGAGCGCCAGGTACTTTATTTATTCATCTTTTATCAGTAAACGGTTCATTTACGATTCACAGAAATAAGACACGTGTTTATTACTTTTACTGCAACATCCAGTACTTTTACTGTAGTATTGTGTACTTTTACTGCAGTATTCTGTACTACTACTGCAGTATTCTGTTCTTTTACTGCAGTATTCTGTACTACTACTGCAGTATTCTGTTCTTTTACAGCAGTATCCTGTACTTTTACTGCAGTATCCAGTACTTTTACTGTAGTATTGTGTACTTTCCGCAGGTTCGGTCATGGCGTCTTCGTGCTGTGTTTGAAGGCGGTCTTTAAGAAGCTGACGGGGGCAGAGCTTCACATCGAGGCATTGCTGGGGAAACCGAGTGTTCTGACCTATCGCTACGCAGAACACCTGCTGACATCACAGATGACATCATCAGACGGCGGCCTGCGCACCATCTATGCCATCGGGTATTTACGCTATCAGGCTAATGCTAACGCTATTGTCACAGTTGGAAGTTGTTCGGAGCCCGGGCCACACAACACAACACACGAACGAAATGTACAAAGGTTTATTTTGACAAAAGTATTATAGTAAAATTGTTCTGATAAAAGTGTTCATAAAAATGTTTTCATTAAAAATGGGGGCCTAAAGTTATCTTTGGGGCAAGAGCAATTTGGGGGTATCGGTCACCAGCCAGGAGCAGACCAGCAGGCGATCAGGTGACGAAGCCTATGATGAAGACGGCGGCCCTCGAATCCGGTCCCATGTCTTCGGTGCGTATAGAGTTCAGCTACAACAGATGATGGTCACAATCAGTATGGAGAACAAAACAGTTAAAGCCGACACGCAGACAGCAGGTACTGGGAGTGCATCCCTATACTCATCTGGGTCCCGTGCCTCCTCCCCAGGTCCGCGACACCCCTCCGTGCGGTGATGTGTAGTACAGCTGTAAGTAGCAAGATAGTGACTGTGAGTAGACTACTCGCAAAAACCCTCGGCCCACACACATCCAAGCTCAATCATGGATTTGTCCCTTCACTTAGCTTTTTCATGGCGTATCATGTTGCTGCACTGGCTGCTGTCCACGGTCCATGCTCCTGCTGAGGTGTCTGTGGCTGCGTCGAGCTGTCCCTCGGTCCCTCGGTCCCCACGTCCAACGGTGACTCTGCCCGTCTTCCAGTCTCACTTCCTCATCTAAAAACACAGTGCACTGATTACAGCGCGTGGGTGACAGTCTCTGACCCAGGGTTGCGCTCAAAACGAAAACACCTCAACTCCAGTCCCAATAATAAAAGATCAAAACGATAAACATGCAACAGGAAACAAAAGGAAAATAATCAAAAGTTCTTGCCTGGCCTGCCAAACGACATGTTTTTTCATAGATATTTCAAAGACATATAGTCTGGGAGCATGATTTCAACGATTTCCTGGTGGGCGTGATTGACAGACGGCATCAACCAATTCGAGCAACGCTAGATAGAACAGAAGAATCGTGTATCGGCCGCAATCTTTAATGTTCTGGAAGAGTGCGTGGTGGTGACAGGTGACGGCTTCCGTCTCTTGGTGCGTGATTGGACGGATGTGGGTAACATCGTGAAATGATTGTCTGCGAGCGGCCGCCCAGACGGTTCTTCTTTTGAACAGAAAGGAGGCGTGTCTGGCAGGTCAGGCAACAAAGGTTCAGCTACCCTGCGCAATGTGTCCTCTCCTCCTGACACTAACGGGCTAACGCTAACAGGCTAATTCTATCAGGCTATCAGGCTAATGCTGACTGTAACCCTGTCCTCTGTCCTGTCCAGTCTCTTGTCACTGCAGTTGCCTGAGATCCCTAATGTTCCTTGTACAGTATATGTGACTGTCAGTGTATCCTGTGGTCCCATTGTTCCTTGCCCTGCAGTCGTCCTGTTTGAGGTATTGTTTTGTGACTTTGATGTGTCTCACTGTTAAATGTTCAATGTGAAGTTTTACATCAGCCTGTCAAGGGACAACAAATGGAAATTAGCCGATGGCTAAAATCTGACATATTTACATATGTTATATGTTCATTAATACGCACTGTGCCTACTTAAATAAATAAATAAAGAAAATGTGATAAATAAATTGACCCGGATCCCCTTCTTTCAGGGATAACCCTCAGACTGACGTCTATGGTGCAAACCTCTACGACCGCTTCCTCAAACACAACACCGTCACCACAGCGACGGCCTCACGCCGGGTCTCCACCGCAACGGGGGAGGCGGTCTCCACGGTGATGGAGGCGGTACCCGAAGAGGAGGGGCTGGTGTCGGCCGCTGAGGAGTGTCGCTCCGTCCTGGTAACAATTAAATGCAGACATTTACATACAGTATGTGAACAACATATACACTGACATAATAATACCCAGATTCAGATTCAGAACAAACAGTACATTTCGCAGTGTCGCTTTAAATACAGACCTCTGCATATCTGAACAACTATACACCATATTATAACAACATATACACTGACATAATAATAATAATAACAGCTGTACATTTAGGAGTGTCGCTCTCTCCTGGTAACAACCGCTGCATAAATATGTACATCTACACTTTAATCTTTTCTGGAAACACGACGATCTGTTTAAAGGAAATGGCCCACATTTGAGCAGAGGTGGAGTGAGACGACTGTCAGAAAATCTCCTCCATGCTCTGAAAAATCAGTGGAGGCCAGAGCTACAAGAGAGAGCAGAGAGGAGCATGAGAAGAGCTCCTGGCTCGCCAGCAAAGGTTTCGCCTGCATCCCCAATAAAAGATTCAGTCGCAGCTGCATCATCTGCACTTACAGTAAAGGACTCAGCCAAAGTTAAGGATCCGGCCACAGCAGCACCATCTCCGGAAAACATTTCAACCATAGCAGCAGCGCCACCTGCATCTCCGGAAAAAAGCTAGTGTGTTCTTCTGAAACAATTAGTACTGTCCCACAACATAGATTAGATAAGAGGGACAGTCAGACCGTCCAATCAAAAAACTCTAATCCATATCCCTTGCAAAAAGATTCCATCCACTCAAACACAGATAAATCTCAAACACGCTGTACTCAATGTCAGATCATTAAAAAACAAGTCCTTTTTAATAAATAGTTTTATTTCCTCTTATAATCTAGACTTTATGTTTTTAACTGAAACATGGCTTGACAAAAACACTGGAAACGCAGTTCTGATTGAGTTTCAATCAGAACTTTTGTGTCTGATTGAAACACAATTTTGTGTCTGAAACACGCCAAAACCAAAGGGGCGGGGGTGTCTGTGCCATATTCAGGGACAATATAGTCACCCACAAATTGTCATTTGGGGTTTTTTAATCATTTGAGTATGTGTCTTTCAAAATGGAGATAAAATAATCTTCCATACTTTATATGACTATTTACAAACCACCACAGAATTGTTTTATCGAAGATTTTATTGAATTACTTTCATTTATATGCACTGATTTTGATTGTTTGGTTATTTCAGGTGATTTTAATGTGCATGTGGATGTGACCAATGACAGGCATGCAAGAGAATTTAGAGCTGTTCTTGAAATGTTTGGTTTAACTCAGCACGTGAGTGAAGCGACTCACAACAAAGGCCACACTCTAGATCTAGTTATTACAAAAGGTGTTAATATATCAAATGTGAATGTTGTTGATGTTGCTTTATCTGATCATTTTTGTGTCTTCTTTGACCTGTCTGTTATGTCACAGGTTCGGGTCCGATTGGAGGATGTTATGGTGTGGCCAATTAAACAAAGCAGTTTAAAGGGATAAAAACATAATTTAATATATAAGGTTAAAAGTGGGGAAACTACAATAAAACAACCGGTTAAAACATGAAATAAGGCCTTATAAAAGTAGAAATAAAATATAGGGTAAAACAGGGCTAAAAGAGGGTGTACGTCAAAGTGCAGGTAGGTCAGTCTCTGGGATGGGGGTCCGGCCTGTCCGGGAGCTGCGGAGGCCGCTACTCCCGCTGCTCCTGTCCAGGGGGCCATCCCCGGCCTCAACAAAATGGTTAACAATAGACAAAAGGCACCTTGGAGAAGTGAAGATTTGGTTAGGGCACAGAAAAGGGAGTGCCGAAAAGCAGTGGCGGCTGGTGATGTGAAAACCAGGGGGGGCTGTTGCCTCTACCTACCTTCAATTATATTTTAAAAGATACTTATAAACATTGTTTTTAACTTCAAAAACAAAGTTATCTTTGGGGCATTTAATATTATTATTTTATGCAGAATCTGTCACTGCATCGAACAGATCAGTTTGTGGATGCAAAACAACTTTCTCCAACTAAACTCAGACAAAACTGAGATCATTATTTTTGGCCCACAGACACAAAGACAAAGTGTTCTCAGTCACCTTGAGTCTCTCTCTCTAAAACCAAAAAATCCAGTTAGAAATCTAGGAGTAATCATGGACTCAGACCTGAACTTAAACAGCCACATTAAAGCAATAACATCATCAGCTTTTTACCATCTGAAAAACATTAAGATCAGAGGAATAGTGTCAAAACCAGACTTGGAGACACTCATCCATGCATTTGTCTCCAGCAGGTTAGACTACTGTAACTCACTGGCCTTTCTAAACGAGCTGTTAGAGCTGCAGAACATCCAGAACGCTGCTGCTCGAGTCCTGAAAAGAACCAGGAAATATGACCATATTAGTCCAGTGCTCCGGTCTCTGCACTGGCTTCCTGTCACTCAGAGAATAGAATTTAAAACAGCTCTGCTTGTGTACAAGTCGTTTCATGGTTTAGCACCAAAGTACATCTCTGACATGTTAGAGCTGTATGAACCAACTCGGGCCCTGAGAACTTCAGGGAGGGGTCTCCTGGTGGTTCCCAGAGTCAGGACTAAACACGCTGAGGCTGCGTTTCAGTTTCATGCAGCTAAAATCTGGAACAGTCTTCATGAGGATGTGAGACAGGCCTCAACTCTGAAAACAGCTCTTTTTACCCGAGCATATGAAAACTGAAAGTATTTTATCTGCACTCTTGCCTTTTACTGTCATTGATTAACTTAATGTTGATGTTTTAATGATTGATTTGATCTGTCCATCCATCCATCCATCCATCCATTTTCTTCCGCTTTATCCGGGGCCAGGTCGCGGGGGCAGCAGTCTCAGCAGAGATGCCCAGACTTCCCGATCCACGCACACCTCTTCCAGCTGTTCCGGGGGGACCCCGACACGACACCAGGCCAGCTCGGAGACATAGTCCCACCAGCGTGTCCTGGGCCTTCCACGAGGCCTCCTCCCAATAGGACATGCCTGGAGCACCTCCCGAGGGAGGCGACCAGGAGGCATCCGGAACAGATGCCCTAGCCACCTCAGCTGGCTCCTTTCGACGTGGAGGAGTAGCGGCTCGAGTCCGAGCTCCTCCCGGGTAACTGAGCTCCTCACCCGATCTCGGAGGGTGCGCCCAGCCACTCTGCGAAGGAAACTCATTTCGGCCGCTTGTATTCACAATCTTGTCCTTTCGGTCATTACCCATATCTCATGACCATAGGTGAGGGTGGGAACGTAGATCGATCGGTAAATCGAGAGCTTTGCCCCCTGACTCAGCTCCCTCTTCACCACAACAGTCCGATACAACGACCGCATCACTGCTGACGCCGCACCGATCCGTCTACCGATCTCACGCTCCATCCGTCCCTCACTCGTGAACATGACCCCGAGATACTTAAACTCCTCCACTTGAGGCAAGGACACCCCACCGACCTGAAGCGGGGAAACCACCTTTTTCCGGTGGAGAACCATGGCCTCAGACTTGGAGGTGCTGATCCTCATCCCGGCCGCTTCACACTCGGCTGCAAACCGCCCCAGTGCAGCTGAAGGTCCTGATTTGATGAAGCCAACAGAACAACATCGTCTGCAAATAGCAGAGATGAGATTGTGAGGTTCCTGGGTGATGGACGAGCCTCCCTCCGAGTCCCCAGCCTCTGCCTCCTCATCGGGAGACGTAACGGTGGGATTGAGGAGATCCTCGAAGTACTCCTTCCACCGCCCGACCACGTCCCCAGTCGAGGTCAGCAGCCCCCCACCCGCACTGTAAACAGTGTTGGTGAAGCACTGCTTTCCCCTCCTGAGGCGCCGGATGGTTTGCCAGAATCTCTTCGAGGCCGACTGATAGTCCTCCTCCATGGCTTCTCCAAACTCCTCCCAGACCCGAGTTTTTGCCTCTGCGACTGCACGAGCTGAAGCACGCTTGGCCTGCCGGTACCTCTCAGCTGCCTCCGGAGTCCCACAAGCCAACAAGGCCAGATAGGACTCCTTCTTCAGCTTGACGGCATCCCTTACCTCCGGGCGCCACCACCGGGTTCGGGGATTGCCACCGCGACAGGCACTAGAGACCTTACGGCCACAACTACGAGCAGCCGCATCGACAATGGAGGAGGAGAACATGGTCCACTCGGACTCCATGTCCACAACCTCCCTCGGAATCTGGGTGAAGCTCTTCCGGAGGTGGGAGTTAAAGACCCTACTGACAGAGGGATCCACCAGACGTTCCCAACAGACCCTCACAACACGTTTGGGCCTGCCAGGTCTGACCGGCTTCTTCCCCTTCCAGCTGATCCAGCTCACCACCAGGTGGTGATCGGTTGACAGCTCAGCCCCTCTCTTCACCCGAGTGTCTGAGACACGCGGCCGGAGATCAGATGACACAACTACAAAGTCGATCATCGACCTCCTGCCTAGGGTGTCCTGTTTTCTTGTAATTTTATGCAACTGTGAAGCACTTTGAATTGCCTTGTGTATGAATTGTGCTCTACAAATAAACTTGCCTTGCCTTACATTAGAGACATTATAAACAGTATACTCTGACAGTCCTCTGGCGTGTGATACATGTGTGTGTGTATCCCAGGTGTGCACAGGTGTGTTCGACCCCACCTCCCCGCCGCCCGAGGACCAGTGGGCGGGGCTGGAGCCCGCGCTGCTGCAGCCGCGCCACACGACGATGGACGTGGAAGAGGCGGTGGACATGATCCTTCAGCGTGAGGGATTTATATGATTAACACCAAAGTCACAAACATGGACAGCCATTAACATGCCCCGAGAAAAGTTAGTTTTTCCACTTTTAAATGTGTGGCTCCTTTTTCTGACTTCTTCCTCATCGGCTTCTGACAGTGGCTACGTTTCCATCTGATTTCTTTGTGATCTTTCGTACTTGAATAAACTAACAGGAAAATAAAGCAAAAAGGACAAAATCATGTCACAAAGATAAAAAAAAAAAAGGACAAAAATTCTAAATGAAATAAATCCCAAATGAGTTTAAAGTCCCAGCAGTAAATATTTACAGCTCTTCCCTTTCACCCTTATTGAAAATTTAATGTGTGCTGTTTGTCTTCAACTTTGCTGAGATCAGTCCGATTACGAAGGAAAATGACGGTTTGAACCTTGACCTTTGATTGTCTCCTCTGGGCTCAGGCTCAGGAGCTAACACCACATGGAGCTAAAGACTCCAAGTCCAAATATGGATCAGCTCCATCTGGTTCTGCAGAAGGAGACGACTGAAGGGAGGGGAGAGAGTTCAGTTAATCTGCTCTGGCTCAGGTAAAACCCGGCGTTTGGGAGAATAAGATTCTGAAGTGAATATAAACACAGCTGATTATCCAATAACTGGTAATCTGATTACTGCAGTTATCTGACTTTTCTGGCCATGTGAACGTAGCCACTCTGACAGTTTAACAGTCTGACAGTTTAGTGCAGTGTGTATGTGTGGACTGCACTAAACTCTGACACCAGGGGGCAGTGTGGGCCACTCACACTTTATAATAATAAACATATTTCAATTTCTGCATCTTTTGTTCTTAACAGTTTCACTTTTCCCTCAAACCATTAGAAAGCCTCGATTGTTTTAACCAGAGGAGTCTGTACCAGAGTAAATCTACTCCAGTCTTGGACTTTACTCGAGTAGTTTTTGTGTTGCTTTTACTACGCTCTGTTTAAAGGTAAACGCTTTTAGGAAGCGCGTGAGGAGTCAGGAACTGAGTTATTTACATTTTTTCATAAAAACAAAGAATGTAATTTCTTTTGAAAGTGTATGCTTCTGTTGATTGATAAAGACATAACTTCGAAAATCAAACAAATTGCTTCTCATGTTTTCCCAGAACGACCCTAACCCTAACAATATAATTGTGAAACATAAAATATATTAACAAATAATACCGCGGTGGATCCACTTGAACCAGCAGAGGGCTCAGCGAATGCTTCACCATGGTGGATCTGCTTTGCCTCCAGCTATTGTTGTTTTTTATAAACTTATTAAAGGTTCTTTTCCTCCAATAACGTGCATCTATATCTAAAGCATTATTATAAATATGAGCTCACAATCACCCCGAAAAGTGACTCTAAACTTATGAAATGTGCCTTTAAGAAGTGTTAGGAATGAGTTTGGACACAACTAACATTTGAATTTACTCGCTCTCTCTTTCACCTGTCCCTGTTTTAGTCGCGCTGCAGCCATTTAGACCTTTGTCCCCGTCCCACCTGTTTAGAAAATGTCCTACTTTTTCATGGACGCTAGATTCACAAAGAGAACGACAAATGTTCCAAAATCCGGCCACTGCAAAGCGTCAGTCATTTATGAAGCGTTTGTGATGTTTCGGGCTTTAACTCCCGCCTGAGCCGAGCACATTGTCTCCATGCAGCTTTACCCAAATCTAAAATAGACTGGAGAGTTCACAACCTATGGGCCTGTCATTTGGAAGCTAAAACCACCTTGTTACTGCGTCATCACTCTTTTGCTATGTTTTATTAGCGACTTTTTGTAACTGCTCTATTGGGGTTTTGTCGTTGTCACGTTTTCTTTGCATTTTCATCCTCAATTATGTCTTGTTTTCATCGCTATTTTGGTGCTTTTTTTTTTCAAAAAAGCTTTTGAAAAAAAAGCCAAACTGGAGAAATTGTGCTCGGTTCAGGCGTGGGTTGAGGTTAAAAATGTGCGGGTGCAAAGAAGGGAGAGACCATCATATAAATCCATATGTGCAGCAGCATAAACCACTCAATGCTTTCTCTACAAACAGGTTTGAGATTGACTTCTTCTGTATTTTTGTTTCTGTTTTTTTAATGATTAAAAATGCTCTGGCTTTTCATCACGTTTTGATCTTTGTCTTTGTGATATCAGTTTGGCCGTGTAAAACGTCATAAAGAAATCCAAGATTCAAGATTCAAGATTGTTTTATTTGTCAAACCATGTGACTGATTTGAAATTATATTTCTCTCATCCTTGATTGTGGAGCGGGGGGTGGGGGAAGAGGGGCGGAAGGGAGGGCAGGGAGTTCAGCTTCCCGATGGCCCTGTGTACGAAGCTGTTCTTAAGTCGACAGGATTCCGCAGTCTCCTCCCTGAAGGCATTACCTTGAAGAGACTGTGTGATGGGTGCGTAGGGTCCCCTTTGCGGGTGAGACGGGTGGAGTACATGTCCTTAATGGAGGGGAGAGGAGCTCCACAGATCTTCTCCGCTGCTCTCATGATGCGCTGGAGGCTCCTTCGGCAGGAGGCAGTGCTGGCGCCGTGCCACACAGTGATGGAGCTGGTCAGGATGCTCTCTATAGTCCCTCTGTAGAAGAACCACACAGTGATGGAGCTGGTCAGGATGCTCTCTATAGTCCCTCTGTAGAAGAGCCACACAGTGATGGAGCTGGTCAGGATGCTCTCTATAGTCCCTCTGTAGAAGAACCACACAGTGATGGAGCTGGTCAGGATGCTCTCTATAGTCCCTCTGTAGAAGAGCCACACAGTGATGGAGCTGGTCAGGATGCTCTCTATAGTCCCTCTGTAGAAGAACCACACAGTGATGGAGCTGGTCAGGATGCTCTCTATAGTCCCTCTGTAGAAGAACCACACAGTGATGGAGCTGGTCAGGATGCTCTCTATAGTCCCTCTGTAGAAGAGCCACACAGTGATGGAGCTGGTCAGGATGCTCTCTATAGTCCCTCTGTAGAAGAGCCACACAGTGATGGAGCTGGTCAGGATGCTCTCTATAGTCCCTCTGTAGAAGAACCACACAGTGATGGAGCTGGTCAGGATGCTCTCTATAGTCCCTCTGTAGAAGAGCCACACAGTGATGGAGCTGGTCAGGATGCTCTCTATAGTCCCTCTGTAGAAGAACCTCACAGTGATGGAGCTGGTCAGGATGCTCTCTATAGTCCCTCTGTAGAAGAACCTCACAGTGATGGAGCTGGTCAGGATGCTCTCTATAGTCCCTCTGTAGAAGAGCCACACAGTGATGGAGCTGGTCAGGATGCTCTCTATAGTCCCTCTGTAGAAGAACCACACAGTGATGGAGCTGGTCAGGATGCTCTCTATAGTCCCTCTGTAGAAGAACCTCACAGTGATGGAGCTGGTCAGGATGCTCTCTATAGTCCCTCTGTAGAAGAGCCACACAGTGATGGAGCTGGTCAGGATGCTCTCTATAGTCCCTCTGTAGAAGAACCACACAGTGATGGAGCTGGTCAGGATGCTCTCTATAGTCCCTCTGTAGAAGAGCCACACAGTGATGGAGCTGGTCAGGATGCTCTCTATAGTCCCTCTGTAGAAGAACCACACAGTGATGGAGCTGGTCAGGATGCTCTCTATAGTCCCTCTGTAGAAGAACCACACAGTGATGGAGCTGGTCAGGATGCTCTCTATAGTCCCTCTGTAGAAGAACCACACAGTGATGGAGCTGGTCAGGATGCTCTCTATAGTCCCTCTGTAGAAGAGCCTCACAGTGATGGAGCTGGTCAGGATGCTCTCTATAGTCCCTCTGTAGAAGAGCCACACAGTGATGGAGCTGGTCAGGATGCTCTCTATAGTCCCTCTGTAGAAGAGCCACACAGTGATGGAGCTGGTCAGGATGCTCTCTATAGTCCCTCTGTAGAAGAACCACACAGTGATGGAGCTGGTCAGGATGCTCTCTATAGTCCCTCTGTAGAAGAACCACACAGTGATGGAGCTGGTCAGGATGCTCTCTATAGTCCCTCTGTAGAAGAGCCACACAGTGATGGAGCTGGTCAGGATGCTCTCTATAGTCCCTCTGTAGAAGAGCCACACAGTGATGGAGCTGGTCAGGATGCTCTCTATAGTCCCTCTGTAGAAGAACCACACAGTGATGGAGCTGGTCAGGATGCTCTCTATAGTCCCTCTGTAGAAGAACCACACAGTGATGGAGCTGGTCAGGATGCTCTCTATAGTCCCTCTGTAGAAGAGCCACACAGTGATGGAGCTGGTCAGGATGCTCTCTATAGTCCCTCTGTAGAAGAACCACACAGTGATGGAGCTGGTCAGGATGCTCTCTATAGTCCCTCTGTAGAAGAGCCACACAGTGATGGAGCTGGTCAGGATGCTCTCTATAGTCCCTCTGTAGAAGAACCACACAGTGATGGAGCTGGTCAGGATGCTCTCTATAGTCCCTCTGTAGAAGAACCACACAGTGATGGAGCTGGTCAGGATGCTCTCTATAGTCCCTCTGTAGAAGAGCCTCACAGTGATGGAGCTGGTCAGGATGCTCTCTATAGTCCCTCTGTAGAAGAGCCACACAGTGATGGAGCTGGTCAGGATGCTCTCTATAGTCCCTCTGTAGAAGAGCCACACAGTGATGGAGCTGGTCAGGATGCTCTCTATAGTCCCTCTGTAGAAGAGCCACACAGTGATGGAGCTGGTCAGGATGCTCTCTATAGTCCCTCTGTAGAAGAGCCACACAGTGATGGAGCTGGTCAGGATGCTCTCTATAGTCCCTCTGTAGAAGAGCCACACAGTGATGGAGCTGGTCAGGATGCTCTCTATAGTCCCTCTGTAGAAGAGCCACACAGTGATGGAGCTGGTCAGGATGCTCTCTATAGTGCCTCTGTAGAAACCACCACACAGTGATGGAGCTGGTCAGGATGCTCTCTATAGTGCCTCTGTAGAAACCACCACACAGTGATGGAGCTGGTCAGGATGCTCTCTATAGTCCCTCTGTAGAAGAACCACACAGTGATGGAGCTGGTCAGGATGCTCTCTATAGTCCCTCTGTAGAAGAGCCTCACAGTGATGGAGCTGGTCAGGATGCTCTCTATAGTCCCTCTGTAGAAGAGCCACACAGTGATGGAGCTGGTCAGGATGCTCTCTATAGTCCCTCTGTAGAAGAGCCACACAGTGATGGAGCTGGTCAGGATGCTCTCTATAGTCCCTCTGTAGAAGAGCCACACAGTGATGGAGCTGGTCAGGATGCTCTCTATAGTCCCTCTGTAGAAGAGCCACACAGTGATGGAGCTGGTCAGGATGCTCTCTATAGTCCCTCTGTAGAAGAGCCACACAGTGATGGAGCTGGTCAGGATGCTCTCTATAGTCCCTCTGTAGAGGTTGCACATAACAGAGGCTGGGACACTAGCTCTTCTTAACTTGCGGAGAAAGTAGAGATACTGAAGTCCGTTTATGTGTACAGTAGATCAGAATGTGCTGTTTATAATTTGAACAAGACTTTGTATAAATACTATAAGGGAATAGAGTACTGTAAATATCTTTGATCCGACAGAACAGCAGTGTGTGAAATAAAGAGAGTCCTTTTATTATATTTGTATAACAGTCGTACATTTTCAATATAAGAAAGCAAGAACATAACTAAGCTGGCCATGTTTTGTAATCCTATTTAAATAAAAAACACATCACAAACTTAGCTCTTTGTTGCTCACAGGTGATTGAATAAAACCAAACGTACTGGTTTGTTGAGAACATAAACAATAGGTGGCGCTCCCTCTTTAGAATGTGATGATGTCATAATGTCAGGTGTGGGGCAGGGCCAATACAACTCTATGGGAGAAATACAGTGTGTGTAAGAAATCTCAAACGAAAATTAACAAATGATTTTCCTCATCAGTATTTGACCTTTTTTTTGTGTGTTGACATTTCTCAAACTTAACATATTATTTTTATGTCATGTCTCATGTTTTCGAATATTGTCACCACTATCGGACGCCTTTATGAGAAAATAATTGGACAGAAGTTCATATGTGCTGTAGAGGAGACAATGAACCCTGAGGCCATTTTTGTTTCGTGTGGATTCTTCCAGTAATAATTGAGATATTAACCAAAAACTAAGACAAAAAAAAATCTGCAGTTCACCAGTTACCACAGTTACCATCATTACATTTTCAGTTGCCCTCCACCTCAATTTTAAACTATAGGCTCTTTAGAAAGTTGTGATATTACAGAAGAAAATGGCGTGCAAAAACATCATGAATGTCCTGATTTATTTTAAGTGAGAAAACGACAAACAAAAGCAACATGTTTGTGGAGTGTAGTTTTGTAGATATAAATGTTTTCCTTTTAAATAAGCACATAGCATCTGTAATATTAACCCCCACTTAAACCAAACACATTTTCTCCAGTTCGGCTTTACCCAAATCTAAAAGCTTCTCAACTGAAGAGGAACAGTGTACGCCTCATTTGAAAGCTAAGACCTACAAAAGTTATCGGAACATTTGTTACATTGTCGTGTTTTCATGTCCCTTTTGTCTTTGTCGCCCCATTTTTGTTTTTGTTGCTATTCTGATGCTTTTTTTCTTTTTACGCTTTTAGATTTGGATAAAGCCAAACTGGAGAAAAAGTGCACAGTTCAGATAGAGGTTAAAAATACTACGGTTATCCTTTTTAACCTCTTAACCCCCCGCCTTAACAGAGTGCATTTTCTCCAGTTCAGCTTTAACCAGCAAATGTATTAAATAAATAAGAAAAGACTATGGTGGGTCAAAACACCTTTCACAAACAGAGCAGTGCTTCTGTGAAAAGATCGGCGCTGTAAAAGAGCTGTGATTTAAATAAACAGCTCTTCAAGCTCGGAAAAATCTGCTGTTTGCCCAACAGTCACCAAAACATATGGTGAAAATCGCGGGAATAAACAACAACAGCGAGCCTCCCTATAGGCCAGTGTCACACCTCATTTGAAAGCTAAGACCTACAAAATTAATCTAAATGGAGCTTTTCCTCACATTGTTGCCACATTGTAGTCACTTTCTTAACATTTTTTTTCCATCGCTTTTTTGTAGGGTCACATTTTAGCCAAATTTTCGTCACTCTTCTTTTGCATTGGGTTAGGGTTGTTGTTGCTATTTTGACACTTTTTAAAGCCAAACTGGAGAAAATGTGCTCGGTTCATGCGGGTTTAAGAGGTTAATACTTCAGTTATCCTTTTAAATAAGCACATATATTAATAATACTATATATCTTGTGTAAGTTCTCAGTCGTACTCGAGTCATCTTCTGTACTCAGTAGTTGGTCTTCGAACGTTTCGCCTCTCATACGAAGCCGTGATATTAATAATATCATAGTTATCCTTTTTTAATAAATACATAACACTAGTGTTAAACTGAACACACTGCCCGTCCCAACATGGCGGCGGCTGTGCGGCGGAAGCAGGTCAGTGTGGGCGCATGCGCAGTGCCGTGCTCGGCTCCCTGTAAAGATGTCTGAGACGGGGAGGGAGCAGAGGAGAAGACCAGACTTTCAGGAACAGGACCCACTGCGCTCCGCTTTAACCCAGTCCAGGTGAGTCCAGAACGGCTCAGAACCGTCCGGCCCGGTCCCGTGACCCGGCTGACGGGCCGAGGAACCGAAGGGGCACGGTTAGCCCGGCAGAGCGCTGCTCGGCTCGGAAATAAACGCGATAAACCTCTGCAGGGAGCGGAGCGCTGGGCAGGGGCGGGTCCGCCATCTTAAGTGCGAAGCAGCGCCATCAACAACCGCATCCGTGGCTTTGTAGCGGGGCCGTGTGAGCGGTGCGGACGGCCCCAGAGCCCCTTCACAGAGCCGGGTCACGGGGGGCTCGGACAGGCCGCTGCGAGGCCCTCTTGCCGCGGTCTGGAGCTGCTGTGAGAGGCTCGGGAGAGACTCGGAGCTAAAGCCGAAGCCTTTGTTTCCTCCCTCCGCTTTCCCGCCTCCTCCTCCGTGTTTGTGCGCGCGGGCCTCACGGCGCATGCGTGTAACCGCTGCGCTGCGCTCGACAGAAAAACAGCAGCGCTTTTACCGAGCGATTTACCGATTTTCCCTGCTCAAATGATCTCCGGATCACACAGCAGCTCACCGTAAAGTCCCCGTGAATGATTTATCAACACGATCTGCCATTTTAGCCCCTGTTCCCGCGCTCTCAGTGTGCTGTTCGTCTACACAGCTGCCGCCGCTGCAGAGCTGTTTATCTACCGCATATGCACAGTGTCAACCTACCGCTGACCCTCCAGAGCTGTTTACCGCACACCACGGTATAAATATACCTCTAAACCCTAGACCTGTTTTATCTACCGCATATAAACCTACAGCTAACCTCCAAACCTGGTCCTAACCCTCCAGACCTCCCCATCTACCACATATCTACGGTATAAACCTCCTGCCCCAGAGCTGTTTATCTAGCGCAGACTACGGTATAAACCTACATTTAACCCTCCGGAGTTGTTTATCTACCACATATATAAGGTAAGCTACGTAACACTTCCCCTTAACCCAAGAGCTGTTTATTTACCACACACTACGCAAACCTGCCCCAGTGTTTCCGCGGGGCATTAAAAAGCAAGTCATGAAATAAATTGTGCCAAAATGAAGGCTTTATATGTCATTAACAGGCATTACATTGGATTAAATCTAAATCCTCTGTCTGCAAATTATAAGAAATTAAATATTTACAGATTTTTGTTTATTTGTGGTATTACAAAATATAGTATTTGGGCATTAAAAAGCACTGAATTTGACTTTCTGCTAACCGTCTAAACCCTGCTAACCCTCCAGAGCTGTTTAACTACAGTACACATGCCCCTAAAACCTCCAGAGCTGTTAACCCTGGTCAGACTCACGCTTCTACCACATTAACCTTGGTCCCTAACTTCCCTAACCCCAGGCCCAGCTCCTCCAGAGGTTATGCTCATTTTAAATAGAAACAGAATCTTCCACCGCAGCAAATTGATTGACAAATAAATGAATGACATCACAGACTCGCCACTATGGGCTAGGCGGCGCTAAATTTGTCTATACTAAAATATTAGTCGTCATTATATTGAATAGAAATTTAAATTAGTTTTTATTTGATTTAATCAGGGACAATGTACAAAGACATTTGTCCACAAAAGAAGAAGAGACGTGACGTGCAGGTTATTTCTTGGACAGGTTGATGTTATAAAAGTGAATAAAGTATTTACAGAATATTACTTGGAAGCATTACTTCACTCGCATCACAAAAACCCTTTTCACGTCAGGAAACTATCGCTCACCGTTTACATCGTTCATCACAGTCATACAAAATAGACTTTTTTATACTTATTAGATTTGTGTTTTCGCGAATTAATAGATTTACCAAAAACTCTCCAGGATGTATGCTAAAAGATAATACTAAATGTATAAAATAAGTTCCAGAGTTTCAGAGCTTTGAGACCGTTTTTCTGAAGGGAAAAGAGAATTTTTTTCTGAAAATGGGTTCCACTGGGCATATAAAAACATTAAATTATGTGTGCCTTAAATGTCAATTAAAAAGCCTTGAATTGGATCCAAACTGGCATTAAATCTAAACTTATAGTAAAATTAGGACATGGCTCAACAGTTTTTACTGAGTGCGTTTACAAGGGCTCGAAATTCACGGTTATTATCGGGAGTTTTTAATTCTCCGGTTTTGTCTTTGATCATATAAATTCAGTTTCCCGATTATAAAATCCCGAAAATAACAGTTTCTCGATTTTGAGAAACCCGGATTTTCCGGCTGGGATTTTCCGTCAGTAACCGGGATATAACTTCATGTAAACGCTATTTTCCGGTTTTAAGAAACTTCCCATTTCTTGCGCATGCGCTGTTAATCGTAAACAAACACGGTGGCGGTGAGTCCGAAGAGCTCCTGTTTCTGGAGTCAAGAGGAGACAGAGTTTTATATTTTAACCATGAAAGAACTAAAAGTAGAGAATATTTAAGATGGAAAGAAGCCTCGTAATGTGGATTTATGCAAAACTGTCGGCGACCGTTTCAAGGCGGCTGGTTTTCCTCCAGACACAGAGGAGTCGACCACAATACAGAGACGGATTAACTTTTTCATCCACTAACTATCGGTAAACTTCATCGGCTCCACTCTCTCACACCGGCCCCGGCTACAAACCTTCTCCCAGAGCTCCCGGGTCCGCGTCGGTGATAAAGACTGACCCAGGACGGGTACAGAATTATCCACAATCTGCCGTCACTGTCGTAGCTCAGGATGTAGAGGATGCGCAAAACATTGAGCCCAAAGTCACTCAAAAGAACAAGCCCCGCAATAAGACACACATTTATGCTTTTCATATTTTCAGCGTATTGTGCTCAAATATGTAATGTATGCGCCTGCGCGGTAGGGCTGGGAACTTCGGTCGTTTAGTCGACTAATTGGTCGATGCCGTCGCGGTCGACCAAGATTTTCATTGGTCGACTAGACTACAGTGCAGGGGCTTTCAATTGCAGCATCCATCCATCAATCCATTTTCTTCCACTTGTCCGTTGCCGGGTCGTGGGGGCAGCTGTTGGAGCTGCCCAAATCACATAGCACCAGCCCCTATGGCTTCTCCTGCAGGTGGTGGGTCCACAGAAGGACGGCCTCATGGTTCCAAACGGGCCTGTTGGTCTCTCATAGGGGGCCCATTCACTCTCTCATTCATACACCAGTGTACGCAGACACTGGAGGCAAGGAGGGTGAAGTGTCTTGCTCAAGGCCACAACGACAATATGCACCTTCAGGAGGCGGGATTCGAACCCCCGACCTTCCGATCATGAGACGACCCGCTCTACCATCTGCGCCACCGTTTTTATAATGGTTTTTAATAATTGAATTTGTTTTTTTTTTTTGGTCGACTAATCGCTACATGTGCCATACTCTTGGTCGACCAACCATTTCCTTGGTTGATTACAGCCCTACTGCGCGGACAGACCTTAAATTGGAAAAGCCGGGTTTCCTTATTTGATCATGTAAACAAGGAATTTGAGTTTCCCGATTTCTCAGTGTCATACAAACACCATATCCCGAAAACTGCCATAACCGGAATGTAGCGAATAATCGGGAATTTTGAGCACTTGTAAACGCACTCACTGTTAATAAATCATAATTACCAAACTGATCGTTTAAAGCAGGGGTTCCCAAACTTTACAGGCCGTGACCCCAAATATCACTCACCAACACGTCAGACGCAGCGCCGGCTCCAGAACAAACTGACTGAGGGTGCATTCGAGTTTCAAAAGGGTGCAAATAGACTTTCTCGCCATTGAAATACATTGTGATGCCTTTAAAACTGAGGTTGCAAAAATTTCAAAATCTTGCACCCCGGTAGATCCGGGCCTGGTCTTAGATTATATATCTTATAATCTAAGGAGCAAAATATCGACAATCTGGTTTCATGATGTTCGTTTGGATTCTGTGTTTTAACATTTGGCTTAATTTCACTAAAATCTGCCTGTTTTCAATCATGAAAACATCAAATTCAATGTCAGAAATGTAAAAATATTGTTTCAAAAATCATCCTGGGACCATCACTTTAGGAGCCACAGCTCTGAAACATATTCAGCTGCAGTTTGAGCTGAAATTGACCACTTTGTTTGGCTCAAAAGCGGTCTGTTTTGTCCAATCTTAAGGAATGAAAACGGAGCAATACTGATTACTTGTTACGTAATCAGTATTGCTCCGTTTTGGGGTATGGTCCGATGCTGCGGGTGTGTAGGGTCTATTTTGTTTTGCTGTTGTTTCCTTGTTGCCATTTTGTTCCTTTTGTTGTTCCACTATGTTCTTGTGAAATGATGATTTTAATTGTATTGATTTTGGGGGTGGGCGCTTATAAGCTCTTGCTTCGGCCCACTCCTTTTGAGCAGAGTGTTTGCTTCTCAAATAAACAAATAAACTAAACTTTATAACTGATGTACGCTGTTTTCGCACAAATGTCTTGGTTTACTAATAGGGCTGTCCAGATTCGATATTTTGACGCTTCATGTCGGCCGATACTAATCCCGATCCCGTCTTCTTGTATTATTAAAATGTGATTAAAAAAAAATTTTTTTTAATGTTGATCCGCCGATAATTGCGTCGCGCGATTCTCGTATCGATACAAAAGCGCCCGTATCGATATTTAAACAGCTATTTTTGGGGAAATATTCATTGCAGCATTACTCTTTGGTCCTGCACTTTTACTCCCACCTGCTACCGCTAGATGGCAGCGCACCGCGCAGCCCGCTTGAGTAACACTAGAATCCAGTGAACGTTGGAGAAACACAGGGAGAGTTTACCATGGAGATATGAGACGCTCCGGGGCACTTTTAAAACTCTACATTTGGCCTCACTTTGGCTTTTACAGCAACGACAGAGACCTGGATTATTACGAGAGCCTGTGTCTCACCACTGCAGTACTACGACACAGGTTTAAAAAGAGCCTGCGGCATTTAGTTTCCCCTCTGCTTCGTTTATGTGCTACTGCTAACACAAAAAGATTTCGAAGAGATGAGTGCTGTCGTCACGGTGATGCCAGTGTTGTCATTATGTCCCTGATCTACGAGTGACACCCGTTGTGGTGCAGATAAGATTTTAAATGCCCCATCTGAGTTATTGTATATTTTAATGAATGAAACCCATAATAGTTATTACTGATCGCTAAGGACTCCCAGCTATAGAAATACTAGAAAACGTGCATCCCCAGTAATGGGTTTCATTACTAGGTTTCCAAGAAATCTGTTTTCCGTTCAAAGTTACATAATCACCATAAACGCCACAGTCACAAGCACATTAGTGAAAAGCATTATTGTCATAAGATAGATCGATCAAATGTATTTGATACAAATCTAATGAAGGTGGACTAGTTTATTGAATAGTTGTTTCTAGGGCTGAACGATTAATTGCATTTGCAATTTTATCGCGATATTACAGAACGCGATTTCGTAATCGCAGGGCACGCGATTTGGGAAGTAAATGGAGCAACGAGATATGGCAGCAAAGTCCGCTCCGTCGCGTGCTTTTGTTTACGTCTCAGTCTAGTTAAGGTGCGCGGTAGATTGTGGATGTACAGTGAAAATATCAGCGTTTATCATGCAGCCACCGCGAAGGAATATTGCTTTTCTCTGTTAGCATTGCGTTAGCCACAGCGCTAATCACGCCATTCCGTCGCCGCTACTACACGCTCTGATGATCACAGAAACTCCCTCACCTCCGGATTCTACGCCTCTGCCTCCACAGACATATATAGGTGAGTCTGTGCTGATTGGTTTGTGGCTCAGTTTAGGGGGCTTATGTTTGGGAATGTTGTGGATAAAGAACTTATCTCAAAAGCATAAAGACGTTTCATGACCATTAAGTATCCGCGGAGGCCATGTGCCTTTATTTACCTTTGCGTCTACCGCATATCCGCTCCGTAGGTCGTACAGACGCAAGATATAAACACTAAACTGCAGTATGAAAAGGGTTGGTAACTAGGATCCGAGGCAGGAGTCCGTGTCATGTCTTATTTTGCTGAGGAAATGTGCTGTTTAAGCTGAAATGTCACTAAATGACTGCGAGTCAAAGATACGTGTCTGTGTCTGGCACCTCATGTCGCCGTCTCCTTGTGTCAGTGTTCTTTTCTTTCTTCATATTGTCCAAAGTTACATCCCAAAACCAAAATGCTTCTCCTAATTCCACTGTGTTTTGGCGTGTGCTCCATCTGGCCTCTCCGTGTCCATCAATAACGCGCATCTGAAGCAACTACAAGTCGCAGCTCAGACTGGGATTTGATTGGCCGAAATAATAAAGTACTGTTTAATAAATTAAATAGCTTATTTTGTATTAATTGGGAGTTTGATTTCCTAAAACTTTTCCAACTAGTTAAAGCAGACGTTTGTTCTTACTTTCCTGCACTTTAGTATGGGTGATGTTACTGACTGGATCAGTGAGGTTTTTTTTTTTTTAATATCTATATAATTTAGCATTTATTTATAGACTGTACTGTTAAGTTCAGACAGTTTAAGAAGTGCAGTCCACACAAATTTTGAATAGGTCAAGCAACAATTTTGTTGCAATTTTCACTTCAAATATTGTTTATTATGAAACAGGCTGATTTATTGCTTGTGTTAGGTGAAAACTACATGAGAAGAGGACCTTGCAACAATAATCGCATATTTAATCGCAATCGCAATATTGAAGAAAAAAAAATCGCAATTAGATTATTTCTCAAAATCGTTCAGCCCTAGTTGTTTCCAAAGTTAGTAAAAAAATAAGCGCAATAATCGTCTAATATTTCAATATCGGGATATATTGTATCGGGATACGTATCGTATCGCCTGAGACTAGGCGATACACACCCCAAATAAATAAATATATAAATAAAAAGAAGGCCTTTAAGGCCCTGTCCATACGAAGTCAAGCTGAGGACCAAACGCAAAGATATTTTATCAATCCAGTGTATCGTCCATACGAGTCCGGCGTTTTGGGGGTCTGTAAACGAACATTTTCCAAACTAGGTCCCAGAGTGGAAAGATCTCAAAACGCCGTTTACGTGGCGCCGTTGTTACAACGTCTCCGCAACTTTTACTAAAACGATGACATCACAGCACAGGGGTGGAGTCTGTTATCCATAATCTACTGACCTTATAATGAGTTTTACTCATGGATCTATGATGGTTTTACTCCGCTCCGTTTTGCTCCACTGTAATCCGCAAGCCACAGGTGATAAGTAGAAAAACACGGCCGAGTCAGTCTCTGTTGTTGGACAGACAGTCAAAGTCCGGTCACTGACAGGTTTTTCTGCTTTAGTCCCCTTACGTCTGAAGAATAAACTCGCCTCCTCGTCTCTTCCGTAAATCATAATCCTTGAATCCGTTTAATTTTCACTGTTTACATTCCAGAAAGGTTTACTGCGCATGCGCCCTCTACATCTTGTTCTATTATCTGCGTTAGCGTCACAGCGCCACACACAGGCCTGGCAGATGAATCACACCGTTTTCACAGACCTGAGTCGACCCATGTGGACGCACACATTTACTAAGCTGGCTTCGTGCTTACAAAGAACGTTTCTGAAAATATAAGCGTTTTGTCTTCGTGTGGATATAGCCTAAATATGAGACTATTACCGGCATTTCTCTGTAGATGAAATACTTTGGAATAATCATCCGAATTTATAATAAAAGTAAAATTTTGTACCATTTTAGATAAACATGTATAGGTATCCTTTAGTCAAACTGAAGCTAAAGTCTTTAGACACGTTTATTATGCATCATTTGTAAACGTCATTCAGAAAAAGGTTCGACGATGTAGATAATAAAGGTCACTGCAGTAACATCAGTAACTACTGTGGCAGTGGTTTTCATTTTCAAACTCTAGCGTTTTAGTTGTTTTCTGTCATTTTCCACGTGTTTTTCATCATTTTGACCATTTTGGTTCCCGTAATGACGTCCTACATGTGTGGTTACAGAGTGGACGAGTCCAAGATGGCGTCTGATCCGGCTTCAGCGAAGGGAGACGACGGCCCCGCCTCCTCACAAGCTCCGCCCCTCTCACCAAACACTCCCGCCAAGCCTCCAGAACTCCCAGGTAACGACATGTTTGGTATCCACGTGTAGCACAAAAGGCTGCATGCACCATAATATATTCTTTTGTTTTTAAATAATACTTACTCAAGTACAAATGACAGAACATACCATTTATTGTATAATTTATCTAAGTTCTATGAGCCTAAATGTTACTATTGCTCCTATCCTATTGTGTGGCCATTAATAAATGATTGTGATTTTGAACACTGCCCTACAGTGATGGATTTCAAATCTTTTGTTTCAATAGTAAAACTATATAAAAAAAGAAAAAAAAAAAAATCCTTTTTAAAGTGGTTAAATCTTAGGACAATTTTCGCCTTCTCAATTGCACTTAGGATGATAAGCTGTACATTTCTTGGGGGACTCCAAACCTTGTCCAAACCCCCACTTAACGTGTCTGACATGGTCATATCTGTCAGACACACAATTTTGGAGAAGCACATTATAGAAATCGATTCATAATGATGTATCAGACGTGTGATCAATCCAGTAATTCCCCAGTTCTTTTTGCTCAGTGATACTTTAGTATGGCACGTGCGAGTTTGCAGCCCTGAAATGTACTCGGTTCAGGTGGGGGTCAAGAGGTTAACTTGTTTATACGTCAATAAACTAAACTGGGTGCAGAGTAGACTAATCCCTGGAGTGTGTGTTGCAGATGAGCTGGTGCAGGCGGGCTGGTCTAAATGCTGGAGTCGCAGAGAGAATCGTCCGTATTATTTTAACAGATTCACCAATCAGAGCCTGTGGGAGGTGCCGGTCCTGGGTCAGCACGACGTCATCGTGAGTGTGTCCTCCGTTAACCCCTGACCTCTGACCCTGTACAGTACTGACCTCTCTCTCTGCAGTCTGACCCGCTGGGGCTGAACGCGGCGCCGGCCGAAGGCGACGCCAACGGCCGAAAGAGACGGATGTCAGAGGAGCAGAGCAGCAACAAGCGGCCCAAGGTCTGTCTGAGTAACCCGCTCTCTGCAGGGTTAATAAAGCCTGGTTTTAAAATCGTAGGCAGATTTCTCAAACCTGAGAGCCCTCACACACGGAGATAAAAACAGTTTGAGTCATAAAGTGTGTGGTGCAGCCACACGGAAAAATCAGCACGTCAAACACCCATTTCACTCACGACTAGGGCTGGGGACCGTTAAACGACACCAGTCTGGTATCGGCAAAAAGTTTAAGGTTCTGCTTGTATCGAAAAAGTGAAAGTATGGAAAAGAGGAACTGAAAAAAATCTGTTGAGATCCAAGTTTTGATGCTTTGGGTCCAGGCAGTGGCGTAGCAAGGGTACCGGGGGCCCCAATAGGGCTGGGCATGACGATACTAGACCGTCTTACGATCTCCAGAGTTGACGATCTGTCATTTTTGTGGGAGCGTTTTATCACGGTTCTAGGCACCTCTGCACAGTTGACTCTTTTCACCGTCAGTGAAGTAAACCCAAGCCGCGCACTTACTGCAACGCAATGTCGGACGCTAATGCGAGCGTTTGGCAGCGAGCCGCAAATCTACAACCAGGCTCCTCAATCTGGAGCTTTTAAACCCAGTGTTCTATCTTTATTTCAGCTGTGTTTGTGTCAGTGTTTTTCCCAATGGCCACTGGCTGCTCTGCTTTACGACCGCAACACTGGAGGCCGCCATTGCTGCAGTACCTCCATATAGCTGCTAGTAATGCTTGAAAAGCATTGGACGTTAGACACAGTAAAAACAACTTTAACTCCTGGTTTATATTTTTTAAACACTTTCTACGGCTACATATTCGTCCTGAGATAACACTGGGTTAGTCACAGTTAAAGAAACCAGGCTGGTTTTTGATGTTTTTATTTTTTTTTAATCTTGTACTAATGCTGCGTTTACACATAAGCACGATGCGTTACGAATGCCACAAATGCACATTCGTGGCCAAGGATCACGAATTTGATGATTCGGGGTCGAGGTTTCACGCGCCGCCACTAACTGTTGCGACCTGTTACTACGCGTTACGATTAATGGCACGAATTATTACGCACGGTCACGAATATGCGTCCCGCGCTGCTGCGTGGTGTTGCGCGCTGCCGCGGGCTGTTACGGGTCACTGGGAATATTCGCGTTCTGTCCGAAATCTGTCAAGAATTGGGCGAATGTGGAGTGATCTTCTTCCACCGGGTTGGAGGCGGAGCAGAGGCCGTGCTCTCCCCTGAGTCATTGGGCTCGTCTGGCTCCAACTCCCGAACATCAGGTACGACCGCAGGAGGAAGAAACACTTTCAGCACCCCGAGGAGCGGCAGTGGCTCGGGGTGCTGAAAGTGTTTCTTCAGGTGCTGTCCGTGGCTTGGAGCGCGGATTGACCGACTTTGTGACACTTTTCCTTGGCGTAGCTACTGCAGGTACCAACATTTACTTTGGGCGTAGCGTGGGTTTCTGTCAATTTTGAGCATGAAAACAGTGATTCTGCTCCACGAATGCTCTACGAATGCTCCACGAATGCTCTCACGCTGAATTACGAAGCGCCACTACTCCTCACGAAAGGACACGCTCCGCTGCGAACTCCACGAACAGAGGGGGATTCGTGACATTCGTGGAAGATTTTTTGACAGACAAAAACTTTCTCCACGAACGTCACGAATGTCACGAACTGATGCGTTCTGTTAAGAATCCCATTGAGATGCGTTAAGTCACGTCACGAACGTCACGAATGACGGAAAAATGCCATTCGTAACGCATCGTGCTTATGTGTAAACGCAGCATAATGAGGGTCAGACTGGTAGCATTAGAGCTGCACGAGCTACACGTCACGCAAAGGCCGGGTCTACAGTGGAGATCCCGCCCTTATTGGGAACATGCTTCGTCAGAGCAGGGGAGGAGGAGTCTGTAAATCCGCCATGATTTCCTCCTCGAACGTGGTCATTATGGTAAACGGGGAGGAGTGAGGAGGAGTTGTTTATTCTTTTTAACGGTCTATGGTTTTTCCCCCGTAACGCCACTGCTCTGCGTAGATCACAGCGTGTGTTTATTTATTTACCTGGCGACACATGTGCAGAGAAGCGAGTGTGTCCTTCGTCCTCACAGTTTTGTAGGCGCTGCATCTTTGTCATTTGTTTAATTTAAATCCTGGGCCGTGTTCACAAATGCGCTGTTTATCCATGTCTTTGAAAACATAAGACTTGTCCAACTTTGTTGAATTACTTGGTCAAGTAATAACTTATGGTAACTATCTGCTTCCGGTTAGCACAAAAATAACACTGTGCAAATGAGTGATAGTATCTTTGACCAATTTGTGGTGGTTATATGGTAATTCTGCTGGTCTTCTAGTGGTTATACGGCGTATACCTGTGTATCACGTAGACTAAACCACTGGTCACATCTGTGTCTGGGGGGGCACAAGCATCTTGGGGGACGGGCACGGCCTCCTATGGCCCGCCCATAGCGACGGGTATGCGCTGTATCACAGCAACTTGACGTCATGAGGGAAAAGGCGAGGCAAGTTTATTTGTAGAGCACAATTCATACACAAGGCAATTCAAAGTGCTTCACAGTTGCATAAAATTACAAGAAAACAAATCAAATCAATCATTAAAACATCAACATAAAAAATAAACAATGACAGTAAAAGTCAAGAGTGCAGATAAAATACTTTCAGTTTTCATATGCTCGGGTAAAAAGAGCTGTTTTCAGCCTGGATTTGAACATTGTCAGAGTTGAGGCCTGTCTCACATCCTCATGAAGACTGTTCCAGATTTTAGCTGCATGAAACTGAAACGTGTTTATTGACTCTGGGAACCACCAGGAGACCCCTCCATGAAGTTCTCAGGGCCTGAGAAGATGCTAAACAGCAACAGACACCAACAACAAGCCTTTACCAAACTTAGTGTTACTATTTTACTTTTATTGTCTGGAGTTTTATTGTGTTTTTTAATGTATTGCTGGGTTGCAGGTGACATCACTGCATTCCAAAGGCCAATACTATTATATGGAGGAAAAATTGTTTGGTCTTGTACAGATCATGGACCCAGTGACTGAAATGTAATGATCATTTTTGTAATTCATACTCTTTCTTTTGAGCTACGACTTGTGAAAGTGTAATGTTGTTAATAGGAAAAACTTGGTCCTGCCCCCTAAGTCTAACAGCTTCTTGAAAAGTGTCAAAATATCCACAAAAATTAGATGGAAAAACGGATAGAAATGAAAAAAAAGTGATGAAAAAGCAACAAAAACGTGCAAAAAAAAACACGACAACAAAAAGAGACAAACAAAACACAATCAGTTTTGCAGGTCTTAGCTTTCAAATGAGCCGTTTTTTAACACTTTTTGTGTGGCTTTTTCATCACTGGTTTACGTCTCATTTTTGCCACCTCTTTGACTCTTTTAAAAAAAAAATTATTTAATTTATTTTTTTCCAGAAGCTTTTAGATTTGGGTAAAGTCAAACTGGAGACATTATGCTCTGTTCAGGTGAGGGTGAAGAGGTTACGGTTAAAGGGGAGAATCGGGCTCGTTATCCTAACCAGCGAACTCTACTTTATTTATTCATCTACTAAACATATAAGATCAGACTTTATTGATCTCATAATGGAGAAATGTATAGTTCCTATTGTTGACCTTTAAGAGACAGTTTTGTAAAATGAGACTCTACAGAAGCTCAGAAGTTTAAAGTAGCGACTTTCGCATAATATACATTGGGGTAGGCCAGTTTGTTTGGTGGAGGCCGATTTTCTTCGTCAAAAGACAAAGGGCCGGACCGTCCAATTGTGGCCTTATGCTTCCGCCGATGGCTCCGCTCCAACATCACTATTGGAGAAAGCTCCTGATCGGTCGACGCTCGCAAAGCTTCAAAACGCACCGCACATGGATCTCTCGGCGCTCTCCGAGGCGCGTCCACCATATATTTTGACTCTGAACCTGAACGTGCGATCACTTTCTAAAATGCCAGTGTTGTATCATACAGTGCCTTGCGAGTATTTGGCCCCCTTGAACTTTTCAACCTTTTGCCACATTTCAGGCTTGGTAAATGACCCCCTCAGATTGGTTAGAGACCAATTTATTTACATTTGTCCTATTTTGCAAAAGCATTTCGTACTCAGAGCGCCAAATATATAGCCAGAAACACAGATCTAAAACCGTATTAGCTTACATTGCAAGCTCACCCCCAGGTCCCCCAGCAGCAGCACTGCGACCACCAAATGTGACAGTGTGCATAAGAGGTACAGTGCCTTGCGAAAGTATTCGGCCCCCTTGCCACATTTCAGGCTTCAAACATAAAGATATAAAACTGTAATTTTTTTTTGAAAAACCAACAACAAGTGGGACACAATTATGAAGTGAAACGAAATTTATTGGATATTTCAAACATTTTTAACAAATAAAAAACTGAAACATTGGGCGTGCAAAATTATTCAGCCCCTTAAGTTAATACTTTGTAGCGCCACCTTTTGCTGCGATTACTGCTGTAAGTCGCTTGGGGTTTGTCTCTATCAGTTTTGCACATTGAGAGACTGAAATATTTGCCCATTCCTCCTTGCAAAACAGCTGGAGCTCAGTGAAGTTGGATGGACAGCGTTTGTGAACAGCAGTTTTCAGTTCTTTCCACAGATTCTCGATTGGATTCAGGTCTGGACTTTGACTTGGCCATTCTAACACCTGGATAAGTTTATTTGTGAACCACTCTATTGTAGATTTTGCTTTATGTTTTGGATCATTGTCTTGTTGGAAGACAAATCTCCGTCCCAGTCTCAGGTCTTTTGCAGACTCCATCAGGTTTTCTTCCAGAATGGTCCTGTATTTGGCTCCATCCATCTTCCCATCAATTTGAACCATCTTCCCTGTCGCTGCTGAAGAAAAGCAGGCCCAAACCATGATGCTGCCACCACCATGTTTGACAGTGGGGATGGTGTGTTCAGGGTGATGAGCTGTGTTGCTTTTACGCCAAACATAACGTTTTGCATTGTTGCCAAAAAGTTCGATTTTGGTTTCATCTGACCAGAGCACCTTCTCCCACAGTGTTTGGAATAACGGAGTCATGTCTCAGTCATTCCACACGCGCCAGTGGCGCCACACACACAACAGCTAAACCGAGAATCGAGCAGAGATGGTGGCGATATAAGCACTACTTCAAGTTTATTGCGAGCAAAGGCAAGAACGTACATGTAATGTGTACATTATGTCCAGGGGTGAAAACTCTTTCGACATCCGTTGCAAGTAACTCAAATTTAATAAAGCCTCTCACAACGACACACGCGTCTACAAAGTTAGTGGCCAAAAACACCAGTACCTCCACCACAGATGATGGCACGCCATCCACTGTTTACTTTTCTTACAAAGATAAGTGGTAAGTGAAGGCCGTATAAACATCTTGCTGTTTGTCGACGTGCAACAAATATCAAAAGTTATATACAAACACCTGTCTGTTCTACTCATTCAATTGATTTGTGAAAACTGCACACAAAAAACATTGATATTTAGCAACTTTTTTTTTAACAGCAACGCAAATAGTTACTTTCACTGGTAATGGTAAAAGAAATTATTCATTATGTGGTAAAACCTTTTACGTTCATTTTCAATCAGTCCTTTCTTACTGGCACCTTCCCAAGAGAAATTAAAATTGCAAAAGTAGTCCCAATATATAAAAACGGAAATAAACATATATTCGATAACTACAGACCTATCTCGCTTCTGCCGCAATTCTCCAAGATCTTGGAAAAGTTATTTGTAATTCGGCTTGACAATTTTGTTGACAAATACAATTTGTTAAGTGAACATCAATATGGTTTTCGATCAAATCTATCGACTACAACTGCAATCATGGCTCTTGTGGAAGACTTGGCTACAGCAACAGATAATAGTGAATATGCAGTGGGTGTTTTTATCGATCTGAGCAAGGCCTTTGACACCATAGACCATACAAGGCTTTTAAATAAGATTGAAAGGTTTGGTGTCAGGGGACCTGCATATGCTTGGCTGGAAAGTTATCTTGGCAACAGATACCAATATGTACATATACACAATGTCGACTCTGAAAAAAAACTTATCACACATGGAGTTCCACAAGGTTCTATTCTGGGTCCAAAATTGTTTATAATGTATATTAATGATGTCTGTGAAGCTTTGAAAAACGTAAAATGTTTATTATATGCAGATGATACCAGCCTGGAAAGGATCTGAAAAAACTCCTTTCCACAGTAGAAGACGAGCTCACAGTTCTAAAAAAAATGGTTTGATCTAAACAAACTTTCAATGAATCTGAGTAAAACAAAATATATCATTTTTGGAAATGGAAAAGTTAGTGTCCATACCAGTCTAAAAATAAATGATATTGAAATTGAACGAGTTCAAGCAAATACATTTTTAGGAGTTATCATTGATGGAAAACTTGAATGGATATCGCATACAAGTACATTAAAAACAAAGTTAGCAAAAACCATTGCTGTAATTGGTAAAATGAAAACTATACTTGATAAAAAATCTCTTCTATTACTGTATAACTCCCTCATACTTCCTTACCTAAATTATGGCTTGGAAATATGGGGAAACAATTACACATCCAATACTCATCCTATTTTTCTAATCCAATAAAAGGCAATAAGAATCATCACTAAAGCAGATTTCTATGCACCAACAACCCCCATTTTTGTAGAGCTAAATCTATTGAAAATCCATGATCTTGTTGATCTAAATACTTTAGTAATAGTGTACAAAGCACATAATAATCTTCTCCCTCCAAACATCCAGCAGCTTTTTGAACACAGGGAAAGTCCGTATAACCTCCGAGGAACTGCCATATTCAAAAAAGCAAAAGCTAAAAAGAATAAAAAAAGTCGATGTATTTCTGTAAGAGGTGTTAATCTGTGGAACGATTTGGAAGACCATTTAAGTCTTAAAGTTGTACAAGTCTTCTATCATTCAAAAATATATAAGTTAAGGATGAACAAAGTAAGAAACTAGTGAAAAGACTTTAATAGATCCATAATGAATGCATTTAAATGATGACATGATTTAGTTAAAATAAATTAATGTAAAACAAAATGTATATTTACATATATATTGGAGTGTTGAAATTTATGTTAAAATCAATTCTAAATACATGCTTATTTCTCTTCTGTTTGACACTTGATATTGTTTACTATTAATGTTTGTGTTTGTTTTCTCGTGGAAGTCTGTAAATTGGGTTTAGGCACAATAAGTTTTTTACTTCAGCCTAAACCCTTTCGGTCGTGTTGTGCACGAAATATTGAGATGCTTGTTTTATGTTTAAAAGAATAAAAATGAAAATGACCGAATAAACTACTACTACTACTAATGAGTTACTTTCATTATAGAGTAATTCAGTTACTAACTCGGTTACTTTTTGGAACAAGTAGTGAGTAACTATAACTAATTACTTTTTTAAAGTAACGTTCCTAACACTGGTCTCCCAGGTGGCTTGTGGCAAACTTTAAACGACACTTTTTATGGATATCTTTAAGAAATGGCTTTCTTCTTGCCACTCTTCCATAAAGGCCAGAGTTGTGCAGTATACGACTGATTGTTGTCCTATGGACAGAGTCTCCCACCTCAGCTGTACATTTGTGCAGTTCATCCAGAGTGATCATGGGCCTCTTGGCAGCATCTCTGATCAGTTTTCTCCTTGTATGAGCTGAAAGTTTAGAGGGACGGCCGGGTCTTTGTAGATTTGCAGTGGTCTGATACTCCTTCCATTTCAATATTATCGCTTGCACAGTGCTCCTTGGGATGTTTAAAGCTTGGGAAATCTCTTTGTATCCAAATCCGGCTTTAAACTTCTCCACAACAGTATCTCGGACCTGCCTGGTGTGTTCCTTGTTCTTCATGATGCTCTCTGCGCTTTAAACTGACCTCTGAGACTATCACAGAGCAGGTGCATTTATACGGAGACTTGTTTACACACAGGTGGATTCTATTTATCATCATTAGTCATTTAGGTCAACATTGGATCATTCAGAGATCCTCACTGAACTTCTGGAGAGAGTTTGCTGCACTGAAAGTAAAGGGGCTGAATAATTTTGCACGCCCAATTTTTCAGTTTATTTGTTAAAAATGTTTGAAATATCCAATAAATTTCGTTTCACTTCATGATTGTGTCCCACTTGTTGTTTCTTTACAAAAAAATAGTTTTACATCTTTGTTTGAAGCCTGAAATGTGGCAAAAGGTCAAAAAGTTCAAGGGGGCCGAATACTTTCGCAAGGCACTGTATATGGCCTAGTGGGGTGTTCTGCTAAGAAATTTAAAAGAATTGAATGTATTTTTCACATTTTTAGAGAAGTTTAATGGTCGTTTGATCTCTGATTTGTGTAATATTCCTTAAAATCATTGTGTGGGGCAGAGGTTCTATGATGGAGGTTATGGCCCCCGGGCCTGACGTACGTTGACTCCCCCTGATACACTTAAAAAAAAAAAGACTCAACAAATGTGTGTTTTTTTTGGGTCAGACCTACAAAGATATGTCAGTTTGTGAATCGTCTAAAGCTTCATAGGAGCTTCAGCCTTGACACATTTACAACAGGCCCATTATCCTCAAACACGCCATGTTCGAATACTAACGCTTTGCTGAAATGGACGAAAACGTCACATTTAGGAATGACTAAACCAAGACTGAGCAACCACTCTGGTCACGTGACTGAGAGCGGCCACACTGGTCCCGTGACTGAGAGCGGCCACTCTGGTCACGTGACTGAGGGCGGCCACTCTGGTCACGTGACTGAGGGCGGCCACTCTGGTCACGTGACTGAGAGCGGCCACTCTGGTCACGTGACTGAGAGCGGCCACTCTGGTCCCGTGACTGAGAGCGGCCACACTGGTCCCGTGACTGAGAGCGGCCACACTGGTCCCGTGACTGAGAGCGGCCACTCTGGTCACGTGACTGAGAGCGGCCACACTGGTCACGTGACTGAGAGCGGCCACTCTGGTCACGTGACTGAGAGCGGCCACTCTGGTCACGTGACTGAGAGCTGCCACTCTGGTCACGTGACTGAGAGTGGCCACACTGGTCCCGTGTGTGTGTGTTCCAGGTGGAGCCTAGCACGCCCATCTCTCCCTCCACGCCTGGAGTCAAACCCTGGGCCCCGGAGGAGAGGCAGACGCTCACTTCGCCTTCTACACCGTCTACACCCACTGCACCCGCCACAACGGGTGTTCCTGCTGCCCCAGCCACGCCCTCCACGCCCAGCCCCGCCCCCTACAAACCCGCCGTGTGAGTACCACTGGATCCTTGCGTCCATTACTAGACTAGTAGAGTTTATTTTGACTGTAGTGAGGTTTATTTTGCAGGATCTACTGGGACCTGGATGTTCAGACTAATGCAGTGATCAAAGAGAGACCTCCTCTTCCTCTGCTGCCTCCTCATCCAGAGATCGAACTACAGAGAGCTCAGCTGGTCACCAAGCTGCGGCAGCACTACCACGAGCTGTGCCTGCAACGAGAGGGTACTACTACTGCTACTGCACTACTTAATACTACAACTACTACTCCTGCTTATACTGTGACACACCTATCCTTGTGTGTGTGCAGGTATAGACCCTCCTCGAGAGTCCTTTAACCGCTGGCTCCTGGAGAGAAAAGTCATCGACAAAGGCCTAGACCCTCTTCTGCCGAGCGAATGCGACCCGCCAATCTCTCCCTCCATGTTCAGGGAGGTGATGGGCGACATCCCCATACGGTAAATGTCACCCTAACAAGACCAAACATACACAATTTTCCCCTGAAAGGCACCTTATCGTCCCAAACGTCACCTACATTTATTTTATTTATTTATTTAAGATGGGACAGTGAATATTAAGTCTACATGTAAAGATGCGAGTGGGCCACAATGGCTAATTTTCATCTGTCGTTCCAGGGCAGGTTGCTGTTGGGAGATAGGAAATACCACATAACGAAAACAATTAAAACAAAGTAACATTAAGCAGATATAAACAAAGCGAGACAAATAAGACCATATCAAAACGCCACTGAAGCGTCGTCCAAATGTCACCACAAAGGAAATGACCATGAAGCCGGGAAAACAATGAACATCGAATGCTATAAAGGTTATAATTATTATAATATTATAATTTATCTCTTTGTGAAGATTACGTTTTAAATATTTTCCACAGTTAACAATGATCTCCACTTGAACTACAGCGGCCCAGAAGTTGTACAAAAATGGTATAGTAGCATCAGTGGCTCTGAAAGAGGAAGGAAACAGAATATATGTCTGTCTGAGCCTCCTCAATTAACTACAGACAGAAAAACTCATCTTTCAGACATTTCTCAATGAGAATATTGGCCTAAATAGATGTTTCCCCCAACCAGTCTCACCAAAATGTACTTTGTGATTCTTTCCTGAGTAAAAGTGCACGATAAAATCAAAGCCATTTTCTGACATTCACATATGAGGAAATGGCACCACCATTTGACAATAAAATGTCTATTGGTCAATTAATATTAGGCATTGCCTGTTACCGGGTAACGCACATATTTCAATTACAGACTGTTGTCAGGGGGATTCCGTGCGTCACGTGGATTCCAAACAGATCTATAACTGTTCCATGTTTTAGTTAATCTACAGAGAGTTTAAACATCCAAATGTTGTTTTTCAGATTGGCTCGGATCAAATACAAGGAAGAGGCTCGAAAACTGCTGTTCAAGTACGCCGAGGCGGCCAAGAAGATGATCGACTCCAGGTACACACACTCAGATGAATGTTCAGCCATCGTCTGGACTGGGTTTGGCCTCTCGCCACAAGAGGCCGAGCATCCGAACCCATGACGGATGACCGGCTCTGGTGGGTGTGTCCTTGCTCTAGTGGGCGTGTCTTCATGGTGGGTGTGTCCTCAGGAATGCCAGCCCTGAAAGTAGGAAGGTGGTGAAGTGGAACGCTGAAGACACGATGAACTGGCTCCGACGAGACCACTCTGCTTCCAAAGAGGATTACATGGTAACGTTACTATTTATTAGAATATCATGAAAAAGTAAATTTATTTCTGTAATACAACTTAAAGCAGTACTTAGTAACTTGTTTAACTTAATAAATTATTTTCGTAGTCCCTCTGGGGGTAATACAGGTGTTAATGGGATGATTGGGGGTCTTTCATCTCCCCCTGGTATCTCTCTAATGGAATCACAAAGAAGAAGCTAACGGGTAAAACTAACTATCCCACTTAAACAGTATTTACAGCCAAGTTTGAGTAAAAAAGATTATTTCTATTGTGTACAATATCCCTCTTTCCCTTTGTCTTTTCTGCCAGCGTAGTATTTACTCACGGACGATTAATGAGTAAAAAACCGTAACATGCTACGACACCTGCATTGGCGCTTATGGCCTGTAGAGGCATGAGTTACTTAGTACTGCTTTAAAATGTGAAACTAATATATGATTTTATACTCATTGTATGCAAAATGAGATTTGTAAAAATGGCAAATTCTAAATCTCAGAAGATTAGAATATTACATGAAATCAATAAAAACGTGTAACCAGCCACGAACCCGCAGAACCTCACAGGCCGCAGCTAACTTCAAAGTTAGGCTACAGACAAACAGATGCAGTCCTCATCTTAACATGTCTAGGTTAAATCTTCTTTCCAGGGTTAAAACATAACGTAAATTGTCCAGGAAGAGATCCTAAAGTAAATATCCACTATGCTGCCTCAGAGCAAACGTCTGGTCAGAAGTGAAAGTAACTTTTGGTCTCGACGTGAGCCGACAGCCGATCACAGATTAGTAAACCTGCATATCGGGGCGGCACGGTAGCACAGCGGTTAGCGCTTGAGCTTTACAGCTAGAGTGTCCCGGGTTCGATTCCCACTTGGACGGGGCCTTTCTTTGTGGAGTTTGTATGTATGGGACAACGGATGCAAATTAGTCTAAGGCTACAATCCCGAGTGGGGTGCATGAGACCCATGTATGTTCATTAACATGCACTGTCCCAACCAACCTCAAAATCAATTTCCCCTTATTTTAGTCATAAATTAAATAAATGCATGAATGAATTAATACATTATAGAAACGTAATAAATAGAAAGCTTATTAAAGATACTAAAATTAAATTCATTAGTTAATTAAAATTTTTATCCGCAAGTATAACAAACAATTATTTCGAAATGGAGTAAAATACACTTTACTGCCTTCATCCTTTTTAAAAACAAGCCACATTTCATATAACATTTATTTATTTGGTCAGGACAGTGCATGTTAATGAACACACATGGATCTAGAGCTGTGTGATGTTAAAACAAAAATTCCACAGTTCACCGGACATATGAGACTCGTGCACATAAACATATTATCTATTATTATGTAACATGAATGAATATGGAAGATGAATTGAGCGAGCAAAAGATATTAAATAATAAATACAGGCAGTGAACCCTATTTGCAGGAAAATTTGAAACATTTCTTAAAATGAAAATACTTGGGCGCACCAACACAACCAACATAAAATGTTTGCCTGTCTTCTGCGCTGTAGGAGCGCCTGGAGCACCTGCGGCTGCAATGTGGACCTCACGTGGCGGCAGTGGCTAAAGACTCAGTCGAAGGAATCTGCTCCAAGATTTACCAGCTCTCGGCGGATTACAGCCGCCGCCTCCGACAGACGCACCTAGGCTTACTACAGACTCCACCCCCCACCGAGGCGCCCACAGGTAACTCCTCCTACTAACACTACAGACTCTGCCCCCCAGCGAGGTGCCCATAGGTAGCTCCTCCCACTAACACTACAGACTCCGGGTAACTCCTCCCACTTAACACCTGAACATCGGCTCGACAGCGCCGCCTCTGGTCAGTAACATTGAGAGATAAAAGCTCGGCAAAAATAAAGTTTGTCAGAGAATTACAAAATTTGGTACAAACATTTGAGCCAAAATATTATCGGCGTACGCCATGTTGGAGGTCCGCCATGTTGTTGGCTTGAAGTCTGCAAAGCGAGAATCCACCCTTTTAAAAGTATAGTATAAAATCTACCTCCTGTAAATTTAGCACAACAAGCTCTAATTTGGAGAATAATCTAATAAGGAAGTGGGGCATCAAAAGTTACCCAAATTATTTGAAAAGATTTGTTATGGATTATATACTATATAATATGTGAAACTATATATATAATATATAAAACTTAAAGAAAAATAAACTTGCTCCCCACACAAATGTCACAAATATATTAAACTTGAATCAGTCGTAAATGCTTTCCTTTGGAAAAATGACATTGGGCACGATAGCTCCCCCTACTGGATATTTATATATGAATGTTTTAAAAGTGGTAAGGCCTAATTAACTTCTAATTACAGACTAATTAGTATTTACCTACTGTGTACAAAGTATGAGGAAAAACTGGTAGTCAAGAAAATGGTTGAACTTAAGAAAAGCTCCTTTTCATTTGGATTCAGGTCCAATCATTCAACGACTTGACTGGAAAAAGCCAAGTCATGCCATCATTAGACAAAAGGGGAACAGCGCACAAAGCATTTGATACAGCCATTCAATCCTGTCACAGAATATATTAATCATACCTTTCAGCTTGCACATAAGGTGTAAAAGTCTGTAATCAAAATTCCCTTCCATTACAATTATTTACGGGAGTGCCACAAGGGTCAATAATTGGTCCAGTCCTGTTTAGCCTATAATTAATGATTTACCATCAGGGTTAGGGTTAGACCTGTACGACCCTCATGTCCGCAGATGATACAGTCATACATGGCAAAACAGCTTCAAAGCTAACCAAAGGGTGATGTGCTAGAGACTAATGGTCACTATACTGCATTCAGAAAAACTAAGATCCTTGAAATAAAACATAAAGGCAAAGACAATAATCGCCACTTTGCAGCTGTATTTAGGCAACACACCATAAAGCTGTTTATGGCCGATGAGGCATTATCCTGCATTATTTGGCCTTTTTTGACAAGTTAAAATGATCACATGACGATGTTTCTGGATGTTAATGTGTTTTTTATGTGTCTTTAAAGGTAATACCAAAGAGACAAATTTCTTCCTTGGTGGACAATAAAGTTTTCGTATTAGTAAACTCTGCCCTGTGCCCTCAGCCCCGGTGCCCGGTGCCCGCCTGGTCTACTGTTACCCACTGCGGCTCTCTGTGTCCAGTCCGGTCCTGCCCAGAGTGGAGCTGCACTTCGAGAACGATGTGGCCTGTCTGCGCTTCAAAGGAGAGATGGTCAAAGTGAACCGCGGGCACTTCAGTAAACTGGTACGACCCCCTGATCCCCCGACTCCCTCTTGACCCCCTTCGGGACTCCCTCCTGAGCTGCTGTATCGTTACTCTTGTTTTATTTTGTAGGAGCTGCTGTATCGTTACTCTTGTGTGGATGATCCTCGATTTGAGAAGTTTTTGTCCAGAGTTTGGTGTTTACTCAAGAGATACCAGGTACTACGCACACATACATTCTGTCCCAAATCAACCAAATTCTCAGAATCTTCCCAGGTGATCTTCTCAGATTTGGATGATTTTTATTTTATTTTATTTTAATTTATTTTTTTAGTTTCTACAGTCGTGTAAAAAAAACTCATGCAAAGTTATTTGCTCTAACTCCCAATAGTGTTTTTTTTAACCTCCACCTAAACAGGGTTTCTTGAAAACATAAATCTAAATAACGACAAAAATGATTTGGGCCTTTTGCTTGAATGACTGCCTTAATGCGGTTGTGTGGCATGGATGCTCTCATCTTTCTTTTGGCAATGCCCCATAAATTCTCTATGTGGTTCAGGTCAGGTGAGTTTGCTGGCCAATCAAGCACCGTAATCTGATGGTCATTTAACCAGGTTTTGGTACTTTTTGCAGTGTGGCAAGGTGCCAAGTCCTGCTGGAAAATGAAGTCAGCGTCTTCATAAAGTTTATCTGCTGAAGAAAGCATGAAATGCGCTTCTGTCAGTCTCCCCCAGGGGAAACTGAAGCTACTAACATAGCTTACCACCACCGAGTATGGAGTGAATGTAAAATGCTCTCAGGTAAAGCGCTTTGTGGCCATGTCTGTGAAAGGCGCTATATAAATAAAGATCTCCTTCTAAAATCTCCTGGTAGACGGTTGCGTTGACTCTGTACTTAATAAAGCACAGTGGACCAACACCAGCAGAAGACGTGGCTCCCCAAATCATCAGACAATGGAAACTTCACACTGGCCTTCAAGCATCATGGATTGTGTGCTTCTCCTTTCACCCTCCAGACTCTGGCACCTTGGTTTCCAAATGAGATGCAAAATTTGCTCTGACTGACTTTCATTTCGGGCGGTATTGGATTGTTGCGTTGGGTTGGAGAAGTAAGCGCATCTCTAATGAGATCAACCACAAACACGATACCTGCACGATCCAATCTGTTACGTTTTATTAATTCACTATCATCCAGTGTTTGGAGACAATCTCTCCTGCCTGCCATTTTGTCCTCTGCTTTGGGAACTCCTAAGCTCCTTAAAAGTCCTCCTCCTGACTCTTAAGAGATCTCACCTTAGGAGCTCTCTTAAGAGCTAGGATTCTTTAGGAATAGCTTTTTTCTTAATTAGGATCTACTCTTCACTTTTAGAGGAATTTCTAAGAGAACATCACGATTCTTAAGAATTTTCTTAGAATTTGGTCACTAGGAGCAACTCTTTGCACTAAGACTCTCAGCCTCAGTCCACAAAAATTCAGAAGTTGCCATTTTCAATTCAATTCAAGTTTATTTGTATAGCACATTTAAAACAACTGCAGTTGACCAAAGTGCTTCATAGTAATAGCAGGTCACATAGAAATAAAATACAAGTAAAAGATAACATGCCAAGATACACTCAACTAGCTCGTATTGAAGGCCAGGGAGAAGAGGTGTGTTTTCAGTCTGGATTTGAACTGTTCCACAGACTGAGAGGACCTGATAGACAAAGGAAGACTATTCCATAGTCGGGGCGCTGCCACAGAGAAGGCTCTATCACCTCTCGTTTTTTTCCTAGTTTTAGGAACATCCAATAGCAGCCTATAAATCCAAAGGTTTACAATCTAGAATTGTTTTTATGATTGTTCCTGGAATTATTTTTAGTAGACATGGCACAGATCAAATGTAACCCTAAACATGTTTCCATTGCTGAGCTACAGCTCTTTAAAAGTGCACACAAACTCAAAAATCACCCACAAGCAGAAAAGGTGGTTACAGCACCCTGTTTTGTGAATTGTTTAAAAAATTTAATTATTGGGAGTTAAAGCAAATAACTTCGTGTTCATTATACATGTGTAGGAACTAGGGACGTAACGATTCATCGAAAATCGATTTAAAATCGATTTAATATGCGTAAAATGTGAATCGATGTAAAAAAATTAAGAATCGATTTTAAAGCCACCCTCAGCTACTCCATTTTGCGCGACTGAAACAGACCGGAAAACATAGCTCGTTGTTTCTAACAATGTTAACTTTTTCTCAAGACAAGCTCCACACCTCCCCCGCCTCACCCCCAACACACCACACTATGTAAACACATACACGTGTAGGCATCGAAGCAACAGACGGAGCTAAAGTTAGCAGCTACGAGATTAGCGTTAGCGGCTAATGCAGAGTTTAGCATTTCGACAGAAGTTTACCAAAGATCGTAAACTGACAAACATCTGACCAACCTGCTCTGATTCTGCTGAAATCCTCATCAAATGTCCGTTTGTCAAATAATCCAAAACCTACAGGAGCTGTCATGTCTTTTTCCTCCTTATGTTTACAAAGGCTGCACCGGAGGCAGTGAGGCGTTCGAGTGTGGAAAAAACAGCATAAATAAAAAATAAAGGTTTGGTAAAATAAATATAATCTCGAAATGTTTGCTTTGCTACATAGTTTATTTATGCTGAAAACATGTAAATTTACAAGCACTCTGTCAAAAATGATTATAGTTCATTTTCATGTCTTGTAATTTTTTGTAATGTAAAGTTCTCTTACTGAGACAGTTGCAATTTGTTACAAGTCATTCTTTTCTAAAAAAAAAACATTAAAATGGTTTAAAAAAATCGGGAAAAATCAGAATCGGGAACTTCAAATCGGAAATCGAATCGAATCGGGGCTTGAGTGAATCGTTACATCCCTAGTAGGAACTCAAAAGGATACCATCTAAATCTGAGAGGGTCACCTTACCTGAGAGGCTGTGGGTGAAACCACACGGAATGACCCGTATAGGTTGTGTTCACGTGACATCACAACATGATGGTAACTGTGGTAACTGGCAAACAGTGTGGATTCGCCCAGTAATGACTGAGATATTAACCAAAAACTGTGTCAAAGTTCATTGTCTGCCAGCACATAATCTAAGGTCAAAAGGCGTGATGTTCCAGTAGAAAGGACTTTCAGCCATAAAATAATGTAGCAAGTTTGTGAATCCAATCACTGCCAAATACTGATAAAGAAAAACATTTGTCAATGTAATGTTTTGGAGATTTCTTACAAAAACTGTATTTCTCCCATAGAGTTGCATTAGCCCCTGCCCTACACCTGAGATTATGACATCCTCACATTCTAAAACATGAACGCCACCTATACACACACCTCTGCCCTCTCTCCTCTCCTCTCCTCTCTCCCCTCTCTCCTCCCTCTCTCTCCCATCTCTCCTCTCTCCCCTCCTCTCCTCTCTCCCCTCTCTCCTCCCTCTCTCTCCTCTCCTCTCTCTCGCCTTTCTCTCCTCTCCTCTCTCCCCTCTGTCCTCTCCTCCCCCTCTTCTCCCTCTGCTCTGTCCCCTTCTATCCTCTCTCTCCTCTCCTCTGTCCCCCTCTCTCCTCTCTCTCTTCTCCCCCTCAGTGAGTGCCATGAGACAAACTGGTGTTTGAGAGTCTGATCATGTGCTGGATTCTTTTCTTGTTAATTCCGTGTTGAACACTGCATGAAGTGTGAAGTCCATTCATTTGGATAAGAAATTGTTATTCATGTAGAATAGTATTAAATTGCACGCATAAACAATCTGATCAAAATGGCAAATTAAGGCAATATGTGTAAAAAAAAAATATTATTTATTAGGCAAGGTGCTTGTGTCTGCGCTAAATTTTAATTTATACAAATTAAATGATTTTTTTATTTTCAATTTCAAATATTGTCTTAATTTTACTTAAAAAGCGATTCATCTTTAGGATCGTGTGGTCTTAAATTGTGTAATTATAGGTCATAAAAAGGTCTTACATTTCTCATTGCAAACTGCAGGAACCCTATGAGGCTCATATTACACTAATACAAATGTAAATTGGAGCTTATTATTTGTATTATCTCAATTTTAAAGTAATATTTAAGAAACCGTGGGTGAACGGGACAATATTTAGCAGTTCACATTGTAATCTACGTTTATGAAGCTGCAGGTCTACGCGCCCGCACGATTCATCTGCTCTTACCTCCACACACCACACCTCTTCTCTCTCTCGGTCCTTCGTGAGTTTATCCAAATCCATGCTCTCAGTTCCGACGTGAGATCCATCACGGCACTAAAAGAGGTTCAGTTGCTGTGCAAAAATCAAAGCGAAACCACGCGGTGTTAAACAGTGAAGCTGCTTTTAGAGCGAGAGCCCGTGCAGTCAGAGACTGCTTCTTTATTTTGATTACAGCTTGATTTTCTATTCAACATTTTTCGTCAAAGCTAAAACTATTCCGTAAATGACGGATAATTTTCGGACAATGTAACCTCTGCTCTCACCTGTCTCCTCCCTCTCCTCAGGCGATGTTTGGCAGTGGGACACATGAGGGCACCGGACTGCAGGGGGCGCTGCCGGTGTCGGTGTTTGAGGTTCTGCACAGACGATTTGGCGTTTCGTTTGAGTGCTTCGCGTCGCCGCTAAACTCCTACTTCAAACAGTTCTGCTCCGCCTTCAGCGACACCGACGGCTTCTTCGGCTCCCGCGGGTCAGTCCCAAACATGAGCTAAAATAGCATCTGAATAATGGACAGAGCCAGGTTTGAATGTTTAAATGAAAACCTCTCCTCAGGCCGTTCCTGTCCTTCACTCCGGCCTCAGGGTCGTTCGAGGCCAACCCTCCGTTCTGTGAAGAGCTGATGGATGCCATGGTGTTGCACTTCGAGGTGAGTCTGACGGATATGAACCGTTTAACATACTGCACCCTCCTTTAGAAGAGCCTCCTACAAACACTCACTTTAAAGCACGAAGAGCCTCCTTTAGAAGAGCCTCCTACAAACACTCACTTTAAAGCACGAAGAGCTTCCTTTAGAGGAGCCTCCTTTAGAAGAGCCTCCTACAAACACTCACTTTAAAGCACGAAGAGCCTCCTTTAGAGGAGCCTCCTTTAGAAGAGCCTCCTACAAACACTCACTTTAAAGCACGAAGAGCCTCCTTTAGAGGAGCCTCCTTTAGAAGAGCCTCCTACAAACACTCGCTTTAAAGCACCAAGGGCCTCCTACAAACACTCGCTTTAAAGCACCAAGGGCCTCCTACAAACACTCGCTTTAAAGCACCAAGAGCCTCCTACAAACACTCGCTTTAAAGCACCAAGAGCCTCCTACAAACACTCGCTTTAAAGCACCAAGAGCCTCCTACAAACACTCGCTTTAAAGAACCAAGGGCCTCCTACAAACACTCGCTTTAAAGCACCAAGAGCCTCCTACAAACACTCGCTTTAAAGCACCAAGAGCCTCCTACAAACACTCGCTTTAAAGCACCAAGGGCCTCCTACAAACACTCGCTTTAAAGCACCAAGAGCCTCCTACAAACACTCGCTTTAAAGCACCAAGAGCCTCCTACAAACACTCGCTTTAAAGCACCAAGGGCCTCCTACAAACACTCGCTTTAAAGCACCAAGGGCCTCCTACAAACACTCGCTTTAAAGCACCAAGGGCCTCCTACAAACACTCGCTTTAAAGCACCAAGAGCCTCCTACAAACACTCGCTTTAAAGCACCAAGAGCCTCCTACAAACACTCGCTTTAAAGCACCAAAGGGCCTCCTACGAACACTCGCTTTAAAGCACCAAGGGCCTCCTACAAACACTCGCTTTAAAGCACCAAGGGCCTCCTACAAACACTCGCTTTAAAGCACCAAGGGCCTCCTACAAACACTCGCTTTAAAGCACCAAGGGCCTCCTACAAACACTCGCTTTAAAGCACCAAGGGCCTCCTACAAACACTCGCTTTAAAGCACCAAGGGCCTCCTACAAACACTCGCTTTAAAGCACCAAGGGCCTCCTACAAACACTCGCTTTAAAGCACCAAGGGCCTCCTACAAACACTCGCTTTAAAGCACCAAGGGCCTCCTACAAACACTCGCTTTAAAGCACCAAAGGGCCTCCTACGAACACTCGCTTTAAAGCACCAAGGGCCTCCTACGAACACTCGCTTTAAAGCACCAAGGGCCTCCTACGAACACTCGCTTTAAAGCACCAAGGGCCTCCTACGAACACTCGCTTTAAAGCACCAAGGGCCTCCTACAAACACTCGCTTTAAAGCACCAAGAGCCTCCTACAAACACTCGCTTTAAAGCACCAAGAGCCTCCTACAAACACTCGCTTTAAAGCACCAAGAGCCTCCTACAAACACTCGCTTTAAAGCACCAAGAGCCTCCTACAAACACTCGCTTTAAAGCACCAAGAGCCTCCTACAAACACTCGCTTTAAAGCACCAAGAGCCTCCTACAAACACTCGCTTTAAAGCACCAAGGGCCTCCTACAAACACTCGCTTTAAAGCACCAAGAGCCTCCTACAAACACTCGCTTTAAAGCACCAAGAGCCTCCTACAAACACTCGCTTTAAAGCACCAAGGGCCTCCTACAAACACTCGCTTTAAAGCACCAAGGGCCTCCTACGAACACTCGCTTTAAAGCACCAAGGGCCTCCTACGAACACTCGCTTTAAAGCACCAAGGGCCTCCTACGAACACTCGCTTTAAAGCACCAAGGGCCTCCTACAAACACTCGCTTTAAAGCACCAAGAGCCTCCTACAAACACTTGGGAAAACCTTTGAGCCAACTGTTACCTTTAGCTTCGGTTTGATGTCCTTATTTATTTACAAAGTACCAACGGGCTTTAATGTTGATGTTATTACCATCTAATTGCTCGAGTTAAACCTGCGCTGTAGCTGAAGCTCCTGTCTCTGTTTCTTTGATTTCTGGTGCAGCCCTAAATAAACACAAGCGGAGTAGATGTGGTAAAGACGCTGCTTAATAAAGTCTATTGTCCTGACCGGGCCGCTGATGGCCAAATTAATGGAAGGGGAAAAACGGCTTTTCCTTTGGTTCTGACCCGCCTCTTCTCTCTGGTTCTCGGTGGCCATGGCGCCCTCCAGGAGCTGCTGTCCTCGTCCTCGGAGCCTCTGTCCTTCGTGGTGTTTGTGCCGGACTGGAGGGACCCGGAGACACCGGCTCTGACCCGGATGGAGTCCAGCCGCTTCCTCCGGGAGCAGCTGCACGTCCCGCCCTTCGAGCACGAGTACCGCTCCGGGTCACAGCATATGTGCAAGAGGTGAGAGGGTTTTCGCAGTGCGTTAAAAGTCAGTAAGTGAACTGTGCCAAAATCCAGGCCAATTCACTTAATGACTTTTAATGCCATTAGAAAGCATCACATTTGATTCAAACTGGCTTTAAATCTACATTTATTGTTCATCAAATAATAAAACTATGCTCTAAAACATGTTCTGCTGTAGTTTTTTACCACATTTTTTGCTCCAAAGTTTCCTGTTTTGTCCAATTCTCTTCCCTCTGTTTGATGAAATGATTACAAATCTCCAAAGCTAAATATTTGTGGCATTAAAATCAGAGGTGGGTAGTACTCAAGAACTGTATGTGTACAGTTACTTGAATACATGTAACTATTTCTTTGACTTGAGTAATATTAATATAGAAGAATCTGTTTCTTACTCATTTAAAAACAATTGTAACTCATGTCACTGAGTAAGTCTTCATGGGGGGTAAAACTGACCTACGGGCATTTCATTTCTTTAAATGTACTACCAAGCCTGTCAAATATTTTAGAATTGACTTTAATATATACATATATTTGTTGATACATGAGTCTGTCTCCCCTCACTGCTGCGCTTACAGTCTATGGAAGGAACACACCGCTCTCCTCTCACACTTGACTTCTCAATAAAACTAAGTAATGGAAAGAGCATAACTCTTTTCTGATAGTTTTTGAGTAAAACCTTTTGATCAAATTAAACTACAGACATCGCGTGTTTTCACGTAAATGCGTCGAACGTAAATAAGCTCCATAAACCTGCTGTAGGGCAGTTGCAACCCGAAAATGTGAATACCTCCGGAAATATTTCACCAATTAACACAAAACAAAAAGCGTTGTGATGCTGGCCGTCCTCTCTCCAGCATAACACGCCAATATGAGAAGACGTGGCCCCTACGCCCCTCACATCACAGTGGGAGCAGCAGGGCTCATTTACAGCAGCTCAAAGATGCTCTGAACTGTGTCCAGCTCAAGCTCCTGTCCACACATGTAAATGCTCAGAAGGGAAAAGTTGTGAAATATTGGTGGGACTGTCCCGGCCAGGCCAAAGTTGGTGGGTAAATGTCCACACCAGTCCTTCAGGACGTTACACCCACGACATAGCTACTTTTACTAATTGCTGGGCATCATTTATTTTTTTTTTAAATCAGTGCCCTTGAATTAGAAAGAAATGACCGCAGGTGTCACATTTTTCCCCGACTATCATGTTGCTGCATAAAACAGGTGGATTTCTTGTTTATCATTGAGTAAAAGTCTGATTCAGTTTGAATGAAAGTTACTCACAGTACTTGAGTAACTTTTTTTTTTGTTGCTCTTGAGTAAATATTAGTTTTTTACTTTTTACTTTACTAATAACTAAAGTTTATTTCAAAGTACCGTTACTCTTACCACCTCCTAAATGAAATTATGAATTATAGTACTTGGGCATTAAAAAGCATGAAGTGAGACTCCTCCCTCTGACCCCGACTCTGTCACTAACCCCTCCCCCTCTCTTCCATAGGGAGGACATGTCGTACCGCGCCGTACACGGCACCGCAGTTTTGTTTCTTCAAAACGACGCCGGTTTTGCAAAATGGCCGCCGACTCCAGAGGGCGTGGCCGAGCTGGGCTCCGCCTTCAAGCCCCCCAAAACAAACTCCTCCACCTCCACATCGGGCCCTGCCCCCCCAGGCCCGGACTCCACCCCTAAAGCGCCGGCAACGCCTGGTCTCCAGGACAACCACGACAACAGTCACCACGACAACAACAACAACAACAACAGCAGCCCCAAGATGGCCGTCGTGTGAGCCGCTGGATCCACTGTAGCAGGGGGCGGGGCCTTTTTAGTGAAATTCTAATTTTTTAAAGTTTGTGACAAAAAATGAACTTTTCTATCTGTCTCTGTTCTGCGCTCTGATTGGCTGTAAATATGTACAGTTTAAACTAAACCAAAGTGTTGTCGTTTCCATGATTTTTATGGTTTCCGTTGTGCATGTTTGTGTTCCTGCCTTTTTCCACTAAAGTAAAGCTCTATTTATTAAAGTCACTGCGGAGCGGGCTGCTGTTGTACATGTTTTAGTCTCGTTTGGTGATGAAGGTTTAACGGACTGTCAGACAGGGGGCGCTCTTTGCTGAATGAATATGAAATAAATACAGTATTTGGATAAAACACCAGAAGCCTCTCTTTTTCCTCGTTACCTGTCCGTCTCACAATCATCTACTTTAAAATAAACTACACAATAAACAAGGCACAAAAAGCAACAAAAGTTACGAAGGATCGCCAAAAAGGTGAAAAAATAGCAACAAATGAAAATGTGACAAAACTATCAGTTTTGTAGGTCTTAGCTTTCAAATGAGGCGTTACACTGGCCTATAGTCTGTAAACTCTTCAGTCCAGAGGCTTTTCGATTTGCTTAAAGCCAAACTAAAGAAAATGCACTCGGTTAAGGGGTAAGAGGTCAAAGGTGCACTATGTAACTTTATGTAAAATATAAAGCCCTGACTTTTTGTTGTACATTTATTTTTCACGCCTCAGAGTTTGTTCTAAACACTTCAAAAACCAGACCTTGTTGCATCGTCTTCACCTAAATGTTTATTGATCGATGGAAAAGTAGAATCTAAATGAGCAGTTTATTTTGGGGCTGTTCCTGCTTCACTTTGCCGCCGCTTGAAGCTGAACACGGGCCTGGAGCCAGCAAATCATTTGATATTTGCAGGAAGGATGTGGAAGAATTGTGAGAGCTGGAAATGAGTTTGAACATTTTTTGTTTTGGTCCAAACTAAAACATTTGAACAAAAATCATCGGTACGCTTTAATATTAAACTTATTTATTTAGTGACCTAGTGGATGCTTGGGTGGTTAGCACAATGCCGTTAGGACCCTTCAGGATCAAGTGTTACATACAATTCCGAAAAAACTTTAAAAAACAGATCCTGAAGCATCATAAGAGCCACCAGGTGTTAAGCTAACCACCCATATTCTTTACATAAGTCACATAGTATTAGTGCAGCTTTAATATTATAGCATTGAGCCCATACGGGAGTGTAAGGAGAGGAGGGGGAGAGCTCAGCTTGGACCAAATTATTTACTAGTAAATCAGGTGATGCATGTTTTATTTCCGTAAACAACACAATATAGTGTAGATGAAAGTTTCCTGTCATCCTCTGTCAGATGCCCTTCCATGCACCTGTGTGAAAGTGAAAGCACCCCCCTGGTGGAGAATCAGTGGAAGAGCACAAACATGAAGTCATTGTTCAAAAAGTTTGACAAAAAGATTTTCAACAGTTTTTAATGAAAAAGTGATAAAAATAACAGTATTTACAGAGAGTGGCAGAGTTGTACTTAAATCCAGGAAGAGGCGCAAACAGTGTTGGGGGTAAAACATCACCTTGTAGAGCATCAAAGAACATTTTGCAAAGTCGAAATCAAATGCTCCTCCTCTGCATCTGTGACCGATGTTTGCGGTTTTTAGATTAGTTTACGGAGCTTTAGTGTCAGAAACCGAATCAGAGGTTTATTATTGTAACGCTGCAGTCAGAAACGAAGAACTTCACAAAGTAACGCTGCCTCACACCGGGAGTCCGTGGTCGACCATCACGGTTACAGGCCCAGCAGGGCGTGGCTCTGGTCGTCACGGTTACAGGCCCAGCAGGGTGCGGGCCTCACGGCTCTGATGCTGTAGCGTCTCACTGGCGTATCTCTGCAACAGCTCCATCTTCTTCCTCCGAACCAGAGCCTCCTCCACCTGAAACACAGGAATAGTATCAGTAGTAGTAGTAGTAGTAGTATTAGGAGCAGTGTTGGGAACGTTACTTTAAAAAAGTAATTAGTTATAGTTACTCACTACTTGTTCCAAAAAGTAACTGAGTTAGTAACTGAATTACTCTATAATGAAAGTAACTCGTTACCAGGGAAAGTAACTATTTGCTTTACTGTTAAAAAAAATTGCGATATATATATATCAAAGAATTTAGATATTTATTTTTTTTAGCAGTTTTCAAAAGTCATATTAACTGAATGAACTGCATGGGGGGTAGAGTGTTATATATATATATATATATATATATATAAATAATAGAAATATAACACATTTACATTTACAATCACAAAACATGGTGGTCATAAAACAACCCTTTTCCCACTGGAATTAAAACGCTTTCTCAAACAAGTAGGTTTTGAACGGCATTGACCAGTATTTGCGTCGCTGTTTTATTAATGTAGGAATACGGCCGTATTCAAAGAGAATGAGGAGGAACAGGAGGAAAAGAAACATGTGCCAACGATCAGGGCAGACTTTGCGCACAGGCATTGTGCATAAAGTCTCTCCGTTCATTCATCAGGCAAAACGTAAAACAGTCATCAGCAAATATAAGGCTAAATGCCCTAACAGAAAATTAGCGGCCTACAGTCTCTCTGGAGTGGGGAGAGGGAGAGGGGAGAAGACGCGTCTCCACCGATTCTGCATCTTTGGGTTAAAAATAAGTTCCAACAACAGATCAATGATCACCAACTCGATTCTCCCCCGCGGCCGCATCGCGCTGTGGGGAGGACGAGCCGCGGGTCGGGGACACACGTAGTTTTTGGAGCAGAGAGCACGAGCTCTGCGCACACAGGCAGCGTGAGTCTCCGTGAGACTCCGCCCACCCTCTCCCCTGCTCCTGCTGCGTGAGCGACACCGCGGCGCTCATTCAGTCGAGTAACGAGCCACTTTGTTGACCCAGTAACGATAACGGCGTTGTAACGACGGGGAGAGGAATGAATTAGATTACTCCGTTACTGAAAAAATAACGGCGTTACCTAACGCCGTTATTTTAAACGGCGTTATTCCCAACACTGATTAGGAGTAATAGTAGCAGGGATAATAGTAGTAGTAATAGTATTGGTACCTCTTTCTGAGACGGCACTGGGACGTGAGCCGTGAAAATAGCTCCTTCTTCAGCCTCATCTTCGTCAACGCCGCCATCGTCCTCCTGAACAACACAGACATTAGTACAACAGGACTACGATAGTACTCCAGGCGAGGAGCACTGTAGTACTTTGAATACTGCAGTACTTTTACCTGATGGTCAGTGACTTTGTAAATGTCTTCTTCTTCTTCTGGTTTATTCAGGTCTTTTTCCGATCTCCACTTCTCCAGTGCCTCCTGCAGCACTGAAAGTAAAGTACAGTTACTACTACTGTTCTGCAGGACTGCAAAAGTACACACTTACTACTGTATGCATCTAGAAGTGTTTAAAAGTTTTTTACATGATTTTTGAAAGAAAGTTGGGTCCAGGGTCAAACCTAAACAGGTGAATTCATTAGAAGGTACACTGTGTAACATTTTGGACTATGCTGTTGCCGCCAAAACAAAACATGCTCCTAATGACCAGCTCAACACAGAAAATGCTATTACTGCAGTGGGTAATCAAAGAATGGATTTGGATGAGAACTGCCCTTAGTCACATCCCGGTAAAGTTTACCGTCATATCTTAGGAGAGGTGAGCCTCATAATTGTTTGTACATTTATGAGATATTTTTCAATTATGAAAAATATCTGTCATAAAATAAATGCTTGCATGTCAATTGTATTTATTGAGTAAAATTCTACATAGTGTGGCTTTAAAATGTTTCCTCTGCAGTCAATAAAAATATTTGGATAATTTAAGCGTTTACCTGTGTTTGCAAAGTGCGTTGACAGTATTTAATGTCAGATACAGTTAATTTTGTTGCCACATCACTTTCATTTTCCCCACTGTATCGTCCGCTACATGAGGACAGAGGGGAGGCCCCAAGATGAAGCCCTGCGGCTCCCCTGGTGTATCTTTAGGTGGAGATTGGGTGTGTTTCACTGAGGACAATCAGCAGCCGCTTGTTTGTTTCCTTTGCAAAGCTTCATTACTGAGGAGTCAGAAAGAATCCAGCCCAACAGCAAGACGAGAGGCTCTAGTAGGTGCTTTTGTTCATGCAGAAATATTAGGTCTAAACATAATAGAAAATACCTGAATGTCCTTTAGAAGAAGATGGAGCTAAAACTATCAAATCTGCTGCTGTTGTTTTGTGAAAGGGTTTAAATTAAAATGCTGCAATTTTTTTGTTTTAATGTAAAATAAACATTTGCTTCTAATTCAAAATTCAAAGCTAAATCCAAAACTCTTGAATATTTAAATGCCTGTAATAGACTCATATAACGTCTAAATATATTATCAATATAATATATAATGATATATGTATTATAAAAAACTAATAATGCAAACTAATAATGCAAAAAGACCATTGGATCAATATCAGCCGACATGAAGCGTCAAAATATTATATCGGGTCATCCCCAATTAGTGGTTAGAGAGTATGGCCTAGTGGTTAGAGAGTATGGCCTAGTGGTTAGAGATTATGGCCTAGTGGGTACCTTGTTTCTCGTGCTGAGCCTCCAGCTGCAGCAGGACTCCGTCGTCCTCATCTCTGTAGCCGTAATACTCCGCGTCCACGTCCTTCATCAGCTCCCCACGAGTCTTCCTCAGGTCCGGCGCCGCTGACAACCAAACAACCAGACTCTCAGTCATCCAGGACAGACTCTCAGTCATCCAGGCAGTTTAAAATGGTGTCACTTACAGAGATTACATACGCACACAGCCTAGATTACGCTCGCGACTGTGTCAAAAGTGTTTTAACAACGTGGTTTACGCACACAGTCTAGGTTACGTGGTCATTTACACATACGAATATGATTTTACACACACACACACACACACACACACACACACACACACACACACGTTTCTCCATAGTCACAGGTGTATTCTAATTGTGGATAATGCTCACGTTCTTTCTCGAACAGCTCTCTGACTCCGGGAAGATCTCGTGCGGCTCCGAAGTATTTGTATCCTCTGTTTCCAGGAACTTCCCGACCTTCGTGATCCAACATCCGCGGACCGAACCTCTGACACAGACATTAGATTATTATTGTATTTATTTATTTGAATTGGGACAGTGCACATTAATCAACATGTGTTTTTCAACATGTAAATGTACCGGAGTTAGCCATATAGGCTAATTTTCATCCGTAGTCCCATGGCAGGTTGATGTCAAGATTATAATTATAATACTAATACAACTACACCGAACCTCTGACACAGACATTAGATTATTATAATACTAATACAACTACACCGAACCTCTGACACAGACATTAGATTATTATAATACTAATACAACTACATCGAACCTCTGACAAAGACATTAGATTATTATAATACTAATACAACTACACCGAACCTCTGACACAGACATTAGATTATCATGGCTGGCTGTGGGTGCTGCTGCACCCCTGTACAGGGAAAAGTTTTTGGGGTGAATTTTGTCTCTCAGCACCCCCCCCCCCAACTAAAACATCTTCCCACAGCTCTCCTGCCACTACTGCTGCTGCTACTGCTACTACTGACCCAAGCTCCGAAGGACATACTAGATTATTATACTAATACTACAACAACAACTACTACTGCACCTAAACCCAACTATTACTACATCATCAACATCTGCTACTACAACTACTACTACACCTAAACATGCCGACTGAACCTCTGACACTGCAGTTACTGAAGGACATATCAGTATCTGTAGCAGCGAATCAAGAGTAAGAGCTGGATTAATGGCATAAATCTTGGGGGCGGTTCAGTGTTTTAAGGCGTTCACACTAGAGGTACAGCATTTAGTCGCCATTTCCTGCAGCCACACAGAGCCCAGTGACAGCAGGACTGAAGGCGGTGCAGAGTCTACTTTAAGCAGGAGCGAATCCGACCATACAGGGGCATTACAGAAAAACTGTCAGAAACTAACTCAAATAAAAATATTATTTTCTATTTATCTTTCAGAAGGCAGTTAAAGCAGCTCATGTTTAAAAGACTCTGTTTCAATTTTTTGTTATATTATGTAGCAGTAATAGTAATAGTAGTAGTAGTACTAGTAGTACTCGTCTCACCCTGTAGTCTGGTCCTCCGAGCTCCTTGATCTGAACTTCCCAGTGACGTTTTTCTCGCAGCAGTTTGTTGATCTCATCGTTTAAATCACGGATACGGAACTCGCCTAAACCAGCTGGAAACATATAAAGTAAATAAACATGTAAACAAACAAACAAAGGGCTTTTACTGTGAAAGGACAAACAGGAAGTGCTGACCGTTCTGGATCTGAGCCACTTTCTTTGACACTTCACTGATGATCTGGGAAAGACAGAAGCGTCAGTGAAGCAACAACTTTACACTCTATACACTCTTCATTCAGGAATAACTTTACGCTCTTCATTCAGGAATAACTTTACGCTCTTCATTCAGGAATAACTTTACGCTCTTTATTCAGGAATAACTTTACACTCTTCATTCGGAATAACTTTACACTCTTCATTCAGAAATAACTTTACGCTCTTCATTCAGTGTGTAAAGAACCTGTCGTCTCCACTTCTCAGCTTTGGGCAGCTCGGTGCATTCAGACGCCAGGTACGGCCTTCGCTCCTGAAACAAAGTAAACTGGTCAGTGATGAATATTAATGAGATAGATATGAATATTAAGGAGTCGTTACCTTGACTTTCCCCTCCTCCAGCTGCGCCTGCCGGAAACGAGCCAGAGCCGTCCTGAAATACAGGGTTTATCCCGGCAGAAAGGGGAAGATTTTAAAGCCACAAACGCAGAAACAAACTGGAGCACATTTCATTTAAAGCAGTACTAAGTAACTCCTGCCCCTAGAGGCCATAAGTGCAACTGCAGGTGTCGTAGCAAGTTACAATTTTTTTTAATTATTAAACGTCTTGGATACTATGCTGACAGAAAAGGTGAAGGGAGAGAGGGATGTTGTACATCCAGTTATACAATGGAAATATTTTTTTTCACTCAATCTTGGCTGTAAATACTGTTTAAGTGGCGCTACTAGCCCGCAGTTAGCTTTGCCCGTTAGCTTCTTCTTTGTGATTCTATTAGTGTGTATTGGTGGCTCCGACCCGGTGGCAGTCAAGTTGCAAGCATGGTTTTCTGGCCAGAGACGACCCGGTGGCAGTCAAGTTGCAAGCATGGTTTTCTGGCCAGAGACACCAGGGGGAGATGAAAGACCCTCCAATCATCCCATTAACACTTGTATTACCCCCAGAGGGACTACGGAATGGATTTATTTTTTAGGTAAACAACGTTACTTAGTACTGCTTTAAGATTTACAAACATTTCATCAAACAGAGGAGAGAGAATCCGATTCTCTCATCGGACAAAACGGGAAACTTTAGAAAATAAAAAAGTGGTCAGTATTTCAGGCCGAAACCAACTGAAACGGTTTTCTATACACAGTGTCTTGCGAAAGTACTAATACACCTTGAACTTTTGCACATTTTGTCATGTTTACAACCCTAAACATAAATATTTTATTTTGAATTTTTTACTGAAAGTTCACACACAAGTAACAGACAACTGTGAAGTGAAAGTAAAATGATACATGATTCTGTTATTTTACAAAAAATTGAAAAGTGAAAAGTGGTGCGAGCATAAGTATTCATACAGCATGACTTAATACTTTGTGGAACCCCCTTTTGCTGCAATAACAGCAGCAAGTCTTCTGGGGTTTGACTCTACGAGGTTTGCACATGTAGAGACTGACATTTTAGCCCATTCCTCTTTACAAAACAACTCAAGCTCTGTCACATTAGAAGGAGCGCGTTTGTGAACAGCAGTTTTCAGGTCTTTCCACAGATTTTCAATAGGATTTAGGTCAGGACTTTGACTGGGCCATTCTAACACATTAATATGTTTGATTTTAAACCATTCCATTGTAGATGTAGCTTTGTGTTTAGGGTCATTGTCCTGCTGGAAGGTGAATCTCCGCCCCAGCCTCAATTCTCTTGCTGACTCCAGCAGGTTTTCCTCCAAAATGTCTCTGTATTTGGCTCCATCCATCTTCCCAACTATTCTTACAATCTTCCCAGTCCCCGCTGAGGAAAAGCAGCCCCATAGCATGATGCTCCCCCCACCATATTTGACACTGGGGGTGGTGCACTCAGGACGATGAGCAGTGTTAGGTTTGCTCCATACATAACGTTTTGCATTTGGGCCAAAAAGTTAAATGTTTGCCTCATCTGACCAAAGCACCTTCTTCCACATGGTAGCTGTGTCCTCCATATGACTTCTAGCAAACTTCAAACGGGATTTCTTATGGCCTCCTTTCAATAATGGCTTTCTTCTTGCCACTCGTCCATGAAGGCCAGATTTGTGTAGAGTACGACTTATAGTTGTCCCAGATTCCCCCAGCTCAGTGGCAGGACGTCGCAGCTCCTCCAGAGTTATCTTGGGGCACTTGGTTGCATTTCTGACCAGTGCTCTCCTTGTTCGGTCTGTTAGTTTAGGTGGACGGCCGTGTCTGGGTAAGTTCACAGTGGTGCTAGACTCTTTCCATTTCCGAATGATGGATTGAACAGTGCTCCGTGAGATGTTCAAATCTAGGGAAATCTTTGTATAACTTAACGCTGCTTTAAACTTCTCCACAGCTTTATCCCTGACCTCTCTGGTGAGCTCCTTGGCCTTCATGATGTTGCTTAGTGATCAATACACTCTGACCATAGCTCTGAGGCCCTCACAGAACAGCTGGAATTATACTGAGAGTAGATTACACACAGGTGGCCTCTATTTAATGGTTAGGGCAAGGTGTGCACTCCAAAAATGCTGTATGAATACTTGTGCACGCCCCACTTTTCACTTTTCTATTTTTTGTAAAATAACAGAATCATGTATCATTTTGCTTTCACTTCACAGTTGTCTGTTACTTGTGTGTGAACTTTCAGTAAAAAAATCAAACATGTAAACATGACAAAATGTGCAAAGGTTCAAGGTGTATTAGTACTTTCGAGAGGCTCTGTATCTCTAATCTATGTCCTCACTTTAGTTTGATGTAAACTGTAATTGTTGAGCGATGTCATCCTTTTACAATACATGTAGATTTAATGTCATGTTTGAATTAATGTCTCTTCAGACGGGGGTCTTCCCTGCTGCCTTTAAAAGGGGCGGTGGTGAGGCCCCTGCTGAAGAAGAGCAATTTGGACTGTAATGATTTTAACAATTTTAGACCGGTATCCAACTTATCATTTTTAAGCAAAATCTTATTTTTACCCAACTTAGCGACTTTATAATTGCATATGATGTCCTTGAGAAATTTCAGTCTGGCTTTAGGGTAAAGCACAGCACCGAGACGGCCCTTTTAAAGATTTTAGATTAAATTACGATTCCAAAATGTTGACAGTGTTGGTTGGATCTGAGCGCTGCCTTTGATACAGTCGACCAGACTATTCTTTTAACTCGTTTAAAACACATCGGCCTCTCTGGTGCTGTCCACAAATGGTTTACATCCTACCTCACAGACAGGACATTCATGGTAAGTGTGGATACCTGCTCCTCCAAGGTCCATAATATTACATGTGGTGTGCCTCAAGGTTCGATTTTAGGCCCAGTGCTTTTTAACCTGTATATGCTCCCTCTTGGTGATGTCATCAGGAGACATGGAGTCAACTTTCATAGTTACGCTGACGATACACAGTTGTACATCTCCATGTCTCCTGATGACACCAGGCCAATGGATGCACTTTTTAACTGCATTTTAGATATTAAATCCTGGGTGGCAGAAAACTTTCTCCAGCTTAACCAGGACAAAACTGAAGTTTTAGTCATCGGTCCTCAGGCCCAGAGAGAGAAACTTTTACCCAAACTACAGCCATTGTCTTTTAATCCTTCCTCACAGGTGAAGAACCTGGGTGTGATTTTTGACTCTGAGCTGACTTTTATTCCACACATTAAGAATATCACAAAGATAGGTTTTTACCATCTAAAGAACATAGCCAGAGTCCGCCCCATTCTCTCTCGGGCCAACACGGAGACGCTAATGCATGCTTTTATCACCAGTCGTATCGACTACTGTAATGCCCTGCTTTCTGGTCTTCCCAAAAAGAGTATCTCAGGTTTACAACTTCTACAAAATTCAGCAGCTCGTGTCCTGACGAAGACCAGGAGGCGGGACCACATTACACCGGTTTTAGAGTCGCTGCATTGGCTCCCCGTTGCTGGTGGGCACGATTTTAATGATTTTTAAGCATGACATTTAAGACCTTGTTTTTGGCACAGTTAATTAATGACTTTAATGCTTTTTAAATCCTGGGTAGAGGAGACACTCACATGGCCTTCTCCGCGTTTCGAGCCTGAAAGAAAAACACAAAACATTGATTAAGTCGGTGTGGTTTTGCTGATGTTTAAATGTTTCCGCCAAGAGGAAAAGTAAATTAACCTAGACCGAGGGAGCCTGAACTAATAAACGGCCACAATAATCACTTTCTCCACAGATTAGGGTTAGAAAATATAAATAAAATATATTTTTCTCATTTTACAACGAGAAAGATTTTACACTATTGTCATATTCAGTCTCCTGTTGTACATGTTTAGATGTTGGATATTTAACCTCTTACACCCACTTGAACAGAGCACGTTTTCTCCGGATTGGCTTTACCCAAATCTCTTAGAAAAAAAACGTCAAAATAGCGACGAAAACACACACACACACACACACACAAAAAAAGCCACAAAAGAGTAACAAAAACGTGCCGGGAAAGCAACAATGACAAAATGAAAAGCGACAAAAAGAAAACAAAAAATTAAAGGTCCTATATCATGCAAAATCGACTTTTTGGAGCTTTTAACCATGTTGTTATGCTATTTCCTTATCAAAAACACCCCCAGAGTGGTTTTTGGCTTCATTCACGCAGTTCTCAGTAATCCTCCTGAATCCTGCTCTCTGAGCAGCTGCTCCGCCCTCTCCTGGTAAACGACTGACCCATTCAGTTGTGTCGTCACAGCGGAACGGAAGTGCTCGACGTCTGTAATCTAATGCCTTACGCCATGATTTTCATTTGTAAAACTGCTTTTTTGATTATTTCTGTCGTAAGAAAAAAAAAATGAAAAAAAAGAGAAAAAAAAAGAGGAAGTGCCTGACGCTGCGCTGCCCCTGTACCGAAAACAAACGCTCCCCCTGAGCGTCCGAACGGTCTGAACAGATGTCATGTCATGTTGCACCGAAAGTTGTGAAGAGGGAGCTTTTTCTAACCTACTCTGGAGTCTGGACACCTGTTCTTTTTTCTTACCTCACGATAATGTCACGGAGAAAATGGCTGCGAGGACAGGACTTTATTCAACCTTCCTAAAGAAGAGGCCATAGAAGTTGGAATTTCCCTCCGGGATTCAGCGACTATCAGCCACAATAGTGTTTGTCTGTGCCTGTCGCTGATGGATGCTAATGAACCTTGGCCAGAATCAAAGTGGATTAACTTTTATAACCAACGCAAGTCCCATACTGGAAACATCAGACTGGTGAGTCGATCAAAATGCATGTTAGCGTGTGTGTTAGCCATTTAGCCATGAAGCTGTGTTGCACATGTTAACTCCTTATAACTACTGCTAAAGTTGTATGAGCGGCGAGAGGGGGCGGAGTTAACTGAATCCAAGCGTTTTGTCTTCCGGGTTGGAAAAATACCTCCAGAAAATACTTATATTTATCACAAAAATTAGTGCTCCGTAGTGGTAGAGGTACAATATATCATATAAATGCCTATACTTTACTTTGGAATGGCTAAAATAGCATGATACAGGTCCTTTAACACACAAAAATGACAAAAACAAGACGTGAAAGAGAACACGACAAAAACCTAACAAAAATGTGACAAGACATGGCAACAACAAAGTAACAATCAGTTTTGTAGGTCTTAGCTTTCAAATGAGGCGTTTCTGTGGCTTATGGTTGTAACCTTTTATATCTGGAGAAAATGCGCTCGGTTTTTGCAGGGAAGTAAAGTTTAATTTGTTACGTTTTAAGAAGTTAAAAAATGTACCAAAAAATAACCCACAAAATGGAAAATTTTCCAAATAAAAGTGAGTTTTGGCAGAATTTGGATTTTGGGTTTGTCAAAGATCAGTAACAACTTTGATTTGTATACATTTGTAGCTTTTATGTAAAGTAGAGTTGTCATGTTAACTAACATTATTTTTTTACAGCAGGAAAAATTTGACAAAACCTGAACTTTAACCAAAACCAAAGGAAAATGACATGTTTAAGTCAGAGCTACATTTAGCTTTAGCTCCGCGTTAGCTTCCTCCGCTCGTTTCAAAGGTTAGCCGTTAGCCACTCACCATCGCGGCGGGTCCCGGTCTGGTCCTGCTGTAAGTCTTGGTTCCGGTCCCGGTTCGAGTTTTGGAGCAGAGTTTGCAGCTGAACGAACAGCACGCGCCGAAATAAACAGAACAGGAAAACCCGGAAGTGTCCCTCAGTGCACTTCCGGGTCGTGCTAAAGAGATGGCGCCCCCTGCTGCACAAAAAATATACACAAGAGCAACAACAACAAAAAAGACACAAAAAAAGCCACAAACAAATGACAAGAAAGTGATGGGAAAATTGGGAAAATGTGACAAAAATGCAAAAAACATAAAAAGAAATAAAAGCCCAAAAAGAGCAACAAAAAAGTGATTAAAAAAAAAAAGCTATGGAGAAAAATAAGTATAAAAAGTGACAACACAGCAACAACGCAAGGAGAAAGATCAGGTTTATTAGTCTTAGCTTTCAGATGAGGTGTTGCACTGGCCTATAGCTCTCCAGTCAAGAAGCTTTTAAATTTGGGTAAGGTTAGCCCAACTGAAGAAAACGCACTCGGTTCAGATGGGGGCTAAGAGGTTAATTGTTTGCACATTTTCTGTGTATTTGTCTATCCCTGAGTGTTTCTTGGAGCTGGTGGAACAGGTGAATTTCTCCATCATGAGATCAATAAAGATTTATCTTATCTTTCAGTCAAAGTCATATTTTTATGACAAAATAAATAAAAATCACACCACTTTTAAACTTGTGTACAACATCGACCTGTTCAGGGACTGAAGGCGGAAATATAACATGCACATGACTTTTCTTCTGTTTTAGACTAATGTCTTTGTCCCTGATCAAATAAAATAAATTAAAACAAACTTCACTGACAGTTTGAAAGAGCCTCATTTTTATTCTCTGAGCTTTGTACATGAAGCAGAGGACCGCCATTTAACCTCTTACCGCCCGCCTTAACCAAGGGCATTTTCTCCACTTTGGCTTACCCAAATCTAAAAGCTTCTTGACTGGAGGTCACAGCCTATAGGCCAGTGCAACGCCTCATTTGAAAGCTAAGACCTATAGGCAAGGCAAGTTTATTTGTAGAGCACAATTCATACACAAGGCAATTCAAAGTGCTTTTACAGTTGCATAAAATTACAATAAAATCAATCATTAAAACATCAACATAAAAATTAATCAATGACAGTAAAAGGCAAGAGTGCAGATAAAATACTTTCAGTTTTCATATGCTCGGGTAAAAAGAGCTGTTTTCAGCCTGGATTTGAACAATGTCAGAGTTGAGGCCTGTCTCACATCCTCATGAAGACTGTTCCAGATTTTAGCTGCATGAAACTGAAACGCAGCCTCACCGTGTTTAGTCCTGACTCTGGGAACCACCAGGAGACCCCTCCCTGAAGTTCTCAGGGCCCGAGATGGTTCATACGGCTCTAACATGTCAGAGATGTACTTTGGTGCTAAACCATGAAAAGACTTGTACACAAGCAGAGCTGTTTTAAATTCTATTCTCTGAGTGACAGGAAGCCAGTGCAGGGACCGGAGCACTGGACTAATATGGTGGTATTTCCTGGTTCTTGTCAGGACTCGAGCAGCAGCGTTCTGGATGTTCTGCAGCTGTCTAACAGCTCATTTAGAAAGGCCAGTGAGCAGCCGTTACAGTAGTCTAACCTGCTGGAGACAAATGCATGGATGAGTGTCTCTAAGTCTGGTTTTGACACTATTCCTCTGATCTTAATGTTTTTCAGATGGTAAAAAGCTGATGATGTTATTGCTTTAATGTGGCTGTTTAAGTTCAGGTCTGAGTCCATGATTACTCCTAGATTTCTAACCTGATTTTTTGGTTTTAGAGAGAGAGAATCAAGGTGACTGATAACACTTTGTCTTTGTGTCTGTGGGCCAAAAACAATGATCTCAGTTTTGTCTGAGTTTAGTTGGAGAAAGTTGTTTTGCATCCACAAACTGATCTGTTCGATGCAGTGACAGAGTATCTACAGGCCCATGTTCACGTGTATCAGTGACAGAGAGTATCTACAGGCCCATGTTCACCTGCCGTCAGTGACACGTAGATCTGAGTGTCATCTGCGTAGTTGTGGTACGACACATTGTTGCTGTTTATTAGCTGACCCAATGGAAGCATGTACATGTTGAATAAGAGGGGTCCCAAGATTGACCCCTGGGGGACTCCACAGGTCATGGAAATTTTGTCTGAGACACAGTTGCCAATTTCGACAAAGTACGTCCTATCCTCCAGATAGGGCTTGAACCAGTTTAGCGCAGTACCAGAGATTCCCACCCAGTTTTCTAACCTGTGAAGTAAGATCCCGTGGTCCACTGTGTCAAAGGCAGCGCTCAGGTCCAGCAGAACTAAAACTGAGACCTTACCTGCGTTGGTGTTCATACGGATATCATTTGTCACCTTGATCAGAGCTGTCTCAGTGCGGCACCTAAATCCTGACTGGAAAGTATCAAACACATTGTTAGATAGGAGAAAGTAAGTGAGCTGTTGATATATTACTTTCTCTTGGACTTTTCCTAAGAATGGTAGTTTTGATATGGGCCGGTAGTTGTTCAGTATCTTGGGATCAAGGCTGCTCTTCTTTAGAAGAGGCTTAATGACCGCGGTTTTCAAGGCCTTTGGAAATGCTCCCGTCTCAAATGAAATGTTGACTAACTGAACAAGTTGTGGTAACAAGCTGGTCAGCACAGACTTCAGAAATCTAGTGGGCAATTCATCAAGGCAGCATGAACATGAACTCAGACCGGAGATAACCTCTTCCATTGTTTTGTCAGTATACAACTTTTTTTGTTGTGTTGTCACCGCATTTATGTCACACCTTTGAAGGGTTTTTGTTATGTTTTCGGCGTTTTTATTAGTTGTTTACTGTTGCTTTAAAGTCAGTGCTTTCTTTTTACTTTTTTGCTGAGTTTTTGAGGCATTTTGTTGCTTTTCTGGACCGTTTTTCCTCACTCTTTTGCCGCTTTTTTTGTTGTTGCGTTTTTCGTCCTCGTTGTTGTCGCTATTTTGACAGGTTTCTTTCAAGAAGCTTTTATTTGAGAAGTGGAGAACAGAAGAAAAATGTGCTCAGTTCAGATGGGAGTTAAGAGGTTAAATATTATAATAAATGTTATTCATGCAGATTCGACTAAAACATGACTCAAATTAAATGACATTTTCCTCAAAAGACTACATTCAAATGTGTCAAAATTAACATTTTGTTCTTTAGAATGTTTTTCTGTATTTTCTTTGAGTTGTCTTTGTAAATTTCTCAATTTCCAGGATTTGATGTTTTGTTTCACCCAATTTATGGCGTCACTGGAAATAAATCAGACTCAGTTACTCACAGTACTCGAGTACTTTCTTACTTGTTCTTAAGTACATATTTTGATTTAATGAAGGTTCATAACGTTAGTCAAGCAGGGGTTTATTTTCAGCTGCTGTAACTTTTTATTTGCTGTTTATTTAAAGTATCAGAGTCACCCGAATATTTACTCAAGCAAGAAAAGTACTTGGAGAAAGTGGTACTTGAGTACTGTGACTGTTTGATGTTTCAGTCGTGACATAAATTATTAGAAACAAAACGTGAAATTATGTGAAAATGCTATGCTAATATTTACTAAACAACATTTCAAATAAATCATAACGAAACTCAAAATCCATAAATTTTGTCAAAATAAAGATTTGTCTCTTGTAGATTTACTCACTCTTTTTTACTTAAGGTAGAAGTAAAAAGTACTGTATGATGAACTACAAAAGAACAACTGTAACTTAATGAGTACTACCCGCTTTCATTAAAGTTATTCCTGTTTAAAACTCAGTTGTTTCTGAAACTCGTTTCTAGCTCTCACTGACTTACCACTTCCTGATTGTTGACCTGACTTCAGCTCGTCTCAGATTCAGAGCTAAAACTTGAACAGGGAATGGCTCATTTGCATATCCACTCTGATTGGCCGGTCGCCGACAACAGCCACCAATGGAGAGACACGTGATGAAGCCCCGCGAGGTGTTGAAGTGTTTACACTCCACTCACAACACCAAGTGGGGGAAAAAAAAGTCTCCGGCTGCATCCGAAACCATTAAATTGTAGCGTCTAAGTACTAACACTAGCAACTAATCCTTCAGCAGCATTTGCCCAATTCGACCATCCTTACCCAGGGGAAGGGGAAGTGACATCACCAACAGCTGTTTTTCTTCTTCTTTAAAGTTGAGTGCAGTGACTCAAGTAAATGACACATATACTTTGTAAATCTAAAATGAGTTTAACTGGTGGAGAAGAAGAACCTCCCACAGACGGAGCCTTTGACACAAACACTTTATTCACTCCATAATAATAATAATAATAATAATAATGATGACCCTATTGTACATGTTTTAATGGATTTCATAATAAAGTGGTGAACAGGTTCAGACGTTTTCACTAAATAAAGTTCATGGTTAGATCTGTTTATTGTTACTGCTTAGTTTCCATTGTACATGTTTTGTTATGTGTCGGAGGTGGACAGCGTCCGCAGGCTCTGACTCAGCGCCGTCACTTCCTCTTCCTGCTCCGTGACCTCAGCGGTGACATCACCGGGCAGAGTAGTGACATCATCAGGCAGAGCGGTGACGTCATCGCGGAGGGGCGGGACCGAGCGCTGCTCTCGCTCCTCGATGAAGTCCCACAGACGCACGTTATTCATGAACTGTTAACGACAATCATGATATTATCATTATTATCTCCTCACATTCTGCAGCAAACACCAAAGTAACAAACAAACAGCGGAATCTACAAAACTAATTAAAGCCCCAGAGTAGAGCCGCACCATGAACATTTATCAAATCGAATGAGGTTTTAGCTGCGATACCGAACCTCAAGGCGCTGAGGTCTGTTTTGTTTTTTTCTGCCTTGCACCTCCGCTGTTTGAGTGACATATGTTTTCCATTTACAGAAGTGTCTAGAGTCGCTGAAAACAAACTCCACATGTCTAGCTGTTCGGAAAACCTGAAGAATGTAAATTTTGCTTAAAGGACCTATACCTGATTTTTTTTTTAATAACAAACAATGAAAAAGGAAACTGCTGAATTTGAATGCTAGTTGTGGTCTAAACCCATTCCTAACTTTTCAAACATATTTGTCAAATTCTCCACAGGGACGAGTTTACTGACACGTTTTTTTACAATTTTTTTTGCGTGTTTTTTCTTCATGTTTTTTTGTTTACATGGTTTTGATAGCATTTTTGTTTTGTTTTTGGACTTTCTATTCACAGTTTTTTTTTTTCAAAATCAGAATTGTATTTATTGCCATGGTTTGACAAACTAGGAATTGTTCTCGGTACAATCGTGCAACATAAAACATATAACACAGAATTTAGATAAAAATAAGCTATAACAACTTTAAAACTATAAAGCTATAAGGGCATGAATAAAGAATATTAAAATAAACATACAAAATAATGGTAAAATAGGATAAGACGACAACAATTTGACATAGAACAGTGGGATTGTATTCACAGATGTGCAGGTGTATTAAGTAATAGCAGCGGCTCTAAGTGTGGACATACCACATAGTGCAATAGAGCAGTGCAAATGGATGGAACAGGTTATTATGTTGATGAGTCTGATAAAGAGTTACTGTATTCAGAGTTGTTTTGTGTTCATGAGTCTGATGGCGGAGGAGAAAAAACAGTTCAAGTGATGGGATTTATGGGTCTTAATGGACCGTAGCCTCCTGCCTGAGGGGAGGGGGTGAATAATCCGTGTCCAGGGTGAGAAGGGTCAGCTGTGATCCGACCCACACGCCTCCAGGTCCTGGATAAACAGGTCTTGGAAAGATGGGAGATCACAGCCAATCACCTTCTCTGCAGCACGCACAATGCACTGCAGTCGATGCTTGTCACGGGCTGTAGCGCCGAGAGGAACCACATGGTGATGGAGGAGGTGAGGATGGACCACACGGTGATGGAGGAGGTGAGGATGGACCACACGGTGATGGAGGAGGTGAGGATGGACCACACAGAGGTGAGGATGGACCACACGGTGATGGAGGAGGTGAGGATGGACCACACGGTGATGGAGGAGGTGAGGATGGACCACACGGTGATGGAGGAGGTGAGGATGGACCACACGGTGATGGAGGAGGTGAGGATGGACCACACAGAGGTGAGGATGGACCACACGGTGATGGAGGAGGTGAGGATGGACCACACGGTGATGGAGGAGGTGAGGATGGACCACACGGTGATGGAGGAGGTGAGGATGGACCACACAGAGGTGAGGATGGACCACACGGTGATGGAGGAGGTGAGGATGGACCACACAGAGGTGAGGATGGACCACACGGTGATGGAGGAGGTGAGGATGGACCACACGGTGATGGAGGAGGTGAGGATGGACCACACAGAGGTGAGGATGGACCACACGGTGATGGAGGAGGTGAGGATGGACTCAATGATGGCCATGTAGAACTGCACCAGCTGCCACAGGAAGAACATCCTCTGCTGGGCCTTCTTGATGAGGGAGCAGATGGTCGGCTCCCATTTGAGGTCCTGGGTGAACGTGGTGCCCAGGAAATGGAAGGAGTCCACGATGGAGACGGGGGTGGAAGAGTCTGTCAGGGCGAGGGGGGACGGTGGGGCTGTGTCTTTCCAAAAGTCCACGATCATCTCCACTGTCTTCTGGGCGTTCAGCTCCAGGTTGTTGTTGCTGCACCAGGACGCCAGCCGTTCCACCTCTCTCCTGTAGGCGGACTCATCACCGTCCGAGATGAGCCCGATGAGGGTGGTCTAGTCCGCAAACTTGATCAGTTTAACGGACTGGTGACTGGAGGTGCAGCAGTTTGTGTACTGGGTAGGGCTGCACGTTTTCAAGTTTTTCATTAACCGTTAACCGAGGCCCTTACCGGTTAATACTCAGTTAACCATTAGTATGCGCACTAACTCTGGTGGTGCAAAAATGTATTACAAATATTTTCAATGGCACAGCAAATTATACACGCCAGTTAACTGAGCAAAATGCTTTTACTCGGTTACACAATTTTTAACGGTTAACCATGGACACCCTAAGTACAGGAAGGAGAGCCAGGGGGAAAATACACAGCCCTGAGGAGTTCCAGTGTTTGTAGTCCGAGTGTCCGAGACAATCTTCCCCAGCTCTACGTGCTGTCTCCGGTCCGTCAGGAAGTCAGTGATCCACCTGCAGAGGGAGTCGGGAACGCTGAGCTGGTAGAGCTTGTCTCGTTGCAGTCCAGGGAGGATGGTGTTGAAGGCAGAGCTGAAGTCCACAAACAGGATCCTGGCGTAGGTTTCTGGTGAGTCCAGATGCTCCAGGGTGAAGTGGAGGGCCAGATTGACTGCGTCGTCCACAGACCTGTTGGCTCTGTAGGCAAACTGCAGTAGGTACAGGAGGGGAGCGGTGATGTCCTTGAGGTGAGGCAGGACCAAGCGCTCAAAAGACTTCATGAACACAGACTCCAGCGCCACCGTCATGTAAGCATTAAGTCCTGTGATCTATGGCCCCTCCCGGAACCGACACCTTAACGTGGTGAAGGGGTTTGAGCGCCCGAATGATCCTAGGAGCTAAGTTGTCGGGGGCTTCGTGCCCCTGGTAGGGTCTCCCAGGGCAAACAGGTCCTAGGTGACGGGTCAGACAAAGAGCGGTTCAGAAGCCCCTTATGAGAGACCAACAGGCCCGGTTAGAACCATGAGGCCGTCCTTCTGTGGACCCACCACCTGCAGGAGGAGCCATAGGGGCGGGTGCAATGTGAGTTGGGCAGCTCCAACAGCTGCCCCCACGACCGGGCAACGGACAAGTGGAAGAAAATGGATGGATGGATCTATGGTTTTTTGGGGACAGGGATGATTTTGGGGACAAGTCTCAGGAATTGCCGGTGCACATCCCTCTCATGGATGCAGAGGGCAGGAGGGGATAGTCTGTGGTGGTCTTTGATGTAGTGGCTTCAGCAGTGAGTGGGGAGGAGGGGGTGCTTCTTTTTTTTGTGTTTTTAGTTTTCTAACGAGTTTTTGTGTGCGCGCCTTTTTTAATAGTGTTTTTTACGTATTTTGTCCATTGTTTTAGTTATTTTGCGTTTTTTGCAGGATTATTGCGTTTTTCTTACGTGTTTTTTTAAATATTTTTTTTGTAGCATTTTTGTTGAGTTATTTTGCATTTTCCAAGTAATTTTTTTCTTTCTGTTTTTTTCGCTGTATTTGTGTGTTTTTGCGAGATTTTAGCGTTTTGTGTGTGTCTTTTTCATGTTTTTATTTTACTTAGTTTTTTTCGTGTTTTTTTCCATTTTTGTTTTTGGTGGTCAGTGTTCCGTACCCTCACAGCGCCCTCTGGTGTCAGCTGCTTTCGGACTCGCTCTGGTTCTGGTTTTCGTCCAAACGGATCCTGGTGCAGATACAGACAGCGGTCTCCAAACGGACAGGTCCCTCTGCCCTCCAGAAAGAACTTGCATGGCTTCTTACTGTGAAGGAGACAGGAAACACACGCACTTACTGTGAAGGAGAATTCTATCTTACTCAAATAATGAAACCTAGGCTGAATCCAAATTGAGCAAATTGGTAAGAGCCCAAACCGGATGTGCATCAGCGTCCGCCATGATAAGAAGTATCCCAACATATGGCGTTATTTAACTATCAAAGTTAAGGGTACTTGTACAATATCAACGGGTGTCGGGTGCCCGGGGAGCGAGGGCACATGCACTAAAAGTGAGCGGTGAGCGTAAAAACTATGGACGGAGCGCTTATATCTCCTCATACGCTCGGTGTTTGCGGCCCAATGTGCCTCGCTCTTCCACAGTTTGACCCCCGAGTTTTCTTTTTCATTCAGCATGTTATGTCACTGTATTCCGATCTACCGGAAGAAACAAAAATTATAATCTGAAGTGGTAAGACTGGAGGTGCTAAAATTGAGGCGGTGAATGATAACGAGCAACGTTACATTTTGTGGACATAATATTTATGATATTAAAATTAACTATGTTATCATTATAATGACATCCAAATTCACAGAATCTAATTTTCACAGAGGCGATTTTAATCACATGTAGGATTTGACGTCACTCAGTTCTACCATTTTTTGTCTTTCACACCCTCAATTTTGATCACATTCATATTTTAATTATTTGTTACTTTGACCCCTCATATTTCTGTGCATATTTCCTATTTATTAATATTGCCTATAGTTTGCAAATTATCCACCAGAGTTGGATCTTGCTTGTGTGGCTTGCAGAAGAAATAATCCATGCTTTGAAAGTTGAATGATTCTGCAGCCACTGCTCATTTTGACGTAGGGCTGCACAATATGAAAAAAAAAAGTAATATCTCGATATTTTTGGGCTGAATGGCGATATACATATATATCTCTAGATTTTTTCAAGTGAATTAATACCAATAGGTTTATTGGTTCTTGGTCAAAACCACAGGTGACAAATCACAACGGCACTTTAACGTTCAGCAGCAGAAGAACATGTGCATAAATTCAGTGCTTAAACATTCTCTTAAATCAAAAAAGATTATAATAAATCAATATATTTTACTTTACTGTGTAACAGTATAGATGCAATTTATGTAAAGTGCAAAATGTGAACAGAAAAGATACTACTGACCAAAAATAACAGTCAGCTAACTATTTAGGAAAGCTTCAATCTACTGAGAGGAAAACAATATGCTTCTTCTTCTTAAATGCAATTCAAGTATTTACTGATTTGTGCAAATGTCCAAACATGTAAACAATCAAACAATATAAAACAATGTAAACAAGTTCTAAGAACAATTCTTTAGTAACCATTAAACTATTAAAAGATGAAAATGAACAGGTAGTGGCAAGTACGAGCAGAGGGCATGCAGATCAAGATGGAACAGCACTTGGACGGTAGGGCTCGGTACCGTGTAATTTTTTTATACTTTAACGATACTTGGTTTTCGATACCAATACCTGAACAATACTTTTTACAAAACGTATACTAAATTATTGTTATTTGTCATTCAACGGCAAAGGGGCAGAAAAACACTTTCTCAGTTTATAATTTTTCCCACCCATTTCTAACCAATTTCTTTACATGTTTTCCCCCCCAAATTTTCCATATTTTTCCCTACATTTCCACAATTTTTTCCACATTTCCACTAGCCTAGCTACCACCAATTCATTTTCTGGTAGGAGAGGTGTGGTTTACGATTGTCCATAGTCATTTATTGTGCTGAATGTCTCTCATGCGTCTGCACGTAATACGTAATAATATAAACTATTTAGAACACGGTCTCTTAATATGGATGAGGGGCTTAATCTGGACGAGCTCTACAACAAAAACTGCGCTCTAAAGAATGTTCTAAAGTAGGGGTCCCCACTCTTTTTCCTGCTCGGGACGGGGGGAGCGCGCTTAGAAACATGTGCGTAAATGGCTCATGGTTTTTAAAGCAGCCCTTTGATACAGCGGGACATTCTCTCCCCTCTCTTTCTCTCTACTGTTCACTTCACAGCGGGACAAATGCAACTCTCTGTCCTGTGAAAGCGTGAAAGGGAGAGAGATGCTCTGCAGGTGACAGATAGAGCTGAGCCGCACGAGGCTGCACTGATTCTGTCTGTAATAAAACCAGATGAACTCGACTCCGAAGGATTTTCTATATCTATTGAGCTTATTGGCGTGTGGACAGGCCAAAGATAAATAGGACAATGTGGTTGTTTATAAATAATTTCCTAGTTAGATTTGCAGTTGTGCATAATGTGCGTAATTGTGAATGTGGCATATGATAAAAAACATAAAAACACATGAACCCCCCCGTCCCAAATTTCAGGGCAACTCATCCGGTCACCCAACCCCATGATTTGGGGAATGATTTGAGCAGTCTGGGTATTCCCAGGCTACTTTTCCACCAAATTAACCCCAGTTTTTACCAAATAAAAAAATTAAACTTGTGTTTCACTTTTTTTCATTTTGTGTTTTGATGACCAACAGCATGAAAACGTGAACATAAAGATTTTGTATTTCTTTTCGGTTCCTGCTTTCGTTCCTGCTGGGAGTGTGTCTGTGTCTGTACCTGACTGCGTTCTTGAACATGGACACCAGCTGTTCCTTCTGTGTCTCCTCCTGGACCCAATGAACCGACGGGATCACCAGCTCCGACGGCACTCTGCACTCTGGACACGCCCTACGGATTTAAACGGACCAATCAGAGAAAGGATACATCAAAAAGGACCATTCAGAGACAAGACACACCCCACACATTCGAACGAACCAATCAGAGACACCGATACCTGAACAATACTCTTTTCGATACCTACAGTCGTCTAGAACCAGAAAACAGACCAATAATGTTAATTTATTCCATTAAATGGAACCTTTTGTGGAAAGGGTAGCCCCCAAATGTAGCCTAGAGAAATTTTAATACCTTTTAATGCCATCACGGGGAAAATGTATTCCACTATCTCAGGTCAAAAAGTACAATTTGTTGTCATTGTATAAAATAAATAACATGTTCTAAAATGATAGGCTAATGTGAATGAAAATAGCTGCTAGTGAAAATAATGAAGTTAGTATAAGCAGAAGGATATAGTTGGACAGTTTGACAAATGTATTTGAAGCATTTTTAGACCAAATTGGTTGGATGAATTAATGTATAAAGAGTGGGCATTGATCCAGTCAGTCTCAGAATATTAAACGGCTGGTAAATCAGACCTGTAGACTGGAGCTAGGACTTACGGTCCAACCATGTGCTGGACAGAACCAGGTCTAAATCAGGACTAAACGGTCTGTATACGATGATGGTTCTGCGCTCAGTCACCGGGAGGAGCGCATCTGTCACACGACAAAGAGCCGTGGTTGAAGTCGTGCAGCTGGGCGATGCCCGCACTTGAAGTGTCCTGACTCGGGCCATGTTTCTAGCGAAGTACTCGCCTCTCACACTCGCACACCAAAGAGGCGGGTCCATGGCAGGTGAACACCGCATGAGAGAGATATAGCATAAGTTTAATGCGTGACAGAGCTAAAGTTGGGAATGCAGCTGGAGGCAACACTACATAAAGCACAAGCAGCAGTTCATGAAACAACTAGAACCAGTATTAAAAGACAGTCAATTAGGTCAGTTATAATCAGTGATGCCAGTAACTAATTACTTGGTAACGGATTACTGTATTCAGATTACTTTTTTTAGTAACTAGTAATCTTAACGCGTTACTATTTCCAAACAAGTAATCAGATTTAAGTTACTTTTCCAAATCACTATGAGTTACTATTTTGTAATTTTCCTTTGGAAAAAAAGACATTTATTTTTGCATCTCGATGAGTGACGTAACATAATGTTACGCAATACAAGTGTATGGCATTATTATTATTATTAAATACGTCACTTTTCTGAGTCTGTATCAGCTGATGTTACTGTTAAACACACTTCCAATAAAGTGAGTGTTGGTAAAAGGGTTTGTCATTAGTGTGTTGAGGCGGTGGAGCTGTTGTCGGCCGTAGCTGAATGTAACTAATAAAGTAACTTGTAATGTAACTTAGTTACTTTTAAAATTAAGTAATCCGTAAAGTAACCAAGTTACTTTTCAAAGGAGTAGTCAGTAATATATTACTTTTTCAAGTAATCTGTGGCAACACTGGTTATAATACAAGGCTTAAAAAGGAGAGTAAACATTCAAATGCCGCAGTATCAAACTTGGATAAGAAGAGCATGCAAGACGAGAGAAGGAAGCGGCATCAAACGTTCAGCGCTGGCATGTTTGAAGCTAAGGAGCCAACGCGTTCACTGTACATTATACATTATAACTATTGATTTCTCTGACTGGTGTTGGAATGTTGTTCCATTCTTTTGAAGCTTGACCGGCTTTTAACATTCCCAGAGTAGCCGCGGGGTCTTAAATCATGAAAAAAGTACTACATTTGATCATGACAGTACGGTGCCGTTCGCATGTTAATAAACTATAAACAGACCGAAAATGTGAATATTTCCCCAATTAAGTAGTAGTAGTAGTAGTTTATTCGGTCATTTTCATTTTCATTCTTTTAAAACATAAAACAAGCATCACAATATTTCGTGCTCAACATGACCGAAAGGGTTTAGGCTGAAGTAAAAAACGTATTGTGCCTAACCCAATTTACAGACTTCCACGAGAAAACAAACACAAACATTAATAGTAAACAATATCAAGTGTCAAACAGAAGAGAAATAAGCATGTATTTAGAATTGATTTTAACATACATTTCAACACTCCAATATATATGTAAATATACATTTTGTTTTACGTTAATTTATTTTAACTAAATCATGTCATTCAAATTCATTCATTATGGATCTATTGAAGTCTTTTCACTAGTTTCTTACTTTGTTCATCGTTAACTTATATATTTTTGAATGATAGAAGATTTATACAACTTTTTGAAGGCTTTGACTGTTTTAGACTGTTTTAAATGTTCTTCCAAATCGTTCCACAAATTAACACCTCTTACAGAAATCGACTTTTTTTATTCTTTTTAGCTTTTGCTTTTTTGAATATGGCAGTTCCTCGGAGGTTATACGGACTTTCCCTGTGTTCAAAAAGCTGCTGGATGTTTGGAGGGAGAAGATTATTATGTGCTTTGTGCACTATTACTAAAGTATTTAGATCAACAAGGTCATGGATTTTCAATAGATTTAGCTCTACAAAAATGGGTTTGTTGGTGCATAGAAATCTGCTTTAGTGATGATTCTTATTGCCTTTTTTTGGAGTAGAAAAATAGGATGAGTATTGGATTTGTAATTGTTTCCCCATATTTCCAAGCCATAATTTAGGTAAGGAAGTATGAGGGAGTTATACAGTAATAGAAGAGATTTTTTATCAAGTATAGTTTTCATTTTACCAATTACAGCAATGGTTTTTGCTAATTTTGTTTTTAATGTACTTATATGCGATTTCCATTCAAGTTTTCCATCAATGATAACTCCTAAAAATGTATTTGCTTGAACTCGTTCAATTTCAATATCATTTATTTTTAGACTGGTATGGACACTAACTTTTCTATTTCCAAAAATGATATATTTTGTTTTACTCAGATTAATTGAAAGTTTGTTTAGATCAAACCATTTTTTTAGAACTGTGAGCTCGTCTTCTACTGTGGAAAGGAGTTGTTTCAGATCCTTTCCAGAGCAGTACAGGCTGGTATCATCTGCATATAATAAACATTTTACGTTTTTCAAAGCTTCACAGACATCATTAATATACATTATAAACAATTTTGGACCCAAAATAGAACCTTGTGGAACTCCATGTGTGATTAGTTTTTTTTCAGAGTCGACATTGTGTATATGTACATATTGGTATCTGTTGCCAAGATAACTTTCCAGCCAAGCATAAGCAGGTCCCCTGACACCAAACCTTTCCATCTTTTTTAAAAGCCTTGTATGGTCTATGGTGTCAAAGGCCTTGCTCAGATCGATAAAAACACCCACTGCATATTCACTATTATCTGTTGCGCTAGCCAGGTCTTCCACAAGAGCCATGATTGCAGTTGTAGTCGATCGATTTGATCGAAAACCATATTGATGTTCACTTAACAAATTGTATTTGTCAACAAAATTGTCAAGCCGAATTACAAATAACTTTTCCAAGATCTTGGAGAATTGCGGCAGAAGCGAGATAGGTCTGTAGTTATCGAATATATGTTTATTTCCGTTTTTATATATTGGGACTACTTTTGCAATTTTCATTTCTCTTGGGAAGGTGCCAGTAAGAAAGGACTGATTGCAAATGAACGTAAAAGGTTTTACCACATAATGAATAATTTCTTTTACTATCATCATATCGATGTTAAAACAATCTGTTGACCTTTTATTGTTCATTTTTTTAACAATATCTATTATTTCATTTTCCTCAACCTCTCTTATGAAAAGTGAGTTTAGATTTTGTTTTGAGTCGTTACTATTTAATCTTTTTGTGTCTTTAGGTTCAAGGATTTTGTTAGCTAATGTAGGTCCAACATTAGTGAAAAAAGTATTTAGGGCATTTGCAATTTCCTTCTTATTTTCTATGGTTTTGTTTTCATTGACAAAAAAGTGGGGCAGACTAAATGTTTTCTTGCCCTTCTTAATGATTTCATTTAGTATTTTCCAGGTCCCTTGAGTATCATTTCTGTGTTGTTCCAATAATTTATGATAATAGTTCCTCTTATTAGATCGAATTATGCTTATCAACTTATTTTTATACGACTTATATTGATTTTCAGTTTCTACAGTTCTATGTTTTATGTATGATCTATATAAATGTTTTTTCTTTTAGCATGCTTTGATAATACCATTTGTAAACCATGGCTTATCGGTTTCAGTTTTATGGTTGACCTTGCACATTTTAAGAGGACAATGCTTGTCATATAGTTTTGTGAAAATTGACAGGAAGGTGTTATAAGCAATATCAGGGTCTAGAGAGGCATAGACCTCATCCCAGGACTGGGCCAAAAGATCCCATTTAAGGCCAGCAATAACACAAAACAAAAAGTCTTGTGACGCTGACCGTCCTCTCTCCAAGCCCAACGTGCCCACATCAGTGTTAAGTTTTAGTCCCCATGCCCATTACAGTGGCAGGACTTAAGAACAAGTGGGCATGCTCCTGCAACTTTATTGTGATGCATTTCATTGGCCCAGAGGCCGATAATTGTTTTATTTTTATTTTGTATTTATTTGAACAGGGACAGTGTACAATATACATTAGCCTCAGAAAGGAGAGATGCATTGTACCAGGTTATAGCACTTGTGCCAATTTCCACCTGCAGTCCCTAGGCCTATTGTACATGTTTTTTTTAGTGGTAGGGGAAACCGGAGTACCCGGAGGAAACCTACGCAGACACGGGGAGAACATGCAAACTCCACACAGAAAGGCCCCGTCCAGGAAGGAATCGAACCTGGGACCTTCTAGCTGTGAAGCACGAGCGCTAACCGCTGTGCTACCGTGCCGCCCATTGGTGCAAATTGGTGCAAAAAAACCTTATACCAGAAAATTGACGTATACGTTTTCCCGGCATCAATGGTAGAAATGCGGCAATGCTTTCCCGACCTAAATGGGTTGTTGCCTGTTTGTTTTGGCATCTTATTCCTGCTGCTGCAGCAAATGTAATATTTATCGTGTTTTGCCACGTGATAATCAGCTCGTTTTACCCATTTCCAGGGTGCCTACTGTACATCTGGCCTAGGACTACAGATGAAAATGATCAGCTGTTATGTTAATATGCACTGTCCTTGTAAATAAATACAATTTCTCTTAAATGTGCCTTATTTATTTGAGCTGTAACACGTCCCTTCCTTTAATCCTGCCCCTGGACCAACAACATCAAAACTTGGATCTAAGGGTTCCTGCTTTTGATATTTTTATTTTGCCGATGCAGGTAAAACCTAAAACCCTTATGTTCTGTTAGGCATTTGTGTATGTCATTTCAGACCAAACTCATGAAAAATTAGCCAGTTTGTGTGCTATTCTTCTTTTTTTTTTTTTATATTGGCTTTAAAATTGTAAAAAAAAAAAAAAAAAATTCCAGTACTTTTGAGCAGGATTAACATAATTATGTGAAAATAGTTAGAAAAAATTTGCATCTACAATATTTTTTACAGGCGTCAAAAAAGTGGCACAAAAAGCCATTTACATAAGGATAGTAAATCTGTACAGGCTGCATCAGTGACCAATATAACATTTAAAAATTATATTTTAAAAATGTTATATGTTTTGTAACAAAAATGTATTCAAATATGGAAAAGGTTATGGCCAAATTAACAGCAAAAAATGGCAAAAAGTGAAATGCCCAAACGGAGCGACCCAGCCCTGGTCTGACCAGGCGGATTAAACACTCGCCACCACTAACGCCCACAAACGCCATTTCTCCTTTTATTCATGACCTCACGGTGACCTCACTCACTTGATGACCTCGTTGGAGAAGGGGGCGTGTCTCCACTTCCTGATGCAGCCGAGGCAGAAGCAGTGGTCACAGGACGACATGATCCCGAACCTGCGCTCCGATTGGCTGGTCTTCTGCACCACCACCTCCATACAGATGGAGCATACCTGAAACAGCCAATCAGAGGCGAGAGCTGAGGACACAGCCAATCAAAGGAGAGACTAAGGAGACAGCCAATCAGAGGAGAGGAGAGACTGAATGTAACCGTTGTGAGATCAATAAAGGCTTATCTGATCTTATGAAGGCAATATTCAAAAACATATTTGTGATGTTGATCAGTAGAAAGGACTTTCAGACATAAACATTATTTAATCTCTTACAGTTGTACATTTTATTTTTATTTTAAAAACTGCCTTTTTTACTTTGTCTCAGAGATGTATTGGCACCTGCTCCAACTGACATTATGACATCACATTCTAAAACGTGAACGCCATCTATTGTACATGTTTTGTGTACAGACCTTGTCCTGACTGATCTGAGCAGCAAAGGCTTTCTCCATCTCAGCCTCGAACTCCGACAGACACAACTGAAACACACGACATGAGAGAGACTTTTACCACAGGCTTCAAACTCACAAAGCAACACAATAAAGAGTATCAGTAGTATTACTATAAAGTATAAAGTAGTACCTTCTCGTGCTTAGTAGTAGTAGTAGTATAAAGTATAAAGTAGTACCGTCTCGTGCTTAGTAGTAGTAGTAGTAGTATAAAGTATAAAGTAGTACCTGCCTGTGCTTAGTAGTAGTAGTAGTAGTATAAAGTATAAAGTAGTACCATCTCGTGCTTAGTAGTAGTGGTAGCATAAAGTATAAAGTAGTACCATCTCGTGCTTAGTAGTAGTAGTAGTAGTAGTAGTAGTATAAAGTAGTACCTCTCGTGCTTAGTAGTAGTAGTAGTAGTAGTAGTAGTATAAAGTATAAAGTAGTACCATCTCGTGCTTAGTAGTAGTAGTAGTAGTAGTATAAAGTATAAAGTAGTACCTCTCGTGCTTAGTAGTAGTAGTAGTGGTAGCATAAAGTATAAAGTAGTACCATCTCGTGCTTAGTAGTAGTAGTAGTAGTAGTAGTAGTATAAAGTATAAAGTAGTACCATCTCGTGCTTAGTAGTAGTAGTAGTAGTAGTAGTAGTAGTAGTAGTATAAAGTATAAAGTAGTACCTCTCGTGCTTAGTAGTAGTAGTAGTAGTAGTAGTAGTATAAAGTATAAAGTAGTACCTTCTCGTGCTCGCGGCGCTGCTCCGCATCGGTCGGATGCAGAAGGTGGAGGCCGCACACGTCACAGCGGTCACCATGAAGATACATACACTGGTCGCCATAGTGACACTGCCCCATCACCAAATATGGACACAACTGGGCGGAGTCAGGGGCCGCTGCACATCAACAGGAAACCGTCACATACACATGTACATAGTCCGATACACTTTAAGTAAAGAAGCTTTATAAATATTCCAAATACATTCTAAATGATATGCCTCCGTTTAGGCAAGGCAACTTGTTACAACTAACAACCATTTATACCGCGCATTTCGTACACAAGGCAACTCAATGCGCCGTGTTTATGCCCTTATTCCATTCAGTCGGATTAACTGGAGACATAAATTAGTGTTTCTGAACACTCAAAAAAAACTGATTTTTTGTTTTTTATTTCTTGTTTTTTCCTCAAACATGGCGTCCTGTCACTTGTTGGGGGAGGGGGGTTTGTGCGTCACTGACTCAGCTGCTTTAGGGCGTTGCTGGCGTGTCGTTGCGTTGTCGGCCTGCTGCAGCTGGGATTGGCTGGGATCGTTGTGCTGTTTGTTGCCATCAGGTTGTTGCGAATTGCCCTGCTACTGGCTCCAGTAACATTAATGAAATGATGATGTATACAGCGGTGGGAACTTGTAAGTTTACTTCTTCCCACTCCTTTGAGTTTTTGTACAGTGTATGTATATATGGAAGCATGTGTAAATGTCAAACGCATGTTAAAAGTTTATAAGAGTAGCACATGTTAATAAAAAATTTAAAAAGCATGTATGTTATGTACATTGAACTCGGAATAAACAATCAATCAATGAGAGTGAACTGCTCATGCTCAGGAGGAGGATCATCTTCTGCAGGCTGCTCTTCAACACTAGGTCGCTTTCTAAAAATAAAGAAGGCTATATGTAAATCAAAAGTATTATTCAATTTTGGAAATTCCAATTATTTTATTATAATTTCAATAGTAACAGTATGACTGTGCTGAGCAGTTATTGTTTATTCATTCCCTTATTCAAGCTTTAATGAGTAAAAGTAACACAAAAGCCCTCACCTCATGCTGCCTTTCTTACTACAGTGTGACATAAACGCAGGACACTTATATCTTTCACTCCACACACTTTTTAACGTCTTCTGTGCCATCTGCATGTAGCAGTGCTACTACTGAAACATTGGGTGTTTTTCACCCACAGTATTTAGTTGATGTCTCACTGAGGCCCTTTTTTTGTTTTGAAACTGTTGTTAGCGGCAGAACAGCTGAGCTCGATAACATCACGTGAAGCCTGAGATTTGCAGAAATGCTGGATGTATCATATTTAACTCCCGACTCCCTAAACCTTTCCAAATCCGTAGTGCTCCCATATTTTTCCTTGAGCAAAGCAGGAAACGTTTTTTGAAGTTTGTCTTCCTTCTTTGCGTAGACTTCACTTCTTCTCCTTGCAGCGTGTGCAGTTAAGGAGTCTTTCCATGGAAAACGGCTCTACAGTGCACTGTCTATGTACTCACATTGTCATTTATCGACTCTACCAGAGCACGATTGTGTTTCCACTACACGACACAAAACCCACAGATATGCACGCTGTACAGATGTCATTAAAAGACTTATGAGCCGAGATAAATACAAATGCTGCCATCTACTGGGGGTTATGGAATCATCCAGAGCCAAGGCAAATACTAGAGGAAAGAAACATCTAAAAGACAAACTATGAAGGTAAGCAACAAGTTGTGGCAAATTACAATGGATTAAAGCCGTTTAAAAAGTCAGAATGGAGTATCGATACTACAGCCTTCATATTAATACGTGTACGGTCAAGAAGGCTGCAACAATATATTGCTGTATCGATTTTTAAGCACCCCCGATCAGATGCCCTCTCGGAGATCATCTCTAACCCAAGCCTGGCTCTAACCCAGTCCAGACGACTCGCTTTAAAGATCCCCCCCCCTTCCAGAGCCTCAGCCAGATTATCAGATTTGAAAATCTCAACAGTAAAGGGGCGTTGCCTGGAGGACTAAGGGGCGCGTGGGAGGGGGGAGGAGTGGGAGGGGGTGTGGGACTGTGATTGACAGGCCTGAGTCATCTGACTTTGACACTGCACCTGTAGCACTACTCGTAAACAAAGTCCGAGCATGGAGTTGCAGCGAGCTAACGTGTTTAGCAACATGTTCCACAGGGACAACTTTACAACTCTCTACACAGAAGCATCTTGACAAAGGCCTTGTACCTGAGACTGCTCTGAGGCGCTGGGTTATTTTATTAGAGTGATTCTTGTAATTTACAAAGCTAGCGGCTTAGCATTGAGCAAGATCGATGTTAGCATCGCAGCTAAGGGACCGAATGCAACTGTCCTGGCTGGCTACTTTCAGAATTTACCAATCTATTTTAATGTAGACTTTTTGCTGTAGAAGAAGAAGATCTTTATTTATATAGCGCCTTTCACAGACATGGTCACAAAGCGCTTTACATGAGAGCATTTTACATTCACTCCATACTCGGTGGTGGTAAGCCAACTTAGTAGCTTCAGTTTCCCCTGGGGGAGACTGACAGAAGCGCTGTCGCGACTGCACACATCTGCGCCAATCTGACCACCTCCATACATTCACACACACTGTAGTCTACATAAGCATGGGAGATGTATCATTGTCCTCAGAAGAGCATGTGTGAGGTATAGAGACATGATTATATGTATTGCAAAACGTTATTTTATTTTTCTTACAGCAAAGTGCACAAAACATGTCGCATAAACAAAACAAAAAATATATAATATTGTGCCGGAACACAGTCCTTTTGAAATTGTTTTCAGTTTGTCATTGAAGATAAAACAGAATCATCCATGTTCATCTAAAGGCTTGACTAACGGTCTGTAACATTGTGGACTCAAGAGCCAAAAGTAATTTCTATTGCTAAATTTATCGAATTAAAGGTTAAACCAATGTAACACATGCACTAAACTACCACTAAATGACTCTGTAAAGACTATATTAAAGTCTTTATCTTTAAATGTATGCTTATTTAGTTGAATGATGAAATAATGAAAACTCTAAAACCCATACTAACAAATATCTTAAACTAAATTCAGCTAACTAATCTAGCAACAAAAGCAACTAATGACTAAAACTACAGTATTCAACAATAACGCTATTAACACTACACAATTATCTATAATACAAAAAGCTATGCTAAGAAAATCTACCTAAATGTTATAACTAATCGCAAACTTGACAATTGATGAAAATACTCTCTCACTATTCCTTCTCCAACTCGCTACAGGGGTGTGAGCGAGACTGGGCCGTTTTTTTTATCCCAGAGCGGCAGGGCAACTGACGTCAGGCTTCAAGCCTGGGCAAATAGTGGCGCCAAATTCAAAAATCAAATCCAGTGAGGCGCCGTCTACGGTTTTAGGCATGAAGTTGATCTTTCAACTAATTTGCACTAAAGTGCCAAAATTATGACCAGGATATGTAGACAACACTATTGGACACTCATTTATACAGCTTATCAGCAAAAAGGTTTTCCTTTAATGATGTGACTGACCTGAGGAGCTGAGTCCGCTGCGTGTCGCCTCCACATACGATTGCGGGGGAAAGAACACAGGGGGCGCTGCTGAGCTTACGGTGGGGGCGTTCCTCTGAGCTGCGGCCCCGCCCCCCGCGCCAGCGTCTGTGGCTCCTCCCCCTCTGGGCGTAGCTTTGACGTGGTCGTACCTGCAGCGGTCTCCGTACGCACACACCCCTCTCTGGTAATACCTACAGATAAGCGAGGGGGCGCTGTTGTGCACGTCGTGGGAGAAGTGACAGTTACTACCCTCTCTGCACACGCCGTGGAGGAAGTACCTGCAGCGAAACACGACTCAGTGTTACATTATTTTATGTCATCAAAAGATGGGAAACGGTTAACACCCGCCTGAACCAGGCACATTTTCTCCAGTTTGGCTTTACCCAAATCTAAAAGCCTCTGGAAAAATGCAACGAAACAGCGACAACAACGTGACCAAAATAGTTACGAAAAAGAGCCGAAAATGCAACAAAAAGAATCAAAAGAGTGACAGAAAAGTGATGAAAAACTGACAAAAATGTGTGACGCTAACACAAAAAAGCCACAAAACAGCAACAGAAAAAGTGACAAAAAGCAATGAAAAAAATAAAAATAAAAAATAAATAACAACAAAAAAGTGATGAAAACACAACATAAAAGCAATGGAAAAAATATGTCAAAAAAGTGACGACGCCAGGAAAAAGATCAGTTTAGATCACTTTGTAGGTTCAAATGAGGTGTTACTATGTTATTATGGCTTAACTTGTAAAAAACCCAAATTAAAAATCTTAAAATGGGCTGTAAGCCATAATCATTAAAGGCTTGACATGTGTCACTTTGCATGTCATGAGTCTATATCATATATCAGTTTCACATTTTAAGCTGAATTACAGAAATAAATTAACTTTTTCATGATATTCTAATTATATTAAAAGCACCTGTACATCACTTCACTGCAGCGGTTTCCATTTTAACGACAAACAACTGAGCTGGTAGTAGCTTCAGGTAGAACTGTTTAAAAAGTGAAATAACTCCTGTCCAGGAAGTTTCACTTTGAGTGACAAGGAGCAATGCGTTAAAGCAGTACTAAGTAACTTGTTTACCTTAATAAAACCTTTCCGTAGTCCCTCTGGGGGTAATACAAGTGTTAATGGGATGATTGGGGGGTCTTTCATCTCCCTCTGGTGTCTCTGGCCAGAAAACCACAATTGCAACTTGCCTGCCACTAGGGCTGCAACTAACGACTATTTTGTAATCAATTAATCTATCGATTATTTTTACGATTAATCAATTAATCGCTTGGCTGTGAATGATGTAGGAAAGTTGAATTTTTTCAATTTTTTTGTCACATAACGCTTAAGTGGCGCCGCTTGAGGACATGTTTATAGTAAACTTTAAGTAAGTGTTAGCTGGAGGCTCTTTGTGCTAATTCTGCTTTCTGATTGGATGAGACACAGACAGATATTCATGAAATTTACAATATACAAAACACTACATACACTAACTATAAAAACAAAGTTTGCATGTCCTTTTTGCTCTATTTGAGTCTGTGTGAACTAGAAAATGATTAATCGATTACTAAAATAGTTATTGACTATTTCAATAATCGATTAGTCGTCAATTAATCGATTAGTCGTTTCAGCCCCACCTGTCACCGGGTCAGAGTCACCAATACACACTAATGGAATCACGAAGAAGAAGCTAACAGGCTAACGGGCAAAGCTAACTGCGGGCTAGCGCCACTTAAACAGTATTTACAGCCAAGTTTGGAAACAAATATTTCCATTGTTTAATTGGATGTACAACCCTCTCTCCCTTGGTCTTTTCTATCAGCGTAGTAGTTACTCTCACAGACAATTGATGAGTAAAAAAACTGCAACATGCTACGACACCTGCAGTGGCGCTTATGGCCTTTACTGCAATACTGCTTTAAACAGAGAAACACTGCTCTGATGCGCGTCATGTTCTTGACTCCATGTTGTGGATGAAAACGCATGGCTCCTCATTGTTTAATTCTTGTGTAATGGAACTACATTTGTTTTGTCTTCTTTTAGTATAAACTAGGGCTGGAGAAAAAAAAAATCGAGGTTGGTCGGTCAAAGCAATTCATATTTTCAAAAAAAATACAAATAAATACATAAAAATAATCTTTTTTTTTTTTTTTAGCTTTCTGCCCTCTGCTCAGAGGAAGAAGGTCCTGCTGTACAAATGTGCCAAGAAGAACACAGGCCACCTCAGGAGTGTTTGTTGTTTTAGCTCAATCCAAATACCGTGTAAATAATTTGGATCCTTAACAAACTTTGTTACTTTTTTTACTTACTTTATTACAGTAACTTTTCAGTTAGAGAAAGGGTTTGACTTTGCAATTTTATTTATGTTGATGCACTTTGATTAAATACAATAAATATATATTTTTAAAATATATTTACAGTTTGCAGTTATTTTGTTTTAAATGGGAGATGGGGAAATCGAATAGAAAATCTAGTTGTTATTATTTTTTGGAGGGAAAAAAAAAAAATCGCCCAGCTCTAGTATAAACTCAGACATTTGTAAGAAAAACACAATCATTTTTGTAATTCATACATTTTCTTTTTAGCTTCGACTTCAATGTAATGCATTGAATAGGAAAAACTGGCTCCTGTGACATCATCACATTCTAGAACCTGCAACCCAGCAATAGACCAGAGTAACCATCATTTAAAAGCCAAGGCCTACAAAACTAGTTGGGACTTTTCTGTCACTTTTTTTTCTCCCTGGATTTTTTAAGCGTTTTTGTCTTGTTTTGGTCACTTTTTCATTGCGGTTTTTTTACCACTTTTTGTTGCTCTGTCGTGGCTTTCTTGTTGATTTTTTGTTGCTTTTTCATCACTCTTAAACTTCATCAGTCACCAACTCATCATTGCTTTTTTGGCACGTTTTTTTCGCTCTTTTGCTGCATTTTGGAATTGTTTTTGATGGGCTTTCCTCTTTTTGAATTACTTATTAGTTGCTTTTTCGTCTCATTTTTGTAACTTTTTGATTGCATTTTCATTACTCTCTAGTCGCATGTTTTTGCCGCTTTTTTTTATTGTGTTATAGTTGATTTTTTGACATATTTTTGTCGCTCTATTGCCACTTTTTTGCTTCTAGATTTGGGTAAAGCCAAACTGGAAAAAGGTCAAATCAGGTATTGGACCTTTAGCATGAAACCACTGTAATAACATGTCACTGTGAACCCTCTGTTACTGGACATTACCACTGTTACCATGGAGATCCGCCATGTTTGCGGAGCAAGCAAACGTTGTCCATTGTCTGACATTTGCTAAAAACTAGGGTCTGCAGGAAAATCATGAGACCTTTTTTGTTTATTTCATTAGTTATTCGTGTTTTATGTAGCACAATGCACCGAAAATCATCCTTCACTGACAACAGCAATAAAACCCACTCTGACTCTGACATTAAGATGAATTTAAAGCAGTGACCTGCAGCCCTGCGCCAGCAACATGGCGGATCTCCATGGTAACAGCACATTTATAACACTTTAACTCCTCAAAGTGAAGAAAAGTAATTGCGGGTCGTAGTTTGTGGAAGGACAGTGACCGCTGCGCTCTGGAGATAATGCTAATGCTAAAAACACTGGAGCTAACGGGTAACTGTGCTAACTGATAACTCCGCTCAGAATCCGCTCTTTTCTCACAAAATCTGAATCAAACTGAGGCACGCCGATGGCCTCACCTGCAAGTTACGTGTTTGGTGCCCATCCTCGCACTCAGGGGAGTCTCAGGTAAAAAAGAAACAGACGTAACGGTGAGACGTAAAGGTGAGAATTTAGCGCTAACAGGCGACGGTCCCGCTGTGTCCTGATGATGCGGGTCCGGCCGGAAACACGGCCCCGAAGAACGTTTCTTCTAGTTCCGAGGAGGGGGGAAAGATTTATTATTATTATTAACCTCTTAACCCCCGCCGTTTTCTCCAGTTTTACCCATAAACTGCTTGCTTTTCAAGACGCTTTTAGATTTGGGTAAAGCCAAACTGGAGAAAATGTGCTCAGTTCAGGTGGGGGTTAAGAGGTTAATCAGACATAACTCCAGAAAAGAAGAAACAAAGCTGAGCTTCGGGTTAAAAACAAAACAAAAACATGAAAACATCATGAATCAGAAAGCCATGAAACAAAAAATGGGTAAAAAAATGTTTACAAAATAAAATAAAACTTGCTACGTTGGTTTTTGAACTGCGCCCTGTGATTGGTCCTCTAGTGATTGACGTCAATCGGCGCGCTGTGATTGGTTGCTGTAGGCGGAAGTGTCGGTTTAAACGGATCCCGGCGGTTTTTCCTTTAAACAAAACGGCGCAGGTTGAAGTGACTTTACACCGGGATTTGTAACGTAAATATCTGTAAAATCGTCTCTGCGGTGGGTTTATTTTATCTACCACAGGTTTAAGTGACTTAACACCGGAATTTATACCGTAAATATCTGACGGTGTCTGCGGAGGGTTGATTTCATCTGCCACGAAGGTCTACCGTCTCCATCCACCCCACCGTCAGCAGCCGAAAAGACGAACCACGGACACAGGTGAGAAGCTGCAGCCGGGAGAGAGGCGCCAGAGCCCGGGGGAAGATTTTATGCTGCTATCGCAAAATAAGTCTTTGGCTCTTTTGAACTTTTGGATTAATAAAAAGTTTTCCTTTGATGTAACGCTAGAAGACAGTGGAGGAGTAGCCTTTTGTTTAAAGTTTTATTTACATGACAAACGCAACAACATTCTTAATAAAAAGAAAAAAAAAAGTATTTCTTTATAATTTATTTAAGCCCCTCCCTCTAACACTGTCCCTGGACCAACAGCATCAAAACCTGGATCCAAAGAGACTTATTTTTTTTTTTTTGGTTCCTTCTTTCGATACTTTGTTCTTCTATGCCAGTAGTACCTCCACTTTTTCTTCAACACCAAACCCTAATGATGTGTGATACAAGTGTGAAATATCTAAATATATCTATTATAACTAAATCTAGACTTTGTCATTTGCGGCTGAGTTTGTAAAAATGTGTCGGTCTCAAGGGATTTTGTGATTTATCCTGAATCAACTTATGAGTCGACTAATGAATGACTTTCATTTTATGAACTGTGGAAAACCTGAACCATCGAACAAATTATTTTCCGTTCAAGCCATTGTAGTAAAGTTATTGATTTGTTCTGTTTTGTGGCACGTCCATGCTGATTTACTGCTCTTCTCCGACTAAAGACCAGGGCTGGGCACTGTTAAACCATACCAGTCTGGTATGGGAAAAAAGGTTTAGGTTCTACCGGAATGAAATGAAAGCAGAAAATAATAGAACTTAAGATTAGAGGCAGGTTACAATCGGATACATCCTGTTATAAAGAATAGGACTAAACGACATCGCTGAACATGGTCACCATAGCAACAGTTTACAATGGCATGCCTCTACCTTTTGTCACTTCATGTCCGTGTCAAATCAGGAAGTGAACATACAAACCCCACAGAAATGGTCAAACTGAAGAAAACTTTAGCTAACTCTTAGAATTCTAAATACAATCATGTTAACAATGTTTTAGCAGATCTTTAACCAGAGTCATGTGATCTGTTTGTAGAAATGGCGTCTCAGAACAGGGACCCGGCCGCCGCCTCGTCCACCGCCGCTCTGAAAGGAAACGACAGCGGAGGCAGCGCCACCAAGGGTTCAGTCACCAAACGGTATGTGAAGCAGGGAGGATGTCCTTCATGTCTGTGAGGATATAAACAACACCTTATAGCCACGTGGTAAATGGATAGTCTGCCCCAGAGCGGGTACTGTTAGCCTGGCTAACCCCCGGCTCACATTAAACCCGGTTATGGTCTGGTACAGCGTCCGCAATCTTAGAAAGTCATTAAAACCAATGTTGCACACTCTCACTGCTCCGCGAAGTCTGGGTCCGGCTACCGAGGCCACCCGGCGGCAAACATTTTATTTTATTTATTTTTAATTGAAAGACTTGCGAACAGATACAAGTTGAGAACATAAGAATGCTAGGGTATGTACATAGAGCACAAATTACAGTGATAAAAAAAGAAAGAATCATGAAATATCAAAAATATTTAGAGATAAACAATTTTCATATGTGCTAATTGCTTTTTTATTTAAGGATCCCAAAAAAAAAACCCCGACAAGCTTCCATATGTCGAATGGGGCGTCATTGTCTTGCCGTCCCTCCTCGTTCTGTGATTGGTCCCCAAATCCATGCAAAGATTTCGGCCATGGTCCTGCTGCGTGCGCTCGACTCATTTCGAACTTCACAGCAGCCTGGCGTAAGCCAGGCTAGGCTGCTGTGGCTCCAACCGTAGCTTTACACCACACAGTGTGGCGAATCAATAATGACGACCGTTAGGGCTGGGCAATTAATCGAAATCGCAATCTCTACTTTGGTCAATCTCAATAATCGTGAGACTTTATAATCGACAGGTTTGCAGCCATGTCTTTGGCACAGACAAGAGTTTCCTACTGCAAATATAGTTTATATTTAAAATGATATTTATTTATTTATTTTTGGTATTGAAATTGGTATTGAGAAACAAGATTAAGCTTAATCGCCCTGAAATGGCCTTAAACATTCATTTTGTATTTAAAGTACGATGATATTAAGAGATTTGACTTGCGGCGTAATGGCGTCCGCTCCGCTCTGAGGCTTCGTCGGCAGCTGTGCGCGCTCCCGCTGCTTTCACCCTCTTGGGCCGTAGGAGCATAGCTACAGGTGACTCGTCATACGGGGACCATGGGCCGTTATGGCGGACAAAACTGGAGTCATGCACCACTGAGCACAACCATTGAAAGAGATAGGACCTGAGACCTCATGCCTCTTCCATTTAATTTAATTCATTGCATTCAATGCAATTTTCATTGGATCGTTCCCCTGAGGCGGAGTTGTGGGAGGAATAGTTTTAAAGCCCTGGCTTTCCAATGCAAAAAAAGGAAGTCTCTTTCGGCTTTTATCGACGCTAGATCGGCCGATAACCAATATTGTAAAATCCCCAAATATCGGCCCGATACATCTGCCGACCGCTATTAGTATTGTGACAACACTCATTTGACTTTCATTTAGTCTGGTTTTAGTCTCATTAAACACTTTAACTTTAGGATAATTCCGCCAAATCGGTGCCTTTTCAGCTTTAATGAGGCTCAAGTTTAGTCTGGTTTTAGTTAGAGATGGAGCGATTATTCTTTTTTGCTTCTGATACCGATACTGGGGCTTTGAGTATTTGCCGATATTAAAGAGCTACTAAACACCCCTTCCAGAGCTTACTCCACCCACTCCCAAAATTAAAAAAACTCAGAGAAAGAGGCGTGGCGGGAGGCTTTGGGGGGACGCGGGTGAGCCTCGAAGGCAGGGGATGGCATCCGCTGCCCCGGTGTCTGGGTATTGTGGGGTTATATTTGTCTTTATGTAGTAGGAGAGGTCGGGGATGTGAGTGCTGTTGTTCACACACAGAACGGAGCCCGTAGATCAAATCCCCGTCTCAGGTCTTCTCTCCTCATCCTCCCGCTCCCTGGTCTCTGTGACCGGCATGTTGTGCTCACGTCACAAAACAGCTACTGAACTACCTGACTAAAGTAACTACACTAGAAACACTAAAGTAACTACCCTAGAAACGCTAAAGTAACTACCCTAGAAACGCTAAAGTAACTACCCTAGAAACGCTAAAGTAACTACCCTAGAAACGCTAAAGTAACTACCCTAGAAACGCTAAAGTAACTACCCTAGAAACGCTAAAGTAACTACCCTAGAAACGCTAAAGTAACTACCCTAGAAACGCTAAAGTAACTACACTAGAAACGCTAAAGTAACTACACTAGAAACGCTGCGCTAAAGAACTAATTAAATACTATGCTAATACATTGCTAACCTGAAAGTCGATGTAAAACGCTCGCTCGCTATTCCAACTCCAACTCGCTACAGCGGCGTGTGCGAGACTCTGCTTTTATACCCCGAGCAGCAGAGCGACGTCACACAGCTGGCAGAGCGAATGGGGAGGACGGGCACAAAATTCAAATGTAGTGCAGCCGAAAATGTAGAGAGGGCGCTACACAGACGGTTTTAGGCTCAAAAGTGAGATTTTATCTAATTTGCACAAAAATGTAAAAAAAATGTACCAGGACATGTGGAGAGCACTATGAGAAACATATTTATGCAGTTTATAAGCTCAAAAAAGTTGATTTGGTGCTTAGTTGTCCTTTAACCGATACCAAGTATGGCTGAAACAACTAATCGATTAATCGACAACTTAATTATTGAAATAGTCAACAACTATTTTAGTAATCGATTCACACCGACTCAAATGAACCAAAAATTGCATGAACATTTATTTTTGATGAAACCCCAAGTTTTTATAGTCTGTAGTGTTTTTTTACATCGTAAATTTAATGAATATCTGTCTGTGTCTAATCCAATCAGAAAGCAGAATTAGCGCCAAGAGCCTCCAACAAACATTCACTTTAAGTTTACTCCATCAACATGTCCTCAAGTGGCGCCACTTCAGCTTCATGTAGTATGAAAAAAACACAATTTTCCTACACCATTCACAGCCAAGCGATTAATCGTAAAAATAATCTATGGATTAATCGATTACAAAATAATCGTTAGTTGCAGCCCTAATACCAAGAGACTTTCTTAAAAGTGTCTTTCACTGGGTGAAAAAAGTGAATGTCTTTTCTCCATTTTAATTTCAATAAAGTCTGATATTTTCATCATGATCTAGATCAATTATAGTTATAAACTAATATAAAATATTTACCAAGGATCACTGGACCGTTTCACATTCTTGGCTACATGACAGGCGTTTAGGTTACATTAATATAAATAATAATAATGCATCGGTTTTATATAGCGCTTTTCTGGACACTCAAAGACGCTTTACATTGCACTATTCATTCACTCCATACTTGGTGGTGGTAAGCTACTATTGTAGCCACAGCTGCCCTGGGGTAGACTGACGGAAGCGAGGCAGCCAATCTGTGCCATCGGCCCCTCCGACCACCACCAACCACTCACTCGCATCATTCACCCCGGCCTATTGTACATGTTTTTGGTGGTAGGGGAAACCGGAGTACCCGGAGGAAACCTACACAGACACGGGGAGAACATGCAAACTCCACACAGAAAGGCCCCGTCCAGGTGGGAATCGAACCTGGGACCTTCTAGCTGTGAAGCACGAGCGCTAACCGCTGTGCTACCGTGCCGCCCAAACAGCTCGCATAAAGTGATCTGATCATTACAACTTATGCATAACTAATATGTTGGGTCAGTTATTTTTTAACAGCATTTCATAAACTAAAATACAAACACTTGGCCACTTCAGTAGTGTTTTTTTTATTTTATTGGGCGGCTTTAGGTATTTCTATCATAGTTTCTGACCCAGCCTTGATTAGTTGCTGTCAGCATTAGCTTGCTATTGCTAGCCACGGCATGTTGCAGGGTTATCAGAAATAGGGCCAACACTGGTATTGTGTATATATTTGCCAGTATCGGCTCCTATATCCGATTCCAGTATCGGATCGGTGCATCCCTAGTTTTAGTCTCCAGAAACCTGACTCTGATGTTTGTGTTGCAGGCTGCAGCAGGAGCTCATGACCCTCATGGTGAGTCACATCTGCTCATTACCTGTTCATGTGATATTCATTCTTTATTCATGTGTTATTGTCGGTTTATTCACAGATGAGCGGAGACAAAGGCATCAGTGCATTTCCGGAGTCGGACAATCTGTTTAAATGGGTCGGAACCATCGACGGAGCGACGGAAACTGTATGTACCCTGGTCCCTTCACTCCTCTGTCTAAGAGAAGAAGGGGAAAACGGATTAATTTAAGGTTTACAATAAAAATATGCTTTATTTATAAACTTATAGCTGCAAAACTTTGTACCCTACATGCCAAAAGCACTTAAGTCCAGTGCATCGAGTCCTCCTCCTCCCCCCTCTCTCCTGTCTCCCACCCTCTCTCCCCCCTCTCTCTCTCTACTCCTCTCTCCTCCCCTGTCTCTCTCTCCTTTTCAACCCTCTCACCCGTCTCCCTCTCTCCCCCAGGCATATGACGGCCTCCGGTTCCGCCTCTCCCTGGAGTTCCCGGATGGTTACCCGTACCACCCCCCTCGGGTGAAGTTCCTGACGCCGTGTTTCCATCCGAACGTTGACGACAAAGGCTTCATTTGCCTCGACATCCTCAAAGACAAATGGTCTGCACTTTACGACGTGCGCTCCATCCTGCTGTCCATCCAGAGTCTGCTTGGAGGTACGAATACTTCTACTACAGTACTTCTACTACAGGTGCTACTTTTGCTGCTGTGAACGTGGCTCGAACCCTGGTTCAACTCTGTCTCCTTTAGAGCCCAATAACGAGTCTCCGCTGAACACCGCGGCGGCCGATCTGTGGAGCGACCAGAATGGTGAGTTCATCTGCTCAAACTAGGGCTGGGCGTCAAATTAGTAGCTAATAAAGATTTTTATTTTGCAAATTCATTTAAAAAAACATTTTTTTCCCCACCACTGTTTTTTTCTGACTTGCTGTTTTGTCCTTGTGGGTTACCATAGCGCGTGAGCCGGCCTCCTCTCTTGTGTAACACAGTCAAACATGGCAGTGTGTAGCACAGAACTACTTCCAAAGAAAGACCGTTCAATCATTTGGTACTGGTTTGGTTTTGACGAAGCAGACAAAGCCTTGCTGCAAAATATGTTTACGGCTTTTGCTACAGGAAGCAGCAGTACAACAAATCTATTCCAGCACCTGAGGAATACATATTCTGAAGAATCTGAAACAAAGACAAACTGTGTGCCTTATGGTAAGAAGGGGGAGCGTGATGGAAAGCGATTACAGTAAATTAGAATCTAATGAAGTATGTCACTCATATTTGCGAGGCAAGGGCTCAGGATTTGCGTCTTTGAGGAACTCCGACAAGTTGTTGCTAGCAAGCTAACTTCCTTTAGCCTGGCGCTGAACACGGTGAATAAAACTGGGATGCAAGTGCGGTTAAAGGCTAAGTATATCCTTTTCATCTGGAGCACTCTTCCGATCTCACGCAAGTCTCAAGATGAGCTCCTCTACTTCTCTCTCTCCCGCTCCCTCTGCCCCGTGGGACCGGAAGAGAGAGTGGACAGAATAAATGGGGAAATAGTGGATCCATTGGAAACTATAATACATTTTACTCATGTTGGCAAACACCGCTCCCAAACTCGTTAGTACTGTATTGTCTCCTGACAATAAAAACACAAGTAAACTGCAAAGAGGCAGGTGAACTTACAGCAGCACTTTACCGTGATGGGAGTTCTTTTGTGTTTTTCCAGATGGAGGTACAGAAATAGGTACATTTTAGATGAATAAAGTGAACAAAATAGATTTAAATTGGGCAAATTGGCTAAAGGCTTTGATTTTTAAATATTTTGTCGGGTGTAAATTATATTGCCAAATATCATTATCGTGTTATTTCTTTTTCATATTGTGATATACATTGTTGTTCATATCACCCAGCCCTAATGACAGAGCTTGACTCCTTCAGAGCCCACTTAAGACTAAACCGCTCACTACGCCTTCTTAAAGCTCCCAGGCCTCAGGTGAAAACTCGAGCTCGGAGGAAGAAATATAAATATCAAATCGTCAACAGCGTCTAAACACTTTGGAATCTGCTTTAGGGAAATGTATCTGCTGCAGCTGAACCTGAGATCAGAGGCTCCACTATCCTGCTCTGAACATCGATCACTCACCTGAGGTCCGGTTATTGCAGTCAAGAAAAGCTTGATTGTGATTCAATGAAACCTTGCAGCCGTGAATCATAAAATATAATTCTTTGAATGAAATGTGTAAATGACCGTAGCCCTCTGTCTCCTCAGCCTTCAAGGCGCACGTCCAGGCCACGTTCCCGCGGTGACTCGCTCGGACATCATCAGCGCTGCCGTAACCGCTGACCCGCTGCAGACTTTTATTTGTGTTTTGTAAAGTATTTGTGTGTTTATGGTCCGTCACATTTTTCTGAGTGAAATAAAGTTCTTACTGTCTTCTTGTCCTTCATCAGCGTCAGATTCATTTCATCAAAACAACATCTCCACATTTGGAAGGTTTTTTACGGGATCAACCCCTTGTTCTCTAGCTTCAGTGTGAAGGCCGGTGGTTGCCTGTCCAGTCATACTATTATCGGATTATTCCCAGCTGGAGATTAAACTTTCAATATAAAGAGAGTATAGCCCATAGAATTTTATTGCGGATCTCCGAACACGAGAGGGCACTATGTTCCCCAGCTGCAGATCTAGACCCACAAACGTGTTTTTTTGACGATTATGGTATTTATTTAACGACAAACCAAGAATAATGACAAACAATAGGGTATCCCCTCCTTGAACCGCCACCTTAACGTGGTGGAGGGGTTTGAGCGCCCGAATGATCCTGGAGCTCTGTTGTCGGGGGCTTCGTGCCCCTGGTAGGTTCTCCCATGGCAAACAGGTCCTAGGTGACGGGTCAGACAAAGAGCGGTTCAGAAGCCCCTTATGAGAGACCAACAGGCCCGGTTAGAACCAATGAGGCCACCTGCAGGAGGAGCCATAGGGGCTGGTGCAATGTGTTTTGGGCAGCTCGAACAGCTGCCCCCATGACCCGGTGTAACAGGCCAGAGTATACCCCCCATCTGGACTACACCCGGGGTTAAAGAGCCATTTTATACCCGAGGTATAAAATAGCCCAGGCCATAATATACCCCGGGGTATATTATGGCCTAGGCTATTTCCTAGGGTGAAGCTCTAGTTCAGGATTAGGACACAGAAGCTTTGTATTTGATCAGATGTGGGCAAACTAAGGCCGGATGATTTAATCCAGCCCCTGATTTGTAGAGCACAAATTCCTGAGTGTCAAAAAAAAAAAGTACGTCTCTCAATCAATCAAATTTTATTTGTATAGCGCCTTACAGGCTAGGATTTTGGCCCACGACCCAAATGAGTTCGACACCCCTGGTTTAAAGGGTGAACATCAATATTTTCACTGACATGAAGAAGGATACTACATGACTGCTGCAATTTGTTGCATTTTTGTAATGTGTCATTACAGTCAAATTGAGAGTTAACTTGTACTTGTTTGAAATGCTTAAAACTGGTCCGGACCTCCTGGCGCATTGGAAACCCAATGTGGCCCTTGCATCCAAAAATGTGCACAGTTACGTCTGTGTCCTTTCGCCTCTGACCTGCATTCTCTAAACTAAATCAGACAAATGGACCTTACTTGTATAACAAACTTAACCAGTAGGCTACTTCAAAACCATAAAGTCTGTAAGAACAAAACGCGGTTGAAATTGATCATGCATCTTGTAATAGGCTACCACTTGCTTGAGCACTAAATGTATTCCCTATGTTTTCCTTTTCCAATGATCAAAGAAAGAAAAAAAAAATATTATTCCGAGCTTTTATTTTGAATGGTGAGCGGAAGTAGTCGTCGCCAGGTCACGCCGGTGCTGCAGCGCTCCCGTGGTACTATCGGGTACTATCCACTTCTCTCCGCGATCACCTCCGCTCTGTCCAGGCGGAACACGGCACCGAGCGTCTCAGGTACAGCTGCAGCTGCGTCCTCCTCTTTAGATTTCACCAACACGTGTCAGTTTTTTCCCCCCAGACGGCTCTCGTACTGTCGGTGACCCGGATAGCGATGGGAACTTCCTCTATGCATGCCCGCTGTGCGCTCTATCTGACCCTCAGATCTATTTACCTAACCCTTTGGCAGTGGCACTGTCCGGTCAATAGAAACAATGGGACAAACGGACGCTGTCCCTTCCGGACCATTGCTAAAGTTTTTATGCCAGTTTGTGTTTTTGTACCAAAGTCAGTGATCTGATCGATTACAGTCATTGTTTTAGCCTAATAATACTAACATTTAATGCCACTTAGCCTACAATAATAAAAGGAAAAATCATGCTAATTTTGAAATAAGCTGAATTCATAGATGTGATGTATGTCTGATTGAAAAGGTCCCTATTTTATTTAAAACAAATAAATATATATAGCCCCTGACAATAAAAGAGGGAATTACATCGTTTAGTTCTAATATGCTTCTGAAAAGTGATTCTACCAGGGGACTGTACTTAGGCCTACAGTAGAAGTAACAAAATGTCTTCCACTTTATCCAGAATGAAACTGAGGAGCTAGTTTTGAAGGGAAATAGGAAACCTTTGCTATAGATGATTAGGACGTTTTCTGTGTCTGAAAAAGGGAGTTTTGGCCTTTCTCTAATCTCGTTTTTGTATGCGTCTGTCCTGTTTGCTTTTGGAGCTGTGTCAAAGTGAAGTATAAGATGATGGATTTTATTTGACACCATGCTTGTCCACCCAGCAGAAGACAGTTCCGGGCTGTGCGAGTGCCCTGTGCAAATGCCAGTTCCATGGGTGTGAGTCGTCTGGATATCTTTTACAGAAGACTTCTCCTCACTAAACTCTTCATTGGAGGATGGGGGAAGCCAGAGGATTTTAAAAGGTACTTTTGTTGGTGTTTCAAGCGTATTAGGCCCGAGCATCATCAGGGCTGGCCAAGGTCCTCTTAAAGAAGAACTAAGGAACTTGCCTCTGGCCAGAAAACCACAATTGCAACTTTTCTGCCTCCGGGTCGGAGTCACCAATATGTTTGTTAAGTGTGACGTCGCGACTTCCGCTTCGGGGTCCTAGCAGACTGGCAAATATGCGAGAAAAAAACCCATAAAAAACTTCGTATAACCTACTTATTTCTCAGACTCATTAGCCAAAAATGCTGCACCTACTGCTAAAAAAGTAATATTTACTAAAGTTGGTACTTCCGGGGTTAGCGTAGCTGCCGCGCCGTTAGCATTTTTTTCCGTTAACCCGAAAGTACCGATTTGAGTAAATATTACTTTTATAGCAGTAGGTACAGCATTTTGGGCTAATGGGCCTGATAAATGGGTATGTTCAGTAACTCTCTGTTGAGTTTCAGAAATATTGATTGTGGTATTAAAGACTATTTTTGTAGTTTCTCGCACATCTGCCGGACCCGGAAGTAGAGCTGTGACGTCACCACTTAACAAACGTATACACACTAATGTAATCACAAAGAAGAGGCTAACAAGCTAACGGGCAAAGCTAACTGCGGGCTAGCACCACTTAAGCAGTATTTACAGCCAAGTTTGAGTGGAAAAAAATATTTCCATTGTGTAATTGGATGTACCTCTGTCCCTTTGTCTTTTCTGTCAGCGTAGTATTTACTCTCACGGACAATTAATAAGTAAAAAAACGCAACTGCTACGACACCTGCAGTGGCGCTCATGGCCCTTTAGGGGCACGAGTTACTCAGTTCTGTTTTACGGTGCATACACACCTAACATGGATCCCGCAGCAGGTGTGGGTGATTACTGTGTATTGTCAATGTGAAAGGTGCACACATGTAAATTATTACATGGCTCCAGATCCATTGGTGTCGGACAGGAGCTGCTACAGAGACACATGAGTTCAGTGACGGGCTTCAAAGTAAACGCATTAAAGTCTTCAGCTTGTGTCAGTGGTACTTTTACAGGTGTAGAAGTTCCTTCTGCGGATTTTCCCTGTTCTGGTTTTGGGAACGATAATTCTGGTAATTGTGCATGTTCATTTTTCTGGGCAGCCTGGAATCTGGAATGTGTTTTAATTGACACGTTCTTTAGTGTGTCATCCCAACGCATTTTACACTTAGTGGCCCTCATTTATCAACATTGTGTAAAAAAAAAGGTTTATGTGTGAGTGTATTTGGGATATACGCCAGAGGGCGCATGACTTTTATGAACCTGTGCTTTCCGCTCAGATCTTATCGTACGCAAGAGAAACTGATGGTAAATGCCACGGAGAAATCCCAGCGTCATTTGAATGAAACGCACAAAAATATTCACGTATGAAGAGGCCTCACCCACGGGTTTTACGGCACGCACAAAACACGGCAAAAAAGAAAATTTCTCCCACCAGGAAATGGTTGTTTTTATAACAAATGATATTTTTGCGCATGAGGAAGATTAAAAAATCTGTCAGTAACCCATGTTAACTTTATAGCCAATCCAAGATCACATTTACTAAATAAAAAATAGGGGGGAAAAGAAATTTTTATTTTATTAAATAAGATGTAGGCCTAAATAGCCTATATGAAAAAGGGTATAAAATTAGACCACATAAAACAAAAGCGTGGATATAACGCTGCAGTCAGAGCAGACTCTGGACCATGATCTGAACCAGCGAAAGCAGCTGTCAGCGCTGGAGCCGGGGAGGAAACAGGTGCGTGGAGAGCTGACAGCCGACCGGAACCTAACCAACCCGTCCGGACCGAAGACAGCCCTACGAGACGTGTTTCGATCATTCCCCTGACCAGAGGAGAGGGCGTGGTCAGCAGACCCTGTGCCGCTCAAACCCGGACTTTACGAACCCGTCCGGACCGACGAAAGCTGTGGAGCTGTCGAAGGATTAGTTTGACGCACGGGACACTCGCGAGCACGGAATACGGTCCACAGACTCAGCGCTCAAACCAACCAGAACACGGAGCAGGGTCTCGCGCAGACCCAGGTGAGTCCCGGTGTCCCGGGACATGGCCGCAACCGCGGGTGTGAGGCGGGGAATCCACACAAAGTTTGCGCATGCAGCGGTATTTTGTTAAAAACAAAAAACCAAACATAAATATAAAAAACATCATAAGCGTCTCTGTGGCAGCAGTCCAGGTTCTAGAGTCTCTGGTCCAGGTTCTAGTGTCTCTGGTCCAGGTTCTAGTGTCTCTGGTCCGGGTTCTAGTGTCTCTGGTCCAGGTTCTAGAGTCTCTGGTCCAGGTTCTAGTGTCTCTGGTCCAGGTTCTAGTGTCTCTGGTCCAGGTTCTAGTGTCTCTGGTCCAGGTTCTAGAGTCTCTGGTCCAGGTTCTAGAGTCTCTGGTCCAGGTTCTAGAGTCTCTGGTCCAGGTTCTAGTGTCTCTGGTCCGGGTTCTAGTGTCTCTGGTCCAGGTTCTAGTGTCTCTGGTCCAGGTTCTAGAGTCTCTGGTCCAGGTTCTAGAGTTTCTGGTCCAGGTTCTAGTGTCTCTGGTCCAGGTTCTAGAGTCTCTGGTCCAGGTTCTAGAGTCTCTGGTCCGGGTTCTAGTGTCTCTGGTCCGGGTTCTAGAGTTTCTGGTCCGGGTTCTAGAGTTTCTGGTCCAGGTTCTAGAGTCTCTGGTCCAGGTTCTAGAGTCTCTGGTCCAGGTTCTAGTGTCTCTGGTCCGGGTTCTAGTGTCTCTGGTCCGGGTTCTAGAGTCTCTGGTCCGGGTTCTAGAGTATCTGGTCCGGGTTCTAGTGTCTCCGGTCCAGGTTCTAGTGTCTCTGGTCCAGGTTCTAGAGTCTCTGGTCCAGGTTCTAGTGTCTCTGGTCCGGGCAGAGCCTCTGGGCTCGGACCCGTGTCGGTGCAGCTCAAGTCCATAAACATGAACGCTGTGGCCTTGTTTCATGTTTAAATCACTCATGAGGATCATATGTGATTCATGCTGTTAAAACTGTTTTCCTGCTGTTCAGTGTTTAGTTAAATTGGTGTATGATGTTCCACCTCCTGACTCGGTGTAGGATCTGAGCCACCATACGCCAGGTGTAGGTGCGCTCAGATTGATAAATGCCAAAACAGGCGGTGATTTTTTTGTACACCCCGTACGCAAGTTTGATAAATGAGGGCCATTGCGTGTAAACACCAAAATGTCCGCTGGGTACTCCAATTTACCCAACCACTAAAACATGTACAATAGGACTCCCCTCGGGGGCCAGGACTCCCCTGTAAAAGAGATTCTTAATCTCAGTGGACTTCTACTGGTTAAATAAAGGTCAAATAAAACATTTTGAGGAAAATAAAAGTTTATCAATAATTATGTTTGATTAGGCTCGCTAATATACAATAACATTAGAGCGGCATGATGTGCATTTGCTCCATCCAATGACACATGTTAAAACATTTTGACATCACTGAACTCAAGAATATAATGATTGGTTGTGTCAATGTAATTTTTGTCATTATGAAATATTAATATTAGCCTTATTTATTAGTTAGTTTTGAAGAAGTTTTAATATTATTGTAATCTTGCTATAGATCATTTTATTTTTCAAGTTTACTATGCACTGTGTATAGGACCGTCACGTAGGAAAATTTGTTAAGTATGTTTAATATGTTCAGAAAGCATTGATAGTCCTATACAAACTGGTGTAAATCGTTTCGAGGGTATTACATGTACTAATTATAGCGCCAGAAACATGTTCTAATATTTTCTAAATAAACACTATCAGGTGTCCAGTGTGCTTTTGCTTTGCAGATTTGGGAAAATGTCATTAGACATTAATCATTGTTAAATTTCATAATGATGCGGAGAGTGAATCTATTGTAATCTCCCCTCTGGGAGCCCCATATCGCATTGGGCCATTTCAATATGGAGGTATCGGGAGTCTCCACATTATGCATTTCAGCTAAAACATTAACGTTAACGTTACCTTGCATTGGCTATAGAGTTATGGGTAAAATATACCTAGACTTCAGACTTGGTCCTCTTTGAAGGCTGATAGACGTCCCGAGTGCTGCCGTCTCTTCCTTTGGAGATGATTCCAGCTTTGAGAAAGATTTGTTTTTGGTAACTCTGACATCCCTAACTGTTTATAAATGTATTTTGCAAAGCACTTTTTCTGGCCTTACAGTTTATTATACCTGATCAATAAAACATAAATATTAGTTTTCCCTTGATTTGAGCACGAGTCATATTCAGGCCAAGTCAAAGTTTCTCCACAGTTAAATCAATCATCAAATCAAATTAAGCCATAAAACATCAATATAATCAAAGGAGTTACTTTAAAAGTGAAAAGTGCAGATTAAATACTTTCGATTGCCATATGCACCGCTAAAAAGAAGTCGAACAGTGTCAGACTCTCATCTCCACTATCATCTCCTTGGTTTTTGATGTGTTGAGTCTAGGGCTGGGCGATATGGCCTAAAATCTATATCATGATATGAAAAAATAAATATCACGATAACGATATATTTGACGATATAATTGACAATGGACGAATTACTTCAAAATCCCGCCTTATGCCTATTGGGAAGATTCATTCAGTGATATATATATATTTTTTTTTTACGGCATAATTGTCTTCTAAATATGATCTACTCAAGCAGTTTACATCCTTCATTTCATTTTACTTTTTCAGCACGTGTCCCCGTGTTCTACAGTCACCGTTTATGCTGCTCTGATGGAGCAGAGCGTAACATAAATTATATTGTGTCCACAACGATATAAAAAATTACAACGATATCAAAACATTATATCACGATAACAATATGCGATACGATATGGCCCAACCCTAGTTGAGTCTATTGTCTTTGTTCCAGGTGGTGAAGTCCGAGATAACCCTCCTGTACTCCCCCTACCTTCACACAAGCCATTACAGCAGTGTCATCCAAATGTATATATGCTTCTGATATGTAGGCGAGTTCCGATATATACAGAGTGAAGAGAAAAGGGGATGAAACGGTTCCCTGGGGGCTCCAAAGCCATTACTCACAGTGTCAGAGATCGGGTCCTGTATTGTCATTGGAACCTCAATGTGGTTTAAGATGGTTGAATCATTATTTCAAAAGGTCACAGTCCCTGAAAACACGGCATCTTTTCACATGTTTTGAAACAATGCATTGTTTTCATCTTAAAAACGACCTTTGTTCAATGCAGCCAAGCAAAACCATTTTTTTCCTGACAAAGTGTTTCTGAATGTGTTTTCCTTTCGTCTGACAGAAATACTGTACATGTTAACTATGTGTTTTCTCTCATTTGTGCAGACTCTTCGAGTTCCGTAAGGTGATCGGAGACAGGGATAGGTGCACGGGCTTGGTGCCGGACGACTATCCCGTGTTTATCGATAAGGTGCCTGTCTATGTGCCATGCTCAATTCAAATGGCCATGCATGATTGTGTACTTGTGTAATGACTGAAAACTAACTAAGTCCCAGTAAGTAAATGGATTAATAGATTGCTGTTGTATTCCCACATGACACTGCTCCACTTTGGAAACTCCACGCTAACCCCTAACGTGCAGTCATGTCACGCATTCTAGTTTACACAATGTCTTTCATACGTCATGTAATAATGTAGGCTTTTACTCATATGTAAGCAAGTAATGCCAGAGTATTTTCTTGGTTAATAATGCAATGCAGGAGCTTGCTTCCATTTCCTAGATTTTAACTTCCTCTATAGACGATTCACCTGTGCCTCAAGAAACGTCCCATAGATCTGAGAGAGAGTCTCCCATCTGTTCGTCTGTGTCCTCTCCCCTCTCCTCCACTCGTTTCACTGCTCCATTTTCCTCCCATCTCCTCTCTTTACTCCGCTCTCCTCTTCTTCTCCTCTTTTTACTCCCATCTCGTCTTTTCTTTACTCCAACCTCCTCTGCCCGCCTCCATTTGACCATAAAATCCAATGCAAAGTAACTTATGAATGAGATTTCTCTAAACATGAGACGGGCAAACTGGCCTCACCTCACTGCTTTCCTCTCCTCGTCTCTCAGCAGAGTTTCTGAAAAGTACGGACCTCGTACGGCCGCTATATATGTTGCGTGGAGGAGTGCAATGTTTCACGTTCAGTTTGTTTTCTATAAATACTACCTTTAAGCAGAGGAAAGCTTTGGTCTCATTTTGTGTGTAGCGTTCTTTATGAATGAGACCCCTGGTCTTTTAGCTGTTCTCGGGGAGACTTTCTACGGGTGTTTAGCCATTGTTCCATTACTTGTAGCCTCTGAAAGAGATCATTTCATTGTATACAGATGGAATTTCTTGTAATCTGATTAATGGGGGATATTATCAAATCAACTTTCTTGGAGTTGTGTTTTCAGCCATCTATAAGTAACTATAAGAGCCGTGGCGCACGCTCATACAATGCTCCTCCCACGGCCCTACTTAACCAGGACGCTCTTCCTTACCTCCTCTCCAGCTCTCACTGTGTAGCACAGCTTACCCCTCCTCCACAGGGCACTGAGAGGCAGATATGCCACAGAAGGTCCAGTACTACAAAACAATATGCTATGGGACCATCTGATGGGGATCTACTGTCATCCGAGAGGCGTTTGTTAGACGGATGTGAGGGGAGCGGCTTTAGGAGCAGAGTTTGGGTGACTGTCCAAGTATTTCTGGACCTAACAGTGTGTTGTGTGTGTGCACAGACAGAGGAGCACTCAGACTGCCACATCCACAATGGACACTTCATCTCTCCTCTGGTCCACTTGGTGCCAGGAATACTTCCAACTGAAGCCGTCAAAGCCAGGTCATGTGTGCGCAGATGTTATTGTAGAGTAAGACTGCACAATCTAGTCACAATCACGGCTCCAATTAGCAAATCGGAAAGACTAGAATCCTGTCTCCATGTCTCACTGTAGTCAGGAATGTTCTGATGGCATGTTTAGAAGATCACATTTCCGTCTCAGAAAGGTTAATTTGCCTGAACATGTTTAAAACGTGCGCAGTAAACTGAGTCTTGATTTTAAAACTTCAAGTGTGTTCAAGAGTTTGACAAACCTATTTTTTTAAGTTGTTATTTTAAAGCAAATGTACTTTGTCTGCCCCCACAGGACAGTAGGCTAAGGTAGTGCTACCGACTGCATTATAGCTGCCCAGTCCTCACCTGTCCTAAGAGCCCATGGTATCTGCTGCCATGTCTGCGCTCTACTGTCTCACTCTGTAGCTAGACTAGACTAGACACAACCGTTTTGAATTATTCTCTGCTGAACAAATGATATTATTACTGAAAAATATTTAATGCCACATCGTGTAACATTTCACCCATTTAACAAAAAAAATACATTTCAAAATGAAATGAAAAGAAAAATGATCTGTTTTAGTATATTTTTTAGTATAAAACGGCATATCATTTGTGAAATTCATTCAAATACTTAAAACATAAAAATACATATAAACTAGATTTAAAATGTAAGTAGCATACGACGCAATAACTTTATACAATGGGGGTCCTGAGTTGTTTGTGTCCATTTTTGGGGTCAGTGTGCCTTTAAGTATTTTATATAAGGATTTGACGGGGACAAAGAAATCAGTCATACAGTAGTTTCAAAGCGGTTTGCTCCCGAGTTTATTGCTGGGTTGCAGGTGACATCACAGTGTTCCAAAGGCCAATACTATTATATGGAGGAAAAATTATTTTGTTTTTGAGGACAATTTTGGTCTTGTACAGAAAGATCATGGACCCAGTGACTGATATTAATGATCATTTTTGTAATTCATACATTTTCTTTTGAGCTACGCCTTATTAAAGTGTAATGTTGTTAATAGGAAAAACTGGGTCCTGCCCCCCGCTGGGTCCTGTGACATCATCACATTCTAGAACCTGCAACCCAGCAATAGCTAGTGCGTATTTTCAAATCTTGAAAAGCCAAATGACGTTACCACCATGTGACTGTCTGTACCTGGTTTATGTGGATTATATATTTGTAATGACTGAGCCTGTTTATGTTTCAAGACGGCACAAAGGTCAATGTGCTCTCGCATCTGACGGAGGGGAAATGATTTACTCAGTGGAATACAACAATAGATGGAGTTATTTAAAGCTACAGTGTTATACTAAACTAAACTGCCAACTGAGACACCAAACACCTCTAATGTGTGTAGTGAAATCCCTGTCCCGGAACGTTTATTCCCCACTCACAGTAAAAACATATGTTTACTGAAGGATTGTTTTCACCAATAACAGTAGCATACAAATGTGTGTTTTATTGTATGTGTTTACGTTCACTAATACACAGGTGAAGTTGATGGTATTTTATTGACAGGGTATTATGCATTTTCATCTGCAGTTTTAGACAAATACATTTTGAGATGATGTCATCGGCAATGGCATTTTGTGAGGTGTGTGTCTGTGGCTTGTGTCTGACTGTGTGCCGGTTTCCTCCTCACAGGTTCCAGTTCATAGTCCCCAAACAATGGCGGAAGAACAGGCCAGTATGCATCCATCTGGCAGGCACCGGAGACCACGTAAGACATTTACACTCCATCAGCTCATTAAAGTAAAACTAAAGCTTATAAACTGCATAAATAGGCGTCTTAAAGTGCTCTCTACATGTCCTGTAGACCGTTATTTTTCAGGCAAGAGCTCCTCTGAGAGCTGCGTCTGACTTCCATAAGCACAAGCGTCCAACTAGGGGCTTCGGGCGCCATTTTGACGCCTGTAAAGGGTGCGGTCTGAACGTACAATCACTCCCCATATTTACTAGCTAGCTGACACGCTGTTGTCACGGTGCCAATGCCGATGTCAATCACAGCCCAGACCACGGCCAACACTAAGCCCCCCTGCTTGTCCCCTGATCTGCCGCGCAACACCCCTTTTAGTTAAAATATTTTTGTGGGCAGTGTTTGGTGTTTGTCAATACGCAAGCTACCAGTTTTAGCTAACAGCATGATTTCAGGCTTTTAAATGAGACGCAGCAAATAGACTATCCGAATTTAAACCTAAAATATTAGAAATCACAGCCTTTGTACTGTAGATGTTTTTCTGGCAACTTTGATCGGGTCGAGTACATTGCAGACGGGTTTAATGTAGAAAAAAAAAATAGTGTTTTGATGTTTTGGGAGCAGCATTGGTCGATCCTTGTGAACTCACAAACACCGCGAGAATTCAGATTGCACGTTATTCAGTGGAACTCGAACCAAACTGTCTTACTTTGTATAGAATACATGGAGTAGGTCAGTGGGTACGTGAGCACTCAGAAGGTTGTACTTGGAAATATTACAGATCTAAAAAGGAGGTGAAACGGAACAGTATTTCTATATTGTATGAAAAGATATTTTACTTTCAATTATAATGTAAAGTTAAAGGTTTATTTTTGACACAATACACCAGTAAATACCAATAAATCTGACTTTAGCAGACGGTTTTCGAAGTAATTGGCTGCACCTTAGAGCTTAGGAAAGTAGAAATGAAAGACAGGGGTGCCCAACCTTATTTTTTTTTATGTAAGTATAGTGCAAGATAACTTTCAACACATTTTGAAAAGCCAGGTTTGACATTGTGTGATTATTGTACCAAAGTATTTCCCAGAATGCCAGGTACTATGTTTGTAACGGAGTGAACTGTATGTGTTTGTGCAGTTCTTCTGGCGACGGCGGACCCTCATGGCCAGGCCCATGGTCAAAGAAGCAGGAATGGCCTCATTGCTTCTGGAAAATCCATATTATATCCTCTGCCCGTGATTTTCACACGTGAACACGCAGTACAGTACTGTCACTATCGCCTTGTGCCAGAGGAGCCTTGCATGTATCAGACGTTTAAATGCCAAAGGTCCCACTTGTGACTAAGGATGTCCAAACGTTGATTCATGACGGCATCGAGTATCTGCACTGCGAAGAGGCACAACAAAACATACATACATGTACAGTACATCTATTGGACAATCACAGTTTGAGTTGAAATGATAATAAGTTCACTTCATAGCCCAGTCCTCACAGTCTCACAGTTGCATGTTTCAGCTACAATAACATTTATTGCTGCTTCTGTACCTCCATAGTGTCTGTGTCCTTAACCTCTGTCCTCACATGGTGTCCGCAAACCTAAGGACCAGCTGTAAGTAAACACATCTCCGTCATTGCACTGCACTGTCTGTGATAATAATGATAATGGCCTACACTTGTATTGTGCTTTACAAGCCTGTGTTACCAAGTTTCTCAAAGCGCCACACTGTAGTCATTATCCATTTACACCATACCCCATACCGTGTTCATTTTTCCGATACATTTGTACGCACACGAGGAGAGGAGTGCGTTGGTGTATGTTTGGGGGGGGGGGGGGCGAGCGCGAACTTCGTGCAACTGCTATACGACTTTACGAGCCCCATCGCCAGCCGTGATGGCGCTCGGGCCTAATAAAACGACTATATCAAGTTATTAGGGAGGGTTTAAAACTGTTTAGAGTTTGGACCGAACGGATGCTGAGAGGCATTCTGTTCCATAGTAAGGTGTAGGTACAAAAATGTGCAATCAAAAAATCAAATATAGATATCTTACGAACAAGGAATATTACCTTAAAAAAAAAATACTTTAAAGATCCTATATCATGCAAAATCGACTTTTTGGAGGTTAGTTATGCTATTTTCAAAAACACCCCCAGAGTGTTTTGTGGCTTCATTCACGCAGTTCTAAGTAATCCTCCTGAATCCTGCTCTCTGAGCAGCTGCTCCGCCCTCTCCTGGAAAACCACTGACTTGATCAGTTGTGTCGTCAAAGCGGAACGGAAGTGCTCGACGTCTGTAATGTAATGCCTTACGGCCTGATTTAAATTTGTAAAACAGCTTTTTCATTATTTCTATCGTAAAAAAAAAAAAAAAAGGAAAGGCCTGACGCGTCCGCGCTGCCCCTGCAGAGAAAACAAAGGCACCCCCTGAGCGTCTGAACAGATGTCATGTTTGCACTGAAAGTTGTGAAGAAGAATCTCTTTCTAACCTACTCTGGACACCTGTTCTTTTTTCTTACCTCACGATAATGTCACGGAGAAAAGCGCGTTTTGCTTTGAGAGGTACAGGACTTTATTCAACCTTCCTAAAGAAGAGGCCACTCGCCAGAAGCTGTCACTGATGGATGTTTGGTGAACCTTGGCCAGAACCAAAGTGGATTAACGTTAGCATGTGTGTTAGCCATTTATGAAGCTGTGTTGCACACGGCAACTCCTTATAACTGCATCATGAAGTTACTTCACTTTTTGCTGTGATATATATATTTCTACTACTGCTAAAGTTGTATGAGCGGAGAGAGGGGGCGGAGTTAACTTAATCCAAGCGTTTTGTCTTCCGGGTTTGGAAAAATACCTCCAGAAAATGTGTGCTCCATAGTGGTAGAGGTACAATATTTCATATAAATGCCTATACTTTACTTTGGAATGGCTAAAATAGCATGATACAGGTCCTTTAAGGCGGGGTCTGAAAATCCTCCCCCTGAAAAAAAAAAAAAAAAAGGGGTTATTCAGATTCAACATCCTGTATCCTGGTGCATTTTAGATGTTAAATAACATTGTTGGTTTTTTTGCTGATCTCAAAAATATGCCATTTGTGCTTTTTGAAATACATTTTTCTGGGGCCTCTCAGCAAAAGCCCAGTACGGCCCTGCTAATAAGTACAATGACACATTAAGCATTGGGGCGTAGCTGAGGCAGTCAGTCACATGCAGGTCACTGAAGCCTGGGGAAATGAATGACTGGCCTTTACACTTCCCCTGATTTGATCACATTTCAAATTTTAATTTTAGGCGTTGTTTAGATTCTAATTTTGTGTTAGTATTCAATGTACTAGATTTCAAAGTCGCATCACATATAAAGAAACAAACATCAGCATTGCAAACTAGAAAAATGATATCAAACTGTATGCATTATGAAAACACTCACAGCTCTGTGCACACTTTTAGTCAGACGCATCTCCAACGAAAAAATGTAGGAGGAAGGAGAGCGAGACAGTGAGTGTAAAAGGTTACTGTAGTTGTCTCTGGAGTGCCTTCTTTTGGCTCCTCTCATTGTTTGCCATACAAAAATAATCAACAAGCTCGTGTCGTAGAATAAATAAAATGTCATTTTAAATAGTCAATTTGTATTTATTATCAGTACAGAACCAGTCACAAACAGGAACATTGATATGGTAATAAAAGGCAAGAGACTCAAATGGCCGATTGTTGAGGCTTTTAAAAAGAAGGGCTGAAAAGTAAATGATAAGGAAACTTATAAAATGAGTGTTCAAAAATGACCAAGTAACCAAGATAATAAGAGATGTCAAATGATTGGCTTTTTTGTGTGAATGTTATGTTATAGTGCATATTGTATTTTCCAGACTATAAGTCGCACTTTTTTCATAGTTTGGCTGGGGGAACTTGTACAACTTAAATTTTGTGATATATTATTTATCACAAAATGTAATGTTTGTTATTTTCACACTGACCGCTGTTAGAGGGCGCTCTAGGCATGTGTACCAGTATCCGCTACTCCTGTGGCACTGATTTAAAAGATTTAAAAACGGTAATCGAGTAGCAGAAAGAAAGTTTGGAGTGAGTGAGAACCTTGTGAGGGACTGGGGAAAAGCAGAGGTCACGAAAACAAAAAAAGCTAATCGCGGGCTAAAAGCTGGCCACAGCTAGAGGAGTTCGCAAACGAGAACTTGAACAACGTGCTGCCGGGAGAGGCTTGTCAACGTTGCAGTTACGCCTCCATGACCAGGTAGTTTCCAAGGCTGGTGCAACTTATAGTCCAGAAAATACGGTATATAGTGCATTTCATGTATAGTGCATATATAGTGCCTCTCGAAAGTACTAATACACCTTGAACCTTTGCACATTTTGTCATGTTTATAACCGTAAACACAAAGATTTTATTATGAATTTTTTACTGAAAGTAACACAAAGTTTTTCACACACAAGTAACAGACAACTGTGAAGTGAAAGCAAAATGAGCGTTAAGTTATACAAAGATTTCCCAAGATTTGAACATCTCACGGAGCACTGTTCAATCCATCATTCAGAAATGGAAAGAGTATAGCACCACTGCGAACTTACCAAGACACGGGCGTCCACCTAAACTAACAGACCGAACAAGGAGAGCACTGGTCAGAAATGCAACCAAGTGTCCCAAGATAACTCTGGAGGAGCTGCGACGTCCTGCCGCTGAGCTGGGGGAATCTGTACATGGGACAACTATAAGTCGTACTCTACACAAATCTGGCCTTCATGGACGAGTGGCAAGAAGAAAGCCATTATTGAAAGGAGGCCATAAGAAATCCCGTTTGAAGTTTGCTAGAAGTCATATGGAGGACACAGCTACCATGTGGAAGAAGGTGCTTTGGTCAGATGAGACAAAAATTTAACTTTTTGCCCCAAATGCAAAACGTTATGTATGGAGCAAACCTAACACTGCTCATCGTCCTGAGTGCACCATCCCCAGTGTCAAATATGGTTGGGGGAGCATCATGCTATGGGGCTGCTTTTCCTCAGCGGGGACTGGGAAGATTGTAAGAATAGTTGTGAAGATGGATGGAGCCAAATACAGAGACATTTTGGAGGAAAACCTGCTGGAGTCAGCAAGAGAATTGAGGCTGGGGCGGAGATTCACCTTCCAGCAGGACAATGACCCTAAACACAAACATCTACAATGGAATGGTTTAAAAACAAACATATTCATGTGTTAGAATGGCCCAGTCAAAGTCCTGACCTAAATCCTATTGAAAATCTGTGAAAAGACCTGAAAACTGCTGTTCACAAACGCTCTCCTTCTAATGTGACAGAGCTTGAGTTGTTTTGTAAAGAGGAATGGGCTAAAATGTCAGTCTCTACATGTGCAAACCTTGTAGAGTCAAACCCCAGAAGACTTGCTGCTGTTATTGCAGCAAAAGGGGGTTCCACAAAGTATTCAGTCATGCTGTATGAATACTTATGCACGCCCCACTTTTCACTTTTCTATTTTTTGTAAAATAACAGAATCATGTATCATTTTGCTTTCACTTCACAGTTGTCTGTTACTTGTGTGTGAACTTTCAGTAAAACATTGTAAATAAAATCTTTATGGTTGTAAACATGACAAAATGTGTAAAAGTTCAAGGTGTATTGGTACTTTCGAGAGGCACTGTACACATGTATCTGTAAATACATATTTGTACATGTTGTAACCGCATATGCTCTGTCTGACAGCCGCTCCTGTCTGAAGAACGTGTCCGATCTGTTTGTGATGGGGGGTGCTTTAATCCTGGAGTCCAGTGTGCTCCTTCGCTGGCTCGAAAGAGAAGGATACTGGCCCCTGGGAATGACGGGCATCTCCATGGGCGGATACGTGAGTCCTGTACTTAAGGAATATATAGGTGATGTATGCTGAATTACTGATTGTAAAAGGGCAGAGGCGGGTAGAGAAGCCAAAATATTTACTCAAGTAAGAGTAACACTAGCTTTGAAATAATTTTACTCGAGTACAAGTAAAAAAAAAGGACGTGGAGAAAATATTACTCGAATAGTGTGTGAGTACTGAGCAACTGAGTGGAAAAGTCTAATTTATGTTTCTGTTGTAAAAAAAAGTTATGAGAAGCATTTCCATAAAAAAGTACCTTAAAAATATTTAGAAATGTATATATCTGAAGAAAAACAAACACAAAGTACAGATATTTTAGGTCAACGTGAGGCTTATGTAACTGTAATTGACTCACAGTAGAACAAGTAAAAAAAATCTATTCCACTTCATTACTATATTACTCAAGTAGAAGTAAAAAGTGCTGAATGATAATTACTAAGTACGGTTTTTTCAAAAAGTTACTCAAGTACTGTATATGTAACTGTACTGCCCGCCTCTGTAAAAGGGACAAGAGAAGTTATTTTTCCACAGCTCTTATGTGCTCAGCTTTGTGTCTTCCTCTGGCCTTTTGGCTCTTCACGTCTGACCTCTGAGCCGAGCAACATGACCACGAGTCTAACACTGGGCTGTCATTGTTTGCAGATGGCGTCACTGGCGGTCACCAACTGGCCAAAGCCGATCCCTTTGATTCCCTGTCTGTCCTGGTCCACAGCCTCCAGCGTCTTCACCACAGTAAGCTCTGCCTCCGCTGCTCCCGTACCCGCACTCGGCACCTTCATGTGACGCAGTACTTTTGTTTGTCAGAGGTTGTAGGATTGCCCCCAGTAGATGACACTTTCTCTTTCCAAATGAAAAGTATATTATCATCCTCTTTCTACTCATGGGTCGCTAATGTCTTCCCTTTTCAGCCCACCTGCCCTTTTTTCATTATTCATTATTCTTTTATTTTATTTAAAGGGGCATTATGCAACTTTTTATGCAGCGTGTATTTGACCGTTCAGTGTGTGGGTGGTGAGGTTGGTGCCTTAGCTTTCCATCCCAGTTTTATTTTTTAGGGTTTCTGGTAAGTTTTCTGAATGGGATAGGATCTAACACTAGAGGCAGTTCCATTAGCAGTGAAAACCTACTAGAAACCCTGAAAGCAATTGGTCCGGGTGCGTCCTAGAAGCTGCTGTGATGGAAAGTAAAGGCGCCATGCTGGCTCGGGAGGGACGGTCTACGCTGATTGATTGAATATTTGGTCGATCAGCCTATTCGTCTTGGCATGGCAGCTGGAAACCCAACTTTAGTGTTTTGGAGCATGCTGCATTTGGTTTAAAAAAAAACATTTGTTTAACGCAAGTAGGTTAGATGGTCAGTCATTTCCATGATAATACCTCAAACATTATTGGATTTATGAACCCCTCACCCTTGAGAGGGAAAGCTTGGTTTACTTTGCACACTTGGTGGCGCTGCAGGACTAACAAACCGAAATCGGTTTGCACAAATTGAAGCGTGTTTGAGGTTTCAGCGCAGTTTTTGTGTTACTGCTGCACTATGAAACTTTAGGCATTTATTTGCTTTTCATTGTGCTTGATGTGCACAACGTTATGAAGAAAAGTCTGTGGATTTTTTTGGATCAGCATCAGGCCTTTTGAGTCAATTATCCGCGAGTGGTGCAGCCTCAGAGCCAAACTTTACCAGCAAAGTATTAAGCCATTATGGCCTTTGTAGAATTTGGAAGAGCCAGAAAAAGTGTTAGCCTATTTTTGACCAGTAACAATCACAGCAAAAGCAGCAATATTATAAGAGGTAATAGCCTATAGCTCTGTTTATTTGGTCTAGGGTTGATAGTAGCCTCCGAAAATCTTCATGGCATTCACTAATGTTGTAGTTTCACAAAATACTAGGTTAGGTCAAGTCAAATCATAGAGATGTTTACCTAGCTTAATCTAGCCTTAAATCGTTCAATAAAGGAAACCAAGTCTGTTTCGTTCCCAAAACATTAGGAATGAGCGGTTTGATCCAATACAAGCCTGGTGCCGCGGTCAGCTGTCACACACTGCGGTGAGAGCATAGACCGTCCCTCCCGAGCCAACTATCCATCAGCAACCCCATGCTAACCACCCATACAGCTGCGGGGTCACTGAAAGGTCGACCTTTTTGTTACATAAACTGTGTGCACCAGTAATTGAACAATCGTTAACTGCAAAAGATATAGCATTTTGGGGAACACTCCCTAACTCAAATCTGTTTCCACGGCTGCTTCGGTCCTGTGTTGAGACCCGTGTGCTGTGTTTCAGGGTGTTTTAAGTAAAGCGGTGAACTGGAGCGAGCTGGAGAAGCAGTACACCTTTAATTCGGTGTATGAAAAGGAGATCATCCAGCTCCTGGAGTACTGCGGGGTATTGATGGCTTTGTGCCCCACTTGTAGCTTTCCGCCGCTCGGCCGGAGCTAAAGATTGTGTTTGTGGGACCAGGTGGATTCCTTTAAGATGGCCCAGGAGCCGCTGAGCTGTGTGAGTGCAGAGCTGTGTGAGAGGCAGCTGCTGGAACTTACACTCACCAACAAAGAGGACGGTGGAGCACAATGGCTCCAGCGTCTTGGAAAAACGAAAGCGAAAGACACACACGTGTTCTCCATGACAAACCGAGGGACCAGCCTCGATGCTCTGGGAAGGTAACAGATGCTCATATCTTTTATTCCTACTCTCTGCAGTGTGACGATACTTCCAGGCCCCTAGTGCTGAGTGCGGCTCAGGTGAACTGTGGCAGAGCTGTTGATCCTCCATGTGTTCTTGCTTCACTTTTCCCTGTGGGTTAAAGGGGCAAAATATCAGTATTTAAATTGTCATCACCTCATCACCCCCCTGCAGCAAAATACTGATGCATCAGACTTTTTTGACATGTGTACAACACAAGCAGACAAACAGCCATCTACAAAAGCCCAAATATTTTAGTATTCTTTGAATATCTGCTCTTGTCATTTAGGCTTTTGTCTCCCTGTTCCACCACTTTAGGTAAAGCCCCAAATATTTAATGAAAGTTGGTTGTATTATAAGGTTAAACTCATCCAGAGGCTGACATATTATATATACTTCTTTCATAAAATATGAATACAACTGTGGCCTTTTACTAACCCCCTGTGTGTTTATCTAATACAAGTTTCATTTTCTCAAGTCTGCCTCCCCGTGTGCTACCACATCACACAACCTTTGAGTGGATTGAGTTGAGGACGTTTCACGACCATCTACAGGAGCTTCTTCTTCGCTCTTGTGGTCAGAAAGTAATTTAGATTAGACTTTATTGTCCCTTGCGGGAAATTTGTCTTGGGCTCACAACTGCTTGCTGATTTAGACAAACATAGTTACATACAGTACAACATAGAAACAGAGTACAGCACAAAAGAGACTATGAAAGAAGTCTCTGCTTGGCTTCTAAGATCTGATGAGATCTTGGGAAAAAAAATGATTTTTTATTTTTTATTTAACAGAACTACTGTGTAGAAATGGCAATATGTTAGATAGCTATCAGATAATAAAAATGAGCCTGTTTTAAAAACCCTATTGTGAATTGATGAATCCATTTCTCCTTCAAAGTTTCCAGGCCCGTGAACCACAGTGGAAAGACAAAAGAAGAATCTTGTCCCCGTCCTCACGTGGCTCTCGGCTTCACAGTGAGGCCATCAACTTCATGAAGGGAGTGATGGACGAATGCACACACATGGCCAACTTTTCGGGCAAGTTTATCAACACTTCAAACTAATACCGCTGCATAATAATGAAACATGGTCTGAATACTCTGTGACCCCAAAGGAAATGAATTTGAACGAAAGACGGATGTTTGTTTGTTTTTTGTGGCCTAGTCCCTGTAGACCCCAGCCTCATCATTGTAGTCCAGGCGACCATGGATGCATATGTGCCCCGGACCGGAGTGCTGAGCCTGCGGGACATCTGGCCCGGCTGTGAAGTGCGCTACCTCAAGGGAGGCCACATCAGTGCTTACCTCTTCAAACAGAATGTCTTCAGGTAAAAAATCAAAGAAATGAAATATCCTGCCTCGTCAGCAGTGACGGGAGATGATGAACAAAACAAAAACAAAAAAAATGTTTGCTTTGCTTTGTGGGTTCAAAGCTCAGGTTATGAATGAAATATTGAAAAAGCCAGCCAAATATTATTGATAATTATTGTTGTATGAACAACACTGGAAGATTTGGTGTATGTAGGTGGTTTTACTACAGTATATAATGTAAGTTATTCCACAATGAGAAGAAAATGGCTGTTGAAGTTAAGATTTCCCATAAGAAAGTTGAATTAGTACAATAATCAAACACTTCATTGTAAATATTGGGCTTTTTTTTATTGTACCACAACCTGAAAATGTAAGAATAAATAAAAAACTCCCCTTAAGCTCCCACTGAAATGAATGTTTTGTTTGTCTATTTCAGACAAGCCATTTATGACGCCTTTGAGAGGTTCTGCCTGAAGTATCCCAAAGCCTCACAGTGACAGCTTTTCTACACATTCAGTATGATGCCACACAGTGTATTTACAAAAGGAAGTCCGACCATTTGTTGATTTACAAGTAGACGTTATCTTTAAAAAGTGTTCCTAAAACTAAACTGAATGCCGTGTTGCCATGTTATATTTTTAAAAATGTTAATGTTCCTATGATCACTACTGACTTTTTAACATATTTGACCAGGTCCAATAAACAAATGGATATTTAAAAAGGTGCTTCAGAGGCTTTCTTTCTGTCATGTTTTCTTCAATTTTGCATGCTTCGATCTTATCAAGGTTCTAAGTAGAACTTCAATAGGAAGAAAAGGGAGTGAGAGAAAAAACATTTGAGTGAACCTTTTATTGAGAACATCAATTAAATAGAACATTTTAATTTTGGACCACATGCCTTTAAAAGGCCAAATCTGTGCAGAAATGTGCATTCAGTATCATTTTCTGTCATGATGACGTCCTGATGCAAAGGTTCAGATCGTGTTTAGATTGTTGAGCTCCATGAGCAGGGCCTCTCGCAGTGCGCCATTACTGCTGAGGTGGGACACAGTCTCCAAGTATGCTGTTTACAGTGTTTGGAATAACGCAGTTTAAAGGAACGACGTTATTTTTTCAGTAACAGAGTAATCTAATTCATTCCTCTCCCCGTCGTTACAACGCCGTTATCGTTACTGGGTAAACAGTGAGCTCCGCGGTGTCAGCTCACGCAGCAGGAGCAGGGGAGAGGGTGTTCGTGTCGTGATTGATCTGTAGTGTTGGAACTTTTAACCCAATTTTTAACCCAAAGATACAGAATTGGTGGAGACGCGTCTCTCTCCCCCCCCCCCCCCCCCCCCCCCTCTTTTATATATATTTTTGTTTTTACAGTAACGCAAATCGTAAAAAAGTAGTGTTCCCAACACTGGCTGTTTACCATCAGGAAACTTGTTCCTCCAGACATCAGTCAATAATAATTGAAAGATTGTTTGCAGAGGGGACTCAGCAAAAGTGCAAAAGATCCTTGTAACGTATGATTTTACGTTCTATGTCGAGACTTCAAAGCATCAGCCGAATACTCAGCACACTGGGCGGTAGTACAGCTAGAAGGTTCTGGATTTAATTCCCACCTGGACAGGACCTCAACTTAACTTTAGTGCGCTGACGAAGCCTTTTGGATGAGAGGCGAAACGTTCGACTCTTCAACTACAGACTACCGAAGATGACTCAAGAACCTTCATTGAAGATGGACAACTCCTGTACGGGAGCCCACACAGATATTTTCTGTGTGGAGTTTGCATGTTCTCCCTGTGTTTACATAGGTTTCCTCAGGGTACTCCGGTTTCCCCTACCACTAAAAACATGTACAATAGGCCAGTATGAATGAGAGTGTGTTTGAGAGTGTGCATGGTGGACGACGGACGGAAATTAGCCCTACAATCTGGTGTGGCGTGTTTACATACATGAGACTCATGTACACTCAACAAAAATATAAACGCAACACCTTTGTTTCTGCTCCATTTTTCATGAGATGGACTTAAAGATCTAAAATTCATTCCAGATTCACAATATTACCATTTCTCTCAAACATTGTCCATTATTAGTCCAAATGTGTGATAGTGAGCACTTCTGCTTTGCTGAGATAATCCATCCCACCTCACAGGTGTGCCACATCAAGATGCTGATCTGACATCATGATTAGTGCACAGGTGTACCTTATACTGCCCACAATAAAAGGCCACCCTGAAATGTGCAGTTTTTTGCTTTATTGGGGGTCTGGGGACTCAGAACCAGTCAGTATCTGGTGTGACCACCATTTGCCTCATGCAGTGCAACACATCTTCTTCGCATAGAGTTTATCAGATTGTCAATTGTGGCCTGTGGAATGTTGGTCCACTCCTCTTCAATGGCTGTGCGAAGTTGCTGGATATTAGTGGGAACTGGTACACGCTGTCGTATTCGCCGGTCAAGCACATCTCAAACATGCTCAATGGGTGACATGTCCGGTGAGTATGCTGGCCATGCAAGAACTGGGACATTTTCAGCTTCCAAGAATTGTGTACAGATCCTTGCAACATGGGGCCGTGCATTATCTTGCTGAAACATGAGGTGATGTTCATGGATGTATGGCACAACAATGGGCCTCAGGATCTCATCCCGGTATCTCTGTGCATTCAAAATGCCATCAATAAAATGCACCTGTTCAACATTCAATGCACGAGCAACAGATCTGGTGAACATTCCTGCTGTCAGCATGCCAAGTGCACGCTCCCTCCCTTGTGGCATCTGTGGCATTTTGCTGTGAGACAAAACTGCACATTTCAGGGTGGCCTTTTATTGTGGGCAGTATAAGGTACACCTGTGCACTAATCATGATGTCAGATCAGCCTCTTGATGTGGCACACCTGTGAGGTGGGATGGATTATCTCAGCAAAGCAGAAGTGCTCACTATCACACATTTGGACTGATTCGTGAACAATGTTTGAGAGAAATGGTAATATTGTGTATCTGGAATGAATTTTAAATCTTTAAGTCCATCTCATGAAAAATGGGAGCAGAAACAAAAGGTGTTGCGTTTATATTTTTGTTGAGTGTATGTTCATTAACATGCACTGTCCCGACCAAATAAACAAAACAAAAAACTCGAATACAAACATGTCCAAGTGAAGCGTGCTTCAGAGCGTCGGTTAGTGTTCATGAAGCAGCGAGGGCAGGGGAGCTGTGCTGTGTTGAAGCCAAAGTGACCGCTACAAGGCCCGGGGGGGTGTTGGGTTTGGACGGTTCATACAGTCATGTATTAATGCAAAGCCTCTCTTCAAAAAACAAGCTAAAGAAATAATTGAAAAACACTTATTTGGGAAAATAAGAAAAAGTAGTCATGACACAATTCTTTATTTCTGTGTTCTATGTGTAGAATACCACATCAACAAACTAACTGCTTAGCTTAGTCATAGTAAGTCTTACAAGTAGTAGGTTGGGGATTCTAAGGAATCTTTGAAAAACTAGATTTAATTTGTTCATGTTTGGAAAAACACACAGCCAATCCAGGCTCATCATTTCCAAATTCTTTCATCATTTCCTCGTCTGTGTTGCAGAAAGTACATTTTGTGTCCACATCTTTAAATGTGGAAATATACAGATTTCTAAATTCTGTGCAACATTTTCCAGTGTATCTCTCTCACTTTGTGATTTATGCAATATCTGAACAGATTCAATCAAATTATCTTACTGTTTGTGTTAACACATGAGGGGAACAGTGACAGTATAGTGCAATCAGATGAGTGCAAAAAAATATTGATTACATTTGCAAGGGGTTATGGATGTAAATCAGATTGCGGTTCATAAGGTCCATAGTCGGGTTGAGTCCGGGGTATTTCACTTAAACAAGAATACAGTTTCATGGCTTTTGGTCTTTTCATTCGTACCAGGGAATTAATGTCCATCCATCCATCCATCCATTTTTTTCCACTTGTCCATTGCCGGGTCGTTGCACCAGCCCCTATGGCTCCCCCTGCAGGTGGTGGGTCCACAGAAGGACGGCCTCATGGTTCTAACCGGGCCTGTTGGTCTCTCATAAGGGGCTTCTGAACCGCTCTTTGTCTGACCCGTCACCTAGGACCTGTTTGCCCTGGGAGACCCTACCAGGGGCACGAAGGCCCCGACAACAGAGCTCCAGGATCATTCAGGCGCTCAAACCCTCCACCACGTTAAGGTTGCAGTTCCAGGAGGGGGGGAATTAATGTACAATTAAAAAAATTTTAAAAGGTGGGCATTTTTGACATTTGCTTTTGTGTATACAGAATTTCGCATGACATAAAATTAATAGGGTTCTACTTTTTTGTTGTTTGTTGTGATAAGTGATAGGGTCTAAGTGTGGACACACCACACAGTGCAAGTGCAGAAACATCCATAGTCTGTAAGTTAGCTACAGAAACTTGTTTTTTGTTATGATTCTGATGGGGGATGGGAAAAACTGGAAAAGCATTGAGAATGTATTCTTTTTTTTTTTTTTTTTTTTTTTTTATTTACATAATAAAATAAGACAAAACTTTAATCCCCCCACCCAACCCCAGCCACTCCTCCTTGCATTCATACCACAATCACAACCACAATCATCCACACATTCATAGCACCTCGACAGGAACACAGACCACAAACAGAAAGGAAGCACAAAGCAGACACAAACAAAATCATGCAAAAAAAAAAATATATATATATATATAAAATAAATAAGATGAAATCACTAATACCAATCAAAAACAAAATGCCATATAATTGGCAAAACATTTATGACATAACAAATGGCATAGCAAGTACAACCAATTTTTATATCTCTAATTCAAATAAGCAGACATTCCATTTCTTTTCATGTTCAATTATTCTGTTGTTATTTGTTGCTATAATTGTTTCCAACATATACTGATGATAAACTCTATTCTTAAAGTGTTTTATACATAAATTTGATAACGTTTTAGCTTTAAAAATAAACATTTTACCCATCAGAATAATCATATTCAAAAGGCATGTGCATTTACCCTCAAAAACACAAAGCACAATATTCTGAGGTGTAATTTGCAAAACAATATCCATAGACCTTAACCATAGTTGTACACTGACCCAAAACTTAGCCACATATGGACAAAAATAAAACAAATGCATCAGGTCCTCCTCCTCCTCCCCACAGAACCTACAACAGGGATCCTTTTCTATCTTCCATTTGAACAGAGATTTTTTTGTTGCAATAATTCTATAAAAGGTTTTAAGTTGAAATATCCTGGAATATGAATCTATTGTAGTTCTATAAATTGTTCTAAAGTAATCTTTCCACAAAATTGGATCATTAAATTCATCTTCCCAAAACTGGCAGATTCTGTGTGGAAAAAGTGCGGTGCCTGTGATATTTACATTCCACATATATATTATTTTGTTTATCTTTGCACCAGACAGCCATTTTGGGCATCTTATTTGTGGGAGACAAACCATTAACTTATTCTTCCCACAATTTAGCAATTTTCTTTTCCAAGATTTAGGAATTGCAGAAATCAGCTGGTTGTATTGTAACTCATCGAGAATGTTAAAAGATCTTTTCAAGTTTTCATAAGAAATCAAATCTCCGGATAAATCTAAAAGGTCATTGACAAAAATTAACCCATTTTTAACACATTCCTCCCACAACAATGGTTTGTCTCCAACAGTAATGTTTGAATTCGTCCATAGCAACTGTGTCTGAATACCTTGATCTGTATCTGGAGGGTGGTACTGGAAGTTCAACCAAGCTTTCAATGCATCCTTGAAAAATGGTGATAACTCTTTTAAACTATTTTGAAATAGTTTATCAATATGTATTGTTTTTATTTGGTAAAAAGGAAATATATTGTTCGAGAAGAAGGAAAAGGCAGAATATAATCTCTGGCTCGTGATCCATTGTTTGTTATGATAAATTTTAGCAACCCAGGAGGCTTTCAAGGAACAGTCCATCATTTGAAGATTTTTTAAATTCAGTCCGCCATTATCATAAGAATTATATAGATACTGCCTTTTAATTTTATCTGGTTTATTGTTTCATATGAATTTAAACATTTTCTGTTCAAAGTGTTTGAAGAACTTGGTGCTAGGTGAAGGAAGAAGCATTAGTAGGTGAACAAATTGTGGGATTACTAATGTATTAATCAACGTTACTTTCCCTTGAATTGTCAGAAGGTTCCCCCTCCAAGGTTGTAAAATTCTATCTGCCTTTTCCATCCTTCTCTCATAATTGTATTTAACAACTCCTTTAAAGTCATCAGGTAGATGAATCCCTAAAATATCAACTCCTCCATTAGTCCATTTAACAGGAGCAGAGCAGTTTAAAATAAAATTGGTGTCTTTTAATGTCCCAATTCTCAAAATACTACATTTAGCAAAATTAGGTTTCAATCCAGATATTTTTGAAAAAGTATTCAATTCCTTTATTAAACCTTCCAAAGTGGATTGTGTTGGTTTTATAAAAAAGGTTGCATCATCCGCATACATTGTCAGTTTAATCTCTTGGCCGTTTGGAAATAGACCTGGTATATCTGGATTGTTCCTAATTCTAATAGCTAGAATTTCGATACATAAAATAAAGAGATATGGTGACAAAGGACACCCTTGACGGACTCCTTGTGTTAATGAAAATGCATCTGATATATGACCGTTATTAATCACTCGACTAACAGGATGATTATAAAGAGTTTCAAACCACTGTATTAAGTTTTTTCCAAAATTAAAAAAGCCAAGACATTGTCTTATGAACTTCCATTGAACTTTATCAAACGCTTTTTCAAAATCAGCAATAAACAATAATCCTGGTTCCTGATGATTCTCATAAAAATGTATTGTGTCAAGTATTTGTCTCAAGTTGTCTCCAATAAATCTTCCCTTAATAAAACCTGCTTGATCGTTGTTTATAATACTTCCAATTATGTTTTTTATTCTTAAAGCAATACATTTAGATAAAATGCGAGTATCACAACAGAGCAGGGTCAATGGACGCCAATTTTTTAACAACTTGGGATCTTTATATTTCCCATCAGGATTTTGTTTTAAGAGTATTGAGATAACTCCCTCTCGTTGAGAATTCGATAAAATACCCTGTTGAAATGAAAAATTGAAAGATGCTAATAGGGGTTTTTTAATTTCTGCAAAAAAAATCTTATACATCTCAGTAGGAATACCGTCGATACCAGGAGATTTACCAGGTGAAAACGACTTAATTGCTTCCAATAGCTCCTGTTCTGTTATTTCTCCTTCACAGCTTAATTGCTGGGGAGTAGAAAGCACAGAAACATGGTTTGAAGGAAAATATTGCTCCGTCACCCCACTCAGGGGCTCCAATAATGCATCGTTAGAATATAGAGCTTTAAAATATTCAAATTCTTCCTGTAATATTTCTTGTGAATTTGTGACTAAGACGTTATCTCTATATAAACTCATGATATTCTTTTTAACAGAATTTCTTTGGTTTAACCGTAAAAAATGTGCTGTACACTTCTCTCCCTTCTCCATCCAAGCAGCATGTGACCTAAAAATAACTCCATTTACCCGTTCACGATAAAGACTCTCCAATTTATCTTGTTTTCTTTTAATTAATATTTCTATTTCAGTTGTGTAACATCTATCTAATAATTTTTGTAGCTCATTTATTTCCTCAATAAGTTCTTGTTCTTGTTTTAGGTTTCTTTTTTTCTTAATTGCTCCCATCTTAATCGCATGACCTCTAAAGGAACATTTAAAGGCTTCCCAAACATTATGTGGATTAGAGGAGTTTTCATTATCTTCAAAAAATTCCCTGATAAATCTCCTGGTACTATCAAGGAACAAATTATCATTTAGAAGCGATACATTGAATTTCCAGTAACCCCATCCTCTGGAACATTGCGGATTATCAATCAGCAATGTAACCAGACTATGATCAGATCTCAAGCAGTCACCAATACAACAGTTTAATACTCTAGGAACCAGTGAAAAGGGAATGAGAAAATAATCAATTCTACTGGCCTGTTTTCCTCTGCGCCATGTATATCTCATAGTATCTTTATTTAACAAACGCCAGATATCTACAAGATCTAATGCTGCAGCCATTTCTTTAATTTCCCTCAGTGCATGGGGATGATTATTAAATTTATGTAGACCACTTCGATCCTTATTTATATTCAAGACTGTATTAAAATCCCCCGTTATTATAATCTGATTAGATTGTAATGAGCTTAAATATGTATTAATTTCACCAAAAAATAATGGATTGTCCTCATTAGGAGCGTAAATATTTGTTAAAATAATATGCAAGTTATTGATCATTATGTCTATTACAATCCAGAATTTATTCTTTGAGTGTCGTGATAAAATTATTGAATTCATGTTTTTTCAAAACAATCGTGAACAAACAACTTAAACAAAAAATACAATCTGAGAAGTATGTTCAACTATGTACAAATAAGAAACGATTTAGAAGAACTATTTACAGAGATTTGATTAAAAAGGTTATTACACTGTCATGTGCACTTTTAGTGCTACATGTATTGTGTACTGTGTGAAAACCTGTGAGTTACTATGCTGTTAACTTTGAATGTGAATGATTGAAACCAGATACAAATGTTTTGATTTGAAGAGACATTAATATTACCCTGCTTATGCAGGTTGATTTTTGATTGACATGATTTGAGACGGACCGTTCGGTGTGAGCCTGGACGGGAGTTGCTGGATCCTAAACGGAGGACGTTCTGGACGCTCTAACATCCTTAGTGGACCCAGGCCCCATCGTACACCGTTAAGCTGAGATTTTGTGCACAAAAAGGGTCATACTACCCGGGTAGTGGTATATCAGAGCTCTGATCATTTTTTTTATTTTTTAAATTGACATTTGAGCCCTCTTGGGTATTTTTGAGTTTTGGACCAAACAGAAGAATAACAAGGGTCAAAGGACTGTAGGAAATCAAGGGACTAAACTGATTAGGGGTAAACAAAGATACATTGTGGAAATGGAAAATAAATGCTGGGTTTTTTCATCTTTATTATAAACAGTGGTTTATTTTCATTTCACCTTCATTCCTCCTTTAGAACCTAGATTCCTGGGTACATGTATTGATCATAATAGTTCACTTTATACATGCTACACATGCAATTTTGCTATGAATAAAGTTGTGATCATCACTCTGTTGTAATGATGTGTGTTTATTAATTAAGGGTATCAGAATTGCTTGCGTGCGGCTGTTAAAACTGCCTATTCCCACCATGGTAGTGGTCACGTGACGGCATGCGCAGATCACCGGCGTGTGATGAGAATGTCCTTAGCGAACTACAGAATAGCTGCTTAATTGAGTAGCTAATACGGATCTAAATAAATAATAATGATACTCATCTTATGGATTGTCTTTTTTCTCATAACCACATGTTAGGTAGTTCCATCCTGACTCCTTATTTAAATTCTTCTTATTATCATTCTTCTTATCATTCTATTTATTATTTATATTAATAATAATAAGATTATGCATATTATAATTATTATTGACTGGGCAACCACTGGGAACAACATAGCATTAAAAACAATCCTTAAGAGGTTTGCAAAAAAAGGCCTCCTGCTGGTCAAAACTGACCAAAAAGCAATATTGAATATTTTTTTAAATATTTTTTGCGATCAGTTTTTCTGCAGCCATGGCCTCAGTGCTGCCCTCTATCACCCTGCCAAAATAGAAATCCACTTTTACTGTCGAAAGTTTGAGAAAATTGATGTCAAATACAGTCAAATTTGAGCAAATGCTATTTTTTAACAAGCACTTAAAACAAATCCAGCTCTTTACCCTTCATCGGGTGCTCAAGGGTTCATAGGTGTTCGCCCAACCTGTCCACATGTGTTTTGTGGATCTGGAGAAAGCGTATGACCGTGTCCCTCGTGGTGCTATATGGGGGGTGCTCTGGGAGTATGGGGTCTGGGACCCTCTGCTGAGGGCTGTTCGTTCCCTGTATGTTGGTCTCCGCGAGGGATGCCCTGTCACTGGTTCTGGTAATTACTTTTACGGACAGAATTTCTAGGAGGGTGTCCCGATTGGGAACCTCAGGATCTCATCTCTGCTGTTTGCAGATGACGTTGTTCTGTTGTCTTCATCATATCAGGACCTTCAGCGTGCTCTAGGGTAGTTTGCAGCCGGCTGTATGAGGATCAGCACTTCCAAATCCGAGGGGGCTGAGTCAGGGGGCACAGCTCTCGATTTACTAATCGATCTACGAGATCTGGGTAATGACCAAAAGGACAAGATCACTATATACAAGGGATACAAGTGTCCAAAATGTGTTTCCTTCGCAGCATGGCTGGGCGCACCCTACGAGATCGGGTGAGGAGCTCAGTTACCTGGGAGGAACTCGGAGTAAAGTCACTGCTCCTTGAAAGCAGCCAGCAGAGGTGGCTCTGTAATCAGATAACTCCTGGTCGTGTCCCTCAGGAGGTGTGCCAGGCATGTCCTATTGGACCTTCCTCGTGGGATCATGGGATCATGTCTCTGAGCTAGCCTGGTGTGGAGGAGGTGTGTGTGGATTAGGAAGTCTAGGAATCTCTTGTCAGACAGCGGCCTCCACGACCCGGCCCTGGATAAGCGGAAGAAATTGATTGATGGATGGAATATATAATATAAATTTCTACAGTAAAGGTGGGTGTTATTTGGCAGGATGATAGGGGGCAACACTGCTGCATTGAAATTTGTCGCAAACCCCCTAAGGATGTTTTTTAAATGCTTGGTAAAATATTGCATTTTGTTCAAATTTGACTGTATTTGACATAATTTTTCTCAAAATTTCCACAGTAAATGTGTTCTTTTCTTTTAGCAGGGTGATAGAGGGCAGCACTGAGGCCATGGCTGCAGTGAAATTAGTCGCAAACCTCTTAAGGAATATTTTTAAATAATTGTTCAAAAACTGCATTTTGCTCCATTTTGACCATTTTCAACATACATTTTCTCACAATTTCTACAGTAAAAGTGGATTTCTATTTTGGCAGGGTGATAGAGGGCAGCACTGAGGCCATGGCTGCAGAAAAACTGATCGCAAACCCCTTAAGGTCACTTTTCCGAGAAGTTCCGTAAGTGCTGGCAGCCTGGTTATTGTGATAAAAATGATAGAAATCGAGTTTTTACTTCAATTTGTTTGCTAATATAAACTCACTACTAGAATTGTTTGGCTGAATACAAAGAAGGAGCGCTACATAAGTGCGACCCGCCTCCACCCCATCTCCACCTCTTTCATCCTCGGCGCTACCCGAGCTTTCCCGACAATCTCCTATACCACCACCAGTGTCCAGGCTCCGGGGGAAGACATCCCTAACTCCAAGCTGTTTACCTACACTGACTTGTACATCGATGTCTACCGCCGGGGTCTGATCGCCAAAACTAATACACATGCCAATAAATCTTCCTAATCACTGCTTTCCTCTGTGTGAGTCATTTCCAGGTTGAAATCAGGAAACTATCACGTCTTCATTAGTTTATTATTGTTGTTGTTCATGTTAGCTATAAGCCTAATTTTTAACATTAAAACACACGCCCGCCATGTGTAGGTTCGCAATACATTTTAGTACTGAGTAAAGAAAAACATTTACTTGAGGTGCTTCTTAGCGTTTATCTTGGTACAGTCCGTAGATTCCCGTTCATTATTTGTTTGAATCAATGGTTTGGCTCTCAGACCCGCAGAGACCACACGGAGAAAACCTGTGCTCGTTCATGAGTCATGGCGCACGCGCACAAGCTCGTCCACAGGCCTGGTGACGTCACACCATTGGAAAACTTTAAAAAATATATTTTGGAAAAAAAAAAGTATATGTCCTAAAAATAGTAATTTTTAAGAAATATATTAGCCTCAGTCTGAAACTCTAGATGCCCTGTGGACCATTTTATAGGCCGCTCCTTTTACATGAGTGTCTATGACAAAAAGTGCTTTTTGGGCTTTGGGGCTGCAATACCACGGCCTGCCACTAGCACGGACTGATAAGCGAGCGCGCTTCTATGTCCGTTTTTTAAGCATTTAAGTGTTTTTGGGCTGCGGAACCACTTTGCTCTGTATCTTCATTTAGCAGGAAACACATATACATAATTCATTCGCGTTTGTTATAGTAATGTTGGAGAAATGGGAGCAAGTTCAGGTTGTATTGCTTTGAGCCCCTTGTCTGAAATTCTCTCAGCCCCGCCAATAATAATAATTGACTCGACTCAAAGGCATTTTCTTATTATTTTACAGCTAAAATCCGATCAAAATTCCACAGCTAGCAATATATGTAGGCTAAAATCTGATTACAGTACATTAGCAAATAAATGTAGCTTTCCTTTTAATTTGTTATTAAAAAGCACATTTTAATTCATGGTTTTTGACTCTCCACCCATGTGTATGTGTATTTTATCTAAAGGTAGAACAGGGGTTCCCAAACTTTTCTGGCTGGGACCCCAAAATTGACACGTAAACAACTCGGGACCCCCATTATATAAAGTTATTGCCTCTTATGCTACTTTAGGAAGAACATTTTTTTCTATATATCTAAGCAGTTTATTTTGAATTTTGAAATTGAATAGAATGGATTTAACTAATTATATGCTGGTTTACACACAACAATGTACTAAAACAGTAGCATTTTCCTTTTTGTTTGATCTTGAAATCATATGACCCCCACCCAAAACCTCGCGACCCCATCCATCCATCCATGTTCTTCCACTTTTCCGTTGCCAGGTCGTGGGGGCAGCTGTTGGAGCTGCACCAGCCCCTATGGCGCCCCTTGCAGGTGGTGGGTCCACAGAAGGACGGCCTCATGGTTCTAACCGGGCCTGTTGGTCTCTCATAAGGGGCTTCTGAACCGCTCTTTGTCTGACCCGTCACCTATAGGACCTGTTTGCCCTGGGAGACCCTACCAGGGGCACGAAGACCCCGACAACAGAGCTCCAGGATCATTCAGGCTCAAACCCTTCCACCACATTAAGGTGGCGGTTCCAGTAGGGGTAGAAAGATCTCAAACGTTAATATAATATAAAAAAGATCTCAAACGTTTTATATTATTGCATATGTTATGTAGTCAGCCCATGGGATGCTTTACCCATTACTCCGCTGGGACATACGTCCCGTTTTCTCCATAAAACCTATTCGTTCTTTATGATAATAACGTCTTTTTAAAGGTGCTACCTATTCAATACATTTAATTCTGTTCAATATTTTGTCGACCCATTTAGTTCAGCAAACGATGTGCGTCTACATGGAAACTTAAACAAAACCTGCTAACCCAGCACCACACAGAATTTATATCTTATTTTTATCTAAATTCTGTGTTATATGTTTCATGTTGCACGTCTGCACCGAGTTCATTTCCTAGTTTGTGAACCTGTTCGCAAACAATGGCAATAAAAACTATTCAAATTCTGATTCTGAAAATGTTTTAGTCAGAAAAATCATACTGTAATAGAATTGTTTTCCTAGGGGGAGCAGCATTTTTTATTTTATTTATTTATTTGAATTAGGACAGTGCACATTAATCAACACGTCAGCCAAAAGCATCAATGCGAGCAATCCATTCTACAAAATCACCTTTATTACATTCATTTATCGTGTACTCATAATAATCTTTGCATATTTTACATTCAGTTCAAGCCTCATCGCTCACTTCTCAAATCTGTTACAAGTCGCAGCATTAACATTTACCCCAGTATCACGTATGATTCACAATTCGGTTCAAAGGCTGGTTTGTCTAGCTCTACCTCATAAAAACTGTCCCATCTGGATGCTCCGGTCTGTTATTATAAGCGGTCTGTTATTATAAGCTACATCACGGGCTTTTAAAGAACATCATTTGCATTGACACACTAATGTAATCACGAAGAAGAAGCTAACAGGCTAACGGGCAAAGCTAACTGCGGGCTAGCGCCACTGAAGCAGTGATTACAGCCAAGTTTGAGTAAAAAAAATATCTCCATTGTGTAATTGGATGTACAATATCCCTCTGTCCCTTTGTCTTTTCTGTCAGCGTAGTATTTACTCTCACGGACAATTAATAAGTAATAAACCGCAACATGCTACAACGCCTGCAGTGGCGCTTATGGCCTCTAGGGGCACGAGTTACTAAGTACTGCTTTAATGGTTACCTTTTGTTACTTGCATGAAACTGAAACACAGCCTCACTGTGTTTATAACGGATTAATTACGTCGCTTTATCGAAGTTGTTATAACTGTGATTAATATTACTCCTTTTGGGTAATGCATACAGTCATGTAATTTTCCTTAATGTAGATGCCATCTTGATATTTCTACTATAGTATGTAAGTAAGTCCTTTATTGTCATTGTACAAGTGTACAATGAAATAGTGTTCAGGTGTTAGTCCTGAGCTGCTGCGGCTGAGCCGCGCTGCCATTGTGTGTCAACCTGACCCGCGTGACCTTGGAGGTCGTGGAAACTGTAGCACTCGGAAGAAACCTGGCTGGCTGCCCTCTGATCCTCTGAAACGGTGCACCGCCCCCTGTGTTTGTCCCTGTTTCAGAGCGTGGTGTCCTGCACTGGTCAGCTGTTTCTTGTAGATCCTCTTGTGACGCCTCCTCTGTGCTTGCAGCTGTGGGGGGCTCTTGGTGCCTCTTCAGTGTCTCAGAAGAAGAAATGTGTAGGTCTCAAATGGGTTTAGCTGATAAGCTAGCATTTTGTTTACCTTTAAAAAGCCGCTTTCTTCAGGACCATTTTAGACTCTCAAAGTAAACAAATCCACCAAACCTCCACAAAAGCACAGCAAAGACGTACAAAAGTATCCAGAAAAACAATGTGGAACACATGTACTATTGTGAAATGAAATTTATATTGTGTTTATGTTTGGGGGTAGGCGCTTATAAGCTTCTTGCTTCAGCCCACTCCTTTTGAGCAGCAGAATGTATACTGCTCAAATAAACAAATAAACTAAACGTGCTTACCTCTGTATCAGGGGACACAGGCGGGAGTGTTTAGGAAATATTTACAACAACATTGTTCTAAGTATTTTTAGAGGAGACACATCAAACAAAATCCAGTCTAGTGTAGTACTGTATTTTTTTTTACCCCGAAGTAAGTTTTGTTTCATTGTATTTCATGTTCATAGTGGGATATTTTAAGAGAAAGTATCGTAACGTGTTGAGTTTCACCAAAGCAGAGACAGAGGCAGGGGGTAAAGTTTAACAGTTTATTTTTTCCACAAACCTTGGAGGCAGTGGAGCAAGATACAGGACGAAGTATTGCAGGTAATTAAACCACAATATACCTTTAAGTCCAAGAGTAGAGAAGCGCTACCGATCTGACGGCCGAGTGGTGCTGAGACACTGAGGCTGATCTGCGGCATCAGGAGGAGTCAGCCACAAACTGCTCTGCTGCAAAGAAGAGAAAACAAAGAGGGGAGGCAGCGGACGAACCAAATCATAAGTCTTCAACAATATTGTTTATTGCGTTTTTCCTGCCTTGATATTTTAAACTTCAGATTTTGAAAAAGTGACACGCTGAGCCCTATCGGGGTTTCTACAGGTGACAGCAAGTCAAATTCAATGTTTCAATGCCGTTTTAATGCCATAATACAAATGCCAAATTCTTGGCATAAACATTCAATCGAACAGAAGAACGAGGGGAAATGTTGATTCAGAACCAGATTGGACACAACGGGTAATTTCGGAATAAAACATTGTGTAAAATAAAATAAAAATGTAGAATTTGTTTTAGACTATAGTTTGTGTTTTTGCCAAATGCACGTAGTAAAAACTGTTGAGCACTGTCCTTGACAGGGTTCTGTCTCAAAAGAAAAATTATATTTTATATACGAAATGTAGATATAATGCCAGCTTGAATCCTATGTCATGCTTTTTTGATGACTTATAAGACCTTAACTTTTGTGAAACTAATTCAATGAAACCCTGCTGATGTGCTTGAAATTTAAGAATGCCCTCCTGGGAGTCAAACCCGTGATAGGCCTGTCCTCTTTTCTTTCAGACAACTGTCCCTGGGTGGAGTCGAACCACCGACCTCTCAGCCATCGGCCGAGTGCGCTGACTGTCTGCGCCACAGAGACTTGGGTTCATTTTTATTCATTCAATTTGACCCTGATTCAAGGCGAGAGGTAAAAAAAAACATTTTTCACGTCATGTTGGTTGAATGTCAGTAACAAAAAAGATGAACCCTGTACAATACCTACACCTGATGTTTTGTTCACTAACGAGCTGGAGATTTCCCGGAAACCACAACATCGCAATTTCCCACGCTTAAAGGTGCATTATGATATTTGTGAGTATTTGAGCTTGTAGTGACCCAGTGTATGCGTGGTCAGCATGGCGCCTTTACTTTCCATCACAGTGGTCTCTCTAGGACGCTCCAGGATCAACTGTTAGGAGGGTTTTCTCTCAGCAGAAAACCAACAAAACAATTGATCCTGGAGCAATAGAGAGACCACTGTGATGGAAAGTAAAGGCGCCATGCTGACCACGCATACAGGCGCTGGGTCACTACAAATACACACAAATATAAACTATTTATTTTTCACATAAAAGTTGCATAATGCTCCTTTAAGTCTAACTATATCTCCGTCGCTAACCCTAATTTGTGTCATGAAATGTTTTCACAGATAGCACTAATCGAGAAGATTGAATCATGTGAAACATCTGAAAACGTAACAGGAGAGAACGAAATAAATGTTTTTCCCTGTTCACCTGTAGTGCCTCGACCTTAAGTCAGTCCCACTGAGATGACTAAATCTCTTTTTCAGGGGAGTCCCGGACCCAGAGGGGTAACTATTGTGCATGTTTTTGTGGTAGGGGAAACCGGAGTACCCGGAGGAAACCTACGCAGACACGGGGAGAACATGCAAACTCCACCGTGCCGCCCTTAATGATGCTTTTAGACACCGCTGCCTGAAGAAGAATCACTGGTGTACCTGGAGGCAGAGAAACACAATTAAGGACCTTCGGAAATCAGAAATGAGAAGCAGCGAAGGTTGAACTGGACAATCGAATAAGACGGCCTTTTCTCCCCACGTCATGTGAACTATCAGTGCTATGAACAACCAGCAGTTGGTCAATGTTGAATTTATACATCTGTGAGCAAGGGATACATTTGATCAAAATGATGTCGACTCAGATGAAGTTATCGGCAAAGCAACGGCACAAGTTGGTCCACTGCTGCATTGAGTCACCAGCCAGCGAAGTTCTCGTAACCTCGCTTGCTGGTTGGGTTAATAGATCAGCGGGACCAACGTGGACATTCAAAGCCTCACAATTGTCCGTCCTGCGTTCCCCGGCACGTACTGTATGTTCCTGCTTGTACGACGGCGCACCGAGCTACAAACCGAGAAACTTAGGTGCCGTGGAACTTAAAGGTCGGACCATGTTAAAGGCTCATTCACAAGTCCCAAGAACTTCTTGTTCTTGCGTCTTGTGAAGTATGAATGAGCCTTAAGACCAATACATATTTTCTACCAAGATTTAGTTTGTAAATCCAAATCGCTTTCCTAATCGTAAGTGGTTTCACAGGTCTCAAACCTATAAACCCACTTTAAGATATCGCTACATGTCCTAATCGTAAGTGGTTTCACGGGTCTCAAACCTATAAACCCACTTTAAGATATCGCTACATGTCCTAATCGTAAGTGGTTTCACGGGTCTCAAACCTATGAACCCACTTTAAGATATCGCTACATGTTCTAATCGTAAGTGGTTTCACGGGTCTCAAACCTATGAACCCACTTCAAGATATCGCTACATGTTCTAATCGTAAGTGGTTTCACAGGTCTCCTATACCTATGCACCCACCTAAACACAACGCAAACTAAATTCCTGAGATCTCCTCCAAATTCCATTCACTTTCACATGTCCAAAAACTAAAAACACTACATTGACTCTGTGACTAAAGCCAGTTTGTCCAGAGTCAACTCTAAAGCCATCTTCCCCACCCCCACATTGTCGTTGGAGTCACACTCGCCCCTCAGGCTGCACCGGGGTGCCGTGCACCCTGAAGTTGTAGAGGCAAGTGTACTCGGTGTTACCCCAGTTCGTCTCCACGTTGAGTCGGACGTCCTTGAAGGCTCCCTGGACAGCGGAGGCCACGGGGAACGTCTGAAAGGCTGGTCCGCTCGCGTCATACTCGAATCGACCCAATACCGTCCCGTTGTCGTCGCTGGTTTCCAGTCCCTGAAAGCACAAACAAAACACTTGTTAGAAGAGAAGATTTAGGCAAGACATTACATTTAGCAAACAACAAAATATTGATTATCCATTGGCTTTAAATAATGTCTCAAATACTTACATATACGGAGAACAGTTTTGGCGCGGTGGTAATTTCTCCTGAAGGGGACTGGGCTTTGGTGATGTGTCCTATCGTGACGTGGCTGATGTGGACAGGTTTGTCAAGCTGGACATGGAGTTTGCCAGCAGATCCTTGAAATGGCAAGCAGTACCTAGGCACCAGATTCTTATTGTCCTTAACAGCCCAACGGTACTTAGGACAAAACCAGCTAAACACTCTCTGGATGTAGACATCGCGTACGTACATCTCTGAAGACCGGGCTTTAAGAACCTCGACATCTGAGGAAGACAACAGATTTGAGTTAGTACAAGTTTAGTTTAGTTTAGTTTATTTGTTTATTTGAGCACTACACATTGTGCTCAAAAGGAGTGGGCTGAAGCAAAAAGCTTATGAGCCCCCACCCCCAAGTGCAATAAAATAAAAAAAAGAACATTTCAAAACATTTCAAGCAGCTACATTCATACAGACCAACTTACAACAAACAACAAAAATATATTAACTCTTTATATAATTAATTGAAACAACGCACAGCTACAACAACAATCTAGTTTCATATACGATGTCTAGAACAAAGCAAGTCAAAAAATGTGTTACTTAATATATTGCTTGCATATTTTTACCCGTGATTACAGAGTTACTTTTATGGTATAAAGGTACATTAATAGATATTATAATCTGAGATCTTGATACTTTCCAGTTGTCATTACCATTCTCAGTATAATTTTAATTTGGGTTTAATTATCATCATCATTATTATATATTTATTTAATTGAGTTATATGTGAAGTATGATGAAAGCCCGCAGATGCAACAAGTATTCAGTAGTCTTCTGCTTAAAAACACAAAACACAATTTTATAATCAAATGAGCCGGTGAAGACTTTGTCTAGAGCTCCCTCACCAGGCAGCAGTGGGAATAACATTTCTCAAAACAAACTTTCAGGCAGTGATGAACACAATTTGAGCACAATCTATTCAGAACTGATACGATGTATTATGGGTTTTAAAATGTGTACAGATTGGGGAGCTTCAACAGTAGAAAAAGCAGTAACCAAGTTAAACAGGATTACCCCAAGATTACGCAAAACTCTATTAATTAAGTGGTACGTTTTAGACGAGGGAACTATATTAATACATTATTTAAAGCTAAAAAATGTCGACTTTGCATGTCTGTAATACTGTACAATATTACTTTGAACATACCTTGAGATTGTGGAGGGACATTCGGCAGTCCATCGGGCTTAGGCGACAGGATTGAATCATCTCTTGTCATTTTCGGGGGTTCGTCTCGGACCGACCCCTGGATTGACTCATCTATCGTCATTTTCGGCGATTCGTCTAGGGCCGACCCCTGGATTGACTCATCTATCGTCATTTTCGGCGATTCGTCTAGGGCCGACCCCTGGATTGACTCATCTATCGTCATTTTCGGCGATTCGTCTAGGACCGACTCCTGGATTGACTCATCTATCGTCATTTTCTGCGATTCGTCTAGGACCGACTCCTGGATTGACTCATCTATCGTCATTTTCGGCGATTCGTCTAGGACCGACTCCTGGATTGACTCATCTATCGTCATTTTCGGCGATTCGTCTAGGGCCGACCCCTGGATTGACTCATCTATCGTCATTTTCGGCGATTCGTCTAGGGCCGACCCCTGGATTGACTCATCTCTTGTCATTTTCAGTGGTTCCTCCGTCACCCCCGAGCTGGTGCTGGTGCGTATCTGCATGTAGAAGACGACGCCCATAGCGATGGTGCAGAGGAGGAGCATGAATGGATGACATTTCAGGAAGTCACGGCCAACTGGGGATGCTATACCAACTGGGGGCACTGTAGCAGACCGCTGGCCTCTCCTGTTAGGTGCTCTGGAAGAAAGAAACATGTGTTTTTAGGGGCTGGATCAACAGATTTGGATTCCTTTGCAGTTTAAAGGCTCTATACCTGATTTTTTTTGTTCACAATGAAATAAAGAGTATTTTCGGCATTTTAAACTGTCAACTGTAGCTCACACTCATTTCTAAGTATCATAATACCGTTTTAACACCCCACTTCTCCATAGGGATTGGTTTATAAGCACATTTCTCAACTTTCAAGGCGTCGTAATATAAATAACAATAGTCTACCATCACTAAAATGGCTGTAGAGTTAGATCCACAGTGTACAAAGGTCACAAATGTCTGTTTTTACAATGCCCTTGTGAGGTTTTGGGCTGTGTTCTCCAAAAAATATGTGAATCTCCCTCAGATTGAGGACCTGGGCAACTTTGCGAGTCTGAAATTAGCTAGCAGATACTCACCTGTACGGAGCATCACGATAGCTGATTATGGGCCTCGCATTTTGATTGTAGTACCCGTTCTGTTGAAGGCGAGGGCTTCTCCGCTTATCTGTGAAGACATAAAGAGTTATTAATGGCAGTGAAAGCAAAACACATTATCTTAAAGTATGTTTTTTGACATGGTAACGTTGGTGAAAGCTAAACACATTTGCCAACTTGAATTTAGTCATTCTTAGGTCATTTTTTGACACTTTGACAGTTTTATAAGTCCGGAAACAGGACAGCCAGGTCTCAACAGTCAGACATGCCCCTAAACAGTTAAAAGTCACTGTCTATAGAACTGTCCAGAGGTTACAAAATCCTTTTTGCTATTTTGCCATCTCCTCAACAGCTCAACGTGTTGTATTTTGTTCCTTTTATGCACCCAAAATTGGTTTGAGAGATGAAATAAATGATTAGTTATTATATGAACCGGATTTAATCTCTTAACCCACACCTTTTGTGGTTGTTGAGGGGGTTACGAGTTTGGAAAGTGTTAGAAAGGTTAGAATTACTCATTTTTTTCGGGGTTTTTGCAAGCCAAACTCTTATTAGCCCTTATTAGCATTTGACACTTACCAGAATTCACCTCCATGACTCGTTTTTAAAGTTGAAATCCGCTGCTTTTGAGATAACTTCCAGACAAAAGACCTCTGTGCGTGATCTGTGTCCAAGCTAGCAAAGGGTAGTGAAGTCAGAATGTTAGGTTGCTATAGATACACATACGATCTTTGGAATCCTCCTCGTAGAATTATTTAAATCAACGGTCACCGCGGCAACCGTCATACAAGGGGGCGTGGCCTAGCCGAGGCGGAAGGGCAACTGAAAATTCCACGGCCGTAACCATAGTAACGCTCAAAATGCAGATTTATAGTCTTAAATCATTGCTAATATCTCTGTAATTACTTGGCCAATTCACATGAAACAAAAACTGACACAAAGTTCAAAGTCATATCTTTCAGCAGATATGAACTGCGGTCTAATTATTTCTTCACAAAGGCGTCCAAAAGTGAAGACAATATTCAAAAACATGTGCTTGATGTTGGCCAGTAGAAAGGACTTTCAGCCATAAAATTCACATGTCAGGTTTGTGAATCCAATCACTATCACATGATGATCAGAGAAAACATTTGGACATTTTCTTTTTGGAAATTTCTTTCAAAAACTGTTTCTCTCCCATAGAGTTGTATTGACACCTGCCCTCCAACTGAAATGGAATTCTAAATCGTGAACGCAACCTAATAGGAATCACAACTTTTACTCTTTTTTTTTTTTTTTTTACCGTGTCCTGGCGTACTATAAACATATTTATCACACACCAATAAAGTCAAGCCAAAATCGAGTCCATATAGATAATTTTTTTCACAGCAAATTGTTCTGTCATACAAGTCATGCCGTCATACAAGGGGGCGTGGCCTAGCCGAGGCGGAAGTAAACATCACAACTTTTACTCTTTTTTTATTTTTTTATTTTTTTTTACCGTGTCCTGTTATTATAATAGGTCCATGGTCCTGGCGATGAGAGTAGCTGATGCGGAAGCATTGGGCGGAAGGCGGAAGCTTACAGACCGGCGCCATAATAGATCCATGACCGGCGCAAACTGCATCGAAAATCACTTCAGGGCTTTTTTCGTCCCACAGACGTCAATGCTACCTAACTTTAAACTAAACTAAACTATCCGAAGTCAATTTTGGTTAAAATAAATAAATAATAAATAAAAAATTTAAAAAAAGGAGTTTACTGTATCCTGTTTCCGGTCACGTGAGAGTCGACTGTTTGAGGTTTGGGTCTACAGCGCGCGTCTTTTCACTGTTGGCGCGTTCGTCTCCAAACCCAGCACATCACCCAGGCGATCAACAACCAGACTATACCGCGCTCTTTCTGCTCTCCAAACCTGACCTAAGCAACCGGAGCAGGCGCCAAAAGCATTACCCGCTCCTTCTCGACCTGCCGTGCTGCCAGTTATGTCGGACACCATTGGAAGCAGACGAGAGGAGGACCACGGTGACCACAGTCCTGCGCACAGACACCGGTAAGTTCTGGCTCCCATCGCTCATTGTGCCTGCCCCGTTTCTGGTCTAAACTCATTTGTGATCTGCGCTGGACTGCAAGAACTCGGACTTTGTTGCACTCCAGACCTCCTGACCTAGATCTACAGCAGCATCTCAGGGTCTGGATCATTTATGTTTACTCTCAGTTTGAACAGTTGACCTATGTTTTAATTATTATTATTATTATTATTATTATTATTGAAACGCCTTGTATGGCTTAACTTCAGGTCACATTTGTTTAGAAGCAACTCGAGTCATTTTAAAAGTATCGCAGTACCAGCAGGCCACAGTGGAGGAGGGAAGAGGACAAAGAGAAAGCGCCTCAGAAGTCACACTGCCTTGGAGACTAAGAGATTAGAGTTGATGATACTAATTAGACTCGTATCTTTCTTGTATTACTGTTGCAATGTGCCCAGGAAAAGTAAATGGTAAAGCATGTGTGGCCAATTCCTTGGAGTTTCTTTGTGTCCATATTTGTTGCATCTACACACTTTGATCGTACTGTGTTGTGCCTGTGTACTTGCAGCACTTCTCGGTGGTCGCACAACAGAAAGCGGGGCATTGACGGGCACCTGAGGGCCCCCAAAGCAGAGGATCCCAGTGAACACACCTGCAGCCGGGACACAGAGAAGAGCCAAAGACACGCTGACCGACGCCACGAAAGGTACTGCTTCACTACGGTCGAGCGGCAGCTGACGGAGCATTAAAGGAACAGGCCACCGTTTTTCCAAACTGAGATGCAGTATGTTCTTACCTGAGCTTAGACGAGTTGATGCGTACCTGTCTGGTCTTTACGCGTGCACTCAGTAGCGCAAAACGACCAAAGCTGTTGTTGGCATTTAGCCTCTCCTCCATGGGGCCAAACTTGGGTGAAGTTAGAAGCGACCATGCTCTCCCACATTTTCCCCATTTAAATACGTCTAGGGGTCTCATTTATAAAGCTCACGTAAGGAGGCCAAAACCTTCCGTACGAACTGTTCTGTGTCAAAGGTGGTATTTATAGAAATCAAATTTAACTTGAAACATTACGCACCGTCACACTAGGTCACACCTGCCGTACGCAGTCCGCACTTTTCAGAAACGCTGCACAGATGCGAGGAGAGGCAGCAAGGGGGAAGTTAGTTTGAGGAAATCTAGTTTTGTGCACCTTTTAAACCGCTTACATTTATTAATTATTGAATCATCACCTTATTCATCAGAAATAATTGGTAATAAAAATATAAGAATTAAACCATAGGCTTTGAGTAAAGCGTTTAAATATTTCGTTCTTATACTTTGAGCGTCACAGATTATGACAATATTTTAGTCAAAGACGTGCACGCTCATGCACGGACACCGGAGCGCGTTGTCGCCCCCTCCGAGCGAGAAGCAGGAAAGATCCGAACCCTTTTAACCATAGTCTGAACTCCTGCAGAGGGGCTGGTCCAAGGCACACGTCCATTCTGAGACGCTGCAGCTCCATAACCTCCCCCTCTCCCTCTCACCACCCGGACTCTGCTCCTCACTCGCGCCCAAAGCGAACCGCCACCTCATCCCAAAACCCCGTCTGCACGTACAGCGAGCTCAAGAAACAACTGAGTGATTAAAAGCTTATTCTGTAGTTTCTGGAAATTTGAGCTCCTTGAATGGCACTGGCCAATCACATTTTTGTCTCCGTAAGTGAAGTTTGGGTTTTGCTCGTACGGACTCTTGAGTCTCACGGACAGTTTTATAAATGAGACCCCTGACAGCTGCATAAGAACATATCTCTTTATGGAAAAACAGTGGCCTGTTCCTTTTAAGTGGAACAAACGTTCATGATCCGGCAAGTTTTGAAGAATCTATTTAAAATATGGAAATGCAGGAAACGTGAATTGAGTTTTGTCAGTTTTTGCATATGTCAGGGCGGCACGATTTTGACCAAAAACCCAATTGTGATTTTTCTGATCGATATTGTGATTGCGATTGTACTTGCAAAAGGACAAACGAAAAAACAACAACCTTGAGCTTAGGTAATTGCAGTGGCTAAAACCTCAATTCCATATTCGGTTAATCGTGCCCGAGCACATGTTGTGTCTTCAGTGTGTTGTTCCAGTGGGCCTGAACTCTAGCTGTGTCTTTCAGTTTCACCACCCCAGAGGGCCGAGGGCCGGTGTCTCGCTGCTCCGCCAAAGACTGGGGTAGTCAGGTGGAGCAGGATGAAGAGAAGGAGCGGGACATGCAGCGGTAAGTATCACATATCCTGATAAACGTAAAGTTTTGTACTGGGCAGTCTGAGGGGTTTGAGCGGGAGGCGGGGGCATGAGGGTGCACACCTGAGGGAAGTGCGGTGGTGTCTCTGCAGCGGCTTTAACTTGAGTGAACTGGATGAATGGATTTTGAACTCAGTGACTGATAGTCATTTATTTGGAAAAATAAAAATCCACATAACTGTATAAAATTGCAAATTGAAGCAATATGCAAAAGAAAAATGTCTCCGTCCCTCCTCAATACTTTTTCCCATAACCATTTGTTAATTATTACGTTGGTTACATGTTTCTCTTTTAAATTATTTATACCAATAAGTAGTTTTGTTTTTGAATTTCAAATATAAATTTGACTTCAATGATTATAAAATGTGCCGTTTAGAGCCCGTGGTCCTACATTTTGTAATTCCTGGTCTTTTAAAAGACTTAAAGTCACATTGCAAATTGTGCAGGAATCCTGTTGTACTTCCCAAGTTATTGTGACCATTGAAACTGCCCCATTGTTGCTGCACAATAAGGGAAACTTATGTGTGACACGGGTGTGTAATAATGCAATAATGATATTGCCATATTATACTACACTGTTTAAAAACTACTCATTAACCATTTGTTTTTCTGCAAATCGTGTGAAAACAAGACTTCAACCAAAGTCAGAGACGACACGAGGCTGAAATAGAACTAAATTAGGAAATTTATCACTAAAACTGAACTGTGGCACATTTACAAGTTTGATGCATTTTTTATTTTTTTGTCACTCTCAGCCAAATGGGAGACGATTTGTATTGTGGCTTCTCCCGATACAAATACTGCCTAGGGCTGTCACGGTATGAAAATTTTACCTCACGGTTATTGTGACCAAAATGATCACGGTTTTCGGTATTATCGCGGTATTTTTTTTTTTTAAGTTCAGAAAGCATTGATAGTCCTACACAAACTGAAATAGTTTCAAAAAAGTGTAACAGTGTTTGTTATATTTAAAAAATAAAGACAAAGCCATATCAAAAGTGCTTTTCACATCAAAGTAAAGGAACTATAACTATGACTTGTTGATCGTTTGGAGGTTATTACATGTACTATTTATAGCGCCAGAACCGTAATATTAAATAAACCCTCTATATCAGCAAGCTTTCGTTCTGCAGATTTGGGAAAATGCCATCAGACAGTAATCGTTGTTAAATTCATAATAATGCGGCGAGAGTGAATCTATTGCATTGGCGACAAACTTTAATCTGCCCTCCAGCCGCCCTGTAACACATTAGTGCCAGAGGTATCCGGACACGTCTTATACGGTGGCGCTGTAGCTGGACTATGGGGCGACTCGTTACCTTCTCCCTCAACCCAAAGTCCCCACATCAGCATTTCAGCTAAAACGCTAACGTTAGCTTACTTGCATTGGCTATAGTTGTGGTGACGGTCACGCAGGCGAGTCATGAGGTTCGAAGTATCGCTGCCTTTAGAGACACTTTTTTCCGGCACGTTCCACAGGATAACTGTCTTACATCAACTGTCCTTCGGCTTTCTTAAAATACCCAAAATATGCCCAGACTTCAGACTTGGTCCTGTTTGAAGCTGATGGACGTCCTGAGCGATGTCGTCTCGAACATGATTCCAGCTTCGAGAAAGTTTTGTTTTGGTTGTAAAGCTACAGAGTGCGCCTGCGCGGCAACTTCAGCAGATCAGACGGCGGCCGGTGAGGCTCACTGTGCCGACACCGCGGGCGCGGAATCCACCGAGATAATATCGTTTTTCAACATTTTTACTGGGGTTTACCGCTACACCGGTAACCGTGACATCCCTAGTACTGCCTCACTTAATATTGCTATACAATATATATGTAGTGATGTTGTATTGTGCAGACTGAGTGACTGTCCTAATGAGCATGTGTTTGCGCAGGTACAGGCGGCGGATCCTGGGCTCAGACGCCTCTCACAGAGAGAGAAAAACCTCTTCAGGCTCCTCAGAGAGGTGCGTACACTGGCACAGGCCCAACATGGGGAATAAAGTAATGTGCACCTTTTATGTATCGGATACTGCTATACACTCTGAAAAATATATATACATAGAGGTCCAAGGAAAAATGTGTTAAAAGGTCCCTCGATCCAAGAGGTGTGGGGCCTCTTTGTGCCTCTTCAGTGGCAACACAATACTAAATGAAGATTTGCCAATCTTGAGTAGTACTCGAGTACTACTCACCTCTGTTGATACAGGAAGTCTCTGCTTTGCACTTTTCTGCACATGCTGCAACATATTGATAATTACAACAGTGCTTAGGCTTCCTCACCAGCCTGGGCTAAAATAAAGAGCCACAAAGAATCTGGCACTTGACAAGAATTAAGTCTTAACAGTTAACATGGATTATTGAATAAGAAGGACTCTTTTGTTCTGAGACACATTAGGACATGAGATTAACATCACATGGACTCACTACTCCACACTGTTGTTTTCAGCTGTGACTCGAGAGAGGGGGAGAGCCTGGAGACCGACGAGACAGTCTTACTACGCAGACAGAAACAGATCAACTACGGCAAGAACACGCTGGCTTATGACCGCTACATCAAGGAGGTCCCGAAGTAAGCACACACACACACACACACACACACACACACACACACAGAGACACACAGAGACACACAGAGACACACAGGTTATGTCTATTGGGCAGAAGGGCTCACCACAACCCCAGGTTTGCCGCACAAAATCCACTATTTTTGTGTTTATTCTGCAGTGTGATTTGCAAATAGACATTTTGATTCAAAAGTTCAAGATCACCATTTGAATATTTTGTCACATTTAAGCACAGACAAAGAATCAAAATAGTTGTTAAAATCTAACCCGAAAACTGCAGAGCAGTAGGACAGGTTTTAGCACAATAGAGAGTTCAGCCTCCTGACAGCCTGGTGGATGACGCTGTCCTTGAAGGCACAATAGCTGATTTCTTTCTAGTAATGAATGGAAGCTTGTTTTATTTTAATTATATTGTAAACTCAGACACTTGTAGGAGAAACATGGTGAACTTACAGGCCAGTTTTTGATTTCTATGAGAGTGACCCTGCATGTGGTTAACTCGTCGCTGTGAAGAGCTGAGATGTTACAAATATGTTAGGAAAGTTGGGAATTAATTTAAACCACGGATAACGTTTTAATTTAGTGCCTCCTCTTTCGTTGTATCCAAATATCAGGTATAGGACGTGTTGCTGCTCGAGACTCGCTTTTCCTTGGTTTTGCATTTGACTCATTTACATAAATCTGCTTTCCCCTAAACTGAGCTGTGTGTTTGTAAAGAAGGGTGTGTCTGAAGTAACATGGCCCTTAGGGCTGTCCTGATGGTGAATTACTATTAGGACTTATCGTGCACTAAATGACAGAAAGACTATACATTTTTGGGCTCAATATTTATCGCCTGTACATTTATTAGCATTTTTTTAATGTAATACTTCATTTCTTACCCAAAGTAAGTCGTGTCATTAAGTACTTTTCCAACAGAACTTAACTGTCATTGTTAAGCTTTCGTTAGTTTCTGTGCCATTATAAGGTCTTCAATAATATGGTTTATCACGATAGTTTCTGCCTCATTATATCAAACTTTAGATCCTGTTATGGTGGGCGGCCCGTGGGTGTTAAAGCTCTTTTAATGAACTAATGACGGCCTTCTTCCTCAGACACCTGCGGCAGCCCAGCGTTCACCCGAGGACCCCCAACAAATTTCGAAAGTACAGCCGGCGCTCCTGGGACCAGCAGATCAAGCTGTGGAGGGTCAAGCTGCACACGTGGGATCCCCCCAGTGAGAAGGGCCAGCAGCAGGTTCTGGATGACATGTGCGTACCCTCCGTCCCTCGTGTGCATTTACATCAGTGCATCTATACAAACAGAACCAGTGGCGCTTAAACAATTACCTTTAAAAACCACATTACACCAGTTTTAGAGTCGCTGCATTGGCTCCCCGTGTGTTTCAGGATCGATTTTAAAGTTCTTTTAAAGGATCTGTATCATGCTATTTTAAGCCATTCCAAAGTAAAGTATAGGCATATATGATATATTGTACCTCTACCACTGCGGAGCACTAATTTTTGTGATAAATATAAGTATTTTCTGGAGGTATTTTTCCAACCCGGAAGACAAAACGCTTGGATTCAGTTAACTCCGCCCCCTCTCGCCGCTCATACAACTTTAGCAGTAGTAGAAATATATATATCACAGCAAAAAGTGAAGTTATTTCATGATGCTGTTATAAGGAGTTAACATGTGCAACACAGCTTCATGGCTAAATGGCTAACACACACGCTAACACGCATTTTGATGACTCACCACTCTGATGTTTCCAGTATGGGACTTGCGTTGGTTATAAAAGTTAATCCACTTTGATTCTGGCCAAGGTTCATTAGCATCCATCAGCGACAGGCTCAGACAAACACTATTGTGGCTGATAGTCGCTGAATCCCGGAGGGAAAGTCCAACTTCTATGGCCTCTTCTTTGGGAAGGTTGAATAAAGTCCAGTCCTCGCAGCCAAACGCGGTTTTCTCCGTGACATTATCGTGAGGTAAGAAAAAAGAACAGGCGTCCAGACTCCAGAGTAGGTTAGAAAAAGCTCCCTCTTCACAACTTTCGGTGCAACATGACATGACATCTGTTCAGACCGTTTGGACGCTCAGGGGGAGCGTTTGTTTTCTCTACAGGGGCAGCGCGGACGCGTCAGGCACTAACTCTTTTTTATTTTATTTTTTATTTTTATTTTTTTCTTACGACAGAAATAATGAAAAAAGCAGTTTTACAAATGAAAATCATGCCGTAAGGCATTAGATTACAGACGTCGAGCACTTCCGTTCCGCTGTGACGACACAACTGAACATGCCAGTCGTTTACCAGGAGAGGGCGGATCAGCTGCTCAGAGAGCAGGATTCAGGAGGATTACTGAGAACTGCGTGAATGAATCCAAAAACCACTCTGGGGGTGTTTTTGATAAGGAAATAGCATAACAACATGGTTAAAAGCTCAAAAAAGTCGATTTTGCATGATATAGGACCTTTAATGGTTTTTAAATGTCTTAATGGTCTTGGTCCTTCTTATCTCTCAGAACTGCTTTTACCTTATGAACCTTCACGGTCCCTTCGCTCCTCCGGCAGGGGTCTCCTAGTTATTCCTAAAGTCAACAGAAAGACTCACGGCGAGGCGTCTTTCCAATACTATGGCCCTCGCCTCTGGAACGACCTGAGGAGGAGCTCAGGACCGCAGAGAACGTTCATGTTTTTAAGAGCAGGCTCAAGACCCACCTTTTTAGCTTAGCTTTTAACTCACATCTGTTTATTTAGTCCTAATGATATATTTTGTGTGTGTGTGTGTGTGTTTGTTATCTGTAAAGCACTTGGTGATGCCTTTCGGTATGAAAAGCGCTTTATAAAGTTTGATTGATTGATATTGTGCTGAATGAATACATGGCTTGTTCTGAAATATTTAGAAAGCATCTAACACTAGTCAAATCCACGAGATTGCAGGGTTAGGAGGTGATTAACCTGTTACCTCCCACTATAGGGTTAGAGCTGGGGTTAGCAATTCTGCATATCCAAATCTTGGAATTAGGAAAGGGCTCCCCCTTCTGCTTTGTTTCAACTGACCTCACAATTCAGCTCCTTTTGCAACCCAGCTGTCTCCCTCCCACATTTATAACCAGACTGTGTTTTTGTTTAGTTTGTAGAGTTTGTGCTGCTGCTGTCTGAATATTGTGAGGTCCATTAGCCAACATTTCACACGGCAGGGAGGTAAACGACACATGCTTTTGCTCTGACTTTGTTTTGAAGTCCACAGCGGCACATTTATCTGTTGCTGCCGATGTGTTGACTTTAACATTCCCAGATCCGTAAGCATCGTGTTTGAATCCAAGCCGCTGTGCAAACAGCAGTGCGCTGAGTGACTGTTCCCTTTTACCAACATGTAATCGTTCAGACCGCAGAGCACGCCATTTTATTAGTCACATGAACGACTTTGCAGAATAACCAGAATTGTATTTATTTATCTACTTAATAATCAATCCAAACTGAGTCTGGTACTGTATTGGCCTGTGCTGACCTCCATGTCTGTCTGTGTGTAGGACCGAGATGGCACTGGACGATGTGATGGACATTGAACTGGACTTCCCCTCTTTGTGTGAGGTGGAACAGCCCCCGTCCTCTGCCCCCCACAGCCGGCCTCTCCAGGTAAGCACTCCCCTGCCCCACCATCTCAGCAGCAGTCCTGTGCTATAGTCCAATTTAGGCCACTTGGATTTACTGCATTCAATCCAATAATCTAATAATCTGTAAACGTGCCATGTGCTAAGAGGTTTTTCTCAGTCAGAGCAAGAATGACCTCAGACTGACCGTGTTTAGAAGGACTGGGACGATACAACATGTATCAAGATCATAGACTGTATAAAGAATAAACGGCTCCTCCACACTCCTCCCCGTTTACCACAATGACCACGTTCGAGGGGGAAATCATGGCGGATTTACAGGCTCCTCCTCTCCAGCTCTGACGAAGCATGTTCCTAAAACGGGCATAAGGGAGGAATCTTTACTTTAGACCCGGCCCTGCTTGGCCCTCGCGGGGCGTGTAATGGGCGTGTATTTCTGTTGTAATCACGCCCATGGCCAGGCAGCGACGTAAACGGCCCGTCAATCAGTCAGGCCCTCATTAATTACGCAAGATTTCTAAAATTCTTATCTACGATAAAAACCCTGGTGCCCCATATTGTTTTTAACCCAGCGTAATCACAGGAGGAATATCTAGCTCTAGCCACTTCTAAACCATTAAGCACCGGGCATTAAAGTTGTTTTTAACGTGTCTAAAGTCCAATGCATTGCAATGGGGGGATAGCGGTCATATGGAGGTACTACAGCAAAGGTGGAGCAATGGCGGCCTCCAGTGTCGTAGTCACAAAGCAGAGCAGTCAGCGGCCATTGATCAAGATACTTAGTACGTATGGCGATACAGTACGTGTTGAGACTGTAAAGCCATTACCACGGCAACATGTAGGTTTAACAAAGTGCTGTGTAACTGTTGCTGAAGTAAAAATACATTTAAAAGTATTGTCCCGGTCCTATTGGTTAGTGTTTTTGATGAAAACTGTATTTTATTCATCTGCATTTGTGCTCTATCAAGACGTTCTCAAATGTCACCACTAAAAGTAATAATGTAATAATCTGTGAAAAGGTGCATTGTGGGTAACCGCTGTGTGTTGTCCATAGGAGGGTGACTGTGAGGGCACTCCAGTGAAGCTGTCCCGGGCCGACTCTGACTAAGACCAACAGGAACCAGAGCTTTTACATCCATTTTACCCAACTGTAAGCACTGATTACTGTTGTTGCTTTTAATTTGACAGGTTTTGCTTTTTGTTTTGGGATAAATCGACAAACTGTTTTTTCAATAGAATTTAAGTTGAATTGTTCAAGTGTTGTGAGAATTGTTGTTTGCCTTGGTAATGAAAAGAGTTCGCTTTGGTCCAACCTAGACAGTTTTTATATTCAACCATTTATTTCCTTTGTATTTTTTTTATAGTTTCTTAGAAATGCTAATGAAATGTTATTGTTTTCTTTTTGATGTTGAAGAATTTGCAAATAAAAATGCCGTGCATTTGTTGTTGAAACTGTCTATTTCCTGAGAATAATAACGGTAGATCTTGGCTGCCAGAAATGGAACAACACAAGTCGACTGAAAATCACCTCGATACCAATTCACCAATACTTTAAATGAAGTCATTACCCAAATCTAAAAGCCTCTCAAAAGTGAAGCAACAAACGTGCCGGAAAAGCAACAGTAACACAATAAATGAGCGACAAAAACACGACTAAAAAGTGACAAAAGCAATAAAAAACAATAAAAAAACATGACAAAAAAAGACGAAACCATGACCAACAAATCCACAATAACGTGACACAAGAAAAGAGACAAAAAAACTGAAACCTTGACAAAAATGTGACTTAAACGCAGCAACATTGTGATAAAAAAAAGTCATCCATTTTGTAAGTCTTGGCTTTCAAATGAGGCATTACACTGGCCTATAGATTTGGCTAAAGCTGGCGGGGCTAAGACATTGGCTAAGAGCTTGAGAATCGGTCAAACAATCAGTCTGATGTTCCCATTGAACTGCTGCCCCCTGCTGCTCGCCGTTATATTACATGATCTGCGGGCTGCGTTCGAGCTCTAGATCCGGTAGGTGGCGGTAGTGTCTCTGTTTGCCGCCCTCACGTCAGAAGAAGGAAGTGTCCGTAGAAGCAGGAAGCAGTTGTAAACAAGAGGCTGACATGGAGACCCCGGAGCTGAGCTTCACTCTGGCGTACTGGGTCTTCTGTCTTTGCTTTGTCTTCACTCCGAACGAGTTCCGCTCGGCCGGCCTGACCGTGCAGAACCTGTTCTCCTCCTGGCTGGGCAGCGAGGACATGGGCTTCACACAGTACCACATCCGCAGGAGCAGCGTCACCGCACTGGTGCACTCCGGCCTGCCGCTGGGTACGTGGCCCCGTTAACCTCTGAACTCCCGCATTTTCTACACTTCGGCTTTACCCAAATCTAAAAGCTTCTCGACTGGAGCGTGCAGCCCAGTGTTACGCCTCGTTAGAAAGACCTTTTAAACTGACCCATGACTTTTTTTGTCACGTTGTCGCCGCATTTAAATGTGACATTTGGTCGTGTTTTTGTAGGGTTTTTTGTTATGTTTTCGTAGTTTTTTTCTTCTTTCGTGCCTATAGGCCAGAGTAACGCCTCATTTGAAAGCTAAGACCTACAAAACTAATGTAAATGGAGCTTTTTTTTCTCGCGTTGTAGCCACTTTTTAAAATTACAGTCACCCCCATTGCTTGTACTTTTTCTATGTTTTTGTATTTTCAACCTTATTTTCGTCACTTTTCTGTTGCTCTTTTTTGTTGCGTTATCAGCGCGTATTTGTCACTATTTTGACACTTTTTTTTTCAGGAAGCTTTTAGATTTGGGTAAAGCCAAACTAGAGAGAATTTGCTCAGTTCAGGTGGGGGTTAAGGGGTTAACCAAGCGCATTTTTTCCAGTTCAGCTTTACCCAAATCTAAAAGCTTCTTAACTGGTGCCTTTAGGCCAGAGTAACGCTCAATTTGAAAGCTAGGACCCACAAAACTTTTTGTCACGTTGTCGCACTGTGTTTTCGTAGTTTTTTTTTTGGGTCACTTTTTTGGTGTCTGTCTTGCTGATTTTTTGTTGCTTTTTCATCACTCTTTAGTCGTATTTTTTGTGTGTTATTGTTGCTTTTCAAGCACGTTTTTGTTACAATTTTAAAGTGTTTTTCTTGTGATCTCGTATTAACACCCCCTGTGTTAACCGAGTGCATTTTCTCCAGTTTGGCTTTACCCAAATCCAAAAGCTTCTCAACTGGAGCTTACAGCCGAAAGGCCAGAGAAACGCCTCATTTGAAAGCTAAGACCTACAAAACTATTATAACTATTATTATTATTATACCAGTTTTCATTGTTGGAGTAAGACATCCTTCTTGTATAAAGTTAATAAATGCCTTCAATACCAATTTTTTGCAATCTCCCCGAAAAAAAACGTTAAAAATTCCGAGGTCAACCCATCAATTCCAGGTGACATTCCCATTTCTCATTTTTTTTCCGGGGCATTTTCCATTTCTTGCAGATTTAGTTTGCCTTCTAACCTTTTTTTGTCATTCTCCCAAATCCTTTTTATATTGCTCTTAATCAGAGTAAAAAAGGTTTCACAATCCTCTTTGTGAAAATGTGAGCTATACAAGTCAGAGTAAAAGAGTTGAACTTCCTCTTGTATTTGGTTTGGGTCTTCTATGACAGTGCAATTTTTTGTTAATTTACAAAAATATATTGTGTTCTTCTCACCTTCTTCAATCCATTTAGCCCTGGATCGTACAAAGGCTCCACTCGCTTTTCTAAATACATTTCATTAAGCTGTTTTTGGAGGGAGTTTAACTCCGTTAACTCTTCCACTGAAGCATTCGTTTTACCACATAGTATGTTGATCCTTTTCGATATTTCTTAACATTTTTCCTCTTCTGAACCAGAATGTGTGTCCTGTAGAAAAATGTTATATGCCTTAAATTTGCCTCAAAATAAAAAAAAGTGCTTTGCACTTTGTAAGATTTTTCAAACCTCTAACATTAAAAGAAGTAAACAAAACCGACATTGAACACCAAAGAACAAACAAAAATAGTGCCTAATGAAAACGCTCTTGAATTGACAAAAGAGCAGGAATGAGCAGTTCTGTCCAAAGTAGATTAGGGGTCAACCAAACCTTTACATTTTTCAGTCAAAAAACTTGAGCTTTTTAATCATGTCAAAGAGTCCTATCTCCCAACCTATTCAACAGCCCCTAATAACAGAAGAACAACCTGGAAAACGTATGTTTAGATTTCCAAAGAAAGTGGTGAATAATACCATATCTGCATATGGCTCCTTTTTATCCCCAAATGGTGAACGGCGTCAACGCTTCGGCAGAGCTCGTCTACAGACATGGGGACCACTCTCTGGTCTTCTCTCCTTCCTTTTCAGGTAACCCCAAAGAGCCTGCGGTTCCATCTTCTCTTGTATCTCGCAGCTTCCAAAACCTTCTCCTTCAGGGATTTGTTTTCTGCAGCCAGGAAATCAACTTGTCTGTAACTTCTTGATGTTTTCTTTATTTTCATCCGTGGCTCGTTTGATGGCGTCGGTGCGTTCTTCGATGTTCTGTACTTTTGTTTTCCAGGGCATCAAACTTTTTCAGAGCTTCTTGAACATTATTCATCCGGACTTTAATGTTCTCCAGCTTTCCATCTAAACCGTCGAACCGTCACAGACTCGATAGCTGGCGTAAAGCAATTCGCATTCTCTTCCTAAAAATAAAGTTAGGACTTGAAAAACAACTTTTTTCTTCAGAGCCTGCTTGAGACCAAACCGCTCACTCCGCCATCTTGATTTGTCTCTCAGTCGTTTAACCTTAGTCAGCTGCTTTGTTTGTTTTATTCCTTGTATAAAATAAAGTATGTGTCTGTATGCAAAATGATCTCAAAAGCTGTTATACAAAAGGTTTTCTCAAAGTGCAACAGTTACGCCACAGGCCATTTTCCAGGTCCGACTATGGTCTGACTATGGTCTGACTGGTCCGACTATGGTCAGATTATGGTCTGACTGGTCCGACTATGGTCAGATTATGGTCTGACTGGTCCGACTATGGTCAGATTATGGTCTGACTGGTCCGACTATGGTCTGACTATGGTCTGACTGGTCTGACTATGGTCTGACAGAGGTGTAACAGGCCCATTGTGTGTTTTGTTGCAGGTTACTACTTGGGCATGTGTTTGGCTGCTCCTGAACAGCACACAGAGCACATCCTGGAGGTGAGTGTGTGTCCTCGAGGTCCCTACCACACTGAAGCACTACGAGTCCTGTGTGAAACTTATGGCTGCTCTGACTCCTCCTACGCAGCCTGTTCCTTAAAAGGGCAAAAAGGCGGGACGCCCTGCACTTGTGGGGCGGGCGGAGCCTCCACAGAGCTCCAGAGCTTGATTGACAGGCTCTGGAGCCAGTCAATGCACTGAAAATGCATCCTTTTTCGGGCTGATTAACAAAAACCAGCGTGTTTAAAAATATTTCACCTACCCCAGCGTTGTCACACGGGTCATAGCATTTTTTAGAAAATAAAAAACTCTTTGGAGCCAGGCTTTTAAGCCGTTCTTGGGATGTTGGAAGTCTCATTTAAATCAATGCTCCCAAGTGTCTCTTGGAGTCGCCCCTGGCCACAAGGGGGTGGTATTGCAGCAATGTCAGCTCCCCGCCATGAGGACGTTTTGATTTTTCTGATACCGCCAACGGGGGCGGGGGTTCCAGACTGATCCCCCTCTGTATAAAACATTATAGAGGGGATCATTCTGGTCTCACCAGGCTACTTCTCTAAGGCCATTTGTCTGCCTGTTCTCGAGTTTGTTTATTTTATTTATTTGAACAGGGACAGTGTACAATATACATTAGCCTCAGAAAGGAGAGATGCATTGTACCAGGTTATAGCACTTGTGCTAATTTCCACCTGCAGTCCCTGGGCCTATTGTACATGTTTTTAGTGGTAGGGGAAACCGGAGTACCCGGAGGAAACCTACGCAGACACGGGGAGAACATGCAAACTCCACACAGATTCCCTCCCGTCCAGGAGGGAATCGAACCCGGACCTTCTAGCTGTGAAGCACGAGCGCTAACCGCTGTGCTACCGTGCCGCAGTAACTGGAAACTATTTATTCTCAGGCTATTTATACCACTGAACATTATTTGACCTTCCAAATAACACAGGCCGGAATAGATCAAGATTCAATCAGGACTAAAGCAGGTCTGAAAAAGGATTTTGAAAACAAACCAGAAAGCGGTATGATCTAAAGCAGGGGTAAGCTAAAGGCTACTGTTAATTTGAGGCTGCAGGTGCACACTGTCGTGGTGTTTTTGGGCAAGACACTTCACCCACCTTGCCTGGTGGGTGAATGAGAGAATGAATGGGTGAGTGGTTCCTCGATGTAAAGCGTTATGAGTGCCTAATGTGGGGGGAAAAGCGCTGTGAGACCATTTACCATGGTTAGAAAAGATGTGCCACCATCTGAAATGAATTAGTTGTGGGGCGTCCTGGCCCCACTGTATGCATGTATGAGTGTATATCAATTTGTGTATGAATGAAAATGCAGATGAGAAACTGGTACATTCCGTGCCCACCTCCTCCCTTGTGCTCAGGGGGACGAGGCGTGGCAGCTCTACCTGATGGTGGCGATCTTGGTGCATGTTGGAGCCTGGACTCTGGTGATGTACTGGTCCATGTGGAACTGGCAGCAGCACCCGATCAGCCGTAAGCTGCAGGCCCACACGCGGCCCCCTCACACGGCCTGGGGAGCCACGGCCGCGCAACTCAACACCGAGTTCCGCCGCGTGGACAAATTCACCGCAGGAGTGCACGGAGCGCGGGTCATTGTCACCGACAGCTGGGTGTTAAAGGTAGGGGAGCTCTCTGACTAGTTTAAACAAAGACAGGACGAGCACGGCCATGACCTAGCAGTGAAATACGATCGTTTAATAAATAGTGGGAGGAAAAAGTGAGTACACCGTGTGGAATTTCTCACATTTCTGCCTATATTGGTCATAAAATGAGGTCTGATCTTTATTAAAATCACAGGAATGATTAAACGGTGTCTACCTGAATTAATACCACCCAAACATTTACATTTGATCATATTTTGATTGGCCATAACATGTAAACATTCACACCAAGTAAGTAAGAATAAGTAAGTACACAATCTGAATCTCACTGAACTGCAGCAGTTTTGTAAAGAGGAACGGTCCAAGATTCATCCTGATCGTTTGAGCGGCTAATCTGCAACTACAGAAAAGCAGTTACTGCTGCAGAAGAAGAGTCAGCCAGCTATTTAATACAAGGGTGTACTTACTTATTCCACGCTGTCCTGTGAATGTCTCGGGTCTTTGTGCAAAATATCTTGATGAACTTGTGAATTAATTTTTCTATTGATATCACGTTGTCCAGGCCCTGAGGAAACAAAACAGCCCCACACCCTGATGCTCCTGCTCCAGACTTCACAGTGAGGAGAGGGTTTAGATGTTGATGTGCTGTTCCCTTTGTCCTCCACACATGACGTTGTTTGTGAAAGAGCTCTTGATTGCTCCACAGCACTACTGGAAAAATATACTGTGGACTGATTAACCCAAAGTTGAACAGGGGTGTACTTCCTTATTCCACGCTCTCCTGTGAATGTTTACATGTTATGGGTGGTATCAGTTCAGGCAGACACTGTTTAATCATTCTTGTGATTTTGATAAAGGTCAGACCACATTTTATGACAAATTTAGAAATGTGAGAAATTCCACACAGTGTACTCACTTTTTCCTCCCACTGTATTCTAAAAGCAGATCTCTAAATCGCAAGCCTTTTATCCATGTGAACTCCTGACAAAGTTGCTTTCTGAAAGTTTCGAAACTTGCTTTTAAACACCTGTGATTAAGTATAAAATTAGAAATTAATTAAAAGAACAAAATAAAAATACAAAATGTATACTGTTTGCAGCGTCTGTAGACATGCCATTAGTCATTTGCAAGCTCGTCCAGAATGTGTGTCCCTGCAGTGGAGGCACCAGCACTAATCTGGACTTGATTATGGATAGGTGCAGGATTTTTAGTAGCAAGCCTTTTTTTCTTTAGGTTTACTACTAACTGGTTTTAGCCTGAGTAGGTATTTTACTGCCCCCAACGAACAATAACTAATCAGGGATAGGCCACGTGTGATCTCCAGTCAAGTAAATGATCCTGGAGCTCTGTTGTCGGGGGCTTCGTGCCCCTGGTAGGGTCTCCCAGGGCAAACAGGTCCTAGGTGACGGGTCAGACAAAGAGCGGTTCAGAAGCCCCTTATGAGAGACCAACAGGCCCGGTTAGAACCATGAGGTCGTCCTTCTGTGGACCCACCACCTGCAGGGGGCGCCATAAGGGCTGGTGCAGCTCCAACAGCTGCCCCCACGACCCGGCAACGGACAAGTGGAAGAAAATGGATGGATGAAATTATTGCATCATTATTTGGATCATTTTAACATGTAAAATATTATTAATTTCATTATTTTACAGGAAAAAACATGAAACACATCACCAATCAATCAATCAATAAAATGTTTTTTATAAAACGCTTTACGTACCGAAAAGTTTCACAAAGTGCTTTACAACATTTAAAACAATACGCCCCGCATCATATATATACACAGTGCCTTGCGAAAGTATTCGGCCTGGGATACCCTCATACAAGCGTCCTTCATTAGTCACCACACGCTGTCTGTTTCCCAGTGTGCTCTGATGCGTGGCGTCTGTAATGTGCAGGTGAACACGTACGGCATGTCCATGGCCCTGCAGAGCCAGTGCCAGGTGAGCGTGGTGCACTCCCGGCAGCACCCCCTGTCCCCAGACTCCTCCTCCCCCACTCAGATGCTCACGCTCCGGGTGGACAGCAGCAACCGCGCCGTGTGCCCTTTCCACTTCAGGTACAGCCGAGCCCAGGTTACACACCAAATGCATGCTGGGTTATTGAGTTATTATCAGAGATGTGTAGTACTCAGGTGTGTAGGGATGGGCGATACCAGTGATTTTGGATTCGATCCGATACCAAGTAATACCTGGGGCAAAAGGGTCGATATCGATCCGATACCGATACCGGAAGTAGTTTTATTTTTTATTTTTAATATATATATTGGATCAACAGCTGAACAAAACAGTCTTCTACATGGCTTATATGAACAAAAGGGGTAATTTATCAATACAGGTGCTTAATAGCAAGTGCAAGATGAAAAATAAATAGGCTTTTTTGTAGGTATTATGGTATAAGGGATTAGGTAACATACATCAATAAAATGTATCACAGCATTTGACCATTGTTTAATATTGCACATCGACCAGTAATGCTCATGTCTTTTGGTTATCTATCAAACAAGTTTTACCTGGATATACCCTGCCTTTGTGAAACGCCTCTTGTAATGTACTTTGCCTCGGTGCTGCTGCTGTACTGCTTTCTCCTCCCGCTGCCTCAGTCACAGCTCGTTTCTTCTGTAACTCTTCGTGCACCGTCGGATGCACGTTTTTTAAATGTTTCGTTAGATTGGTGGTATTGCCACAATATTTCACAGTCTTGTCACACACATCGCATCTTGCATCGCTGCTGTTAAGCAATCGAAAATGACTCCAAACAAGACTCCTCTTACGCTCGGACGCCATGGCCATGTTGCTTCACCTGCATGCCGTCACTGTGTTTATTTGGAGGTCCGGCTCACGGAGCACATGTGAGGAAAGGAGGGGGCGGAGGGGGCAGACGCCAGCAGCAGCTTGTGTTGTGCAGATGGCGGAATGAAAAGTAGTTCGTGCTGGCGCTGCGTGAGTGCAGAAAGCGGAAGGAAAAGTCGTTTGTGTGTGCAGAAAATATAGGATTATTACAGAAAAATCAAATATATTAATTTAATTAGAAGTATCGATATTTTAACTTGAGGATCGATCCTTAAATTTGAGCCACCTGGATCGAAATATCGATATTTTGGTATCGATCCGCCCATCCCTACAGGTGTGGCGTTTTTCCACGGAGCCCGCTTCAACCCAGCACTGCGTGACTGTACGGTTTGGCACGTGTAGCATTTACATTGCAAAGGGAATAAAGAACGGCGATGAAAGGTTTTGTCGGCCACAATGAGAACAATGTGGACGAATGCTGCCTTTTGGGGGAGTTCATGGAATTATTCAGATGAGCCAATGGAAAAACTAGAGGAAAGAAGCTGCTAAAGACAAACGATGAAGGCAATATTATGCTAACACCAGCTACAGTAAAGTTGCGCTAACAGCAGCTAAATGCTATCAGTGGCTAAATCACCTTTTTCAACCGCGTATGACGATGTGAAATCTGAAATCTTGTATGACCTGGCTGTTTTAGTGAGGGTGCTCCTCTCAGCTGTCTGTTCACGCCCATGTTTTTCAGTATAAGAAGACTTTGAGTGTCTTAATAAATAAAATGTATTATTATAACTCAAGCAGAGAGTAGAGCGGGTCGTCGTGTGACTGGAAGGTCAGTGGTTTGAATCCCGGAGGTGCACACCGTCGTTGTGTCTAGGGCTGTAACTAACGATTATCTTGGTAATCGATTAATCTACTGATTTATTTTTACAATTCATCAATTCCTTGCTTGGCTGTGAAAGGTGCATGAACATTTTATTTTTTCTACCACATAAAGCTAAACTGGCGCCGCGTGAGGACATGTTTATGGAGTAAACTGAAAGTGAACACAGACAGATATTTATGAAATTTACAAGGTGCAAAACACTACGGACCCTAACTTTAAAAAATAAAGTAGGTTTTCATCAAAAATACATAATTGTCATGTCATTTTTGCTGTGTTTACTAGAAAACGATTCTAAAACGATTACTAACTATTTCAATAATTGATTCAATTAATCAATTAGTTGTTTCAGCCCTAGGTGTGTCCTTGGGCAAGACACTTCACCCTCCTTGCCTCCAGTGTCTGCGTACACTGGTGTATGGATGAGAGTGTGAATGGGTTACTAAATGTAAAGCACTACGAGTGCCTAAAGCAGGTAGAAAGGTGCTATAGAAATATGACCATTTAAATATTTGACTAATGATCTGAAGCTCTACCCATCTCCAATTATGGTCCTTGCGTGTACCATGCGGGATTGGAGTGAATTGAGCAACATGAAACTGGAGTCGGTGTATGACCTCTGACCTCTTTTATTTTGTGTCTAGACTGAACGCCACAGAGTTTTCCGAGCTGCGGGACAAGCTGCACGTGCCCATCAGAAACTCGTCCAACGTGGTCATCTACCAGAGTGTCAGCGAGCGCTTCCTGGAGACCTTTAGAGCTCATGTCAGACTCAACCAGCTGTACGACCTGCCCCGGGACCAGGTCGGCCTCCACCAAACGCACGCACACGCTCACAGGGTGATGGACGTGTTACAGCGATGCAGAACCAGGCGTTTGGCATTACACAATATCACGTTCTATTCGCAAATGTAGAAGTGTGTCTGCCCTGCTGCGATAAGTGAATATAACTGCGGAATTTGAACTACGGCAACAACACTGAGGGCCCAATACGTATCGCGATATAATATATTCCAATGCACAAATTATTAAATATATGATTTTTTTTAGTACAACAGACTGCAATATTTCACCCTGAATAAATTTAACCGGCTTTACCCAAATCTAAAATCTGCATGACTGGCGCTTACAGCCTATAGGCCAGAGTAACGCCTCATTTGAAAGCTAAGACCTACACAACTTAAGGTCACTTTTTGGCACATTTTTGCTATTTATTATAGTTTAGTCATTTTTTCCATTGCTTTTTTTGTGTGTTTCTGACAAACTGGAGAAAACATGCTCGGTTCCAGTGGGGGTTTAGAGATGAATAAGAAACACGGTTCCCAAAATGTATAAATTAAATATAAATCAGTCTGATTTTGATTAAAGAATTCTGAAAAGTGCAAATGGCAGAAGCATTTTAATTAAAAGCCCAGCTCTTCTGTTTAAACTAATCATTACCAAATCAACATTATAATTGTTCACGGTCAAATCGTTCTGTGATTTCCACATGTTTACTTCATAGCTAGGACACTGATGTTCGACAGACGGCCTTTAAAGGTGTGCTTGTGATGTGACTTGTCCCGCAGGAGCTGGAGCCGTGTATTGGCTGTATGCAGGTCCCGGCAAACGTCAAACTGGTGCAGCTGTGCCAGCCTCAAGGTAAGAGCTTTAAACCACTGAACTGGGCAAAATGAGCTGCAACATTTCCCATTTTACAGCGTAAACATATCACATCAATAAGTACATACTGTATCACAAACAAGCAGAAAAAAAGATCATTTTACCATTCCTTTACCTATTGATTGTCCTCTGTTGTGGGTAGAGTATATTTGGGGGGATTTAAATCTGTAAAGCACTTTGTAAATAAAGTTTGATTTTGTCCGACCCTGTTACGGACAACAGTTACAATCGCATTGGTAACGGGTTGTGATGTGTGTTTTTGTGTTTTGCTAAATGGCTGTTGAAGCTTATGCCGAGTGTCAAAAAGTGGAGCACATGGCATTAGCAAACAGTTTTAAAATAAGTCTGTGTAAGTTCTCAGTCGTATAGGAGTTGTCCATCTTCAATGAAGGTACTTGATTCATCTTCTGTACTCAGTAGTTGAGGTCTTCGAACGCTTCGCCTCTCATCCAAAAGGCTTCGTCAGCGACAAAAGTCCCACTCTGCACGCAGCTGAATATTTAGACAATGGGGGAGGAGTTAGGGTAGGCCCGGCTCCTCCCCTCTAATCACAGCTACTCTCACCTGTGGGTAAACACCTTTGAAGTACAGCGTCTCTAACGATCTGCTCACCTCAGTATCGGTCAGTCCTGTCCTATTCATAGATGATCACTACCCAGTATCTGTCCTATTCATGGCTGATCACTGCTAGTTACCTGCCTATTGTTCTTTTGTTGGCTGAGGTGCCGTCTCCTTGGACTGGCCGTGCCCTTTCGGTTTCTCCTGAAGGAGATTGGAGTAAAGAGACGGAAGATTAAATCTGAGACCGCCATTCCGGTTCATGGAGGGATTTTCTTTCTTGACAAAAAAAGCTTCTTTAACTCCTCTTTCAAACCAACGTTCTTCTTTAGCTTAAATGTTGACCTCCCCGTCCTCAAAGGAGTGGTTGGAGGCTTTGAGGTGGAGGTGCACCGCCGACTGAGGGCCACTTGTGCTTTCTCTTACATGTTGATAAAGTCTCTTCTGTAAAATGTGTTTAGTTTCTCCAATATATTGTTGTTTGCATTCTTCTTCTTTGCATTGAATTGAATAAACCACATTGCTTTGTTTGTGGCTCGGAGTTTTGTCTTTGGGATGAACTAATGTCTGTCTCAGTGTGTTTACCGGTTTGTGGTTCACTGGAATCCTGTGCTGCCTAAAGATTCTCTGAAGTTTCTCTGAGACCCCGGCTACATACGGCACTACAATCCCTTTCTTCTGGAGTCTGTCTGTCTTGTTCTTTGGGTCTTCTTGCCCTTTGTGCTTTAATGAAAGACCAGTTAGGATAGCCACAGTCTGAGAGGGCTCTCTGGACATGTTGCTCCTCTTTGGTCTTTCCTTCTGCACTGGTAGGCACCTCTTTAGCTCTATGTCTGAGCGTCATGATGACCCTTTTTTTGTGTGTGTAAATTGTGGTTCCAAGTCTTTTGTGTCGGAAAGACTTTAGAGATGTTTGAGCTCAAATGCATCAAACCTTTGCTTTTAATTGAAATGTTTTCTCAGGGGCACGACTAAACTATGGATGCACAGATCTGATTCTGGTATCGGATATCGGAGCCGATACTGGAAAAAAATAGAGACCAGCTTTGGCTCTCAGCGCTTTAAAAACACAACTTTCACCGACTAAACCTCAGTGAATATGGGCATGCTGTATGTCATTTTGGAGGGAAGTACCTGGAGAATTCAATCGCTCCGCAAACGGAGCAGGCTAATGCCAACGGCAACTAAGGCTGAAACTATGGTAGAAATACATGAAGTGGTCTTATTAAATAAAATAACCACTGCTGGAGCGGCCAAGTGTTTGTATTTTAGTTTATGAAATGATGTCAAAGAATAACTGAAATAAGATATTTGTAATGCACAAGTTTTAATAATCAGATCACTTTATTTGAGTTGTTAATGTAATGGAACTGTTAAGATAAGCAAACAGCAGCTATTGCTATCGACTGGCCGCTGTGAGAATCCCCTTTTCCAACCATCCATTTTCTTCCACTTTTTCCGTTGCCGGGTCGTGGAAATCCCAGTCCACCAGCCATACTGGGCACCAGCCCCTATGGCTCCTCCTGTGTTCCAACCATGTGCAGTGAAATATGACTGTGCCTGAGTCAGAGGCCTCTCAGCCTGTTGGCATTATATTATTACATCAGCTCGACTCACTTTCGCCACAAAACAATGAGCCGATAATAAGATAATAGTCCTTTTGCCTAGGGATGTAATGATTCAAAAATCAAATAAAAATGTATTTAAACTGCTTAAAATGTGAATCGATGTAAAAAATGAAAGAATCTATGTTAACCTCTTAACCCCCTGAACCAAGCACATTTTCTCCAGTTCGACTTTAACCAAATCATAAAGCTTCTTGGAAAAAGTGTCAAAAACAGCGACAGAAACGAGACGTAAATGAGGATGAAAGCACAACAAAAAAGGGACAAAAATGCTACAAAATAGGTGTTAAAAAAAGTTGCACAAACGTGACAAAAAAGGACAAAAAATACAAAGAAAAAGTGACTACACCGCAAGGAAAAAGTTTTGTAGTTGCTTTTTTGTAGGTCTTAGCTTTCAAATGAGACGTGACACTGCCCTGTAGGCTGAAAGCTCCAGTCGAGAAGCTTTTTAGATTTGGGTAAAACTGAACTGTAGAAAAGGTGCTCAGTTAAGAGGTTAAAAAACAGAATTATTTTTCTTGTCTTGTGATTTGTTTTTGTAATGTAACGTTAACTTACTGAGACAACAGTTACAGTTTGTTACGCAGACTAAAATGCAGATGTTAAAATTAAAAGGAAAAAAGAACAAAAAAATCGAAAATCGGGATGTATCGAGTGCATCGATACATCCCTACCTTTGCCTCACACAGCAACAAGGTCCTGGATTTTTTTCTTTACTTTTTATTATTTGTTTTGACTAAAAGGTCATTTAATTTCAGTCAATATTTAGTCAAATCATTCTCTTCAGTTTTAGTCTAGTTTAAGTCGACTAAATTGAATAATTTATGTTTAATTATATTTAATAAAAGTCCTCGGCCTCATGAGCAAAGCTCAGACCTGTTGCTTTGGCGGTGAGTTTGAATGATGGGAGGTATTTGAATGATTTTAGTCTGTTGTTCTTTTTTTTATTTAGTTTTATTTTAGTCGATACAAATATCTGGACATTTTAGTCACAGTTTTGGTCTCATAAATAACTTTTTATGTAGTTTTATTCTACTTTTATTTGTTGATGACGGCGATTCTGAATTCTGACTCATGTGCGATGTCCTGTCTTCACTCCTGTCCCGTCTGCAGGCTCCGACACTGACGGGGAGTGCCAGCGCTGCCTGTGTCGGCCCATGTGGTGCGTGTCCTGCGTGGGCCGCTGGTTCGCCAGTCGCCAGGACCAGCAGCAGCCGGAGACCTGGCTGAGCAGCAGAGTGCCCTGCCCTACCTGCCGAGCCCGCTTCTGCATCCTGGACGTGTGCATGGTCCCCAGCACTTCCTGACCGCCGCCTTAAACCCCTGCTCCATATGGTGCACATAACAAAATGGTGGTAATGGCTGCAGCAGTGCTTGTCCCATGTCTTTGTGCGATGGGAAATGGAGGGTACTGCTGGCCGACGGATGTTGGTATCGAACACTGGAACTGAAAATATTTTTCTTTTTAAACTTCTGAACTGTCTGGTTGGTTTGTCCCCCTAAGCCGCTCCTCTTTAGCAGTGGTTCTCAGCCTGGAGGTAGGACGCCGCAACCGACCGCTTTTTCATTTACTGGGGGCTGTGACTAAAGAAGGCTGAAAACGACTCCTCTGTGGGATCTGAACATCCTGATATCAATTCACTCAATTCAAAACATCGTGTAAAGTTTATTTCTTAGAATTACAAGTAACCATTAACTGCGCTTGTATCGGTCCTGATTTAAAGCGCAACATTTAAACAAACACATTTCTATTTGATGAACTTATTCTCTCTAAAGTACCTGCTTTGGGAGCTACCTTCAGATCAGCTTTTAAAACAGAGGTTAAAACAGGGTTTCTGCGGGGCATTAAGAAGCATTAAAAGTCATTAAAAGAATTGTGCCCAAAATCAAGTCATTAAGAAGATTTTAATTCAGCTCAAACTGGCATTAGATAAATATTTGCTCAATTGTTATTGTTGCATAAGTTCATTGAAAATCCAAAGGTTACAGTAAAATACATTTAGCTGCAGTTCTGGCAGAAATGGTCCTTAAAACATTTGCTCAGAAGTTGCTTGTTGTACTTTTGTTAATTACTTGGTTTGATGGAGTGTTTGCAAATCTTAAGATGCACAGATTTGATGCTATTGTGGTGTTAACATGAAATTTGACGACCTGCTGCCTGTAGAAACCCTGTTTGTTTTCTCAACTCTTTATTGGGGCATTTTGGTAAATGCCTTGTGGTTTGTGGTGACATATTGCTTCTAAACAATAAAGACTGAGCTTTGAGAGCTGAGCAGGAGCTGTAAGCTTTAACACCGTGTAACTAGGACAGTGAAGAAAGCTATGTTTAACTGGAGATGTAATTCAGGGGCTCATGAATTTATACTTCACCCTGCTCCCCTGTGGCTATTTGTTTTGTTTTTTTCTGTTTGTGATTCAAAAATAAATGTTTCTGAAATTAGATCTCACTTCTGTGTGTTCACCAAAAGTGAATTCATCCATTTCTGAATTGACTGAAAAAATATTTGTCTCAAAGCCTCTTGTATTTGGTGAAAATGCTACTTGGAACTATGTAACTAAAAAAGAACTGATATAGGTTTAAGTAATGATGTAATCCTTCACAGACAACATAAAAGAATGTGAACATTAGTGATGAGAAAACATGGGTGGACAAAAAATAATTTGTGTGGAGTGACTGATCAATGACTACAATGTAGCAGAAACTTCTGACACAGGCTTGTAAAGTGCAATACAAGTGTAAGCTGCTATTTTTTATATCGTGCTCTATTTTACAATCATAGCTCATTATTATTAATTTATGGAAAATGTTTCCTGAATTCTGATTCCATTATATGCATTATATTATAATTTTGTTTATAGACGCCATCAGTACACTTCCGATTGGTTTTGGCCTCCAGGGAAATTTACTTGGAGACCCCTGAACTAAGCCATTAACATTTTCTAAACAAATGAAAGTAACAATTACTTAGTCAAGTAAGAAACAGCTAGCTCATCAGCTAAAGACATTTGAGACCTACACATTCCCTGCAGCACAGTGGACGTGTCACAAGAGGAGCTACAGGAAACAACAAAAAGGACAAACGAGGAGGTATCCGGGTGAGACTCACAGCTAAGCCACACATGCCTTCTATTGTTCGGGCTCTTCCCAGAAGATGATGAAAGACTGGAGCAGAGGGAGCTGCGAAGGAGGAAGAGGAAGGAGGAATTGGAGCTTATCAGTGCAGGACACCACGCTCTGAAACACAGTTTCAGCGGAGACTGAAGGCAGGCAGCCAGGTTTCCTCCAGGTGCTCCGGTTTACTCTTCCTCCAAAAACATGCTGGTCAGGTTGACCCACAGTGGAGGCGCCGCTCAGGACTCACACCTGAACACCGGTGTACGGTTGTACAATGAATGACCAATAAACTTACTCACTTAATACTTCATTATCATTTTACTCAAGTGTAAGTACATATACTTGACTGTAAACTTTGCACTGCCAATGCTGACCTTGATATTCTACTTTTTATAGGTTATTTTTATACAATTTTTTAATTTAAGATTTTTGCTTTCACTCATTGTACATAAGATACCTCTTTTTACCATTTAACTATTTGCACATTTCCTGTCTATTTTGCACACCCTGAGTGATCGTATTGAGAGCCGAATGTAACAAGTGAATTTCTCCATTGTGAGATCAATAAAGGATTATCTTATTTTAATGGAACTGAGTACTACCCGCCTCTGCTTTAAAGTAATCTGTGGCAATAACCTAATGAAAAAGCATTTTACGACCAGACTTTACAGTAAAAACTATTTTCTGTAGGGGACAAATACAAAAAAAATCGTTTATTCTAATGTCTCTCTTCTGTTGTATGAACACTCCAGTCCAGCAGGAGGCGCTGTGGAGCTCCACTCTGTTTGGAGGGCATACGTCACGGTGACTGCCTCTCCGAGTGGTGCTGCCATAGTGGGACTGCTGCGGAGACTAGTGCCCCCGGTGTCCTCTCCAGTGTCCTCTCCGTGCGACATAGCGGGACAGGGACCATGCTGCGGACCTGTGTGCGGGGGGCGAAGGCGACAGCCCGGGTAAGACCCTCTCCTTATCCCCTGCTGACCCGGGACTTTCAGTGACCCCACACACACAGCTCTCCGAGGTGCTAGCGAGGGGATCGATACTTCACCTTCGGCTCTTTATTTGGGCCATTTATCGAGTTCACCTCTGGGTAATCCCCGAGTTTGACCCATGGGCCGAGTGTCTCCTGTCATATGCCAGTGCAGAGGGTCTGTATGTGGGAGGACGGTGGGCCTCTGCCCCATGACCAAAATGGCAGAAGGCTAATGTCATGGAAATGTGCAGGAGCCGCGTCAAACACAAACACGCCCTGTCCCGCGCTGACTGACCCGTGCGCTTAAAGGGCGGCAATATTGGCTATTTTAGAGATTCAAGGTCGAAAGTCGTGATGATTGGCAGAATTACTCTAGTATTGCTTTGGTCCTAAGCAGTTTACAAAGAAGTAGCGTATCTTCTTGCCACTACAGTATGACAGGTTTTGATGCTTTTGAAAATATGACTTATTTAGAAGCATAACATCAGTTGCATATTTATCATTTTATTTCAGTGAGGCATCAATTCAAATGAAGAAATCCTGGGCAGCAAAGTTATTTTAATTTTTAATCCACTGACAGGAAGTGACATAGATAAAGTTCAGTTTGACTCATTTCCCATTGACATAACATGGCCGGCAAGGCAGCAGTGTAAAGTTGTTGTCCTCCATCTGTCACTTCCTGTTGGTGAAACTATAAACATCACAAAAATGGCCAAACTTAAACAAAATCTGGGTACAATCTTTAGCCAAATCGAAGCTAAAATTGTGCCTATAGTCCGATTAGGTTGATTGGGTCTTCTAAAAATGATGTTACTTTTATTCTTATAGCCAGACCTTAGTGTTAGTTTCGTACCTGACGGTTTTGGCTTGGTGTTGCTGTGTTCGTCAGGGGGGTCACAGAGAGGGTACAGAGGGCCATGTACAAGCACAATAGCAATACTCTGGTCAAACCTCACACCAAACTACGACAGTTGTTGGTTCACCCCAAGGACAAAATAGACAAACAAACAAACAAGTAAACCAACCTCAGAGGAAGCACTGGGAGAACATCGTAAATACGAGATTAATCACAATAGTGCAGAGGCTACACTTAAAGGCGGGTATATGTTGTTCCCCTGTGGACAAATGCTTTATTTAATAGTATTTTTAAGGTGAGACACAGCAAGTAAATGGAGGAATAGTAAAAATAAGATTTTTGCTTTGGGTTTTTACAATTCAATAAATCAGACGTGAAATTAGATTTGAAAAGCCTTCAAAACCTTAGCCCGGTCAGCCATGCGCGCTTCTTTCTCTTTATATTTGAAATATATTTGAAAGACAGTGTCCAGTTTAGATTAAACAGGAGAATAGGCTGGTTTGTCAGGCTTGTCACGATGTGGAAATTGAAGTTTGATGTATTGAGGCAGGAAAATATTGCAATAAACAATATTAGTGACCCTGAAGATTCTAGATACTTTCAAGTCTAAACATAGAACCATGTCATCCTGATAAATGATTGTATTCTCTCTAATGTTTGTAACCTCAAACGTTTTTTACTGTTTTCTTCTTTTTTCAGTGGAAATATGGAACAAACCCCTTTAACAGTCTCCAACCTCGCCACTACTCCTCCAATGAGACCAGGTACGTTCTGTTTAGAGGTTCACACAATAGTTGGTTCTGTAAATGACTCCCATGCATAAACAAACCCATACTTTAACTATACTTGCTTTATCATACCGATATCTGAGCAATACTTTTTTCAATACCTATACGAAAATGTTTGTCATCTAGAACCAGAAAACAGAACAATAATAATTTAGTCCTTAATATTTCAATTAAATTTGCATCATTACAAACAACCAAGTAACCTCCTTTAATGCTGTCCCTGCTGTCCATACTTTAATGTTTTTGTACGTACCTGTTAAACCGTTTGTACCCGCCCTAGTAACATGTCTGCCCGTGTACCCCCCCTCGTAACATGCCTGCCCGTGTACCCGCCCTAGTAATATATCTGCCCGTGTACCCGCCCTAGTAATATGTCTGCCCGTGTACCCGCCCTAGTAATATGTCTGCCCGTGTACTCGCCCTAGTAATATGTCTGCCCGTGTACTCGCCCTAGTAACATGTCTGCCCGTGTACCCGCCCTAGTAACATGTCTGCCCGTGTACCCGCCCTAGTAATATGTCTGCCCGTGTACCCGCTCTAGTAACATGTCTGCCCGTGTACCCAGCCCTAGTAACACGACTGCCCGTGTACCCAGCCCTAGTAACATGTCTGCCCGTGTACCCGCCCTACTAACATGTCTGCCCGTGTACCCAGCCCTAGTAACACGACTGCCCGTGTACCCAGCCCTAGTAACATGCCTGCCCGTGTACCCGCCCTACTAACATGTCTGCCCGTGTACCCGCACTAGTAACATGTCTGCCCGTGTACCCGCCCTAGTAATATGTCTGCCCGTGTACCCGCACTAGTAACATGTCTGCCCGTGTACCCGCCCTAGTAATATGTCTGCCCGTGTACCCGCACTAGTAACATGTCTGCCCGTGTACCCAGCCCTAGTAACATGTCTGCCCGTGTACCCGCCCTAGTAACATGTCTGCCCGTGTACCCAGCCCTAGTAACATGCCTGCCCGTGTACCCGCCCTACTAACATGTCTGCCCGTGTACCCGCACTAGTAACATGTCTGCCCGTGTACCCGCCCTAGTAACATGTCTGCCCGTGTACCCAGCCCTAGTAACATGCCTGCCCGTGTACCCGCCCTACTAACATGTCTGCCCGTGTACCCGCACTAGTAACATGTCTGCCCGTGTACCCGCCCTAGTAACATGTCTGCCCGTGTACCCAGCCCTAGTAACATGCCTGCCCGTGTACCCGCCCTACTAACATGTCTGCCCGTGTACCCGCACTAGTAACATGTCTGCCCGTGTACCCGCCCTAGTAACATGTCTGCCCGTGTACCCGCACTAGTAACATGTCTGCCCGTGTACCCGCCCTAGTAACATGTCTGCCCGTGTACCCGCACTAGTAACATGTCTGCCCGTGTACCCGCCCTAGTAATATGTATGCCCGTGTACCCAGCACTGCGGTGAAAGTTGGCGCGGCTGCGGTGGTAGGGTTGGGCGGAGGCATCGGAGGGACTGTTCTCTACGCCAAATGGGACCCTACGTTCAGAGCAGCGGTGGAGAAGAACGTTCCCTATGCCGATGGGCTGCTGGGAGCCGTGTTAGGACCATCTGTGGAGCGTCCTGTACCGACAAAGAAGAAGGTCTGAAAACTCAATACCAAGATTAGCAGATACCATTATCTCAGTATTCGAGGATTCAATTTATATCACGATTCATAGGTCATGATTCATACATGATACCGACAATATTCCCTCTCTCTTCACTTTTACAATCTCACAGACTGTCAGCACTAAGCCGGTCTCATTGATCAGATTTCAATGATAAATGCAGCTGTGTGTTGTCCGCATTAGGACTGCACCATTTTGAAAAAAGCTAATTGTGATTTGATTTGCCGTTTTCATATTTTATATATAGCCTATGCTTTTATTTCCATGCATTTGAGATTTGCTGCTTGTTTTAAGAAAATCGGCCTCATATTGACACAAAAAAAACTGTTATTCATGTTATTGGACCTCATACTTTGTTGTTCCACTATGTTCTTGTGAAATTATTTTAATTGTATTGATGTTGGGGGTGGGCGCTTATAAGCTCTTGCTTCGGCCCACTCCTTTTGAGCAGAGTGTTTGCTGCTCAAATAAACAAATAAAACAAGACTAAATAAGTCACAATTAAATCAAAAGCTCATTTTAGAAATTGTTTGCGTCGTATCGAACTGAGATTTCCATCGTTGACAAAGCTCTGTAATCAAACAACGTAGTGCTGCTTATTCAGTAAGAGAGGGAGCAGGTGTAGTTACTCCTCATCACAGGAGCAATGGGCTCTGTTAACTAGCGGCACGGTAGTACAGCGTGCCGTACCACCGTACTACAGCGGTTAGCGCTCGTGCTTCACAGCTAGAAGGTCCGGGTTCGATTCCCACCCGGACGGGGCCTTTCTGTGTGGAGTTTGCATGTTCTCCCCGTGTCTGTGTAGGTTTCCTCCGGGTACTCCGGTTTCCCCTATCACCAAAAACATCTACAATAGGCTGGGATGAATGTGATTGAGTGGTTGGTGGTGGTCGGAGGGGCCGATGGGCAGCTGTGGCTACAATAGTAGCTTACCACCACCAAGTATGGAATGAATTAATAGTGCAATGTAACGCGTCTTTGAGTGTCCAAAAAAGCGCTATATAAAACTGATGCATTATTATTATTATTATTAGCAAAAAACATGAAACATTTCAGCTGCGCCTGTGGATTTTGGGTATGTTTACCCAAAATCCATGTAATTTTGAATTGTTTTTATATTTTTGGCTGCGTTTGGCTGCAGAGACCAAAATGGCAAAGCTAATTCCAATCACAATTAGATCATTTTCAAACTCATGTAGGCGTATCTCACTAACAGCTGAATATGCCAATGTACATAAGTGCTAGTATGGTGTTGGAATGAGCTGGACTTTGATCAATTGTATTTGTTGCAGGTTGACGTGAGGCAGCCCCCAAGCATGTTGGAGCAGACCCTGAAGCCGGTCAAAGAGGAGCCTCCCCCAGCTCTGACTATTGAAGGTAAGTGTTTTTTCAATGGGATTTCTAAAACCCCATGCAAATCTGGGAACTTCAATTGAAGGGTCGTTATTTGAATTTTCTTGCCCAGACTAACAACAAGCCAGCACCAAACCTAGTTCTACCCGGGCAGCACTAGGAAAGGTTTATTGAGGACAGAAAAACGTTTGAAACAATGGACTGTAGGGCTCAGGCAAAAGTAACAAGAACACAGTAAGAGCTGGATTCATGGACAAAGATCTCGGAGCTGGTTTGGTATTTTAACTTGAAGCATGTTTGCTATAGTTTGGTGTTTACAAGTCTATTATTGGGTGAGTCGAATAGTAGAATGAGCGAAGCATGACCAGCATGAGATATATAGGGATGGGCGATTAAACCCGGTATCATAAGGGCCACGTGTGCCGGTGGAGGGTTTATATTAATTTTGTTTTAAGTACAAGGTTTGAATTTTAGAGTATTTTAGCACACAACTCTCCATTAAATACTGAAAAAATATGTGTAGTTGACCACTTTGTAAAAAAAAAGTGCAAGATCCTTAAGGTATGGGGCACTGGGAGTTTAAATGAACGATTTATGGGGTACGCGAGACAAAAACATTTGGGAACCACTGGTTTGACCACAATTGGTTTATGTAGAATATTAAGCAAAATACACACACTCTATTAAGCTAGATCATGTGGACAACATTGCTTGAATGAAAATGTTTTTGTAGAGGTCTGTCTCCACAGCGATGGGCACTTTTTTGTCTGTACTTTGTTTCCTGTGTTCATCCATGATCTTCCCTTCTGCTTTTCAGAGGCGTCGGCCGAGGCAACTCACATCATCTCAGCCATGAGTGAAGTTCAGTCGGTGCCTGCTACACTTGATACAGAGGCAGCAGTGGTCAAAGGTGGGTGCTGATGTTTGCAGCCACGCTTCTGTCAGCCAGCCCTCAGGGCAGCTGTGGCTACATAAGTTACAACCACACATTAGGGCATGAATGAAAGATAAATCCCCTTACCCTTTGTGAAGTGCTTTGGCTGACTGGTGTCATGTAAACATGCTATATAAGACTTTGATGTGCTAATGTTTGTTCTCAGAAGTGGCTGAGGAGTGTCACAAATGTAGTGCTGCTCCACTGCCCGCGGACACACCTCTACAGTCAGAGCCGCTAAAGGAGCGTCCCGTGGAAGAAGTGGCTGCCAGGCTGGCTGAGCAGGACCAGGCTGAGAAGCAAATCCTCGAGTGTAAGAAGCCTTCTCTGGGGCGGGCGATATGGCAAAAGACTCGTTTTCCGTTTTTCTTCGGCCGTTTGATTTGATCATGTTACACGTGCACTTGCATATCTTTTTAACTGCAACTTAAGTCATTTGCTCTTTCTGAAAGTTTACGCTTCACAACAATTCAACATAAAAACACTGAATATGACCAAAAAGCAGACTATGATTTGTTTTTATCGTATATCACCCAGCCCTAGACTGCAGTCCTAACATGAGCAAATATTTGAACAACATTTTGATCATGTTCAACTATTTTAACCATTTTGACTATTGAACTTAAACCTTTTTTTGTTTACCCCCAGCCATTGCAGTGAATCTGGAGGAGTCATTGGCCAACTCTGCTAAAGCCACGCTGACGGCCATCGGGGCCCAGGAGGCTGCGCTACAGGCCGTCTCCCAGCACACGCTCAAGCTGAAGGAGGCCATGGAGGCTGAGGTACTGAGGCCCACAGGCTTTCACCAGTGAAGACCATGACAAAATCCTCTTGTTGATGCCCCTTATTTATTTATTTCCATAACGGCGGAAAGCTAAAAAACGGCTCTTCAGTGACTAAAACATGAAACATTTACGAGTTTTCAGTGACGAGACAATGAGGAAATTTGTGGTTTGTCAGACGTTCTCAATCAGGGCCTGAGCGCGGAGCCGGAGAACACACTCCATAGTTACCCTTCCCACCGAACACGTCCAAAGTGTTAAAAGCGTCCGGTTTACATGCACAATATATGGTGGATGTGCTTCTAGGAGTGTCAAGAGATCCCGCAATGCTAGAGTATATATTTAACTTTTAGCAAAATTGGCGGCCGGAGCGGAGCTACAGTAGCTCTGGGACTTTTACAAAAACACACATCAGTGTTTCTGTTGCCGAAACACCCAGGATTAAAAGCGGCGACAAGAAAACTTATTTCAGTGCCTGTATCTGCGCTGGGGAGAAAGCTAATGCTAAAAGCTAAAGCTCCAATCGATCATGTGAAAACGAGTAATATGCATGAATAAAGTCAATTAAACCACTATCTACTTAAAGCAACCGTTTAACAATGATCACATACTGAGCCAGGGTAGTTGATTTTGTAGTTTATTGCTCAAATTTCATCTACAACGGGTCGCAGCCGATCTTTGCATGGTTAGCACCCGGAGTTGGTTAACCTAACTGTTAGCTCAGGTCAAGCTTGGTACATTTGTGGTTAAAGCAGACTTTTAATGAGCTGTTGGCGATTGTAACAAGCTAACCGGGCTAACCTAGCCTAGCCACTTGCCACCAGCACAAATGTTCCTCTATTCAAGTGTATGAGCTGGATAACTGCTTAAATACTGGGGAGATCCTGGCGTAGACCTTGGGGGTACCGTTAAAGATCCATAGGACATGGCAGTAGCAAAGAGGATACTAGCCCCAAAACAGCAGTTATTTTTCAGCCAGAAACGACACTGGCTTTCTCTCATTTGACTGTGTCCCTCAGGTTCCCTCTGAGGAGAAATCTGCTCAGTGGAAGGATCTAGAAGCGGCTCTGATCAACAGAAGCAATGCCGTTAATGATGCGCGTGCAGCCCTGGGAAATGCCCGGTAAAGGAACAGAAAACGTTCTTCTAACTCGTACAAAGCTTTGTGCGTTAAACATATTCCTCTCTGCAGGGAGGCTCTGGACGGTCTAAAGACTGTTATCGATCAGTCCAAGGGCCTGACGGTGGCAGCAGCGCGGCCTCTGGTCTTAGCAGCCGAGGAGAATCTGCACAAAATGGTGGTGGACCTAGACAAAGTGGTCACTGAGGTAAGGGCCATAGGAAGCACAGTTTGTGTAGAAGAAGAAGAAAGAATCGTGTAACATGTAACAAATATAATGTGAATTTCTTCACAATGACAAAAAAAAGTGTTGTCCATGAAAAACGAATGCATGGTTTGGTCCAAATCCGCTTTATTCACGGAGCATATTTCATAAACAAGGACTGTTTCTAAAGTGCTGCACATGGCATTACCACAAGATCTAAAACACAAATACAATACAATTTAAAGGACAATAAAAACATGAATAAAACCTACTTATTTGCTGTGGCCTTTTAACTGAATGTAGACCTGAAGCCCTGGGTTTATAATAAATTGTAACCCTATTCCATTTGTTTTTAAATGTGCTCTAAAGATAAATGTGGCTTGACTTGATTAAGACAAGACCATGTAGCAACGCTGAGACCCTCGGTGACTGAGTTTGTGGCTCACCCTCAGGTGCAGGCGGCGGAGTCCGAGGCCAGGGTGGTGTCCCAGTACAGTGAGCTGGTGAATGAAGCCAAGCTGCAGTTCCAGAGGGAAGTGAGCAGCCTGACTCCAGACATCCAGGCCAACTGGAAGAGCCTGAGTACGGTCACGGTCCATCACAAACACTGTGTCCTTTGTGTATATACTGTATGTAGTGTGTGGCTGAGTGAATGGTAGGGATCAGCTCTGTTTCCCACTGTTGCCTACAGGGGGCACTTCAACCAAACGAGACGCAAACCAACACAGGCCTGGGAGAAAGTGACTTCTATTTTCACTAAGTTGTAGGAGCCACAGTTGTGCATGACTTGCCCACTGTTCTCTTTTACTATTTGACATCTGGTAAAACATATTGCAGTTGTATAGTAATCCTTCTTTGACTGTGTAGCTGGTAAACTAACCACGGATGACCTGAACGCGCTGATCGCCCATGCACACCGGCGTATCGACCAGCTGAACAGAGAGCTGGCTGAGCAGAGGGTCCGCGAGCAGATCCACATGGAGGCTGCGCTGGAGCAGCAGAAGCTGGAGCACCACAAGACAGTGGCGACGGCTGTGGAGAGCTCTCTGCAGCACATGAAGGAGGAGGCCCGGCTGGAGCAGGAGAGGAAGGTACTGTGGAATAGTGACCCAACCATCTCATTTATTAAAACAAACCAGATCTTCTTTTCTCTGTTTACATACAATTTCTCACAAATGTGTAACAAACCAAACACAGGAAAACTGCCTGAGCTGAGCCGAAACCACAAGTTGAAAAGTTTTGGGACAAAATGAGGCACTTGGATCCTCTTTTCATTAATTGTGGACAAAATTTAAGGATTAAATCCGGCTGTAAACATTAATTTTAATCAACCTCTACCTCTAAGCAGATAAGGGCTAAGACAATATGAGTTTTCTATCTGGCTTTAAAAAAGAAAAGAGTCAGTCTTTTGAACGCCTTCCGTAGATTCTGCTCTCGGGAAATGAGCCATAAATCCAATCACTACTGTAGGAGTGGGAGAGGAGGTACTGTGGGACGGGAGGTACTGTGGGACGGGAGGTACTGTGGGACGGGAGGTACTGAGGGAGGGGAGGTACTGAGGGAGGGGAGGTACTGTGGGAGAGGAGGTACTGTGGGACGGGAGGTACTGAGGGAGGGGAGGTACTGAGGGAGGGGAGGTACTGTGGGAGGGGAGGTACTGTGGGAGAGGAGGTACTGTGGGACGGGAGGTACTGAGGGTGATGAGGTACTGAGGGAGAGGAGGTACTGAGGGAGGAGGAGGCAACAGACACTACTTCAGGCCTTGCCAAAGTATCTTAGGAGGCGTAGGTCTTTTAACTGAGAGGTCTGACATGTCTGACACACAAACCGTTAATGAGGTGCCACACTGATGTGTGTCATAAACACTATTGCTTGATGATTGATTAATAGAAAATGGAGGTTATACTGTGGCCCGGTGTGTCTGAAGCCTGCTTGTGTTTGCCTGTAGTTGGCCGAGCTCCGGGAGGTGATGGAGGCAGAGATGAGGACACAGCTGAGGAGGCAGGCGGCCGCTCACACCGACCATGTGCAGGACGTCCTCAAAGTCCAGGAGCAGGAGCTGAGAGGAGAGGCACAGCAGGTCAGTGTCCTCCAAAAATCCCAAAACTGAATGAGGCCCAGTACTTCATCTTTTGATTATTCTGGAATCAAAACAATTAGGGATGCCAGTATTGGCTTGATACCACATGCATGTACTCATTAATGTGGTCCCAATACCAGAAACTGATACCACCTACTCCGCTCTTCTCCGCTGAAGAGGGCAAAGAACAATAAACTGGAGAACTCCCTACACCTGAGTCTGTGCTGGATGTAACCAGTGCTAAACACTGCAGACCCAGCACTATGGTACAATGAAGATGAGCAGGTTAATGTTGCTAACTAGCTTCTAACTGCGCTGGAGATCGTTTAACGCTTTAGTGCATCTGTAAAACAAATCCAGCGACTAAAACGTACCCAAAAAATACTTTGTAGAAGATCTTTATTTATATACCTCTTTACACAGACATGGTCACAAAGCGCTTTACATAGGAGCGTTTTACATTCACTCCATAGTCTGTGGTGGTCAGCTATGTTAGTAGCTTCAGTTTCCCCGGGGGATGGGCACCGTTAAACCTACTTGGTACCGACCGAAAAGCTCCAGTCGGGGGAGGTATCGACTTTCAGTTCTTGTTCTTCTCTCCAGACGTCAATATATGACCCTCAGTGAGTCTAACCCCCGGCTCACATTAAATCCGGTTAAGGTCCGGTACGGCGTCCGCAATCTTAGAAAGTCATTAAAAACCAATGTAGCACACTCACACTGCTCCGCGAGGTCCGGGTCCGGCTACCGAGGCCATCCGGCGGCAACGGAAAGAATCCGCAAGAAGTCTATTTTTGAGACCGGAGCCCCAACGGATCAAGCTGACAGAAAAACACGAGCCAAACAGGAAGTTAGGTCTCGTGAGAGAGGAAGATCCGGTGTATTTCAAAATAAAATCTGTCCGCTCACTACTTATTTGGTCTCGTTTACGACCTGTACACGCAGTGGCTTATGGGATGGCACATAGCTCCTAATCGCCGGTAAGGGACCACCAGAGGTCACTATGCTAAAGTGATAGTTAGCATACAGGCCCCTTTCACTAACTCCTTCCTAACCGACAGCCCAAGTCGGACGCTTCTTATCATGGCGGACGCTGACGCACATCCGGTTTGGCGTAAGACATCTGACCAATTTACTGGTTTCGGACGGGGCACTACACTGACACGAGGAGAGAGGCGAGCGAACCAACCACTCAGCCACTGCCGCCCGAACATGAAGTAGCCCTTTCCATTTAGCATGGTTCAGGACGCAGTACGTGGTAGTGCATCTGTTACTCTCATACTCTGCATGACAGTTATTTTTATTATTATCATTTTTTTTTTCAGAAGTCAGTCCTTACCAATCTTCAGTATCAAACGCTACACAAACAAGGCTCAGGACATTCTCAGGACACAAAGGCCTTCAGCGAAACACAACCGCTCTAAATGGATCATGTAACACAGTACAAGTATCTTGGGTTTAATATTAATAGTTCTCTCACTTTCACTCCTCATATTCAAAGTCTGGTTAAGAACTCAAAAATGATTTATCTTTCAAGGCCAAATAATTACTACCACCAGTCTTCACTTATGGTGGCATTATTTACAGGCACTAGGACACGGTTTATGTCGGATCACTTCGATTCATCTCCAATTTCAATCAGTCACCGATTATGTATAGAGTCCTTTACAGCGTGACCAAAGTGCTTTACAGGCAAATCAATGTCAAATTGAAATGAAAACATATTAAAAGCAGTTAAATTGTTCCCATAGTCTCAGCCTGAGCCTGGATTTGAAAAGGCCAAAGTCAGTGATGGTGCATATTTCAGGCCTGATCTCCCCAGTGTTCAGACTTGGTTCTGGGGACTTCCAGCAGGACTTCAAGGCTCTGTTTGAGTGACGAGCCTGCAGGAGTTCAACAGGTAGGCAGGGGCTTTAAAAACAAACAGTAAGATTTTATAATCAACTAAAGAGAAACTGGAAGCCATTGCAAAGAAAATGTGACCGGAGTGATGTGCTGACGTCTGCGTGTGGTAAACACGGGCTGCTGCGTTTAGTGCATCACACTCGTATATTCTTGAACTGATTAAAAACGTGGATAGTTTTCTCGATCAGTCACTGACTCTTAGTCCCTTAGTCACATAAGCTGAGACACGGGCCTCGTCTTGCCATGAACTGCTCCCAGTTTGTTTATTTGGCTCATTGTAAATGGACGATCAAACATTGAACTCATCTGTGCCACATTCTAAGACGTGTTTTCAAAGAGTGTGTGTTTGTAGGTTCTGAGCAGTAAGCTGCTGGAGCAGGAGACCTTATACCGTCAGCTGACTCAGGAGCAGTTGGATAACTTCACCCTGGACATGAACAGTGCGTACGCCCGGCTCACAGGCATGGAGGAGGCCATCGACAGTACGTACAACACTCATTCACTTGTTCTTCAGCAGTTTGTTGATAAACTAGCCTGCTTGTTTTGCCTTACAGGTCATGTGGTGGCAGAGGAGGAGGCCCGCAGAGCTCACCGGCTGTGGCTTGCTGTGGAGGCCCTCTCTCACACCATGTGCACTGCGGAGGGCCAGTCCCCCACCAACCCTCTGGATCCGTCTGCCCAGGTGGTGCGCGACAGCTGCCTCGATAACGAGTTTGCCTTGGCCCTGGCTGAAGCTCTGCCCAAAGAGTCTCTGGATCGAGGAGTGTACAGCGAAGCCTCTCTGCGCAGCCGCTTCCACTCGCTGCGCCCTATGGCCCGCAGAGTGGCCCTCATCGATGAGGCTCACAACTCGTTGTACCAGTATTTCCTCTCGTACCTCCAGGCAGCGCTGCTCTTTGAGTCACCTCACCAGGCTCCGCCTGCTCAGCTCAGCACCCAGGACTTGGACCCCTTTAAACTCTTGTCGTACGCCAGCTTCTGCCTGGAGCACGGAGACCTGGAGCTGGCAGCCAAGCTGGTGAACCAGCTGAGGGGAGAGGCCCGGCGTGTGGTAGAGGACTGGCTCACAGAGGTGCGACTCACACTGGAGACCAGGCAGGTGATCAGTTTGCTGTCTGCCTACGCCAACGCTGTGGGCTTAGGAACCAGCCAGGCTCCCTAAGCACGTCACCGGAATTATGCAACACTCTTTAGTTCGTCACAATAATGCAGGGAACGCTTCATATGTTTGAGTATGTTGACATAATCATATTTGTTCCATCTGAGGTAGATTATCACTCTAAATTCACAGTCTAAACCAGGGCTTTGCTCGTTTCACTGCTCTAAACATGTCATGCTCAGTCATTTTTTCCAAATCTGCACATTGATAATAAAGTTTTAAGTGTAACTCCACCAAGCTGTGTTTTCGATCATGTGGATATGACGCAATAACACAAACCCTGGCCTGGTTTTCACTACAGTTTGTGAGCGATTCTGTTCGTCCATAAAACGATCAGTTCACAGAGGAATACCGTCAGTGTGGACCACAGTCTCCATCATGTAGTGATTTGGAGACTTTGAAACCGTTGCGTCAGACTGAGGGGCTGCTCAGCAGAGTCAGCACGACTAATAGTGAGAATCTGTTTGTGGTTTGCCCAACTGTGCCAGTGGAGCTACATGGGAAGAGGTGAACTCACAGGACCTGAAGTGCTATAAATTAAACATCTCTGCTTCAGTCGAGCAGTGGGCTGGAGCATAACCTTACTCAGGGTTTCCTCAGAGCTAATGAAAAGCATTAAACGCCAATAAATGAATTATGCCAAAAATGAAGGCCTTAAAACTGGCATTAAATCAACATTTCTTAATATAAGTTTTCCTTATAGGTAGAACCCTCTCAGTGACATGCATACATGTATCAAACACAATCTCTTGCTCAAAACTTTCTTATTTCCAATTTAGAAAGAATGTTTACAAATTATATGAAATGAAATATTCCAATATTAATATACTTGAGCATTAAAAGGGCATTACGTTTGACTCGCTGCCCCAAACCTGTCGCCACAAACGTCTTTTTGGAAATACTAGAGCCAATACATTAGTATTGCCATTTGATGATGTGTTTTTTTTATGTATTTCATTTGAGTTACCAAAACTAAATCCGTATGAGCCAAGTATTTTTAAAAAGTGCAAAGACCCAATAAAAGTGTGGTCAGCCGAACAAAAAGCTTTTCTGGAATATTTCCATTTGTATGGCCTTTGGACAACCGTGTTTTAAATGAACATGTCCAGTGCTGCCCTCTGGTGTCCTGGCAGAACACTACACCACTGTTGACTTTGAAGCAGCCTCATTCTAATGTCTAATGTTAAGGATTGTGATAAGGGTTTTGGACACGGCACTAAACCCACATGGGCCATAAATCGATTCCACTGGATGCATTTTAGTCTAACAAATCGGTGCCACTGTAATAAACACAGCTTAAGAGCAGAACCGCACAAGGGTTTATTATAGCACACAGGGTTAACCAACAGACTGATCAACCAGTACATCACGGGATTTGATACTGTAAATTATTACAAATAACAATTTAGTTAATAATTATCCTTTAAAAAGGGTTGCATTTCTTTTTATTGCACGAAACATTTCAGGAAATACAAATCATAGCTCTGTCTTCAGCGTTTTAAGAAATTATGACTAACATTAGTAAATGGGTTTACTCAAAGGTGTATAAAGAAAATCCCCTCCTGGAACCGCCACCTTAACGTGGGGGAGGGTTTGAGCTGAATGATCCTGGGAGCTCTGTTGTCGGGCGCTTCGTGCCCCTGGTAGGGTCTCCCATGGCAAACAGGTCCTAGGTGACGGGTCAGACAAAGAGCGGTTCAGAAGCCCCTTATGAGAGACCAACAGGCCCGGTTAGAACCATGAGGCCGTCCTTCTGTGGACCCACCACCTGCAGGGGGCGCTATAGGGGCTGGTGCAGCTCCAACAGCTGCCCCCACGACCCGGCAACGGACAAGTGGAAGAAAATGGATGGGTGGATGGTATAAAGAAAATACTACACCAGATGATGAGGGAGCAACATTATCACATGGTCACACAGTCAAATACATTGATTTTGCATAATGCCTGTGAAAAAGGCAGGAGAACTTTAGATACAGCAAGGTCGACACTAAACCGGGCACATCTGTGAATGAAGGCACTTTTAAACCTGTCTGTACTTTGGCTCCAATGCTCCTCTGGACAACGCTCCTTCAGATCTTCATCAGCTCCTGGTCTGCAGCGCCACCTACAGTCTGCAGGTGGAACTGCTAAATGTGCTTCAAAGCGAAGAGGGAAGGTCAACAACCATCCAGGCGGGTCAGAGACCGACCAGTCTGTCTCTGGAGGGCGGGTCCGAGACCGACCGGGAAGGGTGGGTCAGAGACCATCCGGTTCATCTCTGGAGGGCGGGTCCGAGACCGCCCGGGAAGGGTGGGTCAGAGACGGTTCTGTCCATCTCTGGAGGGCGGGTCCGAGACCACCCGGGAAGGGTGGGTCAGAGACCGTTCTGTCCATCTCGGGAGAGCGGGTCAGAGACTGTCCGGTCCGTCTTGGGAGGGCAAGTCAGAGACTGTCCAGTCCCCTCTCCATCTGCAACACATCCAGACAGCACAGCAGACTGAGGATCAACACGAGACACGGGCTTTTACACAATCACAATGAAATCCAAAAATCTCTTCTCGAATGGCTGTATATAATTTTTTTTAAAGATTACAGTTATTTATGCAGCACAAAATATTTTGCAAACATCAAAATATCTTGTCCTTTTTGGGGTATATAAAAACTGCTCTACAAACATTACTATAAACATTTTAAGATACTCTTGTATTAGTTTAATTGTTGACATTTCGGTTGCCTCTTAAATGTTTATGCTCCTGGACATAAATATACACACTGCAAAGTTCTAAAAATGAACAAAAACAACAATCTTATTTCGCCTCAGGAGGGGGATGCAGCAACACTGTTTACAGTGCGGGTGGGGAGCTGCTGACCTCGACGGGGGAGGCAGAGGCTGGGGACTCACAGGGGGACTCGCCCATCACCCAGGCTGAAGTCACTGAGGTGGTTAGAAAGCTCCGCGGTGGCAAAGCTCCGGGGGTGGATGAAATTTGTCCGGAGTACCTTAAAGGCACACTGCGTAACATTTTGACCATTAGTACAAAACATGCTCCTAATGACCATCCCGACACAGAAAATGCCATTACTGCAGTGGGTAATCAAAGAATGGATTTGGATGGAGACCTGAGCTGTTTAAATCTCAAATTCTGCTGACTTTAGTCGACATCTCCATGGAAACGAGCTGGAGACGTACCCACTCCCGGTAAAGTTATGTCAAGTCTTAGGAGAGCTGAGCCGCTCACAGCAAAATCTTTTGTTTGAGGTATTTTTCAATGCTGAAAATATTATCTGTCATAAAATAAAAGCTTGTATTTCAATTTTCTTTTTTGGGTAAAATTCTACGCGGTGTGGCTTTAAGTCACTGGATGTTGTAGGGCTGTCTTGGCTGACACGCCTCTGCAACATCGCGTGGCGGTCCGGGACAGTGCCTCTGGATTGGCAGACCGGGGTGGTGGTCCCACTCTTTAAGAAGGGGGATCGGAGGGTGTGCTCCAATTACAGAGGGATCACACTCCTCAGCCTCCCTGGTAAGGTCTACTCCAGGGTGCTGGAGAGGAGGATCCGGCCGATAGTCGAACCTCGGATCCAGGAGGAACAATGCGGTTTTCGTCCCGGTCGTGGAACACTGGACCAGCTCTATACCCTTCGTCGGGTGCTCAAGGGTTTGTGGGAGTTCGCCCAACCAGTCCACATGTGCTTTGTGGATCTGGAGAAAGCGTTCGACCGTGTCCCTCGTGGTGCCCTGTGGGGGGTGCTCCGGGAGTATGGGGTACGGGGCCCTCTACTAAGGGCTGTCCGTTCCCTGTATGACCGCAGCAGGAGCTTGGTTCGCATTGCCGGCAGTAAGTCAGACCTGTTCCCGGTGCGTGTTGGTCTCCGCCAGGGCTGCCCTTTGTCACCGGTTCTGTTCATTACCTATATGGACAGAATTTCGAGGCGCAGCCAGTGACCTTCCCTTGAAGGGTGGCTGGAACTGATTGCCTCCCTCATGAGGTGTTACGGGTATGTCCTATTGGGAGGAGACCTTGTGGTAGACCCAGGACACGCTGGAGGGACTACGTCTCCGAGCTGGCCTGGTGTCGTCTCGGGGTCCCCCCAGAACAGCTGGAGGAGGTGTGCGTGGATCGGGAAGTCTGGGCATCTCTGCTCAGACTGCTGCCTCCGCTACCCGGCCCCGGATAAAGCGGAAGAAAATGGATGGATGAACAATCTTACTTCAAGAAAATGACAGAGGTGGGAGTAAGTCACTAAATCCAAGTCTCGAGTCAAGTCCAAGTTGTGAAGGTCTAAGTCCCAAACAAGTCCAAGTCAATTGGTCATGGGGTCAAGTCAAGTCGAGTCATAGCTTTTGTCAAGTCAAGTCTTTCTTTAGCCAGAAGGTCACCTCAAGTCGCATACTCAAGTGTTAAGCCTAATTCTTCTTTTCAAAATGTGTTAAATCTACTTGAAAATATAAAGTGCTTTAGTCTAATTAATATTCAAATCACTAAATCTTTTTTAAATATGTATATATATGTTAAATGCTCCATTCTATGTACAAAATTACTGGGACAGCATTTTAAGGAAGGGGGCCCAGGGGGCCTACTTAAAAACAAAATGGAAACAGAGTCTTTTAAACATGAGTTGCTTTTCCATGCAGTCTGAAAGATAAATATAAAATAATATTTGTATTTTTTTCCGTTTCTGGTAGTTTTTCTGTCAGTGGTTCCCCTGTAATGCCCCAGCCGCTGTATACTCGGATTCGCCCCTGCTCAATGTAGACTCCGCACAGCCTTCAGTCCCGCTGCCACTGGGCTCTGTGTGGCTGTGGAAAACAGCCTCTAAATGCTGTAACTTTCGGGAGAACACCGTAAAACACCGTAATCCAGCTCTTATGCACCGTCGTTCTGGAGGCTCCTGTCTGCTGTAGCTACAGTCCATTGTTTTGAACGTTTTCCTGTCCTTAATAAATGTCTATGAATCTTCGCCTCTTGACTCACTGTAAAAAACTTTTAATGCATCCAAAGAAACACGTCGTATTTCCTCCTGACTTTTCGCGCTGATTAGACGCCTGTGTCGGGAAGCCTGTGGCTACATATATAAACATATACGCAATGAATCCTGTCTTTCAACAGTTTCACTCAAATAAATAATATAAAGTCACAGCAAGTCATTGAGAGTCATTGGCCTCAAGTCCAAGTTAAGTCTCAAGTCACAAACAGCAAGTCCCAAGGCAAGGCAAGTCTTTTTGGAGCTTTGGTCAAGTAAGTCTCAAGTCTGGAGTCTTGACTCGAGTCAAGTCATGTGACTCGAGTCAAGTCATGTGACTCGAGTCTCCCACCTCTGGAAATGAAGCTTTGTGTTTAATTTTCCGTGTGATGAGTCTTTTTTCTTCATTTAAGAGTTACTTTGTGCTGTGCATATCAAAAAATGTGCACAGAGATTTGAATCTGTATTTCAAGAAATAAGTTTTAAAGAAAAATTCTAAAATCCTGAATCAACAACTGCTATTTACACAAAGACAAGTGAACGCAGTGAACACAGAGAGTACAGACGCTGAGCTGCAAACTCCAGCACGCTTCACACTTCAGCTGCTGCTGTCCCAGTCAGGGCCTGTTTAAAAGGTTCAAACAGATGCTCTGAGGCTGAGAGCAGAGCTGCACTGCTGGGGAATGTTCGTGTGTGTGTGTGTGTGTGTGTGTGTGGGCGTGCACACACACACACACAGCACAGCTCATGTGCATTCGCTCTGCCCTCTGCCCTTGATGGCGCCAGCTCCACTTCCCCTCAGCTCCAAACATCTGGTGTCTGGGGCTGAGGACACACGCGCTGAGGAAACAGCCCGAGCAGCTGCTCTCACTCGCCCTAACCCACATGTGTGGAGCCTGGAGCACACTCCAACCAGCGTGACCCTTGACCCTACAATGTCCACCCCGCTTTGGAAATACCGTTACGTTTCAATCAGACCCGTGAACATCACACCCCCATTTCAAATTCTGTCTTTGATTTGAGGAAAAGCGGGGGGGTTAGATGCACACACACAGTTCAGTCAGTGCTTTGAGTAGTTTTTGAAGAGATTTTCATTAAAAAAAAGATAATAATGTAAAAATACAAGTGCATTTACCTGGAGCTCACAGAGTGTCAGTTGTTTGTGTAACTTTTACAGCTTTGATTTTTCCAAACAAGGTTCTGCTGTAGCTATTGGGCCATTTTGGGCAAAACATGTTTTTTTGACTTTGACAAAGAAAAAGACAAAGAAGGCTTACGGACAAAAAACTTTAGTATTTCACTAAAGGTAGAGCAACATTGATTGGATGAGTGAAATAATAGAGGAACAACTTGAGGTAATAAATGATCCCAAAGGACCAAGAGTGTAATGACATTTTTTTTTATGGCACATTTTTGACTAATTTTTTAAGAATTTGTGTTTTTATTTGATCTTATTTACATAAATAAGGCCTGCATTAACAATAAGTGCATTTTTTATGTTAAGTTATACTAAAGATAAGAAAATACATATATTTTATGAGTTAAAAAATATATGTATTTTAAAAGTCATAGATGTGAAAACGTATTCAAAAATTCGGACCATTTCAAACTGTGGCATCTACAGTGATCCCACACGAGGGTCAAACAGGGTGACCTCTGACCTTCTTCTTCTTACTGCGACCCTCAGCCTGCAGAGTGCGGGTGCACTGCTCCACACAGTGGGAGAAGCTGCGCTTGTTCTGCTCTGAGCTGTTGTCCATGTCTGCCAGCTGGGCCAGGGACAGGATGTAGTTACAGGCGATGCGGAGAATGGCCAGCTTGGACAGTTTCTGGCCGTAGGAGTAACATGGCACCTAGAGCACAGGCACTGGTTAAACATGCGTCTGTGAGGTCAGAATATGGGGAGAACAGTCCCACCTGTTTCCCACCTGTTTCCTGAGTGCCTCGAAGGCAGCACTGATGGTGTGTACACGGGTACGCTCACGGGCGTTGGCGAGAAGTCGTCTGGTCTGCTGCAGGGCCTTCACCTCTGGAACATGACTGCCCTCTGCTGGAGGCCGCAGCCTCTGCACGCACTCCTGCTACAGTCACACAGTTCATTAGAAGTCATATAGTTGTAGTATAACTACGATCTACTTCAACCAGGACCGTAGTATAACTACGATCTACTTCAACCAGGACCGTAGTATAACTACGATCTACTTCAACCAGGACCGTAGTATAACTACGATCTACTTCAACCAGGACCGAAGTATAACTACGATCTACTTCAACCAGGACCGTAGTATAACTACGATCTACTTTAACCAGGACCGAAATATAACTACGATCTACTTCAACCAGGACCGTAGTATAACTACGATCTACTTCAACCAGGACCGTAGTATAACTACGATCTACTTCAACCAGGACCGTAGTATAACTACGATCTACTTCAACCAGGACCGTAGTATAACTACCATCTACTTCAACCAGGACCGTAGTATAACTACGATCTACTTCAACCAGGACCGTAGTATAACTACGATCTACTTCAACCAGGACCGTAGTATAACTACGATCTACTTCAACCAGGACCGTAGTATAACTACGATCTACTTCAACCAGGACCGTAGTATAACTACGATCTACTTTAACCAGGACCGTAGTATAACTACGATCTACTTCAACCAGGACCGTAGTATAACTACGATCTACTTCAACCAGGACCGTAGTATAACTACCATCTACTTCAACCAGGACCGTAGTATAACTACGATCTACTTCAACCAGGACCGTAGTATAACTACGATCTACTTCAACCAGGACCGTAGTATAACTACGATCTACTTCAACCAGGACCGTAGTATAACTACGATCTACTTCAACCAGGACCGAAGTATAACTACGATCTACTTCAACCAGGACCGTAGTATAACTACGATCTACTTTAACCAGGACCGAAATATAACTACGATCTACTTCAACCAGGACCGTAGTATAACTACGATCTACTTCAACCAGGACCGTAGTATAACTACGATCTACTTCAACCAGGACCGTAGTATAACTACGATCTACTTCAACCAGGACCGTAGTATAACTACCATCTACTTCAACCAGGACCGTAGTATAACTACGATCTACTTCAACCAGGACCGTAGTATAACTACGATCTACTTCAACCAGGACCGTAGTATAACTACGATCTACTTCAACCAGGACCGTAGTATAACTACGATCTACTTTAACCAGGACCGTAGTATAACTACGATCTACTTCAACCAGGACCGTAGTATAACTACGATCTACTTCAACCAGGACCGTAGTATAACTACCATCTACTTCAACCAGGACCGTAGTATAACTACGATCTACTTCAACCAGTAGCGCAGCGGTTAGCGCTCGTGCTTCACAGCTAGAAGGTCCAGGTTTCCCACCTGGACGGGGCCTTTCTGTGTGGAGTTTGTATGTTCTCCACGTGTCTGCGTAGGTTTCCTCCGGGTACTCCGGTTTCCCCTACCACTAAAAACATGTACAATAGGCCAGGATGAATGAGAGTGTGTTTGAGAGTGCGCATGGGGGACGACGGACGCAAATTAGCCCACGGCTACAATCCGGTGTGGCTTGTTTACATGCATGAGACCCATGTATGTTCATTAACATGCACTGTCCCGACCAAATAAATATAAATAAATAAATCAGGAGAACTGTAGTATAACTGTGATGTACTTCAATCAGGAGAACTGTAGTATAACTGTGATGTACTTCCATCAGGAGAACTGTAGTATAACTGTGATGTACTTCCATCAGGAGAACTGTAGTATAACTGTGATGTACTTCAATCAGGAGAACTGTAGTATAACTGTGATGTACTTCCATCAGGAGAACTGTAGTATAACTGTGATGTACTTCCATCAGGAGAACTGTAGTATAACTGTGATGTACTTCCATCAGGAGAACTGTAGTATAACTGTGATGTACTTCAATCAGGAGAACTGTAGTATAACTGTGATGTACTTCCATCAGGAGAACTGTAGTATAACTGTGATGTACTTCCATCAGGAGAACTGTAGTATAACTGTGATGTACTTCCATCAGGAGAACTGTAGTATAACTGTGATGTACTTCCATCAGGAGAACTGTAGTATAACTGTGATGTACTTCCATCAGGAGAACTGTTAGGACAGTAGAACAAACTAACCTTTGGTGATGGGGAGTTGTGCTCCACCTCGTCTTCATACTGGGGCCTGTAAAGTGCGTGTCTCAGGGGTTGGTGGCTCAGGGGTTGGAGGCTCAGCTCCTGGTGGCTCAGCGGTTGGTGGCTCAGCTCATGGTGCGTACTGAGGGAGGAGCGCGGGGCCAGCCGCAGCCTGCTGCACAGCGGCTGAGAGATGGCTGTGGGCCAGTGAGGGATCTCCATATGAGTGAAGGCAGGGCTGGCTAAGCCTCCCTGGAGCTGGGAGGTAGTGCTGCCCCCTTCTGCTGTGTCTGGGCTGTGGAACAGTTTTCTGGGCTCACGAGCCTTCCTCTTAAACTTCTTGTGTGTGTCTGCGACAGGAAGTGCACGCTCGCTCACGGCACCGCTGAGGGCATGAGGATTCTTCATTTCACACTCCTCTGTGGGACGCTCCAGCCTGAACGGGATGTTTCACTGGCTCCTTAATCTGCTGGCTCCTTAATCTGCTGCTCTTCTGCAAAAACACAGCCTTGTTTGAAGTGTTATAAGAGTATTGTAGCCTCAAACTTTTCTCACGGTGTGCACAGCACAAACTGAGTGGACACTCTGCTGGGACTGGCTGTTTCTTTAAATGTGCTGCCGCTCAGTGCGGCTCCAGTCTGTCTGCATAGCAACGTCCTGACTAAACTTCACTCACCCTGTGGGATAGTGTTCTTCTGGTCGCCGCGTGCACACGTACATGTATCTGCAGAAAGAAAGCTCGGTTGAGTTGTTTTCTTGCATGAGGAGTACTGCCGTGCGCGTATCACGCACACAGCTGGCTGACGGCACTGGCTCCAGTCAGTCTGCATAGCACATAACCCAGGCGAGCAGCTGAGAGCAGCCCACAGACAACAGTCCACTCACACTTATCTGAAACACATGTACCTGCGTTCACAGAGCCAGGTCTGCGTGTGCTGGAGCTTCACGTCGGCAGCGCGGTGTCCGTGGGCAGTAGCGGTGATCCTGGGTCTGGGGGTCTCTGACTCTGTCTAAACATACGGCCGCTCTGGCAGAACAGAGAGCGCGCTGTGCGGAGGTGCCAGACTGGCGTCTGCTTTAAAGACGACTCCGTGTGCTGTGTGCGCGTCTGAGTGTGTGTGACAGAGAGAGAGGGAAAGAGAGGGAGAGGGAGGGAGGGAGAGAGGGGGGAGAGAGAGGGAAGAGAAGGAAGGAGAGGGAGGGAGAGAGGGGGGAGAGAGAGGGAGAGAGGGGGGAGAGAGGGAGGGAGAGAGGGAGGGAGGGGGAAGGAGAGGGAGGGAGAGGGGGAAGAGAGGGAGAGGGAGAGAGGGGGGAGAGAGAGGGAAGAGAAGGAAGGAGAGGGAGGGAGAGAGGGGGGAGAGAGAGGGAGGGAGGGGAGAAGAGAGGGAGGGAGGGAGGGAGGGAGGGGGAAGGGGAGGGAGGGAGGGGGAAGGAGAGGGAGGGAGAGGGGGGAGAGAGAGAGGCAAGGAGAGAGAGGGAGAGAGGGAGGGAGAGAGAGAGGGAGGGAGTGAGGGGGGAGAGAGAGGGAGGGAGGGAGAGAGGGGGGAGAGAAAGAGGGAGGGAGGGAGAGGGGGGAAGAGAGGGAGAGAAAGAGGGGGAGAAAAATAGAAAGAAATGGAGAGAGAGAGAGATGCAGGGAGAGAGGGGTGATGCAAAGAGAGGGGGGAGAGAGAGAGGAGTAGAGAGGCAAAGACAGAGAGAGAGAGAAAGAGGGAGAGAGGTGGAGAGGGACGGTGGGGGAGAGAGAAGTAAGGGGGTGGAGAGAGGAAGGTCGTTATTCGCCTGTTAAAAACGTTTCCTTTTTTATCAGAATCTCGTGGTTTATACAAAAGATGACACACAAAACCACAAAACTGTTACAAACCTATTACATTATTGCACCACTAGGGGGCTGTCTACGCGAAATGTCCTTTCTGTGTAATAGGTTATGGTTAAGGTGTACTTTATTTGTCCTCTGCATTTGACCCATCCTTCACAGTCACTGGGGTGACCCGTCAGGAGCAGTGGGCGACCACAGTGCAGCACCAGATGTAGAGCTAGGCTGATGGTCAGAGGTTTCACCTATTGTGCATGTTTTTAGTGGTGGAGTACAAAACACGCACACCCCACAGAAAGGCCCCGTCCGGCTGGGGATCGAACCCAGGTGCTTAGTCTGCTATCGGACTGAGTTGAACTTCAAAATGTGCACATATTCATTTATTGTCTCAGGTGAAACTCGGAAAATTTGAATATTGTGTATTCATTTCTGTTACTCAACTTAAACTGTGAAACGTATATACTATGATAGACTCATTACATGCACAGTGAGATATGTATAGCCTTAATTTCTCATAATTTTGATTATTATGGCTCAGCTTGTAAAAACCCCAAATTAAAAATCTCATCAAATTAGAATATTTTGAAAATGGACTGAAAGCCATAGTCATCAAAGGCTTGACATGTGTCACTTTGTATGTCATGAGCCTATATCATATGTTTCACATTTAAAGTTGAATTACAGAAATAAATGAACTTTTTCATGATATTCTAATTTTCCGAGTGTCGCCTGTACAGTCTGTGTGTGCTCTCAGTCGTCCAGGAGTTGGTCATCTGTGCAGCTGAAGTGTAGGACGTGTCTCCTCTCCTCAGCAATGTGTGGCACCCTATCATGATAGTAACATCATGTGGCTGGAACTTTTAACTTTTGGATGCACTAATTGTTTGTCTCTGCGCGTTTACTGGTTTGAAATACACTGGGATTCTTAGTGCAAGTAAAAAAATAAAAACTAAAAACTTCAGTGTCTCAGAAGAAGAAATGTCTAGCTCTCAAATGTCTTTAGCTGATAAGCTAGCTTTTTGTTTACTTGTAAAAAGCTGCTTTCTTCAGGACCATTGTGGACTCTCCACACACACACATATACACACTTATACACACACAAGCACACACACACACACACACACACAAATATACAGGTGCTCGTGCATTCACTTGTGTTGTTCAACTTAAACTGTGAAACTAATATATGATAGCCTCATTACATGCACAGTGAGATATGTATAGCCTTTATTTGTTATCATTTTGATGATTATGACTGAAAAACCCAAATTCAAATCTCATAAAAATGGAATATTTTGTAAATTGACTGTAAGCCATAATCATCAAAATTATAACAAAGGTTTGACATATGTCTCTTTGTATGTCATAACTCTATATCATATATTAGTTTCACATTTTAAGTTAAATTACAGAAATAAATGAACTTTTTCCTGATGTTCTAATTATATGACGGGCACCTGTATATCGTCACCTTTGTAAAGTCCCTCCTTCCTCAGATCTCAGCAACTAATCAGAGTCTAGTATCCTACCGCTTTGACCAATGAGACGGGCTTTTGGCCTGCCAGGTCCAATCAGGAGGGAGGGGGAGGAGCTTGACTGTTTACTTTTAGAAATTCTGTTCCCGCTCTCCTCATTTTGCAAACTTACAGACTATCACTTAAAGTCTAAGAACAAAAGATGTGGCTATTGCTTTCGTAGCCCGAGTAAGAGAGAAACTGCAGGGGATTTTGAATGAACACAAACTCCCAGCACTCCACTTCCACTTATGAGCACCAGGGGCTAGAAGTACTCAGGTACATTCACTCAAGTGTGGGTCGTTTTTTGAATTCATTGTACTCTTTTTTTTAATCTTATCACACAGTACTTCTTACTTGAGCAATATCATTTTGAAATAAAAATACTTAAAAGTAACGAGCGAGTAAATCTGTAAATGATAAAATAAAAACCTTCATGTGCAATATTTCTTTTTAATGATCAGACTCATGTTATTTTGTTTTGCATGTCCTATTACATCATAATAATGTAAATACACTGACCACCGTCCATCCTCTCCGTTTAGATTAAAGAATGAAATGCAGATTACACACTCGTCAGTATACTCTTGTAAGGATGACGTCAAATACTACTCCAAGTACGCTTTAGGAACAACGTAATCACATGGTTAGGAGCTCATGAAGACCAGTTCGCATGATATGTTCCCTTTGACATCACAGACCAGGGGCAGTGGTTCCCAAAGTGGGGGTCGCGGGACACTGAAGGTCACAAGATGATTTTGAGACCATATTCAACCAGAATTCAAAATGGCTGAGTTGTTGGTAGAGTGATTTTGGGGGTTTGGTTTCCTGGACCAGAGAAACCAAAAGGTGTGACTCGGCGGTCTACATTTCCCTTGACAGATACGGTGTCAGCGGCTCGTGAAATAAACTAAATTCACATTGTATATTTATACAATTGGATATGATTTTATAAATACATTTCTGCAGCAATTAATTAATGTTAATAAATATAACTATATTCTGAACCTATAGTGGGAGCTTGTGCACCATCATTTCTGACTAAAGGCAAAGGGACCGAGTGTCCAGTCTGTGGTCAGTCCGTGTGTGAGTAGGAGGCTGGGGCCGGAGCAGGCCTCTTCTTCTTGTAGCTGGGCCAGCGGCACACGGGGCAGCAGTGTTGGCCCTCTGCCAGCCACACCATGATGCAGCTGTGGTGGAAGGCGTGTCCACACGGCAGGCCCATCAGCACCTCGGTGTCCGCGAAGTGTTCTAAACAGACCACGCACTCTGAACAGCGGAGCATGTCCTGGGGCCAGGCGGACCAGTCGCAGGGCGGAGGGGTCTCCTCACACTCCGAGTCCGAGCTCTTGTCCCCCGCGCCCCCTGACCCGTCGTCCGCTCGCTCGGCACTTTTAAACCTCCAGATGGGTAGGATCTTTATGTAGTCAATGTTCACCAGCGGGCGCAGCCAGAGATCAGGAAAAGCCAAGCGCTCAAAGAGGAAGTTGGTGTGTTCGTCCCATTCCGACTGGTCTGACTGGTGCAGGGAGGCGATGGGGTGCAGCAGGTAGGAGCTGTACCAGTCCCAAAGGCTGGCCAACCACTCCAGGTTGGTGCTGCTGTCCTCCAGGCTCCTGCGGTGACACCGGCGCTTCTTCTCCAAGTAGTCCACCAGCAGCCCGGTGGCCAGGTACGTGGACAGGAAGAGGGCAGGGTGAGAGGAGTAAAAGGTCCAGTCTGTGCGCACCACACTGCCCAGCCTGGAGGTGTCAGCGTAGCGCAGGAGCTTCAGGCTGTAGCTGTAGAAGGAGTCCAGGTACGGCAGCTGCAGGAGGGCCTACGAGAGAAGAGACCGCAGCATCATGTGACTATTCCACTGTTACCGGACAACCATACTGCACATAAGGGCCATGAGTGAATGGAGTAAACGGTTAACGTTCTTAAACTGAGCTCAAACCCACTGTGATCTATACGTCAGTGACATTAGCTTGTGTAACATTTTGGCTGGTTACTTCATATGTTAATGTCGTTATAGCGTCAGCTTTAAAGATTTCATCCAATCTTTTTAAATTAAAATCATACAGCCTACGATGCAGTTTTGTAGCTTTTGAGCTAATGGTACATGGTTCATTCAGCAGCTAATCTACTGCTGCTAATGCTAACGTTAAAACCTAAGTATTTACCGATTAAAGACTTCACAAAGAGCATAACACACGGCCACCAGGGGGAGCCATTTCCCCAATAATGAGCCCTGACATGGCTGGGACAGGTAGTGGCAATCCATAAAACCGCTCATATAATTTTTCACAAAAATAAAATCCAATCGTCTTCTTAGAGTGAGTTGATGTGTCTGAGATGAGTATCAATTCGGATGGCCCAAATCAATTTGATTTGAATCTCTTCACAGGGGCTCGATTTAATTCACGATTCGATTTGATTGATTTTCGTTTCAGTTAAGGATATCACGCAGAACCAATTTTACTTGGCTATGGAAGACATTCTCAGAAGAACTAATGCTGCAAGTAATCGAATTTGGTATATGAGTAAAAATATGAATATTTATATTAGTAAAATATGAATATTTACATTAGTAAAAATATGAATATTTACATTAGTAAAATATGAATATTTACATTAGTAAAATATGAATATTTACATTAATACAAATATATATATTTACATTAAGAATTGAACCCCCTTTGTTGCCATTAAAGGTAAACAACATGGCTGCCACCATAGACATCAGACTAAAGCTGTCCATGGTGAGATTTTTGGAAATAAAATCTTGTTTGGAAGAAATGCGGGACGAGGAAACATGTGTAAAAGCCGTTTTATATCCAGGGGGAGCTATTTTTTAATTAGTTTTTTGCCACGCTGTAACTTTGCTCCCCGGAGGGCTACAGGGACGAGCTAGTACTCAATATGAAGAGTTTCTATCTCATTTAATTCTGTTATTGTCGATTGAAATACACAACCTTAGAATTGTTTAACTTTTCTTTTCTTTTCTTTTTTATCAATATCGGCCTATTTAAAGGGAAATTGAGCACAAACTCTTGACTTATTATGAATTGAGTTTATTCCTAGAAGATCTGGCTTCTTATATGAGACATTAAAATAATTTAGGATTAATCATTAAATTATAAACTGCAAAAAAAAAAATTCTTGCTTTATTTGCTCAGGCTTGTCTGCAGTTATTTTGCTTTAAATGTGGGGGGTAAAATGCACCACCCAGCACAGGTCTCAGAACAAGGAAAAAAGAAAAAAAAAGTTAAAATTGAAAATCGAAAATAAAATCAAAATAAATGTTTATATATATATTGGTAAACTGCATACATTTCTATTTTCGTGCTATGTCTTCTTACTTTGGAAGTCTTGTATCAATGCTGCTATACACAAGGTTAATGCGGACAATTGGAATACTTGAAAGGACATAGTTGTGATTCATAGATGGGCACACCCACAGGGCTGTGTGTATGTTTGGAAAATGAAACGTGTCATTCACTAAGTGCTTGTACGTAAACAGGTACATGCACACTTCTGTTGCTCATGTGCCCGGGTAACTCTGGAATGTGTAATGTAAAGTGTTATATTGTATGAAAATAGGAGATGCTGCTTGTATCACCGTTATTATTACCCGTGTTGGGGTTTACCTGCAGCTGGACACGTGTGTTTCAGTTCTGTATATTCTCAGTGTTATGATGGGCCTTTTCTTTTGAAAGGACTTACAATTATGTTTTGTATTTCCTGAATTAATCTGAAATGCATGTAAGTAATTACTTTGAATAGGGGGTAGGCACTTATAAGCTTTCTTGCTTTGGCCTACTATTTTTTTTATTTTTTTTAACAGTGTAAAGATGTAACTATGCAAACTATGTGTGTAAAGAAATGCTCAAATAAACAAACTAAACTAAACTAAAAACCACTCAGCTCTATCCAGAGAGCATTTCTCTTATATTTGGCGCTTGTCTCACAAAATGATGTTTTGTTGTTGCCCTACTGCCGCAGGTTGTGAGGGAACAGTAGCAGGACGTCCATACCAGAACGGGCAGCCACGACAGCAGCAGGACGGAGTTGTACGTCCCGAGTGTCCGGATGAGAACCATGAAGCGCTTGACCGTCGCTCCCTGAAGCAGAACCATGCGGTGAGTTGTAGCAACGACACCATGACAAATGTGAGTGACAAAGGCGGCTCAGACCTGTGTGATGAAGAGGTCGGTCCAGGCCAGTAGGTTGATGAGCAGCAGGCTCAGCACAAACAGGTCGTTGACTTCAGGCTGGACCGAGCGCAGGAAGGTGTCCATGGCCCCCACCGACAGCAACTCCCCCGCGCTGACAAGCAGACACACACTTCACCCAATCAGTACATATGAATACAAGCTTTCCTTTCATTTCATCAGCTGAGAGCTTAAACACAGGTATGTTTCACATGAGGGTCAGGTTGGTGCTAGAGAGCAGAATCTTAGCTGGGATCTCTTTCTGCTCGGAGTTTTATCATTCAGACTGGCCCTCTCGCCAAACCTTTGTTGCAGTGACCTCCAAAATCACCAAAACTCGAGACCCCCCGCTGTAAAATCTATTTAGCATTTCTAATACACTGTGTTCCAAATGATTATGCAAATGTTATTTTTCTCAGATTGGACTTTTTACTGCCAAAGCTCTTTGCTAGCAATGAACAGAGGATGTGTTTTAAAAGTAAACACACAGTTAGCATCTGAGCTAAAGGCTTTTAAGCAGCATTTGAGACCTACAAATCCAGAGATATCATCTTCTGAAGCGCTGACAGGTCACCGAGGGCCCCCCGCACCTGCAGCGCCGTGGGGGCGTCACAAGAGGCGCTACAGGAAACAAAAAAGGGGCAAACGAGGAGGTATCCGAGCAAGACTCACAGCTAAACCACACAGGCCGTCTATGCCTACTATTGTTCTGGCTAACGTACGTTCACTGGACAATAAGATGGATTATATTCGTCTGCTACGCTCCTCTCGGAAGATGGTGAAGGACAGTTGTGTTTTTATATTTACTTGAAACTTGGCTCAATGGTAATATACCGGAAACAGATTCGGACAGCTAGGGCCAACCTGTCCCGCGGCATAAAAAAAAAAAAAACACTCTCATTCATCCTGGCCTATTCATATTCTTTCTTTATTTCAGACTCAGAAGGTCCACAGGAAACATGTAAAAAGAGACAGACAGACAAATAAAACAGGAAATTGCTATAGTCCATATAAGCAATTTCTCCAGTGCACTGGAGCTGTATCTGATACTGCTCTGGTCAGGCCGTATAAAAACAATTATAATTTCATTTTGCGAGTCCATGAGTCTCATCATAAATTTATAAACAACATTTCTTATCACAGCATTTAGTGATGCCAGCTGACTGGCACTGGTCCAGCGAGGGACTTTCAAAAGAATCCTAAGAGCATCGTTGTATGCTACAGGCAACTTGTGAAATGTAGCTTTTGTGTAGCAGCACCACAGGGGGCAGTGTAGAGCGGTGTGCAGTCGGCTTTAAACAAGGCTATTTTTACATTTTCTGTACACATTCCAAATTTACAATTTACAGTACTGCCTCTGGAGGTCATCATTATCAGAGAGGTCACTCCTGATGATGTGACCGAGGTACTTCACTTTTTCCACAACTGCCAGTTCCCCTCCTGACAAGTGGAACATGGGAAATACAGCCTTTCGCTGCTCTCTAGTCCTCACAATCATCACAACACTCTTTTTGGGGTTAAACTTGATGTCATCATGTCACCATATTCAGTACACACTTTTGGAAATTGCTGGAGGCCTGCAGAGTAGGGTGACATGATGACCAGGTCATCAGCATAAAGTGAAGGTTTAATAGCCTTTCCCCGATCATGCAGCCGGTCTTACAGTTGTTCAATGTTCGGGAGAGATCGTCCATGTAAAGGTTAAAAAGCACGGGTGACAGGATCCCACCCTGCCTCACCCCGTTAGTCACAGAAAAAGGACTTGATGTCGCACTTCCCCATCTAACCTGCATTGTTTGATGTGTGTACCAAAAACCGAGGGCCCGGATTAGGTAGGAAGGAACCCCTCGCTGTTGCAGTGTTTCAAACAGTTTGCCATGATTAATGCGGTCAAACGCTTCGGAGGCATCCAAGAAGCACAGAAACATTGTGGAGTTCTGCCCTCTGTACCTCCTCACAGCCTCTTTCATGGCATATCAGTTCCGTGTTGACTTTTAAAACCAAACTGCTCATCAGTGGTGACAACATATTTCTGAAATCAATCCAGGAGTACAATTTCAAAAACCTTTGATATGACACTGTCAATACTAGAGATTTTCCTTGTTTTATCCTTCACTACAGGTACAAGTACAACAGACATCATAGAGCTGGGCAATATACCATGCGTTAACATTGCAGTAAAACATAAAGCAAGTAATACCACAACTCTATGACTGGCACATTTTAAATGATTTGATTCATTTAAACACAATCAGCTGGACTGGGTTGTATAATTTAGATCTATTTTACTGGGTTTCAATCCATCCATCCATCCATTTTCTTCCGCTTTATCCGGGCCGGGTCGCGGGGGCAGCAGTTTCAGCAGAGATGACTTCCCGATCCACACACACCCCCTCCAGCCGTTCTGGGGGGACCCCGAGGCGACACCAGGCCAGCTCGGAGACATAGTCATATGAAGTAATCTACAAGGTTATAATAAACACTGGAGCAATTAGCTCAGCCACATTATTTCTGTTTATTTGTTGATTGCGCTGGGTCAACACAGCAGACAATCAGGCGGTATCTTTCTCACATCTCTGCAGTTTAAGGCTGAGAGTAAAGCACTAATGTATTTTTAAACAGCCCAGCTCTCTGTGTGTGTGACCCTGGGGGGCACTGATCACAGAGGCTTAATGTAAACGTCTGTAGCCCTATGCTTATATAAGTAGGGCTGGGGACTGTTGCATACCAGTACTTTAATGATATTTGGTTTTAATAATAATAATAATGCTTTAGTCTTATATAGCGCTTTTCCAGACGCTCAAAGTCGCTTTTACAATTTGGAGCATTATTCATTCACTCCATACTCGGTGATGATAAGCGAGGAAACCAGTCTGCGAACATCAGCCACCACCACCAACCACTCACTCGCTCACTGCATTCGCCAGGCTTCCTGGTGTTCCCAAACGGTCTCCCATCCAAGTCCTGCCAGGCCCTTCCCTGCTTAGCTTCCGAGGTCTGACGGGATCGGGCATAGCAAAGGCGGAATGGCCAGTTTTCAGTACCGATACCTGAAAAATACTTTTTTCAATATCTATACGAAAATGTTTGTCGTCTAGAACCAGAAAACGGAACAATAGTGTGTGGACGATCTGCACATTTACAATATCGGGTTCATCAGTGTCAAAAAATGGGTGAAAAATTGGAGCAATTGTGGCAAAAATTATAATATTTTTTGAGCTGAAACTCTTTCCATTTCCAAATGGTGGATTGAACAGTGCTCCGTGAGATGTTCAAATCTTGGGAAATCTTTGTATAACTTAACGCTGCTTTAAACTTCTCCACAGCTTTATCCCCGACCTCTCTGGTGAGCTCCTTGGCCTTCATGATGTTGTTTAGTGACCAACAGTGTTGGGAACGTTACTTTAAAAAAGTAATTAGTTATAGTTACTCACTACTTGTTCCAAAAAGTAACTGAGTTAGTAACTGAATTACTCTATAATGAAAGTAACTCATTACCAGGGAAAGTAACTATTTGCGTTACTGTTTAAAAAAAAAAAGGCTTTATATCAAACTATTTAGATTTTTTTTTACAGTTTTCAATAGTCAGTTGAAATGAGTAGAACAGACAGGTGTTTGTATTTATGTACTATCATGTAAAAGATGTTCATAGTAACTGAATGGGGGGTAGAAAGCCTCTGTGACAGAACGGTATTGACCAGTATTTGTGCTGCTGTTTTATTAGGAATACGGCCGTATTCAAAGAGAATGGGGAGGAACAGGAATAAACGAAAAACATGTGCTAACGTAGCGATCAGGGCAGACTTTACGCACAGTCTTTGTGCATAAAGTCTCTCTGTTCATTCATCAGGCAAAACGTAAAACAATCAGCAAATATAAGGTTAATGTCCTAACAGAAAGTTATCGGCCTGCTGTCTCTCTAGAGCGGAGAGAGCGAGAGGGAGCGGGGAAAGACGCGTCTCCACCGATTCTGCATCTTTTCGTTAAAAATAAGTTCAACACAACAGATCAATGATCATCAACTCGATTCTCCCCCGCGGCCGCGCTGTGGGGAGGACGAGCCGCGGGTCGGGGACACACGTAGTTTTTGGAGCAGAGAGCACGAGCTCTGCGCACACAGGCAGCGTGAGTCTCCGTGAGACTCCGCCCACCCTCTCCCCTGCTCCTGCTGCATGAGCTGACACCGCGGCGCTCATTCAGTCCAATTGTAACGAGCCACTTTGTTGACCCAGTAACGATAACGGCGTTATAACGACGGGGAGAGTAATGAATTAGATTACTCCGTTACTGAAAAAATAACGCCGTTACGTAACGCCGTTATTTTAAACGGCGTTATTCCAAACACTGGTGACCAATACACTCTGACCATAGCTCTGAGGCCCTCACAGAACAGCTGGAATTATACTGAGAGTAGATTACACACAGGTGGCCTCTATTTAATGGTTAGGGCAAGGTGTGCACTTTCTGCAGTCATTAGGAATGTTATAAAGGAAACTTAATGCACTCAGAAAAAATGCTGTATGAATACTTATGCACGCCCCACTTTCACTTTTCTATTTTTTGTAAAATAACAGCATCATGTATCATTTTGCTTTCACTTCACAGTTGTCTGTTACTTGTGTGTGAACTTTCAGTAAAACATTCAAAATAAAATCTTTACGTTTAGGGTTGTAAACATGACAAAATGTGCAAAGTTCAAGGTGTATTAGTACTAGAGGCACCGTATGTGTCCTTGTTGTAAAACCCTGGCCAGTTGAATGCATTTGAAACATCATCACTGACCAGCCGTAATAAAGGAAGAGTTTACCTGTGTCCATACCAGTACATCCCTTCAGGCGTCTTCAGGACGTAGGCCGGGCTGCGCGTCACGCCGATCTGCACCAGGCTGCTGTGGTTGTTCCAGTGGCAGATGTTGACGAAGATGAACCTGATGCGTCCGGTGAACCTGACGGACAGCGCCGAGAAGAAGGCGGGCGGCTGCGGGAGCTGCGCGAACAGGAACATCTTCACCGCGTCGTCCGATTGCCACTCGTGCAGCAGCGGCTCGGACCGCTCCAGCGTGTGGATCTGCCCCGCCACCTGCGCCGTGACCCAGCGGGAGATGTGCTCGGGGCTCGTGCGCTGGCCGTGGTACTCCTTCAGCACCACCTTCCCCTTGGAGGCGGAGGTCTGGGGCACCGACATGATGAGGGTGGAACGGTGCCAGCCCCGGCGCACGCACGACCTGCACAGACAAGCGTTCACTGGTCAGTACTCTGGGCTTTTCAGAGCTCGTGCTGTATTTGACAGGTTTCGGCACACGGGGGGAAGGGGGAATGGAAGCTTTGGGGATTTTTTTTTTCACTCGAGCTTTACGAGCCTCCTCTGGGATCTCCTGGGTCAGTTCCCTGTAGCTGCGCTGGACTGCTGCTCCTGGCGCAGACGGCTCCTCAAATGGGTTTTCCACACTTGTCCATCTGTACCCAGGCTTATGTATCTGTTTATTTTATTCTGTGTGTGTGTGTGTGTGTGTGTGTGTGTGTGTGTGTGTGTGTGTGTGTGTGTGTGTGTGTGTGTGTGTGTGTGTGTGTTAGTTAGTGAGTGAGGGTGTGTATTTTTTGCGGCACCCCCCTTAGGATGAAGAAAACCATGATTTTCCCTGCTCTATACTTCAAAATGAGCACAGGGTTTAGATGTCGATGTGCTGTTCCATTTGTCCTCCACACATGACGTTGTGTGTTCCTAAACTATTTGCAACTATTCAACTTTGGGTCCAACAGTCCACAGCATATTTATTCAGCAGTGCAGTGGAGCATCCAAGAGCTCTTTCGCAAAACCAAAGTTGAATAGTTTGGGAGGAACACATAACATCGTGTGTGGAGGACAGATGGAACAGCACATCAACATCAAAACCATATGCTCATTTTGAAGTATAGAGCAGGGGAATCATGGTGTGGGGCTGTTTTGTTGCCTCAGGGCCTGGACAACGTGATATCATCAATAGAAAAAATAATTCACAAGTTTATCAAGATATTTTCCAGAAAAACCTGAGACATCCACAACATGCATGGAATAAGTAAGTGAACCCCTGTATTAAATATCTGCTGACTCTTTTTTTGCAGCAATAACTGTTTCCTGTAGTTGCAGATCAGACGCTCACAACGATCAGGATGAATCTTGGACCATTCCTCTTTACAAAACTGCTGAAGATTTCTGGGTTCACTTACTTTTTCAACGCTCTCCTGTGAATGTTATTGCCAATGAAAACTGTAAATGTTTGGGTGATATTAGTTTAGGCAGACTCTGTTTAATCATTCCTGTGATTTTGATGAAGATCAGACCACATTTAGAGACCGATTTAGGCAGAAATGTGAGAATTTACCAAAGCTTCAGATACTTTTTCAGGCTACTGTATGTTAGAAATACTATATGCATGTCAAAAATAAGGACATTTTAAGTGACCCAAACCTTTGAGTGGTAGTGTATATATAAAAAAATACATTAAAAAAAATGAACCGAGCCCTACTTGTGGCTCCGGCCTCATACCGGTAACACAGGGACCTGTTCAGTGAGGAAAAACTTTCACAGAACTCCGATGTAAAAGTTAAAAACAAAAATGTATTCCACAGTTTGTTAAATTTACAGAAGTGTTACCCCTAAGTGTTAGAGAAATAACAATGATGCTCGAGAGGATTGATGAAGAACAGGCAGCAGTCAGGATGTTTTATACAGGAGACGTTTATTTACCATCGTTACGGGACCCGGAGACATGAACTCAAGACATTGCGCTAGTCCTACCATTCAAGTCTGCCTATGCTTCCACAGAAGAGGGAATAAATACCCTCTCAGGGTCAGAGGGATAAATACCCTCTCAGGGTCAGAGGGATAAATAATACCCTCTCAGGTCAGAGGGATAAATACCCTCTCAGGGTCAGAGGGATAAATACCCTCTCAGGGTCAGAGGGATAAATAATACCCTCTCAGGTCAGAGGGATAAATACCCTCTCAGGGTCAGAGGGATAAATACCCTCTCAGGGTCAGAGGGATAAATACCCTCTCAGGGTCAGAGGGATAAATAATACCCTCTCAGGTCAGAGGGATAAATACCCTCTCAGGGTCAGAGGGATAAATACCCTCTCAGGGTCAGAGGGATAAATACCCTCTCAGGGTCAGAGGGATAAATACCCTCTCAGGGTCAGAGGGATAAATAATACCCTCTCAGGTCAGAGGGATAAATACCCTCTCAGGGTCAGAGGGATAAATACCCTCTCAGGGTCAGAGGGATAAATAATACCCTCTCAGGTCAGAGGGATAAATACCCTCTCAGGGTCAGAGGGATAAATACCCTCTCAGGGTCAGAGGGATAAATACCCTCTCAGGGTCAGAGGGATAAATAATACCCTCTCAGGTCAGAGGGATAAATACCCTCTCAGGGTCAGAGGGATAAATACCCTCTCAGGGTCAGAGGGATAAATAATACCCTCTCAGGTCAGAGGGATAAATACCCTCTCAGGGTCAGAGGGATAAATACCCTCTCAGGGTCAGAGGGATAAATACCCTCTCAGGGTCAGAGGGATAAATACCCTCTCAGGGTCAGAGGGATAAATACCCTCTCAGGGTCAGAGGGATAAATACCCTCTCAGGGTCAGAGGGATAAATACCCTCTCAGGTCAGAGGGATAAATACCCTCTCAGGGTCAGAGGGATAAATACCCTCTCAGGGTCAGAGGGATAAATACCCTCTCAGGGTCAGAGGGATAAATACCCTCTCTCAGTCATACTGATACGCAAGCAAAACATTCAGTGGCTGAGAGTGGGCGCCTGCGCGCCACAGTCAAGGCTATGACAGAGATAGTACGACTGTCAGCTTGACCCAGTATGATAAATAACAATTTAATGTTATCCTCTAACACGCAGTGTTGGGGAGAATACTAATTGTATTTAGTTACTGATTACTGGCCTAAAAATGTATTCTGTAATGTCGTAAACCAGGTTTACGACATTAGGATTAGGTTCAGGTTTACGACATTAGGATTAGGTTCAGGTTTACGACATTAGGATTAAGTTCAGGTTTACGACATTAGGATTAGGTTCAGGTTTACGACATTAGGATTAGGTTCAGGTTTACGACATTAGGATTAGGTTCAGGTTTACGACATTAGGATTAGGGTCAGGTTTACGACATTAGGATTAGGGTCAGGTTTACGACATTAGGATTAGGTTCAGGTTTACGACATTAGGATTAGGTTCAGGTTTACGACTTTAGGAGTAGGTTCAGGTTTACGACATTAGGATTAGGTTCAGGTTTACGACATTAGGATTAGGGTCAGGTTTACGACATTAGGATTAGGTTCAGGTTTACGACATTAGGATTAGGTTCAGGTTTACGACATTAGGATTAGGTTCAGGTTTACGACATTAGGATTAGGGTCAGGTTTACGACATTAGGGTTAGGTTCAGGTTTACGACATTAGGATTAGGTTCAGGTTTACGACATTAGGGTTAGGTTCAGGTTTACGACATTAGGGTTAGGTTCAGGTTTACGACATTAGGATTAGGTTCAGGTTTACGACATTAGGATTAGGGTCAGGTTTACGACATTAGGATTAGGGTCAGGTTTACGACATTAGGAGTAGGTTCAGGTTTACGACATTAGGATTAGGTTCAGGTTTACGACATTAGGATTAGGTTCAGGTTTACGACATTAGGGTTAGGTTCAGGTTTACGACATTAGGGTTAGGTTCAGGTTTACGACATTAGGATTAGGTTCAGGTTTACGACATTAGGATTAGGGTCAGGTTTACGACATTAGGAGTAGGTTCAGGTTTACGACATTAGGAGTAGGTTCAGGTTTACGACATTAGGATTAGGGTCAGGTTTACGACATTAGGATTAGGGTCAGGTTTACGACATTAGGATTAGGGTCAGGTTTACGACATTAGGATTAGGTTTACGACATTAGGATTAGGTTCAGGTTCACGACATTAGGATTAGGTTCAGGTTTACGACATTAGGATTAGGGTCAGGTTTACGACATTAGGATTAGGTTCAGGTTTACGACATTAGGATTAGGGTCAGGTTTACGACATTAGGATTAGGTTCAGGTTTACGACATTAGGATTAGGTTCAGGTTTACGACATTAGGATTAGGTTCAGATTTACGACATTAGGATTAGGTTCAGGTTTACGACATTAGGATTAGGTTCAGGTTTACGACATTAGGATTAGGTTCAGGTTTACGACATTAGGATTAGGGTCAGGTTTACGACATTAGGATTAGGTTTACGACATTAGGATTAGGGTCAGGTTTACGACATTAGGATTAGGTTCAGGTTTACGACATTAGGATTAGGTTCAGGTTTACGACATTAGGATTAGGTTCAGGTTTACGACATTAGGATTAGGGTCAGGTTTACGACATTAGGATTAGGGTCAGGTTTACGACATTAGGATTAGGGTCAGGTTTACGACATTAGGATTAGGGTCAGGTTTACGACATTAGGATTAGGTTCAGGTTTACGACATTAGGATTAGGGTCAGGTTTACGACATTAGGATTAGGGTCAGGTTTACGACATTAGGATTAGGGTCAGGTTTACGACATTAGGATTAGGGTCAGGTTTACGACATTAGGATTAGGGTCAGGTTTACGACATTAGGATTAGGGTCAGGTTTACGACATTAGGATTAGGTTCAGGTTTACGACATTAGGATTAGGGTCAGGTTTACGACATTAGGATTAGGGTCAGGTTTACGACATTAGGATTAGGGTCAGGTTTACGACATTAGGATTAGGGTCAGGTTTACGACATTAGGGTTAGGTTCAGGTTCACGACATTAGGATTAGGGTCAGGTTTACGAGATTAGGATTAGGGTCAGGTTTACGGCATTAGGATTAGGTTCAGGTTTACGACATTAGGATTAGGTTCAGGTTTACGGCATTAGGATTAGGTTCAGGTTCACGACATTAGGATTAGGTTCAGGTTCACGACATTAGGATTAGGTTCAGGTTTATGACGTTAGGATTAGGTTCAGGTTTACGACATTAGGGTTAGGTTCAGGTTCACGAGATTAGGATTAGGTTCAGGTTTACGACATTAGGATTAGGGTCAGGTTTACGACATTAGGATTAGGTTCAGGTTCACGACATTAGGATTAGGTTCAGGTTAACGACATTAGGATTAGGGTCAGGTTTACGACATTAGGATTAGGGTCAGGTTTACGACATTAGGATTAGGTTCAGGTTTACGACATTAGGATTAGGTTCAGGTTTACCATTAGTTTGAGTTAGTTTAAGATGGCGTTGTTTTGCTGAGCTCCACTAATCATTGGCTGCCTATGTCGGCAGCTGGCCAATCAGGGAGCGACTGGCCTTTCCCATCTTGGGTCCTGCTCTGCGTTTTAGGGTCATAAGGTCAACAAAACACTTTTTAGGAGGTGACCACAAGCAGTGTTGGGGAGAATACTTTGAAATGGTATTTAGTTACTGAATACTCACCTAAAAATGTATTCTGTAACGTATGCCGTTACTTTGTACAATCAGAGTACTGTATACTTAGAATACTTTCAAATTTTTTGCATTATATTTCTGTATGAATACAGTGTGCTCTTATGCCTGTCACTTGTCACTAATTAGGAAGCTAAAAAAGCCTTTTGCAACAGCACGTCGGGAATGCAGCAGAGAAACTGATCTTTTCCCTCTCGATATCATGCAATATGAAGCTTAAATGTAATAATTGAGTACCATAATGTTTCCCCTTGACTTGAAGAAAGTAACTCTATTCTAAATACTCTCAAATGAAAGAGTAAATGTACCTGAATACAGTTACTCAAAATGAGAATTTAAAATACGTATTCCGAATACATGTATTCTGTTACAACCCAACACTGCCCCTAAGCTCCTCGAAAATGAACAAACAACGGTCAGAAAACGGTGTAGCTTTCCTCCATGTTGCCGCGCCCTGTGTCAACTCTAACTCTTTTCTGCTTATCTGCTTTAATGCAGTTCCATATATTTGCATTTGGGGCCTGTATTCACTGTATCCTGTTGTCCTGCTGTGCTGTATTTACCTACATAAGCTTGGTCAGGGAGCTTGCTCGGGAGAACTACCATAGCATCTCCGTATGCATACGTAATAAACTTCACTCTTGATCGGACAACATGTCTGTAGTTTTTCCCTTTGATTAGTAAGAAAATCCACAACAGTACCACTGGCAAATCTTTGAACGGAACTTTCATATAGTATTTTTTCTGTAATTTTAAATTGCAACAATAATGTATGGTTGTCCCGAAATCCCACGGCACACCCGCACTTGCCTCGCGGCACACTGGGCACACCCTTTTGGGAACACTGCATATGAGTTTTGATCATTTCAAAAACACACAGACAAGAGACAAGAGGAAATGCACATATGAGACGACTGTGTCACCTGTGATCACTGGAACAGTTAAAGACTCCAGTCCGGATGCCAAACTGAGAGACCTTCTTCACCATTCTTCTCCAACTGGACTGACCGAGTAGAGCTTCTCTGTCCTGAGCAACCACCTGAGACACACAGGAGCTTATGTTCAAAGTTAAATCTCAAATTCATTTCAGATTAGATAATTGTAAAAAGTTACAACATAACTATTCTAATGTAAATGTAACTGCCATTTTCAAACGTGTTGACAGTGCATTAACATTTGAGAAAAGACTGAAACAGGAACTGTTGAACTCATACAGGAACCAAATGCTTTCCAGACCATTTGTATCTGTGGTGGGTTAGAAGAGACAGTCCTCACCTGGACCAGCCAAATGCCATCTTTGGTGTCCTCCACCAGCTCATAGAAGTGCAGCTCTCCACTGAAATGTGTGGTGCCAGCGTCTCCCTCAGGCTGCTCCTTCTCCCTCTTTAAGGCTGAGTACAGCTCCCCATCGGACAGATCCCCTGCCACAAACAAAATACATCATCAGAGGAGCTTCAGACAGCGGCAGGGAAGGACAACAAAAGTGTGCATGCTTACACTTAAAATCCTATTATTATACTTGTAAATCATTCAGCTTTGAAATAGAAAATGCAACCATATCTTAAAATCAGTATCGAGTGCATTATTTGGAGTTATCTTTTTTTTACTAAGACAATAAAACCATTATGATGAATTCATATTCATTTACCACACTGTGCATCAGCTACTAAATACCATTCATGAATAGTATGAATCAAGCATTTATTTAATTTGTGGTAATATCACAAATGAAATAAAAACAAATGAACCCTGACCTTGACCTCTGACCTGGCTCCTTCTCCAGCTCTCTCCATCACTAGGGCTGCAACTACCGATTATTTTAATGGCTTGGCTGTGAATGGTGTACAAACATTTTATGTTTTAAATTTTTTCATCATATAGCTAAAATGGCGCCACTTGAGGATGGAGGTTTGGGGTGCTAATTCTGCATTCTTATTGGTTGAGACACAGACATCTATTTAAAAAATGTTCAATGTACAAAACACTACGTTAGAGTACAGAGTCAGAGTCCATTTTCATCAAAAATACAAAATGTTAATGTCATTTTTGCTATATTTGAGTCTGTGTGAACCAGACAACGATTAATCGATTAATAAAATAGTTGTCAACTATTTCAATAATCGATTAGTTGGTTCAACCCCCTCCATCACCTGACCTGACTTCTTCTAACAGCTCTCTCCATCACCTGACCTGACGTCTTCTAACAGCTCTCTCCATCGCCTGAGCTGACTTCTTCTAACAGCTCTCTCCATCACCTGAGCTGACTTCTTCTAACAGCTCTCTCCATCACCTGAGCTGACTTCTTCTAACAGCTCTCTCCATCACCTGAGCTGACTTCTTCTAACAGCTCTCTCCATCACCTGACCTGACTTCTTCTAACAGCTCTCTCCATCACCTGACCTGACGTCTTCTAACAGCTCTCTCCATCACCTGAGCTGACTTCTTCCAACAGCTCTCTCCATCGCCTGACCTGACGTCTTCTAACAGCTCTCTCCATCGCCTGACCTGACTTCTTCTAACAGCTCTCTCCATCACCTGACCTGACTTCTTCTAACAGCTCTCTCCATCACCTGACCTGACTTCTTCTAACAGCTCTCTCCATCACCTGACCTGATGTCTTCTAACAGCTCTCTCCATCACCTGAGCTGACTTCTTCCAACAGCTCTCTCCATCGCCTGAGCTGACTTCTCTTAACAGCTCTCTCCATCACCTGACCTGACTTCTTCTAACAGCTCTCTCCATCGCCTGACCTGACTTCTTCTAACAGCTCTCTCCATCACCTGACCTGACGTCTTCTAACAGCTCTCTCCATCGCCTGACCTGACTTCTTCTAACAGCTCTCTCCATCACCTGACCTGACTTCTTCTAACAGCTCTCTCCATCACCTGACCTGACTTCTTCTAACAGCTCTCTCCATCACCTGACCTGACGTCTTCTAACAGCTCTCTCCATCACCTGACCTGACGTCTTCTAACAGCTCTCTCCATCACCTGAGCTGACTTCTTCTAACAGCTCTCTCCATCACCTGACCTGACTTCTTCTAACAGCTCTCTCCATCGCCTGACCTGACTTCTTCTAACAGCTCTCTCCATCACCTGACCTAACATCTTCTAACAGCTCTCTCCATCACCTGACCTGACGTCTTCTAACAGCTCTCTCCATCACCTGACCTGACTTCTTCTAACAGCTCTCTCCATCGCCTGACCTGACTTCTTCTAACAGCTCTCTCCATCACCTGACCTGACTTCTTCTAACAGCTCTCTCCATCGCCTGACCTGACGTCTTCTAACAGCTCTCTCCATCGCCTGACCTGACTTCTTCTAACAGCTCTCTCCATCGCCTGACCTGACTTCTTCTAACAGCTCTCTCCATCACCTGACCTGACTTCTTCTAACAGCTCTCTCCATCACCTGACCTGACGTCTTCTAACAGCTCTCTCCATCACCTGACCTGACGTCTTCTAACAGCTCTCTCCATCACCTGAGCTGACTTCTTCCAACAGCTCTCTCCATCACCTGACCTGACTTCTTCTAACAGCTCTCTCCATCGCCTGAGCTGACTTCTTCTAACAGCTCTCTCCATCGCCTGAGCTGACTTCTTCTAACAGCTCTCTCCATCATCTGACCTGACGTCTTCTAACAGCTCTCTCCATCACCTGAGCTGACTTCTTCCAACAGCTCTCTCCATCGCCTGACCTGACGTCTTCTAACAGCTCTCTCCATCGCCTGACCTGACTTCTTCTAACAGCTCTCTCCATCACCTGACCTGACTTCTTCTAACAGCTCTCTCCATCACCTGACCTGACGTCTTCTAACAGCTCTCTCCATCACCTGACCTGACGTCTTCTAACAGCTCTCTCCATCACCTGAGCTGACTTCTTCCAACAGCTCTCTCCATCACCTGAGCTGACTTCTTCTAACAGCTCTCTCCATCACCTGAGCTGACTTCTTCTAACAGCTCTCTCCATCACCTGAGCTGACTTCTTCCAACAGCTCTCTCCATCACCTGAGCTGACTTCTTCTAACAGCTCTCTCCATCACCTGACCTGACGTCTTCTAACAGCTCTCTCCATCACCTGACCTGACGTCTTCTAACAGCTCTCTCCATCACCTGAGCTGACTTCTTCCAACAGCTCTCTCCATCACCTGAGCTGACTTCTTCCAACAGCTCTCTCCATCACCTGAGCTGACTTCTTCTAACAGCTCTCTCCATCACCTGACCTGACTTCTTCTAACAGCTCTCTCCATCACCTGACCTGACGTCTTCTAACAGCTCTCTCCATCACCTGACCTGACGTCTTCTAACAGCTCTCTCCATCACCTGAGCTGACTTCTTCCAACAGCTCTCTCCATCACCTGACCTGACTTCTTCTAACAGCTCTCTCCATCGCCTGAGCTGACTTCTTCTAACAGCTCTCTCCATCGCCTGACCTGACTTCTTCTAACAGCTCTCTCCATCACCTGACCTGACTTCTTCTAACAGCTCTCTCCATCACCTGACCTGACGTCTTCTAACAGCTCTCTCCATCACCTGACCTGACGTCTTCTAACAGCTCTCTCCATCACCTGAGCTGACTTCTTCCAACAGCTCTCTCCATCACCTGACCTGACTTCTTCTAACAGCTCTCTCCATCGCCTGAGCTGACTTCTTCCAACAGCTCTCTCCATCACCTGACCTGACTTCTTCTAACAGCTCTGACCTGACAGGACACTCACCTGACTTCTCCACCAGCTCTCGCACATCCGTTTTCTGCGCCAGTCCAGAATAGGCCAGGCCTCGAGCCTCCAGGATGGTTTTGAGCTTGTTGTAGCTGAGAGTGACCGGGTCCACCAGCTGCGTGGCGAGCACCCCGGCCTCGCACCACACCACGGCCTCCAACAGCCGCGCGAGCACGAAGAGCACCAGCAGGTACAGCGTGAGGAAGAGCAGCTTAAGCCACATGCCGGAGGTTTGGGAGAGGAGCTGCCCGTCTGTCTGGAAGCTACATACGGCGCGGGGCCCAACAACTAGACGCAAGAGCTCCGACAGCAGCGAGCAGAGGAGGAGGAGGCTCGATCTCCACACCGCGGATACTGCTCACTCCAGACGCATGGCAGCCGGTGTGCGCGCAGCCTTCCACGATTTTATCGGGTTGTCAACATATGTTGCAGTATTCTGAAGTCAGATCGGGTCAGCTGTAAACACCAGCAGCATCTGCGTCACTTCCGGATCCTCCTCCTCGCTCCGTATCCGTGTGTGTGCGTGCCTTTGATGGTCCGTGCGCCCCCGCTGCGCATAGGGTAAATACAAGCACTGCCGTGTAGCTTCTTCTTCTTCTTCTTCTTCTTCTTCTTCTTCTTCTTCTTCTTCTTCTTATTATTATTATTATTATTATTATTATTATTATTATTATTATTATTATTATTATTATTATGAGCCATCATCGTTACTGAATACTCGCCTTAAAATGTATTTAGTTACATTGTCTAATCAGAGTTTTGTATTCTGAATACTTATAATGCTTTCACGTTGATTTGCATAATAATGCATAAAAAGCAGTGAAGCTGTTTCACCTGCAGGTTGGTGACTCCGACCCGGAGGCAGGCAATTTGCAATTGTGGTTTTCTGGCCATAGACACCAGGGGGAGATGAAAGACCCCCCAATCATCCCATTAACACTTGTATTACCCCCAGAGGGACTACGGGAAGGATTTATTAAGGTAAACAAGTTACGTAGTACTGCTTTAATAAAGATTAAAGATTTACTCACAGTCAGATGTGGGTAGTACTCAGTTATATGTAAAAGTAACGTTTGAGGAAATTGTACTTCTTAGAGTAGTTTACTTTTTACAATGAAGTGTCTGTTTCTTATTTGAGCAAAAATAGTTTAAAAATACTTTTTCCACTGTGAGTAAAATCTTTAAGCAGTAAATGCTTCATTTTGATCTGTCAAATGGATGTATTTGTCTCAAGCTCCTTGTTTGTTTTGTTTCACACACATTAAGACGTCATTGAAAATAAACCAGTTACTCACAGTACTCAAGTAATATTTCAAAGTAACGATACTTGAGTAAATATTTTGGCTACTCTACCCACCTCTGCAACTATTTTGTTTAACTCAAGTTAGAATACTGATACTTCATGTTAATATTACTCAAGTAGAAGTAAAAAGTACTTTATGAGAAAATTACTTTCAAAAGTACAATTACTTCAAAAAGTTACTCTGCGTGACGCCTGTTACAAACTTATTTTGAAGAATGGAAATAAGCACTTTGCAAAAGACCACAGCCCATCTTTTTTTGGGGATCTTTTCTTTCTTATTAATGTCTTATTAATGTTACTAGCTGTAACCGGGCCTATGGCCGGGTTCCACATTTGATGTTCTGAGATTATGAGTTATTGCAAAAGAATGTCCACCCAAGTCCGTAACCCGTCATTCAGTATATATCTATCAGTAGATCAGTGGTTCCCAACCTTTTTCCTTGAAGCCCCCCCCCCTGCACATGTGGTCGGGCCGCGCGCCCCATTCCAAAAATGATGCACAGTCACAACAAATGTATCAAAACAATAAATGCTAATAATTATTTATTTCAAACAAACAAACTGAGTGTTTTATGCACCTGTAGCGACTCCTTTCTTAGTCATATTTGATGACCTGACCTGACCTGACCTCTGAGCCTCAGCAATCCCGGGGGCCCCGCAGGTTTGGAACCACTGTAGTTCTATATAGTCAAGTGCAAAGTTGCCTACTGGGGCTGCAGAAAGGAGTGAGCCCGTTGTCCAGAGCACCAGCAGAATGAGCGACTACACCTACAATAGGTTAAACTCAGGGAATACAATTCAAGAGACAGTGGAATATGTATTGTTTTATAGCAGGGCTTCAGCTTCACATGTCACATGGTTTGGTTCTCGGTGCAGGAACCGTGGTTTGGTGAATCACTGTGCTTAAATGTTCCTCATTAGGCAACATTTATAATCTCAAAATAACATTGGCAATGCTTTCACAGCTACTTTATAATGTGGCTCACAATACAAAATAGAAAACAAATTTTAGCGCTCTGATGAAAAAAAAAAAAAAAAGAAACAGTGCAGGCCATGCGCTTTCAGTTTCGCTTTCCACACACAGAGGCTAAAGCACTCGGAGCAGCGTGTCGGATTTGAGGCTCATGTTTGGGCTGTTCTTGGACTTTCTGCTTGTACTTTTTTGTGGCGACCAAGGATTTTTTTTTATACTGCAAAGAGTCCATAATGGTCCCGAAGAAAGCAGCTTTTTAAAAGGGAACAAACTATGAGCGTAAGACATCTGAGACATGCACATTTCTTCTTCTGAAACACTGAAGAGGCACCAAGAGCCCCCACACCTGCAGTGGAGGTGTCACAAGAGGAGCTACAGGAAACCAGGAAGAGACAAATGAGGAGAAAATGGTGTAAGACTGTTGTGGAGCGGAGGGAGCTGTGCAGGAGGAAGAGGAAGGAGGAGGTGGGGCTGACCAGTGCAGGACACCACGCTCTGAAACAGGGACAAACCCAGGAGGCGCTGCACCGTTTCAGAGGATCAGAGGAGACTGAAGGCAGCCAGGTTTCCTCTGGGTGCTACGGTTTCTCAGATGTCCAAATCATGTTGACCCACGGTGGCGGCGCGGCTCAGTCACAGCGACTCAGGACTAACACCTGAACACTATTTCGTTGTACGGTTGTACAATGACAAATAAAGCACTTACTTCCTTACTCACTTGCTTACCTGAACACAGTGACCCATGAGCAGGCCTATAACACTGGTGGTGAAGTATCAGCCTCAGTGAGAGTATAAATTATACTTTTATATACATGTGGCACTATTGTCTTGCCTTAGGCCACATGACTCAAGTGTAGGATTACTAAGAAGCCGAGGAGTGTTGACTGTGGCCCCCGGGCTCAGGTCGATGGGTGGGGCTGTGTAGGAGGACGGTCCCTGTTTGGCGTCTCAAAGGATGTGGTGCGCGTGGCGTCCACAGGGCACGGGACGTGAGACATACTGTCCTGCTGGGATCAGCCCTCACTAGGGGGGCTGTCTCCGCCTATGTGGGCCCAACCGCTCAGTCGCCTCCCTCTGCATCCTCCACATGAGCCGTGTCTGACGCAGGCGCTGTCAGGTGGGATCAGCTCAGCCCGGGCCCCGCGCCTGGACATCCACACAGCACCACACAGCCGGATCAAACACAATAATGTAATGTTTCCTCTGCACCAGCCGAGTCGGACAATTCAAACTGAAGTGTTTATTAGTGACTCAGGCAGACAGCAGGGGTATGTACGTATATGTGCCCCATAAATATGGCTTCTGCTCTGTCCGATGGGAGACACACTGGAGGAACTGGCCCTGCGTACAGCAGTTCATGGGCTAACATACATTAGTGGACTATGAAGCTTGGAGCGCGTTTCTGTCGGCCTCACCTCCCTCTGGTCTGGTACGCTCTGCTCCTGAGCTGTGGACTCGACTTTACTCACAGCAGCAGAGGGCACTCACCCCACCCGGGGCCCCACAGCCAAGGGCCTCTGCTGTCTGCCGTTCTGGGGCCCTGGAATAAACGGGATGCAGCACACAGAGAGCAGCAGTACCTGGTGGGGATAAAGCGCGTGCGGAGGCTCTACTGTAATGTGGGCATCGGCTTCCACCTGCAGGTGGCGCCAAACGGACAGGTGACGGGCGTGCACGACGAAAGCCCCTACAGTAAGTACTATTTACTGCTCACAACATATGTGGGAGAACCGAAGCCAAATGATTTACCCGAGAGGAATTTACTTTCAAGTTATTTCAAAAATAAAAAGTAGCGACCCAAATAATTAGTAAGTAAAAATGTAAAAAAGTCTAGCCTTGGTGCCTTGAATTAATCACAATTAATGGCATTTAAGCATCATTTTTCGGGGGGTTGTATTTATTTTTCAGAGGTATATTTTAAATGCTTCTTTGTATTATCCTCCATTTCTCCTCATTTGAAGTGGAGACGTGAGGCCTGTGTGATCGTTCCAAACACTTCAAAGACAATCACAGTTTAATTTATTTTGGAGAATGGTCTTTTAAAACAAGTTTATGTCGGCTTAACTGTGTCAATAAACAAGTGTGACAGTAAAATTGTTTATTGGTTCATGCCATGTTCGTCCCTTCGCAACGTCGGCAGGAAAAAGGAAACTGAAAAAGGGTCTGTGCCGCTAAAGTAAAGGGTGATTCATTTTGATTCATATTTTTAATCCATAGGAATTAACTGAACAAAGTCTCGGCCCTAATACACACATACATTACATGGCATGATCAGAGCCATACTGACGTCGCACTGACTACTTTTTTTAATTGTGTGTGTAGTCTGTTACAAACCCAAGACCTAGTGCTAGTAGTTTTCCAGACACTTACATGTGATTTTTTTCAACTACATCTATTCTGGTAAAGCTGCAAGCTAATAATACCTGTTAATGTTTTTGTTTTTTTTCAGTTTTGTATGTGTATTTTGATTGTAGTACTCCTTGTTGTCCCAGCTGACAGTAAAGAGTGAGGACATTACGATAGTTGAGCAGACTATATTTAACCACTTAACTGCCACCCAGGGTTAGGGTTAAGGATTAGGGTTAGGGTTAACAATTATTTACATCCAAGTCTCAAAGCGTATTGACTGGAGAGCTTACAGTCTATATGCCAGTGTCATGCCTAATTTGAAAGCCAAGACCTTCTAGTTTCTAAACATATGTGTGAGTGTGACAAAGTGGGTTTTATGTTACTTTGTCCCTTTTTTATGTATTTAAAAATGTTGGTTATAAGTTTATGTATTCATTGTTTTATAGTTTTAGTTTGTGCAATCAAGTTAATACTTGCCACCTGGTCCGGGGAGGGGCTTCCTGCTGGGGGAGTGTTAAAAGGGATGTGCAATCAGTCTGGGAGAACCTGGTAGCTGGGTACATGTGTTTGATTGTGCCACACTTACATGGAACAATAAATGTCAGCTACTATGGAAAATGTACGAGTCTGCCTCCTACTTGACTACATTGGCCAGCTTCCTCACAGTGAGATCTGTGTGAGTGAAACACAACATTTGCCGTTCTTAACCCTAATTATATCCTGATTAGGGTTAACTAACCCTAACCCTAGCCCCCTGATCAGGGGAGACGGCAGTTAAGGGGTTAACTGACGACTTCAACACTAAACAGAAATCAGAAGGGAAATCATTCTGTTATTGATCATCCCTTGCGTCTCACTCAAGCAGGATAAGGGGGCGAATGCTGCTAAAATATTCCTTTTAGACAGAGTTTACAAACTCTTGGTCCTTTCTGCAGGGAGCAGACATTGATCATGCCTTCATCCAATGGTGTGACCAAAACCTTCTAGGCTCAAGTATGGCAAAGACAAAAGAGTTTGTTGTTGATTTGAGGAGGAATTTAAACAGTTCCAAACAGAGCCGTGGGAAGACATTTGAGTTAGGGGGTGCTGAGGGACAAAATTTACCCTAAAAATGCTTTTTCTGTGCATATATACTATTTATTCATATTGCCTGCAGTTCGCAAACTATCCACCAGGGGGTGCTGCAGCGCCCTCAGCCCCCTGGGTTCCCACGGCCATGGTTCCAAAACCCACAGGGAGAAGGTGGCTATCGTTGATTTCTATAAATATCTGGGGACTGTCTTTGATTCCTGCAGTTTGATCAAGACACTGAGCAAATTGTTCATTCGTCTATCAAAAGCCTATGGACATTTGCTGGTGTTTTGGTCGGGCTGTGAGGGATGAGAACAGACTGAGTCACATTGTTCAGTACGATCTGTGGAGTTCAGATGGAACACCTTGGCGTGAGAGAAAGACTAAGTTGATCCCAGGTCAGCCGAGTCGTGTTGTGTGGTTTTCATAGATGCCCCTCTGAGGCGACCTGCTGTCAAGACTTGTTTAGGTTTATATTTGAAATGACTGCACTTGTTGACTGTTATGACCCGAGAGCCGCCGACTGAATGAATGTGTTTGATCGATCGTGGCTTACATGGACGAAGTGTCTTGCTCAGCTCTTTGAGGGTGAGTCCTGTGCTCTGTGTGACAGCCCTCCTGGAGCTGTCCCCAGTGTCCAGAGGAGTGGTGACCCTGTTCGGGGTGAGGAGCGGCCTGTTCATCGCTATGACCAGCCGAGGAAAACTCTACGGCTCGGTAAGACTCCCCCCACTACACTGCAGGTGGTTCTTTCTTACTTGGGAAAGGGGGAGGACACGTCCGCAATGGCGACCTGTTTGACGGAACTAAAGCGGCTGCGAGATGTTCAAAGACATCGAGGGAGGTGTGAGGGGAGACTGAAGGGGAGGGTGATTATAATGAGTCTGGTGGAAGATGTAACACATTAGGCTGCGCCGATTCTGTCAGTCACACTCCAGATCAACGGTATTGGCTCGTGTCTGGCTCAGGTTTCGGGTCGAACATGACCGGGCTCCGGTAGGGTCAGGCTCCAACAAAAGCTGAAAAAGTATCAAGCATGGCTGCAGCGTCCAATCCGTTAGGCATACACTTTTCGGAGTTTTCGTTGACTGAAACGTTTGACCATAACGTGTACAAAACACTAAGAGATGGAGTTCAGATCAATGTGAACAATCTGTGCTCTACAGCCTAACAAAAGCCCCTTTCTCTCTTTACCATCACAGGATCACTACAAAGACGAATGTAACTTCAAAGAGACTCTTCTTGTCAACAACTACAACACGTACGAGTCGGCTGCGTACCCCGGGATGTTCGTCGGCATCGGCAGAACGGGCAAAGTCAAGAGGGGCAACCGCGTCTCGCCCACGATGACCATGACGCACTTCCTGCCGCGAATATGACACTTCACTGAGGGCGGTGAAAGGAAACGGGGCAAAAACTCTCCGCTCCCTTGTTTGGCGGCTGATCACTGTACAGGCCAGGGCAAACACTTCCTGTCTTCAGCGTCATCGTTGGCCGACTGCTGGCTATTGATGACCGAATCTTTTAAATGACTCTTAAAAAAACAACGTTGCATATCATTGAAGGTGATGCATTGCCTGGAAGATGAAATGGCTTCTGGATCTGGGGCTGCTGCAGTTGGTCAGGCCTAGGTGGAGCAATAATATGTGGCCAAAGAATCGAGTTGGCTGACAACCTGAATATACCAAATGACCAGGTTATTCCATCAATGGCTTTTCTCTCCCCGATGGCGAAGGCCTATTCCGAGATGACAACGCCAGGGTTCATCCGACTCTGACTGTGAAGCTGTGTGAGGTTCAGGAGCAGGACATGGAATGGCCACCAACGATTCCAGGCCTCCACCCCATAGAGAGTCTTTGGGACGTGCTGGTGAAGGCTTTGCGCAGTGGTCTGACCCTCCCATCATCAATACTTAACTGGACGGAAACAAATCTGGTGACATTGCACGACAAATTCCGCAGCAATAGTGTGCCGTAATAAAATTTGAAGACTGTCCCACCAAATATTATTAGCGCGTGTGTGTTGTTTGTTACTCAGGCAGATAGTGTTGTTGCAGTTAGCGTCAAAGGGAAGCTACAAGTCAGGTCTGAGAAGAGGTGAGCCGCTCGCAGTAAACACGTTTTTTGAGGTATTTTTGACCAACAAAACAGGTTTTATTGGACAGAAATAGATCATAGTCAACCAGGAAATGGCTCAACTTGTAAAAAATCCAAATAAAACATTTCAGAAAATTTGAATATTTTGAAAATGGACTGTAAGCCATAATCATCAAAATTGGATTAATTTGAACAAAGGCTTAAAATATGTCAATTTGCATGTGATGGGTCTATATCATTTATTAGTTTCACATTTTAAGTTGAATTACAGAAATAAATGAACTTTTTCAAGATTTTTCGAGTTTAACCTGTATGTCAAACTCATCCTCTTGCCCCCTCGATTTCCTCTGTTCAAAAATCACCACCACTCAATAAGAGCTCTAGTCACCAACATCATAAATCTTTTTCTGGTAATTCCAACTATACCCTTAAAACAACCCTTGTTAAGCCTCTTGAGAAAAGCCACCATGGGGACCCCTCACCCAATCTCCCATTCATTTCCAAACTAGTTATCTGCACAAAGCTCACAATTACACTCTTTCTAACGTTCTATATGTGAAATGTATATCTGGTTACTTTCAGCCCCTCCCACAACACAGATACAGCTCTCATTAGAGTTGCCAGTGATACCTCTTCACCCTTCTTCACCTTCAGCTTCTTTCAACTGAGGCTACTAGCAAAAAATAAAACATATTAGCCTGGCAGAGACTTTGAGAGACACTGTACACTTGTACAATGACAATAAAGCACTTACTTACTTACTTACTTACTTACTTAGACCAGGCATCTCTGAAAAGGTTCATGTTGGTACAAAATGCAGCTGCCTGTCTGCTGGCTGGAATCATTGCATTGGCCTGCAGTCCCTCACAGAATAAATTTGAAACCTTTGCTCATTTTTTAAGTTTTTAAATGATCGGGCTCTTTCATATTTGTGTGATTTGTTGTTGGTTCATGCTCCGGCCAGAACCATGAGGTCTTCCTCCCAGCTGCTCTTGGACATTCCCTGGACAAATCGAAAGGAGCAGAGAGGACCGAGACTTTTCTGGCTCTGGAACTCTCAGAGCTGCAGAGTCCCTTCAGCACTTTAATCACTGTTATTAAAGACGCACTTTTCTTAAAGGAACAGGCCTGAGCTTAGACGAGTTGATAAGTACCTGCCTGGTCTTTGTGCGTGCGCTCAGTCACGCAAAAACACCGAACATGTTGTTAGCATTTGGCCTCTCCTCCTCCCCTCTACGGGGCCAAACGGGGGTGAAGTTAGAAGCGACCAAGCTCTTCTACGTTTCCCCTATTTAAATACAGTTACGTGAGTAGTTACACGATCCAAGTATAGTTACAGAAAATTAAACATGTCGATTTTCTAAGCGAATAAAAAGGGGCACTATATTGTAATTCCTGTGCGGAGTTATACATTTTTAAAGAAATGACCAGAGTGATCACTCCAGCCACTAGGGGGCAGCTTAAATCAAAATAAAAGTAAATAGTTTCACATATGTCCAGTAGAGGGCACTGATAATGAGAGATCAGGATATAAACAACACATTGTAGCCACGTGGAAAATGGAAAGTCTGCCCCGGGGCGGCTGTGGCTACAATAGCTGCTTACCACCACCAAGTGTGGGGTGAATACATAATGACTACAGTGTAGCAGAAACTTGTGACTCCGGCTTGTAAAGTGCAATACAAATGTAAGCAGTTTTTATGAAGCCACAGTCCAGTCCGGCTCATTACTATTCTTATTTCGTATTTTCCCAATCAAAACATATTTTTATTTTGGAGCTTTTGTCACCCCGACAATACACTCCCGGTATATTTTGGCACCCAGAGAAATTCCCTTGGAGGCCCCTGCTCTAGGGCATCGCTTCATTTCCCACAAACTCCGTGTGAAGGAAGCGCGAAGGTGCTTTCAGTGCGATGGTAGAAGTGAACGAGGATAAGGAGTTGAATAACCTGAATAACGATGCACACACCCCCTGGCTTGATAGGACTAAATAAATACAGAAAATAAAAGTCCAACTAAATAACAGTAGGTATTAGCTACTCAAAATACACAATTTAGTGTAATGTATAGGATAAAAATGAGCAGAATAAGTTCTAGTTATTGTTGGTGCGGCCCTCAGACTTAATTCAGGCTTCTCGTGTGGCCCCTTATGAAACTGAATTGCCCACAGGCTGCACGGTTTTATTTGATTGTATTCATTTGTGTAATGCACATTGTGGTCACTGTTCCCACCTTAAGGTTGGGGATGTAAGAACTGTTTGCAAACCATTCCAACTTTACACAACAGTAACTTTACAGCTGGCCATGGTGCTACGCACAAAATGAAAATTATTGAAAATAACAATAGGTAAAGCCCGAAGTACAGATCAATCATGATCCATCCATCCATTTTCTCCCACTTGTCCGTTGCCGGGTCGTGGGGGCAGCTGTTGGAGCTGCCCAAGTCACATAGCACCAGTCCCCTATGGCTCCTCCTGCAGGTGGTGGGTCCACAGAAGGATCAATCATGATAATCATGATTATTTTATAAATATGATCTCATTCAGATACTGCACTATTGAGTCTCAGAAAGGTCAATTACGCAAATATCACGTTTTCTTTCTGCAAAAAAAAGTTCCATAATGCACCTTTTAAATGTACCCCAACAATAAACGTGTTTTATTATAGGTTTTCAGTTTATTCCTCAAGTGTGTTTATTCCAACTCACAAAAAGGGTTAATAGTCTTCTAAAAAAGTACTTCTGCTACTTTGATACACTTTATTCCAAAAGGGGAAATTTGTGGTGTAGAGTTCTTGATTCTGGCCTAAACTCTATCCCCAACCCTTCCTCTGCCCCCTCTATCACCTTCTCTTTCTCGCCTCTCTCTCTCCTCTCTGACACTCTCTTTTACCTCCTGTGGACTGCCAGGGGGGCCACGGACCAAAGTGAGTGGGCACTGTGTACATACCTGTATCTGAATGAACATTTGACCAAGAAAAACGTATGTTATTGTTTTTATTCTTGGGGTGGGCGCTTATAAGCCTTTGGCTTCAACCCACTCCTTTTGAGCAGACAAACTGCTCAAATAAAAACAAAACAAAAAACTACCTGCACGTATAATGACGTGATTGGACAGAAGGGGGCAGCATTGGGCTTCCCGAGTGTACTGCCTACCGGAAATCATTGGAAGAAGTCGAAGCGCAGCCTCCTGGAAGCTCAACAGAACAAGAAACCACCGTCAGGCTTTTGGATCTAACCTACAGCTCAGTGCTCGCATCGAAATAGCCATGTCTCTGGAGGTGGAATCCGCAGAGTAAGCAGCGCCAGCCTCTTTATATGTGGCTCACTCTCTGTTTGTTTACGTGTGCAGTGTACACCGCTGGGTTGAGTTAGCTGGGTTAAGCTAACAAGCTAGGCGCGTGTGTTGAGTCTGGTTTTAGAGCTCGCTGCAACATCAGTCATGCAAAAATCACTATTGTGTTGGCAAATAGGCAGACAGAAATGACTGCAGTTATTCATACGACAAGAAAGATATGCCCACGTTAGTGTTTATCATGTATAGGGCTGAACGACAGTGGAGTAACTTGCGATACGGCTGGGCAATATTGCGATAACGATATCATTGTGATATGTCACTAAACCATTTCAACACGATATAATCCATTCTAATAAACACTAAATGTGAGTAACTCGTTTTTCTGCCTATTTGTCAGAAGAAGACGTAGAAAAACCTTACAGCAGAACCAAAACAAGACTAAAATGTAACTAAGTTAGTAAATGTTTAACTAAAACTGAACTTTTACACATTTGCAAGTGCAATACATGGTTTTTGGCAGAGTTTGCAAAAAAAAAGTATATCTCAGTTCAATGAAGACTTTAGTGATGTGGGAATATGGATATTAAGGGATTGCTGTGTCGTCACGTCCGATGCACTGGTCAGCAACACAAATGTATTAAATAGATAATAATAGTTTTATGGGTCAAAACATTGTTCACAAACAGAGCATTGCTTCTGTGTAAAGATCGGCGCTGTAAAAGATATGTGATTTAAATAAACAGCTCTTCAAGCTCGGAAAAATCAATAACAGCGATCCTCCCTATAGCACCACCGCGATACGATATTTTTGCGATATATTTTGCAGCCCTATATAAAACCTGCTAACCTGTGGTTGAAGCGTTACTAAGTAACTTATTTACCTTAATACATCCTTTCCATAGTCCCTCTGAGATTAATACAAGTGTTAATGAGATGATTGGGGGGTCTTTCATCTCCCCCTGGTGTCTCTGGCCAGAAAACCACAATTGCAACTTCCCTGCCTCCGGGTTAGACTCACAAATACACACCAATACAGCAAAGTTTGAGGAGAAAAAATGATCTACATTGTGTAATTGGATGTACAACATCCCTCTCTCCCTTTGTCTTTTCTGTCAGTGTAGTATTTACTCTCACGGACAATTAATGAGTAAAAAAATGCAACATGCTACGACACCTGCAGTGGCGCTTATGGCCTCTAGGGGCACGAGGCACTTAGTTGTGCTTTAAAATAGATCTTTGCAAACATGTTTCTAAATGCAGGGTAAAACCTCTTAAGTTAACCGAATCGTTATTAAATCTATTTTAAAACGTGTCCCCTCAGCGTGGTTCGTCTGATCATGCAGTACCTGAAGGAGAACAACCTTCACCGCAGCCTGGCCACGCTGCAGGAGGAGACCACCGTGTCTCTCAACACAGTGGACAGCATCGAGAGCTTTGTAGCTGAAATCAACAGTGGCCACTGGGACACCGTCTTACAGGCCATCCAGTCTCTCAAGCTCCCGGACAAGACCCTCATCGACCTGTACGAGCAGGTGAATGGCTCCGCAGTCCCGTCTTTGTTGGGTTGTTTTTAGTTCCATCCACAGCAGGAGGCGTTGTGCTAACCTTCGCTTTTTCGGTGCAGGTGGTGTTGGAGCTAATCGAGCTGAGAGAGCTTGGAGCCGCCCGCTCTCTCCTTCGACAGACGGACCCCATGATCATGTTAAAGCAGACTCAGCCGGAGCGGTACATTAACCTGGAGAATCTGCTGGCCCGTTCCTACTTCGACCCCCGAGAGGTAAGCCCGCCCTGCCTCAGCCCACACAGGACCGGCCATTATTGTAATAGCTTATGGCCACCCACGGTCCCATTTGTCAGGTTTGTTGTGATGGAATTTAAGGTCCATTCATTTTAAAGAGCCGTTCAGAAGAGTGTCTCTTTGTAATATAAAATGTTAACCTCTTAACCCTTGCCTTAACAGAGTGCCTTTTGTCCAGTTCAGCTTTACCCAAATTCGTAAGGTCACAGCCTATAGGCTAGAGAAACGCCTCATTTGAAAGCTTAGACCTACAAAACTCATCTAAATAGAGCTCACGTTAATGCTGCGTTGTCATTTTTTTGGACATTTTTCTCCAACCCCTCTTTTTGGTTTTTTCGTCACATTTTCATCTTAATTTTTATCTCATTTTTGTTGCTATCTTGAGCTTTTAGATTTGGGTAAAGCCAAACTGGAGAAAATGTATGCCTTAAAAAGCGTGTTTGTGAATCAAATCTTGCGCCACAACCTAGTTTAGAGGCTGCGACTTTCTGACAATTAATTTTCAGTGCATTTAGCTTTGACTCGTGTGGCCTGCTCTGATGTTGGGCTGATTCTTGTGTTCGTTCGGAGACTTCTGGGGAAAATTGACGGAAACAAACATCCGGCCCTTTTCACACTTCGGTTGGAACCGTTCACCTTAAAGAGCCGTTCAAAAGAGCCGCTCAGTCATGAACATCACCTCATTAAGTACATATCTTTTTTTCACATAAATGTCTGATGTTTGAAACACTCGGAGAATAGCCGATATACGGCACTGCCAAAACTCATCTGTTCAGACTGTCCTATGTCCTAGTCACACAGACATTTACCCTCTCAGTTGTGTTTTATTTTGGTGTTCCTGTTATTGATGGTTTTTAGTGTCTCCATCTTTGCTTGGATAGGTCTGCTTTGTTTGTTGAGGTAAAGGAGATGTGTGAGTGGTGACTAATGATGTCTCATACTGGCCAGGCGTACCCAGATGGCAGCAGTAAGGAGAAGAGACGAGCAGCCATTGCCCAGGCTTTGGCAGGAGAAGTCAGTGTGGTGCCTCCATCACGTCTGCTGGCCCTGCTCGCACAGGTGAGGATCATCCTTCACACACACTGCGCTGTTCTTCTCAAAGCCGGGCATTGAGAGATCCTCGTGTTTTTTGTGTGCCCAGTCTCTGAAGTGGCAGCAGCACCAGGGCCTGCTGCCTCCTGGGATGACCATCGATTTGTTCCGAGGAAAAGCTGCAGTCAAAGATGTGGAAGATGAGCGCTTCCCCACGCAGCTCAACCGGCAGATCAAGGTACTCTAAACCTCCCTGAGCTTTTCTCATCATCCACCATCTTATCAGCAAGGATGAGGAATATCTCAAATCTGAAATCCTCAAATAATAGTGTTCCATTTGTCTCCAGGACCAGCTTCTAAATGAGCAGTTTTTCTGATATCATTAGTTTAAAAGAACCGAGCAGTGTTTGATAGGTAATGACTCTGAATGATGACAACATGCCTTTTATTCTTTCGTGATTTATCTGAGCTTTGCTTTAGAGAGAAACGACATCACGTCTGGGATTTGGCTCTTCTTGTAAAACAGCAGTTTCCTTTCTCCTTTTAATCCATTCGCTCTGAAACAGCCTCCTCGTCTTAACCAATTGCACGCGTCCAAACTTTCCCTCAGAGCCCCCATGTTGATTTCAAACGTTGCCATGACAACAAGGCTGTACGTCGTAGTTTTCCCTCTTTTATAGTTTTAAAATAGATTAAAAAAAAACAGCATTTAGGTCAGAGTAAAGCTTTGATGCATGATATCATTACATTAATAAACTGGTCCAATTAACATAAAGTTGTGCGCGTGGAGACGATGGAGAACGTTAGGTGTCACGCGTACGTACCCCACTCATCTGCACTATAACGCAGACAAAAGGTAAACACGAAGGCTGTCCAGATCAGATGCCCTTCCGCTTTAAGGAGGCTTCACGTGGAAAATTAACTGACATATTACGGAGGGACAAATCGACGGCACTAAAGTCATCAAAAGTCAGTCCTGAGCGATTCACCACGGACCCAGCTCTGCCACACTCAAGAGCGGCTCCGAACACCGGTAACTAAACCGAGACGTCTGCGCAGACTGACCGAGGGAAGCGTCTCTAAACCCGGCCACTCTCTGAGCGGCTCCAACACCGGTAACTAAGCCGAGGCGTCTGCGCAGACTGACCGAGGGAAGCGCCTCTAAACCCGGCTACTCTCTGAGCGGCTCCAACACCGGTAACTAAGCCGAGGCGTCTGCGCAGACTGACCGAGGGAAGCGTCTCTAAACCCGGCTACTCTCTGAGCGGCTCCAACACCGGTAACTAAGCCGAGGCGTCTGCGCAGACTGACCAAGGGAAGCGTCTCTAAACCCGGCTACTCTCTGAGCGGCTCCAACACCGGTAACTAAGCCGAGGCGTCTGCCGGCTAACAGAAACCCTGGTGTGGGGGCAGCGACACTTGTCATCTGCGCTGTTTGAAGAGAAAAAGATTCGCACAGCATTGCATTGTTACTGTCGGCTAATGATGGGTATGAATTTAAATGTTGGGTCAAAGTTTGGGACAACATGTAGTTCAGCTCATGTTGGAGGCGAATTATAATCATAAGCTAAAAACATGAACAATAGGCCCTGCTCAGTGAGGGCATGTTTATATGCAGCATGTACTGGCTCGACCAAATCAACAATCAATCCACCGAGAGCAAATCAAGTTTAACTGTTTGTTTACTTGTTCGGGACAGTGCATGTTAAATATATTTATTATGTTTGGTCCAAATGTTTTTAGTTCTGTTTATATTTCAAGGTTAATCATGTAAAACGTTAGTCTTGACGTTTTCATCTTTTAGAATCTTTAAAGTTCTTTCTTTTGTCCTCAAACAAAACAGTTTGGCCAAAAGTCGCATGTGGAGTGCTCGCGGTTCTCTCCAGACGGACAGTACCTGGTGACTGGGTCTGTGGACGGCTTCATCGAGGTGTGGAACTTTACCACAGGAAAAATTCGAAAGGTAACTTTTCTCTCGCCCCCCCCCCCCCCCCCCCCCCCCCTTTTTCTCAGTCAGCAGCTTTCACCACATACTTGCTGGATGCTTTGACGACACTTGACGAGGCTCTAAGTAACTTGTGTGCTTGTGATTGAATGGCGGAGGTTGTCACGTGGTGCTGATCAGCTGCCAGACACGTCACAGCAACACCACGTGACCACCTCTGAGGAAGAGGTTCTAGCTGAAACCGTCAGGTACGAAAACTAACACTAGGGTCAGTCCATGTCAGATCACCCAAAAAAATTGCATTTTTAAACCCCACCCCCTTCAATTTTTATAAAATTTGGTGTAAAGGTAATTCATGGCCAGAAAAGCCAGAATTTCAAATTAATCGGATCAACCGTTTTTGAGATATCGCAGTTTCTTTTTTCCACTTTTTCGCGAAAAAGGGCATATTCGCCTAACTTCAAATTGCTGTAACTCCGCAACCACTGGTCCAATTTTCAAGAAACTGGTATTTCTGTAAAGGGGAGACCACCATGAATCTAAATATGACATATGTTTTTGTATTTTGGTACTTTTTAGGTGGATGACCTTTGTATCTATATTTTGACCTTGAAATTGACACTGTAGGACACGCCCAATTTCTCTGACGCCAATAGGAAAAATGTAGCCCTATGTGTCAACTACAACATATAAAAAAATTGGAGGGGTTTTCTTTTTCATTTTCATGCAATACCAGGTAGAAGTTGACATACTCATTCCTCCAGACATCCATTCACTGTCCGTTCTGTACAATTCCATACATTTATACACACAGTGCCTCAGATTGATTTATTTCAAGATTTAATGTCAATCACAAACAAAAAGTCAATACAAATGTCAGTCTCATGTTCACTTTTTCTGATTTCTACTCCTTTTCAACAGGCCAGTTCAAACGGTGGTTAGAAATTCTGGGCGGGTCATTATGAGAAATACTGTAGTTTCTAGTTGAAGAAGATTTCAAGAGTGGAGCACTTATAACACAATGTACATTCGATTCAGGAATCCAGCAATAATCATCTCTTGATGGCCAGTAGAAGGTTTTAGCAGGTCCCTTAGGATGCATAGACTTTAACTTGTAGTCACCGAACTCTTCTGAGACTTCCTCCACCAAACCAATCCATGGGGCGTTATCGTAGCTGCAGCACACAAAGTTCTGAGGTCTAATAACTAGAGGTATATCACCACTGCCTTCATATTCATTACTAGGGTGTTCCTGAGCTGCTACCAAATCTGGGGGGCTCACCTGTTCACCGAGTTTGTAGACATGCATCTCTGTCATTGACATCTTATGGATAAATAAACATGTACAGAGTTAAATTGACCCAAGACCACCATTGATATTCCTGACAAATAACCATAACAGGAGGGTTAAGATTGGGTGATGCCACAGCTTGACGAGGTACAATTGTAGCTCTGTATACATCTTCTACACACTTCATAAACAGACTTCACCAGTAGTCTATAGGTAGGCTTACATTCCATCCAAATTTGCTCAAGTATGAAAAAGAAAACCCCTCCATTTTTTTATATGTTGTAGTTGACACATAGGGCTGCATATTTCCTAGTCTTCAACTAGAAACTACAGTATATCTCATAATGACCTGCCCAGAATTTCTAACCACCGTTTGAACTGGCCCGTAGAAAAGGAGTAGAAATCAGAAAAATAATCTTGAAATAAATCAATCTGAGGCACTGTGTGTATAAATGTATGGAATTGTACAGAACAGACAGTGAATGGATGTCTGGAGGAACGGGTATGTCAACTTCTACCTGGTATTGCATGAAAATGAAAAAGAAAACCCCTCCAATTTTTTTATATGTTGTAGTTGACACATAGGGCTACATTTTTCCTATTGGCGTCAGAGAAATTGGGCGTGTCCCACAGTGTCAATTTCAAGGTCAAAATATAGATACAAAGGTCATCCACCTAAAAAGTACCAAAATACAAAAACAAATGTCATATTTAGATTCATGGTGGTCTCCCCTTTACAGAAATACCAGTTTCTTGAAAATTGGACCAGTGGTTGCGGAGTTACAGCAATTTGAAGTTAGGCGGATGCGCCCTTTTTCGCGAAAAAGTGGAAAAAAGAAACTGCGATATCTCAAAAACGGTTGATCCGATTAATTTGAAATTTGAAATTCTGGCTTTTCTGGCCATGAATTACCTTTACACCAAATTTAATAAAAATTGAAGGGGGTGGGGTTTAACTCATCGGGTGAACTGAGATGGACTGACCCACTAAGGCCTGGCTATAAGAACAAAAGTAGCACCGTTTCAGATTAACCGCGAACAACGGCTCACAGCGATTAGGATGAGCCTTTAAAATTCTTTGGTGATTTTAGTCACGTTCAAGTGTTGATTAGGATGATAAATAAATGGCCTAAGTGTAACTGTTTATACGCAAGTCTACATTTTTTACCTTAACCAGTTTAAGAATAAGTTTGGACTAGTTTGTTGATCTGTGGTTTTAAGAAAGTTGTGGCTGTAGCTCATGATCCTCGGCACAAAGCTGCTCTAAATGAATCGACTCTTTCAGTTTCCGTTTGTCCAGTGGTCTGTCAAGTGTCTGAACTGCAGGTGGAACTCTTAAAATGATGATCGAGATATTAAGGAGGTTTTGAGTGGGCTGACATTGAACGTGCGTGGAATGTGAAGGCACTATACAAATATGCTTCCATTCCCTACTCGACACTGTCATTCCGTGTTTAACATGTTCTGAACTCGATCTTTGGTGCACGAAGTAAAATGCCTCTGTAAATGTGACCTGTATGAATTGATTCGAAAAGAACCCCGATTTGACTGCTCAATAGTAGGAACATAAAACGCCGTTTGAGAGCTCTGAACCACAAACCTGGAGACTCATTGATGATCCCATGTGTGCAGGACTTGAAGTACCAGGCGCAGGATAACTTCATGATGATGGACGACGCGGTGCTGTGCATGGGCTTCAGCAGAGACACGGAGATGCTGGCCACAGGTGCCCAGGACGGCAAGGTCAAGGTGAGGCCCGTCCACAGTTGTGCTTCTCTAATGATCATCGGGAGAGGACTCTGACGGTGAAACATGCTCCTACTGTACGCGCTCAGGTGTGGAAGATCCAGAGTGGCCAGTGCCTGCGGAGGTTTGAGCGTGCCCACAGCAAAGGCGTGACGTGCGTGAGTTTCTGTAAGGACAGCAGCCAGCTTCTCAGCGCATCCTTTGACCAGACCATCAGGTACAGCCTTTTGTTTGTTTCAGGCCAGGTCCCATGTGCAGACAGAGAATACTACAGCCTTAAAGATTAGAGTCACACATAGCAATGTAGAGATGAACTGGTTTTACGAGAAGGACGCTCTCCTCCAGAGCTACAGCCACCCAAAAAAACGACGGCGCTCAAACCCCTCCACCACGTTATGGTGGCAGCTCCAGGAGGGGAATCATAAAATCGCAATATTTATTTGAAAAAATGTGACCTAATCACAAGCGGTGTAGTGTATTCCATCCCATGTCAGGAGGAGTGCTGCGAAGTGAAAGTGAAACTCCACTCAATCCACCCAGTCTAGTCAACATTTAACGCGTCCACTGCAATCAAATAAAAGAGCAGCACGGAGAGCAAGACTGGAGACCCCGGGTGCACATCTTAATGGTCAGCAGACTTGACTGTGAGGTGCCTCCACAGGATCCATGGTTTGAAGTCCGGTAAAACACTGAAGGAGTTCCGGGGCCACAGCTCTTTTGTCAACGAGGCGTCCTTTACTCCTGATGGACACCACATCATCAGCGCGTCCTCTGATGGCACTGTGAAGGTGAGACCAGAGAATGACTTACTCACAAGCACCCTTTTTATTCCAAATGGGTTTTTATGTTGAGAAATGGCTTTTCAGTAATAAAAAAAAAAAAAAAACGGTAGAAAAAAGCACAGGTGCTCTAAAGGTATAAGTACACTTGAGCAGAACAGAGCTTCATGAAACCATACCATGACTGCCCCCTGGCAAACCTTGGGCAAAAAAATTGAATAGATGGGGACTTTTTTTTTTTAATTTTAAAGGGGAAAAAAATTGTGAAACAACCAATTTGCTTTCTTTAATGCTGTCCCTGGACCAACAGCAAAAAAAAAATACCTGTACGTCAACTTTTATTCCGATACCAGACTGGCATGGTTTAACAGTACCCAGCCCTAGATAACAGTAAAGCTAAAACCTCTGCCTTGACGGGACAGAGTTGTATTGTAATTATTGTGTGGACTGCCGTGATGTGGGCGTGCTTCGTTTCCACTTCATTTGACTGGAGAGTTGTGGATTGATCTGGTACTGTGCCTCAGGTGTGGAACGTGAAGACCACAGAGTGCACCAACACCTTCAAACCTCTGGGCTCGTCGGCCGGCACCGACATCACGGTCAACAACGTCATGCTGCTGCCCAAGAACCCGGAGCACTTTGTGGTGTGCAACCGCTCCAACACGGTGGTCATCATGAACATGCAGGGACAGGTAGGTCTGCAGGCAGTACAGACACGGGTTCTCCCTCAAGGGCTCCAGATGAACATCTAGGGTTTTTCCATCTAGATGCATCAGGACATCGTTTAGGTGCATTACTTTAAAAAATCTCAATGCGTTTTTTCAATTCATAACCAACCTATGTATGTATTGCCAATACAATTTCCGTAAACTAATTTGACACTGAACTTTTTATTTTAACAATAGACCGCTCTAGAAACACTGTTATAGCTGCTAATAAAGCAAGGACATTAAGACTCATAGTAAACAGGACATTAAATAGGCTACGGTTTATGCTTCAGGGAAGATCTTTATGCAATAGGATCAAAGTGATCGTCTCAACGGATGCAAAGTGAGGAAAGACGGAGTGAAATGTGAAAGTATAAAATCAAAGTCCTCCCCTGTTTAACCAGAAAGTCCTCTTAGTTTGCACGATGAGGAGAGCAGGAGCAGGATTTTCAAAAGTAAAGGCCATTGATTCCTCCTACATTCATACATTAGCTTGTTTAAATGTGTCAAAGTGCTCCAGCTACGGATCCCATATCAGATGAAAATCATCTACCCTTTCTCGATTTTTTTTTTCTCCAATTGGACATGTTTCATTACATCATGTTCCAGTCTTTTTAAATGCACCGAGACAAATTTAGTAACAGTTTTTTGTTTGTTCAGACTATGATTTTAATAAAATAGTTGATTGAAAAGATAAAGGGGGCGACAGTGGCGCAGATGGTAGAGCGGGACATCTCATGATCGGAAGGTCGGGGGTTCGAATCCCGCCTCCTGAAGGTGCAGATTGTCGTTGTGTCCTTGGGCAAGACACTTCACCCTCCTTGCCTCCAGTGTCTGCATGCACTGGTGTATGAATGAGAGTGTGAATGGGTGAAGCCCCTTATGAGAGACCAACAGGCCCGGTTAGAACCATGAGGCCGTCCTTCTGTGGACCCACCACCTGCAGGGGGCGCCATAGGGGCTGGTGCAGCTCCAACAGCTGCCCCCACGACCCGGCAACGGACAAGTGGGAGAAAATGGATGGATGGATGAAAAGATAATATTTATGTACCAGCAGAAGAAAAGTACTAAACTAACCAGGAAAAGCCTTCCCATCCTTACGCTTATTTTTACGGGCCATTTGTTTACTGATTGCTCTTTTCAGTTTGATGTTATAGTGTTCTTTTTTAGTTTCCTTCTATTTCTTTTTAGTTTTAAAAGTACAATCTGCGGTCTCCCTGAGATCTGAGAGGACGCGCGTGTGCCGTTGTCTAACTTGTGTCCGGTCCGCAGATCGTGAGGAGTTTCAGCTCTGGAAAGAGGGAAGGTGGAGACTTTGTGTGCTGCACGCTGTCGCCCCGAGGAGAGTGGATCTACTGCGTGGGTGAAGACTTTGTGCTGTACTGCTTCAGCACGCTCACGGGGAAACTGGAGAGAACGCTCACGGTCAGTGCAGCACTGGGACTCTCCGAGACGTTTGTTTGGAATAAAGGAGAAACCCCGGATCTAAAGTGTGATTATTTTGTGCGTCCTTAGGTCCATGAAAAAGATGTGATTGGCATCGCCCACCACCCACACCAGAACCTGATCGGGACCTACAGCGAGGACGGCCTGCTCAAACTCTGGAAGCCTTAAACACGAGCCGATTCTGTGGACTTGACTCTACTTTGGTTTTTCAGTTTGGCTTTTTTTTTTTTTTTTTAAGTACATTTCTACTTTTTAACATTGATGATGAAAGCTGTGTTTATTATGTCTTTATATTTTCAAATACGTTTAGCTTTCAGTTTCTCTGTATTAGGCCTGCACAAAAGAAATGAAATGGTCTGCGAAAGTTCAGGAGACGACTAATGTTGTGCCCGAGGACAACCTGAATATACTGCAGGACCAGTTCATTTGAGCGTCCTCCTTTCAGCCCAAACGGAAGACTCTCAAATCCCCCATCACTCCGAATGAACCAAATGATTCCTGTTAAATAAATACTCACCTGCTTGATGCGGCAGAAGATGATGCCGTTTCTCAATCTTTTATGAGATTTAGATATTTTTTACGTTGGCGTTTCGTGGTAATCCGCCTCAGAACAGTCTCGTCTCCCTCTCTTGTCTATCAGGTTCGGACCACTGGAGCAGAAGCATCTCCGTCTGCTTCCATTCTTACTGAATAGGAATCTCTAGCGGTCACTAGTCTTTCTGGATTGGCTCCACGGTTGCTTTAATTAATGCAAATGTACAAATAGTTTAAGGTGCAACAATCACAGCAGTATCTCCTCTGTATGGTGTGATGGAAGTAAAAGAAAATGAGTAAGGGGTGATGTGAGGAATGACGGGGCTACTAAAAATATTTATCCTAAATTTAAAAGAAAACAAATATGCAAATTGTACCTTGATTTATTATTTTACTAACTAAATTATGAATAATATGTAATGTAAAGCGTCTTTGAGTGTCCAGAAAAGCGCTATATAAAACTGATGCATTATTATTATTATTATTAATATGTTTTCTTTGGATTAGGCACATATTGCCGCGGTTTACGAACTTATTGTTTTGGGCTGTTTCCAACTTGATGTTGAAGGTTGCAGACCATCAGCTTCAATACTCAGTGTTCCACAGTGATGGGTCGGTCGCGAACGAGTCGGTACAAAGAGCCGGCTCTTTTACGATGATCTAGATCTCTACAAACTTAAACTAATCCATAAATGTAGTCAGTACATCTCTAGCTTTTAGCCACTTCTTAAATATGAAAGATCCATCTCATATTTTCGGTTTTATGGTTAGATACACGTCGTAATGTCGGCCTTTTCCACATGTGTATGAGCACATTATAAAAGCAACTGAAGCAGAAGTACAACAAGAGTCCAGGCTAAAGTTTGGACTTCAGTGATGTCTGGAATCTGTATTCCTCTCAGTGCGAGGCTCCAGCAGCGGAGCTGACACGGGGGTAAATAAAAAAAAAGAGTATATATGTACCAGCCTTAAAAGTGCGTGCGTTGCTATAATAAACAATGGCTCCACCACCTGGAAAAGTCAACTTTGATTCCTGAAGACAAAACACCACTATAAGCAGGGCCGTTTCAAGATATTTGGGGGCCCTAGGCCAAACAGCGAAGTGAGGCCCCAAATCCTCCCTCAGGAAATTGTTTTAAATTCAGAAGGGATTCCTTGTATTCTGGTGCATTTTAAGTCATGAATTACTCTGTAGTGCTACACAAAGTGGCCACAACAGCGTAGTAAAGGACACAGTGTCTTCAATGAGGCATCGTTATTTTTGTCAAGGCAAAAACAAGGTTAAAAAGTATAATTATTCATATTCTTATCATTCTTTAGAACTGTCTTCTCTTATTTGCAGAGTAGTGTTTTTTTCTTGAACTATACAATTTATGTTGAATTAAAAGAAAGGTATTAAAATGGTGTACAACACGAACTATTTTAAGAACATTGTACAACAAGGATTTTTTTTGTCAAGGAATAACCATCCAAAATTAAGAGATTTAGCAACGCTTGCGGACTTCAGCTCGCACAAAAGCAGTGACCAAATCCTCCATGTTCTATAACCTCTTAATGTTGTGCTCTATTGATATACGGGCCAGTCCTGTCAGTCTTTCTCGGCTCATGGATGATCTGAGGTCAGACTTTATCAGTTTCAAAGCTGAAAAGCTTCTCTCTGCAGAAGCTACAGTGACAGGAGGAAAGAACTTCACGACCCGTAATGCCACAGACATTGGGGGCCCCCTTCAGCTGGGGGCCCTAGGCAGCTGCCTACCTTGCCTACCCCATTGCAACGGCTCTGACTATAAGCCAATATCACTTCATTATGGCAATGGAACAACATATATTCTGTTATTATTAATTTCTTTCTTGATTATAGTTGTTTTGTGCAGGGAGTTGTCGAAAAGCTCAGTTAACAAGACATGAATCAAAACCTCTCCTAAATTTAAACTGTATTGTAAAAACACGAAGAACCATTTGGGAGCCAAAAGAGCCGAAAAGCCCATCACTACTCCATAACGATCCATGCTTTGAACAGCTGGGACATGTATCATTGTACTTTGTAGCTCTTTTACTTCTTTTTATGCTGCACTTAATGTGGTCTCTGCTGCCATCTACTGGCCATAGTAGACGGGGAAATAAAGTGTAATTTTAATCTCAGTTTGTAGAACAGGATTCACCTGAATCTTTTCGAAAATCCAAAGTTATAAAATCAATGTATTTTCATTGTTAAAATAAATGTTTTCGAAATCCTGATTGAGGGAAAGGATTATGAAATGTTTTTCCTGAACTCAGAGATGTTACTACAAAACAGAAAATATTTAAATCGCCATAATCGCGAGGCTAGATACTAGGCTAACTATGACGATTGTCAATCAAAGCTCCATATTTTTTTTTTTTTATTGCAATAAGTATACAATGTATACCAGGGGGTATAACATAATTGTACAATTATACATTTACAAATATATTGTAAATTGAACCAATGCTGATTGATGAGCCTTTTTGTTATCAGAACCTTCCAGAATCTTCATATAAGAGAGCGTATCACTATAAAAATGTGTAAAGTTGGGTTTCTGCTTGGAATATTTACATTTGTGGATATAAAATTTGGACAAAAGGATAAGTAAGTTAATAACAAAATAAATGTCTTCGTTCTTTTGTTTTCTGAAGAAACAAAAAACATAATTTTTCCACATATTTTGAAGAGTTTTCGCTTTAGTCATCTTTTCCCCGACGTCACTGCGTGCGTCACGTGTATCTCGCTGGAGGAGGAGACAACATTTCATTTCCTCACAAGTTTTTATTTGTAGCAGAACGATTTCTTCCCGGATTTATTCCACCCTACTGTGGTAAGTGTCTTCTAAATGTATCAAGTCAATGTATTAGCTTTAAAGCTCCATTTCAATGACGCTGTAAATGTGACGCAATTTCTTATCACAAAGGTCAGATTTGGAAACCAAACAGGAAATGTGCTCTCGGTGTAGAAACCGCGTCCATTTAGTTTTCTGAGAAGGTGAGATCTAATGGACAAGTAAAGGTCTCATTGTTGAACACTAACAGTTTGGTCCTTGTTGCGTTTGTTGGCGATGGGTCGTGTCCTGATCTCGTGACCTGTCAGCAGGTGATACCGAGGGCGGGTGCGCTCTGCCTTCAGATACGGGAGAGTAGACTTAAGGGTAAATTCATGTAATGGCTTAATTTTTTTTTCTGGTCTAAAACTCTGGGATTTGGACCTGCTCTGTGTCCAGTGCTAAAAGACACACGTCCGCGGCGCAGCTCTGATGGTACTGGGACACATACGTGTTAAAAAAAGACAGATGTAAGGTGCATTACACTACATCTGTGTCTAACTCTTGTTATATCTCTCTGACACACACTTCTCCTCACATACACACTATCTGTGTCTAACACTTATTTATACCATACCTTTGTTTTTTCTTTAATATGCTGCATTGCTGGGTTGCAGGTGACATCACAGCATTCCAAAGGCCAATACTATTATATGGTATTATTATTGTATTTTTGAGGAAATGTTTGTACACTTGTACAGAGGGACCATGGAGTGTAAATCTAAGTTACCTATGTAACTATAGTTCTACGAAAGGTGTGCGCCGCCCTTAGGCTGCGCTATTGCATATCTCTCGGAAGCGCCAGCTTCCCGCCCTGAGAGGATCAAAGAACTGACCGCTCCAATCATCCTTGGGGGTCCATAACCCCTGTGCCCTATAAAAGGGGGACTCTCCCTTCAATCGTCTCCTTTGAACTCAGCCATCGAAGAGAGGTCGTGCCTGCTGGGCCCGTAGCTAAGGGCGGCGCACACCTTTCGTAGAACTATAGTTACATAGGTAACTTAGATTTCTACGTCAATGGTGTGCTTGCCCTTAGGCTGCGCTATTGCATAAAGCAACGCGCAGCCGTGGCCGACCAATGTACTCCCAGCAGGCATGGACTCGCACGATTGGAGCGGGCCCGGGGCAACGCCATGCGTCCCAGGGAGCGGCTAAACGCTCACTAGGTAGCAGGGGCCCACGGGCAGAGTAAGGGGCAACCAATAGCCGTTAACAACGCCAGCGGTTCTCACCCAGACAAAAAACCAATGGGGGACGTCCGCACTAGCCGCCTCTCCCAAGAGCGCTAGTGCAGACCCACCCTTGATAACGAGGGTGCCCAAAGCCGCCTCTCCCAAGAGCGCCGGTCACCCGAAGAATAAGAGTGTACGTCCAGTTCGGCCAGGCCGCCTCTCCCAAGAGCGCCTGAAGCACCGAACCAAACCAAACCAGGTCATCCCTTCCCGGACCCACCCTGGGCTCGGGGGGGGATTCACGACCGTCCACCACCCAAAACAATGTGGGCAACTGAACCCGCAGCAACGTCCTGCAGATAAGACTGCACAAACGTTGAAGAGGACGACCAAGAGGCTGCCATGCAGACCTCCTCAATCGAAGCGCCACGGAGTAGTGCCGTAGAAGCCGCCACTCCACGTGTGGAGTGAGCCCTGACCGCTGTCAGCGGAGGGAGTCCTTGTGCCTCATATGCAGTGCGGATGGCAAGGCATATCCAGTGGGCCAAACGTTGAGAGGACAATGGGGCACCCTTGTTCCTTACCCCAAAGCCCACGAACAACTGATCGGAGCGTCTGAAATTGGCAGTCCGTTCAAGATAGTGACGTACCGCCCTGATCGGGCAAAGGCGGTGTCGTCGTTCATCCCCCACCGACGCATGCGGAGGGGGAAAGAAGGGTCTAATTCTGATCACCCTCGACCTGAAGGCGGATGTAATGACCTTCGGCTGAAAAGCCGGGTTGGGCCAGAGTTCCATCAACCCATCACCCTCAGGCAGGGACATGCAGGAGGGGTGCACAGAGAGCGCACAGAGATCACCCATCCTCTTAGCCGACGTAAAGGCTAACAGGATCGCAGTCTTGTAGGACAGACAATCCATCCCTGCCTGGCGAATGGGTTCAAATGGGGGTCCCGAAAGGCCCTCCAGTACAATCTGAAGGTCCCAGTTTGGGACCGGGCGGCGCACGGGCGGTCTAAGCCTACGAACGCCCTGGAGGAACCGCTTCACCAAAGGGTGACTGCGAGCAGTGTGAACTCCGAACCCCACATGCCCAGTAACAATGGCCGCTGCAAAAACCCCTAGGGTCGCAGCGGCCCTCCCTTTCTCCAGTAATCCCTGGAGAAAATTGAGTATGTCCTGTATGGAACAGGATATAGGGTCTAGGTTCCTCTCTGAACACCAGTCAGAGAAAAGGCGCCAACGGACCCTGTACGCTCTGGTTGTAGACGGGGCCCGAGCACCCTGAATTGTGGCAACAACTGAGGGGGGGAGGCCAAAGTTCAGCAACTTCCCCCTTTCAGCCTCCAGACCACCAGCCTGCGTCCCAGTATCGGGCGCGACAGAAGAGCTCCCCCTGCCTGAGTCAAGGCGTCCGATCTGTCCGGGAGGGGCCACGGATCCCCTTGTGCCATGGACACCACGTCGGGGTACCACCTGGCACTCGGACTGTCTGGGGCTATGAGCAGGATGAGTGCGCCCTCTGACCTCACTCTGTGGAGCAGAGGCGCAATGAGGCGCAGGGGAGGAAACGCGTAAAGCAGGCCGGACGGCCATGGTCGATGAGCCATGGCATCCACGCCGAGAGGAGGCCCGTCTGTTGACCTGAGCGAGAACCAAAGTGGGCACTGTGCGTTCTCTGCATTGGCGAAAAGGTCGGCCACCGGTCTGCCGAACCGGAGCCACACCTCCGCCGCGACCTCGGGCGCCAGGCCCCATTCGTCCCGTAAGGCGCCCCCTCTGGACATCCTGTCCGCGCCGACATTGCGGGCTCCGGGAATGTGGCGCGCTTTCAGAGAGGCTAGGTGAGTGCTTGCCCAGTTGAGCACCTCCGCTGCCAACCTGTGCAGAGCGGGTGACCTGGTCCCCCCCTGCCTGTTCAGGTAGGCCACCACTGTGGTGTTGTCTGACCGAACCAAGACGTGGTGACCCCATAGATGAGCAGCAAAGTGTAGGAGGACTTTCTGCACCGCTTCCATCTCTAGGAGGTTGATGTGTCTCGGAGGCGGGGGCCAAACACCGCTCGCCGTGAGATGGCCCATTACACCGCCCCAACCGGTCAGGGAGGCGTCCGTGAACACCTCTGTGTAATGGAGCACGTGGCCCATTGGGACCCCCTGACGGAGGCGCTCCGGGTCCAACCAGAATTCTACGTCGGACCTTGCGGCGGGGGACAACCGTGCCGACCTCACGTCCGTCCCTCTGCGGGACTCGAGGCGTGAGAACCAGCGTTGGAGACCTCTCATGTGCAGCAGCCCCAGTCGAACCACTGGGTGGGCTGACGCCATCATGCCGAGCAGGGAGCGGATTTGTCGCGGTGCAACCCACGGGCCATCCAACACCCGCTGTCCCAGATCCAGAATCACTGACTGCCTTTCCAGGGAGAGGGAGGCCCTCATGTCCCTGGAGTTCAAGCGTAGACCCAAATAGCCCAAATCTTGGGTCGGAGACAGTCGACTTTTCTCCTGATTTACGACCAGTCCCAGCCGAGAAATGTGCCTCAGCACCTCGGCCGTATGGGCTTCGGCCTCTTGTGGGGAGGAGGCCAGAATAAGCCAATCGTCGATATAAGTCAGGATTCTGAGACCTCGACGACGAAGCGGTTCTAGCGCTGCCTCCACACACTTGGAGAAGGTGCGTGGAGCCAGGGAGTAGCCAAATGGGAGGCGGCAATACTCGTAGCATTTGTCCCCGACTGCGAACCGGAGAAACTTCCTGTGCGCTGGGGCAATGGGGATGTGGAAGTATGCGTCCATGAGATCCACTGAAGTCATCCAATCTCCGGGTCTGACGCATTGCAGCAGCTGCTGCACCGTGAGCATGCGGAAAGGCCTCTTCACAATGCAGTGATTGAGAACCCGCAGGTCCAGAATGGGCCGCACACCGCCGCTCTTTTTGGGAACGAGGAAATACGGGGAGTAAAACCCCGTCCTCGCTCTGATTGGGTCCACCTCTGCTATGGCACCGCGCTGTAGTAGAGAAACCACTTCCCTTGTGAGGGCGGCGCTCTCGGCTGAGTTGCGTAACCTCGTCTTGAGGATACCGCGAAAGCCAGGAGGTCTCCGGGAGAATTGTAGGGCGTATCCCCTTCTGAGCATCCTGTCCAACCAGGGAGCTCCGAGAAGCCCTGCGCTTTCCCAGATTTGGTAAAACTCTGTCAAGGGTCGTACCACGACACTGAATAAGAGCGGGGAAACGGGCCCGCCCACCGGCTCCGCTCTCGGCAGTGCGCCGCGGCGTGGGGGGCCCTGCTCGAAAGGGCAGACGCTCCCGGGAGAGAGCAGACTCATCGGTCGAGAGAGGAGTGCGCTCAGATCTACGCCGCTTGGCGGGGATTCCCAGCGGGGGCGATTGAGAGCGTGGGGGGAGTGTACGGGAAGAGGTTCTACCTACTGACCTACACCGTTGCCCCGCGGCTTTTAGAAAAACAGACTGACGAGCTGTAAAAGCATGGGGCAATGAAGTGCTTGACAAACTGTCATAACGCCGTTTCTCTCTCCCACACCTCAGTGGCAGAGAGTTAGAACGCGGAGCAGGGCACTGAGCAGCGGCAGCAGAGCCAATCACAGGCCTGCTCCTACTCGAGCCACCTTTCTCCCCCAGGTCCGTTGTCTTAGAGACAGTCGACCAATCACCGTCGAGGAACCGTACATTAGGTCTGGACCTCGCCGTCATAGCAGCATTAAGCTTACATTGACTCATGTAAGACGGTGCGCTCGCTGTAAACACAGCAGAAGTGTCACGGGGAGTGGCTCGTGCACGCGCTCGAGTGCGAGAGTCAGAGCGTGTTTCGCACACGGCCTTGACAGGCAGCAGAGTGGAGTGACAACGAGAGTTCAGCGGAGCCTCCTGAGCCTCGCTGACTTTAACCACTTTCCCACTCCGAGTGGCAATAGGCAAACTCGTAATGCTTTCAGCATGAAAGGAATACGAAGCAGGCTCTTTAGTGGAGTAACGGGCCGAGCGGCCTTTATTCACATTTTTAACCCCCCCTCTTCCTGCTCCTCTCCTGGAGCCCGGAGCGGGACGGCGGTCACGTCTCGGGCTGGGATCATCGCTGCGCTGACGATCCGGACCCTGGGGGCGTCGAGGAGCTGCACGCGAAGAGGAGGCGGGGCCACAGCGAGGAGGAGATCTGCCTCGTCCACCTCGATCCAAGCGCCGTCGTGAAGAGCCCTGTTCGCGCTGAGGGCGAAAATGCCGGGCCAACTGCGCTGAAGCTTTGGCGGCGGTCTCCAGGCGATCCACCATAGCCTGAATGCCGGGTCCAAAGAGGGAGGACTGGTCGAGTGGCAGGCTGAGCAGACTGCGTTTATCAGCCTCCTTTAACGTGGACAACCCCAGCCAAAGATGGCGGCAGCCGACCTGCGCAGCGCACATGGTCCGACCACCGTCGAGGGCAAGGGCTTGCGACATGCGAGCGAAGGTCGCCGTGGTGGTTTCAGCTTCCACAATCTCATCATGAGAAAGCTGGTCACGGCCGCGGACCAGTTTGTCCAGAGAGGCGGTGAGCAAGGCCATATTGTTTGCTAGCGCCACGACCTGTGCAGCGTTAGCATAACAGCGGTTAAGGATGGAGGCGGTGAACCTATCCCGCTCTGAGGGAAGGTCCACTCTACCGCCGGGCCAGAGAGAAGAGGACGGGAGCAGGGACATTCTTATCCCGTCCTCGATGGTGGGGACGCCTTTCGGTTGACTCCAACCCTCCACCGTAGCGTACACACCGTACGCGAGGGCCGGTGTACGGGCGGAGTAGGGACGTTCCCAGTCACGCCTGGCGTAGTGGAGGAGCGAGTCCACGCGAGGGGCTACCACCACCGGGCGCTGCCTGTCGCGGGCGTTCCCAAACAGGTCGCGGAACAGGTCCGACGCTGGGGCTGGAGGTTGAGGAGGCATCTTCAGCTCCATTCGGGCCGCAGCAGAAGCGATGAGGCCGGGGAGGCGATCCATGGGATAGCGCTCACGGGGCTGCACATCCTCAGTGAAGATGGAGAGCGCATCTTCATCGAACAGGCGTTGCTCATCGTTTTCATCGCCAGCAGCCCAATCCCTTCTAGGAGCGGGCGAAGGCGGCGGGCTCCTCTCCTGCATCGGGGAAGCAGGAGGCGGGCTCCGCTCCCGCACAGGGGGAACTGGAGCCAGGGAGTCACTCGAAGCATCCGAGTCCTGATCGGATATCTCCGGGGAGGCAGGAGCCAGAAAGGCGCGACGCCGCTCGCGCTCCTCCCGGGGGAGCGCGAGGCAGGCGGCGCAGTCTTCAGCGGAGTGGCGCCGGCCCAGGCACAAGAAGCAGCGGACGTGCTGATCCTGAGCGAGGAGCGGCGCCGCGCAGGAACCGCACACCCGTAGCTTGACGCCGGAGGGCGACGGGGTTTCAAGCGCTGGAGTGCGGTGAGTTATTTTTCTTCTTCCTTCTTGTTCAGATCCAGATCTCAGAGTAAGCTGAGAGAAAAAGGAGACGATTGAAGGGAGAGTCCCCCTTTTATAGGGCACAGGGGTTATGGACCCCCAAGGATGATTGGAGCGGTCAGTTCTTTGATCCTCTCAGGGCGGGAAGCTGGCGCTTCCGAGAGATATGCAATAGCGCAGCCTAAGGGCAAGCACACCATTGACGTAGAACAGTGACTGATATTAATGACCATTTTTCTAATTCATACATTTTCTTTTGAGCTATGACTTGTGAAAGTGTAATGTTGTTAATAGGAGAAACTGGCTCCTGCCCCCCGCTGGGTCCTGTGACATCATCACATTCTAGAACCTGCAACCCAGAAATTGACTTTCCAAAGTTCTAAGAACGATTTCTTAAATTAATCAAGACACAAACACACACAGGAATCTCTAGCGTTGTGAAGTCTGTTGTGAAGTCTGTCTTTGCTATCCCCACTCGTGGCCCAGTTGTAGCAAAGGTATTATTTGATTTGACACCATCTCTGTAGCCAACAAATGTAGTCATTTTGTGTAAAGGTTTTGAGAGTCAAAAGTTCAGTGGCTGTGTTTACATGGTTCGAAAAATCTGAAATCAGATAACCCAATAATCAGATCTGATGTGTTTACATTCACATCAGAAATCAGAGAATCCAAAGCTCCGGGTTCTACCTAAGCCAGTGCAGATATGGCGTTCAAGGAGATGAGGCCTCTGATGGTGTTGTTTTTAAACTGCTTGATAAATAAAGTTGGATTGGAAAATGATCCTGGACGATGGCCCTAGTGTCAGACGTGGGCGTTAGCATGTCGTTATGAGCGATTGTGGCGGAGCTTCGAATCACAGTTTGAAACGATCACTCCACTGTGACATAGATCTAATGGCAAAGTATCACTACAGCCACTTTCACAGTGTTCCTGGGTTCTTCTGTAGTTTAAATAAAACCACATCCTGTTTAATATGGTTGCCATTCAAATAGGGACTTTTTCTAAACGTGTGTGATTGATCTTTAGTCAGTTGTCGTAGGTTGTCTTTATTTTCCTCTCACTGGATGCTACTTTCGTACTCATGTAAACCTAAAGCTTTTTGGCCTTCAGTACAGTGTAAATGAGAAAGACATTGTTTTCTTTAGAAGCGCAGCAGCTTTACTGTTGTAAACATGGAAAACCCCTGTCAGGTTCAACATCGCCCTATAGATAAAATAGTTTGAGATGGGGTGGGCCATATCGTATCGTATATAGTTATCATGATATAATTTTTTGATATCAGTATCATTTTTTATATCGTTGTGGACACGATATAATTTATGCTACGCTCAGCTCCAATCAGAGCAGCATATACACTAGTAGATCATATTTACGAGGAAATGAGTATGCCGTTAAAAAACCCCCCGAATGAAATATCACTGAATTAATCTTCCCAATAGGTGTGAGACTGGGATTTTAAAGTAATTTGTCCATGGTCAAATATATTGTTATAGTGATAGATTTTAAGCCATATCGCCCTGCCCTACTTGGAGATCAATTCTGTGTTCCTAAAAGAACAAAATGACGGGAAGTCTCAAGCTAAGACTTTCAAATCCCAAAGAGCAAAACCCAGGGGGTCTAAAACTATGACACTTCTTAGAGATTTCACAAGAGCAAACATGTTTTTTTAAAAATGGGAAACTCTTTGGAACCACCTTTTGATATTGTTTTTGACGCGTGTAAAGTCCCCATTGATTTCCATGTTCTAGCAGACCTGGAGCCGCCTCTAAACAGGGCTGAAGCGCAGAGGTAACAATGGGAGTCTGGCATCACCTGTTCTGTGGTCTGTTTTATCAGGGGCAATGGAGGAGCCCGTGCTACCCTCGTGATGACCCATTAAACACCACATGGCATTGGACGGACGAATGAAGCGGCTTCTGTTGCAATGCACCACGGTACTGCTGTGTGCAGGTCAGTGGCCTTTAATTAAATAACTAATATTTTTATTGAAACAGATTGCTGCATAACATGATAATTTCAGTTCGAAGCGTCATTCCGGGGTTTCTTGTTGTTTAATCAGAATATTTTCAAATCCCATTGTTGTTTGTTATTGATGGCAGAACTTTCTGTTTTGTAACGTTTGGGTCGACAGCGGCACAGATGACAGAACAGGCCGTCTTGTGACCCGGGGGTTGGCGGTTCGAATCTCTGTTCACTCTGTCGTCGTAGGGTCCAAACTCCACACAGGAAGGTCCCACCTGGGCTGGCAATCAAACCCAAAACCTTCTGTGAGGAAAGCGCTCGAACCGCTGTGGCACCACACTGCTTTTAGTCGACGTTCTAAAGCAGAAGTGAATTCATAGTTACTAGGACATTGCATATTAAAGGCATAAACAACTTTGTATTGGAAAAAAACAGTTAATATTAGTGTGTATTTGACCTTTGCTTTCCATCCCAGTGGCCTCTAGGATGCTCCAGGATTCATTTTATTTCAGTTTTTGTTTTGTTTATTTTTTTGTAGGTTTTCTACAATGAAAATGTACCTGTAACCATGGACACAGACTCATCAGCAGTGAAAACCTACCAGAAACCCTAAAAAACATATGGTCCAGGAGCATTCACAGGCCACTGTGATGGAAAGTAAAGGTGCCCGTACAGCTGCTGGTTCACTGAAAGGTCAAATACACATGAATACACCTTTAACTTTACAGTTTAAGCGTACAATATGCCAGTCAGTCAAAAGGCCATTTTTCATCTGTTTTAGTTGATGATGATTTAGGCAGAAGTGTCCTCATTGTGAACACGGCTTTTTCCAACAGCATCCATGATCTTTGCATTGAGGTTGTTCATCAACATGCTTTCTGCGTTCATACGGCCACTGTGCTGTCAGACGGCGCCTATGGCAGAACCTATTCTGAAACAGACATAAAGAGACACTTCCACAATCCCACCAGTTGTCCCTAAGGTCCTGATCAGAGCTAGTGCAACCTTTTCTTCCTACTAAGGATGTATCGTGTCATTTCTATGTCGACGATGTCCAGTTGTATTGTTCTTTTAACAATGCTGAGTTCCATCGTCTGTCACTGTTCTGAGAGTGTGTGTCCTCCATCAAAGACTGGCTGGCCACTAACAACTAGCAGATAAATTCAAACAAGACTGAAACGCTGATCTTTGCTCCAGACCACAAGATCCCGCTGATCAAACAGCACCGTGGCTCTCTTGGCTCCTCTGTTTAATCCAGCCTCAGAAACCTGGGGCTTGTGTTTGACCAGGCCATTTTGCATAAGATTCTATCTATGCAAATAACATGCTACATTAAAACAAATGTTAACTATGGCAAAAGCCTAGTTTTAGTAGAACAAAATCAACAATTGTAGCAATACAGTGCAAAAAACATAAACAACAGCAACACGGCAACGGGGCTCTGAGCTGAACTGTTCCGGGCCCCACTTTGGGCACCCCTGATATAGACTCTGTCTGATTTGGCCTGATTTTATTAATTTTTTTAGGTCTAGTCCCACCCCAGTCTTTCTCTCCACCGGGCGGTACTTGGAGGCATGTGTATCTTCTGACTTGTGTGTTCTTCCTGTGTAGGTGTGTGGGCGCTTCCTGCTCCGCTCAATCTGACTGTGTCCAGTTTCGACTTCAGACACACGCTCCGTTGGACGGAGGCTCCCGACTCCCCCCCAAACCTCACCTATCATGTTTATGCCATGTAAGCCACGCACTCCATGACACTGACATGTTTTTCATCATCATCTGACTCTCAAGGGAAATAGAAACTAGAAAAGACAAAAGGTCCTTCTCAAGAGGTGAATTTGGAGCTGTGACTTAGCTTTCTCGACAGTTTTCGGAAACTTTCTATTGGAGATTTTGCTCAGAAATTTGTTTTTTTCATAAAGTAAAACTAGTGTTTCCTTTTCAAGTATGACATATTTCTATATATTCTGAACCATGATGTGGAGAGTCCTTCTTTTGACCAGACATCTTTCCCAGTCAGTACATGAAAACATGTTCTGACTGGGGAACTTTAATGGCTCACATTTGAGACAAATGAATTGAATGCTTTTCAATGCCACCACTGTCAATAAAAGGTCGAAAGAGGTGGCGACCAGCAGGACGCTCTCGGCTGAAGTCAAACTGAGGAGAATCGAAGTCACGTACACTCTGTATGTGCGGAGCAGCTGGAACGGGTCCTACTCTCCACGATCCCATAAAGTCAAATTCACACCCGACATGGACAGTGAGTAACGCTCTACTCCCATCATCACAAGATTTCTACACTTTATTTCACAGTTTTCATGTTTGTTATCTCAGGCCACAGCATGCAAGAAATGTTAGATACGTGTTTTCTGTCCTCAGTTAAGCACCAAGTCTCTATATGAAAAGTTTGGTTCACAATAAGAAAGCATCATTTCACTGTGAGAGACATTTAACACTAGGTCCTTCCTCTGCTCTGCGTGCTTTTGATCTGCATGATGTGCACGTCAATGAGGCGCCTACACAGAATTATATTCATAAAAAATTTACGCTTATTTGGATATTATGTTTGCCTGGATATTTGATTCGCCGGAACTTTACGTTGTCTTATTTACTGCTCTGTTTTATTGCCTTAATGTTTGTTGCAGCCCTATGAGGCAACTCCTGTTGTGATATTGGGCTATACAAAACCATTGATTGATTTTGATTGAAAAAATACACTTGAAACCACCAGTTATTTTACTAATAATATTATGTTACACATTTGACCAATAAAGTAATATGTTGAGTATTATTTTAAGATTTATTTATTTAGGCCATGAGGCCGTTTCAAAAAGATGAAACCCTACTCTAAAAACCCGCTCTAATATCTATGAATGCAGGTACAGTTGTGCTCAAAGTTTACACCCTGGAAGAATTTTTGATTTTATTTGCCCATTATTCTAAGAATATAAAGGATAACACACACACTTTTTTTCACTCATTGTTAGTGGCTGTGTGAAGCCATTTATGGTCAAAGAACTGAGTACCAAAATGACCCTGATCAAAAGTTTACACACCCCACTTCTTAATACTGTGTATTGCCCCTTTAACATCAATAACAGCTTGGAGTCTCTTGTGGTAGTTGTGGATGGGCTTCTTTATTTCCTCAGATGGTAAAACTGGCCATTCTTTTGGCAAAAATCCTCCAGTTCCTGTTAATTCCTGGGCTGTCTTGCATGAACAGCACATTTGAGCTCTCCTCAGAGTGGCTCAATGATATTGAGGTCAGGAGACTGAGATTAAACTAACGGGACCTTCACTTTATTCTGCTGGAGCCAATGAGAGGTCTACATGGCCTTGTGCTTTTGATCGCTGTCACATTGGAACGTCCAAGTGCGTCCCATGTGCAGCTTCCAATGCAACATTGATCTATGAGTGAGAAAAAAAGGTTTGTGTGTTATCATTCCTGTTCTCTGAAAAATAGCCATAAATCAAAAAATCTGTCAGGGTAAACTTTTGATAAAAAATATAGACTCCAGGCCAAAATGGGAGACTTGACAGCAGCGTCACAACTGCCACCCAGGCTAGTGACATAGTTTAGTTCAGAAGGGCAGATGAGTGTTTTGTATATTTTATAATACAGGAAAATTACACAACAAAACTAATAAAAAATATGGTAGTTTCCTGGCCAAAACGGGACACTACAGGAATGAGGTATAGATATATGCAAGTATACATGGATATATGCAGGTATATGCAGATATACACAGGATTACTCAGGTACAGTGCCTCTCGAAAGTACCTTGAACTTTTGCAAATTTTGTCATGTTTACAACCATAAACATAAAGATTTGATTTAGAATTTTTTACTAAAAGTTTTCAATTCAATTCAAGTTTATTTGTATGGCACATTTAAAACAACTGCAGTTGACCAAAGTAATAGCAGGTGTGTTTTCAGTCTGGATTTGAACTGTTCCACAGACTGAGAGGACCTGATCGACAAAGGAAGACTATTTCATAGTCGGGGCGCTGCCACAGAGAAGGCTCCATCGCCTCTCGTTTTTTTCCTAGTTTTAGGAACATCCAATAGGAGCTGGTCAGCCGACCTCAAAGCTCTGGATGGAGTATAGAGTCGCAAGAGATCACTCAAATAGAGCGGGCCCAAGGAGTGGAGACATTTAAAAACAATCAGCAAAACTTTAAATTGAACATGAAAGCTGACGGGGAGCCAGTGTTAGGAGCATAAAACAGGAGTAATGTGCTCACGCCTCTTTGTATTGGTCAGGAGGCGGGCTGCAGCATTTTGTACACTCTGCAGGGGGTATACGGTATATGCCGTATAGCCACTAGAAAGTATAGCCGTATAGCCACTAGAAAGTATAGCCGTATAGCCACTAGAAAGTATAGCCGTATAGCCACTAGAAAGTATAGCCGTATAGCCACTAGAAAGTATAGCCGTATAGCCACTAGAAAGTATAGCCGTATAGCCACTAGAAAGCCTGCAGGATTATATACCGACTATGGGCGATATGATGATACATATCGTGGGGACGATAGAAAAGTGTCTATCATGCCGAGTAAATTCGTGTTACATGACTGTTCAGATCATGTTTAGCCCATTCATCCTGCAGTCTCACATTTTTCCTGATAAACAATATAGGCTATATCAATTATCCATAGCTAAACCACTGCTTCAAAATAAAGTTGAAAAAGTAAGCAATGATATTTTTGTCACACTTTTCAAAGAATAACTGAAAACTGACTTTATTGTGGTATATCGTGATATATATCGTTATTGTGATATAAAATAATCCATATCGCCCAGCACTACCGAGTGCTATTGGAGCAAATGTACGTATCAACTATTTGCGCTGTGGTATGTTCCCTCTCTGTTTAGAGACTGGCACAAACATCAAACACGTATTCCTTCCCTGAACACAAGAGAAAGGACGGGCGTCTGTCACTGTTTACAGATGACAATGTGTTTATAGTTGATACAAATAAGATTCCCATCGCTCTTTTCATCAGTCCAAGTTTCCTGCAGTTGGGCTCTGAGCTTCGCCGACCATATTTAGTAAAGGTAATGATTGTAGACGGTCATCATGATCTGGACTCGTGCAGGGACACGTTGATCAGCAGCAGACTGAAGTTTTCATGTCCTGTACTGACGACCTTCGACCTTCTTGTGATCGGAAGGTCGGTGGTTTGAATCCCAGCACCTGCAGGTGCACACTGTCGTCGTGTCCTTGGGCAAGACGCTTCACCACCTTGCCTCCAGTGCCTGTGTACATTGGTGTATGAATGGGTGACGGGTTCCCTGCTGTGGAACGCTTTGTGCTGGTAGAAAAGCGCTGTATAAGTTAAGACCATTTACCTTCCTTAGTCATTAAATCATACACTGCTAACCCTGGAGGAGAATATCCATCCAGATACTCAAAGTAATGGGCCTCATGTGATCAGGCTCTACTGCACTGTTGGACACACATGTATCCAGCACAGTGCTAAAAGAGAACCCTTTATTACTGCTTGCAGTTTTAATCTCCTTGTCTTCCTCAGCAGCCGTCATAACAGCCCCAAATGTGACCCTGTCTGGCTGTGGAAAGTGCATTGAGCTGAACATTTCTATGCCTAAAGTCCAGGGACTCTCTGGAGACCAGGACCCGACACAGATTTATAATCTAGTTTACAATGTTTCATGGAGGAGGAAGCCGGAGCTCGAGGCGGCGGTGAGTACTGTGTTCATTTCTGTCTGTCATGTTTTTCACATGATGGATCAAACTCCACATCTATTTTATGGCCTTATGTGTCAAATCTTTGGGTGTATTTCATTGAACAATAAATCTTTAAATCTGCCCTTGATCTCATAAATCTGGTGGCACAGTGGTTAGTGCTCGTGCAGCAAAAAAGTCGCAAGTTCAATTCCCACCTGGATGAATAAAGGCTGTAGTTCAAACATTTGTTACAATTACATTTTTTATATTTTATTTTCCAGTTTTATATGCATATGACCCCCGGTAAAGGTGCTTCACCTCCCTTTCTAAAAAAAGACCCTGACAAGTTAAATGAGGCTAGGAGGGACATGATTCGAGAGATAAAATGCAGATTTTCATGGCTGTTTGGGGGGGGGGGCAGTAAAAGCCATTTACAAAGAAGGTTTGTTAAAAACACTTTCACCTTTGCTGGCACTCGTATTTATGGATCATAATTCAGTGGTTCAACCTTTTTTCCCATAAGCCCCTCCACTCGTGCTGGAGCCAGGTTAACCCCCCCCCCCCCCCCCCCAAATCACAGCCCCCCCAAATGCACTGAATTATAATGATGATAATAATGTCCAAAAGGTAATATTAATTTGTACAAATAATGTCTCTTTAGACTTGAACCTCTGAGCAGACAAAGCTTTGGGCCCCCTTGCAGAACATGCATATTAACACAGGTAGTAGTGTAGCGAAAATATTTACTCGAGTAAGAGTAACGTAGCTTTCAAATAATTCCACTAGAAGTAAAAAGTGGTAACCCAGGCAAGGCAACTTTATTTATACCGCGCATTTCGTACACAAGGCAACTCAATGCGCCAAACAATTACTCAAGTAAAAAAAGAAAGTACTTGGAGAAAATGAACTGTCTGAGTGAAAAAGTCTGATTTATTTTCAATGACGCCATAAATCATGTGAACATAAAATCATTTTAAATAAAGCATTTGCTGCTTAAATATTTACTCACAGTGGAAAAAGTAACAATTCATTTCAGTAAACAGATACTTCATGCCTTCACATATTATATTATATGATATTTCTGATATTGGTGATTAGTGGGCGTTCGTATCAGGTACTATATGTGAGTGTTCCTGACTGGATATTGCTTGTTGGGGCAGTCCATGGGCTATAAATGAGCAAGCGGAAAAGGCTGTCCTCAAGTCTAATGAAGGTCAGACTGACCGAAACATTGCTGCAATAAAAACCAAGCAAAAGAGTGGGACAGTTGGTGATCTATTCTTTTACACACCGTCTCAGGTGTGCAGAGCTTCCACTCATCCAATACAGTATATTTACAAATGTCAAAACTGCTTTATGTGAAGTTAAAACTATAAAGGCTTGGCAAGTCATCCATCCTTCCTTCCTTATTTGTATAGCACCTTACAACAGCCAAAACATCACTGATAATAATAATAATAATGCCTTACACTTGTATTGCGCTTTACAAGTCTGTATTACCAAGTTTTTCTCAAAGCGCCACATTGTCGTCTTTAATCATTCACTCCATACTCGGTGGTGGTAAGCTACTGTTGTAGCCACAGCTGCCCTGGGGTAGACTGACGGAAGCAAGGCAGCCAATTTGCGCCATCGGCCCCTCCGACCACCACCAACCACTCACTCACATCATTCATCCCGGCCTATTGTACATGTTTTTAGTGGTAGGGGAAACCGGAGTACCCGGAGGAAACCTACGCAGACACAGGGAGAACATGCAAACTCCACACAGAAAGGCCCCGTCCAGGTGGGAATCGAACCCGGGACCTTCTAGCTGTGAAGCCAAAGCACTAACCGCTGTGCTACCGTCCCGCCCACGGCACGTGATAAAACCCAAATGACTTAAAAACAACAGCACAAAAGAGCCAAAAGTATATAAACATCTGAAACTGTTAAAATGACTGTTGTTTTGGTCCTAATTTCAGCTTTTTAGGTTTATAATAGGTTTATAATGTTTATTCAATATTATTGTGAAAAAATACAGTATTTTAAATTGAGTCCATATTTGGGTCAGGACATGCCATTGATGGTGGGTCCAGTGTAAAGCCACTCCTCCGCTCCTGACTTTCTCTGCATGTCGATGCTATTTCAGGAAATGTGTGGGATGAAATTGATGTTTTGAATTGTTGAACATGCGACAGACACATGACCTCCTGGAAGGAAAATAATCCTTAATTATCATTAATACCAACATCTGCCATGTTATCCAGTGTAGCTTTTGAAATGTGGCTGCTTCTAAATGCTCCTCACCTCAGACAGAGGTGCGCGGTCATTTGTCTGCTGTCTGTACGTTTATGGCGCTCACAGCATGTTCTTCAATGTCGCCTCGGGCTTGATACACAGCACAAAGCAATCAAGTAATAAGTAAAACATTTCTCGAACTGATTTAAGTAACTAATTAAAACAAAAATGTAACTTGAAACAAGATATTATTTTTTTCTTAATTAAAGTGTAAAAACTGTTTACTTGATATTAGCTTTAAAAATCAAACAGAAATGGGCTTATTCTTATTTCTTGAGACAGTGTTAATCTGTCAAGTGTTTATTGCTATAACAATGTGCGTGTGTTCGGTTGGTGACTCTGATGTTATGCACCTTTTTCTCATCTTCAGGCCTTCATACTGCCTACGGAGCAGCATGTTATAATCCCACACCTGCTCCCGGGCATAGAGTACTGTGTTCAGGTCAAGCCCCGTTATTTGGAAGTAACCTTCCTGCCATCACCGTGGAAATGTGTCTTCACCAGCACAGTGCCGCCATCACAAGGTGAGCTAAGGCGACCCATATTCCTGCAGTGTGTGTGTGAACAGTGGGACATGCAGCTCTGCTATGGCGGTCCTCAAGATTTAGGAGCTTTTCACATGTGTTGGTACATTTTCTGACCAGCGATGTATGTCTTCCTCTGTGTTTCCAGTGATGGCAGCGGTGGGCATAGTGGCAGGTCTGGTAGTTCTCAGCCTTTCTGCTCTGGTCCTGGTCTTCTTCGCTCTACATTACACAGGGATCATATGCAAACTCAAAGAAGTCCTGCCACACACTCTCAGTGTAAGAGTCCTGCAGTACATCTCATTAATGTCCATTTCATTGTGGAGACAAAACTCTTCTAGAACTAGTCGATCTCCGGTAACACTGAGATGGACTAGTTCTTGGATCTCAGTGTTACCGGAGATCCTCTTATTGGGTGGTTTGTTTGACTAAAACCCGCGGCGCACACAAACCGTCTCTCAAAGGAGACAGTCCAAGAGAATGTAGCTCGATCCGGGGAGTCTTTGAGGTAAACGAAAGCTCTGGGACGTAACATGGAGCCGGCTTAATTGTTCAGAAAGGTGAGATCCACAGACGTCAGGAACACACTCTGTGACCGGCCGGCGACGCGCTCATGCTAAGACACACAACTCCTGCCCCCCAAACCACAAAATGACAGCACAGACATGGTCCTTGTCCATTTGTCAATCTGTGTACTTGTGCGGACTTGTGTGCTCATGGGCTCGTGAAACGTCATGACACGCATTAAGTTCTAATTCAAAGTCCGCTTCTCAGCAGGTCCGCTGTAAATCCCCAGATGAGAACTTGCCCCGCCTGTTTTATGCATCAGCATGGCTCACCGCGAGCCTCCTCCTCAGCACCGAGTCAACAGCTGACCGCCGATGCGACTGGTTTAAGAATATTTAAGAATTGAGTCGCTGCAGCCAAGATGGCCGCTGGACAGACAGGAGCTGTCACTGCGCTCCTGGTTTATTGTTTGTTTATCAAATCTGCGAAGCCGTTTCACGTTTATTCAGCACGGATGGTTGGGAACACTGCTCCACTACTATATCTCAACATCAAACCATCCTACAACGAGGACTGGAGCAACAAGCACGCTGATCTGGAATTGGCTAAGGCAAGCCTAGGCTACGGAACATACACACTGGCTATGGCATTTGTTTACCCATCGTTGTACACGACAACGACTACGAGGCCTAAAGCAACATCGGGACCGACACAGACACTTGGAATTCTAATTGCAATCTGTTTGATGTTATCCGGGGACATTCACCCGTGTCCAGGCCCACACCACGTCCAGATGCCGGGAAAGGCTAACCTGCTAGCGTCAGAAGGGACTCGCGTCGCTCCTACCTTACAGGTATGCTCTTCAGGTACTGCACACTCCTCCTGCACGCAACATGCTAATTTTGTGCTCCCCCTGTGTCCATCGTCAACTGCTGTGGAGTTCTCTGCCCGGAGTGTCCGGGTAGATAGTGAGGCGGCGTTAACGGGGCTGTCCGACGTCGGCGAAATGCACCAGATAACTGCGGGTCCGTTGGTGCTGGGCGGTGCGGTGGATAAAAACTCATGCAGGGCGTCCGCTGGTCAGCTGAGCGCCAGAATCTCGTCGTCGCTTGGGAGCGGGGCGCAGGATTCTCAGGATTCTCAGCAATCCATGCTGAGCTCTATGTCGAGTGGTCGTGTGGTCACTACTACTACGACTACGCAAAATGTATACAGGAAGCGCATCAATCCTGCTATAGTCAAAAATCGGAAGTGGGCGTTTTTCCACACTCTCAATCACTCAAAAGTAGTTTGGGATCCTAAAGCGAAGCCCAGGGGTCTTTTAGGAGGACATTTAAATGTAAGAAGCATCATGTCCAAAACCGAACAAATTCGTCATCTGCTGGTCAACTCAAACCTGGACTACCTCTGCTTATCTGAGACTTGGCTCTATAAAAATGCACCTTCTGCAGCTCTGAACATTCCAGGCTATAATATGTTCAGGAGGGACAGAGAAGGTGCAAAGGGCGGTGGGGTGATGATTTATATAAAAAATTATATCCACTGTCAAGAACTACAATGTCAGAACGATATTGATCTGGAATGCATAGGTTTAAATATTACGCTATCACCGCAAATGGCATTTAAAATTATTGTTTTGTACCGACCTCCCTCTTCAGACAGCAGTTTCTATGATAAGTTTGAAAAGCTACTTAAAGAAGTGAACACAAATAAAGAGACAGTTATCTTTGGGGACTTTAACATAAACTGGGAGGAGGCATCTTGTAAAAAGCATCTTAAAAGGATCACTGACAAATTTGATCTCGTCCAGATGATCAAAGGACCAACAAGAATCACAGCATCCAGCAGCAGCCAGATTGATTTGGTCTTTTCAAATCGACCGGAGAGAATAATTAAGTCCTATAACATGTTAGCAGGTATTTCTGACCACAATTTGATCCTGGTGGCCAGGAAGCTTTCCAAACAGAGATTCAGTCCTTCAGTCTGTCGAAGTGAATTTGTCAGTATCCCCAAAAGTAAACAGGAACATTTTAAAAATACTGTGCAGCAGATAGATTGGGATCAGTTATTATTGGGTAATTGTAATATGAATAGTAAAACCTTAATAACAGTAATTGAGCAAACTATAAAAAACTATACTTCTAAAATCAGGAGGAAAAGCAATAAAAATGTACTTCCGTGGATGAATTCGGATATCCTGAAAATGATGAAAGAGAGGGATCTTGCCTTGAAAAATGCTATAAAAACTAAGACTGTAAGTTCTAGAAAGTTGTTCACAACTCTTAGGAATAAGGTAGTCATGAGCATACGTAAAGCTAAGGCCAATTTTTTCTTGACCATAATTGAAAACGCCAAAGGAAACTCTAAAATGATCTGGGATCAACTGAAAAAACTACTAGGACATGACTTAAAAAAGAAAAAAATATTGGAATTGGAAATTAATGGGAAACTAACTAATAATTCAAAAACTGTTGCAAATGCATTTAACAATTTTTTTATTGAGTCAGTGTCCACTATTGCCCAGTCATTTCCACCCAATGACATTGACGTGATTTGCTCCCAGCGAACCTCAGAGCCGGCTCTCAGATTAGGCAGTGTTACTGAAGCTCAGGTTGCTCAAACGATTCAAACACTTAAACCATCCAGAACGAAAGACGTATTTGGCATTGACACATTCACACTGAAAGAACTCGGACTCTCATTAATCGCTCCAATAACCAAAATAATTAACCAGTCCATCTCAGAATTAGTTTTCCCTAATGTATGGAAGTCAGCAGCTGTAATTCCACTCTACAAAAATGGTGATGCATTATCCGTCTGCAATTACAGGCCAATCAGTATAATTCCGACAGTGTCTAAGGTGGCAGAGAAACTTGTTGCGCAACAAATAATTTCACATTTGAACGCTACTCCATTCACACTTCACCCGATGCAATTTGGTTTCCGGGCAAAACATTCTACAGAAACAGCCAGCTGTTTTTTCATTGAAAAAATCAAGCAACATTTGGACAAAGGTGGTGTGGTTGGGGCCGTCTTTCTGGATCTAAAGAAAGCCTTTGACACAATAAATCATAATATACTGCTCACAAAACTCAACACATTCAATTTCTCACCAGAAGCTACAAAATGGTTTGAGTCATATCTAATAAATCGGTCGCAGTCTGTCAAAATCAATGATTTCAGCTCTCCTCCCCTCCCTTTAAAGACAGGAGTACCACAAGGTTCCAACCTGGGTCCACTGCTCTTCTCACTCTACATAAATGACCTTCCCTCTGTTTGTTCCAATGTCTCCATTCAAATGTACGCCGATGACACAGTTATTTACACACATGGCAAAAATCCAACTCAAGTGGCAGATAAACTCTCCCAGTCTTTGGCCCATGTTACAGAATGGTTACATCAGTCCTGTTTAAAACTCAATATCAATAAAACTGTCTCAATGTTCTTCACAAGGTCCAACGTCAAAAAATCAACAGCAGATATCTATATGGCAGGTGAAAAGTTGCAAGTGGTGTCAGAATACAAATACCTTGGAATTACAATAGACTCAAACCTAACATTCAAAACCCAAAGTAACAAAGTCTGCAATAAAGTCAAATTCAATATCTCCAACTTCCGGTTCATCAGGTCTCAACTCTCTCTGCAAGCAGCAAAAATGTTCATGAATTCCATGGTCCTATCGCACATAACCTACTGTTTAACAACTTGGTCTCAAGCAAACAAAACAACACTAAAGCCCTTAGAGTCACTTTACAAACGGACAATAAAAATTCTGGACAAAAAACCAATGAGGTATCATCACTGCAACATCCTTCAAAAGCACAAACTTTTAAGCTGGGAAAATCTCATTAAGTATTCAAACCTCTGCCTCATACATAAAATAATCCACAACCAATCATCTCCCCCACTCAGTCAGTTTGTCAGCATCAGAAACCCCACATCTTTACAGCGGGTGACCAGAGGAGCAGCTCGAGGAGACTGCATAGTCCCATTTAGGAAAAGTGCCTTTAGTCAGAACACCTTTTCTGTAACTGCAGCCAAAGACTGGAACTCCATCCCAGCTAACATAAGAGATCTGTCCACCTACATACTGTTTAAAAAACATTTAAAGAACTGGTTCATTACTCAACAGTCTTGCAGTCATTAACCCCTGTCTGTATTATGACTCTTTTATTGTTTGCACTGTTTTGTATTTGTATTTAACCTGTATAGTGTAGTGACTGTGTCCTACTTTGTATTTTATTGCACTGACCGTAATGTTTTATTGTCTTAGGGAGACTTTTTACATCTGTCCAGGGACTACGGATGAAAAATAGCCTTTTGGCTAATTCCGGTGCATTTACAGAAATGTTGATTAATGTACACTGTCCCTGTCAAATAAATAAATAAATAAATTTCATCCCCAGAGAAGCGTCTCCTGCTCAAGACGGTCTTTACTGGGTTTCTGAGCAGAAGTGTTGAACCAACTTTGGTCATGCTTTCATTTTCTCAACGATCAGCTTTAGATGAACTTAAAGTTGTACTATATTAGGCTCCCTTAATATAGTATGTGGGCCGCTTTGCTCCACATTATAAACCAGTGGTTCCCAAACCTTTTGGAGCCGTGAAGCTCTGGGGGACGAGTCGCGTACCCCCTACTATGACGCGATTGAAAACACTGGCAATATCACATGTAATATTATGTTACAGCAGGTTTTCCACATTCAATATTTTTTTGCTCGTCTGGGTGATTAAGGCTATTAAGAATATGTAAAAAATGTTTTAATGAAAATGCCAGTTTTTGATTATTGTGTAAACAAGGCTGTTAGAGTGAATGGGTAAAGCTGAGTGTTTTGCTTTGTCCCAGTGACCAGCTCATTCTGAACATCAGACTCTGCGCTCTGGCCCCGCCCCCTCAGTCGTACTGTCAAACCACCGATACAGACTCAAATGCACTGGTTTAAGCTTTTGCTAAAGCGAAGATAATGTACATGCAGGACATTATAATCTTTGTACGGGCCACCGCACATCAGCTCGTAAATGTAAATATATCTGTCAGATACAAAGCCACAGGTTTAGCGGCAGAGGAGGGGCCACAGACGCTTCCCTTCTTTCCCCCTCGCTCCTCGGATCAGAATGAGAGGAAAACCCCTGTTGCAAATCCAAGTCACCGTCAGTCTGACGGCACGTGCACAGGCTCCTCTCTCTCTATGACGGATATTACCGAAAATGCTACTCGATCAAACTTTGACGTTGTTCACGTTAAAGGCGCTGCTGTTGTAGCAAAATGTCTTTGTGTAACCCCGGGGATGTCCTGCGTACCACAGTTTGGGAACCCCTGTTATAGACCATATTAGGAATCTATTTAATTTTAGGCTATAAAAAAAAAGTTAATTTTTGATTGATTGATTGATAGAAGAAGAAGCTAACAGGCAAAGCTAACTGTGGGCTAGCACCACTTAAACAGTGATTACAGTCAAGTTTGAGTGAAAAAAAAAATCTCCATTGTGTAATTGGATGAACAATATCTCCCTTTGTCTTTTCTGTCAGTGTAGTATTTACTCTCACGGACAATTAATGAGTAAAAAACCACAACATGCTACGACACCTGCAGTGGCACATATGGCCTCTAGGGGCATGAGTTACTTATCCTGCTTTAAATGCACCTACTTAAATGCAGAGCAATGATCTGTACTCATCTAGTCCATTGTGCCAAGCCTAAAGCTGAGGTCCTGTCGTTGTGAGCAGACAGGTGTATGGCAGCGCTCCCCTCTGAGGCTGGAGAGGACGGTCCCAGAGCCAGTGTCGCTCCTGCCAGGCACCGGGATACGGCAGAACAGTAACTGGGACCAGGACGAGGACGACCAGGGGACACAGCAGGCCCACCCGACGGAGGCTCAGGAGGAGGACCAGTACATGAACCGATGTGTGGATCTATCGTCAGGTACAAGCCAGCACCACTTCTACTCAATATTAGGCAGATCTTAACATCCTGTGTTATAGTGTGTTAATAACTCAAGTTCAACAAAACCCTCAAAGAACCTTATAATTCTAAGAGGACCAATTGTCTTCCAAATTAATTTGAGTGTTCACACCTGAACAGAGCACATTTTCTCCAGTTTGCTATTACCCAAAAAATATCAGATCTTTTCACAATCGAGATCCGATTCAAACTTCAAGACGTTCAAAAGAACTGATCGGCACGAATATCCACTAACTAATAGTTCTATATTTCATTACAGACTACAGCTCCAGGAGTGGGAACATGACTTCAAGTTGTCAATCAGCAGCAACAGTCAGTGATCATCCTGGAAGTCAGGATGAAAGGATCGAAGGGAACGAAGCAGAACAAGCACAAAGTATGAACATTGAAGACTGGGAGGAAAAAGAAGAGATTCAAGACCTCAAAGATTTAGAGGATTGGCACAAGTTGGAGAACTTTGAAAGTGTGGACCTTTTTTCAGTCACCATTGCAGCTCTGGACGTCCAATCAGACCAACACACACCCTATGGGTCTGACCAGGAGCAGTGTGACGTCCAGCTCCGCCGGGACACGCCCTATGAGTCTGACGTCCAGCTCCGCCGGGACACGCCCTACGAGTCTGACGTCCTGCTCCGCCGGGACACGCCCTACGAGTCTGACGTCCTGCTCCGCCGGGACACGCCCTACGAGTCTGACGTCCAGCTCCGCCGGGACACGCCCTACGAGTCTGACGTCCAGCCCCTCTGGCCCACGCCCTACGAGTCTAACGTTCCGCTCCGCCGGAACATGCCCTACGAGTCTAACGTTCCGCTCCGCCGGGACATGTCCTACGAGTCTAACGTTCCGCTCCGCCGGGACATGTCCTACGAGTCTAACGTTCCGCTCCGCCGGGACATGTCCTACGAGTCTAACGTTCCGCTCCGCGGGGCAACGCCCTACGAGTCTGATGTCCAGCTCCGCCGGGACACGCCCTACGAGTCTGACGTCCAGCCCCTCTGGCCCACGCCCTACGAGTCTGATGTCCAGCTCCGCCGGGACACGCCCTACGAGTCTGACGTCCAGCCCCTCTGGCCCACGCCCTACGAGTCTAACGTCCAGCCCCTCCGGGACACGCCTTACGGGTCTGACGTCCAGCCCCTCCGGGACACGCCTTACGGGTCTGACGTCCAGCCCCTCCGGGACACGCCTTACGGGTCTGACGTCCAGCCCCTCCGGGACACGCCTTACGGGTCTGACGTCCAGCTCCTCCGGGACACGCCCTACGAGTCTAACGTCCAGCCCCTCAGGCCCACATACATCAGCAGCTCTAGGACAGAGACATGACAGACCCAATAATGTATTGTTGCTCAGGCTCAACTTGAAAAGGATATTTTTGCAATTGTGTCACTTTCCCCGGGCCCAGCACTGGGAGTCATTAGTTTGGTATGGTGGTTTGAAGACAGGATAGGTGAGGACACGTAAAAAGGTGTGTCCTCAGGTACTTTCTCTTATACTTTGTTGGTTAGAAATGAATCTAAGGCCCGTCTACACGTAGCAGGGTATCTCACAAACCGAAGATATTTTCCTATAATCTGGCCTCATCCACACAAAACCCGAGTTTTCTGTCGATAAAAACAAAGGTTTCTGAAGACTCCGGCCAAAGTGAAGACTTGGGAATCCTCCGGTTATGCGTGAGTGTGGACATAAATAACCGGAGTATTGGGCCGTCCCTCACTGCCAGCGTGACCTGTGTTTACGTCAGAAACAGCATGGCTGCCTCAAAACTGTGTTGGCTTTAGCGATTATTCAGACGCTTTTTGCTAAAGCTCAAGTTCTGCTTCACGTTGAAGCGCAGACGAAGGCAAATAACCGTCCCACATCCGACATGTTCCTCAAAGACGGTAACAGCGGGTTTGGTTCAGACGGGTGTTACGCCGAAAACACAGATGAAACCACTATCTGACACCAGACAGGACGGTTTCTGATGCAGGTCGTCAGGACAGCAGGTACTTTCCTGTCTGTGCTCTGTAATTAACGTTATAGAAAAGGCATGTGTATTGGGGGGGTCGCGGGACACTGAAGTGGGGGTCGCAAGATTAATTAGACAATATTTTTTACATTTGACATTTAATTTTATGTATTTGTGTTGAAAAAAGCATATTTTAGTGAAATGAAGCCAAATATAAAAATACAGTATCCAAACTATTAAGTTATTGAAATTGTGAAAAAAAAAAAATCTTGGAGTAATAATTGATGAAATTCGATGGAAAGGTCATATAGATCATATCAAGACACATTTCTATAATGCAGAAGTCAAAATACTTTTTAGATCATAAATCACTTGTTCACTGGTATTACCTTATTTAAGCTATTGTGCTGAAATTTGGGGAAATAATTACGAAAGTTCACTGATTTCATTAACTCATCTTCAAAAAAGAGCCATGAGAATTAACAACAAATCCAATTATCTAGATCTTACCAACATACTGTTCTTGGAATCACAAGTCATTAACTTTGCTGACCTTGTAGATTCACAAACAGCCCAAATAATGTTTAGAGTACAGCAGAATACCGTACTAAATATATAAACATGTTCTCACACAACAAAATGTGTGCAGCCTCAGGAGTGCGGAGGACCATAAATGTGCAATACAACAATTCAAATCAACTATGAAAAGTGTTTGTTTCCATTACCGGTGCCAAATTATGGAATGATTTAAGTTCAGATTTAAAACAATGCTCAAGTATGAATCGGTTCAAGAAATATAGGGAAAACATTTTTTTGAAATATGAGACAACAGAATTTAAAGATTCTAAGTGATTTGTATCATGTGTGTGCCGCCTTTTTCATTTTTCAAAAAATGGTTTACCTTATTACTATTTATTTTCTTTTGAGAAATTCTATATAGGAACAGGAAATGTATGTTAACTGTTTGGAATAGGGGGTGGGGTTAAATAAGTTTAACTTCTCACTCCTTTTTGGACATGTGCACTTGTATATTTGGCAATATCAAGAGAACCGACAAGTTGCTTTTGTCTTTTTGATTTGTAACAGCCTTTATGTGTAAAATCTTGTACAGGTGCGTTGTGTTGCTCACATGTTCAAAATAAAGAAAAGAAATTACATCTTACAGAGGGGGGTCTTGAGTGATTTTGGGGGTCACGGCCTGAAAGTTTGGGAATGTTTGAATCGAACTAGCAGCAGCCCTACTCACTGGGAAAGCTCATTTTTAGCATGGCCGACAGCTAGGGATGGGTACCGTTCGTTTTTTTCCGATACCACTACTTTAACGGTACCTGCTTTTCGGTGCCGGTTCCTTAACGGTACTTTTTTCGGTACCTATGTCATTTTAATTCAATTAAAATAACGTGTATAAAAGGAAAAAGTCCTAAAACCGCAAAACAGAAGCTCCACAGGTCGCAGCAGCGTCACCTGTAACTTCATGTTTTGAGCACAATTTCCACTTAAGCAGCGATAAAAAGAAATAAAGGACGTTATTACCTCCTGAGCTGCAGAGACAGATCCACATCAGGACACGGTTTCTTTCGGATAAACTTTTCTAAACACACTGCGCTTTGACGAAGCACTTTCCCGCCAAAGATCCTTACATGGTGTGAGCGCTCACTCTGCCACTAATAATGTACAACAACTGTACCAAAAATGTCTAATACAGAGTTGTAATGTTCTCTGTTGCGTTAATAATGACAACCTTGTTGAGTTTTATGTTGCCTCTTTATTGTCAACCACTGTCACCATGTCGTTCTCTATAATTCTGATAACAACAACACTACCCAGCATGCATAGCCACTCCCGCCTGGACTACGGTAAGTGATGAGGGTCAAAAGCATGTTTGCTTTAGTAATACAACATCTCCCTTTTTTTTTTTTTTTTAACTTATAAACACCATAACCTATAGTTTTATAACAATGGGCAACCTGAGGGCAGCGATCCGCCTACACCCTTTACAAATCACAGATCAAGAATACTTCTGGGTTTTATGACGCGACCTGATCGAGTAGTTGCCAGCAAGTTCTCGTTGGTGTGTGGTGTGTTAGTCTCTTTTACAGTTGGCTCCGATTGGAACTGTTGTGGAGTTGTAGGTTGATCACATGCTGGTTCAGCAACTGGTGGTTGAATCTGGTTGCTTGACAAGTGTCGGCGATTGCGGCGGAGTGTCTGTCCTTCACCAGTGCGGATGATGTATGAGCGTTCCGTATCGGCTGGTTGGAGGATGACAGCTGGTTTCCACATACCGGACTCTTGTTGGTACCTGATGTGGTCTCCTTGTTGTAGTGTAGATAGCGGCTTGGCACTGCGGTCATAATACAGCTTTTGCGTTGCTTGTTTCTTTTCCCTTGTTGCCTGTACTGCTTTCCAGCCAGTAACGCGGGATCTTAATTGTTGAGTTGTGACTGGGAGTACAGAGCGTAGACGTCGGCTCATGAGAAGCTGTGCTGGTGACTTGAATCCGTCGACAGGTGTGTTCCGGTGCTCTAAGATGGACAAGTATGGATCAGTTTTCTGAGCGCGAGCTTTGTCCAGTATTGACTTGGCAGTTCTGACAGTTCTCTCTGCGAGTCCGTTGCTCTGCGGATAATGGGGGCTTGATGTGACATGCTCAAAGTCCCATGAAGCAGCGAATGCTTTAAAGTCTTGTGAGCTGTACTGTGGGCCATTATCAGAGATAAGCTTTTGAGGAACACCATGCCGAGCAAACATAGCTTTCATTTTGTTGATGATGGAGCCTGAAGTGGTGGAATGAAGCCTATCCAGCTCGAAGTAGCGGCTGTAATAGTCCACAACAATCATGTACTCTTCTCCCTTCCAAGTGAAAAGGTCTGAGGCGACGATTTGCCAGGGCCTTTCTGGAATCTGATGAGATATGAGAGGTTCCTTGGTGTTTGAAGAACGCCTTTCCTGGCATATGGAGCACTTTTCGACTGTGGTGGCGATGTCTTTACCCATTCCAGGCCAGAAAAGGGCGTCCCTGGCTCTTTGTTTGCTCCTCTCAATTCCCATGTGCCCAGTATGGATCTTTTCCAACATGTTTTGTCTGAGGGCTGAAGGTACGATGATTTTATCACTCTTGAACAGGATTCCTTCATAGTGTGAGATCTCATCTCTGAAGTTCCAAAAGTCAAGAAGTATTGCTGGACATTTGTTTCGGTCCTCAGGCCACCCTGACAATACGGTTTGTGTCAGCACTTTGAGCTGTGAGTCATTTTCAGTAGCTGCACGTATTTCGATGAGTTTATTGTCACTGACAGGCAAGCTTTTTATCACTGAGTGGACCTGTTCGTCCATTCCTTCACTGAGTGTGTGATCATAGTCTTGTAGTGGCTTACGGGACAGTGTGTCGGCCACAGGAATGTCTTTGCCTGGACGGTGTAGGATGTCGATGTCATATCTTTGTAGCTGCAGAAGCATACGCTGGAGGCGAGCAGGTGCACAAGAGATGGGTTTCTTCAGTATTGACTCGAGGGGCTTATGGTCAGACTCAACAACAATATTTCTGCCATAAACGTAGGTGTGAAACCTCTTGCACCCAAAAAGCACTGCAAATAGCTCCTTTTCAATCTGTGCATAATTAACCTCAGTCGGGGTGAGTGACTTGGAGGCATATGCTATCGGTCGGCCTTCCTGCAGTAACACAGCTCCCAGACCGTGTTTTGACGCGTCCACCTGCAAGCGCACTGCCTTTGTAGTATCGAAGTAACTAAGTACTGGACCTGGTTCCCTGGTAATGAGTTCTTTCATTTGTTGGAACGCCTTGTCGTGGATTTGGTCCCAAACAAATTCAATGTCCTGTTTCAGTAGTTGGCGCAGTGGGGCATTGACTTCGGACAGGCCTGGAGCAAACCTGGACAGGTAGTTTGCCATGCCTAGGACAGTTTCAAGCTCGTTTTTGTTTTCAGGTGGCGGCATGTCTTTGATTGCCTGCACTTTCTTTGGATCAGGCTGGATGCCGTCACGTGTCAGTTTGTGTCCAAAGTAGCTCACCTCTGTTGCGCATACGACACTTTTCTCTGGGTTAAGACGCACACCGCACTCCCTCGTACGTTCCAGCATAGCTCGGAGGTTGGCGTCGTGTTCTTCTCTGGTCCTGCCGAACACCAAAATGTCATCAACAATAGCCGCAACACCATTTAGATCACTGTATGTCTCGTCTATTTTCCTCTGGAAAATGTCTTGAGCGGATACGATTCCAAAGGGCAGACGGATAAAGCGGTATCTGCCGAAAATGGTGTTGAATGTTGTGAGCAGGGATGACTCATGCGTTAGTTTGATGTTCCAGTAGCCTGAACGTGCGTCCATCACGCTGAAGTATTGCGCTCCAGCCAGCTTTGGGGTAACGTCATCCAATGTAGGAAGAGGGTAGTGTGGTCTTTTGATTGCATTGTTTAGATCACGAGGGTCAAGACAAACCCTGAGCTTACCATTGTGGCGTTTCTCAGCGACAACAAGTCCGTTGACCCATTCTGTGGGCTCGTTTACTTTGGTGATGATGCCATTTCTTTCCATGTCGTCAAGCTCCTGTTTTAGACGGTCCTTTAGCATGAACGGTATTCTCCGTGGGGGGTACACGACTGGCACAGCTGAGGGGTCTACATGTAGGCTACATTCACCTGGGAACCTTCCTATCCCCTTGAAAACATCAGCAAATTCCTCCATGATGCTGTCCGTGACGCTTGTGGGCTCTACTGACATTACCAATTTGACTAGGTTAAGGTCAAGGCATGCTCTTAGCCCTAAAATTGGAGGGGCTGCCGTGTTCACAATGTCAAATGTGAATGTATGGTGTCTGCCTTTTCTGCTGCATTTTAGCTCACACGTACCTTTTATGTCTAGTCTCTCTCCACCATAGCCTGACAGAGAGCGTGTGGCTGGTCTCAGTTTGACATGTTTGAAAAGTCTGTTGAAGAGCCGAACAGGAATGACGTTGGCGGTAGCTCCAGTGTCAACTTTAAAGTGGATACTGTGCGACTGTGGTCCTACCTGCACATCTGCAAACGCCTGTTCGTTGTTTTCTCCCTCATTTGTTTTAGTGATAGAGTCAATAAACAGTTCTTCTGTGCCACTTGAATTGTCTTGTTCGACTGTGTACACTTTGTTTGACTTGTATTGTGACGACTGACAAACTTTGGCAAAGTGGTTCATTTTCTGACACTTATTACACTTGCGCCCTTTAGCAGGACACTCTTCTTTGTCACCGTGCTGCAGCGCACATCTCCCGCATGTTTTCCTCGGGTAATTACTGCCGCCTGCCTTTGTGCCTTTGTGCACCGTGTGCCTCCGCTTGGAGAAAACCGCGTGTGCTGCCATAGGTGCTTGGGAACTTGGACGTGGGGCTACCATTGACTTAAGCTGGTCTTGCGCGATCTCATATGAGCGTGCAATGTCAACTGCTTTATCCAGTGTAAGGTCTGAGCCTTGATTTAGCAACTTCTCTCTCACATGGGGCGAGTTCGTGGCAAATACGATCCTATCGCGCACCATCTCGTCACTGTTAGCATAGCCGCATTGCTTCACGAGTAGCTTTAACTCAGTAACGAAATGTTCGAAGGATTCCCCCTCGCCTTGCAACCTCTCATTGAACTTGTACCGCGCAAATATTGTGTTTGACTTGGGCATGAGATACTCTTCGAACTTGCCGTAATATGTGTCCAGCTTCTTAGCTTCATCGGCTGTCAGTGTCCAAGTATTAAAAATATCTCGGCCTCTTTCTCCTACCCACAGAAGCAAATAGCTGCATTGGGTCGCTTCTTCCTTTCCCCCTAGCGGTCCGGAGAACATGAGCTTTACGTGCTGCACGAAACGCCGCCATGTATCGGGGAGGTTCGCCGAATCCCAATCCATCTGCGGTGTAGGCACTCCCGATGGATCCATCTTTAGCTCTTGTTAGAAGCGTACGGTCCGACGAGTCTCTGACACCATGTAATGTTCTCTGTTGCGTTAATAATGACAACCTTGTTGAGTTTTATGTTGCCTCTTTATTGTCAACCACTGTCACCATGTCGTTCTCTATAATTCTGATAACAACAACACTACCCAGCATGCATAGCCACTCCCGCCTGGACTACGGTAAGTGATGAGGGTCAAAAGCATGTTTGCTTTAGTAATACAACAAGAGTGAGCGCTCACTTTTCCACAAACAATCTTTGATATTCCCCTCACGCTGCAGCTGCTTGTAAAGTTGTAAACAACAGCCCGTAAACTCAGCCTCCGGGTCTGTCGCTAAAGGTAAACACGTCTTTCTTGTTGTCACTGCTCTGTTTTGTTTTTCAATTTGCCTAAAAACTCAAATTTCTTATTCAGTCCTGGTTTATAATAACTGGTTTAGTTTGACTCTGGGTTTTACAACCGGTGTAAGTCCTGGACCTGGTTTAGTCCTGGCGCAGACCGCGGCTGAGCCATCTCTATTACAAATGTTTAGTACGTTATAGCTTTGCTTCTCTTTAAGTTATAGTTTTAAGTTATAGTTTTGCTTCGCTCCATTTGCGCTGAAGCGGCTCATTATCTGCGCACACGTTCATGTTTTTTTTAGACTCGCTGCGGGTCATATATTGACTTCTGGAGAGAAAAAGAACCGAAAGTTGGCACCGAAAGAATTTTAGTTTTTCGATACCACCCCCGACCGGAGCTTTTCGGTCGGTTCCAAGTAGGCACCGTTTAACGGTACCCATCCCTACCGACAGCTCAGGTATTATGAAATATTAAATATGTAGACGGTCCCCATTTCAACAGTAGCTCATACCCAGTCAAAAACGGGTTTCTCTTAGCTTTTTTTCTTAAGTCTCACGTCACTTGATTATTTGTCACTGGCAATATCCCGGACTATGTTTTAGATAGAAAATCCTGACAACGCCCACTCTACATGTGGGCTACACTGCACCTCGTGGCATTAACCTAGCGCACAGTCAAAAACTACAGATGATGAATAAAAGTTAAGATTTTAAAAGAGTTTGGTTGATCTGTTCTGCCTCGCGCTGGGGCTGCACTTCTGGAAACTCAAATGGAATGAAGCGTGGGCACATGTTGAGAAACATTTAATAAAATTACTCAGTGAATACATCTACACGAGTTTATCTGTGGGCAGGTCAGCCCATGTTGTGGCGGTTGCCGTAGCCTCTGTGGTGAGTGTCTTTATAATCGTCCCAGCTGCGAGCTTTAAGCAGACTCTCCTCGTCATCTTTCTCCACTTGTCTCTCCTTCTCCTCCTCCTGCACCTCCGCTGCGTCCCTGTCCTCCTCCACAGCCACTCTACGCGGGATGCCCTGGTCTGGCAGCATACCATGCTTCTGGTGTTCAGAGTACCACTGGTCCACAGTCATGGTGGCGAGGCTGGGGTATCCCGCTCCGAACACCTGGGCCTGCCACACACACGGGGAACAATCATTACTATAGGTCTGTGTTTGGTTTCCCCCATAGACTGTAAAAAAACAATAGACAGCTCCTCCTCACTCCTCCCCGTTTACCACAATGACCACGTTCGTGGGGGAAATCATGGCGGATTTACAGGCTCCTCCTCTCCAGCTCTGACGAAGCATGTTCCTAAAAAGGGCATAAGGGCGGGATCTTGACTGTAGACCCGGCCCTGCTTGGCCCTCGCGGGGCATGTAATGGGCGTGTATTTCTGTTGTAATCACGCCCATGGCCAGGCAGCGACGTAAACGGCCTGTCAATCAAAGTCAGGCTCTCATTAATTACGCAAGATTTCTAAAATTTGTATCTACGATAAAAACCCTGGTGCCCCATATTGTTTTTAACCCAGCGTAATCACAGGAGGAATATCTAGCTCTAGCCACTTCTAAACCATTAGGCACCGGGCATTAACGTTGTTTTTAACGCGTCTAAAGTCCAATGCATTGCAATGGGGGGATAGCGGTCATATGGAGGTACTACAGCAAAGGTGGAGCAATGGCGGCCTCCAGTGTCGTAGTCAAAAAGCAGAGCAGTCAGCGGCCATTGGTTTCCCCATTGTGCTAAAAACAGCTCGACTGACCAAACATCTCATTATAGTCGGACAAACTGTCCAACTCCATCGATTGCCAGTGTGCTCGCTACAATCAGCTAGCACTGTCAATTTCTGCTGAAACCACAAAATAATGGTGAAAACAAAGCACTAAAGTGTTTGTGTCAGGGCGATTCAAGATACTTTGAGAACGACATCTTTCCGTGCTCCATACTTTTTACATGTGGAAACGTTTAGGACAATCATGTGAGAAGAATTCTGCGGGGATGCTGTGGTAGTAATACAACTCGCAGCCAATGTTTGTACGAAGCGCCAGGACTTTTGAGGGGCGCGACACCATTCAGATACTGCGCTACAGGACGCTTTATTTACAGGGCACGTTTCAGAAGGAAGCCGCTTAATGTGCCTTATAAATAACTAAAAAACAGAAGTCTATCAATCCATAAAAACTAGTACGTCCCAAGCAGCGATTAGTCGCCTGAAAAATTCCACAGGACCATCCTAATTGATGCTCATACTTTGGTCGATGAATATTGAACCACTGGGGGAGTGCGGAGACTGGAGAGCTGGCCTAATGGAGCAGCAGCGTTCTGGGTGCACTGCAGCTGGAAGAGCTCTTTCAGAGGCCAAAGAGCAGCAGTTACTGTCTAACCCACTCCAAGTCCGGGTTAGACGCGAGAACTTTCATCTTGGCCATGTTTTTGAGATGGTTAAAAACTGCTAACGACTTAATATGACTTAAAATTCAGGTCCTTGATAACCCCCACTTTTATTCTCGGGCTTTTAGCACCGCGTGAGTTGTGTGGTCCTCTGTTGTCTTCTATTTCAAGTATGTTGTGTTTTTTGAATCTTTTGTTAACTAAACGTATTGTTTTTATTGGCTTTAAACGTTAAATAGTGTGTATTCTTAATTTTTCTGTGCAGTATATTTTTTATATTTTTAATATATGTGCAACACTTTAGGTGCTAATGCATAATAATTAGCCATGTGCTCCTATAAGCACATGTGCCAAGTGCTTGCTTACACTAAACATTGTAACACCAGACCTGGAAAGACCTTTAGAAGCCGATAGAGCTGAACTAGATCTTTGCTTTGCTGTGGTTTTGTGAAGGGGCTTCAGATAAGATTTAATGATCTAAAAATGGAGAAAGACTTATTTGAATGTAAAGTATGCATTACAGCCTACCACCACATTACCCTCCAATTTAAAATGTAAAGCTCAATTCAAAGCCTCTTGCATGTTTATAGATGCGAACGTGGTGTCTACAATGTAACATTATTATAAAAAAAAAAAAATCGTATAATCAAAAAACGATGCATCAGATCGGGAAAAGATCGGAGCAGACATCCCTAGCTTTAATAAACACAGTCTGAGTGCAGAACAGTGCAGTGTGACTGTCCTGGGGAGAGGAGGTATTGAACCATCAACACTCAAACTTGCAGCGTGGGTTTTATAAGAGACCACAGAACTGTAATGTCATTCATAAATGCGTTCTTACCAACACACACAGACAACAGTGATGCGCGTGTGGGAAATGTGAAGGGCCACTGATAACGGACCTGTACTGCGTCTCTGGTGAGGATGAACGGTTTCATGGGGGGTCGGCTGGGTCGGGCTGCTGGGGCGCTCTTCTTCAGAACATCCATGTTCATCAGGATGGGGAGCTCCTGGTCTATGCTCTCCACCTCCTCCAGGCTCAGGGTGATCCACCTGCGCAGCTGCAGCAGGTAGAAGTGTCGAGTGGTGTCTTCGTCGGCTGTCCCGCTGTCCACCGCCCTCTTCACAGCCTCCAGCTGAGACTCCAGCTCCTTCTTGTGACGATAGCGCTCAATCTTGGCCTGTCTCTGAGCTGCCATGGCCACAAGGTTGGGCTGACCAGGACCAGCCTGGGACAAACACAGAGGGTTAAGCTGCGCGTGTTATGTGTTAAAGGGGTTGTTCAGTCTTACCGCAGGGCGCTCCTCCTCGGACTCCTCACGGCTCTGGGGCATCCGGAACTGCGACACGTTGTAGTTCTTACATCTCTGTAGATAGTCCATAAAATAAGCTCTGGCGGTCTGCACGGTGTCCAGGCGCCGCTCTCGGCTCGTCTGCTTCAGGGTGAGTGCTCCCAGCAGCGCGGGCAGCAGCAGGTACTTGATCTCGGAGGTGCACACCTCCTCCAGCTCCTCGTTACGGCTGAAGAGCTCGAGCTGCGCCACCCTCCTGGACGCGCTCTCCAGGGCCCGGATGGTCCGCTGCAGCCGCTCCTGGACCCCCACACTGGCCAGCGGCTCCTGCGTGCTCTCCAGCCGCTCCAGGGCACTCCAGCCCTGGTCAAAGAGGTCCGACAACTTCGTGGGGTCTGGCTCGGTGCTGGAGGACTGAGTCCACTGCGGACTAGCGTCACCGTCCGCCATCTTCACATGACTTCCGGGTGTCTTCTTCTTCTGCCCTTTTCTGTTGTACAGGCAGCGCCCAAAACGGTACGCACTGCCCTCTGCAGGCCAAACAAGGACCTCCTCCTCAGCTTTGGCACCATTCAATCATTTTACGTTACGTTCATTGTTGCTACCTGAACGTATCTTTTTTTTATTTCTTTACATACGGTTACACTTTTAGAAAAAAATAAATCTAGTAATGATAAAAATGATGGCATAAATTCAGATGATGAAAAAAAATGTGCACTAATCTATGTTTGTGTAGGCTCTCAGGCATCCGAGAATTATCCATCATAGTAGAGAGGTTGGTAGAGTTCAGGACACGTCTATCTTCAGATGGACTACATTCCTTTTTTAAAGGAATCTTTATTACCATTCCCTTGACTGAAGTAATACTTTTAGTTCTCGTTCCTAGAGCCAAAGCATGTCACTCTCGCATTACAAAATCACATTTATTATTAAGGATTGGACAAACATACAGAAGGCAGTACTTCAGAGAGCAAACGCTTATTGCTGTAAACTGAACACATGGTGTAATCTCCGTGGCTTCGAATTAAAATAAACTCAGCGAGAATAAAATAAGTTATTTTTGCTGGGACATAGCTCATTCATGTGCGTTCAACTTTACTATCATCTGTGCATTATGGCTCAGTTCTGGAGCTTGTAGAAAGGCACTGACGGCAGCTGCACGAGGCTTCCTCTTCTAACCCATCAGAAAACTGCAACAAAAGCCAGAGTCAGGTCATGTTCTTCACCAAACAGCAGTGCTATGGTCAATCTCAATCATCGAATTTTTTTTTTTAAATTGAGGTTAATCAATATGAGGATTATGTTCGTTGCTACATTGCCCTGCACGAAATCAAAGCTACAATAGACCCTTTTTGCACGAGGCAAGTTCCATGCCCAACAGCGCGGACGATAACTTCCTGTTCTAGTGTAGACCTATGGAAGGCAGACGAGACTGTCACTAGTAGGACTGGGCACCGATCCAAGTTTTGATGCTGTTGGTCCAGGGACAGCGTTCAAGGAAGTGACTTGGTGTTTTCAGCTCAAATAAATGATATATTTTTTTTTTGCCCAATTTCCTTATTGTCCCATTTTTTTATGTTTTTGTCCAATGTTTGACAAAAGTTTTCCCAATTTTTTAAATTTTTGCCCCAATTTTTACTATTTGTGTATTACTCATATTTTCCTTTACTTATGCATCAACTTAGTCATATCCATAACCTGTAAGACCACGCCTTCTATCATGAAAGCAGTAACGCCGTAGCGAATTGTGAAGTTCGATATATTGAGGCAGAAAAAATGTCACGATAAACGATTTGATTGACTCTAAAGATACTTTCAAGTCTAAAGCATAAAATGACGGTAAACCTGTGTTCTAAAAGTGCATAATCATATCCTAAAATACAACCCCAGCCGCAATAAACATGAAATATAATGCAACCCAATTTGCTCTGGTGAAAAGTTTGGAAAAAAAGCTAATAAATGTACGGACGATTATCTGTTGTTTATTGAATAATAGGTTGATGTAGTAATGATCCTGACAGCCCTAATTGCCTGTGATCATTTTTCCAACATGCATACAGTGAAATGGGGCTATAGCGTTACTGACCTGTATGGGTATCCGTGGTACTTGGCTCGAAATATGGACAGTAACCAGCTGAAGAAGAGCATGACCAGGCCGATCCCAGCCACACACATGACTGCGCACACACGAAAGGAAAGGTTAATGTACACCTCTGCCTCAAACGGGTGGACGTTTGGCCACTGAAATGTAATCCAGAGGACTTTGTGTGAAAAAATGAGGCCACCAGGACGGAAAGTAAAGGCTCCAAGTTAACCACCCGTACAGCCATTTGGGTCACACAAAGGTCAGTTACGCACAAATATTAACAAGGTTTCTACAGGCAGAAGCAAGTCAAAGTTAACGCCATTTTAATGCCCAATTACTGTATTTTAATCCTCATTTCTTAGGATTTGCAAACAATTCATCAAACAGAGGAAAGAGAATTAGAGAAAACGGGAAACATTTGAGCAAACAAATGTTATCAATTTCAGCCCAAAACTGCCACTTAAAGCAGTACTAAGTAACTCATGCCCCTAGAGGCCATAAGTGCCACTGCAGGTGTCGTAGCATGTTGCAGTTTTTTACTCTATTTATTGTCCTTGAGAGTAAATACTACACTGACAGAAAAGACAAAGGGAGAGAGGGTTGTACATCCAATTACACAATGGAGATAATTTTTTTCTTGGCTGTAAATACTGTTTAAGTGGCGCTAGCCCGCAGTTAGCTTTGCCCGTTAGCCTGTTAGCTTCTTCTTCGTGATTCCATTAGTGTGTATTGGTGGCTCCATCAAGTTGCAATTGTGGTTTTCTTGCCAGAGACACCAGGGGGAGATGAAATACCCCCCAATCATCCCATTAACACTTGTATTACCCCCAGAGGGACTACGGCCTTTCCGTAGTCTATGTAAACTATGTACTATGTAAACAAGTTACATAGTACTGCTTTAATATGACCATGTTTCAGTAAACATTGTTGAGCAATGTCATGATTTCTCCCAAAAAAATAGATTTAATGTCAGTTTGAATCCAATTAATGCTTTTTAATGACATTTAAGGCTTTCATTTTGGCACAATTTATTTAATGACTTTGAATGCCCTGAGGAAACCCTGATTAAGTTTTTTCACATAAAAAGTGGCATAATGCACCTTTAAGCCAGATTAACAGTAGTTGGCGATGCTGAAGATTATTACTGCGTTATATATATTCTACAGTACATATAATATATATTCTACATTATACACACAATGTAAATTATTTTAATAGATTATGGGGGGAAAAATCCCCCCCCCTGCCAAAAGTGGAGCCAGTATTACTGAAGAAACCCACCATGTTATTCTTTTGTCATGAATGAAAAAAAAAAAAAATATTCATGGTGGGGGAGTCACTGGAAATGTCAGTCACAGTCTTAGTCATTATGAACTACAGTCATTTGGTTTAGCCAGTGTCTAATTCTTCTGCCACACTGTGTGCACAAACTCACTTCTCCTTTTGCCGATGTCCAGAGGTGAGGTGGCCGCTTCACACAGCAGCACCATGCCCAGAGTCACGGCGGCGTCTGAGAGGGGCAGTCAAGGCTTTACCGGTTCATACTCTGCCTGGCCTAAAAAAGGACAACTGCCACCTGGATACAGCTTGGTAAACAGGTAAGAGCCTCATATTGGATAATCAAGCCATGTTTCGCACCTTTATTAAGGACCTTTGGGATGTGCTGTAGTAGTCACACTCTCCCATTGTAAACCCAAAAGTAACGCGGGACTGGGCGGGCCTCAGAGGCTACACAGCATGCATGTAATATGGGAATGATTTGGAAATAAAATGATCAGTATTTTAAAAGGGGCTAATATAAGATAACAACAGTCTGGAATTGTCTGTGTGACTGAACATGTTTTTCCTTAGGGTCCAAAGAATGACCTGGTAACTCGTGGCTTATAGTGAAGGATACTGAAAAGCAGCACGATGTGTGTCTCAGCCACGAACTGCGCTTGACTGCTGCCGTGGATGTAGCTCTGTGGACAGAACGCACGCATTAGAAAACAGCGGCACACACACACGTACAACAGGACACAGATGGGCTCTGCAGGAGGACTTCCGGACGGTGGAAGAAGGAGAGAGCTTCTGTGGCACAAGGACAACCCGACCACTATCCACCTCACTCAGCAGGGTTCATTTAAACAGCAGGGCAGCTGGGATTTTAGAAGAGCTGTAATATAATTGTGTCTTTAATGTGATCATATTTGGATTTTAATGTGATGTCATTAAAATGTCCAGGTTTGTTCATGTTTGTTTTGTTTCATGAAGGTAGAGTTTGTCCTGAGACCGATTTTCAACTTTCCCTTAAAACAAACTCCCAAACTGCTGCACACAAGCCTCTCTCACGCTGATGTGGTGCAGTGTGTAGCCGCAGCTGCCCTGGGGTAGACTGACAGACGGATGGCTAGGGCTGGGTACCGCTAAACGGGTTGAGGTATGGCTGGCATCAAAAAATGAAAGTATTGAAAGAAAAATCTTTAGATCCAAGTCTTGATACACAGCCTTAAAGGAAGTGACTTTTTGCCCCAATTTTTGCTCATTTATAATTACTAATATTTTCAACATCTACCCTAATTATTCCCGATTTTTCACATATTTCTTGACATTGGGGATAAACCCGATATTGTAAATTTGCAGATCTTTCACACATTATTGTTCCATGTCTGGTTCTACATGACTAACCTTTTCTGACACCTATACTAAAATATTCAGGTACTGGTATCGGAAAAAAAAGGCAACGGGCCTTACGCATGGCTGCACACGCATGCGCTAACGGGCCCTCAAACTAGCGTCTCCATCAGGCAGTTACCAGGCTCGGATCTGACGGTCATTTGACCGAAACCTGAACTTAACCGTAGTCCGGTTGTCCACCATGGTACCCCACCATGGTACACCACCATGGTACCCCACCATGGTACCCCACCATGGTACACCACCATGGTACACCACCATGGTGGACAACCATGGTACACCAGAGCATTGGTGGCTCTCCTTGCTGAACTACATCCCTTGGATGAGCCAGGTTTCAGGGTCAGAGTGAGCTGCTCCTTACGATCTGTCCGGTGCTGGGGTTCTTGTGAGCGTACGGAGGCCCTCGAATGTGATTCCACATCTGTCCAGAGGTCATGATCAGAACGAAGCACTGCGAACAGAAGAGCATGAGTCTGAAATGATAAAACCAATGCAAAATCAGGCTGTTCCTACTTTTTCTAGTCAAACCAAAGCCAGACTGACACTGTCCCGTTAAGGAGGGGTAAGTCTTAGCAGTGTCCACGGTGTGTGTCTTCAGCTCCTTCATCATTGGTCTAGTTTGTGTCTCCATTTGAACACACTTTGGCCTCTCGTGTCTCTTCACACTGACACATTAAATGTGTCAGTGGGTTGGGTTAGGGGTTAGGGTTAGGTTCTAGGTCAGGGGTCTGCAAACGTGGCCAATTCTCCACCAAAATATGAAATATCTAATCTGTTTAGTTTACCTAAGAGATATTCATTGACTGCATCTCATTGTACAATAAACTTTCCTTTCCTTCTGTCACGGGCTTCATCATCAACACTCCTTGTTGCTGCAAGTCTCTCCAGGGAAACATTTCTATCCTTATTTATCAGCTGAAAGCATTCCGGTGTCTGGTGGAATGAGTTCTTTTTTCATCATGATTTCAGCTTTATAGGATTATTAGAATTAACATTGTACGCATGTTGAAAAAAAAATCCAATTGAGACGTTTGAAACTTTTGTTGAACATTACTAATATAAAAATGAGAACAAATTTATTGCGAGTTTAATGTGTGACAATGTGGCATTTTATGCATAAAAAATGGCCCAAGTTGCCGATATTTTCAGCGACAAAACCTAAAAAATGGATAGAGCCAGGTTTATTTTTCAAAAGGATTTTGGAGAAGTTAGTTTAAAATAAAAGCTTCAAAATCTTCTTAAGTGTGAGTGTGGAGTCTTATGGAGCGACTAAAGTGCAGATGATGTTAAAGAGCGGACTAAAAACGGCCCTAAAGTTCAGTTCTTCGTCTGCACATGCGCCCTGTGTACATTCCTCCCGTCTTTAGCCGCTGCCGTCTCCCACAAAGGAAACGACCATATTTGGATTACAGCGTCATCTCGGTCACAGCCTTTCATTCCACACGTGGATACCAACTTTTCAACAATTTTTAATGACTTATTTCCGGTAAATCTCTGCCTCACTGGCGGATAAATAAGCATCGTAAAGGGTGAGTGAGAAAACTAGCAAAAACAACCCAATGTCTTAGTCTGGCCTTAATGCGTAAGCGACTGTGTCAGTGTGAGGGAGTGAGTGCATTACCAGAGCTGAGAAGGCCCACACGTTCTTGCTGAAGAGAAACTCCAGGTTGTGTCTGCGCAGATAGGCCAATCCTCCGATCACAGCCAGGAGGAGGCCCAACAGGAGTGGCCCAGCGTAGTTCGGAGGGCGGATCACACGAATCTGAGGAGCACCCGTTATACGTCACTGAACACTCTCAAAAATGAAATGAACGCTATAGCAGTCAATGTTCCCACTTCGTGTCAACGGTTGATTTACATTTTTCAGCCTAAATGACATTGCTTTATAAACAAAAACTCTGGTTCTACCTTTCCAACCTGTACCCATGTTCCCCAAGGATCAGTGCTCGGTCCCCTCCTCTACATGTTTCCCTCAGCCACCACAGACCCGACTTTCTCCGCTGATGACACTCAAGTTTACATCTCCTCCAAAACCACCCCACCATCACCTACTGCCTCAACAGACACCAACACCTGCAAGCAACGCAACCGTAATAAAACACAACTCCTTCACACCAGATCTACCGATGTCTTGGGCGGCTGATACAACAGGAACCAGATGTTTACATACACTTTATAAAAACACATTTGTATCTTTTCTCACTGTCTGGCAGGAAACCAGAATTAACTATCTATTTTTTTCCGGTCAATTAATTTCAATTTCAATTTATTGTTGGAAAACCCCTTGAGATGAAACATCTCGTTTGCAAGGGGGACCAAACATAAAACAAATAAAAACAGTGTACAACACTTAGTTACACAAACAAACAATATAACACAAAACATAACAAATGTAATACAGAAAAACAGAAATAAATAAATAAACACAAACATTAAACACAAGACAATCTTGCTCACACAACCCTCTCCCCTTCCCAGTCATCTAAAGATCAAGTATTGTTGTACAAATATAATTTTCTACTGAAACACATGATGTGATCCATACTTTTCAAACAGACAGTATCAAAAGAGCCTACAGACATAAGCAATCCGTATTGAGATGTGTATGCAGAGAAGTTCTAAAGAGTCCGTAAGTGGTTATTGACCTTAATGCTATGGGAAGATGGTTCCAGTCATTAGGAGCCTTAAAAGAGAAGGACCTCCGACCGACCTCTTTCCGCATCAAAGGAGTAGTAAAAGAAAGATATTCAGAGTGTCTAAGGAAGTAGGTTGTTGTTGATGGAACTAGAAGACATTTCAAATATGGGGGTACATTGAAATACACACATTTAAAGACGAATTGCAGCCAGTGACACTGTCGTCTTTTGTCGGGCTGTAGCCAGTTCAGTTGACTGTATAATATGCAGTGGTGTGTTCTATAGGGACATTTAAGAATAAATCTACAGAGGGTATTAAACAAAGTATTAAGAGGTTTGAGGTGCACTTCATACGTGTTTTGATAGACTATGTCTGCGTAGTCAATAATTGGTAAAATTAGTTGCATGATAATTTTCTTTCTTATTTGCAGTGTGAAGCAATTGGATGAGCGGCAAAGCGGCATTAGACAGGCATATGTGCGTTTGATTATGTAGTCGATATGTGGTTTGAAATTAAGTTCAGGATCTAGCCAAACACCTAGATATTTTACTGAAGATTCTCTCATCATTGAGGAGCCGTTATTAAAAGTGATGTTGATATTGGCAGAAGTGAGAGAATGACGCGTACCAAAAAGCATATAGTTCGATTTTTTCATATTCAATCTTAACAAATTAACATTAATCCAGTTTTGAATTGAGTTAAAATCCTCCTGTAAGAGATGTTGTAACAAGGGTAAGTTTGAGTCCGACAAATAGACAACAGCGTCATCGGCATACAGATGAGTTTGACAGTTAGTGCACACTTGAGGTAGATCATTGATAAAAATACTAAATAAGAGAGGTCCAAGAGTGGAGCCCTGTGGCACTCCTTTGTCCATTATAGAAAGAGTGGACTGCACGTCTTTAAAAACTACAAACTGCTGCCTATTGTGAAGATAAGCGTTAAACCATAAAAGAGAGCTCCTAGAGAGTCCTATTGAGTATAGTTTGTCAAGGAGCAGATAGTGGTCTACTAAGTCAAAAGCCTTTGAAAGGTCTAAGAATATTGCACCAGTATATTGGTTTTGATCATACGAGCAGAACACGTCATTAGTGAATTTGAGTAATGCAGTGGTCGTAGAGTAGCCAGAGCGGAAACCTGATTGATGCGGAGATAACATTTCAAACTGATTGAGGTAATTGTGTATTTGTTTAAAAATAATTTTTTCAAGGATTTTAGCGATAGTACATAGGATAGAGATAGGTCGATAATTGGATAAATCAGCGTAATCTCCTCCTTTGAAAATGGGGGTTACTCGTGCAGTTTTCCAAATAGTAGGAATCGAGCATGTGTTCAAGGACTGGTTAAATAGATCAGTAAGAGGGTATTTTATTACATCACAACCAAGTTTCAAAAATTTTACTTCTAAACCATCTGGTCCAGCACTACACTTATCTTTAAGTTCATGTATTGATTGTTGCACATCTGAAGGTAAGATCGGGCTGAAAGAGAAGGAAGCCTCATGAGCAACATCAAGAGATGGGCCTGAAGAGTAAGGGTAATCTGAGTGCTGTGCACTGCTTATGGAAGAAAAATATTTATTAAAAGCTTCAGAGATCATGCAGGGATCAGAGATTATATTGTTATCAACAGTGACATAATCAGTGCTTTTTTTAGATTTATTAAGAAGCTGGTCCAGATGGTTCCAGAATTGTTTTGGGTTGTTATAGTTTTGAGCTAAGGCCTCCTGATAATAATTAGATTTGGCATTCCTTGTTTGTGTTTTGGATAGATTCCTAAGATGACGGTATCGTTCCCAATCTGTCGGGTTTTTAGAGACCCTGAACTTTACCCAGGCCTGATCGCGTTGTTTAAATAATTTAATCAAGTCAGAGCTGATCCATGGAAGATGTCTTCCTTTGACACGAATTGTTCTAAAAGGAGCATGTTTATCAATAATTGCATTCATTTCTGAATGGAAGAATTCCCATGCATCCTTGACATCAGGGATCAACTGAAATCTTGTCCAGTTAATGTTGGCAAGATCATTTAAGAAGTGGTCTGAAATAATATTTTTGCTTTGTCTTACAGTAACATATCTGGGTGGGAGTTTAGGCACTCTAATCTTCCAAATGCAATACACCATTGAGTGGTCACTGAAGCTGTCAGACAACACACCCGAGGCAACAATTCTGTCTGGGTTAGAGACTAATATCCAGTCTATCAGGGTGGAAGAGCGGTGGTCGACCCTGGTAGGCTCCTTTATTATTTGAGTGAGGTTAGCACTAGCAACAAGTCTTCTATCATTGGAAGAGGAGCGATGGAGCCAGTTACTATTGAAGTCTCCAAGAATTACCATCTCAGACTTAATATGGAAAGAGGTAATTGTTGACATTATATTTTTCATCGAGTCTGGCGGGGCAGATGGAGGTCTGTAAATGTTAGTGATTATAATATTTTTGTTGCCACTGAAGATTATATTAATAGACAGAGATTCAAAGTTAACTGGCTCCACAGTTGGATATACACATACGGCAGTAAGATTTTTACAGACATATGTTGCCACACCCCCTCCTCTCGCAACTCTATCTGCTCTGAACAGAACATAATCATAAATGTTAATTTCGTCATCTGATATATTGCTGTGCAACCAAGTTTCTGAGATTGTAATAATGTCTGGCTTATTATATGACACCCAAGCTTTCAGAAGGTCAATTTTAGAGACCAAACTTCTTATGTTGAGATGGATAATTTTTAGGCCTTTAACTGAATCTATTCTTTACTTGATTTGATACATAGTATAAGATGATAGAGAGCAAAGAAGGATGTTAGAGCAAGAGACAAACGAACACACAAACAAACAGACAGACAGATAAACACAAATGCAGACAGACAAACACAGACATGAGAGTAAGAATGTCTAACAAACATCTACACTCCTCCCCTTGATACCCACTCACTCCCCCCCACCCCCAGAGCTAATGTTAATATCTGAAACTAAAGGAGAAGAGGAAAAAGTAGATAAATAAATAAAATTAGACATAATAGAAATCTCTTCTCATTGAAGGAAAATATTGTATTGCAAATAGCTCAGATATGCATAAAAGTAAACCCTTTTTGTTTGTTTGTTTCTTTTATTATTTTCTTCTATCTCTTTCTTCTTTTAATGAAACAAATAGTTCAGGGCACTCGTTATAAAAAACAAAACAAAAACAAACAAACACACACCCATAGCAGAACTCGGAAAATGTCCGTACGCGGTCACATGATGTCCTCATGCCTGGCGTCATCAAGTCCGGAAGAAAACAAATCAACGTGGGTGCTCCGCGAAGAGGAAAAACAAAACAAAATGCAGCAGAAATAGTCTTACCGGTCACGGAGGTGTCCCACTGCTTTTCGAAGACTCATAGTCAGAAAGGAAAGTCTCTGCAGCTGATGGCTCGTTGAAGAGATGTTGCACATCGCCGTCAAAGAGCTTTATAACTGCAGGATAGAGCAGAAACGCTTGCATTCCCAGGGTTCGAGCACGATGCATCACAGGATAGCAGGGTCGCCTCTTCTTCGCGGTGGCATCACTGTAGTCTGCGGCCAGACGGATTACCTGTCCAACGATCGTCACTGATGTTTTCCTGGATTCATTCAAGATGCGGTCTCTGTCAGTGAATCGCAGGCACTTCACTATAGTGGTTCTTGGGATTGTTGACTTGCGAGAGGAGCCAAGGCGATGGGCTCGCATTAGCTCCGGAGGGTTGCTTGCGAGGTCGGGAAACCATTTAGGGATATTGGTGGTCAGGTAAGACAGCATGTTACCTTTTTCTTCCCCTTCTTTAATGTTCATTATGCGGAGATTGTCGCGTCTACTCCTGTCTTCAAGAGCCACTATTTTTTGGTCCATCTGAGCGAGTGCCTCTTTTATATCAGGAATAGTTTCCTCATTGGTTTTGACACGCGACTCAATTGTAGCTAAACGTGAGCGCTGTTTCTCAATGTCCTCCGCATGTTCAACCAATGTGTCTTGTATAGTGCTCAGTTGGTTTTGTAATCGGTCAAATTTTTCGTCTGATTTCCTTTCTGCTTCACCAAAGAATTTAGTCAGAATTTCCTCCAACAAGGCCGCAGTCACAGGGCCAGGTGCTGCAGCCGACTCCATTAGTTTCTCCATAGATACTTTCTTGCCTCTAGTTCTGCGAGACATATGCAAAGTAATTTGTTTGCTTTTGGCAAAACAAACCGTTAGAACTGCAAAGTGTAGTAAGTTTACAGTGAACTGGTGGGTTTACTGTTCAAAGGGTGGAGGAGCTCAGGACGTGGCAGTCCTACTCAGCCATCTTGAATTAGAATTTGTCAAATTCCAAAAAAATGACTTTCTACTTTCTAAAATGACTTTCTACACAATTTTGTATTACTTTTTACAAAACCAAAAGTTTACATACATTTCATTAATATTTAGTAGCATTGCCTTTAAACTGTATAACTTGGGTCAACAGTTTTGGATTTCCTTCCACAAGCTTCTCACAATAGTTGGCAGGAGTTTTGGTCCATTCCTCAAGTACTTGTTTCACTTTTCACATTTCAGACACAGCACGTTCATCTTTGGGACACAAAACCTTCTTTCTGATCTGTATGATGACAGGTGGACATTTCAATCATTGTTTAACCAATGAACCTGAACCTTCAAGTGTCTTGAAATTACACCCAAGGATGAACCAGACTTGAGCTTCCAAGGTCATGACATCGTCATCTGGGCTTTCCCAAACTGTTTAAAAGTATAGTCATCTTAGTGTATGTAAACTTCTGACTTTGTAAAAAGTAACAAGTAAAACATTTCTAAAAAATGCAATCTCTCATTTGTCTGGAATTTGACAAATAGACTTTTTTTTTTTTTTTTCTAATTGACCTAAAAAAATAATAAAAAAAAGTTACTCCTGGTTTCATGTCAGACAGTGAGAAAAAAATGCAAATGTGTGTTTTTATGAAGATATGGTTCCCGCTGTATATTGGGCCAATATATCGGGCCGATATATTGGCCCAATATAGACGCAATATCGGCTGTCGGACGATATTGCGTCTATGCCACTATGCAACGCTACACTTCCTGTTTCTGTGACCAGGTGAGCCTATTTAAGGGCTCAAGGGAGTGGCCTCAGGGTGGCAGAATGAAGGCATACAGTTTTTGACCGTGTTGTGTAGATGTCGAACTATGTCGAAATATATGGAAATAAAAGGATTCTTCATTTAACACAAGAGTATTGGGCTCTTTTCACGCGTGCTAAACACCTTTTTACTTTGCCAGCCATAGTAGCCAGTGGTACAGGGCCGCTGGCCGCTACACAACATTTGACCTAAGTCAGTGACTAACATGACCAAGTGTTTTCGAGACAGGCCTAAATATTAAAAAAAGGTTCAATATTTCTATCAAAAAAAGTTGCGACTTACGCCCTTAGCCCATTTTACAAAGTTGAAGCGCCTTCATCGCTCTCTGGATATGTAACGCTTTTTCTTCGTGCTTCGTCACATTTTCCAAGAAAGCGGCAAACTACAGGTACATTTACTTTTATAAAAGTGTGTTAAGAACTCAACAGCTTATACATTTGATTAGGATATTCTTTAAACTCGTGTGTGTTCAGTCAGACTGACGCGCTGTCCCACAGCGGCTCTTCCTGGGAGAGTGGCCGGGTTTAGAGACGCTTCCCTCGGTCAGTCTGCGCAGACGCCTCGGCTTAGTTACCGGTGTTGGAGCCGCTCAGAGAGTAGCCGGGTTTAGAGACGCTTCCCTCGGTCTGTCTGCGCAGACGCCTCGGCTTAGTTACCGGTGTTGGAGCCGCTCAGAGAGTGGCCGGGTTTAGAGACGCTTCCCTCGGTCAGTCTGCGCAGACGCCTCGGCTTAGTTACCGGTGTTGGAGCCGCTCAGAGAGTAGCCGGGTTTAGAGGCGCTTCCCTCGGTCAGTCTGCGCAGACGCCTCGGCTTAGTTACCGGTGTTGGAGCCGCTCAGAGAGTAGCCGGGTTTAGAGACGCTTCCCTCGGTCAGTCTGCGCAGACGCCTCGGCTTAGTTACCGGTGTTGGAGCCGCTCAGAGAGTAGCCGGGTTTAGAGACGCTTCCCTCGATCAGTCTGCGCAGACGCCTCGGCTTAGTTACCGGTGTTGGAGCCGCTCAGAGAGTGGCCGGGTTTAGAGACGCTTCCCTCGGTCTGTCTGCGCAGACGCCTCGGCTTAGTTACCGGTGTTGGAGCCGCTCAGAGAGTGGCCGGGTTTAGAGACGCTTCCCTCGGTCAGTCTGCGCAGACGCCTCGGCTTAGTTACCGGTGTTGGAGCCGCTCAGAGAGTGGCCGGGTTTAGAGACGCTTCCCTCGGTCAGTCTGCGCAGACGTCTCGGCTTAGTTACCGGTGTTGGAGCCGCTCAGAGAGTGGCCGGGTTTAGAGACGCTTCCCTCGGTCAGTCTGCGCAGACGCCTCGGCTTAGTTACCGGTGTTGGAGCCGCTCAGAGAGTAGCCGGGTTTAGAGACGCTTCCCTCGGTCTGTCTGCGCAGACGCCTCGGCTTAGTTACCGGTGTTGGAGCCGCTCAGAGAGTGGCCGGGTTTAGAGACGCTTCCCTCGGTCAGTCTGCGCAGACGCCTCGGCTTAGTTACCGGTGTTGGAGCCGCTCAGAGAGTGGCTGGGTTTAGAGACGCTTCCCTCGGTCTGTCTGCGCAGACGCCTCGGCTTAGTTACCGGTGTTGGAGCCGCTCAGAGAGTGGCCGGGTTTAGAGACGCTTCCCTCGGTCAGTCTGCGCAGACGCCTCGTCTTAGTTACCGGTGTTGGAGCCGCTCAGAGAGTAGCCGGTTTTAGAGGCGCTTCCCTCGGTCAGTCTGCGCAGACGCCTCGTCTTAGTTACCGGTGTTGGAGCCGCTCAGAGAGTAGCCGGGTTTAGAGACGCTTCCCTCGATCAGTCTGCGCAGACGCCTCGGCTTAGTTACCGGTGTTGGAGCCGCTCAGAGAGTGGCCGGGTTTAGAGACGCTTCCCTCGGTCAGTCTGCGCAGACGCCTCGGCTTAGTTACCGGTGTTGGAGCCGCTCAGAGAGTGGCCGGGTTTAGAGACGCTTCCCTCGGTCAGTCTGCGCAGACGCCTCGGCTTAGTTACCGGTGTTGGAGCCGCTCAGAGAGTGGCCGGGTTTAGAGACGCTTCCCTCGGTCAGTCTGCGCAGACGTCTCGGCTTAGTTACCGGTGTTGGAGCCGCTCAGAGAGTGGCCGGGTTTAGAGACGCTTCCCTCGGTCAGTCTGCGCAGACGCCTCGGCTTAGTTACCGGTGTTGGAGCCGCTCAGAGAGTAGCCGGGTTTAGAGACGCTTCCCTCGGTCTGTCTGCGCAGACGCCTCGGCTTAGTTACCGGTGTTGGAGCCGCTCAGAGAGTGGCCGGGTTTAGAGACGCTTCCCTCGGTCAGTCTGCGCAGACGCCTCGGCTTAGTTACCGGTGTTGGAGCCGCTCAGAGAGTGGCTGGGTTTAGAGACGCTTCCCTCGGTCTGTCTGCGCAGACGCCTCGGCTTAGTTACCGGTGTTGGAGCCGCTCAGAGAGTGGCCGGGTTTAGAGACGCTTCCCTCGGTCAGTCTGCGCAGACGCCTCGTCTTAGTTACCGGTGTTGGAGCCGCTCAGAGAGTAGCCGGGTTTAGAGACGCTTCCCTCGGTCAGTCTGCGCAGACGTCTCGGCTTAGTTACCGGTGTTGGAGCCGCTCAGAGAGTAGCCGGGTTTAGAGACGCTTCCCTCGGTCAGTCTGCGCAGACTGACCGAGTATGACTATATTTAGTATATTTAGACTCCATTAGTCGACAAATTCAAAATTCTCCCACTTATAGTTTTCATTCAATTATTATTGTTTTTAATTATCAAATGTTATCTGGGAAATGCTATAAGGTTAAAGTTGGTCCTCCTAATGCAAATTTTTTTTTTCTGCATTAGTTTTCTTTTGCCGTGTTCCTGCAGTAAAATCCGGGGGTGAGGCCTCCTGATGATGATGAATATTTTAGGGGGTTTCCTTAAAATGACGCTTGACACACCATCGTATGATCACTGAACAGCAGAGTTTACGTCATTTCTGAGCGCAATGTTGATAAATGAGGGTCTTTGCCACTGTGAGCATAGGATTCTCTCATTTACATATAAGATTTGTGGCCATATTACTGTAATACACATTTATTTGTCACTTTGCATTTGCCAATTAGCACCCGTCTTGGTAAATGACCCCCCTCTCTATGTACTCTATACAGCCGTACCGCAGCTCTGTGACCCTCATACTGTTAAAGGAACAGGCCACCGTTTTCCCATACTGAGATATGTTCTTACCTGAGCTTAGACGGTATGATACGCACCTGTCTGGTCTTTGTGCGTGCCCTCAGTCACGCAAAAAGACCAAAGATGTTGTTAGCATTTGGACTCTCCCAGCATATTCCTATAGCTCCAAACGAGGTGAAGTTAGAAGCGACCAAGCTCTTCCACGGGCACAAAGACCAGACAGGTGCGCATCAACTCGTCTAAGCTCAGGTAAAGAACATCTCAGTATGACAGACAGGGGGCGCTGTAAACTTTGTTGGGAGAGACGAGAGGAGCAGCAGAGACCGAGAAACCATCGTCTGGACTCATGCTTCTCTGAGCAGGTAAAGTCCTGTCGTCGCTGCTAAAAAGTGCCACTTTTGGCCCATGTTCAACTGGCCTACATGTCTTATTTATGATGAATGGATAAATCACGTGTTTAAAGCGGCACGGTTTGAGAAAAGCCTTAGAAGTGCTGTGACGCGTCGTGCTCCAGTGTGTGTGGACTGGTGTGCGCCTTTACTCTGAACTGTATAATCTGTTCCATCGATGGATATTATTGTATATTTATATTAACTTCTTACTTTGTAATGTGTAGATACCCAGAGTGTGTACCTTTTCTGCCTTATTTTCAACTCAATATTCTTTTTAATATTATTAGTGGTAATCTATTACTGTTCATTGATCTGTGACATTGCTATTATTGAGCTACTGTTGTTATTGTGGACGTTTCTATGACGCCAAGGAAATATGATGAAGTCATTCTGATTCGGAATGATCCGTTTCGGTTTGGTTTTTGGGGGAATGAAGTGATTGTCCAGACTCACCATTTGGAAGACGTCGGACCCTTCATCAAAATCCACCAACGCCTCGGCTTAGTTACCGGTGTTGGAGCCGCTCTTGAGTGTGTCAGAGCTGGGTCCGTGGTGAATCGCTCTAGACTGATTTTTGATGACTTTACCATAGTCTATTTGTCCCTTCATAATATTTCAGCGGTGCGAGACGTCGCTAATTTTACACCTGAAGCCTCGTTAAAGCGCGGAAGGGCATCCTACAGACCTATGGAGGATTGAAAGTGCCACAATTAAATAAATAAATGCACCATTAAATAATTAAATAAATGTGTCATTAATTAAATAAATGTGTCATTAATTAAATAAATGTGTCATTAATTAAATAAATGTGTCATTAATTAATTAAATTACCAATGATTCTGTGTAAAAAAATATATATAATTATTTATCTATTTAATTAATTATTTCATGGTCCTGTGTTGCAGTGTTTCATGAATTAATTTTATCTGTCAAACTCGCCCATCAAAGTTGGAGGGGTGGGTCCTAACACCTGATTGGTCATCCTGCTCACCGAGTCAAGGCAAATCAATTCCAGAATAATGGATTGATGCAGACTAGTGAACATACTCCGATACGCTGGGTGGCGCTATTCTCCCTTACGTAGGTTTGAATACTCAAGTAAAAACAACTAAACACAAGCCTCGATCACTCCATCAAGGGATGTCAAGAAATAACTTTTTTTTAAATTAATATCTGCTGTTTCTCAATAATCGTAAAGAGCACTCATCCGCCCGGTAGGTGGCGGTAAAACCAATGGATGCGGTACATTGCGACCGGGGCATTGAAGCAACGGCACATTCCGACTAGCACCCCTGTAGAGTACTTCTTCTAAAATTTCGGTCACTCTACAGTCAATGCCTTGGTCAGAAAGTGCGGAAATAACTCCAAGAACTTCAATAAATTCCTCTGCTTTATTCTGTATATGCTCGGGGTCTGCAGGTCCTGCTTCCACATACTCAGCAAGGTCTAAAATATCTCGCACCAACTCCCTTGAAACCTCATGAAGGTCCTCCATCAGCGTAGCCGTCATGTTTCCAAAAAACACTTCAGGCCAAAGCAATGGATTAGACAAGATTTGAGTTAACCAGGCTTTAGGCCGCCCACAACTTTTGATGGGCGAGTTTGACAGATAAAATTAATTCATGAAACACTGCAACACAGGACCATGAAATAATTAATTAAATAGATAAATAATTATATATATATTTTTACACAGAATCATTGGTAATTTAATTAATTAATGACACATTTATTTAATTAATGACACATTTAATTAATGACACATTTATTTAATTAATGACACATTTATTTAATTATTTAATGGTGCATTTATTTATTTAATTGTGGCACTTTCAATCCTCCATACAGACCAGCCCTGGCTGTGCAGCTGATGAGGTCAGATCTGGAGGGTCGTAGATTCCTTCTGTCTGAGTTATAGTGCAGATGAGCGGGGTACGTTCGCGTGACACCTGCCGCCTCTATCGTCTCCACGTGCACAACTTTATGTTTGGATTTGTTGTTGCATTTTTCTCACGTCGTTCTTTCATTAGAAATAGCCGTGTTTTGAACCCACTAAAGCACTCGTGTAGCGCTCGGTCTAAATGTAGATCGTTATTGATAATAAGCCACATTCATTATAGGCTATATATTTTTAATGGCCGGTAATTCTTGTGAATGGCCGACATATTATAACCCAGCCGACCAAAGTGGCCGACAAAAAAAAAAAAAGGTCTAGCGGAACCTCTGCCCCCCACACATCTTTACTCAGCCTTGGAAGCTTCACTCTAGGTCCATGTCACCAAAGTGTGTCTCATTTCAGGTTAAGATGGCGGTTTTATTTTGAAGCCTGAAGGCCAACACAAAGGTGGAGAAAGTGTCAGTGAGTCAGTGTGCTCACCATGACGTCAGTCCGGTCAGCCACCCAGCGCGCCAGCTGCTCCGCCCCGAAACCCCGCACCTGCAGCTCATAGGTGTCCGTGCGCCGCGGCCGCCCTTTGGCCGGGAAGTGCAGGAACGTGGGCGCAGAGTTCATGTTCAGCTGAAATCACAGACATCACGCAGAATCACTCAGTGAACACAGGAAGAGGTCCCCCTCACAATCCAAAGCTGGATGACAACAATTTACAATAGACAATAAAAATGGTGTGACAGAAACCACTAAACATTGTCATCTGGTCAAATACAGGTGCTCGTTATATAATTAGAATATCATGAAAGTGTGCATTCACTTCTGTTATTCAACTTAAACTGTGAAACTAATATATGATAGCCTCATTACATGCACAGTGAGATATGTATAGCCTTTATTTGTTATCATTTTGATGATTATGACTCCGCTTGTGAAAACCCCAAATAAAAAATCTAATAAAATTAGAATATTTTGAAAAATTGACTGTAAACCATAATCATCAAAATGCTTGACATTATGTCACTTCGCACGTCATGAGTCTATATCATATTAGTTTCACATTGTAAGTTGAATTACAGAAATAAACTTTTCTGTAATTGAACTTTTTCATGATATTCTAATTATATGACGAGCACCTGTACACAGCAAATGAAAATGCCATTGTGACATCTTCAAAGAATCATTTCAGTAGATCATCACTTTGAAACATTTTAATCACCAATTTAAAACCAGATAATACAGTACTTTTTTTATGATGACCATTTTCATTAAACATCATACTTCATTGTAGGCTTATATTTAGTATATTTAGACTCCATTAGTCGACAAATTCAAAATTCTCCCACTTATAGTTTTCATTCAATTATTATTGTTTTTAATTATCAAATGTTATCTGGGAAATGCTATAAGGTTAAAGTTGGTCCTCCTAATGCAAATTTTTTTTTTCTGCATTAGTTTTCTTTTGCCGTGTTCCTGCAGTAAAATCCGGGGGTGAGGCCTCCTGATGATGATGAATATTTTAGGGGGTTTCCTTAAAATGACGCTTGACACACCATCGTATGATCACTGAACAGCAGAGTTTACGTCATTTCTGAGCGCAATGTTGATAAATGAGGGTCTTTGCCACTGTGAGCATAGGATTCTCTCATTTACATATAAGATTTGTGGCCATATTACTGTAATACACATATATTTGTCACTTTGCATTTGCCAATTAGCACCCGTCTTGGTAAATGACCCCCCTCTCTATGTACTCTATACAGCCGTACCGCAGCTCTGTGACCCTCATACTGTTAAAGGAACAGGCCACCGTTTTCCCATACTGAGATATGTTCTTACCTGAGCTTAGACGGTATGATACGCACCTGTCTGGTCTTTGTGCGTGCCCTCAGTCACGCAAAAAGACCAAAGATGTTGTTAGCATTTGGACTCTCCCAGCATATTCCTATAGCTCCAAACGAGGTGAAGTTAGAAGCGACCAAGCTCTTCCACGGGCACAAAGACCAGACAGGTGCGCATCAACTCGTCTAAGCTCAGGTAAAGAACATCTCAGTATGACAGACAGGGGGCGCTGTAAACTTTGTTGGGAGAGACGAGAGGAGCAGCAGAGACCGAGAAACCATCGTCTGGACTCATGCTTCTCTGAGCAGGTAAAGTCCTGTCGTCGCTGCTAAAAAGTGCCACTTTTGGCCCATGTTCAACTGGCCTACATGTCTTATTTATGATGAATGGATAAATCACGTGTTTAAAGCGGCACGGTTTGAGAAAAGCCTTAGAAGTGCTGTGACGCGTCGTGCTCCAGTGTGTGTGGACTGGTGTGCGCCTTTACTCTGAACTGTATAATCTGTTCCATCGATGGATATTATTGTATATTTATATTAACTTCTTACTTTGTAATGTGTAGATACCCAGAGTGTGTACCTTTTCTGCCTTATTTTCAACTCAATATTCTTTTTAATATTATTAGTGGTAATCTATTACTGTTCATTGATCTGTGACATTGCTATTATTGAGCTACTGTTGTTATTGTGGACGTTTCTATGACGCCAAGGAAATATGATGAAGTCATTCTGATTCGGAATGATCCGTTTCGGTTTGGTTTTTGGGGGAATGAAGTGATTGTCCAGACTCACCATTTGGAAGACGTCGGACCCTTCATCAAAATCCACCAACGCAAAAAAGACTTTGTTGGTAAAGGCAGAAGAATAACGCCAGGAATTGGCCAGTGCCTGGAACTCCTCGTCAGCTTGTCTAGGAGGAGGCAGAGTGTCAGTACAACAACCATTAAGGGACAAATCTCCGTCTATTGCCATTTTCTAGCTTTCCAAAGTGGATAAATACTGTGTGGACAATGGTAAAAGAGACAAGGCTTTACCACTGATGTGGTGCAGGTGAATGGTGAAAAAAGCTGAATGTAGGAGATATCAATTTGAAACTTTTGCTTGTTTTCTGTCATTTGTTGTTTTCATATAAGAATTAGGTTTTTATGCATGAAAATGGTTAAAAAAAACAAAATTAAAAAAAATCTACTTTCTCCATGTTTTTAGTTTTTAAAGCTCAATAAATCAGGCAGGAAATGGCAAAAAAAATTATTCTGAACAAAAAAAAAAAAAAAAAACTTCCCAATACTGTTAAGTCCAATACTGTGAAGTTTGAAATCTGTATCTCTAAAGAGAGATGTTGTTGCAAGAGTGGGATGAAAACCTCCCCCATGTTTCCCCTACCACTAAAAACATTAGGGGTCAACCAATATGGGATTTCCAACGATCAATAACGATGCTAATATTTGGGGATTTTGATTGGCCCATGCCGATATGCACAACCGAAATTTTTGACCGATAAAAAAAAAAAAAAAAAGACTGGTCTATAAATCCTGTGTATGATAGTGTTGAACTGTGACAGCAGGGGGCGCTTTATTAGGGGTAGAGGGCTGATTTATTCAGTACGTTTATGTTTAAGTCTCTTTATCTTATGGTTCCAAAATTATAAGCAAAATGTCTGCAACAAAAAACACATATAGAAGACAAAATTCATCTGTTTTTTTTATGTGCTTTTTCGATGCTCCAAAAGCATTTGACAGGGTAAATCATAGAAAACTATTCTTGAAATTATCCCAAAAAGGTGTACCCAGTTATTTTGTGCGTTTTTTAGCATACTTGTACTCACAGCAAATTAAATGGGGGGACAGTGTATCTAGCCCTTTTAAAGTGAGCAATGGGGTCCAACAGGGGGGTGTTCGGTCCCCAGTGTTATTTAACCTGTATCTAGATGAACTGTCGACTGGAAGTATTGTTATGAATTATTTTTTGTATGCAGATGATTTAGTCGTGTGTAGTCCTAGTACGGCTTGTCTACAGCAGCTCCTCAATATCTGCTCAACTTATGGTCTGGAACATGACATTAAATAACATAGTTCAAAGAGTATGGTTATGATTTGTAAAACCAAGGAAGATAAGAACATGACATTTCCAAACTTTTGTTTGTAATGATGTTTTGCATGTTGTCAACAAAATCAAGTACCTTGGGCACATCATCACTGAGGACTTGTCTGATGATGATGACATTTATAGACAATGCAGAGTGTTGTATGCCCAGGCAAATACCCTGGCACGGAAGTGTGGCTGTTGTACAGAGAGAGTGAAGTTGACTTTATTTAAAGTTGTACTGTACTCCCTTGTATACAGCTCATCTCTGGACTTATTATAAGAAAGCCAGCTTGCGTAGGCTCCAGGTGGCCTATAATGATGACCGAGATGGTCAAATGCCACAGAAATGTTTGTCAATGCCAGAGTGAACACTTTACAAGCCGTGCTACGAACTTTAATGTACAGCTTTATGTGTCGATTGAACATGTCTGAAAATGAAATAATAGTGTCCCTCACAAATATAAAATGCCTCGCCTTTACATGAACAGAGTGGACAGTGACTGACCTGCAGACTCCACACTGCCTGTGCGGCTGCAGGGCGGTGAACATGATGATCATGGAGTAGTTCCGAGGAGGAGCTTTGACGAAGCGTCTGAACTTGTCCCCGTTCATCCTGATGACGGAGCGCCGGGACGTCCACTCCATGAGCTGGGCCACCTTCTCCGACAGCAGAGTCTGCACAGGAGTCAGTACGGGAGTCAGTACGGGAGTCAGTACGAGAGTCAGTACGGGAGTGTAGCCTGGCACGAGCTAGACTGTGCCATTTGAATCTCGCTGACTCCGTCAAAACCAAGACGAGCCAATCATAGCACGGGAGGCGGGAGTTAACAGTGCGTCGTCTTCCACGCTAGGATTTCCCATCAAACACCTGTGCTCCTCCGGGCCGTAACCGAAACAGTGAAGATGGCGATCTTTTACCAGTGCCCTTTCTTCTGTTTTAAATGAGCTGGACTTAAAGCCACAGAAGAAGCTGCTCTGAGGGCTTTCACCAGAACATTTACTCCACTGCACTAGTGGACTATAAAAAAACATGGCGGAGGACGTAAACACAAAGCGTAGGTCATTTTGTATTTGATTGGTTCGCTATCATTCAAACTGCGATCATTCGATTTGGAAACTGCGTCCTATTACCACAATTCCAGACTGTCTTTATTTGTATTTATAAATACATCAATAAAAAGTCCATCTGGCTTTATATCAGGCTAACGGGAATCAGGACAGGAGACAGGACGGGAGTCGGCGTGGGAGTCGGGACAGGCACACACGCCAAAAGCCAGGCCTTAAAGGTCAGAAAACTGCTTTAAATGTGATACAGACCTAGAATCAAAATGTATTTAAAAATTATAAAACCATTTACTCTAAACCACTTTTTCAAATTACATGTTTTTCAGTAGGGATGGGATGAAATATCGTTTGACGAAATATCGCGATACAAAACGTGACGAAACGCATCGAGTATTTAATTATTTATTTATTTATTTTTTCATGTAAAGCGTGTCCAAAAAGCGCTATACAAGTTCGATGTATTATTATTATTATTATTAAATGAAAAAAATATACATATATCCGGGGAATGGTGCAGTGCGTCGTCACGTCACAGGAATGATATGTTTTTTTTTTAAAGAAGAACCAGTCCTGAGATACATTAACCGAGAGTTAGAGCAGCACTAAGGGGGTGTTCTTGTTGTGTTTCCCTGTGTTCAACTGAAACAAAAATAAACAAGTTGTTATTATACAGTCATATTTTTGTCTTTTTTGATATCGTATCGTGACGTATCGTTTCGTGACTCTGACATATCGAGGTGCATCGTATCGTGAGTTTAAGTGTATCGTCCCATCCCTAGTTTTCAGTCAGTTTTACAACATTTTTGCTAACACTTTCAAATACCACTTACTCCTGTGTTTAGGTCAACCTTAGAGGTGGACAATACTGTATCATTTATTTATTTATTGGTTTATTTGGTCAGGACAGTGCATGTTAATGAACATACATGGGCCTCATGCATGTAAACAAGCCACACCGGATTGTAGCCTTGGGCTAATTTGCATCCGTCGTCCTCCATGCGCACTCTCAAACATCATGGTCTATTGTACATGTTTTTAGTGGTAGGGGAAACCGGAGTACCCGGAGGAACCCTACGCAGACACGGGGAGAACATGCAAACTCCACACAGAAAGGCCCCGTCCAGGTGGGAATTGAACCCGGACCTTCTAGCTGTGAAGCACGAGCGCTAACCGCTGTGCTACCGTGCCGCCCATCATCTAGATACAGTCTTGATAAAAAATGTAAGACCAGTTGAAAAATTGCTAAAATTCACATTTTTCATGGTTGGATCTTAACAAGGTTCCAAGCAGAACTTCAATGCAAACATGCCTTTAAAAGACCATATCTGAACAATTCAGTGTCATTTTCTGTCAGATATTCACACAAACATGTCCGCTTCTCCTCTGGGACCGAGTGGAATCGACCCGTCTCCAGAGCCAGGGGCAGAGTCCCAGACCTCAGCTGAGCACAGACTGACCTCTGACCTCTAGGCAGGTTCAGGGTCACATAGGGCTCAGGACCAAAATGATCTTTTATCAAAATATAAGTTCTCAGCTTTGGCTTACACAAGACATCATTTAACCATTTATATTTATACTTTTCAAAGTAGACATTTGTAATTATTACCGTTATTATTAGATTTTGCCACTCAGTTTGGAATGAGCGTATGGAAATCAACATTTCCATATGGAAATATTTCCATATGGAGCTACGCTGTGAAATCCTCAAAGCAGACTGAAGGCCTCAGGTGGTGCAGATAATACCCGTCTTTTGTTGAGAGATTGCACATCAAGTATATTATATTATCTTTTTTTAGCAACAGTTTTTGTTGATTTTTTTACATTGGAGAATCGATACACTGGATGTTGTCAATTTGCATTTCTTCCTAATAACAATTTCAATATTACAGTCCCGATAAGTTTACGACCAGTTGAAAAATGCACATATTGTATTGTTTCAAGTAGAACTTTAATATGCAACAAGAGAAAAGGGAGTGAGACAAAACATCATTTATCGCGTAGTGCGCCATCGCTGCTGAGGTGGGACGCAGTAACACAGTCATTTGGAATGTCTTAAAACATCCTGAAGGTTATGAGTCAAGTGGAAGATCAAAAAACATTTTACCCACGCTGGCTGTCCGGCAAGACACTTGACAATCCTAGCCTGGTGAGACCAGAATGATTCCCCTCTGTATTTTTGTATACATCGGGGAATCAGTCTGGACACCCCGCCCCCAATGGCGGTATCCGCAAAATCAAATAGTTCCCGTGCAACCAGATTCATTTATTTGCGTCACATGTCGTTCACGAGCAGCTTCACTCACGGGACGTGGAAGTCCCTCAATAACAATCTACGAACGGCGTACAAGAGAGAGAAGGAGCGTGTCTCCAATCGGCGGTAAATGACCAAAAACACATGGACAGTCAGTGAGTTTCGCGATTCATAATCCTGCGCGAATATTAATGCCAAACCGCTAATAACACCACATCAATGACGGACGCCCGCCCTTCACTGATTGGTTTACTCTACTTCCTGTTTGCTTGCGTATGTACTAGGGCTGAACGATATGGACACAATTTCATATCTTGATATTCATGCCAGATATCTCGATATCGATATGATACGATATAACTATGGGTTAGGTGAAAACTAAGCATTTTTCAGAAAAATAAAATCATAATACAAAAGAGTGCAAAAATCTATATCGTTTGTATCTTGCTTTTTAGATTTTAATATTTTGAATACTCAAATCTCTATCAATACGATATATTTTTCTTTTGCGACATTGATATCTTGAATGTTCATATCTCGATATTGATACGATAACGATATATCTTTCAGCCCTCCATAAGCATGTACCACTTTGGGAAATGGAATCGATACAGTGGGGACCAGAGTCTGGATTTTTCCAGGCTAGGACAATCCCACCTCAGCAGTGATGGCGCGAAAACGAATTGCATTTTGTGTTTTATTGTCCATCATGATTTGAGAAGGTTATTATTTTGTAAACTGTCTGATGTTGCTGTACATTTGTTTGAACGATCAGATGAGGAAAGGCTTAAGTATTTGTTCAAGTATAAGCCATTTTATTTGTCTACGTTTTTATGAGGGGGATCGCCCTGTCGTCACGTCCGAGGCACTGGTGGGCAACGCAAATGTATTAAATAGATATTAATAGTGCTATGGTGGGTCAAAACATCGTTCACAAACAGAGCATTGCATCTGTGAAAAGATCAGTGCTGTAAAGGATCTGGGATTTAAATTAACAACTCTTCAAGCTCGTAAAAATCAGCTGTTTGCCCACCAGTCACCAAAACATCCGGTGAAAATCGCGGAAATAAACAATAACAGCGATCCTCCCTATTAAGCGCTTGGCTTCAACGTAAGAGGACACTCTTTGTTTAATGTTTTTCTGTTGTCTGCCTGTCTTATAAGCCCATGCAGGCTGGGCACATTTAAAGGTGCAAGACACCAAATAAGGAAATAAAAAAAAACACTTAACACATTAGTGCCACTCATTCAGTGCGACTGCGTTGTGACAGCACGTGCATGGCGGAGGCAGTGGCTTTGGCAATGAAGCACTTCCTGTTTTCCAACGGAGAAACACTTTGGGCCTTTCCGAAACCGCTCCCTCCTCCCTCCCCCTACCCCCGAACACTCAGTTTGCGCGTGCCGAAACCATTGAAGTATATTGAACCGTATATTGGCCGTATATTAATTAATATACGTATATTAACGTATATTAACCGTATATAATATATTTATATATTATATAAAGTATATTGGCCGAAACGGAGCACTCAGGGAGGGGAAGTGGGTGGTCTGCATGGATGCCATTTATTTCTATGGCTGCATTTAACAGGTGTGTGTTACGACGGAGAGCAGTCACACGTGTAAAAATTCACCAAACAACCTCACTTCCGCGTTTGTTTAGGAGCACCTAAAATGTTCAACAACTATACCTCCATATGGACATTTATGAATGAAAAAGAAAGCGGCAATGAGACCGGATATGATTTTATCTTGAGAGGAAAAACCTCATGTTTGAGTTTGAAGAAGCCAAGTTATATAATGTAAATGTGACACATTTGAATTTCTTTGTAAACCCATACGGGAACATGGTTTTCATTTAAAAGTATGATCAGTCGAACTAATGTTGTTTGCAGGGTTAGTGGGCTGTGCAGTGCGTGGGGGTCGAGAGAGAGCACGTCTGAAAGTCACAGCTCGATTTCTCTGATGAGTGAACTACTGACGGTGCCCTCACTGAGGCCGGAGTGGAAGTGTGTAGGGGAAGGGAGGAGGAAGTGGTTTCAGAAAGGCAAAGGCCCCTGATATCACACATTTAACAGTCATAAAGCGTGGACTAATGTAAGAGACTTTCGCTTGCACTAACAATGTGTGAAAGAGAGTGCCTCACATAGAACATTTAACCCTAGTGGAAGTTTGATCTACGTCAGAGGAGGAGCATCCTGTTGCGCTGCTTCGAAAACAGCACTTGTCCCAGAGTGTCCAGATCAACTGTGAGTGTGTGTTTCACCTCTTTCTTCTTCTGTCCATCCGCAGAGGGGCCGTGCAGGACGGTACAGACACACAGCGCCAGGAAAAGTTTGATCAACATCTTCATGTAGAGACCAAAGTAACTTCTGTTCGTCTGCGGCTCTCTCTGTGCGCGGCACACAGCTGCGCCCGGGTCACAGCGCCCCCCGGCGGCTGGCGTTAACTCTCACACATTGATTGATGCCGTTCCAGCTGTTATTAAAGAGACAGAGCGGAGAACCTCCAAAAAGGGGATGTGTTTCTTGGTCCACAGATAATACCGCGTGTTTTGCTGAAGGCTGCGATTCAATGGCTGCATCACAGAGCGGCAGAAGCCCAAAGCCAGTGAGCAGGACGGAGACAGTCCTCCTCACCATAGGGGGCAGTAACCCGCCTCTGAACGCTCGGGACCCAGGCAGAGTTAGCCGAGGAGGCACATCACAACATTTCAGATGTTTGAACCTTTGTTTTCTGGGTGATTTTTGACGGAGATAGTTTCGTAGAAGAGCGTACAGCAGACCGCGCACAACGGACAGGTCGGGTCGTGGTTTAACGTGGTAGAGGTAGAAACCTGGTGACTGTACGAGGCCATGGGAACTCCTTTATGCTAACAGTGGCTAGCACAAACAAGGATCCCCTTCACTTCGCTTCACTTGTCTCGGTATCACAGTCGGCCACAGAACATCGAGCTCCTCCAGAGCTTCTCCGAGCTTCGGTCTGCCGATTCCTCCTGTATCCACATGTAAACAGCAGCCCATCTGTGTAGTGAAGGGGAAAGGTGGGTTTCCTCCAGGCTTTGAGCTGATGTGTCAGAGAGCCATGTTACTCTCATGTCACGTTGAGGACCTTTCACTGTGGTAACTGTATGGACTAATGTCTTGTTTTAGGAGTGCAACTGATGCGCTAAGTCCAAAGACCGCGGAGCAGAAGGAGATGGCTCCCAGGAGGAAAGTGTCCCGGCTGCAGCCTCTGAAGCACAGTCTTGAAGCATGGCAGCTTCAGCCCGAAGAGGAGAAGGACCATGTCAACCAGCTCTCCCACGAGCTCCTGTGCCACATCTTCAGGTATGTCCTCCTGCACTCTCCCCCCAGGCGCAGCAATGAGTGCTCTTTCCTTCAGTGGGATAACAACTGCAATGCTCCAATGCCACGGGAGTGAAACCTGACATGAACCACTGGGGAACACCTGGGAGACGTTTCTATGTTAGGCCTTTTGCATACTGCACTGTTCAACTGTGCACGGTTGAGGATGCAGTTCGCAGATTCACTTGACACAGCACTTCAGTTCAGTTCAGTCAGCTTTATTTATCCCACATGGGGCAATTCCTTTAGAGCAGAGAACATAGAATATATAAAACAGCCACACAAACCGCATACAAACAAAATGCTTAACATAAATGCGTCATAGAACTGCACAAGAACAGACAGAGAAAGAACTTAGTTTGCATAAAAGGTCAATTCTTTGCTGACTGCCCTTCACAAGAGCAGCCGTGTTCACATCACATTTCCACCCAAAATCAAAGAACATGCACTTTCTTTTACAAGCAGTTCTCTGTAGTGGCGGGCAGTTACATGGGCTGGAGGAAATGTTCTATATCAGCCTTTCTCTAACTGTGGTATGCAGTACTACTAACAATGACCTATGTTTTAAAGGAAATGGGTTGTCCTCATTTGATCACATAGGACTACAACATTAATAAAAACATATCATATGGAGCGTGATGATTTTACAATAGTGCAGTCTGTGACACTGGTGGTACCAAATCGTTTTTAGGTGATACTTGGAGTGACACGTTTGACAACCACTGGTCTAGTATGATTCAGCGCGCTTTGGCCACAGCCAGAGATCGGTCCCAAAACTTATATATTGACAAACCGGTTTGACCTTGGTCTCCGTTGTGGAAAAGCTCACGAAACTAGGTTGACCCAGGTATTTACCAGCTTATACAGTGCCTCTCGAAAGTACTAATACACCTTGAACGTTTGCACATTTTGTCATGTTTACAACCATAAACATAAAGATTTTATTTTCAATGTTTTACTGAAAGTTCACACACAAGTAACAGACAACTATGAAGTGAAAGCAAAATGATACATGATTCTGTTATTTTACAAAAAATAGAAAAGTGAAAAGTGGGGCGTGCATAAGTATTCATACAGCATGACTTAATACTTTGTGGAACCCCCTTTTACTGCAATAACAGCAGCAAGTCTTCTGGGGTTTGACTCTACAAGGTTTGCACATGTAGAGACTGACATTTTAGCCCATTCCTCTTTACAAAACAACTCAAGCTCTGTCACATTAGAAGGAGAGCGTTTGTGAACAGCAGTTTTCAGGTCTTTCCACAGATTTTCAATAGGATTTAGGTCAGGACTTTGACTGGGCCATTCTAACACATTAATATGTTTGTTTTTAAACCATTCCATTGTAGATTTAGCTTTGTGTTTAGGGTCATTGTCCTGCTGGAAGGTGAATCTCCGCCCCAGCCTCAATTCTCTTGCTGACTCCAGCAGGTTTTCCTCCAAAATGTCCCTGTATTTGGCTCCATCCATCTTCCCAACTATTCTTACAATCTTCCCAGTCCCCGCTGAGGAAAAGCAGCCCCAAAGCATGATGCTCCCCCCACCATATTTGACACTGGGGATGGTGCACTCAGGACGGTGAGCAGTGTTAGGTTTGCTCTATACATAACGTTTTGCATTTGGGCCAAAAAGTTCAATTTTTGTCTCATCTGACCAAAGCTTCTTCCACATGGTAGCTGTGTCCTCCATATGACTTCTAGCAAACTTCAAACGGGATTTCTTATGGCCTCATTCCAATAATGGCTTTCTTCTTGCCACTCGGCCATGAAGGCCAGATTTGTGTAGAGTACGACTTATAGTTGTCCCATGTACAGATTCCCCCAGCTCAGCGGCAGTACGTCGCAGCTCCTCCAGAGTTATCTTGGGGCACTTGGTTGCATTTCTGACCAGTGCTCTCCTTGTTCGGTCTGTTAGTTTAGGTGGATGGCCGTGTCTTGGTAAGTTCGCAGTGGTGCTATACTCTTTCCATTTCCGAATGATGGATTGAACAGTGCTCCGTGAGATGTTCAAATCTTGGGAAATCTTTGTATAACTTAACGCTGCTTTAAACTTCTCCACAGCTTTATCCCTGACCTCTCTGGTGAGCTCCTTGGCCTTCATGATGTTGTTTAGTGACCAATACACTCTGACCATAGCTCTGAGGCCCTCACAGAACAGCTGGAATTATACTGAGAGTAGATTACACACAGGTGGCCTCTATTTAATGGTTAGGGCAAGGTGTGAACATTCTGCAGTCATTAGGAATGTTATAAAGGCCATTTAATGCACTCAGAAAAATGCTGTATGAATACTTATGCACGCCCCACTTTTCACTTTTCTATTTTTTGAAAAATAACAGAATCATGTATCATTTTGCTTTCACTTCACAGTTGTCTGTTACTTGTTTGTGAACTTTCAGTAAAAAATTCTAAATAAAATCTTTATGTTTATGGTTGTAAACATGACAAAATGTGCAAAAGTTCAAGGTGTATTAGTACTTTTGAGTGGCACTGTATGAGCCTCTACAACACACAGGAGGCTGCAAAAATAAAGCCAACACCACGGACAAATACCACTTTTAGATGGAGTTTATGAATTTATTCAGAAGTGCCAAGCCTAGAACAAGCACAAAAAAAAAGCCACTTAAAGAAAAGGAAAGAAGGAAAGCTAAAACTAAACTGCTAGAAGGCGGTCAGTGAATATCAGTATGCAGTGAAATATTAAACCACAAATAACATTAGTAAGTGGTTTATTTGTCATTGTACAAGCGTACTTAGTGGGGCGACGGTGGCGCAGATGGTAGAGCGGGTCGTCTCCTGATCGGAAGGTTGGGGGTTCAAATCCCGCCTCCTGAAGGTGCACATTGTCGTTGTGTCCTTGGGCAAGACACTTCACCCTCCTTGCCTCCAGTGTCTGCGTACACTGGTGTATGAATGAGAGAGTGAATGGGCCCCCTATGAGAGACCAACAGGCCCGTTTGGAACCTATGAGGCCGTCCTTCCGTGGACCCGCCACCTGCAGAAGGAGCCATAGGGGACTGGTGCTATGTGATTTGGGCAGCTCCAACAGCTGCCCCCACGACCCGGCAACGGACAAGTGGGAGAAAATGGATGGATGGATGGATGGATGTACAAGCGTACAACGAAATAGTGCTCAGGTGTTAGTCCTGAGCCGCTGCGACTGAGCAGCTTGCGTGGTATCCTGCACTGGTTCCTCTTCCTCCTGTGCAGCTCCTTTTTTCTTTCACCATCTTCTGGGAAGTGCTTAGCAGTTAACGTCCATTATCAAGAAAAATAGAAGTCATGTGTGACTTAGCTGCGAGTCTCACCCGGATACCTCATTGTTTGTCCCTTCCTTGTTTCCTGTAGCTCCTCTTGTGACGCCTCCACTGTGCTGCAGGTGTGGGGGCTCTTGGTGCCTCTTCAGTGTCTCAGAAGAAGACATGTGTAGGTCTCAAATGGGTTTAGCTGATAAGCTAGCATTTTGTTTATGTTTAAAAAGCTGCTTTCTTCAGGACCATTATGGACTCTCTGCAGTAAATCCACTGAACCCCACAAAAACACGGCAAAGACTCACAAAAGTATCCAGTAAAACCATGTGGAACACGGCATGTGCTGCAGAATGCAAGCGTCGTGATTGGTTGATCCTTTTGCAAAACAATATAATGTCCAGGCAAACGTAATGTCCAACACATGTCATGTCAAAATGAGCGTCGGCAACAGATGGTGTGAGCCTCTGGGGCGTCCCCCGTCTTTAGACCCTTGTACACGGCAAGGAAGAACTCCAAAACCCAGTGGGGAAAAAAAGAGAACTCCATCGTTTCCCATACGATCCCATACCTGTCGGTCCAAGATCTTATCACACCTACACGTTTTAACTTGGCTTCTATCTCCCTCTGGTTGTGCAGGTACCTCCCTCTGAAGGACATCATCTCCATGGAGTGCCTGTCCCGTAAGCTCCGTGAGGCTGTGGCGCTGTACCTGCGTGTGCTCCGAACAGTGGACCTGTGTGCGGGCTGCTGGTGGGAGTACATGCCCTCAGGTAATGGCTCCTCTGCTCCTTCTCTTAAACGTGCGATGTATTTGGTCCTGTTGTGGGGATGAACAGCTGCTTCCACGCTAACGGGGCTTGTGGCTACAGGTTTCACAGACCGTAGCTTTCAGACCCTCCTGAAGAAGATGCCTGAGGTGGAGCAGCTTTACGGCCTACACCCACGTTACCTGGAGCGGAGGAGGGTGAGGGGCCTGGAGGCCTTCAGTATCCCTGGGGTGCTGGAGGCACTGCAGGCCTGCCCCAGCCTCATGGTCAGTGCCTCAGTGTGGTGTGTGGTATGTGTCGGTGTGTGCCACCACACTTAAATGTGCCTGTGTTGTCAGGGAGTGGAGACCTCTCACCTGGAGCTGGTGGAGGCCATATGGAACTACATGCCACAGGTTCATGTACTGGGAAAGTTCCACAACCGCAACGGAGCGTTCCCCATCCCTGCGGAGAACAAGCTGAGCATTCCAGTGACCGCCAAGATACAGAGCCTGCACCTCGTGGGTGAGAAGCAAACCTCGGGGTCTCATAATGATATGAATGGTCTGTGCTCATTGGCACGGCAGTGTTTGTTTCCGCACTTCCCGCTCCGCATGATGGAATCAGACCAAACAGCGTGGCTGAAAGCAGCAAAGCTGGGTGGTAAAAAGTAATTACAAGGATTTCATATGGAGAAAACATGATGATTTTAAAGTAGGTAAAAATCACCACAAAAGTCCGACCTTTATTAAGGAACGTAAGCAGTTTGTTTTTACACAGAATCGTCATTTGTTTGTGGAGCAGGTTGGGGTTAAAAAAAAAAACGGTGATCGCCGTACGCGCGTAGCATTGTATTGTATTGGAAACCGAGTCTAAACGTAACATCTTTGCAGCAGGTTTTTGCTGTAAGTAACAAACGGATTTTCATAAAACAGTGTTTTCCAGCTTGTGATTCAGAAAATGCATTCATGTAGCTGAATAGGGAGAACGAGAATGAGAGCGTTTAACACTATTTTTCTGACAACTCCATAAAAGGCCTATTTGCCTCTAGTAGGCACATTGAAATGTGCGGTATAAATAAACATGCCTTGCAGAGGGCTATTTCATAAAACTCGCTCAGTAAAGCTCGGCTTAGGCTCCAAATCCTGGCTTATGTTAGGCAAAACAAGTCAAGCTGTGATTACCGCGTTTCACCAAAGGCACACCGAGCTCGGCTAATCTCACTAATTCAAGACCGGTTTAACTAATTAGCACTTGCTGGTACATAAACAGACCACATTAACGATCACAGAGTTCATTGAGAAATCATAGCCAAGCGTAAACGCGCAGCATACTTCACAGGCCATCAGCTTTTTTCCGCTACACTGCACTGCTAACAATGTTGCAGTGCATTATGGGTAATTGGAGGATCCACAGGTGCATCCTTCGTAAATGAGCCAAACGGAGGAGTCGAGCTGTGAGGGAGCGAGTGGTCCAAGTTGGTCTCAGCGCCACAACCGAAGTGGTCGAGATGCTGATCCTGGCAATTGAGAAACCGCCATTGTGACTATAACTGCGTTTCCATTACTGGATTTTAATGCACATTTTGAAGTTTCGCATTTGTAAGGAGTGATGAAAACACCCCATTTCGCATTTAAACTCTTAATTCGCATAAAAAGTTTATCCGCTCGCTTGAGGTAGTTTTTGATATGTGCGCATAAGTGTTAATGCGCATTTTGGAAGATGTTTTTATGACACATGTACCATGTGTTCCATTTAAAATGTTTTTTTTAAACTATTTTCACTATTTACAATTTAATGAAGAACCGCATCAGACTCCATAATTAATCGTAGTTTAATTTAATTAGCATTCTTAATGATCTTTATCGTTACTTGAAATAGCAATACTTTAATATTGAAATAATAAAACCAGCCTTTGAGGAACATGAGGAGCAGGGAAGTGCACATGACTTCCCTGAGGCTTCGCTCAGACTGGCAGTTTCGGAATGATCTAATAATCTAACTTTGTGATGCACCTGTGTATGAAAAGTGCTTTACAAAATAAGATATTTAAAAACATCCTCCCCCAGAACCCCCAATATTTACAAATATCACAATGGTCACATACACTCACACCTACATCCTCTACACCAGGGGTCTTCAAACTAAGGCCCGCGGGCCAAGTACGGCCCGCCAAGGCCCTTTGACCGGCCCCCCAGCCCCTCCGCCCCCCACCACTTGAACCGGCCCGATGAGGCAATTCCCAAAAGTGGTCATGGCCTATTTCTATTTGGAAAATAACATGTCTGTTAGTGATGCGCGGGTTGCGGGTTTCACCGCGGTCCCCGTGGGCTGCCCGTGGATCGGCTCGGGTCATGAATTCTCCTTTTATCGCGGGGCAGGTTAGAGCGAGTTATGAAATGCCGGTCGCGGCCGCTTTTTGCCGCTGTACGCGCGTTCATTGTCAGTCGCAACTTATTTCATCATCTTTAGAGCAGGTGTTTGACGTAAATATGCGGCGGATTTTCATAAAACAAACAGCGTTTTGCAGCTTGTGATCCAGAGAATGCTTTTATGATGCTCGATGTCTCTTATTTACCCCCCTGTGCGTCTGTGAGTGTGTTCGCTTTACCTCCGCTGTCTGCCCCTCTCCTGATCCCAGCGCGCAGGAGGGCGAGAGAGAGAGCGCGAGGGGATGACACGCCAGTACGGTTTATTTCAAGCACATTTTGGACTGAATTAAAGCCGTGGTCAATTCAGACGGATCATATTTGTATCGCGTAATTCTCAATGATTGCGGGGGCGGGGCGGGTTACACAATTTATATTTGCTGACTGTCCATCCCCTGACCTGCGGCGGTGACAGACAGGTGCAGAGAACTGTGTTCAGGAAAACAAAATGGCAAACGAGAAGTTGACAGAGAATGCAGGTGTTCAAAGAACAGTGGACCGTGGATTATTGTTTTATTCAGTGCATGGACCGTGTCATTTGTCTCATCTATATAGAAAGTGTGGCGGGTTTTAAAGTGTAGGCTATAATTTACGTCGTTACGAGGAGGGACGCCACAGCGGAGTTCAGAGGGAAACTTGCAAGCGGAGAATTGGCACCACCGAGCCGTGGATGCACAAATAAAAAGACAGTCGTCCAGCCTTCCCTGTGCGTAAAACTGCCGAAGCTGAGGCTGCGCGCGCTCGTCTCCGCCTTCGGGGGGCGCTCTGCCTTCTTGGCCCTGATCCAGCACACATAGCTGCACTTTGTATGAGAAGTGCTTTATAAATATCCATTTGCACAAATTAATTCCAAAATATGTTTTGCGCGCAAAGAAAAGTTTGTGTGGCACCGGCTACACTCGGGACACAGATCATATGGTCCGTACTCACAACATGGATTCAAAAGAGCTGTTACTTCAGGATATGGTTGATTGTAATTTTTGTGACGTGATAGTGAGACTAGGATAGGGGATGTGCCAAAGGGAACTCTGGTCACATCACGCAATGATGTTTAATTTGAAAATGAAAATAAATGGAATACCTGTGGTATTTCAAATTAAAACAAAGTGTGAAGACATGATTACGATTTTTCCAAACCACTGCATCTAAACAAATATGTGCCTGGAATCAAGTGTTGATCTTGTGGATATAGTGGGGATGACTGTATAGCCGGCCCGGCCCCCCATCACAGTCCGGAACGATAATGTGGCCCCCAGAGAAAATAGTTTGAGGACCCCTGCTCTACACACACCCCCCTGTACACACACCCACAAATGTACATAAGGCTGGGTACAGATGAACAAGGTGGGGAAACTCCATCAGAGGAGCCGTCAGCACGATGAGCAGCAGACCAGCCACAGCTACAGGCCACAGACACAGTGCACCCAGAGGAGGCACGGCAGAGACACCTCCATCTGGCACCCATAGGACAGCACCCACACAGCCACTCCCGGGGCAGAGGCGTCGTTCACAATACAGAACCTACCCTATCAATCAGTCAAACTAAAGCCATGTCCTGATGTTGCAGGAGTGAACGTGCCGGAGATCCCCTGTATACCCATGCTGCGTCATCTGTACCTGAAGTGGGTGCGACTGACCAAACCACAGCCCTTTAAGGACTTCCTCTGCGTCAGCCTGAAGACGTTTGTCATGAAGAACTGCGCCGGACCCACCAACTCGCTCAAATACGTGCCTCTGGTGACGGGGCTGGCCTCGGCGCGTGGCCTCGAGCAGCTGGAGCTGGTGAGGGTGCCTTTCCTGGGGGGACTGATCCAGCATGTGGTGGAGGACAGCTGGAGGTCAGGTGAGCGCTTCAAAATTGTAATCTTCCATACGATGTAAACAAAAAAAGATTGTGGCCAAATCGCCCAACCCTAACGCTAATTTATTTCAAAACTATAGGATCTGGCAACCCAAAGTGTTTTCTCTCATAGGTTTTTGTAAGTGGGAAGTAATAAACATGACTGTTATCTATAAAAGAGTTGATCTTGTTTACCACAAACAGGTCATGCTTCTCTAATATTTACAACAAATATTTACTTGCCATCACTGAAAATGTGGTCAAATGCTGATTCTGTTTCCAGGGGGCTTCCGGAACCTTCACACCATCGTGTTTGGAGCCTGTAAGAACGCTCTGGAGGTGGACCTGGGCTACCTGATCATCACCGCCGCACGCAGGTCTCACGCCGCTGTCAGAGCACAGTACAGTCGTAGTATAGGGCCTTCAGCTGGGCGCACACAATGCCATCACATCCTGAAAAACACATTTTATTCCACTACTAGAACAACATAATCAGGTATATGACCCTGAACCATGAGTTAACCCTGTGGAGGTGTGAGAGCGCGTTCATTTGGAGAGAGCGTCAGATGGCGTTGTGGCGTAGGAACCTTTTGCAGTTCTTGTTGCTGTTTCAGTCCCCTTCCGATCGTTTTTGGACAGGAGAGTTCTGGGATTAGGCCAATGTGAGGGGAACTGTTTCAGCTCCTGCTCTGGAGGCGGTACTATACAGTTAGGCAAGGAACGTTACTGTGCATCCGGGAAGCATTAGCACACTACACTTTCCCCACATGTTGTTATGTTACAGCCTCATTCCAAAATGGATTACATTTGCGCTAAAATTGCACTGCAAATCCCACAATGTTTTGCTATATGGTGTCACAATCCGAAATGATAAAGTGTGAACTGTGAGCCTTCGGACACATGCTACTAAGTTTGTTGCGTCAGGTTAGCGTCCTACCGCTGTTCAGTGTGAGCACGAGCAGAGGAGACACTGAGGAAATAAAGAATTTGAACCGTAACACCGTAACTTCAACAGCTAGAACTTAATAAACTAAAAACAAAAAATGTGTTGGACTGAAAACCAATTTATGTATGCAACACCGTCAGAAGCTAAGTGGGGGGGGGGTTACAGTTTAGTGCTAAAACACATATTGCCAGTTCATTTGATTACCTTGAATAAACTAGACCAGGGACCAGGGCAAGATCGACTGAGCAACGAAAACGTTCGTTAGATGTATCAACTTTGTTTCTACTTTAGCAGAATATTGTATTTGCTTCTTACATTAATAATGAAATGTGTGATCTTGCACTGTAAGGTGTGTACACGTAATAATAACGATTAAATACAGGAATGGATCAGCTAAATACTATTAATGATGTTGGGACTGCCTGCTGTACCTCTGAGGCCCCTTTGTTGTGTTACTGTATGTTAAAGACACATGCGCAAAACATGCACTAAACCCTTAACAAAGATTGTAATGTTGTAACTCTTTACTAGAGTTGACTATGTTTCATGTAATGAATGCAATAAGCTTTTATCCCGGCGTTTTGAAGTTACATGATGTTGCTTCTTTATCAAATCCATTATTATTATTCTTTATCAAATACATTATTATGTTCCGGTTAGGACTTTTTTGCGATCCACCCAGATAAAATGATCCAGCTTGGTAGTGCAGATCAACCAGGGTTCACCTTTAAGTTTCCTGGCTAACTCGTGAATCCAGCTTTGTACATCTATCGCCTACAGGCGATAGATGTGTCCAGGGATGTACTTGCTTCTCCTGCCGTAATGTGTCAAATGTAACCTATGTTGCTGCAGGCTTCATGAGCTGCGGATCCAGCCCTCGCTTACCAAAGACGGAGTGTTCTCGGCGCTGAAGATGGCCGAGCTGGAGTTTCCCCAATTTGAGACGCTGCACCTGGGCTATGTAGACGACTTCCTTCTCCAATGTTAGTGCCTTCACTACACACTCAGCATGTGGAATTTGGTGGACAAGCCAAAACAGAGTTCACTCAGTTTTTTTTTTTCTTCTTAGGACCTTTAAACAGTGATGGTTATGAATACTATGTGATGCTTTATTCATAATATATTACTAAGGTGTCTCAAGTGGCTTTTTGATCACCTAAAGCTGTGTGTACACTGCACAGTTTTGAAAAATCCTCTCCTAACCCAGCTGTTCTGTGTGTATGTTTGTGGGTGTGTGCAGGTAAAATGAGTCACTCAGAACTGGTGAAAAATGGACTGGCAGACGTAACGGAGAACCCTGGCATCATCACAGACATTGGTCTCAAAGTGGTCAATGAGGTCTTCACCAACATCAAATACCTCCTGGTCTACAACTGCCCCCATCTGCATAGCCCCCACCACTGGCTCTCAGGTAAGACCTACAACGGCCCCACCACTGGCTCTCAGGTAAGACCTACAACGGCCCCACCACTGGCTCTCAGGTTAGACCTACAACAGCCCCACCACTGGCTCTCAGGTTAGACCTACAACGGCCCCACCACTGGCTCTCAGGTTAGACCTACAACGGCCCCACCACTGGCTCTCAGGTTAGACCTACAACGGCCCCACCACTGGCTCTCAGGTTAGACCTACAACGGCCCCACCACTGGCTCTCAGGTTAGACCTACAACGGCCCCACCACTGGCTCTCAGGTAAGACTTACAACGGCCCCACCACTGGCTCTCAGGTTAGACTTACAACGGCCCCACCACTGGCTCTCAGGTTAGACCTACAACGGCCCCACCACTGGCTGTCAGGTTAGACCTACAACGGCCCCACCACCGGCTCTCAGGTTAGACCTACAACGGCCCCACCACTGGCTCTCAGGTAAGACTTACAACGGCCCCACCACTGGCTCTCAGGTTAGACTTACAACGGCCCCACCACTGGCTCTCAGGTTAGACCTACAACGGCCCCACCACTGGCTCTCAGGTTAGACCTACAACGGCCCCACCACTGGCTCTCAGGTTAGACCTACAACGGCCCCACCACTGGCTCTCAGGTTAGACCTACAACGGCCCCACCACTGGCTCTCAGGTTAGACCTACAACGGCCCCACCACTGGCTCTCAGGTTAGACCTACAACGGCCCCACCACTGGCTCTCAGGTTAGACCTACAACGGCCCCACCAATGGCTCTCAGGTTAGACCTTGCATGAGTTGAATAGAGAATGTTTGGGGAGATGTAGTGCACAGAACAGTTAAAAAGCTGTCCTCTCTGTGTTTCAGAGCAGTCCCGCTGGAGCCGCCTGGTGGACCTGACACTGGTGCGCTGTCATGCCATTAAGTTGGAGTCCTTCTGCCAACTGATTGAGCTGCTGCCCAGCCTGGAGTTCATCTGCTTGGACCAGATGTTCCGAGAGCCTCCCAAGGTACACCTCATACACTCTTTAAACAGGCAATTGGCAAAGCAGCTGAGCTGTTTGGACCTGCGGTACAAAAGCAAGGCTTACAACTCGGTATTTCATTTGAGTTACCACAAACTTTAACATCTTTAACCATAAAACATCCGCTTAAGTAAGTCCAATGACAACCAATCAAGATTTAAATTTTATGAACTGTCATTTCTTTATAAATTGTAAAGTGCTATAAAGGCTCTACCTATGTATAAAACATCAGGTTAGCGCCTTAAAATGTATGTCAGTTAAACAGTGCACACAGTGTTCTACCATGGGAACTGTCGTGAACTCCAACAGATGGCAAAAGACAAAAATGCTACATTTCATTTACTTAACATCCGCCAGCTTCTTTCATAAAGTAAAATTTTCGAGAAGGCAATTTTGACCAAATTCAGGAGTACTTTCTTTAAAATGACCAAATTACACATTTTCGGCATGCATATAGGAAAGGATATTAAACTTGTTCTGCTTGGATACAGAAGACTGGTATAAGGCTCTAGACCAGACATGGGCAAACTAAGGCCCGCGGGCCACATACGGCCCGTTAGGCTTTTTAATCCGGCCCGCCGAACTTGTCCAAATTATAGTAAAAACCTCCTTTTTTTTCCCTTTCCCTGCAATGCCCACGTTTCCCCAATAGATGGCGCACTCAACACATTGACCGTTGTTGGAGTGGCGCGTATTTCTCTTTATTTCACTTTAATTTTCACTTCGTTTCACGTCACCATTAAGCCCTTCTGTGAAAATGAGCGGACCAAAGAGAAGGAAAGTGGACAGCTTTTAATTAAGAGCAATGCGCATTTACGCACAGCAGCGGTACAGTAGCTTAATTAACACGCCGCACATCGCTCTTAATTTAAATTTAAATTTTCAGCTGCAGGTAGGATATTTAATGCAGCCTATGTCTGTGTGCCTGGCAACGATACACGTGTACTGTTTGCGCGTGAAGGCGAGGGCGTCCGTGGCGAGTTTGTAGAGCGCGCGGTCAGGACAATCCATCCATGATTTTGCGGAGTTTAACACAAGTAGATATAATGCTGCGTTTACACATAAGCACGATGCGTTACGAATGTCATTTTTCCGTCATTCGTGACGTTCGTGACGTGACTTAACGCATCTCAATGGGATTCTTAACAGAACGCATCAGCTCGTGACATTCGTGACGTTCGTGGAAAAAGTTTTTGCCTGTCAAAAAATCTTCCACGAACGTCACGAATCACCCTCTGTTCGTGGAGTTCGCAACGGAGCGTGTCCTTTCGTGAGGAGTAGTGGCGCTTCGTAATACAGCGTGAGAGCATTCGTGGAGCATTCGTGGAGCAGAATAACTGTTTTCACGCTCAAAATTGACAGAAACCCACGCTACGCCCAAAGTAAATGTTCGTACCTGCAGTAGCTATGCCAAGGAAAAGTGTCACAAAGTCGGCCAATCCGCGCTCCAAGCCACGGACAGCACCTGGCGCTGCCGCTCCGCGGGGTGCTGAAAGTGTTCCTCCGACCTTTCTTCCTCCTGGGTCGTACCTGATGTTCGGGAGTTGGAGCCAGAAGAGCCCAATGACTCAGGGGAGAGCACGGCCTCTGCTCCGCCTCCAACCCGGTGGAAGAAGATCACTCCACATTCGCCCAATTCTTGACAGATTTCGGACAGAACGCGAATATTCCTAGTGACCCGTAACACCACGCAGCAGCGCGCAACACCACGCAGCAGCGCGGGACGCATATTCGCGACCGTGCGTAATAATTCGTGCCATTAATCGTAACGCGTAGTAACAAGTCGCAACAGTTAGTGGCGGCGCGTGAAACCTCGACCCCGAATCATCAAATTCGTGATCCTTGGCCACGAATGTGCATTTGTGGCATTCGTAACGCATCGTGCTTATGTGTAAACGCAGCATTATTGAGCTTGAGTATTTCGTTGTGTAATAATATGTTATGAATGTTGAAAGTGATTCAATTTTTCAATAAATGTTGATTTCTTTAACTTTGCACCTTCGATTGAAACTTATTAAAAACAGACGCAATCTTGATAAATCACAGTGCGTATGTTATTTTAATCTATTTACATTTCCTCCTCCCAGTATCTGCGAAATAGTATGTAAATGCCATATCCTGCATATTCCTTGAGACAAATTTATTAACTGATAAGGGCTATTTTTCACATTTGAAAGACAGTTAATAAATTGGGTTGTAGTGTTCTTACTGTGCTATGAGGTTTGCACACACTACATTTAATGCTTTAGTATATCCGGCCCAAACACTCCCTCCAAATGCTCCTGGCCCGGCCCCTCTGTCAAATTTTAGAACCCATTGTGGCCCGCGAGTCAAAAAGTTTGCCCACCCCTGCTCTAGACAATAAGATCATCTGTGGAGCGGTACTGCTGGACTTTTCCGCAGCATTTGATGTGATCGATCACAACCTGCTACTCCAAAAGCTGAAGTATTATGGGTTTTCTCTGCCTGCAGTTGCCTGGGTTAGTAGTTACTTGTCAAAAAGAACACAAAGGGTTTTCTTTAATGGGAGCCTCTCAGACAGTCTAGAGGTGGAATGCGGTATTCCGCAAGGAAACTGTCTGGGCCCTTTAATATATTTTATTTTCACAAATGACTTGCCCTTAACCTTAAAACATGCAAAGCTTGTGATGTATGCTGATGATACTACTGTGTACGCATCAGCCTCTTCATCAGCTGAGCTTAATGACATACTCGGTAGTGAATTAAAGACTGTAGAGAAATAGATCACTGACAATAGACTGGTTCTAGAGCTGGGCGATTTTTTTTTTTTAAATAAAAAACTCGATATTCGATTTGATTCCCCCCCACGCCCATTTAAACCAAAATTCTGCGACCTGTAAATATATTTTAAAACTATATATTTATTGTATTTAATTAAAGTGCATCAACATAAACAAAATTGCAAAGGCAAACTCTTTCTCTAACTAAAAAGTCACTGTGCAGTGTGCAACAAAGATTGTTAAACATCCAAATTATTTATACTGTATTTGGATTGAGCAATAAAACAACAAAAAATTCGTAGGTGGGCTCTGTTCTTCTTGGCACATTTGTACAGTAGGACCTTCTTCCTCTGAGCCGAGGGCAGAGAGCTAAAAAAAATTAAAAAGAAAGAAAAATAAGCGTCTGAAACACTGCTAAATTAGCCGCACGCCGCACGTGAGGCAGACATGGAGCGACAGCCCTGCGACAAACCGATAGAACAGGTGACAGAAGCTAAATTACTTGGCGTTTACATTGGCAGCAAACTGTCTTGGTCCACACAGGTAGAGGCCATAGTGAAAGAGGTGGGTAAGGCTTTGGCTGTGGTTTGAAAATGCAGAAATTATATTACATCAGACCTAACCAAATTAATTATACAGTTTAATTTTTTCACAATTAGATTACTGCCAGTGGATTGGGGCTACAGCCATAAAGAAACATTTCAACAAACTACAACTTCGGCAGAACAAAGCAGCACGATTAGCTCTGCACTGCCCATATAGAACTTGTGTGGACATTATGCATGCCCAACTCAACTGGTTAAAGGTGGAAGACCGAGTGAGAGCTGCTCTGCTTACTGCAACATGGAAAATATTACAGTATAAGAATCCCAAATTTATCTATGAGTATCCATCCATCCATCCATTTTCTCCCACTTGTCCGTTGCCGGGTCGTGGGGGCAGCTGTTAGAGCTGCCCAAGTCACATGGCACCTGTCCCCTATGGCTCCTCCTGCAGGTGGTGGGTCCACGGGAGGATTGATTGATTGATATCTATGAGTAATTCAAACTAAATCAAGAGTCACATGGACACACAACAAGACAGACAACTGTAGGTCGATTTCTCATACCAAGTTCCAAAACCATTTTTTGTCAACAAACTGTAACCTTCAGAGCAATCAAAGAATAGAATAAATTGTCAGTTAAGTTAATTAACACAAAACAAGCATTGGCATTTAATAAACAAATAAAGATGCTTTTGGGAGGGTTGTATTTGATCTACGAAATAACGTAATACATGTCAAAATTATGTCAATGTTAGCCTCTATGCTTGTGCTAAATGTATTGATGTTGATTTTAAGATTTTGATGTTTCTAATTATGGAATGTAGTGAATACTTTGATGTAACTATGTTCAGATATGAAACAAAATGAACTGAAGATGGACTTTGTTTGAAAAAAGATATTTACAGTATATAATGTTTTGTCTGAAACATGTCTGTAATTTAAATTGATCTTACGCACGGTAGCACAGCGGTTAGCGCTCGTGCTTCACAGCTAGAAAGTCCCGGCTTCGATTCCCACCTGGACGGGGCCTTTCTGTGGAGTTTGCATGTTCTCCCCGTGTCTGCGTAGGTTTCCTCCAGATACTCCGGTTTCCCCTACCACTAAAAACATGTACAATAGGCCAGGATGAATGGTGTGTGTGTGTGTGAATGAATGTACAGTGCCTTGCGAAAGTATTCGGCCCCCTTGAACTTTTCGACCTTGTGCAACATTTCAGGCTTCAAACATAAAGAAATAAAACTGTAATTTTTTGTGAAGAACCAACAAGTGGGACACAATCATGAAGTGAAACTAAATTTATTGGATATTTCAAAAAAAAATTAAAAACTGAAAAATTGGGCGTGCAAAATTATTCAGCCCCTTTACTTTCAGTGCAGCAAAGTCTCTCCAGAAGTTCAGTGAGGATCTCTGAATGATCCAATGTTGACCTAAATGACTAATGATGATAAATAGAATCCACCTGTGTGTAAACAAGTCTCCGTATAAATGCACCTGCTCTGTGATAGTCTCAGAGGTCAGTTTAAAGCGCAGAGAGCATTATGAAGAACAAGGAACACACCAGGCAGGTCCGAGATACTGTTGTGGAGAAGTTTAAAGCCGGATTTGGATACAAAAAGATTCCCCAAGCTTTAAACATCCCAAGGAGCACTGTGCAAGCGATAATATTGAAATGGAAGGAGTATCAGACCACTGCAAATCTACAAAGACCCGGCCGTCCCTCTAAACTTTCAGCTCATACAAGGAGAAAACTGATCAGAGATGCTGCCAAGAGGCCTATGATCACTCTGGATGAACTGCAGAAATGTACAGCTGAGGTGTGAGACTCTGTCCATAGGACAACAATCAGTCGTATACTGCACAACTCTGGCCTTTATGGAAGAGTGGCAAGAAGAAAGCCATTTCTTAAAAAGATATCCATAAAAAGTGTCGTTTAAAGTTTGCCACAAGCCACCTGGGAGACACACCAAACATGTGGAAGAAGGTGCTCTGGTCAGATGAAACCAAAACCGAACTTTTTGGCAACAATGCAAAACGTTATGTTTGGCGTAAAAGCAACACAGCTCATCACCCTGAACACACCATCCCCACTGTCAAACATGGTGGTGGCAGCATCATGGTTTGGGCCTGCTTTTCTTCAGCAGGGACAGGGAAGATGGTTAAAATTGATGGGAAGATGGATGGAGACAAATACAGGACCATTCTGAAAGGAAACCCGGAGGAGTCTGCAAAAGACCTGAGACTGGGAATGAGATTTGTCTTCCAACAAGACAATGATCCAAAACATAAAGCAAAATCTACAATAGAGTGGTTCACAAATAAACATATCCAGGTGTTAGAATGGCCGAGTCAAAGTCCAGACCTGAATCCAACCGAGAATCTGTGGAAAGAACTGAAAACTGCTGTTCACAAACGCTGTCCATCCAACTTCACTGAGCTCCAGCTGTTTTGCAAGGAGGAATGGGCAAATATTTCAGTCTCTCAATGTGCAAAACTGATAGAGACAAACCCCAAGGACTTACAGCAGTAATCGCAGCAAAAGGTGGCGCTACAAAGTATTAACTTAAGGGGGCTGAATAATTTACACGCCCAATTTTTTTAGTTGTTTATTTGTTAAAAATGTTTGAAATATCCAATAAATTTCGTTTCACTTCATGATTGTGTCCCACTTGTTGTTGGTTCTTCACAAAAAATTACAGTTTTATATCTTTATGTTTGAAGCCTGAAATGTGGCAAAAGGTCAAAGTTCAAGGGGGCCGAATACAAGGCACTGTATGGAGGTGGTCAGAGGGACCGTTGGTGCAGATGTGTTTAGTCGCGACAGCGCTTCTGTCAGTCTCCCCCAGGGGAAACTGAAGCTACTAACGTAGTTTACCACCACTGAGTGTGGAGTGAATATCAAAGGCCCTCGTGTAAAATGCTTTGTGACCATGTCTGTGAAAGGCGCTATAAAAATAAAGATCTTCTTCTTCTTCTTAAATGTGTTGTTTTAAAAAAAAGAAGGACCCCAGGAAGATTAGCTGGCCCATGGGTACAGCTACGGGGATCCTAATAAATAAATAAACAAATAAACTGCCATGTGCTCACTGTATTTTTCCTTAGGGCTGTGCACGAGTGGGGCTTAGTGCTGGGACTGGCATTGGTGTGTCTTCTGCACTGGTTAGCAACCAAAACTCCAATGATGACAACAACAACCTCCACCAGGAGGCTCAAGCTCCTCCACCAGAGCCTGCAGTCAACCTCAACCAGTATGCCCAAGCTCCTCCACCAGAGCCTGCCGTCAACCTCAACCAGGATGCCCAAGTTCCTCCACCAGAGCCTGCAGTCAACAACCACCTGGAGGCCCAAGCTCCTCCACCAGAACCTGCAGTCAACAACCACCAGGAGGCCCAAGCTCCTCCAGCAGCCTCAGGTGTCTACCTCCACCAGGAGGCCCAGGTTCCTGTAGCAGAGCCAGCTGTCAACCTTCACCAGGAGATCCAAGACAACAAGGGTATGCTCCTCGGACCACAAGAGAACATAAACCTGCTAGATAGGGAGCCTGCATGATATTTATATATACTAAAATAAAATTATGACATTTACAAAAATCTGAAAAGGCGGCATCATTGTATGTTACCAAAATCCATATCAAAATATTGTAAATAAAAATGTACTTTTAATAGTTTGTGCCTGGAACACGGGTATGTCGCCTCGAGATAAATGTATGTTTGGTGTTTGCAGCAGTGGAAGTGAATGGAAAGATGGAGAAGGATGACCAGGTGGAGAGAAAGGCACCACAGCAACGATCGCCTGCAGGGCCCACCACATCGGGAGAACCAGAGGCCATGGACCAGGAAGAAGCAGGTCTCTTTGAGCTTTTCCACCTTAAACATTATGCTCTTTCAAATGTCTTCCCTTCGAACTGCCACGTTAAGCTATGCTATCTGGGACATTATGCTTCTGGCAGTGGGCAAACAGGCCCAGACCAAGAGCGCTTCACAAAACCCTTATGAACAGTTCAAGAACCAGAGTTTTTGCCGCTTGCGTGCTGCAGCCCCTGCGGCAAAAACTCTGGTTTAGAGAGGCCATGGGGGAAGACAATTGGTCGGAAATTCTGGCAAATCATCTGACGCGTCATCCAGGCCTGGATCCACGGGGGTGCAAGAGGGCGCATTGCAACCTCATTTTGGAACGTTTGCACCCTCAGTTTTAATGGCATCACAATGTATTTTAATAGCGATAAACTCTCTTTGCACCCTTTTTGAAACTCGAACGCACCCTCAGTCAGTTTGCTCTGGAGCCGGCGCTGGCCTCATCTTTATATTAACATGGCGCGCAACCTATAGTTCAGCTTTTAGACTGCATCATTTACGGGACAAACTACAAACTTTATTCCACTGTGAGTTAAACATTGTCCGTGTCAGGTATTTTGTATGCACATTCGCATGGGGTCAGTAATTCACAAGTGTTTACTGACTTTTCCGGAAATTATGTATAACTAATGAATACTAAATGGTGACAACAAGCCTTTTATTCATTCGTGATGCGAGCACTAACTTATCAGGTCTGTTTATGTGAGCTTTGCTTTAGCTAGAAAGGCTATTTCTTACTGCATGGCGCACGTTACGAAGAACGACATCAGCGTCAGGTCTGTAAGATTTAGCTCTTCATAGAACAGTGTCCTTTCTCTTTTCATCCGTTCCCTCTGAAACGACCTCCTCTGGCTAAACTTTGCACCAAACGCATCCAAACGTCTCTGAGAGTCTCCTTGTTAATTTGTCCGGCCCTGGGAGAAGATGGATGGATCTTTCAAACATCCATCCATCCATCCATCCATCCATTTTCTCCCACTTGTCCGTTGCCGGGTCGTGGGGGCAGCTGTTGGAGCTGCCCAAGTCACATAGCACCATGCCCCTATGGCTCCTCCTGCAGGTGGTGGGTCCACGGGAGGACGGGCTCATGGTTCCAAACGGTTCCAAACGGGCCTGTTGGTCTCTCATAGGGGGCCCATTCACACTCTCATTCATACACCAGTGTACGCAGACACTGGAGGCAAGGAGGGTGAAGTGTCTTGCCCAAGGACACAACGACAATGTGCACCTTCAGGAGGCGGGATTCGAACCCCCGACCTTCCGATCATGAGCCGACCCGCTCTACCATCTGCGCCACCGTCGATCTTTCAAACATTGTCTTGATATTAACAAAAGCCTCTGAGATAAAGTATAATCCATTTCAGTAAAGCCTTTCTCATGATTGTGTTTGCAGGCCCCAGTGGTGTGAGGCAGACCAGAGCCCAGAGAGCTCCTCAGGTTATCACCGACTCAGATAGTGAGGAAGAGGACAGGCTGCTGACCCCACCAGCATCATGTTCACGGCAATCTGGGTCCAGTGTGACAGGTAAACGCACACATACACAGTGCACACTTTGTGACAGACGCACACACTGTCCTGTGTGACAGACGCACACTACACGCACTGTCCTGTGTGACAGACGCACACTGTTCTGTGTGACAGGCGCACACACTGTCCTTGTGACAGGCGCACACACTGTCCTGTGTGACAGGCGCAGACACTGTCCTGTGTGACAGGCGCGCACACTGTCCTGTGTGACAGGCGCGCACACTGTCCTGTGTGACAGGCGCGCACACTGTCCTGTGTGACAGGCGCGCACACTGTCCTGTGTGACAGGCGCGCACACTGTCCTGTGTGACAGGCGCGCACACTGTCCTGTGTGACAGGCGCGCACACTGTCCTGTGTGACAGGCGCGCACACTGTCCTGTGTGACAGGCGCGCACACTGTCCTGTGTGACAGGCGCGCACACTGTCCTGTGTGACAGGCGCGCACACTGTCCTGTGTGACAGGCGCGCACACTGTCCTTGTGACAGGCGCGCACACTGTCCTTGTGACAGGCGCGCACACTGTCCTGTGTGACAGGCGCGCACACTGTCCTGTGTGACAGGCGCGCACACTGTCATGTGTGACAGGCGCGCACACTGTCCTGTGTGACAGGCGCGCACACTGTCCTGTGTGACAGGCGCACACTGTCCTGTGTGACAGGCGCGCACACTGTCCTGTGTGACAGGCGCGCACACTGTCCTTGTGACAGGCGCGCACACTGTCCTTGTGACAGGCGCGCACACTGTCCTGTGTGACAGGCGCGCACTGTAACCAGGTGGATGATATTACCACACCACCCAAGAGTTTTCGAGTGCCCCCTTGGTGCCTACAGCTCACAGACCCTAGGAGACGCTTTAGTACCAGCCGGTGGCGTCCTTTGTGACATTCGCACACTGTTCTTTGTGACCTTGAAACATTTTTGTGTCGATCGTCCAGTGGTACTGTATTTTTGCTCTGTTCTGTTAAACACTAATAACAAAAAAGTGAACCAATTGTAATTGTAAAGGAACATTTCTGCCGGATGGGCTTTCTTATTCCTTCTAAAGGCTGAGCTGTGTGTTGCAGGTAAGGGGAAGGCCCCTCTTCGCCGCAGCTCCAGAGCACTGTCTCCGACTCCTACTCACAGCAGTGCTGAGAAGAGCTGTCAGGTCAGCAGTGAGCAGATCAAAGCGGACATGAAGGCAGCCACAGACCAGAGCCAACGCGGCATTTCCACGGAGCCCACCGCCAAGACGCACCCCCGCGCAGGACCAGGGGGCAACAGGAGAGCAGATGGGACTGGGACAGGAGCTGGGGGCAGCAGGAGAACAGAAGGCAGTGAGCCTGGAGCTTTGGGCAGTGGGACAGGACTACGAGGTAGTAGGACAGGAGCTGGGGGTGGTGGGAGGACAGAGAAGACTGGAACATGTTCTGGGAGCTGTGGGACAGGAGCAGCGGGTAGTGGAGCAAACTGTCCCTCTAACGGCACTAACCGGTCAGAGCCCTCCTGTACACGCAGACCCGTGACCCGCTCCTACTCGCGCTTGTCTTCAGAGGTCCTTCTGCCAGGCACAGGTGGGACTAATCACAACTCCATATCATAATGTTGTTATCATGTTAGTCCTGATGCGTGTCTGTGGATGGATGTGTAAGGGGAATAGTCTGTGGTGGCTCCTGTCATAATAGTATAACCTAGTTTGCTTATGGAAAGTCAGATCTAGGAGGAGCAATGCTGTTTCTGCTGTAGGGATTTTTTTCGTGATTGACCATGATTGGCCATTATTATTCAACACATACGTTATTGCTTGTACGCTTAGACCTTATGTAATGTCCTTAAGAAAACCGTTTGGTCTGGTGTATAGGTCTTCCCAAACCCCGGCCACGAGTGTTTGTGAAGAGGAAACGAAACGTCGACAAATCAACAAGTACTTCAGACCCCGTCACTGAGGACGACCACATCCAGGTAGCTTGCATGCAAAGCACTGATTTCAACAGAAGCTGGAAACATTTCTGTATTGTGTCAGTATGAGCTGTACACATCAGACGAGGTCCAGTTTAAAACCAAAACGGTTAATGTTGTGCTTCGTTGTTATTATTGAACATGATGTAGTATGCCAGTAATGGACATAACATGACCACTGTAAAGTTCCAGGTTAGTTCATGAAATGAGTACAACTGTAGAGCTCGTACGCTACATATCATTTTCTACGGTCAGTCTAACCCTGAGACTATCCCTGTATCTAAAATACAGTGAGAACACTATTGCTACGTTCCAGTTGTCCTCGGAAGTCTAATTTCCCAAATTTTGATCTGTCTATTTCTTTAGAATTCCCTCTCGGAGTCAGGTTGGATCACTCATGCTTGAGTCAGAGCTAGAAGTAAATATTTCTACATTACATGTCTTCGTAACCCTTTAGTTGTCCTCCACTGCCCCCTGCTGTCTATTTCTCTGCTCCTGCAGCAGTTGAGCCTCTGCTGTTGTACAGTGGACTGTTTGGCTAATGTTGCTAACTCCTGCGTGCTAATGAGAGAGAGCTAACTGCGCCCTCTATCTGATTTGTAACGTTGTTCATTAGATCATAAATATAACCACACTGTTCAGGTTTTTAAAATCAATCAGGCAAGGCCATATTTTTACCAGCTTCGTCTCTTGAAATTATTTGTATTTGTTTGTCAGCTAACGAAGACTAACTTTGGGGGAATAAGTCTTTCCTGGCTCGAAGCACTGATCTCTGAGGACAACTAGAACGCAGCTTTAAAAGGAGTTTGTTCATCTTTGTCTATTATTTTATTTAAATCACTCTTTACCCCATAACAATGTAGTTGATGTATTCACTTAAAGGTGCATTATGCAACTTTTTATGTGGGGGAAAAAAGTTGTTGTTCTTACCTTAGCTTTGATGAGTTAATTTGTACCTGTGTGGTCTCCACGTGTGCCTTCAGCCACGTAAACACAGCACAGACGGCGTTAGCATTTAGTGTTACACTATAAATTATAAATACACAAAATGTGGATTTTCTAAGCGGATAAAAAGAGGAACTATATTGTAAGGTGTAATAATACCAGGAGTAATTCGGCATCCGCGCAATGTTATCTTCACTTTACTGTGCGGATGCCGAATTACTCCTGGTATTATTACGCCTTACAATATAGTTCCCCTTTTTATCCGCTTAGAAAATCCACATTGTTTAATTTTGTGTAATTATACTTTATAGTGACACTTCACGTAACCATATTTAAATAGGGACAACGTGGAAGAGTTTGGTAGCTTCTATCTTCACCTCGTTTGGAGCTATAGAGGAGAAGAGAGAGGCTAAATGCTAACGCTGTCTGTGCTGTGTTTACGTTATGGAAGGCACACGTGGAGAACAGACAGGTACAAATGAACTCGTCATAGCTAAGGTAAGAACATATCTCAGTATGTAAAAACGGTGGCCAATTCCTTTAAGATGCTATTATTGATGCTGTTAATGAGCATATTTGCTAATACTTGCTCTGTAAGAATAACACAAAGGCCTAATTCACACATGCGCCCCCAGCAGGACATGTTTAATATTTAATTAAACAATATGTGGCAGTCATCACTTTTATGATACACTGGACTGCAACCTGTTTACAGTCGTGTGGTGAATTTGTTTGTTGAAACAGAAAACTATCTATCACAGAGTTAACTCTTAAACCCATTGAGTTGTCTTTGTGAAACGACCCCTGAGCTCTCTGGATGGCTCTGCTGGGGTGTGTGTGTGTGAGTCGCCTCGTGTGGTAAACTTGTTGTGTGCAGGTGCTGAGTCTGAAGAATAAGAACCTGGTGGGCGTCACTCTGACTAACTGTGGGATCACCGACCTGGTCCTGAAGGACTGCCCGAAGATGATGTTTGTTCACGGTAATTGTGTGTGTGTGTGTGTGTGTGTGTGTGTGTGTGTGTGTGCTGGCCATGCTCCGCCTGATCAGCTGACCGATGCTCTTTTGCAGCCACCCGGTGCCGTGTGCTGAAGCAGATGCAGGTGGAAAACGCTCCCATCGTCAACCGAATGGACTTTGCTCAGTGTAAAAAGCTCAACATGCAGCAGGTCCTGGACCAGATTCTGAGGATGCCTCCAGAGCGGAACCGCATCATCTACATGCGCCCCATGCACCAGGTCGGACCATGTGTCTCACAGGGCCACACAGAGGTCTTTCTTCAATTCTAAAGATATACATATAGCCAATCAATGGAATATAGCCCATTTTTATATTAAGTTGTCTCGTTTCTAGTGGGGAAAAAAACTAGTAAAAATGGTGTAATGCGTGTTTCATTGGCCATCTTCTTATGGTTTAGTTCAGTTTTCTGATTTCACACTGGTCCAAACATACTCAAACTGAATCTTAATTCAAAGTGACTAAACCTGTTTACGATGGCCTGTTAAAAGCATAGTCCTGTGTGTGCAGATCGACTCTGTAGCTTTGGAGCAGCAGCTGTTCCAGGGACCGTACCCCTACCACATCGCCATCGTCCACGAGTTCAGCAACCCCCCCAACATGCGCAACAAGGTGCGCATCCGCAGCTGGATGGACACCATCGCCAACATCAGCCAGTGAGCACCTCTCTCTCACCTACAGTGGACTGTGTTTTACACGCACAGGATTCAAGTGTGAGCTTGTGTTGAACTTGTCATTAGGGGAAATTCTTACAATACAACGCATCACCACAGAGCAAACGCTTCACCTCCTCAACATTACTTAAAGGTTCACTATGTCACTTTTTATGGGGGAAAAAGGTTTGCATTAGTATATTTGACCTTCAGTGACCCAGTGGCTGTATAAGTGATTAGCCTGATGCCTTTCCATCACCTCTATGACACTCCAGGTCCAAGTGTTTTTTTAGGGTTTCTCCAGGTAGGTTTTCTGGATAGAATGTATGTGTAACCATGGAGATGGTTCCATCAGCTGTGAACATCTACCAGAAACAATTAATCCTGGAGCGTTCTTAGAGGTCTCAATAATGGAAAAGCAAGGTGCAATACTAACCACTCAGACAGGTGTTGGGTCACTGAAAGGTCAAATATATATACATATTTTTTTTACATAGATTCACCTTTAACGACGAAGAAACTGCACATTAAAGAAAGGGTAACGTTAAATCAACCACATCACACGTCATTTTTGCACAAACACTCTGAATAAAGTGCAGTTAATATTTCACTTCTCCCGAGCTGCCTGAAAGTGCAGTCATGATGATTGGCCTCTCCCACATGGACTGATAATAATAATGCATCATTGGCTTAAAATTATACACATTGAAAGTTCACTCAACGTCACTGCACGGCCAAACTGCTTAAAATGCTCCCTCTCAGAGCCTTCTCTACATCTGATGGGTTTATCCCCGCGACCTGGCCTCAGAGTGAACATCTCCACGCTGTGCTCCTCTTCCTCTGCAGCCACAGCACAGCAGATATGCCCTTTGAAGCTCACGGGAACGACGTGTGCTTTTACTCACTTGTACAGAAGCTAGTGGTTTGTCAGATACAGCACACAGCTCCTCTTCCTGATCACGTCACTGTCGGCCATGACGCTTTTAAACGCAGATTTGGACATTCCTACTAGAGACCGTGCTTGTTCTCTTAGTCCTCTGAATGGGCATGTTTTGATGATAAAGCAGGAGTTCCCTGTCTCCCTCCCGGCTGTCCACATGTGCTACAGGGAGGGGCCCGATGGGAAGTGCAGCTCTTTAGTGTTAAACCTGTGTTTATTGGTGGGAAGGTTAAAATGTGAATCAAAAAATCCTCTGGCTGTAACTGACGCACATTTTGTCGGGCAGGGAGCTGATCAAGTACGAGTTTTTCCCAGAGGCCACCAGGACAGAGGAGGACGTGAAAAAGTTCCCCCGGTTCCCCTGGGGTCGAGACATCTACACCCTGGAAGGTAAGACGTCCCGAAATGGGCACTGAATGATTTCTATCGTAACGCTCTCAAGAAAAAGGTGTGAATTTAAACTTTCATTGGGGCTTGGAGTTGGTCCATATTTTTTTGGGTCAGTCATAGATTTAACGATGAATTGCTTTAATGTTTAGTTCGTGTTGAGCTTTGGTTTTTAAATGTTGCAATGATAAAAACAGACCGATCTGAATGAGAACGCTCACTGCTGGTTTGATTGTCAGGGTTTGTAGATGGCGCCCCCTACAGCATGATAACAGACTTCCCCTGGCTGCGGACCCTGCGCACAGCTGAGCCCAACAACTACGCCCGCTACGACTTCGAGGACGACGAGAGCAGTGAGTCTTTGCACCTCCTCACCAGTCGATATGTTACACTTACAGAGCTCAGAGCGGGGCCTCCCAAACTCATTCAATCCAGAACGAAAATGTTATTAGCATTTTTGACTATTTGAGGTGTAAAACATTTAATGTCTGGTTTATCATTGTTTGGTTATGCTGCGTTTACACATAAGCACGATGCGTTACGAATGCCACAAATGCACATTCGTGGCCAAGGATCACGAATTTGATGATTCGGGGCAGAGGTTTCACGCGCCGCCACTAACTGTTGCGACCTGTTACTACGCGTTACGATTAATGGCACGAATTATTACGCACGGTCACGAATATGCGTCCCGCGCTGCTGCGTGGTGTCCCGCGCTGCTGCGTGGTGTTGCGCGCTGCCACGGGCTGTTACGGGTCACTAGGAATATTCGCGTTCTGTCCGAAATCTGTCAAGAATTGGGCGAATGTGGAGTGATCTTCTGCCGCCGGGTTGGAGGCGGAGCAGAGGCCGTGCTCTCCCCTGAGTCATTGGGCTCTTCTGGCTCCAACTCCCGAACATCAGGTACGACCGCAGGAGGAAGAAACACTTTCAGCACCCCGAGGAGCGGCAGTGGCTCGGGGTGCTGAAAGTGTTTCTTCAGGTGCTGTCCGTGACTTGGACCGCGGATTGGCCGACTTTGTGACACTTTTCCTTGGCATAGCTACTGCAGGTACCAACATTTACTTTGGGCGTAGCGTGTGTTTCTATCAATGTTGAGCGTGAAAACAGTGATTCTGCTCCACGAATGCTCTACGAATGCTCCACGAATGCTCTACGAATGCTCTCACGCTGAATTACGAAGCGCCACTACTCCTCACGAAAGGACACGCTCCGCTGCGAACTCCACGAACAGAGGGTGATTCGTGACATTCGTGGAAGATTTTTTGACAGACAAAAACTTTCTCCACGAACGTCACGAATGTCACGAGCTGATGCGTTCTGTTAAGAATCCCGTTAAGATGCGTTAAGTCACGTCACGAACGTCACGAATGACGGAAAAATGACATTCGTAACGCATCGTGCTTATGTGTAAACGCAGCTGGAGCGTGTCCTTTCGTGAGGAGGAGTGGCGCTTCGTAATTCAGCGTGAGAGCATTCGTAGAGCATTCGTGGAGCATTCGTAGAGCATTCGTGGAGCAGAATCACTGTTTTCACGCTCAAAATTGACAGAAACCCACGCTACGCCCAAAGTAAATGTTGGTACCTGCAGTAGCTATGTCAAGGAAAAGTGTCACAAAGTCGGCCAATCCGCGCTCCAAGTCACGGACAGCACCTGAAGAAACACTTTCAGCACCCGAGCCACTGCCGCTCCTCGAGGTGCTGATAGTGTTTCTTCCTCCTGGGTTGTACCTGATGTTCGGGAGTTGGAGCCAGACGAGCCCAATGACTCAGGGGAGAGCACGGCCTCTGCTCCGCCTCCAACCCGGTGGAAGAAGATCACTCCACATTCGCCTAATTCTTGACAGATTTCGGACAGAACGCGAATATTCCCAGTGACCCGTAACATCCCGTGGCAGCGCGCATCACCACGCAGCAGCGCGCAACACCACGCAGCAGCGCGGGACGCATATTCGTGACCGTGCGTAATAATTCGTGCCATTAATCGTAACGCGTAGTAACAGGTCGCAACAGTTAGTGGCGGCGCGTGAAACCCCTGCCCCGAATCATCAAATTCGTGATCCTTGGCCACGAATGTGCATTTGTGGCATTCGTAACGCATCGTGCTTATGTGTAAACGCAGCATTAGATTGTAGTTTTGATATTGGGCTTAATTTCACACTGAAATTCAATGGTACTTATTAGTCAGTTCATGCAAGTAAAGTTCACTAAAGTTCTCACCATTGAAGATGGCGTTTTCACACTAACAACAATGTAAGACTTTGATCAAAATGTGTTTGAAGCGACTGCCAAGTAGCTTAAACCAGTGTTTTTCCACCACTGTGCCGTGGCACACTAGTGTGCCGTGAGCTATTGTCCGGTGTGTCGTGAGCTATTGTCTGGTGTGCCGTGGGGAATTATCCAATTTCACCTAGTGGGTCTGAAATTCTTAATTTTTTTAAACAAATTAATTATTATCCGCAAATAATGTGCCGTTTTCGAGTATCTGTGCTGTCTAATGATCGACAAAGTCACCATGTAATGCTCTTCCATATCAGTAAGTGGCAGGTAGCTCATTTCTTTGAGACTAGAGAATTAGTGATGCATGAATGCAACGCGTGGCATTGTGGCTAACGAGACTATAAGGTATTCCTATTAAAGACACCATTTCTGCTGTTGGTGTGCCTCATGATTTTTTCAAAGAAAAAAAATGTGCCTTGGCTCAAAAAAGGTTGAAAAACACTGGCTTAAACACTCCTTGTGTTATTGCTTTAAACTCCTTGTCTACACAAGTTTGTAGCAAAAGTCAAGAGAGCTGATTTGACGAGGTTTCTGATATTTCTTTTGCCCTTCATTAGACCAGTCTGAGCCACGTGTGATGACTAGAGGGCAACCCATATATCGGGCCGATATATGGGGAATTTACAATATCGGCTATCGGCCGAGCTAGCGCCGATTAAAAGCCGATATCTCCGGGACCGAAAGTGATAAACTTCCCTCAACTTCCTCAAGGGAACAGAGAAACATTGCAATGAAAATGTGTTAAAGTTTGTTAAATACAAGATTCACAGAATCTGGAGAATTCAATCGCTGAGTTAGTTTTAACCTCCGCAACAGAGTTGTGGGAAGATATTTTAGTTAGGGGTGCTGAGGGACAAAATGCAGCTCAAAAAACGTTTTTTCTGTGCATATGACCTATTTATTGATATAGCCTGCAGTTCCTAAACCATCCATCAGGCGGTGCTGCAGCACCCTGTGTTCCCGTGGCCTTGCTCCGCAATTGTATTTCTGATTGCTGTGCAAAATGCTGCGGCTAGCAACAGTATGCTAATGCTAAAGGCAGCAAATCAAAGCTGGGACAGAAACTATGATTGAATCACCTAAAGCAGGGGTTCTCAAACTTTTTTTCTCTGGGGGCCACATTATCGTTCCTGACTGTGATGGGGGCCGGGCTATAACATAGAATTGTATGAGCCAGACCAAAATGCAGCAGGCCTCATTTTGAAGTAGAGATTACTAGCCTGGCACAGTCATCCCCACTACTATATCCAGTAGTGGTTTGCAAAAATAGTAATCAAGTCTTCACAAGAAGAGCCGGGTCCTAACACTTTGTTTTAATTTGAAATGCCACAGGTAGTCCATTCATTTTTATTTTCGAATAAAACATAATTGCGTAATGTGACCAAAGTAATAACTGCTTACACTTTGTATTGCGCTTTACAAGCCTGTGTCACAAGTTTCTCAAAGTACACTGTAGTCATTATTCATTCACTCCACACTCTGTGGTGGTGAGCTTCATTTACCACGTGGCTATAATGTGTTGTTTGTAATGTGTTGTTTATATCCTGATCTCTTCTGTCAGTGGCCCTGCTGGACATGTGTAGAATTCTTTTTTTTGTTTATGTATTTAAGTTGCCCCCTAGTGGCTGGAATGAGTATACAGGTTATTTAGTTAAAAACTCCGCACAGGAGACTTACTCTTTTTTTTTTTTTTTTGACATACTGAGGGATTTGTGCTCTACGAGTCAGGGGCTGTGTTAAATCATCTCAGCCGGAGTTTGAGGACCCCTGACCTAAAGCAATAAAATAAAATTGGTCCCTGCTGGAGTGGCCAAGTATTTATGTTTTAACAGGATTATAGACCAGACATTTGGAAAAATCGGCCAAATATATTGTTTGAAATTATCGGCCAAGATAATCGGCGTCGGCCGTAGAAAAACCCATATCGATCGACCTCTAGTGACGAGGCTAACCACCTCTTGTGTCTCCTCTGTCAGGCACCATCTACGCCCCGCGCAGGAAGGGCCAGCTCTCCGCCGACATCTGCATGGAGACCATCGGGGAGGAGATCTCCGAGCGGAGGCAGAGTCGCAAAGGCCTGTTCCAGCGCGTGGTGGTGCTCTTCCTCCATCACTGCGACACTCCGGGAGAACCTGTGGAGGACGACTTCATCTGAGGCGGCGGGAGGAGAGTCCGCGAGGGGACATTCAGGCTGGGGGCCGGGCACCCGTGGGAGACGCCCAAAAACTGCTGCAGAAAGAGGCTTTTCCAGTAAAGTATGGTACTTGGCCTTTGACAAACATGCAGACGGACTCCGCTTTTCCCACCCATAGGGATCCTTCCAGGGCCCGGAGCAGAGGTGGGTCAGTGACGACATGAATCCACTAAAGAGGAGGTTTGGAGCATCTGGACTTCACTTGAGGACTGTTTTTGTTCATCACTCACTCCGCTACATTAAAACGGGCTCCTCCACATTTGTGTAAAAGCTCCTATATAAAAAGCGTGAAGTCGGCCGATAAATGCAGGTTTGTCCCCGTGGTGTTGCCGTACAGTCGGGGACGTGGAGAGTGATGTTTATGTCATTAAAGCTTTTGAAAAGTTATGATGACTTTTGTTTAAACTGATTTGTACTTTGAATAAGTATATAGAGTAGGCTTTATTTATTTGATTTTAAGTGGTATAATGTTTGACTGCAATGAATTACTTTGTAGAACGCGGTCCAAGATGTGGAGTGTTCGATCGGAAAATGAACGCTCCCACTCCCGCAAAGAGAGTTATTCTTTGCCTTTGAGAAATGAGCTTCCTCTCTACTAAATCATCACGACCCACTTCTCTTACTCCCTCACCGAACACGGAGCCCCCCTCTGTTGTTCATATGCAAAATAACCAATGATCATCCGTGTGCACCGTTTGTAAAGGGCTTTTGTTGTCTCCGCTCGCAAAATTAGAAAAACAAACTTTTGTTTTACTCAAATAAAGAGACTTGAATAGAATTGAGGATCCAGCTTAGGTCCAGAATCACTGACGGGTCGCTCCCGTTTAAGTACTGCTTGTGAAAAAGACCCTGAAAGGTGCCCAGCCCTAAAGGCCTCGAGACCTCTGTGTGCACACCCTGTGAGGACAATCCTGGAGCGTTCAGACTTGACCGCATGTGCCCTCTGGTGGATATGTTGATTATATTCTAGTTGCTCAGTAAACGCTGGTGGATCATTGTTATCAAAGACTCTGGGACTGTTGTGTCTGTTTCCACCAGAGGCTCCTCAGAAGGCTCGACACTTGTACACGAGCTCCCTGTATCGCGCCACATTAGCACTCCGCCCACTTTAAGGTAAAGAGTGTGACTCTGGTAAATGGTGTTAAAGGGAGACCTGTGGAGGTTTGAAAGTCACTGCAGCTGCCAGCTTGTGGGGGGAAAAACACATTAGTAACTGTCATTAGGGAAGTCATTTAGAGGCAACTGCAATGAGCATTGTGTGAACAGAGACCAATGAGTCTTTGCGACTTTCTCGACAACAATGATGAAGCAATATTTTTGTAAACCATCAGAAATGTGCAGCAAACGTCTTGATTTTCGCTTTGTCTCTCAAAAAGATAATTGTCCCAAACAGGCGATAAAAGGGCAAACAATTCCACACATTTTTCCTCATTCCACTTTTTTCCCTAATATTTAAAAAAAATATCCCATCCCATTTTTCCCCCATTTCTAAGTTTTGATAAAAAAAATTCCTAATTTTATTTCCTAATTTTTCCTAATTCTTTAACATATTTTCCCAATTTGTTTTTCTTTCTTTCTTACAATTTCTTCCTCATTTTACCCCCAATATTTTCCCCACTTTACCCATTTTTTTAGTTTTTATAAATTTTTTCCCTCATTTTATTTCTAATTTTATATATATATATATATATGACAAAAAATATTTTTCTTTTCTCCTTTCTTTTTATTATTATTATTTTTCAATTTTGTCCTCATTTCCCCCATTTTTTCCCCATTTCTTGACTTGAAAGATGAACTCGACATTGTGCATTTGCACATTGTGCGAGCCTCGTATTTGGAATAACATGTGCCTGACGCAGCTCCTGGTGCCTTCATGTGAGCGATACGACACGATACAAAATGACCGTTGCGTTTGTCACGTGACTGTTCTTAAGGCGACACGCTGGTTTAGCTCGTCACTACAGAGTATTCAGGGGAGACTAAAGTACCATAGTTACTCGCAGACCCTGATACCTGTGCAGTTGTTGTTCTGTGCTCTCCAGGGTCGACCGTTATTATATTCAACATTTGAATGTGTTTACGACGAGGCGGGGGCCATGTTTTATATGACCCTCCTCGCCTCACTGTGCCGCGGTCGGTGAACTGTACACCTGTATAAAGAGAATCCAAATAAAAATGAGTCATTTGTGTGGAGTTGAATGCTTTACATTCAAATGCATAAGCTTGTCCGTCATATTCTTATCTTTAGTCTGGATCTGAATGAGCATTAACTATTGGTCCTGGTCGTCCATGTGATTTGAACCTCCTTAACCGAGTGCGTTTTTTCTCCCGTTCGGCTTTACCCAAATCTAAAAGACCTACAAAACAGATCTAAACTGATCTTTGACCTCAGCGCATTTTTGTCAATTTATCGCGTATTTGGTCGCTCTTTAGTTATGTTTTTATCATTTTTATGTCTCTGTTTTTGTCGCTATTTTGACGCTTTTCTCAAGGAGCTATTAGATTTGGGTAAAGCCAAACTGGAGAAAATGTGCTAGGTTGGGGTTTAGAGGTTAAAGGCCCAAAAACGTATTAAATAAATAATCAGGACACTATTTTTGTCTACTCTTTTGTGACCGTGATCTATAAACTCATCCCTGTGAAGGGTTTGGACCATAGAAATAACCTGCAGGAGGTAAACGGCGGCCCATGGGGGGTAATGGGCCCATATAGTGTTTAACGGACAGAACATGTTCCTTCGATTGAGACGGAAGGAGAGCAATGACACAATCCAATGGGCAAACCAGTGCCGCCGCTCCCTATGCATGCGTTTCCAATGGCATCACGAATAGTTCCAGCGGCCATTTTGAATACCAAAGTAGAATTATGGGGGGCGACGGTGGCGCAGATGGTAGAGCGGGTCGGCTCATGATCGGAAGGTCGGGGGTTCGAATCCCGCCTCCTGAAGGTGCACATTGTCGTTGTGTCCTTGGGCAAGACACTTCACCCTCCTTGCCTCCAGTGTCTGCGTACACTGGTGTATGAATGAGAGTGTGAATGGGCCCCCTATGAGAGACCAACAGGCCCGTTTGGAACCATGAGGCCGTCCTCCCGTGGACCCACCACCTGCAGGAGGAGCCATAGGGGCTGGTGCTATGTGACTTGGGCAGCTCCAACAGCTGCCCCCACGACCCGGCAACGGACAAGTGGGAGAAAATGGATGGATGGATGGATGGAAAGTAGAATTATGCAGTACTACAACATGTAACAATATATCTACTCAGGATGAAAATGAAAGACAGTGGCCATTTTTATGCACTCGTAATCATTGCTCAAGAAGATGGCAGTAAAAACACGGCCCCAGAGACGCACGTTTATGTGAAGAAACCAGCAAATGTGGCACAGACGTAGCAGCTCTGTCCATCGAGCTACAGCAGGATTTACTAAAGATCTGCTTCACTCCTCAGACTAAGTTAACAAGTTTGTCATGTCACCAGCCTCTGTCTGAGTCTGTGTTTAAGCTGCTCAAGATGTTAGCATGCTACCGGTTAGCAACTGTCAACCATTGACAATGGCATTGACCTCTATGAACACTGAAGAAATACTACAGTAACAGCTCAGCTCTGACCTCTGTCACATGTTGTATCCAGAGCTGAGCTGTTGATGCTAAATGCTAACCGGTAGCATGCTAACGTCTTAAACACTGACTCACTACACAAACGTGCGTCATTATGGGGCCGTGTTTTTACGGTATTCAAAATGGCCACCATAACAACAAAGGTCACATGACTGAGAGGCATGTATACGCTCCTAATGCGCTGTGCTTCGGGCCCCGAGTCTCCGAGGGGCCCCACACTGATCAAATGGCATTGTGCAGTATTTGCTCTGCTGCTCTGTTAATGCAGCTGACAAACGAATTCAATGAGAACGATGAAAAAGAAGACTTATAGAAATGTGACCATCAAACACTTCCGCTTAGGGCACCAAAATGGCGTGAAGCGGCCCTGGGACAAACGTTAACTTCTAACAGCACCACTCTGTCGCCGACACGCAAGTGCTGCACGTGTTGGATATATATATATATATATATATATATATATATATATATACACATACACATCTGATTTTGGGATTAATATAAAGAACAAAGACTAAACCTAATGTAGAATAATGTAGAATTGTTATTTTATGTAAACTAAATCCATATTTCTTGTTGTGTCAGTAATAATTGGTAACTTTATCCTTGGTGTTTGAGACAGGAAAGACAACCAAATAATGGGGCCAAATAAACTGACTAAGCCGGATATGAAACTGGTCTGGTCCGTTACACCAATCGAAACCAAAAGCTAAAACCTTAAAGTTCCTGAGAACAAAAACCGGTGTGGGTAGAAATATGAGTTCACTGTCACAGGAGGAAAAAAAATCAAACTTTTTGTAATCTGGAATTTACGGAGGGACAGGAGTGAGATAAAAGTAAGGAGGTAAAAGTCGGAACGAATCATAAATCAACTGAAATGAGATACACACCATTCGAAATGTCCTTCAAAGATGAGCAAACGCTTTATGTCCTTGCAATGGGCTCTTCATTTGTGTGGGACCCTGCTAATTGTGAATGTAAAAGATCGGGGAGAGGAAGCCAGAAATCCCGTGGCGACACTGTGCATATGGGCCATGGAGTCCAGTCATCAATCGTCATGTTGGCACTGATGCTGCTTGAGCTGGACGTTTCTGACGCTGGTTGGGTCACCTTTAATCTTATAAAAGTCAAATCCGTTTATATATAACACATCCATAGAGCAGGTAACAGAGGCCACGCCCTTACGTGGCTATCTATCAAGACCTATTAAATTTCTAACACATGTGGGAGCATTTTTGGCTGCATTAAGAAGATGCCGTCAATACCTTCCAAGCGGATATGGCCAAGCTTGTCAGAATATGGAAAATATTGATGATCAAAAATCCAGAGTTTTATTTAATCCATTTAAAGGAACAGGCCACCGTTTTTCCATTGTGAGATCTGTTCTTACCTGAGCTTAGACGAGTTGATACGTACCTGTCTGATCTTTGTGCCCATGGAAGAGCGTGGTAGCTTCCAACTTCACCCCCGTTTGGAGCCAAAGGAATATACTGGGAGAGGCTAAATGCTAACAACATCTTTGGTCTTTTTGCATGACTGAGCACACGCACAAAAACCAGACAGGTGCATATCAACTCGTTTAAGTTCCTTTAAAAGCAACAAGTTAGGCCACGAGGCTCACGTGAGAAGGATGGTTTCTAATTCCCAAAGCCAACACTAACTTTCTCAAAAGCACTTTAATCGACAGAGCTATGAAGGAATGGAATGTGTTGCCATCATAACAGATCCAAATGGAACACAAGTCTATCTTTAAAGGACGACTGAAGAGACACAGTGGAGTTGCCTATCTGTGATGTCATGTATTTTTGTATGAATTGCAATTTTAATTTCATTGAATTGTTTTATTTTCCATTTGGATCTGTATTCCTTTTTTAAGGAGGACCCTGAGGAACACTAGCTGGCTGTTAAGCACAGCTAATGGGGATCCTAATCATAAACTAAAATAAACGTATACACCTGACTTAAATGTCTCAGGCCCTAAGTGAATATCTCATGCCCCCGACTCACCCCTTTTAAAAATAAATCTGACTCATGTCCCTTCTTGGGACTTTACAATAACTTAAAAGCCTGGATCCAGATGTCGCCACTAGGGGGTGGTATTGCATGAGGACCAAAGAAGCGCTTTAGTCAGCCATTGGTTTGGACACAGTACTAACAATGTAGTCCCCTTTAAAGGTAAGTGTTGGTATCTTATTTTCTGTATAAAATGAATTTGAAACAGAAAAACTACAAATCTTATATTTGGACGAAAGCACTTGTTATTGTCATGTTTGATATTGCTTGTATGTGTTCGTCTAAACTGTATCTTCTTTCCACACTCATGCAGCTCTATATGATCTGGATCTTCACAGCATTAGGTTGTGGGTGAACTGCTCGTCTCATATGGGGCCCATATATCTTTAGCTTGAGTCACGAGAAACTTGCACTGAGTTTAAAAGAAATGAAAGTATTGATATTGAAACATGGATTGATACTTTCAGAAAAGAACTCATGTCCATCACTAACTCTGTCCCAGCCTGGAGACGTCACTGTGAACCATTGGAAGGGCATCTGGCATGATGATACCAAAACCCACTGAGGTGTGTTAGGAAAGTTGGGAATAAGTTTGAACCGACACTAACATACTTTAAACTTATGAGTGCCCTTAATTGTCGGTAAAGAAAAATGAGGGCAAAGTCTTTAAGTTACAGAGGCTTGCCGTCCAGATTTGTTTATTGTTTATATTTATCATATTTAAATGATTCTTATATCACACAAAAACAAAAATGCAGTTTCCTAATACATATCACATTTATTAAGGTTACGAAACCTCGTGCTTCACAGCTAGAAGGTCCCGGGTTCGATTCCCACCTGGACGGGGCCTTTCTGTGTGGAGTTTGCATGTTCTCCCCGTGTCTGCGTAGGTTTCCTCCGGGTACTCCGGTTTCCCCTACCACTAAAAACATGTACAATAGGCCAGGATGAATGAGAGTGTGTTTGAGAGTGAGCATGGGGGACGACGGATGCGAAATTAGCCCAAGGCTACAATCCGGTGTGGCTTGTTTACATGCATGAGACCCATGTAGGTTCATTAACATGCACTGTCCTGACCAAATAAACCAATAAATAAATAAAGTAAAATAAAACCTCTCTGGACTCTGTGTGAAAAGCAAATGCCCGTCTGTGATTAGCTGTGATCAACCTGCTGTGCCAAAAGTCAAACATGGAGGTGTCAGTGTGAAGGTCCGGGGCTGTCATTGAATAATGAATTCTACTTTCTACCAGGGAATCCTGTAGGAGAACGTCAGTTCAAGCCCTCAAGCTCAAGCGTTTTTGTGCCCAGACAAGGATCCCAAACATATGAGCAAATCCACAAAGTCCAGACTTAAATTCAATTGAGATTCTGTGGTGTGACCTTAAAAAGACAGTTCATGAACAAACAAAAAAAACATCCAGTATGGCGGAGTTTAACTAAATCTGCAAAGAGGAGTGGGCTAAAATCTCCCCTCAGTGATGTGACAAACAAACACTTGACTTCAGTTATGGCTACAAATGGCGGGACAACCAATTATTAAGTTCAGGAGGAATTTACTTTTTTACTCGGGGCCAGAGGGATTTGCTTGTTTCCTTTAATAAGGGTTAGGGTTATATATATAGAGGGTATATCCATTTGGAAACTGCATTTTGCACCGACCGGGAGTGTCTTCGTGTGATATAAAAATGGTCTTGATGATCAGAATCATTTAAGTGTGATGAATATATTTCACTGTACTGTATTACCACAGCTTTGTAGATGTGGACTTATGTTTGTGTGGTCCTGGTGCTGGAGGGAGTTATGTTTGTGTGGTCCTGGTGTAGGAGGGAGTTATGTTTGCGTGGTCCTGGTGTAGGAGGGAGTTATGTTCGCGTGGTCCCAGGGTAGGAGGGAGTTATGTTTGTGTGGTCCTGGTGTAGGAGGGAGTTATGTTTGCGTGGTCCTGGTGTAGGAAGGACTTATGTTTGTGTGGTCCTGGTGTAGGAGGGAGTTATGTTTGTGTGGTCCTGGTGTAGGAGGGAGTTATGTTTGCGTGGTCCTGGTGTAGGAGGGAGTTATGTTTGCGTGGTCCTGGTGTAGGAAGGACTTATGTTTGTGTGGTCCTGGTGTAGGAGGGAGTTATGTTTGCGTGGTCCTGGTGTAGGAGGGAGTTATGTTTGCATGGTCCTGGTGTAGGAAGGACTTATGTTTGTGTGGTCCTGGTGTAGGAGGGAGTTATGTTTGTGTGGTCCTGGTGTAGGAGGGAGTTATGTTTGCGTGGTCCTGGTGTAGGAGGGAGTTATGTTTGCGTGGTCCCAGGGTAGGAGGGAGTTATGTTTGTGTGGTCCTGGTGTAGGAAGGACTTATGTTTGTGTGGTCCTGGTGTAGGAGGGAGTTATGTTTGTGTGGTCCTGGTGTAGGAGGGAGTTATGTTTGCATGGTCCTGGTGTAGGAAGGACTTTTTGTGTGGTCCTGGTGTAGGAAGGACTTATGTTTGTGTGGTCCTGGTGTAGGAGGGAGTTATGTTTGTGTGGTCCTGGTGTAGGAGGGAGTTATGTTTGCGTGGTCCTGGTGTAGGAGGGAGTTATGTTTGCGTGGTCCTGGTGTAGGAGGGAGTTATGTTCGCGTGGTCCCAGGGTAGGAGGGAGTTATGTTTGTGTGGTCCTGGTGCTGGAGGGAGTTATGTTTGTGTGGGCCCGGTGCTGGAGGGAGTTATGTTTGTTTGGTCCTGGTGCTGGAGGGAGTTATGTTTGCGTGGTCCTGGTGTAGGAGGGACTTATGTTTGTGTGGTCCTGGTGTAGGAGGGAGTTATGTTTGCGTGGTCCTGATGTATGAGGGAGTTATGTTTGTGTGGTCCTGGTGTAGGAGGGAGTTATGTTTGCGTGGTCCTGGTGTAGGAGGGAGTTATGTTTGCGTGGTCCTGGTGCTGGAGGGAGTTATGTTTGCGTGGTCCCAGGGTAGGAGGGAGTTATGTTTGTGTGTTCCTGGTGCTGGAGGGAGTTATGTTTGCGTGGTCCTGGTGTAGGAGGGAGTTATGTTTGTGTGTTCCTGGTGCTGGAGGGAGTTACGTTTGCGTGGTCCTAATGTAGGAGGGAGTTATGTTTGCGTGGTCCTGGTGCTGGAGGGAGTTATGTTTGTGTGGTCCTGGTGCTGGAGGGAGTTATGTTTGCGTGGTCCTGGTGTAGGAGGGAGTTATGTTTGTGTGGTTCTGGTGTAGGAAGGACTTATGTTTGTGTGGTCCTGGTGTAGGAGGGAGTTATGTTTGTGTGGTCCCGGTGTAGGAAGGACTTATGTTTGTGTGGTCCTGGTGTAGGAGGGAGTTATGTTTGCGTGGTCCTGGTGTAGGAAGAACTTATGTTTGTGTGGTCCTGGTGTAGGAGGGAGTTATGTTTGTGTGGTCCTGGTGCTGGCGGGAGTTATGTTTGCGTGGTCCTGGTGTAGGAAGGACTTATGTTTGTGTGGTCCTGGTGTAGGAGGGAGTTATGTTTGTGTGGTCCTGGTGCTGGCGGGAGTTATGTTTGTGTGGTCCTGGTGCTGGAGGGAGTTATGTTTGTGTGGTCCTGATGTAGGAAGGACTTATGTTTGTGTGGTCCTGGTGCTGGAGGGAGTTATGTTTGTGTGGTCCTGATGTAGGAAGGACTTATGTTTGTGTGGTCCTGGTGTAGGAGGGAGTTATGTTTGTGTGGTCCTGGTGTAGGAGGGAGTTATGTTTGCGTGGTCCTGGTGTAGGAAGGACTTATGTTTGTGTGGTCCTGGTGTAGGAAGGACTTATGTTTGTGTGGTCCTGGTGTAGGAGGGAGTTATGTTTGCGTGGTCCTGGTGTAGGAGGGAGTTATGTTTGTGTGGTCCTGGTGCTGGAGGGAGTTATGTTTGTGTGGTCCCGGTGTAGGAGGGAGTTATATTTGCGTGGTCCTGGTGTAGGAGGGAGTTATATTTGTGTGGTCTTGGTGTAGGAGGGAGTTATGTTTGTGTGGTCATGGTGTAGGAGGGAGTTATGTTTGTGTGTTCCTGGTGCTGGAGGGAGTTATGTTTGCGTGGTCCTGGTGTAGGAGGGAGTTATCTTTGCGTGGTCCTGGTGTAGGAGGGAGTTATATTTGTGTGGTCATGGTGTAGGAGGGAGTTATGTTTGTGTGTTCCTGGTGCTGGAGGGAGTTATGTTTGTGTGTTCCCGGTGTAGGAGGGAGTTATGTTTGCGTGGTCCCGGTGTAGGAGGGAGTTATGTTTGTGTGTTCCTGGTGCTGGAGGGAGTTATGTTTGCGTGGTCCTGGTGTAGGAGGGAGTTATCTTTGCGTGGTCCTGGTGTAGGAGGGAGTTATATTTGTGTGGTCATGGTGTAGGAGGGAGTTATGTTTGTGTGTTCCTGGTGCTGGAGGGAGTTATGTTTGTGTGTTCCCGGTGTAGGAGGGAGTTATGTTTGCGTGGTCCCGGTGTAGGAGGGAGTTATGTTTGTGTGTTCCTGGTGCTGGAGGGAGTTATGTTTGCGTGGTCCTAATGTAGGAGGGAGTTATGTTTGCGTGGTCCTGGTGCTGGAGGGAGTTATGTTTGTGTGGTCCTGGTGCTGGAGGGAGTTATGTTTGCGTGGTCCTGGTGTAGGAGGGAGTTATGTTTGTGTGGTTCTGGTGTAGGAAGGACTTATGTTTGTGTGGTCCTGGTGTAGGAAGGACTTATGTTTGTGTGGTCCTGGTGTAGGAGGGAGTTATGTTTGCGTGGTCCTGGTGTAGGAGGGAGTTATGTGTGTGTGGTCCTGGTGTAGGAGGGAGTTATGTTTGCGTGGTCCTGGTGTAGGAGGGAGTTATGTTCGCGTGGTCCCAGGGTAGGAGGGAGTTATGTTTGTGTGGTCCTGGTGTAGGAAGGACTTATGTTTGCGTGGTCCTGGTGTAGGAGGGAGTTATGTTTGCGTGGTCCTGGTGTAGGAGGGAGTTATGTTTGTGTGGTCCTGGTGTAGGAGGGAGTTATGTTTGTGTGGTCCTGGTGTAGGAGGGAGTTATGTTTGCGTGGTCCTGGTGTAGGAGGGAATTATGTTTGCGTGGTCCCGGTGCTGGAGGGAGTTATGTTTGCGTGGTCCTGGTGTAGGAAGGACTTATGTTTGTGTGGTCCTGGTGTAGGAGGGAGTTATGTTTGTGTGGTCCTGGTGTAGGAGGGAGTTATGTTTGTGTGGTCCTGGTGTAGGAAGGACTTATGTTTGCGTGGTCCTGGTGTAGGAAGGACTTATGTTTGTGTGGTCCTGGTGTAGGAAGGACTTATGTTTGTGTGGTCCTGGTGTAGGAGGGAGTTATGTTTGTGTGGTCCTGGTGTAGGAGGTAGTTATGTTTGTGTGGTCCTGGTGTAGGAGGGAGTTCTGTTTGTGTGGTCCTGGTGCTGGAGGGAGTTATGTTTGCGTGGTCCTGGTGTAGGAAGGACTTATGTTTGTGTGGTCCCGGTGTAGGAGGGAGTTATGTTTGCGTGGTCCCGGTGCTGGAGGGAGTTATGTTTGCGTGGTCCCGGTGTAGGAAGGACTTATGTTTGTGTGGTCCTGGTGTAGGAGGGAGTTATGTTTGCGTGGTCCTGGTGTAGGAAGGACTTATGTTTGTGTGGTCCTGGTGTAGGAGGGAGTTATGTTTGCGTGGTCCTGGTGTAGGAAGGACTTATGTTTGTGTGGTCCTGGTGTAGGAGGGAGTTATGTTTGCGTGGTCCTGGTGTAGGAAGGACTTATGTTTGTGTGGTCCTGGTGTAGGAGGGAGTTATGTTTGTGTGGTCCTGGTGTAGGAAGGACTTATGTTTGTGTGGTCCTGGTGCTGGAGGGAGTTATGTTTGTGTGGTCCTGATGTAGGAAGGACTTATGTTTGTGTGGTCCTGGTGCTGGAGAGAGTTATGTTTGTGTGGTCCTGATGTAGGAAGGACTTATGTTTGTGTGGTCCTGGTGTAGGAGGGAGTTATGTTTGCGTGGTCCTGGTGTAGGAAGGACTTATGTTTGTGTGGTCCTGGTGTAGGAAGGACTTATGTTTGTGTGGTCCTGGTGTAGGAGGGAGTTATGTTTGCGTGGTCCTGGTGTAGAAGGGAGTTATATTTGTGTGGTCCTGGTGTAGGAGGGAGTTATGTTTGCGTGGTCCTGGTGTAGGAGGGAGTTATATTTGTGTGGTCCTGGTGTAGGAGGGAGTTATGTTTGTGTGGTCATGGTGTAGGAGGGAGTTATATTTGTGTGGTCATGGTGTAGGAAGGACTTATGTTTGCGTGGTCCTGGTGTAGGAGGGAGTTATGTTTGCGTGGTCCTGGTGTATGAGGGAGTTATGTTTGCGTGGTCCTGGTGCTGGAGGGAGTTATGTTTGCGTGGTCCCAGGGTAGGAGGGAGTTATGTTTGTGTGTTCCTGGTGCTGGAGGGAGTTATGTTTGCGTGGTCCTGGTGTAGGAGGGAGTTATGTTTGTGTGTTCCTGGTGCTGGAGGGAGTTACGTTTGCGTGGTCCTAATGTAGGAGGGAGTTATGTTTGTGTGGTCCTGGTGTAGGAGGGAGTTATGTTTGCGTGGTCCTGGTGTAGGAGGGAGTTATGTTTGCGTGGTCCCAGGGTAGGAGGGAGTTATATTTGTGTGGTCCTGGTGTAGGAAGGACTTATGTTTGTGTGGTCCTGGTGTAGGAGGGAGTTATGTTTGTGTGGTCCTGGTGTAGGAGGGAGTTATGTTTGCGTGGTCCTGGTGTAGGAAGGACTTTTTGTGTGGTCCTGGTGTAGGAAGGACTTATGTTTGTGTGGTCCTGGTGTAGGAGGGAGTTATGTTTGTGTGGTCCTGGTGTAGGAGGGAGTTATGTTTGCGTGGTCCTGGTGTAGGAGGGAGTTATGTTTGCGTGGTCCTGGTGTAGGAGGGAGTTATGTTCGCGTGGTCCCAGGGTAGGAGGGAGTTATGTTTGTGTGGTCCTGGTGCTGGAGGGAGTTATGTTTGTGTGGGCCCGGTGCTGGAGGGAGTTATGTTTGTTTGGTCCTGGTGCTGGAGGGAGTTATGTTTGCGTGGTCCTGGTGTAGGAGGGACTTATGTTTGTGTGGTCCTGGTGTAGGAGGGAGTTATGTTTGCGTGGTCCTGATGTATGAGGGAGTTATGTTTGTGTGGTCCTGGTGTAGGAGGGAGTTATGTTTGTGTGGTCCTGGTGTAGGAGGGAGTTATGTTTGCGTGGTCCTGGTGTAGGAAGGACTTATGTTTGCGTGGTCCTGGTGTAGGAAGGACTTATGTTTGTGTGGTCCTGGTGTAGGAAGGACTTATGTTTGTGTGGTCCTGGTGTAGGAGGGAGTTATGTTTGTGTGGTCCTGGTGTAGGAGGTAGTTATGTTTGTGTGGTCCTGGTGTAGGAGGGAGTTCTGTTTGTGTGGTCCTGGTGCTGGAGGGAGTTATGTTTGCGTGGTCCTGGTGTAGGAAGGACTTATGTTTGTGTGGTCCCGGTGTAGGAGGGAGTTATGTTTGCGTGGTCCCGGTGCTGGAGGGAGTTATGTTTGCGTGGTCCCGGTGTAGGAAGGACTTATGTTTGTGTGGTCCTGGTGTAGGAGGGAGTTATGTTTGCGTGGTCCTGGTGTAGGAAGGACTTATGTTTGTGTGGTCCTGGTGTAGGAGGGAGTTATGTTTGCGTGGTCCTGGTGTAGGAAGGACTTATGTTTGTGTGGTCCTGGTGTAGGAGGGAGTTATGTTTGCGTGGTCCTGGTGTAGGAAGGACTTATGTTTGTGTGGTCCTGGTGTAGGAGGGAGTTATGTTTGCGTGGTCCTGGTGTAGGAAGGACTTATGTTTGTGTGGTCCTGGTGTAGGAGGGAGTTATGTTTGCGTGGTCCTGGTGCTGGAGGGAGTTATGTTTGCGTGGTCCCAGGGTAGGAGGGAGTTATGTTTGTGTGTTCCTGGTGCTGGAGGGAGTTATGTTTGCGTGGTCCTGGTGTAGGAGGGAGTTATGTTTGTGTGTTCCTGGTGCTGGAGGGAGTTACGTTTGCGTGGTCCTAATGTAGGAGGGAGTTATGTTTGCGTGGTCCTGGTGCTGGAGGGAGTTATGTTTGTGTGGTCCTGGTGCTGGAGGGAGTTATGTTTGCGTGGTCCTGGTGTAGGAGGGAGTTATGTTTGTGTGGTTCTGGTGTAGGAGGGAGTTATGTTTGCGTGGTCCTGGTGTAGGAAGGACTTATGTTTGTGTGGTCCTGGTGTAGGAGGGAGTTATGTTTGTGTGGTCCCGGTGTAGGAAGGACTTATGTTTGTGTGGTCCTGGTGTAGGAGGGAGTTATGTTTGCGTGGTCCTGGTGTAGGAAGAACTTATGTTTGTGTGGTCCTGGTGTAGGAGGGAGTTATGTTTGCGTGGTCCTGGTGTAGGAAGGACTTATGTTTGTGTGGTCCTGGTGTAGGAAGGACTTATGTTTGTGTGGTCCTGGTGTAGGAGGGAGTTATGTTTGTGTGGTCCTGGTGCTGGCGGGAGTTATGTTTGTGTGGTCCTGGTGCTGGAGGGAGTTATGTTTGTGTGGTCCTGATGTAGGAAGGACTTATGTTTGTGTGGTCCTGGTGCTGGAGGGAGTTATGTTTGTGTGGTCCTGATGTAGGAAGGACTTATGTTTGTGTGGTCCTGGTGTAAGAGGGAGTTATGTTTGTGTGGTCCTGGTGTAGGAGGGAGTTATGTTTGCGTGGTCCTGGTGTAGGAAGGACTTATGTTTGTGTGGTCCTGGTGTAGGAAGGACTTATGTTTGTGTGGTCCTGGTGTAGGAGGGAGTTATGTTTGCGTGGTCCTGGTGTAGGAGGGAGTTATGTTTGTGTGGTCCTGGTGCTGGAGGGAGTTATGTTTGTGTGGTCCCGGTGTAGGAGGGAGTTATATTTGCGTGGTCCTGGTGTAGGAGGGAGTTATATTTGTGTGGTCTTGGTGTAGGAGGGAGTTATGTTTGTGTGGTCATGGTGTAGGAGGGAGTTATGTTTGTGTGTTCCTGGTGCTGGAGGGAGTTATGTTTGCGTGGTCCTGGTGTAGGAGGGAGTTATCTTTGCGTGGTCCTGGTGTAGGAGGGAGTTATATTTGTGTGGTCATGGTGTAGGAGGGAGTTATGTTTGTGTGTTCCTGGTGCTGGAGGGAGTTATGTTTGTGTGTTCCCGGTGTAGGAGGGAGTTATGTTTGCGTGGTCCCGGTGTAGGAGGGAGTTATGTTTGTGTGTTCCTGGTGCTGGAGGGAGTTATGTTTGCGTGGTCCTGGTGTAGGAGGGAGTTATCTTTGCGTGGTCCTGGTGTAGGAGGGAGTTATATTTGTGTGGTCATGGTGTAGGAGGGAGTTATGTTTGTGTGTTCCTGGTGCTGGAGGGAGTTATGTTTGTGTGTTCCCGGTGTAGGAGGGAGTTATGTTTGCGTGGTCCCGGTGTAGGAGGGAGTTATGTTTGTGTGTTCCTGGTGCTGGAGGGAGTTATGTTTGCGTGGTCCCAGGGTAGGAGGGAGTTATGTTTGTGTGTTCCTGGTGCTGGAGGGAGTTATGTTTGCGTGGTCCTGGTGTAGGAGGGAGTTATGTTTGTGTGTTCCTGGTGCTGGAGGGAGTTATGTTTGCGTGGTCCTAATGTAGGAGGGAGTTATGTTTGCGTGGTCCTGGTGCTGGAGGGAGTTATGTTTGTGTGGTCCTGGTGCTGGAGGGAGTTATGTTTGCGTGGTCCTGGTGTAGGAGGGAGTTATGTTTGTGTGGTTCTGGTGTAGGAAGGACTTATGTTTGTGTGGTCCTGGTGTAGGAGGGAGTTATGTTTGTGTGGTCCAGGTGTAGGAGGGAGTTATGTTTGTGTGGTCCTGGTGTAGGAAGGACTTATGTTTGTGTGGTCCTGGTGTAGGAGGGAGTTATGTTTGCGTGGTCCTGGTGTAGGAGGGAGTTATGTGTGTGTGGTCCTGGTGTAGGAGGGAGTTATGTTTGCGTGGTCCTGGTGTAGGAGGGAGTTATGTTCGCGTGGTCCCAGGGTAGGAGGGAGTTATGTTTGTGTGGTCCTGGTGTAGGAAGGACTTATGTTTGCGTGGTCCTGGTGTAGGAGGGAGTTATGTTTGCGTGGTCCTGGTGTAGGAGGGAGTTATGTTTGTGTGGTCCTGGTGTAGGAGGGAGTTATGTTTGTGTGGTCCTGGTAGGAGGGAGTTATGTTTGCGTGGTCCTGGTGTAGGAGGGAATTATGTTTGCGTGGTCCCGGTGCTGGAGGGAGTTATGTTTGCGTGGTTCTGGTGTAGGAAGGACTTATGTTTGTGTGGTCCTGGTGCTGGAGGGAGTTATGTTTGTGTGGTCCTGATGTAGGAAGGACTTATGTTTGTGTGGTCCTGGTGTAGGAGGGAGTTATGTTTGTGTGGTCCTGGTGTAGGAGGGAGTTATGTTTGCGTGGTCCTGGTGTAGGAAGGACTTATGTTTGCGTGGTCCTGGTGTAGGAAGGACTTATGTTTGTGTGGTCCTGGTGTAGGAAGGACTTATGTTTGTGTGGTCCTGGTGTAGGAGGGAGTTATGTTTGTGTGGTCCTGGTGTAGGAGGTAGTTATGTTTGTGTGGTCCTGGTGTAGGAGGGAGTTCTGTTTGTGTGGTCCTGGTGCTGGAGGGAGTTATGTTTGCGTGGTCCTGGTGTAGGAAGGACTTATGTTTGTGTGGTCCCGGTGTAGGAGGGAGTTATGTTTGCGTGGTCCCGGTGCTGGAGGGAGTTATGTTTGCGTGGTCCCGGTGTAGGAAGGACTTATGTTTGTGTGGTCCTGGTGTAGGAGGGAGTTATGTTTGCGTGGTCCTGGTGTAGGAAGGACTTATGTTTGTGTGGTCCTGGTGTAGGAAGGACTTATGTTTGTGTGGTCCTGGTGCTGGAGGGAGTTATGTTTGTGTGGTCCTGATGTAGGAAGGACTTATGTTTGTGTGGTCCTGGTGCTGGAGGGAGTTATGTTTGTGTGGTCCTGATGTAGGAAGGACTTATGTTTGTGTGGTCCTGGTGTAGGAGGGAGTTATGTTTGCGTGGTCCTGGTGTAGGAAGGACTTATGTTTGTGTGGTCCTGGTGTAGGAAGGACTTATGTTTGTGTGGTCCTGGTGTAGGAGGGAGTTATGTTTGCGTGGTCCTGGTGTAGAAGGGAGTTATATTTGTGTGGTCCTGGTGTAGGAGGGAGTTATGTTTGTGTGGTCATGGTGTAGGAGGGAGTTATATTTGTGTGGTCATGGTGTAGGAAGGACTTATGTTTGCGTGGTCCTGGTGTAGGAGGGAGTTATGTTTGCGTGGTCCTGGTGTATGAGGGAGTTATGTTTGTGTGGTCCTGGTGTAGGAGGGAGTTATGTTTGTGTGGTCCTGGTGTAGGAGGGAGTTATGTTTGCGTGGTCCTGGTGTAGGAGGGAATTATGTTTGCGTGGTCCCGGTATTGGAGGGAGTTATGTTTGTGTGGTCCTGGTGTAGGAAGGACTTATGTTTGTGTGGTCCTGGTGTAGGAGGGAGTTATGTTTGTGTGGTCCTGGTGTAGGAGGGAGTTATGTTTGCGTGGTCCTGGTGTAGGAAGGACTTATGTTTGTGTGGTCCTGGTGTAGGAGGGAGTTATGTTTGTGTGGTCCTGGTGCTGGAGGGAGTTATGTTTGCGTGGTCCTGGTGTAGGAAGGACTTATGTTTGTGTGGTCCTGGTGTAGGAGGGAGTTATGTTTGCGTGGTCCCGGTGCTGGAGGGAGTTATGTTTGTGTGGTCCTGGTGTAGGAAGGACTTATGTTTGTGTTGTCCTGGTGTAGGAGGGAGTTATGTTTGCGTGGTCCTGGTGTAGGAAGGACTTATGTTTGTGTGGTCCTGGTGTAGGAAGGACTTATGTTTGTGTGGTCCTGGTGTAGGAGGGAGTTATGTTTGTGTGGTCCTGGTGCTGGAGGGAGTTATGTTTGTGTGGTCCTGATGTAGGAAGGACTTATGTTTGTGTGGTCCTGGTGCTGGAGGGAGTTATGTTTGTGTGGTCCTGATGTAGGAAGGACTTATGTTTGTGTGGTCCTGGTGTAGGAGGGAGTTATGTTTGCGTGGTCCTGGTGTAGGAAGGACTTATGTTTGTGTGGTCCTGGTGTAGGAAGGACTTATGTTTGTGTGGTCCTGGTGTAGGAGGGAGTTATGTTTGCGTGGTCCTGGTGTAGGAGGGAGTTATGTTTGTGTGGTCCTGGTGCTGGAGGGAGTTATGTTTGTGTGGTCCCGGTGTAGGAGGGAGTTATATTTGCGTGGTCCTGGTGTAGGAGGGAGTTATATTTGTGTGGTCCTGGTGTAGGAGGGAGTTATGTTTGTGTGGTCATGGTGCTGGAGGGAGTTATGTTTGTGTGGTCCTGATGTAGGAAGGACTTATGTTTGTGTGGTCCTGGTGTAGGAGGGAGTTATGTTTGCGTGGTCCTGGTGTAGGAAGGACTTATGTTTGTGTGGTCCTGGTGTAGGAAGGACTTATGTTTGTGTGGTCCTGGTGTAGGAGGGAGTTATGTTTGCGTGGTCCTGGTGTAGGAGGGAGTTATGTTTGTGTGGTCCTGGTGCTGGAGGGAGTTATGTTTGTGTGGTCCCGGTGTAGGAGGGAGTTATATTTGCGTGGTCCTGGTGTAGGAGGGAGTTATATTTGTGTGGTCCTGGTGTAGGAGGGAGTTATGTTTGTGTGGTCATGGTGTAGGAGGGAGTTATGTTTGCGTGGTCCCGGTGTAGGAGGGAGTTATGTTTGTGTGTTCCTGGTGCTGGAGGGAGTTATGTTTGCGTGGTCCTGGTGTAGGAGGGAGTTATCTTTGCGTGGTCCTGGTGTAGGAGGGAGTTATATTTGTGTGGTCATGGTGTAGGAGGGAGTTATGTTTGTGTGTTCCTGGTGCTGGAGGGAGTTATGTTTGTGTGTTCCCGGTGTAGGAGGGAGTTATGTTTGCGTGGTCCCGGTGTAGGAGGGAGTTATGTTTGTGTGTTCCTGGTGCTGGAGGGAGTTATGTTTGCGTGGTCCTGGTGTAGGAGGGAGTTATGTTTGTGTGTTCCTGGTGCTGGAGGGAGTTATGTTTGCGTGGTCCTGATGTAGGAGGGAGTTATGTTTGCGTGGTCCTGGTGCTGGAGGGAGTTATGTTTGTGTGGTCCTGGTGCTGGAGGGAGTTATGTTTGTGTGTTCCTTGTGTAGGAGGGAGTTATGTTTGTGTGGTCCTGGTGCTGGAGGGAGTTATGTTTGTGTGTTCCTTGTGTAGGAGGGAGTTATGTTTGTGTGGTCCTGGTGCTGGAGGGAGTTATGTTTGTGTGTTCCTTGTGTAGGAGGGAGTTATGTTTGTGTGGTCCTGGTGCTGGAGGGAGTTATGTTTGTGTGGTCCTGATGTAGGAGGGAGTTATGTTTGCGTGGTCCTTGTGCTGGAGGGAGTTATGTTTGTGTGGTCCTGGTGCTGGAGGGAGTTATGTTTGTGTGTTCCTTGTGTAGGAGGGAGTTATGTTTGCGTGGTCCTTGTGCTGGAGGGAGTTATGTTTGTGTGGTCCCGGTGCCGGAGGGAGTTATGTTTGCGTGGTCCCGGTGCTGGAGGGAGTTATGTTTGTGTCGCCCCGGTGCAGGAGCAGAGCCTGGGCTTTGTAAATGTGGACTTATGTTTGTGTGGTCCCGGTGCCGGAGGGAGTTATGTTTGTGTGGTCCCCGGAGCTGGAGGGAGTTATGTTTGTGTGTTCCTGGTGCTGGAGGAGTTATGTTTGCGTGGTTCCGGTGCTTGAGGGAGTTATGTTTGTGTCGCCCTGGTGCAGGAGCAGAACCTGGGCTTTGTAAATGTGGACTTATGTTTGCGTGGTCCCGGTGCCGGAGGGAGTTATGTTTGTGTCGCCCCGGTGCAGGAGCAGAGCCTGTGGAGCTGTGGAGTATCGGCCTGACACATCTGTAAACATTACCTTTTTAAGGCACGCGCCACTCCAGCCTCATCCTGGATCAGAGTGAGCCGAGGCAGACGCTCAGCCATCCTCCTCTGTCCTTTGTTGAAATCTTACTACTTTTACAACACTCTGTTCCAAAGGGAAATCTATAGCCTGATACTTTATCCTCCGCCACATTCCTCTAAAAAATACCTTTAAAAAAGGATCAAGTTGGCTGTGGTTTGTCCCACTGCCTCTATATTTGTTTCCACATTTGTACTGTTTTGTCCGTATATTAGCTTTGTAAGTTTGTCCCTGACGTGTTGCCGTACAGAAGGTGAAACCAGCACTTATTTAATTGATTAAGTGGATGGGACGATAGAAACCACAGAAATGCCTTTCTTTATCTGAGCCTGTTCCCACAAATGCCCACATTTTGTCAGCCATTGAATCCCTTACCCGAGCATTCTATCCCCATATAAAATGGAAGACCGGCGCAGTGCTAGGTGTGTTATGTCCGTTTCATGACATTTATATGATTTTTATATCATTAATACAAAAATCATAAAATCATAAAAACTGAACTGAACTTTGAGTTAGCATTTAGCTCAGAGGACACTAGATGCTAATTTGTGTCTAAAGTAAAATCTCCAAAGGTCTGTAACGTTCATTAATGATTTGTAACGAGGCTTTGACCTAAATGTGGTCGATGTTTGACAACAGCTGAAAACATCTGGATCGTCCATAATTTGCGATGATTAATAGCTAATGCTAACGGTTACAGGAAAAATGCATTGTGCGGGCTAACAGGACTTTAAAAATGTTCCCGGACTAGCCTACTCGCTAGTACTCAGAAGAGCATGAGACATGGAGGAAAGGCAGGAGATTGAGTTTGTGACCAAATAACACCAGAAAAAAAGGTACACTCATAACTTAATATTTATTTTTGTGTGAGGTGATATATTGGGGTAGATTAAAGTATAAAACGTATATCTCCACAACATTGAGTAAAGAATGTTTAATTTTTGTACAGTGAATTCCCTCAATTTGGAGCTAACAAGATGTTACCACTGTGCAATGCTTTGTTTCATAAAAGTACAATTGACAGGGTATAAACTGTTTGTAAATCAGTTGTTACAATCAATATTCAGTCATACATTTTAATTGAAAATAATAACTTTATTCCTTTTGCAGCAAAATGTTATCTATAAAATATTGTTTAATAGTTATAATTATAACAATCCAAAAATCTAAAGGGTTTAGACACAAAAGTGCAAATTACAGTTGATAAAATGGCAAAATATAGACAGTGGGCAAAATTATTAGAACACCGAAAAAAGTTTGTGTTTAGTTCCACTGGCCTCAGGAGACGATGGGAGACGGTCGAGCAGATGCAGATGTTGATTCTCTCCCGGGCCAACACGGAGACGCTAATGCATGCTTTTATCAGCAGTCGTATTGACTACTGTAATGCCCTGCTTTCTGGTCTTCCCAAAAAGAGTCTCTCAGGTTTACAACTTTTACAAACTTCAGCAGCTCGTGTCCTGACGAAGACCAGGAGGCGGGACCACATTACACCGGTTTTAGAGTCGCTGCATTGGCTCCCCGTGTGTTTCAGGATCGATTTTAAAGTTCTTTTAATGGTTTTTAAATGTCTTAATGGTCTTGGTCCTTCTTATCTTTCAGAACTGCTTTTACCTTATGAACCTTCACGGCCCCTTCGCTCCTCCGGCAGGGGTCTCCTAGTTATTCCTAAAGTCAACAGAAAGACTCACGGCGAGGCGTCTTTCCAATATTCTGGCCCTCGCCTCTGGAACGACCTGAGGAGGAGCTCAGGACCACAGAGAACGTTCATGTTTTTAAGAGCAGGCTCAAGACCCACCTTTTTAGTTTAGCTTTTAACTCACATCTAATTATTTTGTCCTAATGATATATTGTATGGTGTGTCTATGTATATATGTGTGTGTGTATATGTGTATGTATATGTATGTGTGTATATATATATATATATATATATATATATATATATATACAGTGCCTTGCAAAAGTATTCGGCCCCCTTGAACTTTTCGACCTTTTGCCACATTTCAGGCTTCAAACATAAAGATATAAAACTGTAATTTTTTGTGCAGAACCAACAACAAGTGGGACACAATCATGAAGTGAAACCAAATTCATTGGATATTTCAAACATTTTTAACAAATAAACAACTGAAAAATTGGGCGTGCAAAATTATTCAACCCCTTTAGCTGAATAAACTCTCAGCAAAGTCTCTCCAGAAGTTCAGTGAGGATCTCTGGATGATCCAATGTTGACCTAAATGACTAATGATGATAAATAGAATCCACCTGTGTGTGAACAAGTCTCCGTATAAATGCACCTGCTCTGTGATAGTCTCAGAGGTCAGTTTAAAGCGCAGAGAGCATCATGAAGAACAAGGAACACACAAGGCAGGTCCGAGATACTGTTGTGGAGAAGTTTAAAGCCGGATTTGGATACAAAAAGATTTCCCAAGCTTTAAACATCCCAAGGAGCACTGTGCAAGCGATAATATTGAAATGGAAGGAGTATCAGACCACTGCAAATCTACAAAGACCCGGCCGTCCCTCTAAACTTTCAGCTCATACAAGGAGAAAACTGATCAGAGATGCTGCCAAGAGGCCCATGATCACTCTGGATGAACTGCAGAAATGTACAGCTGAGGTGGGAGACTCTGTCTATAGGACAACAATCAGTCGTATACTGCACAACTCTGGCCTTTATGGAAGAGTGGCAAGAAGAAAGCCATTTCTTAAAGATATCCATAAAAAGTGTTGTTTAAAGTTTGCCACAAGCCACCTGGGAGACACACCAAACATGTGGAAGAAGGTGCTCTGGTCAGATGAAACCAAAATCCAACTTTTTGGCAACAATGCAAAACGTTATGTTTGGCGTAAAAGCAACACAGCTCATCCCCCTGAACACACCATCCCCACTGTCAAACATGGTGGTGGCAGCATCATGGTTTGGGCTTTTCTTCAGCAGGGACAGGGAAGATGGTTCAAATTGATGGGAAGATGGATGGAGCCAAATACAGGACCATTCTGGAAGAAAACCTGATGGAGTCTGCAAAAGACCTGAGACTGGGACGGAGATTTGTCTTCCAACAAGACAATGATCCAAAGCATAAAGCAAAATCTACAATAGAGTGGTTCACAAATAAACATATCCAGGTGTTAGAATGGCCAAGTCAAAGTCCAGACCTGAATCCAATCGAGAATCTGTGGAAAGAACTGAAAACTGCTGTTCACAAACGCTGTCCATCCAACTTCACTGAGCTCCAGCTGTTTTGCAGGAGGAATGGGCAAATATTTCAGTCTCTCAATGTGCAAAACTGATAGAGACAAACCCCAAGGACTTACAGCAGTAATCGCAGCAAAAGGTGGCGCTACAAAGTATTAACTTAAGGGGGCTGAATAATTTTGCACGCCCAATTTTTCCGTTTTTTATGCTGCGTTTACACATAAGCACGATGTGTTACGAATGCCACCAATCCACATTCGTGGCCCAGGATCACGAATGTGAGTGGAATTTGATGATTCGGGGCAGAGGTTTCACGCGCCGCCACTAACTGTTGCGACCTGTTACTACGCGTTACGGTTAATGGCACGAATTATTACGCACGGTCACGAATACGTGTCCCGCGCTGCTGCGTGGTGTCCCGCGCTGCTGCGTGGTGTTGCGGGTCACTGGGAATTGTCACGTTCTGTCAGAAATCTGTCCAGAATTGGGCGAATGTGGACCAAGCGCTCCCATTCTCGTTTGCTCCTCCTCGCTCCTCTGGTCCCGTCCCGTGTGGCGCTGCTTTCTGCTCTAGCCTCAGGTATGTCCATGTTGTCAATATTAAGAAAATACAGTTCCCAATTACCGTTTCAAAACTTTGGTCAGGCCGTCAGCACTTTGTGACACTTTCCCTTGGCATAGCTACTGCAGGTACCAACATTTAATTTTCGGCGTTTCACCTCAGGTGTTTGGTCAGTGTACGTCCCCTCAGGTGTTTGGTCAGCATACGTCCCCTCAGGTGTTTGGTCAGTGTACGTCCCCTTAGATGTTTGGTCAGCGGACGTCCCCATAGGTGTTTGGTCAGCGTACGTCCCCTTAGATGTTTGGTCAGCGGACGTCCCCATAGGTGTTTGGTCAGCGTACGTCCCCTCAGATGTTTGGTCAGTGTACGTTCCCATAGATGTTTGGTCAGCGTACGTCCCCATAGATGTTTGGTCAGCGTACGTCCCCTCAGATGTTTGGTCAGCGTACGTCCCCTTAGATGTTTGGTCAGCGTACGTCCCCTCAGATGTTTGGTCAGCGTACGTCCCCATAGATGTTTGGTCAGTGTACGTCCCCTCAGATGTTTGGTCAGCGTACGTCCCCTCAGATGTTTGGTCAGCGTACGTCCCCATAGATGTTTGGTCAGCGTACGTCCCCTCAGATGTTTGGTCAGCATACGTCCCCTCAGATGTTTGGTCAGTGTACGTCCCCATAGATGTTTGGTCAGCGTACGTCCCGTCAGATGTTTGGTCAGCGTACGTCCCCTTAGATGTTTGGTCAGTGTACGTCCCCTTAGGTGTTTGGTCAGCGTACGTCCCCTCAGGTGTTTGGTCAGCGTACGTCCCCTCAGGTGTTTGGTCAGCGTACGTCCCCTTAGATGTTTGGTCAGCGTACGTCCCCTCAGGTGTTTGGTCAGCGGACGTCCCCTCAGATGTTTGGTCAGCGTACGTCCCCTCAGATGTTTGGTCAGCGTACGTCCCCTTAGATGTTTGGTCAGCGTACGTCCCCTCAGGTGTTTGGTCAGCGGACGTCCCCTCAGATGTTTGGTCAGCGTACGTCCCCATAGATGTTTGGTCAGCGGACGTCCCCTCAGATGTTTGGTCAGCGTACGTCCCCATAGATGTTTGGTCAGCGTACGTCCCCTCAGATGTTTGGTCAGCGTACGTCCCCTCAGATGTTTGGTCAGCGTACGTCCCCTCAGGTGTTTGGTCAGCGGACGTCCCCTCAGATGTTTGGTCAGCGTACGTCCCCATAGATGTTTGGTCAGCGTACGTCCCCTCAGGTGTTTGGTCAGCGTACTTCCCCATAGGTGTTTGGTCAGCGTACGTCCCCTCAGGTGTTTGGTCAGCGGACGTCCCCTCAGATGTTTGGTCAGCGTACTTCCCCATAGGTGTTTGGTCAGCGGACGTCCCCATAGGTGTTTGGTCAGCGTACGTCCCCTCAGATGTTTGGTCAGCGTACTTCCCCATAGGTGTTTGGTCAGCGGACGTCCCCATAGGTGTTTGGTCAGTGTACGTCCCCTCAGGTGTTTGGTCAGCGGACGTCCCCTCAGATGTTTGGTCAGCGTACGTCCCCATAGATGTTTGGTCAGCGTACGTCCCCTCAGGTGTTTGGTCAGCGTACGTCCCCATAGATGTTTGGTCAGCGTACGTCCCCTCAGGTGTTTGGTCAGCGTACGTCCCCATAGATGTTTGGTCAGCGGACGTCCCCATAGATGTTTGGTCAGCGGACGTCCCCATAGGTGTTTGGTCAGCGTACGTCCCCATAGGTGTTTGGTCAGCGTACGTCCTTTCAGGTGTTTGGTCAGCGTACGTCCCCTTAGATGTTTGGTCAGCGTACGTCCCCTCAGATGTTTGGTCAGCGTACGTCCCCTCAGATGTTTGGTCAGCGGACGTCCCCTTAGATGTTTGGTCAGCGTACGTCCCCTCAGATGTTTGGTCAGCGGACGTCCCCTTAGATGTTTGGTCAGCGTACGTCCTCATAGATGTTTGGTCAGCGTACGTCCCCTTAGATGTTTGGTCAGCGTACGTCCCCATAGATGTTTGGTCAGCGGACGTCCCCATAGGTGTTTGGTCAGCGTACGTCCCCATAGGTGTTTGGTCAGCGTACGTCCTTTCAGGTGTTTGGTCAGCGTACGTCCCCTTAGATGTTTGGTCAGCGTACGTCCCCTCAGATGTTTGGTCAGCGTACGTCCCCTCAGATGTTTGGTCAGCGGACGTCCCCTTAGATGTTTGGTCAGCGTACGTCCCCTCAGATGTTTGGTCAGCGGACGTCCCCTCAGATGTTTGGTCAGCGGACGTCCCCTTAGATGTTTGGTCAGCGTACGTCCTGAAAAGAATGATTGTTTCTAATCAATGATGTCTTGCTTAGAGAACAATTTAGCAATAGAAGTGTTGTTTTTACATTGTGGAGCCTCTCAGTTTTCTGTTACAGTGGAGTGGAAAAATACTGAGCCGATGTGCAGACAGGCTCCGAGAACAGACCCCATGCACACGTAAACAAAGAGATAACATGGGCCCTACCAAGGCCGGCTGGCAGACATGGGCCGATAAGTGGAAAGTGCCAGACTCGTACGATGGGAAACTGATGCGCTTAGTATAGGCTCATGAATATTATAATTTGAGGTGTGGTGTGAAGAAGTCTGTGTCCCCAGAGAGTTCAGTCTTCTCCGTGTGGGGTGCTGACAGATTGAGTGTTAGGGACCTGGGGAACAGACGCGTCTGTGTGAGGTGACCTGTGAATAAATCCTCGTGACTTTAAGTTCCTGGTTTCATATTCATCTTTATCCTGGTTTGTTTATTAGGCTGATAGGGCAGTGTTGACGACTAATTTTCTAATCCCCCTTCCAGTGTGAATGCGCATTGTCCAACGGTGGTAATGGTAAATATGGAAAAGTAGAGACGACGTGTTAATCATATTTTATTGTGTACAAGGTGACAACCACAAGGACAAAGAAAAGAGGTTTTCTTCAGTCCTCATAGATGTTTGGTCAGCGTACGTCCCCTCAGATGTTTGGTCAGCGTACGTCCTCTTAGATGTTTGGTCAGCGTACGTCCCCATAGATGTTTGGTCAGCGGACGTCCCCATAGGTGTTTGGTCATCGTACGTCCCCATAGGTGTTTGGTCAGCGTACGTCCTTTCAGGTGTTTGGTCAGCGTACGTCCCCTTAGATGTTTGGTCAGCGTACGTCCCCTCAGATGTTTGGTCAGCGTACGTCCCCTCAGATGTTTGGTCAGCGTACGTCCCCTAAGATGTTTGGTCAGCGGACGTCCCCTTAGATGTTTGGTCAGCGTACGTCCCCTTAGGTGTTTGGTCAGCGTACGTCCCCTCAGATGTTTGGTCAGCGTACGTCCCCTCAGGTGTTTGGTCAGCGTACGTCCCCTCAGGTGTTTGGTCAGCGGACGTCCCCTTAGATGTTTGGTCAGCGTACGTCCTCTTAGATGTTTGGTCAGCGTACGTCCCCATAGATGTTTGGTCAGCGGACGTCCCCATAGGTGTTTGGTCATCGTACGTCCCCATAGGTGTTTGGTCAGCGTACGTCCTTTCAGGTGTTTGGTCAGCGTACGTCCCCTTAGATGTTTGGTCAGCGTACGTCCCCTCAGATGTTTGGTCAGCGTACGTCCCCTCAGATGTTTGGTCAGCGTACGTCCCCTAAGATGTTTGGTCAGCGGACGTCCCCTTAGATGTTTGGTCAGCGTACGTCCCCTTAGGTGTTTGGTCAGCGTACGTCCCCTCAGATGTTTGGTCAGCGTACGTCCCCTCAGGTGTTTGGTCAGCGTACGTCCCCTCAGGTGTTTGGTCAGCGGACGTCCCCTTAGATGTTTGGTCAGCGTACGTCCTCATAGATGTTTGGTCAGCGTACGTCCCCTTAGATGTTTGGTCAGCGTACGTCCCCTCAGATGTTTGGTCAGCGTACGTCCCCTTAGATGTTTGGTCAGCGTACGTCCTCATAGATGTTTGGTCAGCGTACGTCCCCTTAGATGTTTGGTCAGCGTACGTCCCCTCAGATGTTTGGTCAGCGTACGTCCCCTCAGGTGTTTGGTCAGCGTACGTCCCCTCAGGTGTTTGGTCAGCGTACGTCCTCATAGATGTTTGGTCATTAGTAGTTGGAAGAGGAGAGACACGCACATCTGACACTCTAAACCAGTGTGCTGGATCCAAAATAGTACATTAGAAGAAAAAGATCCGCACAACTGTTGTTTGCTCACCAATTTATTGCTCACCGAAGGTGGTAGTGACGTTTCGGGTCTAGCCCTTCATCAGACATGAAAGACCCGAAACGTCACTACCACCTTCGGTGAGCAATAAATTGGTGAGCAAACAACAGTTGTGCGGATCTTTTTCTTGGTCATTAGTAGTTATCAGGCCCTATTCTATTCAAGCATTGATGATAATGAAATACTCAAAAATATCCCAAAAATATGAATACGTTTGGTGGCGACTGACCGGCCCAGTGGCCAATGACCTCCGACAAATCTGGCCCAGGGAAAAAAGTAATTGAAGAGCCTCGGTCAATGTGCAGGAGCAACTATCAATCTGGGCACACTTTGAACTTTGTCTTTAGATCAACTATCACTTCCTGATAGACCAGCGCCTTATCATGATGCATCACCAGCCCACAGGAGGATTTAGATCTATGGGAGCGTCCCGCCAAAACAAGACTCCTTCTTATCCCAGCAACACAAATGAAATATAATATATACTCTATCTTTTTGGTTTCTGATTCCAGTCTTAATTTAAATCACTCCTTTTTACGTACTCTTGACTGAAGTGATGTTATAGTTATGTTCTTGTTCCTTGTTAGGCGGGTAGTACTCAGTTACATTTACTCTAGTACATATACTGGAGTAACTTTGATTCTTGGTGTTCATTCATACGGTACTTTTTTCTTCTATTTGAGCCATATTACAACAAAGTATCTGTTACTTGAGTAAAAATATTCACGGGTTCCACTGTGAGTAAATCTTGTAAAAGCTTCACATCGGTGTAGATGGTGTTCGACCTTGTTCTTCCGAATGGTTTCTCCAAACGCTTTAATACTCTCACTGGAGTTATTTGGGTCTCTACTTTTTACTAAAATAATTTAGATATAGTGAGTAAATATTTAGGTTTTCTCTTCTCAACTCCACTTACTCACCCTCTCTCCCTTTCCTCCTCTTCCTCTTTACCCCCTTCTTCTCTCCTCTTCACTCTCTCCTCTCCTCTTCACCCTCACCCCCTCCTCTTCTTCCCCTCGGTCTCTCCTCTTTTCTCTTCCTCCTCCCTCTTTCCCCTCCTCTCTCTCTTCCCCTCCTTCTCTCCTCTTCGTCCTCCCTCCTTCTAACCTCTTCCTCCTCCCCTCTCCTCTTCTTCCCCACCCACCATCCCTCTCTCCTCTTCCACCTCCCCTCCTCCGCTCCCATAATATCAGTCAAAGTGAAGTTGTGAAGCTCCACCGTGGTGGCTCTACATGGAGTGAGCGCTGAGGCCACGCCCCTTTGTGACCATACAAGGCGTAAGAGGTGTGCTCTATTCAAATGAAGGACCCGGGATTCTTAAGGCGCGCGCAGAGGTGCAGCCACCGCTGAAGACCGGGGTCCAGGGACGACCGGGGTACGGAGCAGCTGAGTGATGCTCCGTGGGACACCAGGCGGTAAGACCTCACACACGGGGGGGGGCTCAGGGAAAGACCTCTCACACACGGGGGCCCGGGGAAAGACCTCACACACGGGGGGGGGCTCAGGGAAAGACCTCTCACACACGGGGGCCCGGGGAAAGACCTCTCACACACGGGGGCCTCAGGGAAAGACCTCTCACACACGGGGGGCTCAGGGAAGGACCTCTCACACACGGGGGCCCGGGGAAAGACCTCTCACACACGGGGGCCTCAGGGAAAGACCTCTCACACACGGGGGCTCAGGGAAAGACCTCTCACACACGGGGGCCCGGGGAAAGACCTCTCACACACGGGGGCCTCAGGGAAAGACCTCTCACACACGGGGGCTCAGGGAAAGACCTCTCACACACGGGGGCTCAGGGAAAGACCTCTCACACACGGGGGCCCAGGGAAAGACCTCTCACACACGGGGGCTCAGGGAAAGACCTCTCACACACGGGGGCCCAGGGAAAGACCTCTCACACACGGGGGCCCAGGGAAAGACCTCTCACACACGGGGGCCCAGGGAAAGACCTCTCACACACGGGGGCCCAGGGAAAGACCTCTCACACACGGGGGCTCAGGGAAAGACCTCTCACACACGGGGGCCCAGGGAAAGACCTCTCACACACGGGGGCTCAGGGAAAGACCTCTCACACACGGGGGCCCAGGGAAAGACCTCTCACACACGGGGGCCCAGGGAAAGACCTCTCACACACGGGGGCCCAGGGAAAGACCTCTCACACACGGGGGCCCAGGGAAAGACCTCTCACACACGGGGGCTCAGGGAAGGACCTCTCACACACGGGGGCCCAGGGAAAGACCTCTCACACACGGGGGCCCAGGGAAAGACCTCTCACACACGGGGGCCCAGGGAAGGACCTCTCACACACGGGGGCCCAGGGAAAGACCTCTCACACACGGGGGCCCAGGGAAAGACCTCTCACACACGGGGGCTCAGGGAAATGTTCATGGTGATGATTTGGTTGACTGTTGTTTTAAAAGTACTTTGTAAAATAGAGTTGGATTTGATTATTGGTCCACAAACGACTGAGAGACGAGACATTGAACTCTCTGCGTGTTAGATTTGAGGAATGGGTCCAATCGTAACAGAAAGGTTAGCGTTAAACCAGGTCCAAATGTCTCCGCTTTGACTGTTACCATGGTTACCACCAAGGGTTCTTAGCTGCCACCTCAGCTTTTTGACTAAAGGATAAACCCCGTCCCCGACACTTATTCTTAGCGTCAGGGAGAACATGAGGAAAAACGGTTTAGTTAAGGATTGTGAAATATGTTCAAATATAATCTGAAGAATGAACAGGAGCTTTATTTTAGCTACAAAGATTTAGTCTGTGAATATTTAGTCCTTTATTTATTCATTGCTTCATTTGGGACAGAGCATGTTAATGAACACACCGCGTCAGATTGTAGCCACGGGCCAATTTGCATGCACATCCTGGCCTATTGTACATGTTTTTAGTGGTAGGGGAAACCGGAGTACCCGGAGGAAACCTACGCAGACACGGGGAGAACATGCAGGCGGGACGTTCTATCTGTGAAGCACTGTGCTACCGTGCCACCCACCTTAGTTCAGGTTTAGTTTCTCTTTAGTCTTGGTTTAATCCCGGTTTAACCCCGGTTTAGTCCCAGTTTAGCCCCGGTTTAGTCCCAGTTTAGTCCCCTTTAGCCCCGGTTTAGTCCTGGTCAAGGGTGGATCGAGAGGGCTGCTGCCACCCCACTGATGTCATGTGATGTCCCACATCTGCTCCAGAAGCTACTTGGTGCTCACAGAGGCTCACTCAGTTAATCCTTTGTTGACAGGACAAAGAACTATGAATTAACTTTATTGCTAAATAAGGAGCCATGTGGCTACCACGATGATATATATATAATATAATATATATATATATATATATTGTATATATTATTATTATTATTTTTTTTTACAAAAGTTTAAATTTGAGTTAGGAACCTTCTACTTATATTATGGACAATGCTACTATTTGTAAATCATTTTGGGAGGCTCTGCCTGCATCTGAATGAAAAATTTGCCTCAAGCAAAACTTGCATACCCCACTATAAACATTCAACATTGTAAAATGTGTTGCCACCTCAGAAATGATCCCTGAGCCTCCCACCCCGTGATTTGTTTTCTTGATCCGCCCCTGGCCCTGGTTTAGCCCTGGTTTAGTCCTGGTTTAGCCCTGGTTTAGTCCTGGTTTAGTCCTGGTTTAGCCCTGGTTTAGCCCTGGTTTAGCCGTGGTTTAGTCGTGGTTTAGTCCTGGTTTAGCCCTGGTTTAGCCGTGGTTTAGTCGTGGTTTAGCCCTGGTTTAGTCCTGGTTTAGTCCTGGTTTAGTCCTGGTTTAGTCCCGGTTTAGCCCCGGTTTAGTCCTGGTTTAGCCGTGGTTTAGTCGTGGTTTAGTCCCGGTTTAGTCCTGGTTTAGCCCTGGTTTAGTCCCGGTTTAGTCCCGGTTTAGCCCTGGTTTAGTCCTGGTTTAGCCGTGGTTTAGTCGTGGTTTACCCTGGTTTAGTCCTGGTTTAGTCCTGGTTTAGCCCTGGTTTAGTCCCGGTTTAGCCCTGGTTTAGCCCTGGTTTAGTCCTGGTTTAGTCCTGGTTTAGTCCTGGTTTAGCCCTGGTTTAGTCCCGGTTTAGTCCCGGTTTAGCCCTGGTTTAGTCCTGGTTTAGTCGTGGTTTAGTCGTGGTTTAGCCCTGGTTTAGTCCTGGTTTAGTCCTGGTTTAGCCCTGGTTTAGTCCCGGTTTAGCCCTGGTTTAGCCCTGGTTTAGTCCTGGTTTAGTCCTGGTTTAGTCCTGGTTTAGCCCTGGTTTAGTCCCGGTTTAGTCCCGGTTTAGCCCTGGTTTAGTCCTGGTTTAGCCCTGGTTTAGTCCCGGTTTAGCCCTGGTTTAGTCCTGGTTTAGTCCTGGTTTAGTCGTGGTTTAGTCGTGGTTTAGTCCTGGTTTAGCCCTGGTTTAGTCCCGGTTTAGCCCTGGTTTAGTCCTGGTTTAGTCCTGGTTTAGCCCTGGTTTAGTCGTGGTTTAGTCCTGGTTTAGCCCTTGTTTAGTCCTGGTTTAGTCCCGGTTTAGCCCTGGTTTAGTCCTGGTTTAGCCCTGGTTTAGTCCTGGTTTAGCCCTGGTTTAGCCCTGGTTTAGCCGTGGTTTAGTCGTGGTTTAGTCCTGGTTTAGCCCTGGTTTAGCCGTGGTTTAGTCGTGGTTTAGCCCTGGTTTAGTCCTGGTTTAGTCCTGGTTTAGTCCTGGTTTAGTCCCGGTTTAGCCCCGGTTTAGTCCTGGTTTAGCCGTGGTTTAGTCGTGGTTTAGTCCCGGTTTAGTCCTGGTTTAGCCCTGGTTTAGTCCCGGTTTAGTCCCGGTTTAGCCCTGGTTTAGTCCTGGTTTAGCCGTGGTTTAGTCGTGGTTTACCCTGGTTTAGTCCTGGTTTAGTCCTGGTTTAGCCCTGGTTTAGTCCCGGTTTAGCCCTGGTTTAGCCCTGGTTTAGTCCTGGTTTAGTCCTGGTTTAGTCCTGGTTTAGCCCTGGTTTAGTCCCGGTTTAGTCCCGGTTTAGCCCTGGTTTAGCCCTGGTTTAGTCCCGGTTTAGCCCTGGTTTAGTCCTGGTTTAGTCCTGGTTTAGTCGTGGTTTAGTCGTGGTTTAGTCCTGGTTTAGCCCTGGTTTAGTCCCGGTTTAGCCCTGGTTTAGTCCTGGTTTAGTCCTGGTTTAGCCCTGGTTTAGTCGTGGTTTAGTCCTGGTTTAGCCCTTGTTTAGTCCTGGTTTAGTCCCGGTTTAGCCCTGGTTTAGTCCTGGTTTAGCCCTGGTTTAGTCCTGGTTTAGCCCTGGTTTAGCCCTGGTTTAGCCGTGGTTTAGTCGTGGTTTAGTCCTGGTTTAGCCCTGGTTTAGCCGTGGTTTAGTCGTGGTTTAGCCCTGGTTTAGTCCTGGTTTAGTCCTGGTTTAGTCCTGGTTTAGTCCCGGTTTAGCCCCGGTTTAGTCCTGGTTTAGCCGTGGTTTAGTCGTGGTTTAGTCCCGGTTTAGTCCTGGTTTAGCCCTGGTTTAGTCCCGGTTTAGTCCCGGTTTAGCCCTGGTTTAGTCCTGGTTTAGCCGTGGTTTAGTCGTGGTTTACCCTGGTTTAGTCCTGGTTTAGTCCTGGTTTAGCCCTGGTTTAGTCCCGGTTTAGCCCTGGTTTAGCCCTGGTTTAGTCCTGGTTTAGTCCTGGTTTAGTCCTGGTTTAGCCCTGGTTTAGTCCCGGTTTAGTCCCGGTTTAGCCCTGGTTTAGTCCTGGTTTAGTCGTGGTTTAGTCGTGGTTTAGCCCTGGTTTAGTCCTGGTTTAGTCCTGGTTTAGCCCTGGTTTAGTCCCGGTTTAGCCCTGGTTTAGCCCTGGTTTAGTCCTGGTTTAGTCCTGGTTTAGTCCTGGTTTAGCCCTGGTTTAGTCCCGGTTTAGTCCCGGTTTAGCCCTGGTTTAGTCCTGGTTTAGCCCTGGTTTAGTCCCGGTTTAGCCCTGGTTTAGTCCTGGTTTAGTCCTGGTTTAGTCGTGGTTTAGTCGTGGTTTAGTCCTGGTTTAGCCCTGGTTTAGTCCCGGTTTAGCCCTGGTTTAGTCCTGGTTTAGTCCTGGTTTAGCCCTTGTTTAGTCCTGGTTTAGTCCCGGTTTAGCCCTGGTTTAGTCCTGGTTTAGCCCTGGTTTAGTCCTGGTTTAGCCCTGGTTTAGTCCTGGTTTAGCCCTGGTTTAGTCCTGGTTTAGTCCTGGTTTAGCCCTGGTTTAGTCCTGGTTTAGTCCTGGTTTAGCCCTGGTTTAGTCGTGGTTTAGCCCTGGTTTAGTCCTGGTTTAGCCCTTGTTTAGTCCTTGTTTAGTCCTGGTTTAGCCCTGGTTTAGTCCTGGTTTAGTCCTGGTTTAGCCCTGGTTTAGTCGTGGTTTAGCCCTGGTTTAGTCCTGGTTTAGCCCTTGTTTAGTCCTTGTTTAGTCCTGGTTTAGCCCTGGTTTAGTCCTGGTTTAGCCCTGGTTTAGTCATGGTTTAGTCCTGGTTTAGTCCCGGTTTAGCCCTGGTTTAGTCCTGGTTTAGTCGTGGTTTAGTCCTGGTTTAGTCCCGGTTTAGTCCCGGTTTAGTCCCGGTTTATCCACATGCAGCTGTGAATGGTGTGAATTGTGCTGTATGGGGCAGTGAGACTGGTCCTTCCCCGAGTCTGCCCAAAGGTGAGGCCTTTCTTGGACTTGTCCAGGGTCAGCCTCGGGCCTGTCCGGGGGCTAGTGTTTGGCCTGTCCAGGGTCAGCCTCGGGCCTGTCCGGGGGCTAGTGTTTGGCCTGTCCAGGGTCAGCCTCGGGCCTGTCCGGGGGTTAGTGTTTGGCTTGTCCAGGGTCAGCCTCGGGCCTGTCCAGGGTCAGCCTCGGGCCTGTCCGGGGCCAGTAGTAGATTGAAATAATCCAGTCAATGAGGTGTCCGTAGATCAACCTCAGAGACCTCGGTTCGTGCTCGGAGCGGTTTTATTTCCTGTATACAATCTGAACCTCTGTTTGTCCTTCTCACTGACGGGCCAATCTCACATCTCGACCCACACAGGCCTCATCCTTAAACTTTTATTTCTATACATAACTAATGACTTTTGGTCAGTTTTACTTTCTTTTTTTTTAAGATTGTTGTCCCTTCGCCTTTAATGGACAGGACAGTTCAGGTTGGGGAGTTGGGACCACCTCACCCAAACCCAACTGAAATGCATCACTAATGAACCACTGTAGTAGTAGACGACCGGCTGCAGATGTGTGGACCCAGCAGACACACAGACAGGCGTGTGTGTGTGTGTGTGTGTGTGTGTGCGGGACAGACTTCCTGTGCAGGGCCCGCAGAAACACTGCTCCATATTTGGGAGTGTTTGTATCTAAGAGAAGATGGCTCTGTGTGTTATCAGTCTTGTCTAAACACTGGGCTGTGGGACACGGAGAAGAACCATGGCCCAAGTGTCCCGAGTCCCCTGTATCCCAAACCGGACACCGAGTCCCGCGTCACTGCCCCGACACTCACGAGTCCGAGACCTCAGAACAAGTATAGATGAGTTTGTAGGAGATGGTTATAAACTTTATTCATAAGATGAGTCTCAAACGTGGACCTCCAAATAGGCTCACGGTGAACGTTTTCAAACGAAGCTTCACCATATTTGGTCCATACTCTGGATTGGGAAAAAAAAAATAAAAAATGCACCATGGAGTAGAGTCTCAGTCATCCAGGGGGTTTATTCTCTCCGAATGCCCCTGAACATGTATAAGGGCAGGCTGCCGAACACGTCCTTATATAGGCTGCAAGCCGGGGCCCTGCGCCGCCACGAGGAGCCCGCGGAGGAGCCCAGGAGCATGGGAACAGGATGCAGGGTCCCGGGGGAGAGACCAGGGCCGGGGTGGAAGCTGCGGGGCCAGGGGCTGTCCTGAGCGTGGGACCAGTCTGGGGGCTTTTGGTGGGAACAAGCAAAGTTACAAAAAAGAGACTTCTGGGGTTTTGGACTCGTGGCGGGCTCCACCGGGGCGGAGAAGTACTGGGACGCTTTGTCCTCATGGTGGACCTGCAGTCGGTGGACACCCTCACAGTGAGGAACACCCTCACAGTGAGGAACACCCTCACAGTGAGGAACACCTCCGCGGCACATTCCGTCTGGTTTTAAAGAAGTACGTTCATGTGGTCTATAGCTCCATATTAAGAAGAAAGATCTGCACTGCTGCCCTCTTAACCCCCACTCCCCCTCCCCTCAGCCGGAGACGAAGGAGTGTGACTAGAAAAGGCAATGTGTGTGTGTGGGGTGGGGGGGGGGGGGGGGGTCACAGACTATCAGACTGAGCCATCACAGACTGCAGAAGAAGAAAAAGGAGGAGAAGGGAATGTTTATCCAAAGCAGTAGTGATCCCATTTTCCATGATTCCAAAAATAAACAGTGCGCCGTGTCCTTATACGGTCAGCCTGGGCCGGAGAGCATTCCTCTCCACCCGCCGCCCCCCCCCCCCCCTCTCTTCTCCTCTCCATCCCTCGCTCCCACCACTCGCATTTCCTCTCCCCTTCTCCCTCGCTGTCTATCTCTACTCTCTCTCTCCACCTTCTCTCCTCTCTCCCCTTTCTCTCCTCGTCCAACTTCTCTCCTCCCTACTCCTTCTGTCCTCTCTCTCCCTTCTCTCCTCTCCCTCCCTCCCTATCTATCTCTCTTTCTCCCCTTGTCCCCCTCTCCACTGTCTCTCCCCCTTCTCTCCTCTCTCCCTTCTCTCCCCTCTACTCCTTCTGTCCTTTCTCCCCTTTCTCTCCTTGTCTCCCTCTCCCCTGTCTCTCTCCTCTCTCCCTTCTCTCCTCTCTCCCCTTCTCTCCTCTCTCCCTTCTGTCCTCTCTACGCCTTCTGTCCTTTCTCTCCTAGCCCCCCCCCCCCCTCTCTAACCCAGTGTTTTCAGGAGCTTCCTCTTGTGTGGACAGAGCCTGCTGCTGTGTGTAGCTTCGCTGGTCCACTGCCGGAAAAGAACGACCCACATCAGTCCGAGCCTCTCCACCTGCTGGACGCTGCGCAGGCCTTGGGAGGGAGCGTGACGTGTGTCTCTTGTGTTTTTTCAGAATGTCCAGCCTGCCGTGTGTCCCCCTCAGTGACCGAGAGGACGGACAAGACGTGACAACTTGTGAGAGGAATAAAAACATTCACAATTATTACAGCGGGCAGAAGTTCCCCCTCCCGTTTCCCTCCTCATACACCAACTGGTCTCCGAAGTCGCCCACTGCTCCTGACGGGTCCTTAGCGGCAGAAGGATGGGTTAAATGCAGAGCACAAATTTCCCCACGGAAAACAAAGTATACCTAACCTTACACATTATAGACTCTCCTCAAACGTTTCCGACAGGGACGAGTTAATCGGCATGTTTTACAGGTACAGCTAGTTCGCTAACAAAAAGCATAGACATAGCACAGTGTTATTTTTCTCACAAATGTCTGACTAAACCCATTTTATTCCACTAAAAAAAAAAGCTCATCAGGTAAAGGGCCTTTCATTTTTAGTGCTATGACGACAGCAAACTGCCAATTGGTTTGTCCATTTGGATTTTGGGTTTCTAATGTTGCCGATGAATACGTTCCCTGTAATTGTGCGCTTTGTGATCCATCTTTTGGAACACAGCTCCCTCTAGTGAGCCCTTGTGGTATAACGCCACTCTGTCGCCATACTGTATCCCCGTGATGACGTCCTTTCCTCCTATACCCTGACATTTTGTGGGAGACCGGAACACCTTCCACAGAGCACAAGAACAGGGGGTGTCCAAACTTATTTTTTTTTTCTTTACAAGGGCCACATATTGAAGTGTACACAGAATTGAGGGCCACATATCAGTTAAAGGTTTATGCCTCAGATCCTTATTTTAGGTTAGAGTCTTAATTCCAGCTCTGTCTCAATAAAACGTCCCCTTGCTTTAGAGAGTTAAAGTGGAACCTAACCTGCACTTCTCCTCAAACAGGCCCCAGGAGCGGCCCCTGGAGTGTCCCTGTGGCCCCTGGAGTGTCCCTGTGGCCCCTGGTGCAGTGCTGCATCTCTGGTCAGTTGGTAGTCTGAGATGAAGCACTGTAGCTCGGGACAGAGGGCAGCGCGCGCCTGAAGACTCCCAAATCCCAGCCGGCAGCTCCTCCTCACTCCCGGGGTCCAGTTTTCCCAGGAATCCCTTAGCCACTCAGAGAGGGGGATTCCTGGAAATACTGTTCTTGAGGGTGGGGCTTCAGACAGTGCGGTGACGTTCTGGCGTGGGGATGTCACGTGTCAGTCAAGAGTCCAGGCCGGTGAACAGTGAAGCGCAGGTGGACTCTGGGCGGGCTTTGACAGGGAGGATCATCCTGAAGAACCAGAGCCACCACCTTTAAAGGGATATTTCAGGATTTTTAACAGCTAGCCTGCGTTAAAAACAGTCTCCACTCCACAGTGCACCTGAGGAAAATCACTTACAACGCCAGACCACCCATATAAATGTCTGTGTCGATAAAATAATTTTAGAAATAAAACTGACCTTGCATCACATTAATTATCGCATTTTTTTGAGGGACTATTTTCTAGCAGATCACTCCGCCGCGGCGCTGACGCTGCTCAAATAGAAGTTATTTAAAATGCAAAAAAAAAATTGTTAAAATTTTTCGACATACATTTATAGTTAGTCTGGCGTTATAAGTGATTTGCCTCAGGTGCACTGTGGAGCGGGTCAGACTGTCTTTAATACGGGCTAGCTGTTACCGTAGAAATGCGCTAGCCTAAGACTAGCCTAGCGCCACTAGACTCTTCAAATATAAGGACTGCATGAATAAAAAAATCTCCAGAAATCAACAACACTCTGGATAACTAGGAAATGAAGCCGTATGTCAAAAATCCCTTTAACTTAACGCTTAAATCACAGCAATTCATATGAAAACTCCTATGCAAAACCATGTGCAGTAACCTCTATATATTTGCAAATACCTATACAAGTGTCCCTTTGTCACCATCACCTGCACTAGGACTGTAAACTTTGACCCCGTCCTTATATTATGTTCCAATTTGATCATTTACATTTTTTTTAATGTACATAAGATACCTTCATTTACTATTACTTGTTTGCGTATTTTTCCTGTCTACTTGAACCCCAAGTGTTTGAGAGCTGTTGTAACAATTGAGTTTCTTCACTGTGAGGTCAATAAAGTCCCATCTAATCTTATGAATTTGTGTGCTCTTGGCAGTTCTCTGCACGTCTTGGTTTTACACATAACCCAGAAACCCCATTCAAAATGAGGGGGTTTCTTTATATGCCTTGTGTCAGGTCAGCTGGACTTTGAAGGGATGGGTCAAGTGGTGTGGGTCAGAGGGTTTGATCGCACAGACCTGGCTTCAGAATTGTTCAGCAACTCTGACCAGATGGAAAAGTGCTGTTTATAAGTTTAATATCCATGAAACCAGGCATAACAAGTCCTTCCAGCAATCTTTATTCTCAATCTACGGTTGAAGCGTCCCGTTGGCCAGCACTGGAGCTCAGCAGAGGTTGGAGCCGTTTAATGCACAATACAAATGCAGAAACTATCGCGATAAACATTTAAGACCTTATGGCACAGAAACTTACTCAAGTTTAAAAATGACAGTTAAACTTAATCCTAATACAAAAAAATCCCACAATAAACAAATTACAGTAAGACAAAAATGACTTGGGTTAAAGCTGGAGTACCTGATTTTTCCCACAGACTTTATTTTTTTATTGCGCCCGAACTCACAATCCCCTCCTGCATGTCCGAATTGTTGAAGCAAATTATTTATATGCACGTGTACAGCTTTGAGCAGTGGAAAAGCAAATAATTCCACTAATTTAGATTCTATCGCTCAATAAATAATTAGGTGAAGACAATTTAACAAGATCTGTTTTTGCTGTGTTAACTTAAAAGTAAATGTGGACAAAACACATTTACTTTAACAAAAAGTCAGGTACCCCAGCTTTAAGAAATGAAGTATTCAATTAAGACACCTGGGTAAAAAAAAAAAAGGGAAATAAATGTACTCACAATAAACATTGAGCCCAAAAATTTATTGTTTATCCGTCATTTATTGAACAATACGTCGGTATAGTAATCGTCGTGACAGCCCTAAATGCAGGCGAGTGCTTTAGATTCCCAAGTGCAGTCAGGTCAAATAAACTGGGCGAGGAGCGATCAACCGGATGCTGAGAGTCCTTGGTGATACTGAAAGGGCAGCACTACTCTCCAAAACGTTGTGTGACAGAAATATAAGAGACAAGCACAAGACCTGGCTTGTATAATGTTTTTATTCAGATTTTTTGGAGAAGTCCGTAGGTTTTACAACAGATTTAATAATCCAGAACTCTAAAGAGAAAGGGAGAGAGCCAGAACGTCATTCTACCTCGACCAATGTTCATCAACAGGCAAACTCCTAATCAGCACAAAACAAAAAGAAAAGTCCAACAATTGATTTTTAACTCTCAAATATCATCCAGGGATGAATCATTTCAATAGGGAAACCGGTTCAAACTTGTACATCTTTTACATTTGCTTGATAAAAGTGAAATTAGGAGTGAGCAAAACATTTGCAGTTTTCACCATAAAATAAAAGAATAAAAATAACCCCAACAAAAACAGCTGACTATCTTATTAGAGTTTCAAAAGAAACCTTACAAAAGTCTACAATGACAGGACAGAGACAGGCGGAAGAACAGACGAGGGCAGGGCTACGGTCCACGTCCAAAGGCTGCCCACACTGTGCAGCTGGACTGGAGAGATTCAGTATATATACATATGGATATATAGATGAGACCGGACACTGTGTCTGGAGATCTATAGATTTCTCTTACATAGATAATATGGAAGGAGAGACACAGACTCTGTTTGTTGCTCGTCCAGAAGAGGTGCGTTGGTCCTCCGACTCTGGAGCTAAAAACCTAAAAGAGATCACAGCACAGATTACAAACAGCCCGGAACACACTCTCATACACAGGTCGCGACACGCTGCGTTATAGGGACGGTCCGATGTGAAAATGTTCTGCCGATATCGATATTTGCCTCGCTGCTGTGGCTGAGATTTATTTCGACATTACAACATTTAGGTGAGCCTTTCTATTGACTTTTAAAGTTTTTAAATTGTCGTTCCATTATTGGAATGTCTTATGCCTGGAACACACCGTCTCACACACTGATAAAACAAACAATCCTTTTTATTAAAAAGATCAAATGCAATGTTGGAGTGAAATGTCATTTTGTTTTTGGCCAAGTATTTACTTAGACCTACTTATACTTTTTACCCATGTCCTTTATTAATGGGAAACAGTGACACTGGGAATATACTAGGCTACTATTTATTGTATTTTTTATTTAAACATGTAGCCTAAGCCTACCATGATGTTTAAGTTGCATGTTTTAACTTTAAACAAATCTGATAAACTTTTCTGAGGACAATACACACAGCTCTGTATGAAGCTTTAGAATTACAACAAATATGTCACCTTAACATCACTTTATACTGAACTTAGAATGTGGAGATTTAGAGTTGGTTTAGAGCAGGCAAAAGGCAAACAGTCGATTTACACGATTAGCACGAGCTTTGACCTGCACTGTTTTCAATGATACTGTAAATGCGATCGCAAAATGCGTCTAAATATGCACGAAAAAACTGACATTTTCACGGGTCATTAATGTGACAAAAGTGGGCACAGTTAACGTGAACACAGCCATCATCATCACTGTAGTAAAGCTACATGACACAAGCCAATGTTTACGTGTTGTAGCCTTTAGCCTGTTAGAAGCTATGCTACGCTAACAAATTGTAAATTATAAATCTGTCAGGACAGATTTGCAACACTCACCACTCAGAATTAACAGGACTAATTTTCTGATAGATTGTCACTACATCTGAGTCCAAATAATGTCCATGGAGGCAGTTTTAATCCAGTTTGTTACAGCAGCAACTTGTGGCTCTGCATCTCTGTGGTGTCCAAGTGTCCGCTGCACTTTGTTTAAACTTAGTAAAAACATTTTTTTGGAAACGTGTGAAGTTGTGCTGGATTTTTTTTATTTTTAGGAGCCACTGTGGCAACAGTTTATTCAAATTATCTGAAATAAACAGTCGGGTCAGTGCAGCCCATCTACACTGCTGCTCTATATGACGGCGCAGTAAATAATTCAAAGAAGAAAAAAATATCGACTGATATTTTCCATATCGGATCGATACCGATATTTGAAAAAAATACAAATATTCACTTCTGTTATTCAACTTAAACTGTGAAGCTAATATAAGATACTCAATACATGCAAAGTGATATATGTATAGCCTTTGTTACAATTTTGATAATCATGGCTCAGCTTGTAAAAAACCCAGTCCATTTTCAAAATATTCAAATTTAATAAGCCATAATCAAAATTATAACAAAGGCTCGACATATGTCACTTTTCATGCAATGAGCCTATATCATATTAATTTCACATTATATGGTTAAATTGCAGAAATAAATGAACTTTTTCATGATATTCCAATGATATGACGAGCACCTGTAAAGGCCTACACAATGTACCAATGCAGTGCAGTGTTTTTCGTCTTTGCTCAGTTCAACACTGAGCCCTGTTTAGTCCAGGGATGGTCCTGGTCGCTGCCCTTTTGTTTTAAACGATCGCTTAACGACTGAGTGTGCACATTTAATTAAGCATTTAAGCAATTTGTGTCTTCTCGCTTTTAAAACTGTAGCGAGCCGTATTTTTATCATTCTGCGGCCGTTGCTAAAAGTGTAAAGAGTGTTTAAGAGCTCGGAGGTAGTGGTTTTCATCCTGTTCTGCGCATAGAGGGAGGGAGCAGACGTAGCTGCAGGACTGAGGGTCATGTCGGGTCCAAAGTTTGGATCCAAGTTTTGGGTTTGGACGTGACGGCGCGTAGGTCCAGATCCAGACCGAGGTCCACCTTTTAGTGACCTAGAGACATTTGCAGAGGTTTACTATGCTAATTAGCCATGTGGTCTTTTCGTTTAGAAGCGAAAACAAAACTACGCAACGCTGCCTTCATTTTTTGTTATAATACTTAAACAGTGAGACATTGTTCACTGCTCCTTATTTGTCCTGTTAAACCTGCACCTCTGCTGCACATGTTGGGTGAGAGACAAAGAGGGGAGATCGATACTACATTGATATCATTTTTGACACTCAGTCCAGAATGTTAGCCAGATCAAAATGGATTATTCTCAACAGATCCCGGTCACCTACGTGATGATGTTTCTTATGGAAGAGTGACAGCTGCTGTACAGTACGAGGTGTGTGATCTACACTCTGTAATGAGCCCAATCCTGCTGCTTCGTTGCTCCTGTTACAGGAAAAGGGAAGCTTTTATTTTGTGAGGGCAATAGGAAGTGTTAAGCTGCTATTAGTGGAACATTGACATTGATGTCAGTGCAGGGGCGACAATAGCTCAGGTGGAATGGGTTCTATGTTCCAAAGGAAGACACTTCACCCTCCTTGCCACCAGTGTTTGACACAAAAGTGAACGGATGAGCGATTCCTTAGTGTAAAGCGCTGAGAGCCTCAAGTAGATGAAGAGCTATAGAAATGTGACCCTTACCATCGTTTTCCTGTGGACTTTTATTACCTGCGGCTATTGCCTGACCTTTAAGTCTTTGTAAGAGTCAAAATATATTCACTTCCGCGCCACATTAAGCACTTTTAACTCTTTTTTTTTTCTTTTTTTTTTAAGTGTTCAAATTAAGAGCTGCTAAAATACAGAACATAGTTCTATATTATACATGGTATAACTTAAATTAAAAATTATATTCAGTTCACAGATTTGTCTTTATTTGACACATATTTAGAGTAAACTTAAGTTCAAATGGTTTAAAACATCAGTCCTGTTCAGACTTGAAAAGACTAACTGCACAGTAACTGAACCTACTTGATTACTCGGTACAGGGAATATTCAATATCCGATGTGTCTATTGCAGTCCTTTTAAAAATCGGACAAAGTGATCTCTCCAGAGGACGCTTGCCTTTCTCTCAACAGCCCCTCACTGCTTCTCACTCTCCTCTTCTAATTTCACTTTTGGAAGTAAATCTGACCTCGCGGATCATTTTAAAAAGGAAATTTTCTTGAGTCTGAAGAATAGACATCATGTTGGCGCTGATTGGGGGGTTAGTAAGATGCATGCGTTTGATTACACATTTTAACCATCTCTACCAACTTTATTTTCCAATCACTATAAAATCAAAACTGGAACAGGCTTAAGTTTAAAGTATGATCAGTTCACTCCTTTTGGAAACGTTGTGTAGCTATAGATGCACGTATCGGTCTCACCCAGGCCAAATGTGCGCCTAGAGAGAAAACGATGCCACACAGTGTGAAGCTGATAAAGTTGTTTAAAACAAAGTTGTGATACACTACGAGGATGCTGTAGCTAGCTAATGCTAACCCTATTTTCTCTGGACATTTGGACAAAATGACGTAACCACAATATAGTCACTATAGGGAATAGTGTGGACATTGGAACACAGCATACGAGATGTCTGCTCAATAATAAGACGTACCCCAATAAATAGGGATGTAACGATTCACTCAAGCCCCGATTCGATCCCCGATTTGAAGTTCCAGATTTTCCCTGATTTTTTTTAAACCTTTTGATTTTTTTTAAAGAAAAGAATGACTCCTTCATACCAATGTTTCTTTTGTTTTAACATCTGTATTTTTGTCCTTGTAATTTTTTGTAATGCAAGGTTTTCTTACTGAGACAGTTGCAGTTTGTTACAAGACATGAAAACGAACTATAATCATTTTGACAGAGTGTTTGTACATGTACATGTTTTCAGCATAAATAAACTATGTAGCAAAGCAAACATTTTGAGATTATTTTACCAAACCTTTATTTTTTAATTTTTGCAGTTTGAACATACTACCATTTAGAACTAATTTTACAGTGCAGTTTTTCCCCCCACAAAGCTTGAACGCCTCACTGCCTCCGGTGCAGCCTTTGTAAACATAAGGAGGAAAAATACATGACGGCTCCTGTAGGTGTTGGATTATTTGACAAACGGACATTTGATGAGGATTTCAGCAGAATCAGAGCAGGTTGTTCAGATGTTTGTCAGTTTACGATCTTTGGTAAACTTCTGTCGAAATGCTAAACTCTACATTAGCCGCTAACGCTAATCTCGTAGCTGCTAACGTTAGCTGCGTCTGTTGCTTCGAGGCCTGCACGTGTTTGTGTTTACATGGTGGCGTGTGTTGGGGGTGAGGCGGGGAAGGTGTGGAGCTTGTCTTGAGAAAAAACATTTTTAGAAACAACGAGCTAGTATGTTCCGGTCTGTTTCGGTCGCGCAAAATGGAGTAGCTGAGGGTGGCTTTAAAAACGATTTTTATTTTTTACATCGATTCACATTTTAAAATCGATTTTCGATGAATCGTTACATCCCTACCAATAAAACAGCCGATGGTGGTGCTTTTTTGTGCGTATTTAGTAAAATACTGATTCAACCAGTAGACAAAAAAACACGGCCTTCAAAAGGTAAGGCCTGCTAAATCAGGGGCAAGACTATGCAAGGGTCTTATTTTAGAAGATTTTGGAATGTTTGATATTGTCTGAAACGGTCAACATTGCGGCGTATCTTCGTGCCTTGTGTGGGATCTCTTAAGTCGCTTTTCTATGGGAGTGGAACGGGACAAGCCACATGAGAGCAGTCTGCTGCCCTCAGCAGGCTGGGGCAGACCCCGCAAGTTTGCATTTCAAGTGCCTTAAGAAACCAGTCTACTGCTATGGAATTGACCAACAGGAGGCGCTGTGGGGCTGCGTTCATGTCACTTAATGCATAGTGAGAACTACTTCCTACTTTTTGACAAGTTTTTATATTAATTTGGCCTTTGAGCTACATTTTAAGGCGATCCAATGGATTTTACCAGTGATAAACTATTTCTAAATTATTTTTTTCCTCTCGAGCAGTGCCAAACAGAAAACGGATCTTGCTAAGCTAGCTTTGTTTTACTAACCCTAGTAACATTAAGTTTCCATTCTCACGAAACATGACACTGATCACGTCCAAATGATCCAGACTGAAGGGGTTTGGACAATGATAATCTGGTATGAGGCAGATTATCACTGGTTTGTGTTTCTAGGGTTCTTGATTTCATGAACTCAATCCGCAGCTTGGTTCACACTAGGGCTGAACGATGGCTCGCATTTGCAATTTTAGAGTGATATTACGCAAAACGATTTCCAAGTCCCAGAAGCGTGTGATTTTGGCCCATGTCACTGATGGCTGCTGTCCATGTGTGACGGGAACAGCGAGAGGCGGCGACATGCACTCCACCATGTGCCTTTGTTTCTTTCTCGCTCTAGTTAAGGTGTGCGCTAGCTCATACACATACAGTGAAAATATTGCAGTGTTCAATTGGCACTGAGATGGGGACGTTAAAAACTCTGGATCATAAAGGAAGGCTCATGTTGGGAATGTTTTGGATCAAGTTAAGAAAGTCCTTTCTCATTTAACAGGTTAACTGTTACTAATTATGGAACCTGTTAAGGACTCCCATCCAGGAAGTCCACACTACAGTCTCCACGCTTCTTGGATGGGAGACTCTGGCATGGGACGCGGGTTAGAACAGCAAAAAGTTCCTGTTTTGTAACACAATACCAAGGCTTTAAGTTATAGTTTATAATAATAAAAGTCAACTTTCAACACCCCAACCACTGCTTTTCATCCACATCTTTGACATAAAGCGACTGGAAGCCACTTGCACAAATTGTCCAGTCTTGAGGCTCACACCAAAGTTTCAGAATGAAGAAACAGAAGTGACAACATATTCCACCTTAAGAGTTGAATCAGAGAGGAGAGTGCTTAAACATGTCAACAGTCCACATTGTTGACATGTTAACACAGGTAGATCAGTGTGAAAATACTAGAGGAGAAACACTATTGGCCAGTCCAAACAAAGGAACAGAAGAGCATTGTAGTAAAGTTAGTAGTCAAATTCCCCAAGGACGTCTTTACTTTGAAAAGACAGGCCAATTTGTCTTTTATTGCAGCACTTTTCATCTCCAATTGTTTGTTATGTTTGGTTTTCAAACAAACTGAGTCGTAGTAAGGGCACACTGAATGTCTACGGACCAAGGCGGCTAATAGATGAATTGATGTCTCAAACGTCGCTTGGCTGTTTGCTACTAACCTTTCATGTTAGGCTTGGGTTTGTCAGTTTGCTTGCCTGTGGGGGTTTGTGCCTGCTGGCCATGGCCCCCTGCGGAGGCCCCCTGCTGGGCAGCCTTCTGTTTCAGCATGGTCCAGTCAAACGTGTAGTCATACTGATGGTTCAGAGTCCTGCAAAAACACAGAGCCAGCCTGATATACACGGAAAAAAAAAAAAACAGACAGCTGCCTGTCTAAATATCAAGCTAACATATTGTGATTCTCAGGCCCATTGTATTGAGCATACGTCAAATGTGTCTCATTCTGAACTGAAGTCCATCTGTCGTCTCTACTCAGGGTGATACTGATTGGTTATGTACCTGAAAAGAATGCGGAAGAGTTGGCGCAGATACATGTAGTCAGGTGCCTCTTCGAAGCGCAGTCCACGGCAGTAGTTCAGGTACATGGCAAACTCTGCAGGAAAGCCCTACAAACAAACATCATGGACAGGTCTCTTTACAGCAATCTTTCCCAGCCAGTGTGCTGTGGCACAGAAGTGTGCTAATATCACCCAATTGTGTGTCATGTGTTTTTCCTTCACTCCTGCAAGAATATCAGCTTTGAGTTCATCTAAACAGGCTCAGGTTTCACCCTGAGTAAGTAAACGGAGACTACACTAACTAGAATTCAATCAATATACTTTGTACTTTTTTGTCTGGTGGTGTGCCTTGAGACTTTCCTAAAGTCAAATATGTGCCGCGGCTCAAAAAGGTTGGCAAACACTGCTCTACAAAAAGTGTGGCTTTATCACTTACCTTACACAGGACCTCAACAGGTGTGGACATCTTTTTCTCCGAGATCTTCTCATACTTCTGCTTCTTTGTGGCAGCCTGATGACAAATATTAAATCAATTTACAAATACATTATAGGGACTAGTTACCATTAGCTATGCCTAAGTAAGTGCTTTACAGTATTTGTCATTGTACAACCTGTACATTTACCCCCCAATTAATGCAATATATTAACTACACAAGTACACATACTTAAATACTTTGAAACACTGGGGTAGGGCTTAGACTGATCAGTGCTTTACCTTCAGGCCTTGCCAGGGCAGGCTGGTTCTGTTGAAGTACATGAGAACATATCCTAGAGACTCCATGTCATCACGCCGGCTGGAAAGAGATGGAACACATTAAGCACCGCACCACCTCTCAAACCGTGCACACACACTGAACGTGCCAAGCACCTCTGCTCGATGCCCAGGTGTGCATTGATGGAGGCGTAACGGGCCGTGCCAGTCAGGTTCTTGTCTTCTCTGTATGGGATGTGCTGCCGCGTTCGGTTGTCTCGGTACTTCTTTGCCAGGCCAAAGTCGATGAGGAATAACTGAGGGAACAGAGCAGAGAGTGGAAATTGGTGAGTATGAGCCACACACTCCACTTATCGTGCAGTAATGCTTCATGACTTTATTACTTGACATTTTTGTGGGCGTTGACATTTTTCCTAATCGAAGCCCTAACATCATGAGCCAGACTGTTCTGTTGGGTGGTAGAGTTACGCTGTTGTGGGTTGCAGTATTGGTATAAAGTGAGACGTAAGACCTGACCTCTCAGAACTGACCCTGCCAGACAAACAAGAACAGCATCATACACAAGCTCCAAATGGAGGGACACAGAGGCTATGGACTGACACTGTGCGCTTTCTTAACAGCTATTCAGAAGTGACATCCATTAAAGGTGGAGCCAGAGAAGAGACTCCACCTTTAACCACCAAATGTGACCGTACCAGCACTGACTGACAGTGACAGTGAACAGAGGGGTCAGTGTCATTATGCACCACAAAATCAAAAAGGCACAGGTCAGTTAGTACGCTACTGATTACACAGCAAATTAAAGTCAATGACTGAAGGAGCACAAGCACAGAAAGCAGCAGCCAATTCCTGGAAAGCATGTGACTGGTGACATTTGCCTGAGAATAGTCTCCTAACATTCAATTTAAGCACACTGGACCTTGAATTAAATCTAACACACTGGAGAAACGGGAAAGATTTTGGAGTGGGTACTACTGATACCTATGCTCTACTTGTCCCTGTCAAAACCTCTGATTTGGTTTAATGCTGCTACACAAAAGCTGTTCTGATAAACTCATTGATGGGACATCATGGCTATGCTAACGCTCTACAGGAGTGTGAAGTAAGAATGCTAGAATGTGACTCCTCTCAGGGCAAACATCACATGGAGCGACAGGAGCTGTCCTGTATAAGTGCAGAATGGTCACTGGGCCAGTGTGTTAGGTATGATTGCGAAGCGACAGCTGCAAAGAGGCAGCTGGTGTGGTGGTAAAAGTCACACCTGGTTTAATCCTGAGAAAGATGGCTCCTGAGAAGAGCTAACAGCCACGCTTCTTTTCCTCTTCCCCACTGACGAGTCTACACACTAGACAGACAGTAGAGGGGCAGGGGTCAAATACAGCCTCACCAGTCATCTGTACACTTGAGAGTACAGATGCCCAGTCTGTCTACTGATAGAGAAAAGCAACAGTGGGCTGAAGCCGCTTGACAAAGGCTCATACGGAGCGGGACAACATCACTGAGACAACAGAGAGATGTGGGAAAGTGCACAGAAGCCAGCTGGACTTCTCAGGTTCCATCTGTCCCTTCCATGCTACAAGCGCCCAATCAAAGTGAAACGTTCCTAAAATACAAGCCAAAGGAGAGGTGAATACGACTCACTGTACCACCTAGAAATCACAGATGTCAAGGTAAAAAAATGGATGCAGACGCTGGGTCTCAGGTGGAAACAGTGTGTCAATATTTGAGAAGGGGCAGGTAAATTTAAAATAAAGTTTATATGCAGAACAATTATATAATATACAAAGTCCAAAGTCACTAAAATGATCCGATTCAACCATTGTGAATTTTCCTATAGGACATTTGCAATGAAAATACTGTAAAATTAGTAGGGAAAACCGGTTCTTGCACCCACCTGGTCATATGACAACCAGCTTCTAGAACAGCAGTGCCTGAACTGGGGCCTGTGGGCAAAATTAGACCCTCCAAGGTGTTTGATTCAGCCTGTGAGGTACTTGGGATTCATATGGAGGGTCTACTTTGATGCCTTTGTGCACAGAATGGACCGGGGTAAACCAGCCCTCCATCATAAAACCTGGGGCCTCGCCTCGAGATTATTTTGAGGCATTATTTAATTACACAAGTCAGAGATTAAATGCCCATTAAAGCAGGGGTCCCCAACCCCAGCAGGGGTGGGGGCTGGGCATATGGGGGGTATGGGTCTTTGATCGCAGCGCGCTGCAGCGGGACGCGGACAGAGGAGGAAAAGGGAGAGGAGCGGCACAATCTCTCCTCTCCCTTACCGTCTTCTGTCCGCTTCGCAGCGGGATAAGTACGGCTCTGTCCTGTGAAAGCGTAAAAGGTTGTTACAAAAACTTGTGAGGCTGCAACAACATGAACTTTTGGAAACATTACGAGTTGAGGGGAGAGAGCAGACGCTCAGCAGGGGTTACAGAAAGTTGCTTTCTGTAATAAAACCAGATGAACTCGAGTCCAAAGTTCTTTCTATCAGGAGTTGTATATCTATGGACGAGCTTATTGGCTTGTGGACAGGCCAAAGAGAAATCTGAGAAAATGCGGTCGTTTATACATTTCCCATTTCTCTGCGGCCCGGTAGCAAATGCGTCACAGCCTGGTACCGGTCCCTGGCCCGGTGGTTGGGGACCACTGCATTAAAGTACTCTAGAAATGGGGCTGGACGATATGGCAAACAAATTAATTCATTTTCCCTAAGCCAATAAGCTCGTCCATACAACTCCTGATAGAAAGTCCCCCTAGAAAATACTTGAGTAGAGTTCATATGGTTTTATTAAAACATGTATTCATTTTTTTGACCCAAAGAAGGTTTTTAAATCAGATACATGCATTTATTTTTATGAAGAAAAATAAATCACATGTTTTAGCTCTTCAGGTATCCAGGTAGAACAAGGCACACAGATGCAGTTTAAGCACGAACGTGGTCTTCGTGAGGGTACACATAAAACATGTAAATTATCGCTTTAACAAATTGGGTTAAGATTATACAATTAATCGAAGCGTGAAAATTCCCTGCTCCTCTGAAAATGACGGGCTGATTATCTCCACTGCTCTGTGTAGTGACACGGCAAAGCAAAGTAAAAACTAGAACTACCTATTGCGCACGCACGTGTGTCTTTCGTGCAAAATGACTCATTTCTTTCCATGTGGTGAACGCCACGACTGACACGCTGCAGTCGTGGCGCCGAGCGGGGCTGACGGGGGATTGAAGCCCATTTCAGCGATAGGACACTTTCTGCCCCAGGTGGATGGAAGGAAGTTTGTAAACTCCACAGTGTAGGCCCTTGTCATGCACAACTTATACTGCGTATTCATTTAGACTCGCCACTGCGGGAACCAATATCCACTGCACGTGCACGGAGAGGCAAGGCTAGTTTATTTATACCGCGCATTTTGTACACAAGGCAACTCAATGCGCAGAACACCCATTTAGGCCAATGTACAACACTGGAATTTGTAGAAAGGGATGCTTTACGTCAGCCTACAATTGGAGCGTCCGGCAGAAGAAAAAAAAAAAAAAAAAAAACATGCCTACCTCCCCGGTATAGGCCATCAACAGCTAGTTGGAACACATGCAGAAAGTCCTCGTAAATAGCACGACAGTCAAAATCATATTTAATCTGTTTTTGACAGCTCAACACTCATTCAACAATCAGACGCCGAAGCAACTTCCTAAAGGGAATTGTGGCCGATGCCCAAGTCTGTGGCACCAGAGTTGCTCCCAGACTATTTGCCTTTCCTCTTTTCTGTAACCCATGCCAATTACGGAAGGGACGTTTGACAAAATTCACCAATCCAAGAGTTTATAAATATGCGTTCATTGTACAAGTTTGTACAAGCAGGAAAACTTCATGACCTTTGTAAGTGATTATGGTAGTGCTGTCCCCTGTTGGTTGTGCCGGTCTTAGAAGACCATGATATTCATTGGTCGAATAAATGTATGCAGTTTACAAAACACCAGATGCATGTGGCAGTACTTTTACTTAAGACTAAAAACAGAGGCATCTCAGGTTCTCTGTAATGTCTTTGTTAAATTAAACATTGAGCAAAGAACTGAGAACAGGAGACGCTCCTACCAGGGTGTGGAGAAACGCTTGGCTGCATCAGCAGAAGCTCAGGTCTGCAGCTCTGTCTTGGTGAGGCGTTTCCTTCTATGGGACAGCCTTGTACAGGTTATGAGTTGTTTCAACAAAGAACATGGTCCTGCGCTGAAATAGCCTCTACGTCAGTGTGCCAGCCAATCTGCTGTCAGCCACTTTGGTGAGAGAAAGACACGAAGATCGAAGGTAAAAGTGCAGCGACAGGAACAGCACATGGACCCGTTTCTTTTTACATCATGGAGATCCCAGGGGATTAATGAGATCATGGACAATGAAGATTGAAGAGGAAAAACACCACTTGGATTATATGGCTGAATGTGGACAGAGACCACGTCCCGCAAAAATAAATGCTTTTTTCCAAAGCTGGGGAGGTGTTCCATGTGACCAGTGGAGGAGAGAGGATCTCCGGGAGTTCCCGATCTATGTGCCTCAGGTTGTGCCACCTAGCACAGCCCGCTACGGGCGCATTGGCCACCTAGCACAGCTCCATGCTAAATTGTAGCTAAAGCACCAAACTGTAGGTCCAATCCATTTCGGAGGGTGTCATATTCCAATCTCCGCGTTAGTTTCTCCCTTTTAGAAAGACGAGCCCCGTGTTTCAGGTCAAACTTCCAGCTTTAAGCAAATCAATAAAACAAAATAACGCTCTGATTTTAATTTTTATATTTTAGTATCCTATTGAAATTTTTAAAATGAAAAATGCTCAGACGTTTCTGGGTAATTTCATTGTTTTAAAATTTATTGAACGAACGATACATGGACCAAGCAGCCGTATTATTATCATTGACAAATAGTTATGGAAATAAGTATTGAGGGATGAAGGAATTTTCTTTTGCATATAGCTTCAATTTGCAGTTTTTTACAGATAATCTGTATACAATTTTAGATATATTTTTTTCTTTATCTATTACAATGATTTATTATTCCAAATAAATGGACTACGAGTTCACAGTTTATCAGTGTCCAGTTTCATTATGGAATTAAACAGCAGAAAGAATTCAGAAGCCTGGGAACACACTAACCGCTGTAGCAGTGATTGAGTCTGGTCACCGCAGCGTCAATCCCATTTCCCACAGTGGTGCATACACAAGCAAACAAGAAGCAGACTGATCCCCACTGTATAAAAAAAATTATAGAGGGGGATTCATTCTGGTCTCACCAGGCTAAGACAATAGACTCTCTTAAGTTAGCAGACAAGGACAATTGTCTTTACCAGTTTGTCTCATGGCACACTCCGAGTTCACCATCTATATCCAGTTTGCAGTTAAAGCAATCGTTCTCCAGAAGGGTACCACTCTGGTGTGCAAAAAAAAGCACAAAACTGGTCTGTGCCCGTGTAGAGCATCAACAAACGCCACCGCACTTCATTCAGGTGCGCACCCCATCCCTCTAAAGCCCCTGCTCCCCGCAGACAGCGTTCAGGCACCCGAAAAATGCAATCTTCTATATTTTGTTACAACATCTGTAAGCTAGCTCATCACATCCTCCTGATCTCTAAAAGTGAGTAAAGTGACGAGGCAATGCTAATAGTCAACTGTGTTAGCTAGGGTTTGAGTATCTACCAATAACTGATACCAAAAGTGTCTTTCTCCGAGTGAAAAGTGAATTGTCCTCTTTACTTCATTGCAAGAAGAAGAAAGTATGTTCTTGCAAACGAGGTGTTATCGATGAATAAACATTTATTAATAAATGAATGTCAAAACATTAAACAGGGATCACTTCTACACCAAATATGGCCTCAGGTCATAGAGTAAACATAAAGCAACTTCCCTCTTTCTTGGTACAGCTGCATTTTTCTGTAAACTTTGTGGTTTCTGTGTTCCACACTATTTTGCTAGATGCTTTTATATGTCCGCCGTGTTTTTCTGAGGTTTGTGAGGAATTTTATTTTACTGCAGAGTCTGAAATGGTCCTGAAGCTTTTCAAAAGTTAAACAAACAGCTAGCTTATGAGCTAAGCCCATCTTCTGAAACACCGAAGCACTCACTAAATACCCTTGGCTATATCATGACAGGCTTTCAGGTTGCATTAATATTAACAACTCCTAAAGCAGGGTTGAACAACCTTTTATCAGCCGAGGGCTACTTCAAGAGCATTAAGTTGTTCAAGATACCAGTTAAAAACAAATCCTAAAGACTTAAACGTACCCGGTTTACTTATAAGATATTGACCCCATACTATATCAAAATAGCTTTATTTTAAACCAATACCGAGTCACGAACAGAAATAATTTTCTTTAATCCGATTCTTAAAAGTTAAGTGTTAAGTGTCTCAAGGGCTACTGGGCATGCCTCAAAGGGTACCTGGGTGCCCGCGGGCACCACGTTGGTCCTAAAGGGATCAGATAATTACAAATAGGTTATTTTTGAACAGCATTGCATAAACTAAAATACGAATACTTGGCCACTCTAGCAGAGGCAATTTTATTGTATTACTTTAGGTGATCCAATCATGGTTTCTGTCCCGCCTTGCTTTGCTGCCATTAGCATTAGCATACGGTTGCTAGCCGCTGCATTTTGCGCAGCAATCAATACATTTGTGGAGGTTAAAACTAACTCAGCGACTGAATTCTCCAGGTTCGGTGCTTCAACAGCATGCCCATGATTCAGGTGAAAGTTGTGTTTTTAAAACGGTGAGAGCCAAAACAGGCATTGGTTCAGTATCTGATATCTGTGGCCAATACCCATATACATTATATATTTTTAACGGGATCAGCTCCAATATACAATACCAGTATCGGATGAGCGTATCCCTAAATATGGCAGTTACAGGAAGTTGTACCTTATGCCACCCCGACATTGTGGAACACCCTCCCGCCACATCTGAGGGCACCTCAAACCCTGGAGTCTTTTAGAAAGGGGCTGAAGACATACTTATTCCTATTTTAATGTATTAATCTTTAATGTAAATGTAAAGTACTTTGATCTATTTGTATGTAAAGTGCACTATAAAATAAAAGGTATTATTATTATGCCTATCCAATATACACAATGAAAAGGTAGGATTGATTATTGCATTTCATAATTGGAAACAGCACTAAAATAAATAAAAAGAACACACTGCTATATGTGTTCTGCAGACAGTGTAAACAAAGTGCACCGTCTGCAGCACCATCAGTCCAGCTACTGCAGCATGGCTCTGCCAAAGCTCTGCTCACAGTCTAAACACTAACCATGGCATCTGTGAGGTTATACAAATACTTTCTGTAATTATTAGTTTGTATATTAGACCAGTGTTATAGTCTGTGGTTCGGGTTCGTTTGGGTTTAAAAAGTTAATTTTATCTCACTGTGATTAAAAATTGTGTACTTTGAACATAGCTTAAGATGATTTCTGACAAAAGGTGACCGTTGAACTATTCCTAAAAAAAAGGTGTTTCACTTCAGTCCAAAAATATTAGTCATATGCAACACTTCTGCCACATTTGACCAATACTTATATTATTGTTGTGTAAAAAAAAATAAAAATAAGAAAGTTCCCGTTGCAACAGTATGTGCAAAACACAAGGCCGTTTGCACCGCACTCAGGTAAACCTTCACAAACAGAGCAATACCAATATTGGTATATCATCTTTGAATTTGGGAGTAAATAAAGACGCATAGCCCGATGATGCGAGGCACTCATCATTCCCTCACTACTAAATACTACACACAGCTGTTTCTGCCACACAGAGCAGGGAGCCGCCCCAATTAGCCCAATGCAGAAGTGAGCGCCTTGCTACAGTACTGTCCCCTTCATGTACAATGCAAACTTCATCTGTATAGTCACAGATTGACTTCCCCCTCTCTCTGACTGGATATTGTTCTCCCGTTAGACTTCTGGTTCCATTCTATTCCAAAAAGGTTTCTAAAAACTGATGCTTATAACAACGACAAAAAGAAAAAAAAGGGATGATTATAAATGGATTGTTTTTTAAAGTTATTGGACAGATGAGCAGAGTGACTCTGACACAGATCACCAGCCAAGACAAAAACAAGCATAAAACCTACTCAAACTTAGAAACAAAATATGAAGGAATCTATTTTCAGACACATGTATATTTCTTTTGGTAGAAATATATTTCTTCTGACAAAATTAGTTGCAAATCTAAATATTGGTTATCTGTATTGTTTGTGATCGGAAAAACAATACACTGCCTGACCAAAAAACAGCATCCACCACGGTAGGTAAACCGTTTTGATCTTCGGCTAATGCAGTTGGTCAGGTCTAGGTTCAGCGACACCATGCGCCCAGTGGAGGAGATCTGCTGACCAGGTTATTCCATCACAGGCATATTCCAAGATGACAACGCCACCATTCATGGGGATCACATTGTGAAACAGTGCTTCAGTGAGCATGAGAGTCCCGAACTTTACCCCATTGAAAATCTTTGGGATGTGCTGGAGAGCACTTTGCATAGTGGTCACACTCTCCCATCATTAAGACAAGATCTCACACTGGATCTTTGGACATTGCAGAAACATACTGAAGCAGCGAACGGCGCCGCAATCAAAGCTAAAAGCGAAACAACCAAACAGAGCGTGTGATTTTTTGGGGAGGGTCGTTTTTTTATTTGGTCGGGCAGTGTATTAGCATCAGTTCAAATTACCAATATGGTGCATCACCATTTTAGCAAATTACCGCTTAATTTCTTATTTCAGCGAGACACGGCAACTCCTCATTGAAATAAAAAGACAGGAAACAGTTATCCTGGAAGTAAGCGTTACGTCACTATGAAAAGTCTATATGTTCATCAGTAAATCTAGACTCAGATTGTAAAGCCTCAGTGGGCTCAGATGTAGCACTGACATGGTCTGTCTGGTGGGACACTCACCTTGTTACAATGGCGGCCGATGCCCATGAGAAAGTTGTCTGGTTTGATATCTCTGTGGATGAAGTTCTTTGTGTGGACGTACTCGATTCTGCTAATCATCTGAACAGAGCGAGGTCACACACACACACACACGTCATTGTTAGGTGTTCTCTTCAAGGTCAGAGGTCACACTGTAGCTCTGGGAGAATTACCTGGTCTGCCAACATGAGCACCGTCTTCATAGTAAAGCGTCGAGAGCAAAAGTTGAAAAGGTCTTCCAGGCTGGGTCCAAGTAGGTCCATGACTAGAACATTATAGTCCTTCTCCTGGCCATACCACCTGAAGAGACCAACACAACACATGGGTCAGCACATGGAGGCCGGACTACAGCGAGCTGCTGAAGCATAAAGCACCCCATACACCACACCTAACGCAAAACACACCTTTACCATGTTCCCTCATATACAGTACGGGCAAAAGTTTGGAAACACTTTTTATGTATCGGCTTTTTATTTTCAACACTATTTCCATTGTGTCATTCTTACTGAAATCGTTACACTACGGATAAACACTTGGGATTATGGAGGAAACAAAGGGTGAAATAACTCCAAATATGGTTGAGGGCTCGAAATTGCAACCATTTTGGTCACATACGCTCCCAAAATTATGCCATTGTGATCTAAAAATAGAATCACTCGCATGTTTGCTCTGGTCCACCTTAAAAGAAAATCTTCTCATGCTACCTTAAAAAAAATTGTGTCATTGTTTTCACAAACGAAACCCGTTAACTTTCTGTTCTAAAATAGTTAGAGCATATTGTAAACTATCCTCTCTTTAGGCTCAGCGTCGCTGTGAGTCATACGCACTGGGCCGACCTACACCAGCCCGTTATCTTTGTGTACAAGTGATTGTGCAACGCTCTCATTCATCTGCCCGCTTTCACTTAATGAGCCAATGTGTTTACGCAACTAGTCTCTTTATGAGACTACAGTTGTATGTGTGTGTATTGCGTAGTCTCAGGCGATACGATACGCATCTCGATACAAGGGTCGCGATACGATATGTCCTGATAAAGTATTAGACGATTATTTTTTTACTACTTTGGAAACAACTATTCAGTAAACTAGTCCAGCCTTCATTAGATTTGTATCAAATACATCCATCTTATGATATAAATGCTTTTCACTGATGTGCTTGTGACTGTAATTGTATGGTGATTATGTAACTTTGAACGGAAAACAGATTTCTTGGAAACCTAGTTATGAAACCCATTACTGGGGATGCACGTTTTCTAGTATTTCTATAGCTGGGAGTCCTTAGCAATCAGTAATAACTATTATGGGTGTCATCCATTAAAATATAATAATAAAATATACAATACCTCAGATGGGGCATTTAAAATCTCATCTGTACCACACACTCACTCGTAGATCAGGGACATAATGACAACACTAGCATTACCGTGACGATAGCGTTCACATCTTCAAAATCTTTTTGTGTTAGAGAGGGGAAACTAAATGCAGCAGGCTCTTTTTAAACCTGTGTGGTAGTACTGCAGTGGCGAGACACAGGTTTAACATGAGCATGCTGAATTTAGTTTTCCCTCGGCTTCGTTTAATTCCGTAATAAAATGGTACAAAGATAAATCCTCTCCGAAAGCAGCGGCGACACACTCGGCAACATCTGCATACAGCTGGTGGCTCTCGTAATAATCCAGGTCTCTGTCTTTGCTGTAAATGCCAAAGTGAGGCCAAATGTAGAGTTTTAAAAGTGCCTCGGCGCATCTCATGGTTCTTTTTCCATGGTAAACTCTGGCTGTGCTGCCATCTAGCGGGCAGGAGTAAAAGTGCAGGACCAAAGAGACGCTGCAATGAATATTTTCCCAAAAATAGGAGGTTTAAATATCGATACGGGCGCTTTTTGTATCATACGAGAACTGCGCTACGTAATATCGCGATACATCGGCGGATCAACCGTTTATGGAAACAGCTGCAGTGGAGTCCACTTACACCTTGGCCACACGAAGTGTACTAATCCAGCCAAACATGATATGCTTAAGTGCAGGGATCATTTTATGTACGTCTGAAAATAATGAATAGTGCCTGAACCGTTTAATAGAAAGCTCATATTTTATTAAACAGTGGGCTAACCTAGCTACTTACTCTCTACTTCCAATTCATCAAAAGTTGCGCTTTGGCCAAAAACGTTGAAATGAACCACAAAATCGATCTGTGTCGTTCATGTCAGTAACTAATTACGCGTTTATCTGATTCAGCCGTGTTATGCGTTGCTATGACGATGCCCGCAGCGGAGTGATATCCCAGTGATTTAACTACCGGACTACGTGTGCGGTTAGACGAAAATAATGCACGCCTGTCAGCACCCACCAGCCAATCAGAATTGAGTATTCACCCAGACCATGGTATAAACAATGTTTTATTTATATATTGATGGATATATACACATCATTAATAAACTCACTGGGACTGGGAACTATCCCTCAAATGACACTTGAATCGATGTTGGGCGGAGAAGCAGCGCAAACTTCAATCCAACCCGCCCGTCACCTCGTGCTAAGTTGTGTAGATTGCTGAATCACTGCAAACAACTAAAAATAATGCATCTAAAATGCAACAGAAGGCTGGAAGTGGCATGCAACATGTTTAAATTCCCTTCATCCCTGTTAGAAGCTTCCTTGTTTTTTTTGGTTGCACATTTTGGACTGTGCTCCTAAATTTCAGAATTAGGAGCACAAGCAAGAAAAAAAGTTAATTTCGAGCCCTATGGTTTACATTTTAAATTCCCTTTATTCTTGGCATTTTTTCCATGAGCTTCATAAGGTCGTCCCTAAAATAATGTAACAGTCTGACGTAGGGATGTAACGATTCATCGAAAATCGATTTAATATGCGTAAAATGTGAATCGATGTAAAAAATTAAAGAATCGATTTCAAAGCCACCCTCAGCTACTCCATTATGCGCGACCGAAACATACTAGCTCGTTGTTTCTAACGACGTTAACTTTTTCTCAAGACAAGCTCCACACCTTTTCCGCCTCACCCCCAACACACCACACTATGTAAACACATACACGTGTAAGCATCGAAGCAACAGACGCAGCTAAAGTTAGCAGAGCTGCTAACGAGATTAGCGTTAGCGGCTAACGCAGAGTTTAGCATTTTGACAAAAGTTTACCAAAGATCGTAAACTGTCAAACATCTGACCAACCTGCTCCGATTCTGCTGAAATCCTCATCAAATAATCCAATACCTACAGGAGCTGTCATGTCTTTGTCCTCCTTATGTTTACAAAGGCTGCACCGGAGGCAGTGAGGCTTCAAGGGTGGAAAAAACAGCATAAATAAAAAATAAAGGTTTGGTAAAATAAATATAATCTCAAAATGTTTACTTTGCTACATAGTTTATTTATGCTGAAAACATGTAAATTTACAAGGATTATAGTTCATTTTCATGTCTTGTAATTTTTTGTAATGTAAAGTTCTCTTACTGAGACAGTTGCAATTTGTTACAAGGACAAACATTTAGAGGTTAAAAAGAAAGGAGTCATTCTTTTCTAAAAATAAATAAATAAAAAAATCGAAATCGGGAACTTCAAATCGGAAATCGAATGGGGGCTTGAGTGAATCGTTACATCCCTAGTCTGAAGTCTAAAACATTTCGCAAAGCTCATTGAGAAAATAATCAGTAATCACAGCAAAAGGCGGCTATTTCGAAGAATCCATTTACAACATAATTCCATACGAGTTTATTCATAAATAAATGACTTTCAGTGAGAATCTACAATAAAAACACCAAAACAAAAGTATTTTCAAACTTTTGACTGGTACCGTTTTAGTAATCTTTGAAACTCCTGTGGTTATTTGGAGAACAGCCCTTTGTCAGAGATTTCAAAACTAAAAGTCAGGACACCGGAAGATCGTGAGGGAGATATCAAAAGTAAAATACCAATGTTTGCTCTATACGTTTTAGTGTAAAACAGCAAAGAATTTGTGAAAGCCGCACTGGACTTCACAGTTCTCTGTACAGACTGTCCCGGGACTGTCTTGAGTGTTCAGAGCCGCCCTAGCAGAGTTCACCCTCAATTCAATTTGATTCAGTAATGTGCTGAACAAAAAGTTCAAACCTAAACTTTTTTTTGTATTAATCTTGCTGACAAGCAAAAATAAGTCATAACAGAATTCCTCTACCTGCTGCACTGTGCTACTCTCTGCCTCAAAGGCGCAAGGGGGGGGGGGGGGGGGGGGGGGAGTTTCTCACAGGCAGCGAGCTTAGAGCTGGTTCAGTGAGATTGCACAAGGGAAACGTTGAAAAATACTATTAGCGGCACATCTACAATCTTTCATTGATTGATATTGAACATTGCGTATCAAGTTAAGGAGCAGACATTGTTGCATCTCAGTGGATATGTATTAGTGCATTACTGGCATTATCTGCATTCCCCCTGACGCACAAGTGAAGAACCAAAATCACCGGCCCAAACTCGCCCATAAGAGTTTGAAGCACACAGAGCCAATATTACGAAGTCCTCAATATAGTTAATGGGTTAAGGATGGTAGAGTGGCTCAAACTAGAGCTGGACCATGTATTGATTCATGAACTTACACCAGGGGTGAGCAACTGATTTTATAAAGGGGCCACGTGAGTAACCTGAATGACTTCGGTTAGTCTTTATGGAACAGTCTTCATGAGGATGTGAGACAGGCCTCAACTCTGACAATGTTCAAATCCAGGCTGAAAACAGCTCTTTTTACCAGAGCATATGAAAACTGAAAGTATTTTATCTGCACTCTTGCCTTTTACTGTAATTGATTAACTTTATGTAGACGTTTTAATTATTGATTTGATCTGTTTTCTTGTAATTTTATGCAACTGTGAAGCACTTTGAACTGCCTTGTGTATGAATTGTGCTCTACAAATAAACTTGCCTTTATAGTAATTTTTATAATGCAAGTTATTTTGGCCAATCAACACCCAGCGTGACTTTAAGAGTCAGAAGTTGCTTCAGATGTGCATTATGCATGGTTATGAGGAGGCCAGGCGGAGCACACAGCCAACACAGTGGAATTAAGAACAGCATTTTGGTTTTGGGCAGGAACTTTGGACACAAACATTTGAAGAAAGAAAACTTGCACAAGGAGACGGTGACACAAGGTGCCAAATACACGGACACTTTTACTTTCTCCTTTGACTCTCAGCCATTGACTGACTTTCTCTGCAAAAATAAGACTTCAAAAGATCCCTGTCTCTGATTGTAGTGTAGTGTTTATATGCTCGCATCTGTAGGCTAAGTCCTACGGGAGCGCATATATGCGGTAGATGGAGGTAAATCAAAATTATAATCTATTATTTCCTGCCAATACGCACTTTCTGACAGTTTATTCCACACAGAGTTATCCATTTTCACATTTATGTTGCGGCAGTATCGCAGAAGCAGAGCGCACGAGTGCAGGTCAGAGAGAAGCACGTGCACGAGGAGGAGACAGGAGCAGAAAACAGTTTTGGGAAGTCTTCCTACCCGAGTTCGCTCTGATTTCCTCGTGGTCTGAAAGTAGTTTTTAGAGCCAACGTAAAGCTGCTGTCAGAGTTATGACCCTCCCTCAGCAGCAGAATCAGATTGGGTACTTTTTGTCTGAGATTAAGAAATTACTTGGCAGTAACATATAATTTTCCAAGAGAATATCCAGCAAGAGCAGGTTTGAAAAGAATTAAAAAAAAAATGATAACATTCAGATCATTATTAAGATCACTTAGTGCTTTTGAGCCTGTTTATAACCGTTCTTGTTTTAATTAATGAAAATTATGAATCTGGATATTATGTCTCGAGTCCATGTGACCAAAATATTGTCTGTGCGACCAAATGAAAAAGTTGGTGGCACCAGCTCTACTATAAAAAAAGGTTAGTCTAGAGCCTTGATAACATGACAGCTTCATTCAATTATTATATGACCTGTAATTCTTAGTGGCAACGTAAAACTAAGAATCAATTTTCAACTTCATGGAGGGAGAATTATTAGGTAGATACCTTAAGCTCAATGAGAAGAGTTTAGTTTATTTGGTAAGGACAGTGCATGTTAAAGCTGGGGTATCTGATGTTTCCTGTTCAAACTGTGCCATTTTTTTGTCTTGGCTCAAACGTGTTTCTAGCTCTCACAGTCAGTCCTGTGTATTTAAATTGTTCAAAGAATGTAATTATACACACATTTCACACCCATATACAGCACTGAATGGTGACAAAGTGAAGCAGGGGCAGCCACCCCGAAGATAAATTCCACTAATTTAGACTAGACTTCCATTGCTCAATAAAACTTTAGATGAAGACAATACAACACGGTCTGCATTTTGCTGCATTTACATCGTACTCTGAGGTGGGAAATAAATGTATTCTACAACACCAAAAAAAAAAAAAAAATCAGGTACCCCAGCTTTAATGAACAAGCCACACCGGGGTTGTAGCCTTGGGCTTTAGTGAAACAAAAGCCTGCTGTGGAGCACATGGGTTTCACGCCAGTTAAGGTTTGCTCCAGTCACATTTAGTCTATAATTGCAGATGACCCCGAGGACCACCTGAAGAAGCCAAAGTACCACCAGTGGTAAAGTTAGAACTAGGGGTGCAACTAACGATTATTTTGGCAATCGCATAATCGACAGATTTTTTACAATTAATCGCTTGGCTGTGAATGGTGTATAGAAATTTTATTTTTTCATTTTGTTTTAAATCACACAAAGCTAAAGTGGAACTAAAGTTAGCACATGTTTTTGGAGGCTAAGTGCTAATTCTGCTTTCTTATTGGATGAGACACACAGCCATGACATTTTAAATAAACAAAACACTACAGACCCCGACTTTAAAAGTAAAGTGAAGAAGTTTCTTTCAGAGCATGAAATAATATCGTTTATTTGAGTGCGCTTACAAGAAAACGATTCATTAAACTAGTTATCACCCTAATACAATAATTGATTAGTTGTCAATTCATTGATTAGTTCTTTCAGCCCTGGTTAGAACCACTTCATTCAGGCTGGATACAGTCAATGGTACAACCAACTTAAAAGGTGGTGTGGAGCGCCACCTTTAAGGTTGGTCACTGACGCAATCTGACAGGGCCCATCTTTCCAGTTCATTCCTGATTTTAAAGTTAACTTGACTACAGCATTGACTTGTGTTTGTAAGCTCCTGGTGGCTGACTCAGCAGAGACAAGCCGGAACAGTTCCAAGGTGTGGTGACGGGAAGAGCAGGTTGGACAGGCTCAGACAGTTTCACTGGCTCTTCAACGCTCCAGGCTCATCACATGGCAGCAGGTTCCTCACACTGCATGTTTGTCTCGACTCTGTACGGTTGGTGGGGCTTTTATGTGTGGAGTTTACCTCCACACCTCTTCCCTGTACCCGGGGAGCTGCAAGTCAAGCTCAAAGTTCTCTAGAGTGGTTTGCTTTGCCGCGTCACTACAGCAGCCCACAGCTCAGCAAAGAACACAGTCATTTCAAGGAGCGGCTGCTGGAGAGCAAGGAGTGAAATACTTGCTTATAATATTTAACTTTGACGCAATAAACTAACTCCATCATTTGCCCAGTCATAAAACTATGATTACTTCACTTCAAAAGTATTTCTAACCCAAATTTGCAATGAGTTTAATTCTTGTCCAAGCAAGCTCTCACGTGAACATGGCGACTTGATATCATTTGCACAATATTAATTTCAATATATATTTTCCATTGTTTTGAAAAACAAAGTTTGTTTACACAAATAAGATTTTACTTATGACTAAAGTAATAATGATTCCTGTAATTGAGCAGCCCTATGGTAGTCTCTCCAAATCAACAGCACCGAAAATGGTTACTGTATATTGTGTGGACCGGCACTACAGTAGAAATGATATGATTGCTCTACCAAATGAAGATTTTGGTTCAACAGTTGTCGTTTTGGTCTCAAATTATGTTTTCAAACTTGCTAATGATATTATGAAGAATTGCTAGTACCAATTTGCCCCAAATCCTTCAGCAACAGTGACACGTCTTTACAATTCAACTAAATTTTAAGAGAGCCATTACAATAACTGTTTTTTTTATAGAATGGAGCCTGTGTAAAGCAAACAAAGTTCTTCCACATAATCTGCCAGCGATCAGATCAAGAGTCTGCATGAAGTAGCCTACAGTTTAACAAGGGCTACGTGAAACGCGACACAAGCGGAACTTTTCCCACTGGGGGGACCCAAATATGTAAATGATTAATAGATGCTGCCGACGATTGGGACCTCCGATTAAGGAAAAATGGGCAAATGTAGTGAAGAATAGCAGCACAGCGGCTAATAGTTGTTCTTACCTCTATGCCTCGCCGCCATTTTACAACACTAGCGGAAGACATATTGGGAGCTAACACAAACAAAAGACGAACGGCCATTTCCAACCTTTAGTCGCTTTTTCTTGGCCTTAATACTCCACGCACTTGACAACATGGCATATTAGTCGAAGACGATATTTGACAAGGTCATAATCTACTCTGGTGTGCCATTTCATGCGGAGCCTGACGACGCCGTTTGCGGACCGGGATAGGTCGGCCCGATTAGGCCTCAGGCCAGAGGCTGTTGCCTCGGTTTACACTCTGGAGTACCTTGCTCAGTGGTGTTTTGTAACAAGAATAAGTACTATTTGCTGAAGCACATGCTTGTTTACCTTATGTGTGGGATCCCGACACCTCCTTGTAAGATTTTGTACAGTTTGCTTTCGTATAGCAACTGTGGATGCCTGGCTTTCTGTGATTCCAACTTTACTGCTACCTCCTGCAACGATAAGTGAAATAAGTGTCGTGTTAACATGCGGCATAGGCAATATAAAGCCCATGTACAACTGTAACACCGTAATCTGGTATGGTTTAGTGACCATGCCATCAATGACAAACGCCTGAGTTACCAATGACAGCCAACGATTATGAAGTTAGTACATTACCTCTCCATTTGTGATGTTGATGGCCAGATATATGTCACCGAAAGACCCCGATCCAATTTTCCTCACAAGCTTGTATTTTCCACCGACGATGAACTCGGCTTTAGAGCCACTGCTACTCGCCATAATGTCCTCCAGTAGTGTTCACCTCCACCGGATTCACGCTAGAAAGGCCTTTCCGAGCGATCCCAAGTGTCGGTCAGACATAGAACAGCTGCTTCCCCAAACTCCAGCCCGATGACACCCAGACACTTTTCTGAGGGCCAACCTTAACAACCGAGCTTTCAAATTAGTAACCGCCTTTGACTTCGCGTTACTTCGTATTATTGCGGCACATATTAAACGGATTACTTTCTTCTTGGGTTAAATACGACAAGTGCCAGGTCTGACGAAACTCGAGGCCCTGTGAAACCACCCAACAACAGCTCGGGAGAAGCAGCAGCTAATCAGTGGGAGCGTTAGCCGACTTAGCATCGAGCTAACGCTGTCGCAGGGCCCGGTGTACAAAAAAATCTGGCCCTTCTCTGCGCCCTATCGCCTTCTCTCCGATAGTGTGGCAGGTTTTCGGTCTATTTGCCACTTACACGCCGTTCTTAGTGAAGTAAAGGGTCGCTGCGAAAAGTACGGCGCAACCCATTCACTCCGCCATCTTGTCTTCTCTGCCCTGTGTCGCTGGTTTCCGCTGGACGCGATTACAGAGAGACGTCACAGGCCCAGCCCCCTCTGCCGCTTTATAGTTGGGATTTTCTATCTTTCAAATAAAAATACCTTTTCTGCCCAACATTTCTTCATTACAATGGCTGCTTAGCTGAAATAAGACTGATGGACTTGCAACAGATTTTTATCCTTTTAAATAAGTCATATTTTCAAAAGCATTAAAACTTGTCATTATGCACTTTAAGCCCGTGCCGTGATCTGTGCAACATGATGACGAATGACACCTGGCGCCTGTTTTTTATTCTTTTTTTTGAAGTGATAAATAAATAATAAGGATAGTAAAGTTTCACATTTCCCCATCAGAGCTTCCTTATTTGTCAAAACATTTCGAGTAATAATTACAGATTTAAAACTCTTATGTAAAAAGTAGAGATAAAAAAACAACAACCTTGTAACTGTAGGCGTCTGTACTCTTTAGTGATTTATTGATGCCGCTGAAACATGGAGTTCCTAAACTCCTTTTTGTAGTAAATTGCTATACATTTTGTATAGCTTGTAGCCTACTGGTAATCTGTATAGCCGATATTTTTTATTGATTTATTTGGTGTTATATGCTTGTAGGTTAAAGTAAGATCAAGTAAATTAAATAAGCATGATAAATATAGGCTACCAAACATGAAATCGATAACACAGATAAATGGTGACATGAACATTTTAGACAAATTGGAGTAACATGTAGAAAGAATTCATACAATGTTGTATGTCTGCAGGTACAGATGTGTGCGCTTAACACTTAGCCTACTGACCAAAACGCGCCACTATGTGCATTTTTCCGTCCTACTAAGCCTCCCGCTTTCTTAGTTCAGCCCGCTAACGCTGATTGACAGAGTGTCACGGAGGCTCTATAAAAAAAGATTAAAAAATGATATTTCAATGGAACATGAGCCGTGGGTCTGATTAAATGTAGCAGAGGAGGAGCTACATCCTTCACCTAAACAGGTTGTTATTGATTTTCTTATATTTCTCCCTTCCTCTTATTTTTATGAACTAGGATCGAAGGATATTCTTAAGGTTAAGGTATACAAAATACTATCCATGGAATTTGGGGAGTTGTTTTCTTCCTCGAACATATCAGACGAGGTGTGCAAAGCATAGACTTACTTGCTGTTTTCTTGGCATTGCAAACCCTTATTGTGTTCGCCATCTCATAAACCAGGTGGAATGAGGATGTTAACAGTCAAAATGTGTTGTGCATTTTCCCTAAATGGCATCAGGGAGTCACAGATCGTTGCTTTCACTTTTGCCAGTGCTTACACTTTATTTAAATACACTTAGTGGGGAAAGCAGTTTGTTTCGCAGATTACCTTAATAATGAATTGAGTAAACATAAAAAATACAATGCAATAACATCATCAGCTTTTTACCATCTGAAAAACATTAAGATCAGAGGAATAGTGTCAAAACCAGACTTAGAGAGACTCATCCATGCATTTGTCTCCAGCAGGTTAGACGACTGTAACGGCTGCTCACTGGCCTTTCTAAACGAGCTGTTAGAGCTGCAGAACATCCAGACCGCTGCTGCTCGAGTCCTGACAAGAACCAGGAAATACCACCATATTAGTCCAGTGCTCCGGTCTCTGCACTGGCTTTTTAAAGAATTTAAAACAGCTCTGCTTGTGTACAAGTCTTTTCATGGTTTAGCACCAAAGTCCATCTCTGACTTGTTAGAGCCGTATGAACCATCTCGGCCCTGAGAACTTCAGGGAGGGGTCTCCTGGTGGTTCCCAGAGTCAATAATAAACACGGTGAGGCTGCATTTCAGTTTCATGCAACTAAAATCTGGAACAGTCTTCATGAGGATGTGAGACAGGCCTCAACTCTGACAATGTTCAAATCCAGGCTGAAAACAGCTCTTTTTACCCGAGCATATGAAAACTGAAAGTTTATTTTTTTATTTTTTTATTTTTTTTATTATAAAAGTAAGTACAAACTAAATAGGTATAGTTTTATACAACTTAAGAGAAAATAAAAATAAAAAAGAACATGGGGCATAATAATAATAATAATTTAAAGGGCAGTTATCTTATAAGAATGTCTAAAAAGGAAGCCAGTTTCTCTGCATTTTGGGTTTTGATCAAAAATAAAGATTTACAAAAAAGTTTCAGCTCATTTCTCCAATGAGTAATGTTGGGTTTTGTCTTGAAAAAACGACATTTATGTATATAATGTTTGCTTAACAAAATTACATTATTAATTTCAAAATTATGATTATTGCAAAAAATACCATATTTTATATCATTAATTGTTAGATTGATCATCTGAATTCCTTTGGAGACACACAATTGTTGAAAGTCCAACCAAAACCTTTGTACAACTTCACATAAACAAAAAAGGTGATCTAAATCTTCGGGTTCTTTTTCACAGAAGCTACAGTTTCCTACCTCCATTTTAAATCTCTGTTTTAGGAAAACACTAGTTGGATAAATCCTATTAATAATTTTAAACTGCATTTCTTTCATCTTTGGCGGGACTGGGAATTTTAAGTATTTACATCTAATATTTTTGATAATCTCCTTTTCAAATTCTTTGAGAATATAATCTCTTTTGAGAGAACTTGTTTGACAGTTAAGTAAACAGTTTCTTATATGTTTGTTGTTACATTTGTAATTCTGAAAATCAATACCATTAATGTAAAGATTTCTTAAGGTAGGAGTGACTTTTGAATATATTATATCCTGCTTGATCATAGCTACAAGTGATATTGGAAAAGCTTTCACAATCTGTTTAATTCTCTTCTGGGTACATCTAATTTGAAATTTGTCACAGAAATCAACATGTTGTAAAATATTTCCTTCCTCATCCATGAAGTGGGCAATAGCCCAGACACCTTTAGCAAACCATTCTGAGATGAAGAGAGATTTTCTATTCACCAATATATACCTATTATTCCACACTGGTGTATTGTGTGGTGTGAAATTGTGCTTGAATATAAGTTTCCAATATAGAAGGACCTGTTGGTGGAAATCTGAAAGTTTTATGGGAAGCTTTTTAAGATCGAAATCACATTTTAGAAGAAAATGAAAACTGAAAGTATTTTATCTGCACACTTGCTTTTTACTGTAATTGATTAATTTTTATGTTGATGTTTTAATGATTGATTTGATCTGTTTTCTTGTAACTTTATGCAACTGTGAAGCACTTTGAATTGCCTTGTGTATGAATTGTGCTCTACAAATAAACTTGCCTTGCCTTTCCTTACTTTATGTTATTTTTTCCTAGTGGAGTGAAAATTGTTTAGTCCTTCAGCATATTGAAAAGGCAAGGCAAGTTTATTTGTAGAGCACAATTCATACACAAGGCAATTCAAAGTGCTTCACAGTTGCATATAATTACAAGAAAACAGATAAAATCAATCAATAAAACATTACATAAAGTTAATCAATGACAGTAAAAGGCAAGAGTGCAGATAAAATCAGAATAGGTTTATTGCCATGGTTTGATAACAGGGTTTAAAAACTAGGAATTTTTCTCGGTGCAAACGTGCGACATAGAACATATAACACAGCATTAAGATAAAAAATAAGCTAAGAACGTTAAACTATAAGGCTATAAGGGCATGCATAAAACATATTAAATAAATAAGATAAAAATAAAGTGACATATGGTAAGACAACAACAATTTGACAATGAACAACAGCGGGATTGTATATACAGATGTGTAGGCGTATAAAGTGATATTAAGTGTTATAAAGTGATGAGTGATCGCAGAGGATCTAAGTGTGGACACACCGCACACTGCAAGTGCAGATACATCCATGACTCTGTGACTGAGCTACAGAGACTTGTTATTGTTCATGAGTCTGATGGCGGAGGGGAAAAAACTGTTCAAGTAACGGGAGGTATGGGTCTGGATAGACCGTAGGCTCCTGCCTGAGGGGAGAGGGGTGAATAGTCCGTGTCCAGGGTGAGAAGGGTCAGCTGTGATCCGACCCACACGCCTCCGTGTCCTGGAGGTGAACAGGTCCTGGAGAGATGGGAGCTCACAGCCAATCACCTTCTCTGCAGCACGCACAATGCGCTGCAGTCGGTGCTTGTCCCGTTCTGTAGCGCCGGGGAACCACACGGTGATGGAGGAGGTGAGGATGGACCACACGGTGATGGAGGAGGTGAGGATGGACCACACTGTGATGGAGGAGGTGAGAATGGACTCGATGACGGCCGTGTAAAACTGCACCAGCATCTGTGTTGGCCGCCGGAAGAACATCCTCTGCTGGGCCTTCTTGATGAGGGAGCTGATGGTCGGCTCCCATTTGAGGTCCTGGGTGATGGTGGTGCCCAGGAAGCGGAAGGAGTCCACGATGGAAATGGGGGTGGAAGAGTCTGTCAGGGTGAGGGGGGACGGTGGGGCTGTGTCTTTCCTAAAGTCCACGATCATCTCCACTGTCTTCTGGGCGTTCAGCTCCAGGTTGTTGTGGCTGCACCAGGACGCCAGCCGGTCCACCTCTCTCCTGTAGGCGGACTCATCACCGTCCGAGATGAGCCCGATGAGGGTGGTGTCGTCCGCAAACTTGATCAGTTTAACGGACTGGTGACTGGAGGTGCAGCAGTTTGTGTACAGGGAGAGGAGCCAGGGGGAAAGTACACAGCCCTGAGGAGTTCCAGTGTTTGTAGTCCGAGTATCCGAGACGATCTTCCCCAGCCACACGTGCTGTCTCCGGTCCGTCAGGAAGTCGGTGATCCACCTGCAGAGGGCGTCGGGCACGCTGAGCAGTTCAGGGAGGATGGTGTTGAAGGCAGAGCTGAAGTCCACAAACAGGATCCTGGCGTAGGTTCCTGGGGAGTCCAGATGCTCCAGGGTGAAGTGGAGGGCCAGATTGACTGCGTCGTCCACAGACCTGTTGGCTCTGTAGGCAAACTGCAGCGGGTCCAGGAGGGGGGCGGTGATGTCCTTGAGGTGGGGCAGGACCAAGCGCTCAAAAGACTTCATGACCACAGACTTCAGCGCCACCGGCCTGTAGTCATTAAGTCCTGTGATGCGTGGTTTCTTAGGGACAAGGACGATGGTGGATGTTTTGAAGCAGGATGGCACGTGGCATGACTCCAGGGAGGTGTTGAAAATGTCTGTGATGACGGGAGCCAGCTGATCTGCGCAGTGTCTCAGAGTGGAGGGGAAGACACCATCCGGCCCGGGGGCCTTCCGCAGTTTCAGGAACTGCCGGCGCACTTCCTCTTCTTGGATGGAGAGAGTAGGGGGGAGAGGAGGGTCTGTGGAGGCCTGTGATGTAGTGCTGGGGTCGTCGGTGGTGGTGGTGGGGGGGCAGAGGTGGCTGGGTTCTCAGCTGATGGGCGTTCATGGCGGCAGTAGTGTGTATTCAGACCCTGTGCATATGAAACTTTCATATGTACTTTGGTGCTAAACAATTAAAAGACTTGTACAAAAGCAGAGCTGTTTTAAATTCTATTTTCTGAGTGAAAGGAAGCCAGTGCAGAGACCGGAGCACTGGACTAATATGGTCGTATTTCCTGGTTCTAGTCAGGACTCGAGCAGCAGCGTTCTGGATGTTCTGCAGCTCTAACAGCTCGTTTAGAAAGGCCAGTGAGCAGCCGTTACAGTAGTCTAACCTGCTGGAGACAAATGCATGGATGAGTGTCTCCAAGTCTGGTTTTGACACTATTCCTCTGATCTTAATGTTTTTCAGAAAAAAAGCTGATGATGTTATTGCTTTGATGTGGCTGTTTAAGTTCAGGTCCGAGTCCATGATTACTCCTAGATTTCTAACCTGATTTTTTGGTTTTAGAGAGTGAGACTCAAGGTGACTGATAACACTTTGTCTTTGTGTCTGTGGGCCAAAAACAATGATCTCAGTTTTGTCTGAGTTTAGTTGGAGAAAGTTGTTTTGCATCCACAAACTGATCTGTTGGATGCAGTGACAGAGAGTATCTACAGGCCCCTGTTCACCTGCCGTCAGTGACACGTAGATCTGGGTGTCATCTGCGTAGTTGTGGTACGACACATTGTTGCTGTTTATTAGGTGACCCAATGGAAGCGTGTACAAGTTGAATAAGAGGGGTCCCAAGATTGACCCCTGGGGGACTCCACAGGTCATGGAAATTTTGTCTGAGACACAGTTGCCAATTTCTACAAAGTACGTCCTATCCTCGAGATAGGACTTGAACCAGTTTAGCGCAGTACCAGAGATTCCCACCCAGTTTTCTAACCTGTGAAGTAAGATCCCGTGGTCCACTGTGTCAAAGGCAGCGCTCAGGTCCAGCAGAACTAAAACCAAGACCTTACCTGCGTTGGTGTTCATTCATTTGTCACCTTGATCAGAGCTGTCTCAGTGCTGTGGTGGAGCCTAAATCCTGACTGGAAAGTATCAAACACATTGTTAGATAGGAGAAAGTAAGCGAGCTGTTGATATATTACTTTCTCTTGGACTTTTCCTAAGAATGGTAGTTTTGATATGGGCCGGTAGTTGTTCAGTATCTTGGGATCAAGGCTGCTCTTCTTTAGAAGAGGCTTAATGACCGAGGTTTTCAAGGCCTTTGGAAATGGTCCAGTCTCAAATGAGATGTTAATTAACTGAACAAGTTGTGGTAACAAGCTGGTCAGCACAGACTTCAGAAATCTAGTGGGCAATTCATCAAGGCAGCATGTACATGAACTCAGACCAGAGATAACCTCTTCGATTGTTTTGTCAGTAACAGGTGTGAAATGTGTCAGCTCAAGGTGTTTATCTGGTGGCAGGGTTGCTATTTGTGTTGTGGAAATTATGGCATTTTTAATGCCTTGGACTTTGTCATAAAAAAATATTGCAAACTCATTGCACTTAGATGTAGAGATTAGTTCTAAGGGCAGTGAAACTGGAGGGTTAGTTAATCTGTTCACTGTGGAAAACAGAACACGAGAATTGTTTGTGCAGTTTGCGATGATTTTAGAGAAGTACTTCTCCCTTTCTCCACGCAAAATCTGGTTGAACTCACAAAGCACTTCTTTGTATATCTCAAAATGAACCTGGAGCTTTGACTTGCACCATTTCTGTTCGGCTTTTCGGCACTCCCTTTTCTGTGCACTCAATCAAAACTGCGTTACCTGTGCTCAAGCCATGTTTCAGTTAAAAACATTCAATTTAGATTATAAGAGGAAATACAACTATTTATTAAAATGACTTGTTTTTTAATGATCTGAGTCCTTTACTGTAGGTGCAGATGATGCAGCTTCAACAAAATCTTTTATTGGGGATGCAGGCAAAACCTTTGCTGGTGAGCCAGGAGCTCTTCTCATGCTCCTCTCTGATCTCTCTTGTTGCTCAGGCCTCCACTGATTTTGCATGGAGGAGATTTTCTTTCTTTGTGCCGCAAAGCGGTCAACAAATGTATGAGCCCGTCCATCTAGCAACTCTATGCAGGTAGCAAAGGTCACAACCTATATCCTGTGGGCCCTAGTCCTGCAGTGATCCCTTCCGGAGATTTACTTGGAGACTATTGGCTCCTACACGCCCTCCCCATAATTGTTCGTACCCGTGGAGCAGTAGGGTCCATTATCACAACAACATCTCCAGGCTTTGGGTTCTCCTTCCTTTCGTTCCATGGTTGCCTTTCCTGAAGTAACAGCAAATACTCACGGAACCAACGTTTCCAAAAAAGGTCGGCCAAGTATTGCACTTGCCGCCATCTTCTTTTAACATACATGTCACTTTGTACAAACAGCCCTGGGGGCAAAGAAGGCTTTGCTTTCAAGAGAAGGAGATGATTTGGTGTTAGTGCTTCTAAATCAGTAGGATCGTTAGAGAGCTTTGTGATCGGACGATCATTGAGAATAGCTTCTGCCTCACACATAACTGTATTGAGACCATCTTCATCCAATGTTTGCTGCAGGAGAACTGACCTCAAGATCTTCTTCACCATACGAACAAGCCTCTTCCAAATGCCACCGTGGCGAGGAGTAGCAGGAGGGTTAAAATACCATTTTACTCCTCTTTCTTGCAGAGCTTGGTGAATTTGTTCATGATTCAGCGATGCAATTGCCTGTTTCAGCTCCTTTTCAGCACCAATAAAATGGTTCAATTGTTTGAGCGTATCGAGGACACTTGGCCTCTTCAGCATAGAAATCGACGCAAGACGTTGATGCATGAATCTGTATCCAAGGAACTAGCCACCTCCAGATGTACTGCTCTACAAGCCAAACAAGTTAAGATGACTCCATCGCTTAACAACTGCTCTGCCTATTTTCACCTCTATGGGCCCAAAATAGTCAACACCCACATTGGTAAATGGTGGATTATCAGGGAGGAGCCTTTCCTTTGGTAAATCTGCTATTATCTGATCTTTAGTCTTGGCATTATGTTTCCTACAGAAGCAACATTCTGTAATAATCTGTCGTACAGCTGAGGTGGCAAATGTGACCCAATACTTTCTCCGTAGAGTGGACAGCGTGTGGTTGCGGCCACTGTGACCGAGCTGGAGGTGGATATTTTTAATAATGAGGGAAGCCATGGATTGACGTTTGGCTAGAATGAGCGGGTGCTTGGCTTACTCTGGCAAACATCCCCTTGTCAGCCTACCCCAGACCCTCAGAAGGCCGTTGTCTAAACCTGGGGTCAATCTGTAGATAGTGCTATTTCTCCTCACAGCCTTGCCCGCCGACAATGCAGCCACTTATTCTGAGAATTCTTGACGTTGGGCATATTTGATTGCATTCTCTGCTTCAAAGAGCTCTTACCCCGACAGAGGTTGCATGGTTCCGTTTGGAGTTTGCTTTGCTGATACCTTTCTGGGAAACCCTTTAATCTTCGCCAGCAGCATCTGTTTGAGTCTCAAAATCCAGCCCATTGCCAACTTCAGCATCCTCCAATCTGAAAAATATGACAGGAGTCGATCTGTGGCTTCCAGGCTATTGACTGTATTGATGGCATGTACAGCAAGATCTCTTTTAACTTCTTGATCATGGGTATCCTCCATGTTAATCACATTGATTGGCCACTCCTCATGCTTCCTAAAGAGGAACTTCCCACCAGTGTTCCCCTGGACGTCTTATGTCCTGTGGAATAGTGTCATACCATCCGATGTTTCTTTCACACAATTCTTGCAGCATAATCTTTGAAGGGAGGACAAGGGGCGCTAGAAATCCCATCGGGTCATACACCGAACTTGAAATTGACAACATTCCCCGTCTTGTATGCGGTCGGTGTTGGATTTCCATTTTGAATTTAAATGTATCGGTTGTTACACACCACTGCAGTCCTAGTGCCCTCTCAATGAGTGGTGCTTCCTGATCCAAATCCATCTCCTTTATCACTTCTGTTTCGTTAGTTTCAGACAGAATGTTCATCATGAGGTGGATATTACTGACCCACCTCGTCAACAAAAAGCCTCCTCTTTGGCACAGCGCTGTTAAATGCTTCACCATGGTGACCACCTCTTCTTCATTAGCCCTGCTGCTTAAGCAGTCGTCCACATAGAAGTTCTCCTTCACAACCTGAACAACCTCTTCAGGGAAATCAGCTTGATGGTCGTTGGCAGTTTTTCGAAGCACAAAACTAGCGCAACTTGGCAAAGATATAGCACTGGTGGACTGTCATCCAAAACACTGCCACTTCCTTTGTCAAATCTCTTCCAGGCCACTACAGAAGGCGAAGAAAATCTCTGTTACATTCGGCTACTTTGACTTGATGGAACATGCACTTAACATCGCCCATAAAGGCTACTGGTTCCTTCCTAAATCTTAAAAGGACTCCACATAATGTGCTCATCAGATTTGGACCTTGCAACAGATGTTCATTGAGCGACGTTCCTTTGAAAGTTGCTCCACAGTCAAACACAACTCTCAGAGACTTCTTCCTGGAGTGGTGTACGGCATGATGTGGAATATACCATATTTTGGCAGTATCCTCCTCCTGCACTGCCATCTGTTCTGCGTAGCCTTCGTTGATCATTTCTTCCATCTTAGCAGTGTACTCCTTAAAGAACTGTTTGCTTCGGAGGAATCTTCTCTTGAGATTGAATAATCTTTGTTTTGCCACAGACAGATTATTTGGTAAAGATAGGCATTCATTTCTTAGAGGCAATGTTAAGCTGTAATGGCCGTCCTCAACTGCTGCAGACTCCTCCATGATCTCCATAAATCTTAGGTCTTCTCTTGATGGCCCTTTCTCTTCTGTGGCGCTTTTGTTGAAATCATGCTCGTATTGTTTCTGCAGCAGTTCTTCGAGCTTACAGACTGAAATTTGATTGACCAAGGCCGCGGAGATCTCTTGGTTTGGCAAGTATTGCTGTGGAGGGGGCCATTCATTACCCAGCCCAATGCAGTTCTTATAGCATAAGGTCCGTTGCCTCGACTATTGATCACCTCCCAAGGTTCCAATACCCTTGGAGCATTGCTTCCAATCAACAAGTCACTGCATGAGCTCTTCGGAGCAGAAACTTGCAGTGCTCCCGGTGTCCAGAAGCGCATATGTGTTTATTATTTCAGAGCCCCTTTCAGCTTTAATTTGAACAGGCAAAATGGACAGATAACAATGCTCCTTCCCTGCTCCTGGTCGCAGGTTTTTTGCATATTATCTACCTCCTCTTGTAGGTTTGAACTTCTGCTTTTTCCTTCGAATTGAAACACAGTATGATGCAGCAACCTGCATAATTTGCAGCTGGAGCGATTTTCACAATTACGCCTTCTATGTCCGGCCTCTAAGCAACCAAAACAGAGACCCCTTTCCTGCAGCATTTGAACCTTTTCTTTATGACTTTTTCCACGTACATTTGGGCACTCCTCCACCAAGTGACACTGAGAACATAGTGTGCATGTTACATCTAGAGTAGAACAATTGTCATTTTGCACTGGAGCAATAGCTGTGGCAAAGGTATTGTTTCTCACAGTATTTCCAATCTGTGGCGTAATGTTATAATAATGTTGCTCCTTGTTCCAGATGTTATTACTTGTGTCTCTTGGATATCACCGAATAATGGGTCCGATAAGATTTTAACATGCCGCTCCAGAAATCTGTAAAGGATGCTCTTTGGTTGGTGTTTTCCAATATATCAAACGCAGTTGATCTCCAACGCTCACGAAGCTTATAAGGTATTTTTGACAGTATCGTTCTCATATTGCTTGACATATTCATCTCTGTCATGTAGTGCAACTCTGCCATAACGTTGCAACAGCCGGGAAGAAAAAGGGTGTATGACTGCAAAGCCTTTACATCTTCTGATTTGATTGAGGGCCAAGCCAATGCCTTTTCAATATATGCAGTAACAATTCTGTATTCATTCCCAAAATGTTCTTGCAAAGGTTGCATTGCCTTAAAATAGCCATGTTCAGGCTCCATATGTTGACAGCTGCGTACCAACTCTCTGGGCTGACCCACAGTAAACTGTTCCAAGTAGTATAAACAGTCACTCTTGTAGGCCTTTGCCTCCACTCCTTGTTCAAAGGCTCTTATAAATGAAACAAATGTCAAGGGATCCCCATCAAATGCTGGTATATCTCTGTGGGGCAGGGTCATTAGATGTTGTTGCTGCACAAGAGCTGCTGTTATTAGGCCCGAGCGGCCTGCCGTAGCAAGGGCCTATTGTAATCGCAACGCAGTGCGCGCAGCGCACTGTACCGAGGTGCGCGGAGCGCACGAAAACAGCGCGAAGCGCTGTCCCCATGTCAAACGTAAACTCACCGTGTAAAACAGTGACTGCCCACACCTCTGGTGTGGGCCCTTATACTTATAATTGCAGCAAAATGAATGGGGGTATATGGCCAACTGTCATACGGAGGTGGATGACGAGCGCGAAGCGCTCGTCATTCACCTCCGAGCCCCACCGGTGCGTGGGGGAAGTCGAAAGCTTTCCAAAAATGTATAATATGTTGTAGTCGCGAAAGCGACTATATTGTTTTTGCAAGAAATATTATTATTCTTCTTTATTAGGCCCGAGCGGCCTGCCGTAGCAAGGGCCTATTGTAATCGCAACGCAGTGCGCGCAGCGCACTGTACCGAGGTGCGCGGAGCGCACGAAAACAGCGCGAAGCGCTGTCCCCATGTCAAACGTAAACTCACCGTGTAAAACAGTGACTGCCCACACGTCTGGTGTGGGCCCTTATACTTGTAATTGCAGCAAAATGAATGGGGGTATATGGCCAACTGTCATACGGAGGTGGATGACGAGCGCGAAGCGCTCGTCATTCACCTCCGAGCCCCACCGGTGCGTGGGGGAAGTCGAAAGCTTTCAAAAAATGTATAATATGTTGTAGTCGCGAAAGCGACTATATTGTTTTTGCAGGAAATATTATTAGGCCCGAGCCAGGACTTGGTCCTGGTGAGGGACTATTGTTCTCCCCCGGTTTCTTGTTATTAGGCCCGAGCCAGGACTTTGTCCTGGTGAGGGACTATTGTTCTCCCCCGGTTTCTTGTTATTATTATTATTATTATAGTTACGCCTCTAAGATCCTGTTTTTCAGTGCCTTCCCGTGCAAAAGTACACGCAGAAATTGGCACAGTGATCAGAGTCGGCAAAAATTGCGTGTCAGTGGGCGACATGCACACGCCCAAAACAAAATGGCTCCACAGCGCCCCCTCAAAGTTGACCCCCATTCTTTTGGGGACAGTCATTTTTGGTGTAGGCCTAACCCCTTTGGCACAGTGATAGAGCACATGGAGACAGTCACAAAACATAATTATAGCTCCACCCTCTGACCAACAGGAAGTCGGCCATCTTGGATTGAAATCCTGGAGACGAAATTTCTCACCAGCTGTTTAAATGTACTACTCCTTGGTTTTTCAGCAGAGTAAGCTCTAACATGGCTCAATAGAATCTAGAGAAATGGAGCTACATTTTCAAGCCAGCTTTTTTTGATAACGTTTACAGTTTTCACATAGCGCCCCCACAAAAAACATGCTTTTTTCCCGTACCTTCGACAACCCCTCGCAGGCATGCACTCTATACAATCTGGATCATATTTGGCTGACATAAGGCCTCTTATGGTATGGATCCATAGAGCTCAATAACTGCACGGTGCTCACCACTATAGCGCCACCTATCTATACCTTGAAACATTTTAGTTTGTACAATTTATATGAAACTTTGCAGGTATATTCTACACATTAAATCGAACACAAAAATATATTACATGTGTTTGATATTTTCGAAGGTGTGGGCGTGGCAATGACGCACAGGAAGTCGGCCATTTTAACTTTTAACCTCTTAACTCCCACCTGAACCAAGTACACTTCTTTGTGTGCTGTGTTTTCACCTGCACTTGCGTCTCATTTCTGTAACTGTTTTTGACGCTTTTTCTCAAGAAGCTTTAAGATATGGGTCAAGACGAACTGGAGAAAATGTGCTCGGTTAAAGTGGGGGTTAACAGATTAAAATGGCACCCCCACAAAAAAAGGCCTTTTTGCAGTACATTTCACAACCCCTCGCAGGCATGCACTCTATCCAATCTGGATCATATTTGGCTGACATAAGGCAACTCACGGTCTGAACAGATAGAGCTTAATAACTTCACAGTGCTCAACACTATAGCGCCCCCTATCTATACCTTGAATATTGCAGTCTGGATTATTTATCTCCCACTTTGCCGGTATATTCTACACAATAAACTAAACAAAAAATTATATTACATATACATCATATTGTGTTAGATGTGGGCGTGGCCAGTGTAAACGTGTTCCTGAGAGCATCATTATTATGCATTCTTTGTCCCTTTGAGTTTTAAATGTAATCACTTATACACCAGATGGCCCTGAATCTTTTTACATGAACACAAAAATTATCCATGCTATAGCGCCCCCTGCTGCAAAGAGCAAGAGTTAGTAGACAGAGAGCACACAGGTTGTGTGTGAGGCCGAGGGGAGAGCAGGTTTGGGCGAGAGCGGGGGCGGTAGCAAAGGAGGCGGTCGCAAGGGGGGGCTGCGCCAGGGGCGAGGGCCTACATCGCCGCTTGCGGCTTTAATTATTATTATTATTATTATTATTATTATTCCGCCTCTAAGATCCTGTTTTTCAGTGCCTTCCCGTGCAAAAGTACACGCAGAAATGGGCACAGTGAATCAGAGTCGGCAAAAATTGCGTGTCAGTGGGCGACATGCACACGCCCTAAACAAAATGGCTCCACAGCGCCCCCTCAAAGTTGACCCCCATTCTTTTGGGGACATGCATTTTTGGCATAGGCCAATCCCCTTTGGCACAGTGATAGAGCACATGGAGACGGTCACAAAACATAATTATAGCTCCGCCCTCTGACCAACAGGAAGTCGGCCATCTTGGATTGAAATCCTGGAGAAGAAATCTCTCACCAGATGTTTCAATGTACTACTCCTTGGTTTCTCTGCAGAATAAGCTCAAACATGGCTCAATAGAATCTAGAGAAATGGAGCTACAACTTCAAGCCAGCTTTTTTTGATAACGTTTACACTTTTCACATAGCGCCCCCACAAAAAACGTGCTTTTTTCCCGTACCTTGGACAACCCCTCGCAGGCATGCGCTCTATCCAATCTGGATCATATTTGGCTGACATAAGGCCTCTTATCGTATGAATCCATAGAGCTCAATAATTGCACGGTGCTCACCACTATAGCGCCACCTATCTATACCTTGAAACATTTAGTTTGTACAATTTATATGAAACTTTGCAGGTATATTCTACACATTAAATCGAACACAAAAATATATTACATGTGTTTGATATTTTCAAAGGTGTGGGAGTGGCAATGACGCACAGGAAGTCGGCCATTTTCACTTTTAACCTCTTAACTCCCACCTGAACCAAGTACATTTCTTTGTGTGCTGTGTTTTCACCTGCACTTGCGTCTCATTTCTGTAACTGTGTTTTTGACGCTTTTTTTCCAGAAGCTTTAAGACATGGGTCAAGATGAACTGGAGAAAATGTGCTCGGTTAAAGTGGGGGTTAAGAGATTAAAATGGCACCCCCACAAAAAAAATGCCTTTTTGCAGTACATTTCACAACCCCTCGCAGGCATGCGCTCTATCCAATCTGGATCATATTTGCCTGACATAAGGACACTCACGGTCTGAACAGATAGAGCTCAATAACTTCACAGTGCTCAACACTATAGCGCCCCCTATCTATACCTTGAATATTGCAGTCTGGATTATTTATCTCCCACTTTGCCGGTATATTCTACACAATAAACTAAACGAAAATGATATATTACATATACATCATATTGTGTAAGATGTGGGCGTGGCCAGTGTAAACGTGTTCCTGAGAGCATCATTATTACCCATGATAACTGGCACATTCTTTGTCCCTTTGAGTTTTAAATGTTATCACTTATACACCAGATGGCCCTGAATCTTTTTACATGAACACAAAAATGATCCATGCTATAGCGCCCCCTGCTGCAAAGAGCAAGAGTTAGTAGACAGAGAGCACACAGGTTGTGTGTGAGGCCTAGGGGAGAGCAGGTTTGGGCGAGAGCGGGGGCGGTTGCAAAGGAGGCGGTCGCAAGGGGGGGCTGCGCCAGGGGCGAGGGCCTACATCGCCGCTTGCGGCTTTAATTATTATTATTATTATAGTTACGCCTCTAAGATCCTGTTTTTCAGTGCCTTCCCGTGCAAAAGTACACGCAGAAATTGGCACAGTGATCAGAGTCGGCAAAAATTGCGTGTCAGTGGGCGACATGCACACGCCCAAAACACAATGGCTCCACAGCGCCCCCTCAAAGTTGACCCCCATTCTTTTGGGGACAGTCATTTTTGGTGTAGGCCAAACCCCTTTGGCACAGTGATAGAGCACATGGAGAGAGTCACAAAACATAATTATAGCTCCACCCTCTGACCAACAGGAAGTCGGCCATCTTGGATTGAAATCCTGGAGACGAAATTTCTCACCAGCTGTTTAAATGTACTACTCCTTGGTTTTCCTGCAGAATAAGCTCAAACATGGCTCAATAGAATCTAGAGAAATGGAGCTACATTTTCAAGCCAGCTTTTTTTGATAACGTTTACAGTTTTCACATAGAGCCCCCACAAAAAACATGCTTTTTTCCCGTACCTTCGACAACCCCTCGCAGGCATGCGCTCTATCCAATCTGGATCATATTTGGCTGACATAAGGCAACTCACGGTCTGAACAGATAGAGCTCAATAACTTCACAGTGCTCAACACTATAGCGCCCCCTATCTATACCTTGAATATTGCAGTCTGGATTATTTATCTCCCACTTTGCCGGTATATTCTACACAATAAACTAAACGAAAATGATATATTACATATACATCATATTGTGTAAGATGTGGGCGTGGCCAGTGTAAACGTGTTCCTGAGAGCATCATTATTACCCATGATAACTGGCACATTCTTTGTCCCTTTGAGTTTTAAATGTTATCACTTATACACCAGATGGCCCTGAATCTTTTTACATGAACACAAAAATGATCCATGCTATAGCGCCCCCTGCTGCAAAGAGCAAGAGTTAGTAGACAGAGAGCACACAGGTTGTGTGTGAGGCCTAGGGGAGAGCAGGTTTGGGCGAGAGCGGGGGCGGTTGCAAAGGAGGCGGTCGCAAGGGGGGGCTGCGCCAGGGGCGAGGGCCTACATCGCCGCTTGCGGCTTTAATTATTATTATTATTATAGTTACGCCTCTAAGATCCTGTTTTTCAGTGCCTTCCCGTGCAAAAGTACACGCAGAAATTGGCACAGTGATCAGAGTCGGCAAAAATTGCGTGTCAGTGGGCGACATGCACACGCCCAAAACACAATGGCTCCACAGCGCCCCCTCAAAGTTGACCCCCATTCTTTTGGGGACAGTCATTTTTGGTGTAGGCCAAACCCCTTTGGCACAGTGATAGAGCACATGGAGAGAGTCACAAAACATAATTATAGCTCCACCCTCTGACCAACAGGAAGTCGGCCATCTTGGATTGAAATCCTGGAGACGAAATTTCTCACCAGCTGTTTAAATGTACTACTCCTTGGTTTTCCTGCAGAATAAGCTCAAACATGGCTCAATAGAATCTAGAGAAATGGAGCTACATTTTCAAGCCAGCTTTTTTTGATAACGTTTACAGTTTTCACATAGAGCCCCCACAAAAAACATGCTTTTTTCCCGTACCTTCGACAACCCCTCGCAGGCATGCGCTCTATCCAATCTGGATCATATTTGGCTGACATAAGGCCTCTTATGGTATGGATCCATAGAGCTCAATAACTTCACGGTGCTCACCACTATAGCGCCACCTATCTATACCTTGAAACATTTAGTTTGTACAATTTATATGAAACTTTGCAGGTATATTCTACACATTAAATCGAACACAAAAATATATTACATGTGTTTGATATATTTCGAAGGTGTGGGCGTGGCAATGACGCACAGGAAGTCGGCCATTTTCACTTTTAACCTCTTAACTCCCACCTGAACCAAGTACATTTCTTTGTGTGCTGTGTTTTCACCTGCACTTACGTCTCATCTCTGTAACTGTTTTTTTGACGCTTTTTTTCAAGAAGCTTTAAGACATGGGTCAAGACGAACTGGAGAAAATGTGCTCGGTTAAAGTGGGGGTTAAGAGATTAAAATGGCCCCCCCACAAAAAAAAAAGCCTTATTGCAGTACATTTCACAACCCCTCGCAGGCATGCGCTCTATCCAATCTAAATCATATTTGGCTGACATAAGGCCTCTTATGGTCTGAATTCATAGAGCTCAATAACTGCACGGTGCTCACCACTATAGCGCCACCTATCTATACCTTGAATATTGCAGTCTGGATTATTTATCTCCCACTTTGCGGTATATTCTACACAATAAACTAAACAAAAAATGATATTACATATACATCATATTGTGTAAGATGTGGGCGTGGCCAGGGTAAACGTGTTCCTGAGAACATCATTATTACCCATGATAACTGGCACATTGTTTGTCCCTTTGAGTTTTAAATGTAATCACTTATACACCAGATGGCTCTGAATCTTTTTACATGAACACAACAATGATCCATGCTATAGCGCCCCCTGCTGCAAAGAGCAAGAGTTAGTAGACAGAGAGCACACAGGTTGTGTGTGAGGCCGAGGGGAGAGCAGGTTTAGGCGAGAGCGGGAGCGGTTGCAAAGGAGGCGGTCGCAAGGGGGGGCTGCGCCAGGGGCGAGGGCCTACATCGCCGCTTGCGGCTTTAATTATTATTAGGCCCGAGCCAGGACTTTGTCCTGGTGAGGGACTATTGTTCTCCCCCGGTTTCTTGTTATTATTATTATTATTATAGTTACGCCTCTAAGATCCTGTTTTTCAGTGCCTTCCCGTGCAAAAGTACACGCAGAAATTGGCACAGTGATCAGAGTCGGCAAAAATTGCGTGTCAGTGGGCGACATGCACACGCCCAAAACAAAATGGCTCCACAGCGCCCCCTCAAAGTTGACCCCCATTCTTTTGGGGACAGTCATTTTTGGTGTAGGCCTAACCCCTTTGGCACAGTGATAGAGCACATGGAGACAGTCACAAAACATAATTATAGCTCCACCCTCTGACCAACAGGAAGTCGGCCATCTTGGATTGAAATCCTGGAGACGAAATTTCTCACCAGCTGTTTAAATGTACTACTCCTTGGTTTTTCAGCAGAGTAAGCTCTAACATGGCTCAATAGAATCTAGAGAAATGGAGCTACATTTTCAAGCCAGCTTTTTTTGATAACGTTTACAGTTTTCACATAGCGCCCCCACAAAAAACATGCTTTTTTCCCGTACCTTCGACAACCCCTCGCAGGCATGCACTCTATACAATCTGGATCATATTTGGCTGACATAAGGCCTCTTATGGTATGGATCCATAGAGCTCAATAACTGCACGGTGCTCACCACTATAGCGCCACCTATCTATACCTTGAAACATTTTAGTTTGTACAATTTATATGAAACTTTGCAGGTATATTCTACACATTAAATCGAACACAAAAATATATTACATGTGTTTGATATTTTCGAAGGTGTGGGCGTGGCAATGACGCACAGGAAGTCGGCCATTTTAACTTTTAACCTCTTAACTCCCACCTGAACCAAGTACACTTCTTTGTGTGCTGTGTTTTCACCTGCACTTGCGTCTCATTTCTGTAACTGTTTTTGACGCTTTTTCTCAAGAAGCTTTAAGATATGGGTCAAGACGAACTGGAGAAAATGTGCTCGGTTAAAGTGGGGGTTAACAGATTAAAATGGCACCCCCACAAAAAAAGGCCTTTTTGCAGTACATTTCACAACCCCTCGCAGGCATGCACTCTATCCAATCTGGATCATATTTGGCTGACATAAGGCAACTCACGGTCTGAACAGATAGAGCTTAATAACTTCACAGTGCTCAACACTATAGCGCCCCCTATCTATACCTTGAATATTGCAGTCTGGATTATTTATCTTTATTATTATTATTATAGTTACGCCTCTAAGATCCTGTTTTTCAGTGCCTTCCCGTGTAAAAGTACACGCAGAAATTGGCACAGTGATCAGAGTCGGCAAAAATTGCGTGTCAGTGGGCGACATGCACACGCCCAAAACAAAATGGCTCCACAGCGCCCCCTCAAAGTTGACCCCCATTCTTTTGGGGACAGTCATTTTTGGTGTAGGCCAATCCCCTTTGGCACAGTGATAGAGCACATGGAGAGAGTCACAAAACATAATTATAGCTCCGCCCTCTGACCAACAGGAAGTCGGCCATCTTGGATTGAAATCCTGGAGAAGAAATCTCTCACCAGATGTTTAAATGTACTACTCCTTGGTTTTTCAGCAGAATAAGCTCAAACATGGCTCAATAGAATCTAGAGAAATGGAGCTACATTTTCAAGCCAGCTTTTTTTGATAACGTTTACAGTTTTCACATAGCGCCCCCACAAAAAACATGCTTTTTTCCCGTACCTTCGACAACCCCTCGCAGGCATGCGCTCTATCCAATCTGGATCATATTTGGTTGACATGAGGCCTCTTATGGTATGGATCCATAGAGCTCAATAACTGCACGGTGCTCACCACTATAGCGCCACCTATCTATACCTTGAAACATTTAGTTTGTACAATTTATATGAAACGTTGCAGGTATATTCTACACATTAAATCGAACACAAAAATATATTACATGTGTTTTATATTTTCGAAGGTGTGGGCGTGGCAATGACGCACAGGAAGTCGGCCATTTTCACTTTCAACCTCTTAACTCCCACCTGAACCAAGTACACTTCTTTGTGTGCTGTGTTTTCACCTGCACTTACGTCTCATTTCTGTAACTGTTTTTGACGCTTTTTTTCAAGAAGCTTTAAGATATGGGTCAAGACGAACTGGCGAAAATGTGCTCGGTTAAAGTGGGGGTTAACAGATTAAAATGGCACCCCCACAGAAAAAATGCCTTTTTGCAGTACATTTCACAACCCCTCGCAGGCATGCGCTCTATCCAATCTGGATCATATTTGGCTGACATAAGGCAACTCACGGTCTGAACAGGTAGAGCTCAATAACTGCACAGTGCTCAACACTATAGCGCCTCCTATCTATACCTTGAATATTGCAGTCTGGATTATTTATCTCCCACTTTGCCGGTATATTCTACACAATAAACCAAACAAAAAATGATATTACATATACATCATATTGTGTAAGATGTGGGCGTGGCCAGTGTAAACGTGTTCCTGAGAGCATCATTATTATGCATTCTTTGTCCCTTTGAGTTTTAAATGTAATCACGTATACACCAGATGGCCCTGAATCTTTTTACATGAACACAAAAATGATCCATGCTATAGCGCCCCCTGCTGCAAAGAGCAAGAGTTAGTAGACAGAGAGCACACAGGTTGTGTGTGAGGCCGAGGGGAGAGCAGGCTTGGGCGAGAGCGGGGGCGGTTGCAAAGGAGGCGGTCGCAAGGGGGGGCTGCGCCAGGGGCGAGGGCCTACATCGCCGCTTGCGGCTTTAATTATTCTTTCTTTCTTTCTTTCTTCTTTCTTCTGCTCTTTGAGCAGGAATTTGACCTCCTGAACATAGTCAAAAACTCACCAAACTTTGCCCAAAATTCAGATCTGGTGAAAAATTAATTAAAATGTGTGTTTCGTTTTGGGGAGATAAAAAATGGCGCGACAGCGCCACCTACAAAAGTGAAAATACATTGCGCCTATGGGGAGGGGGCCAACATAAACTTTTTCGCAGAGCGACGGGATTCGGTACAGACATTCGTCCTGTGAGGACAAACAAAATATATTATTGTGGCCACGCCCCCAGACAAACCGGAAGTCCGCCATTTTGACAGGAAGTCGGGAAAATGGTGAGTCAGCGTTTTCGCTGACGTCGCATTTTAACGAACTCCTCCTAGGGCGTTTCACCAAATGAGCCCAAAATCGCTCCACTTCATCTCCAGATGTGGGGCATCAAAAGTTATCCAAATTTTTTGGCTAAGTTTTACGGTTTGTGTGCGGCGAAGCCGCAATCTTTACGAAGATTTTTGCGACTTTCCGAAAACAACAAAATGCTCCCATTCGCACAAACGAACTCCGATTAAAAATCGGAAATATACATTTTATTGACCTTTCACCCCCGGACACAACAAATGTGAAAAAGTGAGATTTGGCGCGATAGCGCCCCCTCTAGGCCGAGAACAAAAAATGCATTATGGGAAAAAAATTAGTTTCTCGCAAATGGATAAAATTCGGCACAATATTAGCTGATGGCATCCCGATCCAAAAAGCCAATGAGACCCATACCGTATTTTGTACGGTGTTGCCATGGAGACGACCGAGGCCCACCATGTTAATCCAATGGGACTGACCCGCATATCACACATTATACACAATTACAGCTCGTTAGTGCCTCTGTAAGGAGCTTGTGGACAGTAGTCATTGAAGTACGGCCCGTCAGGGCCGTCCGATGCTGCTTGTGAAATAAAAAAGATTTGGGGCGCGCTAGCGCTCTCTGCAGGTTGGAGCCATCATTCACATGGAGACACGAAAAATCTCGTTTTGATGTTTACTCAAAGATTAATGGCACATCAGGGCAATAAAATGTAGTGTGGCCACGTTGGCGCCCTCGGTAGGGTTATGGCGCGGCAATGGAGGCACTGAGGGAGGCCTCCATTACATGGTTGCTAGGCGACCAACAGGAGGTCGGCCATTTTGGGAAAAATCGAGTAATCGGCGCCGAAGGCGCCATTTCTTGTCTTTGCTCTTTTATAATCTCGACCTATAGGGTGGCAGCGACATTATAAACCACGTAGGGCGCGGCAGCGCCTCCCGGTTATTGCGGTGGCGTGCGGCAACCAGCGTCAACCGGCCCACGAACCCCCGCGAGGGCCTCTCGATGCCGCTTGCGGCTTTAATTTCGTTTTGTCTTTCCAAAATGGAGCAAATATCTCCTTGTCTTAGATCCATTTGTTGTATATATCTTTGTCCTTGATCCACTTGCAGAACCGTTAACCGTAGTTGGATGAAATTTTACACCACGATCGGGCGGAGTCACGTTTCTTTGTATTACACTTTCCGTTGACTTTATGTCGGCTGGTTCGCGTTGCAGTGGCCATTTTGAAGTAGAAAGCCTTGTGTCCTTTACTGGTTCGTATTCCTTTGCTTTAGGATCAAGTGTTATTTTTTTGTGTGTGTCTGGCACCAAGGATTTTCTCATTGCACTTGAGACGGCAAGCTTTCCTTCCAGTTCCAGTTGTTCCTTTCTTAGCTTTAGTTTTTGTTCTTGTTCTTCAAGTGCGTGTTTTTCTTTTAACACTCGGGCTTCTGCCAACAAGGCAGCTCTGTTGGCTTCAGCTTTTATTCTTGCAGATGTAGAGCTACCTGAGCTCCTTTTGCTTTGCCTGCTAGATGCATTTGATATGCGGTCCCCTGGACGAATGGGGTCCTCTGGACAAATACCCCATTTGACTTCATTAACATCAATTGTGGGCAATGTTTCAGTTTCATTTGACCACCCTTTTATCTCGGAAATTAATTCATTGTTAAACATCGTTTTTGCTTTGAACCACACCTCATGTATTTCTCGTTCATCATCAGGCAACATATCAATCAGTATATTGTGACTACCTTTTGTTTCATGGAAAGTGGAATAAAGATCCGCACAACTGAAAAATGCTCACTAGTTTTTATTGCTCACACCAGAGTTTACCTTGTGTTACATCTCACACATACATAAATTCATTGAACATCTTGTAAACAACCGAAACGTTCTCTTTTTTATTTACAAGCTCTTGAATATTTTTTTCTCAATTTAGCTGCTTTGTTGAGCTGACACTTCCTCTCACTTTGCAGCCTTTCGAGCTTATCTACAAATGCTTTATAAGTCATTTTTCCGACGCGCTTTTCTTTAACGACCTGTTTACTAGCCGTATTCTCATCAGCCCCAAAGTTTGATTCAGCCTTGGCATGTCCTCCTCGCGCGATCCCATAGCAAATTCCGATATGACTTGTACTTAAACGCCCGGTCACTTTAGCAAGTCACCACAAATAAATGGTCATATAAAACATGTAGCGCTACAGTAGGCCTACTTCGTTGGGCGCCGTGAATACCTGGGAGTATGAATATCCGCGTAAATCCAGGTATGTCCAGGCGATGCGCCAAGATGGATCCGCAGGTGTAGGAGATGGGTCCGCTGCTTCAACGAGGGCCGAATACGTCCTCCCTCTCACAATGAACTGCATTAAACCTGCACTGTTGCTCGTAGCACCAGGCCGCTGTAACCGCACCGTCGTCTCCTTTTTGATGCAGTGCTTCTGGGCGAGCCACAGTTCAAACGAATTAGTAGCGTGAAATCCAAAGTCATAGGTTTGTTGACTTGTGTAGCAGCCAGTACTAACCTGAGCCGCTTCTGTTGCTGACGGACATGTTAGACAGACTCTCTGTTTTTATGTCAACAGCACCAACATGTAACACATTTGTTCATTCCAGGGTTATTTGTAATTTCCTTGTTTAGAACATCAATAATGTCAGAAACTGTGGCGCTCAGATAGCTGCTTGTAGTCATTATCTCATTGTTTATATCATGGCTCCGTCTCCAAGCACCAGGATATCTCTGGCCTTGACACTTGACACAGTTTTTCTCTCCATCTTTGTTTTGACTTCTTGCTCTCTGTTTCTCTCTGACGTTCTCTGTTTGTTATACTCATCCTCTGAGAGAGGTGAAAATCTGTTTGTTAACTTTATTCCAGCAAACAAACAGAAGCAATTAGTTTAGGCAAGGCAAGTTTATTTGTAGAGCACAATTCATACACAAGGCAATTGAAAGTGCTTCACAGTTGCATAAAATTACAAGAAAACAGATCAAATCAATCAATAAAACATTACATAAAGTTAATCAATGACAGTAAAAGGCAAGAGTGCAGATAAAATACTTTCAGTTTTCATCTGCTCGGGTAAAAAGAGCTGTTTTCAGCCTGGATTTGAACATTGTCAGAGTTGAGGCCTGTCTCACATCCTCATGAAGACTGTTCCAGATTTTAGCTGCATGAAACTGAAACGCAGCCTCACCGTGTTTAGTCCTGACTCTGGGAACCACCAGGAGACCCCTCCCTGAAGTTCTCAGGGCCCGAGATGGTTCATACGGCTCTAACATGTCAGAGATGGACTTTGGTGCTAAACCATGAAACGACTTGTACACAAGCAGAGCTGTTTTAAATTCTATTCTCTGAGTGACAGGAAGCCAGTGCAGGGACCGGAGCACTGGACTAATTTGGTCGTATTTCCTGGTTCTTGTCAGGACTCGAGCAGCAGCGTTCTGGATGTTCTGCAGCTCTAACAGCTCGTTTAGAAAGGCCAGTGAGCAGCCGTTACAGTCGTCTAACCTGCTGGAGACAAATGCATGGATGAGTCTGAGTCGGTTTAAGCTTTACATTACTATGACAGTGTTGCTCCGTAAAAGTTGTGGAAATTGCTTATAAACTCAAAACGTGAAATCACATGAGTTTGTGTGGGCCCATTGCCATTATTATTATTTGTCTTTAATTTTTGTGCATATTGTTTTGCAGTGATTTATGTTGCATGTTTGTTTGCAGTGTTTTTGTGAATTTTTTATTTTGAGTTGATTGGTGCGGGCCGTCTAGGACGGCACAAGCGTGGGGCGGCAGCCCGTGAGCGGCAATTGGCAGTTTGGGGGCGGACGGGCCAAACTGCCCTTGTACCACGGTGTGATACAAGGCCTGTTTACTGTTTACTGGGCGGCCAGGAGTCGAGCGCTGCCCAGACGCGGTGAGTATCACACCTGGGGAGGGCGCGCAGAGCCATCTCTCTCCACTGGCAGCTGTGGTTGTGTCGCTAGGGCCGGGTCCACGCGAAGGCAGAACGGGAGCCAAGAGGGAACTGAACCCTGCGATGAAGGCTGGAACGCCGAGCAGCGCAGCGGTCGGACGGCGGTTGAACGGGCGGCGATGTCCCATGAGTCTCTTCCCCTCGCCTACCAGGCTTAGGCCAGGGCCACACCGCTTGCGTTCGTGAACAGAGTGGGGCGATGACGCGAGAGTGGCCACACCAGCAGCAGCGCCACAAAGGAGAACAGGCTTCCTTTCAAATCAATGCACATTCATGAACTATGGCATGTCTCATTTATATACGATCACAACGCTCGCTTTCGCCCTGTATTACAATGATTTGAGTGACTACTGAACAGTGATTTAGTAACTAAATGTAATTACAACACAGTTTGGGAAAGTTTTTTACTGTTGTCATGGAAGTTCACCTTTTGCACAGATTCAACATTGACTATGCGTACTATCAACATATGTGTGAAAAGTCTCTAAAGGTGTGCAGTGTCCTAATGCGGGATAGGAATGTCTTAGCCCTGTATGTATAAATTATTTTCAAATAAACCCTGAATCTGTAGCATTAGGACCTCACAATCCTTCCTACACACATTGGCATAAGTTTACTCTGAAGTTGATTTGGGGGATGGCGAGTCCTTTGGTCTTTTGTTAAGTAGTATCTCTGTGTGGAACTTGATTAGCCAACAGGAAGTAGTCTGTTAAAACAAAGAAGCTAAGACGTGAGTACAGGTTAAATGTTTCCTATTTCCCAAAATACATTTCAAACAATATTGACAAGACGTTTACTCACTATTAAGTATAGGCCATAGAGAATATATGATGTGTGGGTGGTAAAAATGAAGGTTCTTTATTAAATGCATGTTTAATCTGTAAAGCACTTTGAATGTTATGTTGTAGCCTATGAAAAGCGCTTTATTGATATATATTTTTTGTATTTAAAATGTCATTCTCATGCTAGCTGTTTATTTTAGACTACGGAGAAATGTATATGCCCACGTATATGTCAGAATTATAATATTTCAGCGATTTTAGAAGTCTTTCCTTCGGGACACTAGATGAACGCTTGACGCACGCCCCCCAAAATAGGATTGATTCTGTCGTCTAACCGCGAGGCGCCACTAGCGCTGGGCCTCGTGTGGACAGTGTGGCCCCGGCCTTATCCTTCAACCCATCCCCCTTTACTCTTAGCCCCTATTTTAGGCGTTTTAGCACTAGGCCTAGTTTTTAGCTTATTCTGACTGTTATTGTTTTAATCATTTCTGTAATAAATCCAAGGATCCTTTTATCTCGTTTTCACTGCTCACCCCTGTGGTGCGACCCTGCGGCCTTGTAATCGGGTCCTAGTCCCTCCACTAGGTGGCGATGTCAGCTTTTAAAATAAAAAAAATCCACTTAATAGGCTACATTTGGACCACAGCTGTCCTACACACTTTCTCTCAGTGTTTGTAAATGTTACTACAGTATCTGTAACCGTCTGTGATGTAATCCATCAAACAAAACCCAAATAATGTTGATATTTCCAAAGGATATACACAAGGATAAAGTGTTGAGCTGATCATGTTTCATAAACTCTTGTCATTTATAGATTTACTAACAGTTGAAAATGCTTTTAGAGGAGACCACAGAGGAGCGGCTCCTTCAGAGGAGCGGCTCCTTCAGAGGAGACCACAGAGGAGCGGCTCCTTCAGAGGAGACCACAGAGGAGCGGCTCCTTTAGAGGAGACCACAGAGGAGCGGCTCCTTTAGAGGAGACCACAGAGGAGCGGCTCCTTCAGAGGAACGGCTCCTTTAGAGGAGACCACAGAGGAGCGGCTCCTTCAGAGGAGACCACAGAGGAGCGGCTCCTTCAGAGGAGACCACAGAGGAGCGGCTCCTTTAGAGGAGACCACAGAGGAGCGGCTCCTTTAGAGGAGACCACAGAGGAGCGGCTCCTTCAGAGGAACGGCTCCTTTAGAGGAGACCACAGAGGAGCGGCTCCTTCAGAGGAGACCACAGAGGAGCGGCTCCTTCAGAGGAGCGGCTCCTTTAGAGGAGACCACAGAGGAGCGGCTCCTTTAGAGGAGACCACAGAGGAGCGGCTCCTTCAGAGGAGACCACAGAGGAGCGGCTCCTTCAGAGAAGCGGCTCCTTCAGAGGAGACTGTAGAGGAGCCTAACATGACCTCTTATAGTATAGTGTTTGCATGTAGGGAAGGCCACGAGCTGTGAACACCTGCCTAACCTTGACACTGGGAGAAATGGTGGGAAAGAGCCAGCTGTTCCCAGCACAAACAGGCACACCTCCAGTCAGACGCTCAGTGTGAGATGAAGATGAAGCTGACTGTGCTGCTCGGCTCTGTGCTGCTCCTGGCTCTCACTGGTAAGTCACCACCAATTACATCTGCTGCTGTTTAGTTATGTCCAAGTTTTAGATTGATGGGAGAGGTCGATCTTTGGGTGAGCCTATATATACTTTTCAAGAAATTAAGGTTTGGCTTCATTCATTCAGTAATTGCACATCGCAAAAATCATTTCAACCCTTAGCCTCACACCAAGTCAAGTGAAAAGAGAATTTTTTTATGACGATGGCGGCAATATTACCCCATTTCAGTTTGAAAGCCCTGGACAAAAAGCCCCAAAATCTGGGAAGATATATTAAGATCATAGTTCATGGATCTGTCCGATATCCGGAAAGTATCCTGGCTCCCGGATCTGATCCTGACATATGCATATAATTTAGCACAGTGGTTAGTGCTCTCGCTTCACAGCTAGAAGGTCCCAGGTTTGATTCCCACCTGAACGGGGCCTTTCTGTGTGGAGTTTGTATGTTCTCCCCGTGTCTGCGTAGGTTTCCTCCGGGTACTCCGGTTACCCCTACCACTAAAAACATGTACAATAGGCCAGGATGAATGATTCTAATTTATCTTTCCGGATCTGAGAATTTAAAATGTCAGTATTTTTTATTTGGCAAAATTTCATGAGATAATCTTTACAGATGTACGAGTAGTGACGTGGAGATATCTAGACAACATAAAGCCTCACTTTATGAGCTTGTTAATGTTACTGAACAGATCCAGTGAGATATGACTATCCGTGACAAATCTGTAAAAAAAAACATACTGGATTCTCACGAGTCTAATCTTGGTATATTTTCAATCATATTTGTAGATACTAGGGGTAACCAGATGACATGGCCTAAAAATTGAAACAGGAGGTGATTGGTGGGGCGCCAGATGCATGTGCACTATCTACCATTAAACAGAGTGATGTGCGTCACAAGTTTCTTCTACTAAGAAGCAATTATTTATCCTTGCATTGGCGGCTTCTAAAGTCGAAAATACACACTTCAAAATAATAAATGATATACCCATTAAAAGAATTACTACGACTATGCTTCAACATACAAGAAAATAACTACATTCTGCCACCCACCGACCGGCCAATCTCTGGATAGACACATTGCAGAATTCGGTCAAAATTTCTTTCAACACCAACCAGTTATACGATCAATTCTGGATCTAAAAAAGCAGATGTCAACAATGCCCCAGCACCTTTTCCTTCTTCCAAAGTGACGTCAAATTATTTTTAAAATCACTAGTAGGCTACGTATGCATCATTATTTCTGTGCAATTCCCTTGTACTCAAGCGGACTATGAACTTTTTATCCACCTACAAACTCAACACATTTTTGTTTTGTTTTATTTAATTGTACAGGTTTGCACTAGTGATCCCTTTCTTATTGCTTAATACACAATGATGTCATGTTTAAGACTAAATACAAAATTAAATCAATCAATCAATTAAACGTACCACAGACACACACGCTCTGTGCGAATGTGTATGGGCACATGTTTTTTCGATTTAATCATAATAATGCCTTACACTTGTTCAGATTCATTTTATTGGCCGTGTGCAGAGAGCTGTGCGATATGTCAAACACAATATAAAAACAGAACAAACAAACAAGGCCACATTAAAAGCTTAAGGGTAAAATACTGTACAATAAAAGTCCATGAAAATAAATAGAAGTGCCTTGTTTTAAAGTGATCGCAGCCTGAGGAAAGAAACTGTTAAGACGGCGATCAGTAGAACATATGATGGCTTGTAAAGTGTATTGCACTTTACAAGCCTGTGTTAGCAAGTTTCTCAAAGCGCCACACTGGTCACAAACGGTCTCCCATCCCCAAGTACTGACCAGGCCCTTCCCTGCTTAGCTTCCAAGATCTGACGTGATCGGGCATAGCAAAGGCGGTATGACCATGTATAATCCAGAATTGCTCCAAAACCTTCTGAGCCAGGCTGTAAAAAGATCTGAGCAGACAGATGAACAATGAACACAAAGCTCTTGACTTTTACATGAACAAAATAAGAGCAACGTTTTTTTAATGGAAGCATCTGTGCGAGGGTCGAGGTGCCGGGGCCGTCTGCACCGGGCTCAGGCTGACGCTCCGCAGCTCGCTCCCTACACTTCTGTGGCTCTCTTGCTTAGGGACCTGGGAACTGATAGTTAAAAACAGCTGCACACACAGACGCCAACACAAGAGAGGATTAGCTGCTAAATGTGTCCCGGTCTCCTCCCGGTCACCCCCCAACCAGTCCAAAACGGTGGCTTATTTCAGACAAATAAACTGGAATTGGAGCGTTGTACCTGTAGTCCTTTCTCATCATAGTTGATGATTTTAAACCATATCATTTGCTCAAATAATATCAGTTATAAGCTGACCCTCTGACCAAGCAAAGCTCTGATCCCCCCCCCCCCCCCCTGCAATCCCAGGCGGCCCCGCTCCAGGTTGGGAACCACTGCTTTTGGCAACAGTTTGTGCTTCCTACTAGGTTTAAAGAAATGATTCAGGATACTGTGAATACTAGCATTGATTGTGTCATGAAAGATGTCCAGCAGTTAAAGGCTTGTTTCCAAGGGTCAAATTGATGATCTGAAGAGAATGGAGAAGAAGACCAATTGTGGTGAAACCTCTGCACTACAAGGTCAAAGAACTTATCCTTGCCAAGGCAAAAACTCACCTCAAAAAGACAATAAGTTTACACTCCCTGGTGGATTTTTGTTGGCCATTTCTCAAAGAAGATGAATGAAAACACCAAATCTTTTTTTTCCGCTCATGGTCAGTGACGTTGTGAAGCCATTTATTGTTTGGAAAAAAAGAAGTGTGAACTCATTTCAAATCACCATAACATAATAAAATACCAAAATGACCCTGATGAAAAGTGTCAAGGAAGATTTTTCTGATGGGGTCAGGAGGAAGAGAGCCGAGCTTTTGCAAGCAATGAAAGAAGAAAATGGAAGCTGTTATTAGCAATGATAAGCCCAGTCAACACCAGCAGACGTCACTGAACAGAGTTTGAACATTTCTGCACCACCTTCAACCTAATAAATTATGAACATATACAAACTATACAAAAATAAGTGATATTGAAGAGATGTTTTAGTCTTCCTCTGAAGTAATAGCCATTTAAGATTGATGATTGTCTTGTGTCTGACCCTTAGGCCTGTGGATCATTGAAGTTCATGAATTACTCAATTACTGATGAGTTTAACCTTCTGTCAGTCACTGATAAAGAAATTAGAGATACTATACTCAGACTAAAAGACAATTTCACCAGGATATGATAATATATAGATAGTTACCTGCTCAAGTCAGTGCACTCATATATTGCTACACCTCTTGTTCATATTCAATCTTTCTCTTGACAAAGGAGTAGTTCCAACTGAATTAACAAAGCAAAAACACCCCTGTTCACAAAGAGGACGATCCTGCAGTATATAACAACTATTATCTTATCTAAAGTGCTGGAAAGGTTAGTCTATTCCAGATTAATTGAATATCTTGATAAAATATATTATATTCTACATTCACACCAGTATAGTTTTTGGAAAAAACATTGTACATAAATGGCTCTTTTGGATCTCTTTCGACACTGTTAACCATACAATTCTTTTAGAAAAGCTTTCATTTAAAACAAGTCACTGCTGTGGTCTACTGACCTAATGCACCGATACCAAACCATCAATTATAATGGGCATAAATCTCCTCTTCTTGCGCTTCAGTGCGGCTTACCCCAAGGTTCTATTTTGGGCCCTTTGGGCCCTTTGTTGTTTTTTTTTTCATAGTGTATATTAATGACCTTCCAAATGATTCCGTCACTCTCAAAAATATTGGTGGCAGATGACACAAGTGTGTTTTGTTCTCATAAAGATAGGGAGGCACAGTAGATCAGCGGTTAGGGCTCGTGCTTCACAACTAGAAGGTCTTAGGTTCGATTCCCACCTGGACGGGGGCCTTTCTGTGTGGAGTTTGAATGTTCTCCCCATGTCTGCATAGGTTTCTTCTGTGTGCTCTGGTTTCCCCTACCACCCAAAACATGTACAATAGGCCAGGATGTTTGAGAGTGTGTTTGAGACTGCGCATGGGGGACAACAGATGGAAATTAGCTCAAGGCTACAATCTGGTGTGGCTTGTTCATTGCATGCACTGTCCCGACTGAATAAACCATACATAAAGATACAAACACGCACATAAACGTGGTTTAAAGCCAATAAATGATCACTTAACATGAAGAAAAAACCAGCTTCATATTTTTTGGGAGACGACCTAAAAGTTTAAACCCTTCTGATTGATGGCATCCCCATTAGGAATGTTAGGTCAGCTCCATTTCTCTGTGTCTTGGTGGATGAATCCCTGACCAAATTAAAAAAAAGCCTTGGCCAATGCTCTCCATCTGAACTGAACTAAACTGTCATAAGTCTTTAAAAACGTGTTGACCTTGCAATATTCCGAAGACAAAAGTAATGTATTGAGTTGGACTGTATGTTGTGTGTCTTCAGCTTTGGCAGTGAAGGACGAGCCTGTCAACAGAGACGAAGGCATACTGGCTCAGCCGCGAGAGGTGAGGCTGCATTTCTAATATGTTTGTTCACTTCACTCTTTTGAAAGGAAACACTTCTGCAGACATGCTTTAGGGACATGCCAGGTTTAAATAGGTCGGTGGCAAAATAAGCTAGCCTTTTGCTTGCAGAGATTTTGTTTTGATCTCAGCAGCGCCCTCTGCTGTTCATTTAGTACCTTCTTAAACGTCCTACACTGGGGTTTTCTTCTTGGATCAACTATACTGTTTCTCTTCTAAAACACTTGTGAATTTGATCTGTCCTAAACTTCCAAAGTCTGTCTGCTCAAGAGCTCAAAACACTCTGATAATGTCAGCAAAGCCGTCACCCCGCACACATTAAGAGACCTCTATAGACCAGCTGCCCCAAACCCCTTCTCCATTCAGGCAATAAAGTCATTTATAATTATTGTAATTGTCAAAATAAGATCATTTAATCCATATACATCGAAATGCCTTTATTAAAGCTCTTGTCTGAAAGCCTATTAGTTCAGCACCGACTTTTCCGGAGGGCGCCTGAACGCACCATCACGTGAACTACGCATGGACAGTGAATGCAGCTAGCGCACTGCTCAGTTCGTGCTCAGGGATGAGAGCACAGGAAAGGACCTCTTTTCTCTTTACTTCTGTGTGCGTTTATGAACCCCAGGTGAGTTTTTGGTGCTTGCTGTAGCACATTTGGGGAGCTCGGTGGTGAGAATGTTTGGTGTTTCTGTTGTTTGTGCAAGCTGATGTGTATTGTTGATGCGTGACCAATTAACCGCTTTACACGAGGCTGCGCCATATTCTTTGGAGTAATGCGTCCCATGTTAAATAATTAGCCCTTTAAATGTGTTCTGATTACCTTGTAGCGTTTAAGTTGCCTACTACTGTGGTAGAGTGCTGTAACTTATAATTTCTGTACTGTTACTACTGTACTGTACAGGCATAGTTAAGTTATTAATGTATATTATTTGATTACCATTCTTTAATTACGTTATCTCTCTTTGTGTTCCTTTTGTATTCAGACCACACATACACACGCCCATGTGAGTGGAAACCTGTATACTCCCTGCTGGTATAAATAAAGCTGAAGAAAGATTCTCTGACCGGAGTCGTCTGTAGTGCTCCAACCCTAACCACTAGTCCAAACTTTACATGGTCCTTCGAGCCGGATTAGGGTTTCCCCAACACTATGGAGTCAGCAACAAACTGTCAGCAGTCGGAGTCGTCGGATCGACCTAAGAGGGACCCCCGTCCACCTGCACACTTGTCCCAGTACGAAGTCACTCTTCTACCCTCTCAACAGCCTGCGGCTCAAGCGTCCTCTATCCCTGTAGGACCCCCAGACCAGGCTCAGTCAACCAGAGCTAGGAGTGTGACAAGTGTCCGGTCAGCTGCACATTCACGAAGGTCCTCTCAGGCATCTTATGGTCTCCCTATGTTTCGAAGTACGTCTGACATACAGGCAGCTGTGTTAGAGGAGGAAATCAAAGGATTGGAGCTCGCCGACCTACAAGAGGAAATAGAAGAGGAGAGGAAAGCTGACCTAGAGGCTGCAGCATTGGATGCACAAGCCAGAGAAGGACAGCGGCTACAAGAGGAAGCACATCTGGCTAAAGAGAGAATAGCTAGAGAAATGGGAAGACGCAGGCGCTTGAAGAAGCTCGAGAAGGAGATGCGCATTGCCAGTCTCGTGAAGACCCACTTATCAGAGATGGACGATGATGCCTTGTCTACTTCGTCAGCTCCCGCTACGTTCTCCAAGCTACCTCCGTTATCAGGCTTTGTTCAACAGCCACCTCTAGTGCCATTGGTCCTCACCCAGCATCCAACGGTGCAACAGCCGCACCCAGCGCCAGGTCAGGTACCACCTCTCTCCACTGTTCCTGCACAGATATTAGCACCACCAGCTAATCCCGTCATGAGTGCCCAGCCCAGTGTTCCTGTCATCGCCGCACCTACTTCATCAGTGCCCGTCCTCCCCACGGTAACTACTCAGGCAGTTGGAGCGCCAACAACAATGAGGTCTGCTGCTACAACTAGTCTCCCGTCTCGGTACCTAGGAGTACCAGCTGCAACACCAGTCCCTGTGGCACCACTTTGGACCTACCCAGGGATGGAGACCCTGATTGCCACGTCTTACGGCATTCCCAAACCGACGCTCCCCTTTTTCGAGAGTGGTAGAGAAAGCGATTTCGCACTTCTGAAGATGGCGCTTGACAATTTGATGAACAGTCACCCCCATCTCAGCGAGCACTATAAATATCAAGTTCTCCTGAGTCAGCTCAAGCTCCAAAGCGCTCTACAGTTGGCCAAATCATACATGTATGACCCCGCACCATACACAGCTGCATTGGGAGCTCTACAAGACAAATATGGCCAGCCAAGACAACTGGTCCAAAGTGAACTAGGAGCAATACTCAACGCACCAGCCCTCAAATCGGGAGACACTGAGGCATTCGACTCATTTGCTCTCTCGGTCCAGTCGCTTGTCGGAATGCTGCGCACTTTAGAGGGACCTGTTGGATACGAGCTCAAGTGTGGTTCCCATGTCGACCGGCTCTTAAGCAAGATGTCTCCTTCCCACAGAGATGGATTTGTGGAATATTGTCTTGTTCGCGGCATCCTGCAACCAGGTTCAGAGCTAACCTACTCACTGCCGGACCTGGCTGCGTGGCTCCAGATGAAGGCTCAAGCTAAGCGCCTCGCCAGTCGAGCTACTCTTCTCTACAACTCTACCTGGCCTTCCCCTCCAAAGAGAGACCAACGTAGCTCAAAGCCCAAAGATAAGACGGCGTCAGTCTTCCTTTGCTCAGGGGAGACAGCCGACAAGGAGATCTCTCAGCCAAAGTCCCAAGCCTTCAAGCCCAGTCCTTACTGCCCGTTCTGTAACAATAAGGAGCACTATCTTAACTCATGCCCCGACTTCAAGAAACTGTCTACTAATGAGATTAAGAAGTGGATCCAGGAGGGTAGCAGATGTTGGAAATGCGGCCGTGGACACAAAGCTACAGCCTGCACGCTTAAACGGCCGTGTAGGACGTGCAAAGAAAAGCACCTTACAGTCTTGCATGACGCCATCCAAGATTCATCGCAGAAAGTGCTGATGGTCAGAAATCCGAAGCCCACTGTCTACATTGAACTGCCCAGAAGCCCTCAGAGAGTGTTGCTGAAAGTTGTCAAAGTGCTTCTGCATCATGGAGATCGCGCCTTAGAGACATTTGCAGTGCTCGACGATGGTTCGGAGAGAACAATTATCCTCCCACAAGCTGTCGAGCAATTACAACTCTCTCAACATCCAGAGACACTTCATCTGCGGACAGTCCAGCAAGAGGTTAAAGAGCTGAAAGGTTCCTCAGTCAGCCTGCACGTATCCCCCATCTTCAAACCGAACAAGAGGTTTTTGATTCAACATGCTTTCACCGCAGATAGTCTGAGCTTATCTGAGCACACGTACCCAGTAGCAGCTCTCCAGAAGCGCTATGAGCATCTCAAAGGACTTTCTTTGACGCCTATCAATAGAGCCCAACCTCTACTCCTCATTGGCTCAGATATGCCTCAGCTCCTCACTCCGACACAGCCAGTCAGAGCAGGCCCATCAGGCGGTCCCATAGCCATCTGTACCAGGCTAGGCTGGTCGTTGCAAGGTCCTTCTGACATCCTGCCAGTCTCTTCTCACAAGCCTTCCTGCCTACACATTGCCACTGAGTCTTCATATACTGAACTCCTCAGGAACGTGGAACGCCTTTGGCAAGTTGACACAGTCCCCTATGTCAGTGAGAAAACTGCAATGCGTTCCAAGCAAGACCAGAAAGCGCTCATCCTCCTACAGACAGCCTCTGAACGTGTATCTGTCGACGGCACACAGCGCTACGCTACTCCATTGTTGCGTCGTCAGTCAGCCATCTCACTCTGTTCTCCGCAAGATGCCGTGATGCCCAACCTACGCAGCACTGAACGCCGGTTGGCCAAGGACACAGTTCGAGCAGCCTCATACTGCAAGGAGATGGATAAACTTCTTCAGTCCGGCTATGTCGCTGAGATCTCTACAGAAGAGGCAGCAAAGTCCACAGAAGCATGGTATGTACCCCATCATATGGTGCACCACAATGGAAAGGACAGAGTAGTCTTCAACTGTTCCTTCTCCTTCAATGGCCTGTCCCTGAATGACCAGCTCCTACCGGGACCAACGCTCGGTCCGACTATGATTGGAGTCCTGATGCGGTTTCGATGTCACGCTGTAGCCATCAGTGGAGATATTAAGTCGATGTTCCACCAGATCCGCTTGCTGCCCAGTGATAAACCACTCTTACGCTTCCTGTGGCGGGACATGCAGAAGACATCTGAACCACGCATATTCCAATGGGAGGTGTTACCATTCGGAACGACGTGCAGTCCCTGTTGCGCCATCTTTGCTCTGCAGCAACATGTCAGGGACCATGAACCGCCAGACTCTCCACTCATGCACGTGATCGAGCACTCGTTCTACGTCGACAATTGCCTTCACAGTGTGAGTAAAGCCGAAGAGGCCAAGGCTCTGGTCGACGACCTACGAGCACTTCTGAGCAAGGGAGGTTTCGAAATCCGGCAATGGGCTAGTAACGTGCCTGAAGTTGTCGCACACCTACCTCCTGAAGCACGGTCGGCTAGTAGTGAGCTATGGCTATCAAAGGCCAGTGACAACCTCCAAGAGCCCACGCTTGGACTTTGCTGGGATTGTTTGAACGACACCCTGAGTTACAAGCATCGTCATAACCAGTCTTCGACCGCCACCCTTCGTAACGTCTACAGTGTCCTTGCCAAGCTTTTTGACCCATTGGGTTACATTGCGCCATTCACCACAAGATGTAAAGTGCTTGTTCAGGACTTGTGGAAAGCAAACATTGGCTGGGACGACAAGATCCAACCCGCTGATCTGCTGGAGAAATGGTTGAGTTGGGTGCAGGAAATTCCCACTCTGCAACATCTCAAGCTGCCCCGTCCCTATGCACCAGCCACATCCGATACTGTTAATGCAACACGTCGCATCCATCTTCTGTGATGCCTCGGAGCGCGCCTATGGATCTGTAGCCTACATGCAGACGACAGATGAGGGTCAACAGGTCTATGTCTCCTTCGTGTTTGCCAGATCGAGAGTCGCACCCCGCAAACAGTTATCAATACCGCGCCTTGAGCTTAGTGCTGCGCTTACAGGTGCACAGCTGGCCAGAGTGATTGAGACAGAGCTCGCAGTAAAACCTGAGCACATCACTCTGTGGTCAGACTCCACAACCGTGCTGCACTGGATCAAATCAGAATCCTGCCGTTACAAAGTGTTCGTGGGAACACGCGTAGCAGAAATCCAGAACCTGACCAACCCTGTTCAATGGCGGTATGTTGACACACTAAGTAATCCAGCAGATGATATAACCCGCGGACTCACTCTGCAGGAGATGGTACAGAATCATCGCTGGAACAAAGGTCCACATTTCCTCCGTTTGTCCGAAGGAGAGTGGCCTACTATGCCATCATCTGCGGCAGAACCAGACACCACAGAGTTAAAGAAGTCTGCCTTCGTGGGAACTGTTTCCAACATCCTCCCCACACAACTTCCTGACCCCAGTAAGTTCTCCACTTGGAAAGAGCTTCTTCAGGAAACCGCTAGCTCTCTTCATGGGGCGGCTGATGCCAATATAACAGCACCCTGTCCATCTGCCGATTTTCTGCAAGCAGAGAAGCTCATTTTACAAAGGGCTCAAGAGGACCTATTTGCTGAAGAACTGAGGGCCCTCAAAGCTGGACGTACTTTGCCTTCAAACAGTCGTCTTGCATCTTTGTCACCAGAATACGATGGAGCCACAGAGCTACTCAGAGTCGGTGGCAGGTTGAGGCATGCTGAAGGACTAGATCTGGATACCATCCACCCAATTATATTGGACCCAAGCCATCACGTGACGAAGCTTATCATCAAGGATGCTGATGAGTCACTACTGCACCCAGGGCCAGAACGAGTTCTTGCCGAGCTCAGACGCAGGTTTTGGATCATCCGCGGTAGAGAGGCCATTCGGAAGCATCAGCATTCATGCCTGGAGTGCCAACGTTGGAGGGCAAAACCTGACGTGCCAAAAATGGCCGATTACCCACCAGCTCGATTGCGACTCCATAAGCCACCTTTCTATTCTACCGGAGTTGATTGCTTTGGACCTTTCCAAGTGAGGATCGGTCGCCGCACTGAGAAAAGGTGGGGCATTGTTTACAAATGCATGACAACTCGATCGGTGCATCTGGATCTGTTGGAGAGCCTTGATACAGACGCTTTCCTACTGTCACTGAGAAGATTCATCTCTCGACGTGGCAAACCGTTCGAGCTGCTCATGGACAATGGTACCAACTTTGTCGGCGGAGAGAGAGAGTTGCGTGAAGCTGCCGCTACAATGGCACCTCAGTGGAGAGAGCAGCTCGCTAAACAGCAGATATCTTTCCGATTCAATCCCCCAAGTGCACCGCATTTTGGTGGCACATGGGAGAGAGAAGTGAAATCTATCAAGACTGCACTTCGCGTCGTCCTTAAAGACCAGACTGTTCCCGAACCTGTCCTGATGACAACCCTAGTGGAGGTCGAAGGTATAATGAATGCAAAACCCCTAGGCTACTTGTCATCAGATGCTTCGGACCCAGACCCGGTCACCCCTAATCTCCTTCTCATGGGCCGTCACGACTCGTCGCTTCCTCAAGCCCTTTACGACCCTAGGGACCTCGGGAGAAGACGTTGGAGGCATAGCCAAGCCATCGCCGATCGCTTCTGGTCATCCTTCATTAGTCACTACCTTCTAGGATTGCAAGAGCGCAGTAAGTGGAGGAAAGACGGTAAGGCACTCTCCATAGGCGACGTTGTCTTAATCGTGGATCCTCAGCACCCCCGAGCGTCATGGCCCGTAGGACGGATTACCCAGACTCATCCTGGAGCAGACGGACGCGTACGGACTGCCAGCGTGCAGGTGAAGGACCGTATCTACGTTCGTCCAGTCGCCCGGCTCATCCTGCTCCCGGCTCTTGAGGACAAGGATGAAGAAGAGGTCACTAACTAGACTTTCTCCTACTCTTTCAACTGCCATGCGGACAGTTGGGGGCGGCCTTGTCTGAAAGCCTATTAGTTCAGCACCGACTTTTCCGGAGGGCGCCTGAACGCACCATCACGTGAACTACGCATGGACAGTGAATGCAGCTAGCGCACTGCTCAGTTCGTGCTCAGGGATGAGAGCACAGGAAAGGACCTCTTTTCTCTTTACTTCTGTGTGCGTTTATGAACCCCAGGTGAGTTTTTGGTGCTTGCTGTAGCACATTTGGGGAGCTCGGTGGTGAGAATGTTTGGTGTTTCTGTTGTTTGTGCAAGCTGATGTGTATTGTTGATGCGTGACCAATTAACCGCTTTACACGAGGCTGCGCCATATTCTTTGGAGTAATGCGTCCCATGTTAAATAATTAGCCCTTTAAATGTGTTCTGATTACCTTGTAGCGTTTAAGTTGCCTACTACTGTGGTAGAGTGCTGTAACTTATAATTTCTGTACTGTTACTACTGTACTGTACAGGCATAGTTAAGTTATTAATGTATATTATTTGATTACCATTCTTTAATTACGTTATCTCTCTTTGTGTTCCTTTTGTATTCAGACCACACATACACACGCCCATGTGAGTGGAAACCTGTATACTCCCTGCTGGTATAAATAAAGCTGAAGAAAGATTCTCTGACCGGAGTCGTCTGTAGTGCTCCAACCCTAACCACTAGTCCAAACTTTACAGCTCTATCTAGTGTTGACCTCTGGTGACCCCAAGATTAGGAATCACTCATTTAGACCAGAGGTGCCATCTCTTTTTGGTCTGCAAGCTTTGCATATTGTAAATAACATTTGTGGGGTCAGATGCAACCCCACAGTATGTTCTTGAATATTAAGAACATACTTAATATTCCTGAGAACATACTTAGTATTAGGGATGGGAATTGATAAGATTTTATTGACATAAATGCCATCAATAATTTTACCTATCGATTCGATTCTTTATCGAATCTCTTATCGATGCCTGACTTGTCTGTGTGTTGGGGAAAAGCAAGGAATGGATGTGCTTTCGATAAACTCTATCAAAAAAGACACATTGTCTAATTTCCCAAGAAAAAATATTCTTAATTAAGCAAGTTTCCAAATATACTGTAACTCCTGCTGGCATCCTCTAATATATAATAATAACATTTGTACTTTTCAACAAGTGTCTCTAACTTGTAACAGACTGATGCTGTTTTGTAACACCTAAACAACAGGACTCGGTCTCAGCCCAAACCCGACAGATTTTCATCTATTTCTGCTTCATCCGACTCTACATTCTGCTTCCCCCTGTCCGTGTGAACGACTTCTGCTGCAGCCCGTTAGCCAGAGCTGTGAGAGATCAGCCGATCCGCTCATATAGCGCACTCATAGTGGGGACGGGCAGAGATAGACCCGCTCACAGTGCGCTCAGGGTGGGGACAGAGGTAGACCCGCTCACAATGCGCTCAGGGTGAGGACAGAGGTAGACCCGCTCACAGTGAGGTTAGGGCGGGGACAGAGGTAGACCCGCTCACAGTGCGCTCAGGGTGGGGACAAAGGTAGACCCGCTCACAGTGCGGTCAGGGCGAGGACGGGCAGAGGTAGACCCGCTCACAGTGCACTCGGGGCGGGGACAGAGGTAGACCCGCTCACAGTGCACTCAGGGCGGGGACAGAGGTAGACCCGCTCACAGTGCGCTCAGGGCGAGGACGGGCAGAGGTAGACCCGCTCACAGTGCACTCAGGGCGAGGCACTGAACCCCGTGTGTCACGTCAATAGCGACGTATTGAAAGTTTGGAGAGAAACTGCAATACAGCGCAAATAAACGGAGTGTTCGCAGAAGCAAAGTGAAAACGTAGAACTGACGTTTATAACAATGGACTGTTTTAATTGACGACACTCCGTTGTCTCTCGTGAACCACAAAACGGAGGAGAAGGGCTTAGCGGAGGCTAAGGGGTAGAATTGAGATTGGGCCGATGTTTCCCTGCTTACTTCAAAGCAGCGTCAACAGACTTGGAGAACTACATCATTACGCACGTGCCTCTAGCTCCACGGCGCAAAAACAGTGTTTTCAGAGCGGGAACATCGATAAGAGGGATCCATAATGAAGTAGACGTAGTATACTAAGTATACTACTTAGTATACTTAAGGGGTTAGGTGCCTACACACCTAACCCCTTAAGTATACTAACTATACTACTTAGTATACTTAAGGGGTTAGGTGCCTACACACCTAACATGACGAATCGCGCCGTCACTTCTATTTGGTCGCTTGAAAGGCTTCCAATCAGACATTTGCATGTGTTCCCTTCAGGCAGAGCCACTGCTGTAAAAAAACAAAATAAAACTCTACTCTTTTGCTGCTAAGCACTAAGATGTGAAAGACAATAGTTTCTTGATTCTTTGCTTGTGCTTTGGTGACAGTGGAACAGTTTTACTATCCAATCTTTCTATGACACTCTGACATGCCGTGCTCACACCGCTCTTCCACACCTGCTGCGGGATCAGCGTTAGGTGTGTAGTCTGTGTCACTAATTTAGACGTCTGTGTTGTGGCCTCATAATCGGAAGGTTAGCTCGGACTCCTCCGACTGTGAGTCACTGGCTGGTTGCAGTTGGACAGTCTGTTGGCAGCCATGTTTCTGTTAGTTTGCTCTGCAAAAGCACAGACCATGCTCCGCACTGTACTGATCCTGTTCTGTTTTAGCCCTCATGTGGCAGGTTTGAGGGCAGCGGCTGCACCAAAGAGTATGACCCTGTGTGTGGCTCTGACGGACAGACGTACAGTACTGAGTGTCTGCTCTGCCAATACAACAGGTGGGTTACTGCCATTCAGTCACGTGCTATTTGGTTGGTAGGTAAATATGATTGCGATGGGATATACAGTACACTATGTTGCCAAAAGTATTCTCCTGCCTTGACTCACATGAACCTTTTTTAATCCATCGGGTTGAATGTTAACTTTAGTCCACCCTTTGTTGCTATACCAGTTTCAACTCTGCTGGGAAGGCTGTCCACAAGATTTAGGAGTGTGTTTATGGGTATTTTTTACTGTTCTTACTGAAGCACATTTATGAGATCACACACTAATCTCGGACGAAAAGGTCTGGCTCTGTCTGTGTTCTCATTCATCCAAAAAGGTGTTCAATGGGGTTGAGGTCAGGACTCTGTGCAGGCCAATCTGGTTCATCTACACAAAACTCTCTCATCTATGTCTTTTATGGACCTTGTTCATGTTGGAGCAGGAAAGTACCATCCCCAAACTGTGCAAAGTTGGGAGCATAGAATTGTCCAAATATCTTAGTGGGCTGAAGCATTCAGACTTAAGGGGCCAAGCCCAGCCCCTGAAAAACAACCCTCCACCATAATCTCCCCTCCACCAAACTTTACACTTGGTACAATGCAGTCAGACAAGTACCGCCCAACCCAGACTGGTCCATCAGAGCCAGATGGAAAGAACATGTGTCCACTGCTGTAGAGTCCAGTACTTTACACAACTGTAATGGGACAACTATCCCTTTCTATGAAGCTCTCGGCTAATGTGGCCAATCTAAAAAACACATGAATTTCGGAGATCTGTAAAAATTAACTCTGCAGAAAGTTGCCAACCTCTATGCGTCTCTGCATCCTTGGCACCATCATTTTACGTGGTCTACCACCTCGTGGCTAAGTTGATGTTCCCAATCGCTTCACAGACAATTGACTTTAGAATATTTACGAGTGAAGAACATTCACGAGTCCTGTTGCTCAGGTGGAGCAACCCATTCTTTCACAGATATTTGCAGAAACAGTGTACATGCCTCTGTGCTTGATTTTGTACAACTGAGGGGCTGTTCCATGGGGGGGCCAATCCTATTCCAGGGGGGAGCAAGTGCCACCCCATGCCCCCCCTCTAGCTCGGCCCCTGGCCCTGAAACCTGAAAGGGTTTGGAACACCTGATTGAGGTTACTTGAATGGGTGTCAATACTTTTGGCCAGATAGTGCTGTTATGGTGATTCTTCCACAACTTGTCGTACATGTCTGACTATACAGTCCTGATCAAAAGTGTAAGAGCTCTTAAAAAATTGTTGATTTTGCATGGTTGGATCATAAGGTTTCAAGTAGAACTTCAAAAAGAAATGGGAGTGACACAAAAAATTGAGTAAAGCTTTTACTGAAAACAATGAGATGGAAATAGGCAGCTGTTTTGTAGCTGATCAAAAGTATAAGACCACATGCCTTCAAAAGGCCAAATCTGTGCAAACATGTAGATTCAGTGTCATTTTCTGTCAGGTATTCACACGATCATGACATCCTGATGGCAAAGGTTGAAAGTCGTCGGGTTGTTGAGCTGCATAAGCAGAGCCTCTCACAGCGAGCCATCGCAGGGGGACGCAGTAAGACAGTCAAGTGGAAGACTCAAAAACATGTCACCAGCACTGAGCCAGAGGATTCAATTGGCTGTCCATCAAGGCACTGGATGATCCTTGGCCCACATTAAGGCTGTTAACCTTCAGAGGCGTCTGCGACTGAAGGGCTTTAAAAGGTGGAAGAAAGTTTTATTCTCTAATGAGAAAAACTTTGACCTTGATGGTGCTGATGGTTTCCAATGTTACTGGCATCACAAGCAGATCAGAGATGTTTTCTACCTGCCACAGAGAGAGGGCGCCATAATGACCTTTAATGGTGCCATTGTCTGAAATAAATGAGTAAAAGAATGAATGAATGAAATGGAACAATGGAACTTTTTGTAAAGTTCTCCAAGGGCCTTACAATTTAGCGACATACATTCTAAAGTTTATACAACACTGAGGTAGGACTGATATGGAGGATCATCATCTCTATGTCAGACTCACCTAATGCGATGGCTGGAACTATTTATCTTAGGTGTCTGATGTCCGCTGGCAGTGAGGGGGTTGCCACTTGAAGCTGGTTTTCCAAGTGTCGGTCCTTTTCTTAGCGGTCACCATGATGCAGCACTTGTCAGACAAGTCAGTCACTGCCACGCAATACGCCATGTGAAATCACATGACCGTGATCTATACTATTCACCTTATTCCAGAAGTTGAATTGTGCCTGCCCCGTCTCTCCTGTTAATTAACTCGGACTGGAGAAGTGTTGACATGTTGGTGCAAATGAACATTGGTCTGGTCTAATGGTCTCGCAGGCCATAACCCCTGTTTTAGGATATTCAAAATGTCTTACTGCGTCCCACCTCAGCAGCGTTGGCGTGCTGCGAGAGGCTCTGCTTATGCAGCTCAACAACCCAAACATGTTCACTAAATGCACATGTTTGCACAGATTTCACTTTTGATGAAACTTTTGATCAGCGGCAAAGCGGCCTATTGCTGTTTAATTGATGTTTTCAGTAAAAGCCTCATTCCTTTTTTTTTGTCTCACACCCATTTTTTTCTTGTTGCAAAAAAAGTTTACGGACACTTTTTCAAGTGGCCTTAAACTTTCGATTGGGACTGTATGATCACTTAGAGTAATCACAGTTCAGTGTATCAAATCTAAATCATTTTTTACTAGTGATGAGGCTGTCCTGTTTTGCCTGTTTATATATTTCTGAAATGCACTATAACTATATGTGAAATTGTTTTTATTCTTTTTCAGAAAACATAAGCAAAATGTGAAGGTGGCGAGGCAGGGCCCATGCCTGTGACAGGAGCTGTTTATGTAAGACTGAACCAACAGGATATCTCTGCCTGGATATGAAATAAACCACTGCATGCTCATGTGCACTCCTGTCGTCATTGTCCAACAATGCTATAAGCCGACTATGCAGAATTCAAATCATGGCGCACAGCAGTTTAGAAGCTTCTCTATAAGGCTTACACACTGCAGTCATTAGGCTATTCATTCACACTATTTAAAAGATTGTAGCCACAGCTGCCCTGGGGTAGGTTGGAGTCTAAAGGAAACAGTGCATGGGGCTTTAAATGAGTTTAATTCAGGATCAACTTGACATGAACGTGATATCTCAACCAGACACAGTGGGATCTGAAGTAGGGATGTCCTGATCCGATATTTTGACACTTCCATACACAGGGACATTTTTCATTTAAACAAAAACTGTTTTATAATTGCAGCATTTGAATCCCATTCACCGAACAACAGCAACGCAGGAGATAAAGTTTCAGCTCTATCTGTTTCTAAAGGCCATTCAGGTCTATTGCATTATGTTTAGGACCTGTAAAAGACATAAACACTAGGAGCACATGGCTAATTATTATGCACAAAGGGCTGAACGATTTTTAGAATGGAATGGAAGTTTATTTGTATAGCGCTTTTCACATGACACAAGTCACCCAAAGCGCTTCACATAGTGTCAGAGATTTTGTTCTACATTCACTCCACACACAGTGGTGATGTGTGTTTAGCTACAGTTTCCCCTAAGGTAGACTGACAGAAGCTCAACTGCACACATCTGGGCCAACGGTCCCTCTGACCACCACCATTTATTCACTCACACACATCATTCCTCCTGGCCTATAGAGTTCGGGAAAATCCACAGTTACCACGGAGATCCGCCATGTTTGCAGCTGTTAGCAAACATTTTCCATAGACTAACATTAGCTAAAAACAGTATAAAAAGTGGAGAAAAAAAGCTGTGGAACAACTCCGTTAGCTGCTGAGTTACTGCTGGTAAATACAGTCAGGGCCATAAATATTAGGACATCGACTCAATTCGTATGTTTTTGGCTAAAAAAAACCCCACCACACTCGATTTGTAATGAAACAACAATGGTGTGCGTAAACTGGGGCTATTTACATCCAAATCGGATGAATGGTGTAGGAATTACAACGGTGTGCGCCTCCCACTCTTTAAGGGACCAAAAGTAAAGGGACAAATCCATCCATCCATTTTCTTCCGCTTTATCCAGGGCTGGGTTGCGGGGCAGCAGTCTCAGCAGAGATGCCCAGACTTCCCGATCCACACACACCTCTTCCAGCTGTTCTGGGGGGACCCCGAGGTGACACCAGGCCAGCTCGGAGACATAGTCCCACCAGCGTGTCCTGGGCCTTCCACGAGGCCTCCTCCCAATAGGACATGCCTGGAGCACCTCCCGAGGGAGGCGACCAGGAGGCATTCGGAACAGATGTCCTAGCCACCTCAGCTGGCTCCTTTCGACGTGGAGGAGTAGCGGCTCGAGTCCGAGCTCCTCCCGGGTAACTGAGCTCCTCACCCGATCTCGGAGGGTGTGCCCAGCCACCCTGCGAAGGAAACTCATTTCGGCCGCTTGTATTCGCGATCTTGTCCTTTCGGTCATTACCCAAATCTCATGACCATAGGTGAGGGTGGGAACGTAGATCGATCGGTAAATCGAGAGCTTTGCCGCTTGACTCAGCTCCCTCTTCACCACAACGGTCCGATACAGCGACCGCATCACTGCTGACGCCGCACCGATCCGTCTACCGATCTCACGCTCCATCCGTCCCTCACTCGTGAACAGGACCCCGAGATACTTGAACTCCTCCACTTGGGGCAAGGACTCCCCACCGACCTGAAGCGGGGAAGCCACCTTTTTCCGGTGGAGAACCATGGCCTCAGATTTGGAGGTGCTGATCCTCATCCCGGCCACTTCACACTCGGCTGCAAACCGCCCCCGTGCGCGCTGGAGGTCCTGATTTGATGAAGCCAACAGAACAACATCTGCAAACAGCAGAGATGAGATCCTGAGGTTCTGAGGCTCTACTGTAAATGTCTTCAGTTCTTGCTTGTTCTTGGGACATTTTCCCTTCAGTTTGGTCTTCAGCAAGTGAAATGCAGCTCAATTGGATTCATGTGAGGTGATTGACTTGGCTATTGAATAACATTTCACTTTTTTGTCTTAAAAAGCTCTTTGGTGGCTTTGGCAGTAGCTTTGGGTCATTGTCCATCTGCACTGTGAAGTGGCGTCCAAGCATTTGGCTGAATATGAGCCGGAAGCACTTCAGAATTCATCCTGCTGCTTTTGGCAACAGTCACATCATCAATAAATACAAGGGAACCAGTTCCATTGGCCCAGACAAGCCCATGCCATGATGCTGCACCACCATGTTTCACTGATGAGGTAGATGTTTCTTTCTCCATACTTTTCTCTTCGAATCACTCTGGTACAAGTTGATCTTTGTCTCATCTGTCCTAAGATGCTGTTTCAGAACTATAAAGGCTTTTTACATGTTTTTTGGCAAACTCTAATCACCCTCCTGTTTTTAAGGGCTCACCAGTGGTTTACACCTCGTGGTTTATGTTCCGTATTCTCTCGTGAAGTCTTCTCTTGATTGTTGACTTTGACACACATACACCCACCTCCTTGAGAGTGTTTTTGATCTGATCTATTGTTATGAAGAGGTGTTCTTCACCAGGAAGAGAATTCTTCAGTCATCCACCACATTTGTCATCTGTGGTCTTCTGGGTCTTTTGGTGTTGTTGAGCTCACCGGTGTGTTCTTTCTTTTTAATAAATGTTCCAAACCTAGCGACGCCTAATATATTTGCTATCTCTCTGATGGGTTTGTTTACATTTTTCAGCCTAAAAATGGCTGGCTTCACTGATAGTGATAGCTCTTTGGATCTCATATTGATAATTAACAGCAACAGAATCCAAATGCAAATATCACACTTGAAATGAACTCTGGACGTCTCATCTGTTCCTTATGAATGGGATAATGAGGGAAGGGCAAACACCAGGCCATGGAACAGCTGAGCAGCCACTTGTCCCCTTACTTTTGGTCCCTTAAAGTGGGAGGCACACATACAGACGCTTGTAATTCCTACACCGTTCATCTGATCTGGATGTAAATTAAAGCTGTTGTTTCATTTGAAATCGATTGTGGTGGTTTATAGAGCCAAAAACATAAGAATTCAGTCGATGTCCCAATATTTAGTAGTCTTATTTATTTATTGGTTTATTTAGTCGGGACAGTGCATGTTAATGAACATACATGGGTCTCATGCATGTAAACAAGCCACACCGGATTGTAGCCTTCTAGCAAGAGTTTTCCAAAACGGAGCAACTCCCTGAACAACCCGTGCTCTGGAGGGGTCGCCCCCCAACGTCCCTCGTCTATGCACAGGCCATTTGAAGTCTCTCATCTCCTGTCTCCCTCGCTACTTCTGAATATAATACAAAACTATACAGAGGAACACCTAACATAGGCCTCTGCGTCTCATATATAAATATCTGCCTCGGAGTCGGCTATGCAGGATCATTACACGCTTATATTTAGCCCAAAAACACACAGGCACGGACGCCCTGCACACAGGCATCAACTTCACCCTCCGCTCTGAGCTACTATAGAACACATCTTACAACGCTGGGTTTCAAGTTCAACAGCATGAAATGTATGAGCTTTTTATGCAATAAAGTGATTGAGTAACTATCCGCCCTTCTGTTTTTTTTTGACAAATCGCACCCTATATATATATATATATATATATACATATATATATATATAAACAAATCTTTTTCAATGAACTTGTTTTGCAGACAAGCTTTGCCCTCCTCCTTCAGTGCCTCTGAGGCCCACCAGGGGGCCCCGGACACCACTTTGGGAACCACTGTTCATATCATAAAAACATAGACACAATAAAATCCACACAGATCAAACGTTTAAGACCAGTTGAAAAATGGCAAAAAAATCACCTTTTGTATGGTTGGATCTAAACAAGGTTCAAAGTAGAACTCCAATATGCAACAAAACTGAAATGAGAGAGAGAGAGAGAGAGAGAGAGAGAGAGAGAGAGAGAGAGAGAGAGAGAGAGAGAGAGAGAGAGAGAGAGAGAGGTCTTTATTGTCTGTCCCAATAGAGGCAGAAATTCATATTTGACACAGTTTAAAGGGCATTCAGTCATCCATCCATCCATCCATTTTCTTCCACTTGTCCGTTGCCGGGTCGTGGGGGCAGCTGTTGGAGCTGCACCAGTCCCTATGGCTCCTCCTGCAGGTGGTGGGTCCACAGAAGGACGGCCTCATGGTTCTAACCGGGCCTGTTGGTCTCTCATAAGGGGCTTCTGAACTGCTCTTTGTCACCTAGGACCTGTTTGCCATGGGAGACCCTACCAGGGACACAAAGCCCCCGACAACAGAGCTCCAGGATCATTCAGGCTCAAACCCTCCACCACGTTAAGGGGGCGGTTCCAGGAGGGGGCATTCAATCATAAAAAAATAAAAAAAGCAAACAAACAAGCAATTTACACACAATGCAAATACATAGGCTGCTGTACTAATGTTGATGCTGCTTGTTCATGGTCATTATTGCAGATAGGATGAATGATTTTTTTGAGTGAGTGTTTTTATTTGCTAGTGGGACGTTGCAACTTCTGCCTGAGGGGAACAGTTGGAATTGTGAATGCAGAGGATGGCCCGGGGTTGCCAGTGAAAATGGATTTGATGAATGACCTGCAGACAACTGTTAAAATGTCTTTGTTCACGTTAAAGCTCCTAAGCTTCCTGAGCAGGTGAAGTCTTTGCTGGACCTTCTTGTAGATGGCATCCCGGTGCTGGGCAAACGACAGGCAGGTGTCGGTCTCTGTGCCCAGATATTTAAATGAGGACACCTGGTTCACCAGTTCATTGATCCTGAGAGACTCAAAGAGGGGTGATGGTACCTCTCTGTTCCCCGTGCTCCTTAGTTTTAGCATTATTCAGCTCCAGACCGGGTCGCTGACTGTCTGTCGGCACCTGGTCAGTTGCTCGGGGTTCTCCACTCACACCGCCATGTCCTCCGCATATTCAAAAAGGCTCATTCCTCGAGTGTTGCACAAGATGTTGTGTGTGTACTCGGAAAAGAGAATATAGGCGATAAAACACAGCCTTGTGGAAGACCGGTCTTAAAAAGTCGTGTGGACGATTTAAAACCATTAAAAAGTGCCCGTTGAGGTCTGTTCGTTAAAAAGTTGTAAATCCACAAACGCAGTGGGGGATGGAGCAGCAGGGTTCCTGTGGGAACTGTATCAAAAGCCGATGAGAGGTCCATGAATAAAATCTGTGTGTGGCGTGGAGCAGTCTATTTTGCAGCGGAGCAAACGTTTAGGACCACATGCCTTTAAAGATTCAGTGTCATTTTCTGTCATTTCCATGAACAGCCGTCTCTTCACGTAAATGACGTTGGTTAGGCGGTGTTGAGTGAATGTAATTTGATTGATCTTTTCCCTCTGTCTTACTTACGCTACTTATTAATTCATGCTATTACGGATTTGTAGGCTATTTATCTCAGGTCAGGCCGTACATTATGCGCGTGTCGCTCGAGGATCGCTCCTGTGTCGCTCCGGTGTCGCTCCGGTGTCGCGGCGTGTGCAGTGCGGTGTAGTGACAGCGGAGCGTGCGTCGGGAGGGAGGGAGGCGGTGAGGTGCTGATGCTTAGAGCCAGATGTGCTTCTGTCATCACCGCACCTGGAGCAGGCAGACCCAGCTGCGTCCTGCCGCTGTGCCGCTGAGCCAGGACCACTCCGAGGACACATTCTGACACAAACAAACAGGTGCCGCGGTCCCGCACCGGCCTATCACCGCGTACGCACGGACACGACGGCTCAGCGGATCAATCCATTCGTGAACCTGTTAGCATCCAGCTAATCGAAGGGTGCTGCATCCAACAACGACCTTTATCGCAGCGCGCGTCTGTCAGCGGGCCGCCTGGACGGACGGGGCCCGCGGGACCATGTGGAAACCCCGGAGTCGCTTTTAAGAGCGGATTCCTCCAGGCTCCGCTCGTAGGAGACGGGGGCACCGGGAGATGTGTTTGAGGAAAAGCGGAGAGGCTAGCTGAAGCTAGCGGGCTAGCTTCACGGATCAGAGCAGCATCTGCCTTTTCCCGGTCTAAGATGTTTTCACACGAAGACAATGGAATGTATGAGTAGCTAGGGGGACGAGTATCGATGGAGTCCTTTCTACAGATAGCCCCGCACTCCCTGGCTATAGTGTTGAGCAGAAACGGCTGTGAGGGGGGTGTGGGGACCAGTCGAGTGTCTGAGAGCGAGGAGCTGCCCAGACATCACACTGGATACGAGATCTTCGCCGATTTCAAAGCGGAGAACGCGCAGCAGCGTGTGTGGAACCAGCGCATCACCGAGGCCGTCTCCGAGACCTTCTTCCTGGGATGGATAGACGAGCATGTGCTGCTGATCCAGGGGAAGGAGGACCACCTGGAGGTCCTGAGGGAGGGCTGGATGCGGAGGTCCCTCAACCCCCCGCGGGGATTCACCATCAAGTACCTGGGTAAGGCCTGCGCCTCCGCCGCCGCCGCTGCTGCTGCACGCACTCGAGCCGGATAGTGTTGGCTCAGGTGATGTTTCAAAGCAAACTAGTAATCCCCGGGTTTAACGGGCATTAGTCCGGTTATACTCATCCTCAGTCCGGCATGCAGCCTGCTTCCAAACCCTCCGTAGGCCTAGTTATCAGTTAGGCCTGATTGAATAGTCATGTTCTGTCTTGGAAAAGGTCTACACAAGTTAATAGAACAAATCAAGCAAATACAGGCCAAGAGAATTTCTGTCAGTGTCAATACACAATCGGTCTGATCCTAAAGCAAACCGACACGATCCATGGGTTAAACTGTCTGTCAGGTGCGTTCCCCTGTAAGTATTTGAATGTTCTGTGTTCATGCCAAGCCCATTCTTTTATGTCCTGGTTCTGCAAAACAGTCTATTTTCATCAGCGGTCTGTACTAGGGCCGCAGCTAACGGTTATTTTGTAATCGATTATTCTCTCCGATTAATCGCCTGGTGAATGGTGTAGGGAAATTGTGTTTTTTTCATATATTTGTTTTTTAAACAGCCATGATGGAGTAAACTGAAAGTGAATGTTTGTTGGAGGCTCTTGGCGCTAATTCCGCTTTCTGATTGGATGAGACACAGACAGATATTCATTAAATTTACGATGTACAAAACACGACAGACCCCAACTATAAAAAACAAATGAGGTTTTCATCAAAAATATTAAATTTTCATGTCATTTTTGCTCCATTTGAGTCTGTGTGAACCAGAAGTCGATTAACTGTTTAGTGGTGTCAGCCCCAGCTGTAACTAAACCGTTGAATTATCTGTTACGTTCTAGTTTAAACCTATAAGTCGGCGGTAGACCACACACTCTGGTACAAAGATCATTTGGAACTGAAAATGACGTGTACATGTAACATGACAAACCTAGTCCTCTCAACTCTGACCGGGATTTTAGTCCTTTCCCTGTCATTCTTTGGTAACAACCTGAGGAATCTATTCATGTAAATGAATCCTGAATCAGAGTCCTGACCAGAACCAGGAAATACCACCATATTAGTCCAGTGCTCCGGTCTCTGCACTGGCTTCCTGTCACTCAGAGAATAGAATTTAAAACAGCTCTGCTTGTGTACAAGTCTTTTCATGGTTTAGCACCAAAGTCCATCTCTGACATGTTAGAGCCGTATGAACCATCTCGGGCCCTGAGAACTTCAGGGAGGGGTCTCCTGGTGGTCCCCAGAGTCAGGACTAAACACGGTGAGGCTGCGTTTCAGTTTCATGCAGCTAAAATCTGGAACAGTCTTCATGAGGATGTGAGACAGGCCTCAACTCTGACAATGTTCAAATCCAGGCTGAAAACAGCTCTTTTTACCCGAGCAGATGAAAACTGAAAGTATTTTATCTGCACTCGTGCCTTTTACTGTAATTGATTAATTTTATGTTGATGTTTTAATGATTGATTTGATCTGTTTTCTTGTAATTTTATGCAACTGTAAAAGCACTTTGAATTGCCTTGTGTATGAATTGTGCTCTACAAATAAACTTGCCTTGCCTTGCCTAAATAAAACCAAACCATAATGACGTTTTTTTAAATTATATGACGTGTAAAAGTGTAAAATGATCAAAGTCACATACTTGTGACATAAAGGAAGGAAGGGGCTGAAGTCCTGAATCTTCTGAATGTTCCGGCGAGCACTGTTGGGGCTATGATCTCCAATCTTCTACCTTGGTCCCCCACTGGGGCTGAACAATTTAGCCAAAAATCAATATTAAGATTTTTTTTTTCAATCAATATTACGATGTTAAGTTTATTTATATTTTCCCCCCGCTAACCAATAAATAACTTTTTGTTGTAAATAACTGAAATATAGCCTAAGCAGGAACAATGTTATTGCTCATGAAATATTTAAAACAGAGGCAGAGACATTTGAATCCAGTCGGAGGTGAGTTTATTGACTTGACATTAGCTTCTATGATCAGTGCAGCAAAAAAAAAAAGAAACTTTGGCCCGGGTGCTCATGTTTATGTGGTCCGAATCTGACTGAACATTTACTTTGCAAATAATGGGCAACTTTGGGAGGCCAAATGTACGCCGTTTGTGGCGCAATTGTCCATTCTCCCTTGTCCAGGCCAAAACTAGCTCAAGATCTGGACAGATCTCTCAGACTAGGAACACCCTTGTAAGATAAGATAAGGCAAGTTTATTTATACCATGCATTTCGTACACAAGGCAACTCACAAGAGAAGATGAGCCTTTATTGATCTCACGATGGACACTTGTTACACTCAGCTCTCAGAAACACTCAGGGTGTGCAGGATGGACAGGAAATGACCAAACAATGAAATAGTAAATAGTAAGTAGAGGTATCTTATATACAATGACTACCAAAACCTTCAAGTGGCAAGAAGTATAAACATCCATCCTTCCATTTTCTTCCACTTGTCCGTTGCCGGGTCGTGGGGGCAGCTGTTGGAGCTGCACCAGCCCCTATGGCTCCTCCTGCCGTATAAACAGTAAAAAATAAAAATAAACCGACTATAATAAAACATGTCAGCATTAGCAGTGCAGGTTTACATTCATAGTGCGAGTGGGTGATAAAGTGACGTAGATTCAGATGTTATCGCATGTATTTCTGCTCCTTCTTGCACTGAGGGTGCCTCAGACTTCCACTGAAGGAGCTGCTCAGCTCCTCTACAGTCCCGTGCAGTGGGTGGGAGGTGTTGCCCATGATGGAGGTGAGCTTGGCTAATACCCCCCTGTCCCTCACCTCCTCCACAGAGTCCAGGGGGCAGCCCAGGACGGAGCTGGCCCTCCTGACTAGCTTGTTCAGTCTGTTCTTGTCCCGCTCTGTGCTGCCCGGGGCCCAGCACACGGCAGCGTAGTGGAGAGCAGAGGCCCCCACAGAGTCATAAGAAGTCCTGAGCAGAGGCCACCACAGAGTCATAAGAAGTCCTAAGCAGAGGCTCCACAGGGTCATAAAAAGTCCTGAGCAGAGGCCCCCACAGAGTCATAAGAAGTCCTGAGCAGAGGCCACCACAGAGTCATAAGAAGTCCTGAGCAGAGGCCACCACAGAGTCATAAGAAGTCCTGAGCAGAGGCCTGCTCACTCCGAAGGACCTCAGTCTCCTCAGGAGGTGGAGCCGACTTTGACCCTTCTTGTACAGGGCGTTGGTGTTGTGGGACCAGTCCAGTTTATTGTTGAGGTGAACAATATTGTTGAGGTGTTTCTGTGGGCGGCCTATACTTTCCTATCTACAGGCTCAAACTAAACTGTTGGACAAATGACCCGGTCAGAAATAATATAACAGAATTATGTAAAAAAAAAAAGTATGAAAAAAAATCTACAATATTTTTACAGCAGTCAAAAGACCATAAGGGTAGTGTTGTTTTTTGTGCATTTTTGAATGAGGTGATTGATTGAACAAAGCTGACCTAAAGGCCTGCTAATTTTAAAAATCTACTGGCCGTTGCCTGCTAAAACCTAAACTCTAAATTCGGTTTAAGATTCTAAAGTGTTAAAGTGAGATGATGCTGTTTTTTGCTATTCCATAAGCTTCATGCAGCCCATTTGATCTGGAACAGTTAAACATGTAACAGTAAAATATCATAATTCAAAAATGAAATAAAAGCACAACAAAGAGTGTATTCCCACCTGTTGCCATTAACAGGGGAGACTATAGTGGTCCTCGCCTGATGGTCGTCGGTGGCCCCCGGGGGACATCGGGCTAACCACCTACACTGTACATGAGCATGTGGAGTTGAGCCGATGTCCAGAAAAGCGCTATATAAACCGATGCATTAATATTATTATTATTATTATTATTATTATTATGATTATTATTATTTTGTTGTGCTCTCCTTTTTCTTCTTCTTTAACTCATCGTTAATCAGAAAAGTGATATCTTGAGGTTTAGTCATTGCATTTGTGGGTGGACTGTACCAACTGCTGCACACTGTGCCTTCCAGTATATGCGGTTGTACTTGTGCCGAAGTATATGTGTTACTGTAGTAGTACTAATGCTTTGCTGTTTGCTGTAGTACTTGTACTGCTGTTATACTTGGGCTGCATGTGCTCTTGTACTTGTGTTATACACCAACAGTTCTTAATGCTGGTGAAATAATTACGTGTACGTTACTTGTGCTGTAGTTCTGTAGTACTCATGTATCAGTGTCCTACATTCATGTGCACGCTAAGTGGGTCAGAGCAGAAGCAGGTGTAGTACTGCGGCACCACAACGCACTATCACACAACAACGCACTATCACACAACAACGCACTATCACACAACAGCGCACTATCACACAACAACGCACGATCACACAACAGCACGATCACACAACAGCACGATCACACAACAACGCACGATCACACAACAGCACTATCGCACAACGCACGATCACACAACAGCACTATCACACAACAACGCTCTATCAAACAACAACGAACTATCACACAACAACGCACTATCACACAACAGCACTATCACACAACAACGCACGATCACACAACAGCACTATCACACAACAGCACTATCAAACAACAACGCGCTATCAAACAACAACGCGCTATCCCACAACAACGCTCTATCAAACAACAACGCACTATCACAAAACAGCGCGCTATCACACAACAACGCGCTATCACACAACAACGTGCTATCACACAACAACGCGCTATCCCACAACAACGCGCTATCCCACAACAACGCTCTATCAAACAACAACGCACTATCACAAAACAGCGCGCTATCACACAACAACGCGCTATCACACAACAACGCGCTATCCCACAACAACGCGCTATCAAACAACAACGCGCTATCACACAACAACGCTCTATCCCACAACAACGCGCTATCATACAACAACGCGCTATCATACAACAACGCGCTATCCCACAACAACGCACTATCACACAACAACGCACGATCACACAACAGCACTATCACACAACAGCACTATCAAACAACAACGCGCTATCAAACAACAACGCGCTATCCCACAACAACGCGCTATCAAACAACAACGCGCTATCACACAACAACGCGCTATCCCACAACAACGCGCTATCATACAACAACGCGCTATCATACAACAACGCGCTATCCCACAACAACGCACTATCACACAACAACGCACGATCACACAACAGCACTATCACACAACAGCACTATCAAACAACAACGCGCTATCAAACAACAACGCGCTATCCCACAACAACGCTCTATCAAACAACAACGCACTATCACAAAACAGCGCGCTATCACACAAAAACGCGCTATCACACAACAACGCGCTATCACACAACAACGCGCTATCCCACAACAACGCGCTATCCCACAACAACGCTCTATCAAACAACAACGCACTATCACAAAACAGCGCGCTATCACACAACAACGCGCTATCACACAACAACGCGCTATCCCACAACAACGCGCTATCAAACAACAACGCGCTATCACACAACAACACGCTATCCCACAAAAACGCGCTATCATACAACAACGCGCTATCATACAACAACGCGCTATCATACAACAACGCGCTATCACACAACAGCACTATCACACCACAGAGCACAATCACACAACAGAGCACTATCACACAACAGGGCACTATCACACAACAGAGCACTATCACACAACAGGGCACTATCACACAACAGAGCACTATCACACAACAGAGCACTATCACACAACAGGGCACTATCACACAACAGCACTATCACACAACAGCACTATCACACAACAGCACTATCAAACAACAACGCGCTATCACACAACAACGCGCTATCCCACAACAACGCGCTATCCCACAACAACGCTCTATCAAACAACAACGCGCTATCAAACAACAACGCGCTATCCCACAACAACGCGCTATCACACAACAACGCGCTATCCCACAACAACGCGCTATCATACAACAACGCGCTATCATACAACAACGCGCTATCCCACAACAACGCTCTATCAAACAACAACGCACTATCAAACAACAACGCGCTATCCCACAACAACGCTCTATCAAACAACAACGCACTATCACAAAACAGCGCGCTATCAAACAACAACGCGCTATCACACAACAACGCGCTATCCCACAACAACGCGCTATCATACAACAACGCGCTATCCCACAACAACGCGCTATCATACAACAACGCGCTATCATACAACAACGCGCTATCACACAACAACGCGCTATCCCACAACAACGCGCTATCATACAACAACGCGCTATCATACAACAACGCGCTATCACACAACAACGCGCTATCACACAACAGCACTATCACACCACAGAGCACTGTCACACAACAGAGCACTATCACACAACAGAGCACTATCACACAAAAGAGCACTATCACACAACAGAGCACTATCACACAACAGGGCACTATCACACAACAGAGCACTATCACACAACAGAGCACTATCACACAACAGGGCACTATCACACAACAGAGCACTGTCACACAACAGAGCACTATCACACAACAGGGCACTATCACACAACAGCACTATCACACAACAGCACTATCACACAACAGAGCACTATCACACAACAGGGCACTATCACACAACAGCACTATCACACAACAGCACTATCACACAACAGAGCACTATCACACAACAGAGCACTATCACACAACAGCACTATCACACAACAGCACTATCACACAACAGCACTATCACACAACAGCACTATCACACAACAGAGCACTATCACACAACAGGGCACTATCACACAACAGCACTATCACACAACAGGGCACTATCACACAACAGCACTATCACACAACAGCACGATCACACAACAGCACGATCACACAACAACGCACGATCACACAACAGCACGATCACACAACAACGCACGATCACACAACAGCACGATCACACAACAACGCACGATCACACAACAGCACTATCACACAACAACGCTCTATCAAACAACAACGAACTATCACACAACAGCACTATCACACAACAGCACTATCACACAACAACGCACGATCACACAACAACGCTCTATCAAACAACAACGCGCTATCAAACAACAACGCACTATCCCACAACAACGCGCTATCAAACAACAACGCGCTATCACACAACAACGCGCTATCATACAACAACGCGCTATCCCACAACAAAGCTCTATCAAACAACAACGCACTATCAAACAACAACGCGCTATCCCACAACAACGCTCTATCAAACAACAACGCACTATCACAAAACAGCGCGCTATCAAACAACAACGCGCTATCACACAACAACGCGCTATCCCACAACAACGCGCTATCATACAACAACGCGCTATCCCACAACAACGCGCTATCATACAACAACGCGCTATCATACAACAACGCGCTATCACACAACAACGCGCTATCCCACAACAACGCGCTATCATACAACAACGCGCTATCATACAACAACGCGCTATCACACAACAACGCGCTATCACACAACAGCACTATCACACCACAGAGCACTGTCACACAACAGAGCACTATCACACAACAGAGCACTATCACACAACAGGGCACTATCACACAACAGAGCACTGTCACACAACAGAGCACTATCACACAACAGGGCACTATCACACAACAGCACTATCACACAACAGCACTATCACACAACAGAGCACTATCACACAACAGGGCACTATCACACAACAGCACTATCACACAACAGCACTATCACACAACAGAGCACTATCACACAACAGGGCACTATCACACAACAGCACTATCACACAACAGCACTATCACACAACAGCACTATCACACGACAGCACTATCACACAACAGCACTATCACACAACAGAGCACTATCACACAACAGAGCACTATCACACAACAGGGCACTATCACACAACAGCACTATCACACAACAGGGCACTATCACACAACAGCACGATCACACAACAGCACGATCACACAACAACGCACGATCACACAACAGCACGATCACACAACAACGCACGATCACACAACAGCACGATCACACAACAACGCACGATCACACAACAGCACTATCACACAACAACGCTCTATCAAACAACAACGAACTATCACACAACAGCACTATCACACAACAGCACTATCACACAACAACGCACGATCACACAACAACGCTCTATCAAACAACAACGCGCTATCCCACAACAACGCTCTATCAAACAACAACGCACTATCCCACAACAACGCGCTATCAAACAACAACGCGCTATCACACAACAACGCGCTATCAAACAACAACGCGCTATCCCACAACAACGCGCTATCCCACAACAACGCGCTATCCCACAACAACGCGCTATCAAACAACAACGCGCTATCAAACAACAACGCGCTATCCCACAACAACGCTCTATCAAACAACAACGCACTATCACAAAACAGCGCGCTATCAAACAACAACGCGCTATCCCACAACAACGCTCTATCAAACAACAACGCACTATCACAAAACAGCGCGCTATCACACAACAACGCGCTATCACACAACAACGCGCTATCCCACAACAACGCGCTATCAAACAACAACGCGCTATCACACAACAACGCGCTATCCCACAACAACGCGCTATCATACAACAACGCGCTATCAAACAACAACGCGCTATCCCACAACAACGCGCTATCCCACAACAACGCGCTATCCCACAACAACGCGCTATCAAACAACAACGCGCTATCAAACAACAACGCGCTATCCCACAACAACGCTCTATCAAACAACAACGCACTATCACAAAACAGCGCGCTATCAAACAACAACGCGCTATCCCACAACAACGCTCTATCAAACAACAACGCACTATCACAAAACAGCGCGCTATCACACAACAACGCGCTATCACACAACAACGCGCTATCCCACAACAACGCGCTATCAAACAACAACGCGCTATCACACAACAACGCGCTATCCCACAACAACGCGCTATCATACAACAACGCGCTATCATACATCAACGCGCTATCACACAACAGCACTATCACACCACAGAGCACTGTCACACAACAGAGCACTATCTCACAACAGAGCACTATCACACAAAAGAGCACTATCACACAACAGAGCACTATCACACAACAGGGCACTATCACACAACAGAGCACAATCACACAACAGAGCACTATCACACAACAGGGCACTATCACACAACAGAGCACTATCACACAACAGGGCACTATCACACAACAGAGCACTATCACACAACAGAGCACTATCACACAACAGGGCACTATCACACAACAGCACTATCACACAACAGCACTATCAAACAACAACGCGCTATCACACAACAACGCGCTATCCCACAACAACGCTCTATCTAACAACAACGCGCTATCAAACAACAACGCGCTATCCCACAACAACGCGCTATCACACAACAACGCGCTATCCCACAACAACGCGCTATCATACAACAACGCGCTATCACACAACAACGCGCTTTCCCACAACAACGCGCTATCATACAACAACGCGCTATCATACAACAACGCGCTATCACACAACAACGCGCTATCACACAACAGCACTATCACACCACAGAGCACTGTCACACAACAGAGCACTATCACACAACAGAGCACTATCACACAAAAGAGCACTATCACACAACAGAGCACTATCACACAACAGGGCACTATCACACAACAGAGCACTATCACACAACAGAGCACTATCACACAACAGGGCACTATCACACAACAGAGCACTGTCACACAACAGAGCACTATCACACAACAGGGCACTATCACACAACAGCACTATCACACAACAGCACTATCACACAACAGAGCACTATCACACAACAGGGCACTATCACACAACAGCACTATCACACAACAGCACTATCACACAACAGAGCACTATCACACAACAGGGCACTATCACACAACAGCACTATCACACAACAGCACTATCAAACAACAACGCGCTATCACACAACAACGCGCTATCCCACAACAACGCGCTATCCCACAACAACGCTCTATCTAACAACAACGCGCTATCAAACAACAACGCGCTATCCCACAACAACGCGCTATCACACAACAACGCGCTATCCCACAACAACGCGCTATCAAACAACAACGCACTATCACAAAATAGCGCGCTATCAAACAACAGGGCGCTATCCCACAACAACGCGCTATCCCACAACAACGCGCTATCATACAACAACGCGCTATCATACAACAACGCGCTATCACACAACAACGCGCTTTCCCACAACAACGCGCTATCATACAACAACGCGCTATCATACAACAACGCGCTATCACACAACAACGCGCTATCACACAACAGCACTATCACACCACAGAGCACTGTCACACAACAACGCGCTATCACACAACAACGCGCTTTCCCACAACGCGCTATCATACAACAACGCGCTATCATACAACAACGCGCTATCACACAACAACGCGCTATCACACAACAGCACTATCACACCACAGAGCACTGTCACACAACAGAGCACTATCACACAACAGAGCACTATCACACAAAAGAGCACTATCACACAACAGAGCACTATCACACAACAGGGCACTATCACACAACAGAGCACTATCACACAACAGAGCACTATCACACAACAGGGCACTATCACACAACAGAGCACTATCACAAAACAGCGCGCTATCAAACAACAACGCGCTATCCCACAACAACGCTCTATCAAACAACAACGCACTATCACAAAACAGCGCGCTATCAAACAACAACGCGCTATCACACAACAACGCGCTATCCCACAACAACGCGCTATCCCACAACAACGCGCTATCCCACAAAACAGCGCGCTATCCCACAACAACGCGCTATCCCACAACAACGCTCTATCAAACAACAATGCGCTATCAAACAACATCGCGCTATCCCACAACAACGCTCTATCAAACAACAACGCACTATCACAAAACAGCGCGCTATCAAACAACAACGCGCTATCACACAACAACGCGCTATCACACAACAACGCGCTATCCCACAACAACGCGCTATCATACAACAACGCGCTATCATACAACAACGCGCTATCATACAACAACGCGCTATCACACAACAGCACTATCACACCACAGAGCACTGTCACACAACAGAGCACTTTCACACAACAGAGCACTATCACACAAAAGAGCACTATCACACAACAGGGCACTATCACACAACAGGGCACTATCACACAACAGGGCACTATCACACAACAGAGCACTATCACACAACAGAGCACTATCACACAACAGGGCACTATCACACCACAGAGCACTATCACACAACAGGGCACTATCACACAACAGCACTATCACACAACAGCACTATCACACAACAGAGCACTATCACACAACAGGGCACTATCACACAACAGCACTATCACACAACAGCACTATCACACAACAGAGCACTATCACACAACAGGGCACTATCACACAACAGCACTATCACACAACAGCACTATCACACAACAGCACTATCACACAACAGCACTATCACACAACAGCACTATCACACAACAGAGCACTATCACACAACAGGGCACTATCACACAACAGCACTATCACACAACAGAGCACTATCACACAACAGGGCACTATCACACAACAGCACTATCACACAACAGCACTATCACACAACAGCACTATCACACAACAGCACTATCACACAACAGAGCACTATCACACAACAACGCGCTATCAAAAAACAACGCGCTATCACACAACAACGCGCTATCCCACAACAACGCGCTATCATACAACAACGCGCTATCATACAACAACGCGCTATCCCACAACAACGCACTATCACACAACAACGCACGATCACACAACAGCACTATCACACAACAGCACTATCAAACAACAACGCGCTATCAAACAACAACGCGCTATCCCACAACAACGCTCTATCAAACAACAACGCACTATCACAAAACAGCGCGCTATCACACAAAAACGCGCTATCACACAACAACGCGCTATCACACAACAACGCGCTATCCCACAACAACGCGCTATCCCACAACAACGCTCTATCAAACAACAACGCACTATCACAAAACAGCGCGCTATCACACAACAACGCGCTATCACACAACAACGCGCTATCCCACAACAACGCGCTATCAAACAACAACGCGCTATCACACAACAACACGCTATCCCACAAAAACGCGCTATCATACAACAACGCGCTATCATACAACAACGCGCTATCATACAACAACGCGCTATCACACAACAGCACTATCACACCACAGAGCACAATCACACAACAGAGCACTATCACACAACAGGGCACTATCACACAACAGAGCACTATCACACAACAGGGCACTATCACACAACAACGCGCTATCCCACAACAACGCTCTATCTAACAACAACGCGCTATCAAACAACAACGCGCTATCCCACAACAACGCGCTATCACACAACAACGCGCTATCCCACAACAACGCGCTATCATACAACAACGCGCTATCACACAACAACGCGCTTTCCCACAACAACGCGCTATCATACAACAACGCGCTATCATACAACAACGCGCTATCACACAACAACGCGCTATCACACAACAGCACTATCACACCACAGAGCACTGTCACACAACAGAGCACTATCACACAACAGAGCACTATCACACAAAAGAGCACTATCACACAACAGAGCACTATCACACAACAGGGCACTATCACACAACAGAGCACTATCACACAACAGAGCACTATCACACAACAGGGCACTATCACACAACAGAGCACTGTCACACAACAGAGCACTATCACACAACAGGGCACTATCACACAACAGCACTATCACACAACAGCACTATCACACAACAGAGCACTATCACACAACAGGGCACTATCACACAACAGCACTATCACACAACAGCACTATCACACAACAGAGCACTATCACACAACAGGGCACTATCACACAACAGCACTATCACACAACAGCACTATCAAACAACAACGCGCTATCACACAACAACGCGCTATCCCACAACAACGCGCTATCCCACAACAACGCTCTATCTAACAACAACGCGCTATCAAACAACAACGCGCTATCCCACAACAACGCGCTATCACACAACAACGCGCTATCCCACAACAACGCGCTATCAAACAACAACGCACTATCACAAAATAGCGCGCTATCAAACAACAGGGCGCTATCCCACAACAACGCGCTATCCCACAACAACGCCCTATCATACAACAACGCGCTATCATACAACAACGCGCTATCACACAACAACGCGCTTTCCCACAACAACGCGCTATCATACAACAACGCGCTATCATACAACAACGCGCTATCACACAACAACGCGCTATCACACAACAGCACTATCACACCACAGAGCACTGTCACACAACAACGCGCTATCACACAACAACGCGCTTTCCCACAACAACGCGCTATCATACAACAACGCGCTATCATACAACAACGCGCTATCACACAACAACGCGCTATCACACAACAGCACTATCACACCACAGAGCACTGTCACACAACAGAGCACTATCACACAACAGAGCACTATCACACAAAAGAGCACTGTCACACAACAGGGCACTATCACACAACAGAGCACTATCACAAAACAGCGCGCTATCAAACAACAACGCGCTATCCCACAACAACGCTCTATCAAACAACAACGCACTATCACAAAACAGCGCGCTATCAAACAACAACGCGCTATCACACAACAACGCGCTATCCCACAACAACGCGCTATCCCACAACAACGCGCTATCCCACAAAACAGCGCGCTATCCTACAACAACGCGCTATCCCACAACAACGCTCTATCAAACAACAATGCGCTATCAAACAACATCGCGCTATCCCACAACAACGCTCTATCAAACAACAACGCACTATCACAAAACAGCGCGCTATCAAACAACAACGCGCTATCACACAACAACGCGCTATCACACAACAACGCGCTATCCCACAACAACGCGCTATCATACAACAACGCGCTATCATACAACAACGCGCTATCATACAACAACGCGCTATCACACAACAGCACTATCACACCACAGAGCACTGTCACACAACAGAGCACTTTCACACAACAGAGCACTATCACACAAAAGAGCACTATCACACAACAGGGCACTATCACACAACAGGGCACTATCACACAACAGGGCACTATCACACAACAGAGCACTATCACACAACAGAGCACTATCACACAACAGGGCACTATCACACCACAGAGCACTATCACACAACAGGGCACTATCACACAACAGCACTATCACACAACAGCACTATCACACAACAGAGCACTATCACACAACAGGGCACTATCACACAACAGCACTATCACACAACAGCACTATCACACAACAGAGCACTATCACACAACAGGGCACTATCACACAACAGCACTATCACACAACAGCACTATCACACAACAGCACTATCACACAACAGCACTATCACACAACAGCACTATCACACAACAGAGCACTATCACACAACAGGGCACTATCACACAACAGCATTATCACACAACAGAGCACTATCACACAACAGGGCACTATCACACAACAGCACTATCACACAACAGCACTATCACACAACAGCACTATCACACAACAGCACTATCACACAACAGAGCACTATCACACAACAACGCGCTATCAAACAACAACGCGCTATCACACAACAACGCGCTATCCCACAACAACGCGCTATCATACAACAACGCGCTATCATACAACAACGCGCTATCCCACAACAACGCACTATCACACAACAACGCACGATCACACAACAGCACTATCACACAACAGCACTATCAAACAACAACGCGCTATCAAACAACAACGCGCTATCCCACAACAACGCTCTATCAAACAACAACGCACTATCACAAAACAGCGCGCTATCACACAAAAACGCGCTATCACACAACAACGCGCTATCACACAACAACGCGCTATCCCACAACAACGCGCTATCCCACAACAACGCTCTATCAAACAACAACGCACTATCACAAAACAGCGCGCTATCACACAACAACGCGCTATCACACAACAACGCGCTATCCCACAACAACGCGCTATCAAACAACAACGCGCTATCACACAACAACACGCTATCCCACAAAAACGCGCTATCATACAACAACGCGCTATCATACAACAACGCGCTATCATACAACAACGCGCTATCACACAACAGCACTATCACACCACAGAGCACAATCACACAACAGAGCACTATCACACAACAGGGCACTATCACACAACAGAGCACTATCACACAACAGGGCACTATCACACAACAGAGCACTATCACACAACAGAGCACTATCACACAGCAGGGCACTATCACACAACAGCACTATCACACAACAGCACTATCACACAACAGCACTATCAAACAACAACGCGCTATCACACAACAACGCGCTATCCCACAACAACGCGCTATCCCACAACAACGCTCTATCAAACAACAACGCGCTATCAAACAACAACGCGCTATCAAACAACAACGCGCTATCACACAACAACGCGCTATCCCACAACAACGCGCTATCATACAACAACGCGCTATCATACAACAACGCGCTATCCCACAACAACGCTCTATCAAACAACAACGCACTATCAAACAACAACGCGCTATCCCACAACAACGCTCTATCAAACAACAACGCACTATCACAAAACAGCGCGCTATCAAACAACAACGCGCTATCACACAACAACGCGCTATCCCACAACAACGCGCTATCATACAACAACGCGCTATCCCACAACAACGCGCTATCATACAACAACGCGCTATCATACAACAACGCGCTATCACACAACAACGCGCTATCCCACAACAACGCGCTATCATACAACAACGCGCTATCATACAACAACGCGCTATCACACAACAACGCGCTATCACACAACAGCACTATCACACCACAGAGCACTGTCACACAACAGAGCACTATCACACAACAGAGCACTATCACACAAAAGAGCACTATCACACAACAGAGCACTATCACACAACAGGGCACTATCACACAACAGAGCACTATCACACAACAGAGCACTATCACACAACAGGGCACTATCACACAACAGAGCACTGTCACACAACAGAGCACTATCACACAACAGGGCACTATCACACAACAGCACTATCACACAACAGCACTATCACACAACAGAGCACTATCACACAACAGGGCACTATCACACAACAGCACTATCACACAACAGCACTATCACACAACAGAGCACTATCACACAACAGGGCACTATCACACAACAGCACTATCACACAACAGCACTATCACACAACAGCACTATCACACAACAGCACTATCACACAACAGAGCACTATCACACAACAGGGCACTATCACACAACAGCACTATCACACAACAGGGCACTATCACACAACAGCACTATCACACAACAGCACGATCACACAACAGCACGATCACACAACAACGCACGATCACACAACAGCACGATCACACAACAACGCACGATCACACAACAGCACGATCACACAACAACGCACGATCACACAACAGCACTATCACACAACAACGCTCTATCAAACAACAACGAACTATCACACAACAGCACTATCACACAACAGCACTATCACACAACAGGGCACTATCACACAACAGAGCACTATCACACAACAGAGCACTTTCACACAACAGGGCACTATCACACAACAGAGCACTATCACAAAACAGCGCGCTATCAAACAACAACGCGCTATCCCACAACAACGCTCTATCAAACAACAACGCACTATCACAAAACAGCGCGCTATCAAACAACAACGCGCTATCACACAACAACGCGCTATCCCACAACAACGCGCTATCCCACAACAACGCGCTATCCCACAAAACAGCGCGCTATCCCACAACAACGCGCTATCCCACAACAACGCTCTATCAAACAACAATGCGCTATCAAACAACATCGCGCTATCCCACAACAACGCTCTATCAAACAACAACGCACTATCACAAAACAGCGCGCTATCAAACAACAACGCGCTATCACACAACAACGCGCTATCACACAACAACGCGCTATCCCACAACAACGCGCTATCATACAACAACGCGCTATCATACAACAACGCGCTATCATACAACAACGCGCTATCACACAACAGCACTATCACACCACAGAGCACTGTCACACAACAGAGCACTTTCACACAACAGAGCACTATCACACAAAAGAGCACTATCACACAACAGGGCACTATCACACAACAGGGCACTATCACACAACAGGGCACTATCACACAACAGAGCACTATCACACAACAGAGCACTATCACACAACAGGGCACTATCACACCACAGAGCACTATCACACAACAGGGCACTATCACACAACAGCACTATCACACAACAGCACTATCACACAACAGAGCACTATCACACAACAGGGCACTATCACACAACAGCACTATCACACAACAGCACTATCACACAACAGAGCACTATCACACAACAGGGCACTATCACACAACAGCACTATCACACAACAGCACTATCACACAACAGCACTATCACACAACAGCACTATCACACAACAGCACTATCACACAACAGAGCACTATCACACAACAGGGCACTATCACACAACAGCACTATCACACAACAGAGCACTATCACACAACAGGGCACTATCACACAACAGCACTATCACACAACAGCACTATCACACAACAGCACTATCACACAACAGCACTATCACACAACAGCACTATCACACAATAGAGCACTATCACACAACAACGCGCTATCAAACAACAACGCGCTATCACACAACAACGCGCTATCCCACAACAACGCGCTATCATACAACAACGCGCTATCATACAACAACGCGCTATCCCACAACAACGCACTATCACACAACAACGCACGATCACACAACAGCACTATCACACAACAGCACTATCAAACAACAACGCGCTATCAAACAACAACGCGCTATCCCACAACAACGCTCTATCAAACAACAACGCACTATCACAAAACAGCGCGCTATCACACAAAAACGCGCTATCACACAACAACGCGCTATCACACAACAACGCGCTATCCCACAACAACGCGCTATCCCACAACAACGCTCTATCAAACAACAACGCACTATCACAAAACAGCGCGCTATCACACAACAACGCGCTATCACACAACAACGCGCTATCCCACAACAACGCGCTATCAAACAACAACGCGCTATCACACAACAACACGCTATCCCACAAAAACGCGCTATCATACAACAACGCGCTATCATACAACAACGCGCTATCATACAACAACGCGCTATCACACAACAGCACTATCACACCACAGAGCACAATCACACAACAGAGCACTATCACACAACAGGGCACTATCACACAACAGAGCACTATCACACAACAGGGCACTATCACACAACAGAGCACTATCACACAACAGAGCACTATCACACAACAGGGCACTATCACACAACAGCACTATCACACAACAGCACTATCACACAACAGCACTATCAAACAACAACGCGCTATCACACAACAACGCGCTATCCCACAACAACGCGCTATCCCACAACAACGCTCTATCAAACAACAACGCGCTATCAAACAACAACGCGCTATCCCACAACAACGCGCTATCACACAACAACGCGCTATCCCACAACAACGCGCTATCATACAACAACGCGCTATCATACAACAACGCGCTATCCCACAACAACGCTCTATCAAACAACAACGCACTATCAAACAACAACGCGCTATCCCACAACAACGCTCTATCAAACAACAACGCACTATCACAAAACAGCGCGCTATCAAACAACAACGCGCTATCACACAACAACGCGCTATCCCACAACAACGCGCTATCATACAACAACGCGCTATCCCACAACAACGCGCTATCATACAACAACGCGCTATCATACAACAACGCGCTATCACACAACAACGCGCTATCCCACAACAACGCGCTATCATACAACAACGCGCTATCATACAACAACGCGCTATCACACAACAACGCGCTATCACACAACAGCACTATCACACCACAGAGCACTGTCACACAACAGAGCACTATCACACAACAGAGCACTATCACACAAAAGAGCACTATCACACAACAGAGCACTATCACACAACAGGGCACTATCACACAACAGAGCACTATCACACAACAGAGCACTATCACACAACAGGGCACTATCACACAACAGAGCACTGTCACACAACAGAGCACTATCACACAACAGGGCACTATCACACAACAGCACTATCACACAACAGCACTATCACACAACAGAGCACTATCACACAACAGGGCACTATCACACAACAGCACTATCACACAACAGCACTATCACACAACAGAGCACTATCACACAACAGGGCACTATCACACAACAGCACTATCACACAACAGCACTATCACACAACAGCACTATCACACAACAGCACTATCACACAACAGAGCACTATCACACAACAGGGCACTATCACACAACAGCACTATCACACAACAGGGCACTATCACACAACAGCACTATCACACAACAGCACGATCACACAACAGCACGATCACACAACAACGCACGATCACACAACAGCACGATCACACAACAACGCACGATCACACAACAGCACGATCACACAACAACGCACGATCACACAACAGCACTATCACACAACAACGCTCTATCAAACAACAACGAACTATCACACAACAGCACTATCACACAACAGCACTATCACACAACAACGCACGATCACACAACAACGCTCTATCAAACAACAACGCGCTATCAAACAACAACGCACTATCCCACAACAACGCGCTATCAAACAACAACGCGCTATCACACAACAACGCGCTATCATACAACGCGCTATCCCACAACAAAGCTCTATCAAACAACAACGCACTATCAAACAACAACGCGCTATCCCACAACAACGCTCTATCAAACAACAACGCACTATCACAAAACAGCGCGCTATCAAACAACAACGCGCTATCACGCAACAACGCGCTATCCCACAACAACGCGCTATCATACAACAACGCGCTATCCCACAACAACGCGCTATCATACAACAACGCGCTATCATACAACAACGCGCTATCACACAACAACGCGCTATCCCACAACAACGCACTATCATACAACAACGCGCTATCATACAACAACGCGCTATCACACAACAACGCGCTATCACACAACAGCACTATCACACCACAGAGCACTGTCACACAACAGAGCACTATCACACAACAGAGCACTATCACACAACAGGGCACTATCACACAACAGAGCACTGTCACACAACAGAGCACTATCACACAACAGGGCACTATCACACAACAGCACTATCACACAACAGCACTATCACACAACAGAGCACTATCACACAACAGGGCACTATCACACAACAGCACTATCACACAACAGCACTATCACACAACAGAGCACTATCACACAACAGGGCACTATCACACAACAGCACTATCACACAACAGCACTATCACACAACAGCACTATCACACGACAGCACTATCACACAACAGCACTATCACACAACAGAGCACTATCACACAACAGGGCACTATCACACAACAGCACTATCACACAACAGGGCACTATCACACAACAGCACTATCACACAACAGCACGATCACACAACAGCACGATCACACAACAACGCACGATCACACAACAGCACGATCACACAACAACGCACGATCACACAACAGCACGATCACACAACAACGCACGATCACACAACAGCACTATCACACAACAACGCTCTATCAAACAACAACGAACTATCACACAACAGCACTATCACACAACAGCACTATCACACAACAACGCACGATCACACAACAACGCTCTATCAAACAACAATGCGCTATCCCACAACAACGCTCTATCAAACAACAACGCACTATCCCACAACAACGCGCTATCAAACAACAACGCGCTATCACACAACAACGCGCTATCAAACAACAACGCGCTATCCCACAACAACGCGCTATCCCACAACAACGCGCTATCAAACAACAACGCGCTATCAAACAACAACGCGCTATCCCACAACAACGCTCTATCAAACAACAACGCACTATCACAAAACAGCGCGCTATCAAACAACAACGCGCTATCCCACAACAACGCTCTATCAAACAACAACGCACTATCACAAAACAGCGCGCTATCACACAACAACGCGCTATCACACAACAACGCGCTATCCCACAACAACGCGCTATCAAACAACAACGCGCTATCACACAACAACGCGCTATCCCACAACAACGCGCTATCATACAACAACGCGCTATCATACAACAACGCGCTATCCCACAACAACGCGCTATCATACAACAACGCGCTATCATACATCAACGCGCTATCACACAACAGCACTATCACACCACAGAGCACTGTCACACAACAGAGCACTATCTCACAACAGAGCACTATCACACAAAAGAGCACTATCACACAACAGAGCACTATCACACAACAGGGCACTATCACACAACAGAGCACAATCACACAACAGAGCACTATCACACAACAGGGCACTATCACACAACAGAGCACTATCACACAACAGGGCACTATCACACAACAGAGCACTATCACACAACAGAGCACTATCACACAACAGGGCACTATCACACAACAGCACTATCACACAACAGCACTATCAAACAACAACGCGCTATCACACAACAACGCGCTATCCCACAACAACGCTCTATCTAACAACAACGCGCTATCAAACAACAACGCGCTATCCCACAACAACGCGCTATCACACAACAACGCGCTATCCCACAACAACGCGCTATCATACAACAACGCGCTATCACACAACAACGCGCTTTCCCACAACAACGCGCTATCATACAACAACGCGCTATCATACAACAACGCGCTATCACACAACAACGCGCTATCACACAACAGCACTATCACACCACAGAGCACTGTCACACAACAGAGCACTATCACACAACAGAGCACTATCACACAAAAGAGCACTATCACACAACAGAGCACTATCACACAACAGGGCACTATCACACAACAGAGCACTATCACACAACAGAGCACTATCACACAACAGGGCACTATCACACAACAGAGCACTGTCACACAACAGAGCACTATCACACAACAGGGCACTATCACACAACAGCACTATCACACAACAGCACTATCACACAACAGAGCACTATCACACAACAGGGCACTATCACACAACAGCACTATCACACAACAGCACTATCACACAACAGAGCACTATCACACAACAGGGCACTATCACACAAAAGCACTATCACACAACAGCACTATCAAACAACAACGCGCTATCACACAACAACGCGCTATCCCACAACAACGCGCTATCCCACAACAACGCTCTATCTAACAACAACGCGCTATCAAACAACAACGCGCTATCCCACAACAACGCGCTATCACACAACAACGCGCTATCCCACAACAACGCGCTATCAAACAACAACGCACTATCACAAAATAGCGCGCTATCAAACAACAGGGCGCTATCCCACAACAACGCGCTATCCCACAACAACGCGCTATCATACAACAACGCGCTATCATACAACAACGCGCTATCACACAACAACGCGCTTTCCCACAACAACGCGCTATCATACAACAACGCGCTATCATACAACAACGCGCTATCATACAACAACGCGCTATCACACAACAACGCGCTATCACACAACAGCACTATCACACCACAGAGCACTGTCACACAACAGAGCACTATCACACAACAGAGCACTATCACACAAAAGAGCACTATCACACAACAGAGCACTATCACACAACAGGGCACTATCACACAACAGAGCACTATCACACAACAGAGCACTATCACACAACAGGGCACTATCACACAACAGAGCACTATCACAAAACAGCGCGCTATCAAACAACAACGCGCTATCCCACAACAACGCTCTATCAAACAACAACGCACTATCACAAAACAGCGCGCTATCAAACAACAACGCGCTATCACACAACAACGCGCTATCCCACAACAACGCGCTATCCCACAACAACGCGCTATCCCACAAAACAGCGCGCTATCCCACAACAACGCGCTATCCCACAACAACGCTCTATCAAACAACAATGCGCTATCAAACAACATCGCGCTATCCCACAACAACGCTCTATCAAACAACAACGCACTATCACAAAACAGCGCGCTATCAAACAACAACGCGCTATCACACAACAACGCGCTATCACACAACAACGCGCTATCCCACAACAACGCGCTATCATACAACAACGCGCTATCATACAACAACGCGCTATCATACAACAACGCGCTATCACACAACAGCACTATCACACCACAGAGCACTGTCACACAACAGAGCACTTTCACACAACAGAGCACTATCACACAAAAGAGCACTATCACACAACAGGGCACTATCACACAACAGGGCACTATCACACAACAGGGCACTATCACACAACAGAGCACTATCACACAACAGAGCACTATCACACAACAGGGCACTATCACACCACAGAGCACTATCACACAACAGGGCACTATCACACAACAGCACTATCACACAACAGCACTATCACACAACAGAGCACTATCACACAACAGGGCACTATCACACAACAGCACTATCACACAACAGCACTATCACACAACAGAGCACTATCACACAACAGGGCACTATCACACAACAGCACTATCACACAACAGCACTATCACACAACAGCACTATCACACAACAGCACTATCACACAACAGCACTATCACACAACAGAGCACTATCACACAACAGGGCACTATCACACAACAGCACTATCACACAACAGAGCACTATCACACAACAGGGCACTATCACACAACAGCACTATCACACAACAGCACTATCACACAACAGCACTATCACACAACAGCACTATCACACAACAGCACTATCACACAACAGAGCACTATCACACAACAGGGCGCTATCCCACAACAACGCGCTATCCCACAACAACGCGCTATCATACAACAACGCGCTATCATACAACAACGCGCTATCACACAACAACGCGCTTTCCCACAACAACGCGCTATCATACAACAACGCGCTATCATACAACAACGCGCTATCACACAACAACGCGCTATCACACAACAGCACTATCACACCACAGAGCACTGTCACACAACAGAGCACTATCACACAACAGAGCACTATCACACAAAAGAGCACTATCACACAACAGAGCACTATCACACAACAGGGCACTATCACACAACAGAGCACTATCACACAACAGAGCACTATCACACAACAGGGCACTATCACACAACAGAGCACTGTCACACAACAGAGCACTATCACACAACAGGGCACTATCACACAACAGCACTATCACACAACAGCACTATCACACAACAGAGCACTATCACACAACAGGGCACTATCACACAACAGCACTATCACACAACAGCACTATCACACAACAGAGCACTATCACACAACAGGGCACTATCACACAACAGCACTATCACACAACAGCACTATCACACAACAGCACTATCACACAACAGCACTATCACACAACAGCACTATCACACAACAGAGCACTATCACACAACAGGGCACTATCACACAACAGCACTATCACAGAACAGCACGATCACACAACAGCACGATCACACAACAACGCACGATCACACAACAGCACGATCACACAACAACGCACGATCACACAACAGCACGATCACACAACAACGCACGATCACACAACAGCACTATCACACAACAACGAACTATCACACAACAGCACTATCACACAACAGCACTATCACACAACAACGCACGATCACACAACAACGCTCTATCAAACAACAACGCGCTATCCCACAACAACGCTCTATCAAACAACAACGCACTATCCCACAACAACGCTCTATCAAACAACAACGCGCTATCAAACAACAACGCGCTATCCCACAACAACGCTCTATCAAACAACAACGCACTATCACAAAACAGCGCGCTATCAAACAACAACGCGCTATCCCACAACAACGCTCTATCAAACAACAACGCACTATCACAAAACAGCGCGCTATCACACAACAACGCGCTATCACACAACAACGCGCTATCCCACAACAACGCGCTATCAAACAACAACGCGCTATCACACAACAACGCGCTATCCCACAACAACGCGCTATCATACAACAACGCGCTATCATACAACAACGCGCTATCCCACAACAACGCGCTATCATACAACAACGCGCTATCATACATCAACGCGCTATCACACAACAGCACTATCACACCACAGAGCACTGTCACACAACAGAGCACTATCTCACAACAGAGCACTATCACACAAAAGAGCACTATCACACAACAGAGCACTATCACACAACAGGGCACTATCACACAACAGAGCACAATCACACAACAGAGCACTATCACACAACAGGGCACTATCACACAACAGAACACTATCACACAACAGGGCACTATCACACAACAGAGCACATTCACACAACAGAGCACTATCACACAACAGGGCACTATCACACAACAGCACTATCACACAACAGCACTATCAAACAACAACGCGCTATCACACAACAACGCGCTATCCCACAACAACGCGCTATCCCACAACAACGCTCTATCTAACAACAACGCGCTATCAAACAACAACGCGCTATCCCACAACAACGCGCTATCACACAACAACGCGCTATCCCACAACAACGAGCTATCATACAACAACGCGCTATCATACAACAACGCGCTATCCCACAACAACGCTCTATCAAACAACAACACACTATCAAACAACAACGCGCTATCCCACAACAACGCTCTATCAAACAACAACGCACTATCACAAAACAGCGCGCTATCAAACAACAACGCGCTATCACACAACAACGCGCTATCCCACAACAACGCGCTATCATACAACAACGCGCTATCCCACAACAACGCGCTATCATACAACAACGCGCTATCATACAACAACGCGCTATCACACAACAACGCGCTATCCCACAACAACGCGCTATCATACAACAACGCGCTATCATACAACAACGCGCTATCACACAACAACGCGCTATCACACAACAGCACTATCACACCACAGAGCACTGTCACACAACAGAGCACTATCACACAACAGAGCACTATCACACAACAGGGCACTATCACACAACAGAGCACTGTCACACAACACAGCACTATCACACAACAGAGCACTATCACACAACAGGGCACTATCACACAACAGCACTATCACACAACAGCACTATCACACAACAGAGCACTATCACACAACAGCACTATCACACAACAGCACTATCACACAACAGCACTATCACACAACAGAGCACTATCACACAACAGCACGATCACACAACAACGCACGATCACACAACAGCACTATCACACAACAACGCTCTATCAAACAACAACGAACTATCACACAACAGCACTATCACACAACAGCACTATCACACAACAACGCACGATCACACAACAACGCTCTATCAAACAACAACGCGCTATCAAACAACAACGCGCTATCCCACAACAACGCTCTATCAAACAACAACGCACTATCCCACAACAACGCTCTATCAAACAACAACGCACTATCCCACAACAACGCTCTATCAAACAACAACGCGCTATCAAACAACAACGCGCTATCCCACAACAACGCTCTATCAAACAACAACGCACTATCACAAAACAGCGCGCTATCAAACAACAACGCGCTATCCCACAACAACGCTCTATCAAACAACAACGCACTATCACAAAACAGCGCGCTATCAAACAACAACGCGCTATCACACAACAACGCGCTATCCCACAACAACGCGCTATCCCACAACAACGCGCTATCCCACAAAAACGCGCTATCCCACAACAACGCGCTATCCCACAACAACGCTCTATCAAACAACAACGCACTATCACAAAACAGCGCGCTATCCCACAACAACGCGCTATCCCACAACAACGCTCTATCAAACAACAATGCGCTATCAAACAACATCGCGCTATCCCACAACAACGCTCTATCAAACAACAACGCACTATCACAAAACAGCGCGCTATCAAACAACAACGCGCTATCACACAACAACGCGCTATCACACAACAACGCGCTATCCCACAACAACGCGCTATCATACAACAACGCGCTATCATACAACAACGCGCTATCATACAACAACGCGCTATCACACAACAGCACTATCACACCACAGAGCACTGTCACACAACAGAGCACTTTCACACAACAGAGCACTATCACACAAAAGAGCACTATCACACAACAGGGCACTATCACACAACAGGGCACTATCACACAACAGAGCACTATCACACAACAGAGCACTATCACACAACAGGGCACTATCACACCACAGAGCACTATCACACAACAGGGCACTATCACACAACAGAGCACTATCACACAACAGCACTATCACACAACAGAGCACTATCACACAACAGGGCACTATCACACAACAACACTATCACACAACAGCACTATCACACAACAGCACGATCACACAACAACGCACGATCACATAACAGCACTATCACTAGAGGTGAGAGATATATCGTTTAGACCAGTGGTTCCCAAACCTTTTGGAGCCGTGTACCCCCTGAAGCTTTAGGTGACGAGTCGCGTACCCCCTAGTTTGACGCGATTGAAAACACTGGGAATATCACATGTAATATTGTGTTTATTTCCTCCATTATTACAATGAACTTAAGCAGGTTTTCCACATTCAATATGTTTTCGCCTGTCCAAGTGATTATGGCTATTAAGAATATGTAAATACAAAATTGTTTATGAAAATGCCAGTTTTTTATTATTTTGTAAACAAGGCTGTTAGTGTGAATGGGTAAAGCTGAGTGTTTTGCTTTGTCCCAGAGGACCACATCAGAACATCAGACTCTGCGCTCTGGCCCCGCCCCCTCAGTTGTACTGTCAAACCACCAGTACAGACTCAAATGCGCTGGTTTAAGTTTTTGTTAAAGCGAAGATAATGTATACGCAGGACATAACCATCTATGCACGTGCCACCGCACAACAGCTTGTAAATTTGAATGTATTTGCCAGATACAAAGTCACGGGTTTAGTTGCAGAGGAGGGGCCACAGACGCTTCTCCTTCTCCCCTCGGATCAGAATGAGAGGAAAACTCCATCCATCCATCCATCCATTTTCTTCCGCTTTATCCGGGGCCGGGTCGCGGGGGCAGCAGTCTCAGCAGAGATGCCCAGACTTCCCGATCCACGCACACCTCCTCCAGCTGTTCTGGGGGGACCCCGAGACGACACCAGGCCAGCTCGGAGACATAGTCCCACCAGCGTGTCCTGGGCCTTCCACGAGGCCTCTTCCCAGTGGGACATGCCTGGAACACCTCCCGAGGGAGGCGACCAGGAGGCATCCGGAACAGATGCCCTAGCCACCTCAGCTGGCTCCTTTCGACGTGGAGGAGTAGCGGCTCGAGTCCGAGCTCCTCCCGGGTAACTGAGCTCCTCACCCGATCTCGGAGGGTGCGCCCAGCCACCCTGCGGAGGAAACTCATTTCGGCCGCTTGGATTCGCGATCTTGTCCTTTCGGTCATTACCCAAATCTCATGACCATAGGTGAGGGTGGGAACGTAGATCGATCGGTAAATCGAGAGCTTCGCCCCCTGACTCAGCTCCCTCTTCACCACAACGGTCCGATACAGCGACCGCATCACTGCTGACGCCGCACCAATCCGTCTACCGATCTCACGCTCCATCCGTCCCTCACTCGTGAACATGACCCCGAGATACTTGAACTCCTCCACTTGGGGCAAGGACTCCCCACCGACCTGAAGCGGGAGAACCACCTTTTTCCGGTGGAGAACCATGGCCTCAGATTTGGAGGTGCTGATCCTCATTCCGCCCGCTTCACACTCGGCTGCAAACCGCCCCAGTGCGCGCTGGAGGTCCTGATTTGATGAAGCCAACAGAACAACATCGTCTGCAAAGAGCAGAGATGATATTCTGAGGTTCCCAAACCGGACACCCTCCGGCCCCTGGCTGCGCCTAGAAATTCTGTCCATATAGGTAATGAACAGAACCGGTGACAAAGGGCAGCCCTGCCGGAGACCAACACGCACCGGGAACAGGTCTGACTTACTGCCGGCAATGCGAACCAAGCTCCTGCTGCAGTCATACAGGGAACGGACAGCCCTTAGTAGAGGGCCCCGGACCCCATACTCCCGGAGCACCCCCCACAGGGCACCACGAGGGACACGGTCGAACGCTTTCTCCAGATCCACAAAACACATGTGGACTGGTTGGGCGAACTCCCACAAACCCTCGAGCACCCGATGAAGGGTATAGAGCTGGTCCAGTGTTCCACGACCGGGACGAAAACCGCATTGTTCCTCCTGGATCCGAGGTTCGACTATCGGCCGAATCCTCCTCTCCAGCACCCTGGAATAGACCTTACCAGGGAGGCTGAGGAGTGTGATCCCTCTGTAATTGGAGCACACCCTCCGATCCCCCTTCTTGAAGAGAGGGACCACCACCCCGGTCTGCCAATCCAGAGGCACTGTCCCCGACCGCCACGCGATGTTGCAGAGACGTGTCAGCCAAGACAGCCCTACAACATCCAGAGACTTAAGGTACTCAGGACGAATCTCATCCACCCCTGGGGCCTTGCCACCGAGGAGCTTTCTAACCACCTCGGTGACTTCAGCCTGGGTGATGGACGAGCCCCCCTCCGAGTCCCCAGCCTCTGCTTCCTCATCGGAAGACGTAACGGTGGGATTGAGGAGATCCTCGAAGTACTCCTTCCACCGCCCGACCACATCCCCAGTCGAGGTCAGCAGCCCCCCACCCACACTGTAAACAGTGTTGGTGGAGCACTGCTTCCCCTTCCTGAGGCGCCGGATGGTTTGCCAGAATCTCTTCGAGGCCGACCGATAGTCCTCCTCCATGGCTTCTCCAAACTCCTCCCAAACCCGAGTTTTTGCCTCTGCGACTGCACGAGCTGCAGCACGCTTGGCCTGCCGGTACCTCTCAGCTGCCTCCGGAGTCCCACAAGCCAACAAGGCCAGATAGGACTCCTTCTTCAGCTTGACGGCATCCCTTACCTCCGGGCGCCACCACCGGGTTCGGGATTGCCGCCGCGACAGGCACCAGAGACCTTACGGCCACAACTACGAGCAGCCGCATCGACAATGGAGGAGGAGAACATGGTCCACTCGGACTCCATGTCCCCTACCTCCCTCGGAATCTGGTTGAAGCTCTTCCGGAGGTGGGAGTTGAAGACCCTACTGACAGAGGGATCCACCAGACGTTCCCAACAGACCCTCACAACACGTTTGGGCCTGCCAGGCCTGACCGGCTTCTTCCCCTGCCAGCGGATCCAGCTCACCACCAGGTGGTGATCGGTTGACAGCTCAGCCCCTCTCTTCACCCGAGTGTCCGAGACACGCGGCCAGAGATCGGATGACACAACTACAAAGTCGATCATCGACCTCCTGCCTAGGGTGTCCTGGTGCCACGTGCACTTATGGACATCCTTGTGCTCGAACATGGTGTTCGTTATGGACAAACCGTAACTAGCACAGAAGTCCAATAACAGAACACCACTCGGGTTCCGATCGGGGAGGCCGTTCTTCCCCATCACCCCCACCCAGGTCTCACTGTCGTTACCCACGTGGGCGTTGAAGTCCCCCAGTAGAACAATGGAGTCCCCAGCCGGAGCACCATCTAGTACCCCTCCCAGGGACTCCAAGAAGGCCGGGTACTCTGCACCGATGTTGGGCCCGTAGGCCGAGACAACGGTGAGAGACCTGTCCCCGACCCGAAAATGCAACTCCATCGAACTTTGGCGCTGCTGTTGTAGCGAGGGCTGACGCTCAGCCTCAGCCGCGCTCCCGGAATTTTACGCACTCGGGTCCAAAGCGGCTCCTGAGGTTCGGTTTTGGTGTGGACACATTTAGGTCCAGAACAAGCTCATCCACATCTGAATGATAAGACTCTTTCGCCTGTATAAGCACGTTCCCCGTGCGGTGGTTTTAACGGGTCAGTATCAATCAGACTGTATTGAACTTTTATTTTGTTCTCCAACATTTTTTTGCGTACCCCCGGGGGCATCCTGCGTACCCCAGTGGATACGCGTACCACAGTTTGGGAACCCCTGGTTTAGACGATAATGTTACCGTAGCGCGGTTTGAGCCAGCCGCCTCCTCCCCTGCGTAACAGTCAAAACAACAACATGGCAGCGTGGAGCGATTACAGAGATTAAGAATCTAAAGATATGAATTAAGTTTGCCACTTGAGTCGCTCATATTTGCGAGGAAAGGGCTCAGGACAAGTTGTAGCACTGCCTTGCTAGCTAGCTAACTTTCCTAACTTTGAGCCTGGCGCTAGCTAACAACACAGTGAAGAAAACCACGATTCAGACGATAATGTCCTCATCACCTGTTTTCTTCAGTACTCGCCTAAGTGACAAACTCGTCTCCCTCTCTGTCTCTTTACCTCCGGTGTGTGTATCTGTGCAGCCCCCCCGCGAGCATCGGGAGAGACATGAAGGAGAACTGGGGAAAAACTAAATCCTTTGAAAACTATGAAAAGTACAATTAATTTGACTCATGTGGCTGGCAAACACATGTCCCAAATACTCGTTAATACTCACAAGTCTCTCCTCTGTCTCCTGACAATAAAACACAAGTGAACTGCCCTGAGGCAGGTGAACTTACAGGAGCATTTCACTGTAGTTGCATTTATTGTAGCAATATTATTTTATCTTCCGTGTTCTTCCAGATGAAGATAGAGATTTAGATGAATAAATAGAATGAAATAGCTTTAAATTATTTGCCCTATTTTCTAAAAGCTTTGATTTTAAAGTATTTTTTCAGGTGTAAATTACATCGCCAAATACATCGATCCATCCATCTTCTTCACTTGTCCGTTGCCGGGTCGTGGGGGCAGCTGTTGGAGCTGCACCAGCCCCTATGGCGCCCCCTGCAGGTGGTGGGTCCACAGAAGGACGGCCTCATGGTTCTAACCGGGCCTGTTGGTCTCTCATAAGGGGCTTCTGAACCGCTCTTTGTCTGACCCGTCACCTAGGACCTGTTTGCCCTGGGAGACCCTACCAGGGGCACAAAGCCCCCGACAACAGAGCTCCAGGATCATTCGAGTGCTCAAACCCCCCACCACGTTAAGGGGGCGGCTCCAGGAGGGGCCAAATACATACACATACTGTGACATACATACATAATGTTTAAATCAATAATGTCTCATATCTTTATGTACTAGTGATTCTATACAATAATAGGTCAGATGCAGAAAGTCGAAAGAACAACTGGACCGTCTTTGCCAGGATTGCAAAAATATCGTCTGAATATCGATATCGAGATATTCATTTTTGTCAATATCGCCCACCCCTAACTATCACACAACAGCACTATCACACAACAGCACTATCACACAACAACGCACTATTGCACAACAGAGCACTCTCACACAACAGAGCACTATCACACAACAGCACTATCACACAACAGAGCACTATCACACAACAGCACTATCACACAACAGAGCCCTATCACACAACAGCACTATCACACAACAGAGCACTATCACACAACAGAGCACTATCACACAACAGAGCACTATCACACAACAGCACTATCACACAACAGCACTATCACACAATAGAGCACTATCACACAACAGAGCACTATCACACAACAGAGCACTATCACACAACAGAGCACTATCACACAACAGCACTATCACACAACAGCACTATCACACAACAGCACTATCACACAACAGAGCACTATCACACAACAGAGCACTATCACACAACAGAGCACTATCACACAACAGCACTATCACACAACAGCACTATCACACAACAGAGCACTATCACACAACAGAGCACTATCACACAACAGAGCACTATCACACAACAGAGCACTATCACACAACAGCACTATCACACAACAGCACTATCACACAACAGCACTATCACACAACAGAGCACTATCACACAACAGCACTATCACACAACAGCACTATCACACAACAGCACTATCACACAACAGAGCACTATCACACAACAGAGCACTATCACACAACAGCACTATCACACAACAGCACTATCACACAACAGCACTATCACACAACAGCACTATCACACAACAGCACTATCACACAACAGCACTATCACACAACAGAGCACTATCACACAACAGAGCACTATCACACAACAGAGCCCTATCACACAACAGCACTATCACACAACAGAGCACTATCACACAACAGCACTATCACACAACAGAGCACTATCACACAACAGCACTATCACACAACAGCACTATCACACAACAGCACTATCACACAACAGCACTATCACACAACAGAGCACTATCACACAACAGAGCACTATCACACAACAGCACTATCACACAACAGCACTATCACACAACAGCACTATCACACAACAGCACTATCACACAACAGAGCACTATCACACAACAGCACTATCACACAACAGAGCACTATCACACAACAGAGCACTATCACACAACAGAGCATTATCACACAACAGCACTATCACACAACAGCACTATCACACAACAGAGCCCTATCACACAACAGCACTATCACACAACAGAGCACTATCACACAACAGAGCCCTATCACACAACAGCACTATCACACAACAGAGCACTATCACACAACAGCACTATCACACAACAGCACTATCACACAACAGAGCCCTATCACACAACAGAGCAGTATCACACAACAGCACTATCACACAACAGCACTATCACACAACAGAGCACTATCACACAACAGCACTATCACACAACAGCACTATCACACAACAGAGCCCTATCACACAACAGAGCACTATCACACAACAGAGCCCTATCACACAACAGGGCACTATCACACAACAGCACTATCACACAACAGCACTATCACACAACAGAGCACTATCACACAACAGAGCACTATCACACAACAGAGCACTATCACACAACAGCACTATCACACAACAGCGCTATCACACAACAGCGCTATCACACAACAGCGCTATCACACAACAGAGCACTATCACACAACAGAGCACTATCACACAACAGAGCACTATCACACAACAGAGCCCTATCACACAACAGCACTATCACACAACAGAGCACTATCACACAACAGAGCCCTATCACACAACAGGGCACTATCACACAACAGCACTATCACACAACAGCACTATCACACAACAGAGCACTATCACACAACAGAGCACTATCACACAACAGAGCACTATCACACAACAGCACTATCACACAACAGCACTATCACACAACAGCGCTATCACACAACAGCGCTATCACACAACAGAGCACTATCACACAACAGAGCACTATCACACAACAGCGCTATCACACAACAGCGCTATCACACAACAGCACTATCACACAACAGCACTATCACACAACAGAGCACTATCACACAACAGCACTATCACACAACAGCACTATCACACAACAGCACTATCACACAACACAGCACTATCACACAACAGCACTATCACACAACAGCACTATCACACAACAGAGCACTATCACACAACAGAGCACTATCACACAACAGCACTATCACACAACAGGACTATCACACAACAGAGCCCTATCACACAACAGAGCACTATCACACAACAGCACTATCACACAACAGAGCACTATCACACAACAGAGCACTATCACACAACAGAGCCCTATCACACAACAGAGCATTATCACACAACAGGACTATCACACGACAGAGCCCTATCACACAACAGAGCACTATCACACAACAGAGCACTATCACACAACAGAGCACTATCACACAACAGCACTATCACACAACAGAGCACTATCACACAACAGAGCACTATCACACAACAGAGCCCTATCACACAACAGAGCCCTATCACACAACAGCACTATCACACAACAGAGCACTATCACACAACAGCACTATCACACAACAGAGCACTATCACACAACAGAGCCCTATCATACAACAACGCGCTATCACACAACAGCACTATCACACAACAGAGCACTATCACACAACAGAGCACTATCACACAACAGAGCACTATCACACAACAGAGCCCTATCACACAACAGCGCTATCACACAACAGCACTATCACACAACAGAGCACTATCACACAACAGCACTATCACACAACAGCACTATCACACAACAGCGCTATCACACAACAGCGCTATCACACAACAGAGCACTATCACACAACAGAGCACTATCACACAACAGAGCACTATCACACAACAGAGCCCTATCACACAACAGAGCATTATCACACAACAGAGCATTATCACACAACAGGACTATCACACAACAGAGCACTATCACACAACAGCACTATCACACAACAGAGCACTATCACACAACAGAGCACTATCACACAACAGAGCCCTATCACACAACAGCACTATCACACAACAGAGCACTATCACACAACAGAGCCCTATCACACAACAGAGCCCTATCACACAACAGCACTATCACACAACAGCACTATCACACAACAGCACTATCACACAACAGAGCACTATCACACAACAGCACTATCACACAACAGAGCCCTATCACACAACAGCACTATCACACAACAGAGCACTATCACACAACAGAGCACTATCACACAACAGAGCCCTATCACACAACAGCACTATCACACAACAGAGCCCTATCACACAACAGCACTATCACACAACAGCACTATCACACAACAGCACTATCACACAACAGAGCACTATCACACAACAGCGCACTATCACACAACAGAGCATTATCACACAACAGGACTATCACACAACAGAGCCCTATCACACAACAGAGCACTATCACACAACAGCACTATCACACAACAGCACTATCACACAACAGAGCACTATCACACAACAGAGCACTATCACACAACAGAGCCCTATCACACAACAGAGCATTATCACACAACAGGACTATCACACAACAGAGCCCTATCACACAACAGAGCACTATCACACAACAGGGCACTATCACACAACAGGGCACTATCACACAACAGCACTATCACACAACAGCACTATCACACAACAGCACTATCACACAACAGAGCACTATCACACAACAGCACTATCACACAACAGAGCACTATCACACAACAGCACTATCACACAACAGAGCCCTATCACACAACAGCACTATCACACAACAGCACTATCACACAACAGAGCACTATCACACAACAGCACTATCACACAACAGAGCCCTATCACACAACAGCACTATCACACAACAGCACTATCACACAACAGCACTATCACACAACAGCACTATCACACAACAGAGCCCTATCACACAACAGCACTATCACACAACAGCACTATCACACAACAGCACTATCACACAACAGCACTATCACACAACAGCACTATCACACAACAGAGCCCTATCACACAACAGCACTATCACACAACAGCACTATCACACAACAGCACTATCACACAACAGCACTATCACACAACAGCACTATCACACAACAGCACTATCACACAACAGCACTATCACACAACAGAGCACTATCACACAACAGCACTATCACACAACAGAGCACTATCACACAACAGCACTATCACACAACAGAGCACTATCACACAACAGCACTATCACACAACAGAGCAAAAAAATGGAAAGCAAATCTGGTATTGATGGAATGTTTATGTTTTTGGTTTCACACAGTTTCAATTTCTGTTGTGATATAACAACATTGGTTTGGTTTGTTAAGCCTTTATTTCTGCAGGTATAGTGGCTGTACCTGCCTACCTAGGTAATAGACATCCACTCTTGAGCTTAGGAGTCGAGGCGCCGCCCGGTGCCGGTGCCGAAAATCAAAATCTAATTTTAAACCGATATGAAATCATATTAATGGTTTGAAAGAACGTTAGCTAATCACCCATGTGTTAACTCGTGGTCATAAACACACATTTTGACCCTAACCCAACACACACAATTTATATAGTTCAGTATCAATTGTGTGTGTTGATGTTGGTAATTGCTTATATTGGCGACCTGCGCAATGGCGACGTATTTTCTTTTAGACCGATTCGTTTTTTCTTACTTGTTAAATTATCCGTGCTGCGGTAGTTAGCACATCGCTGATTAGCATCCATCATGCATTTGAAATCTTAATATTTAAACTTTTCAAAAAGTCAATGCAGAACATACATGGGATTTTTACTTACAGCACCCACCAAAGGACCTATTTTGGCACAGCTCCTGATTTTCTAGTGTGTAAGGCTGCTGCCCTGTATTAGAGTGTGACACATTTTTAGGCGGCACGGTGGTACAGCGGTTAGCACTCGTGCTTCACAGCAAGAATGTTCAGAGTTCGATTCCCACCTGGAAGGGGCTTTTCTGTGTGGAGTTTGCTTTCACAGTCAATAGATGTCAATAATGATCAAGGATTCAGTCAGAACAGTAGAGGGCAGCACTGGGACCAAACACTGTTACACAAATATATTACTTATATATAGCGCCAGATAGCGCCTCTGTTGCGCCTGCGTGGAGGGCTGCACGTCTGCTTGCTTTTTGACTTCTTTGTGTTTGTTATTCAACCCTATCTCTTTACGTCTACTAATGCCAGCCTGTGTTGATAGACTAATGTATTCAAGAGAGAACTTGCTGGCACTGAAAGACAATGCTAAGACTGGTTTACGCCATCCGATTCCACCGGAGCTATGTACCGGGGATGCAAACTCAAGGCTAAAATCAAGGCTAGACTTGCCAATCGGAGGATTTTTAAACCACCTATTCCCTCCGTTGTCATGGGGAATGTTAATGCTCTGTCTAATAAGATGGATGAACTTACCGCGCTGATTGTAACGTTAACGGAGCTACAGAGAAAGCAGCCTGCTTATCTTTACGGAGACGTAACCAGCTATGTACCGGACGCCAATCTAGACCTGCCCGGCTTTTCCACTGTACGGGCAGATCGGGATCCCAAGACCAGCGGGAAAAGCAAAGGCCTGATCCTGTATGCGAACAAGCGGTGGTGCCATCTTAACCATTTGACAGTTAAATCTGTGATATGCAGCCGGGACTTGGGGCTGCTAGCTGTTAGCATTCGGCCGTATTATGTACCACGTGAGTTTTCACACGTCATCGCGCTTTATGTTTACATTCCTCCGAGGGCGGACACGTGTGTCCATCTACAACACCACCACGGCGCTTCAGTCCCAGCATCCAGATGCATTTTTCAGGGCACTGTGCTCTCTCCCCTCCTCTTCACCCTCTACATTCCTGACTTCCGTTACATCTCCGATACATAATAACACCTATAAGTACCCGGGGCTGCAGTTGGACAACAAGCTGAGCTGGGCGGCGAACATGGACGCTGTTTACTGGAAGGGGCAGAGTAGGATGTACTTTCTTAGACGGCCGGCCTCATTCAGTTATTGTACATGTTTTATCAATCTATTGTGTCCAGTGTTGTATGTTGGGGTGGGGTGGGGGGGCACTCAGAGGCTGGACCGGCTCATTAGGAAGGCAGGTTCGGTGGTTGGGCTGGGCCTGGACTCAGTGGAGAAGGTGGTGGAGCAGAGGATGCTCTCTAAGATCAGGGCGATCCTGTTCAATCAGAGCCACCCTCTGAACTTGGTCTTCTCCCGCCAGAGAAGCACCGTGAGCTCCAGACTCCGCTCTCTGAGATGCTCCGAGGACAGACTGGAGAATTAATATAGTATCTATCTATCTATCTATCTATCTAATTAAATACTGTATATATATATTATATAAGATTAGTTTGCGGTTTATTTATTCCTTTTGAAACAGGACTGTGGTTTGAAAAAATGTAATGTAAATGGAGGGATGCCACTGACAGATCAATAGACCCATCTTCAGTGCATAAGAAGGAGAGCTTTGTTTGTATAGCGTTTACACAGACATGGACAAAGTGCTTTACATGAGACAATTTTACATTCACTCCACACTCGGTGGTGTGGTACATACTGTATGTAGCTTCAGTTTCCCCTGGGGGAGACTGACAGAAGCGCTGTCGCGACTGCACACAGAGGGGTCAGGGGGACTGCACACATGGTGGTCAGAAACAGGACTGACCATCATTCCTCCTTGCCTATTGTACATGTTTTTAGTGGTAGGAGAAACCGGAGTACCCGAAGGAAACCTATGCACGGGGAGAACATGCAAACTCCACACAGAAAGGCTCCGTCCAGGTGGGAATCGAACCCGGGGCCTTCTTGCTGTGAAGCGATAGCGCTAACCGCCGGGCTACCGTGCAGCTGGGGATAATTTATTCTATTCTATTCCATACCTTTTTTTAAGAAAAATGGGTACAATGCACATGAAAACAATTGTAACTCATGGATAATATGTTAGAAATATTTCTTTAAAAATGGTGATGTATGGTAGGTTATTTTTGTGCAATATATCGATTATCGTAGTATCAGCATACCGTAAGGTTATCGTTATCGTGAGCCATGTATCATATCGATGTATCCACCTGGCCCTGTACACAGAACACAGGGATTGGACAGTGACAATTTTCTGATGTCATTCGTCTTCGTCCCCTTTCACTCTGAACTGTCCAGTCCAATAAAGCCAAAGATCCTAAAATAATAATAACAACCATTTTGATGTGTGCAATAAGATTGGCAAAAGCTAAAATCAGATAAAATCTAGAGAAAAGAGCCACAGAACAACTGATACATTTAACATCAATGAGCATATGCTTTATGTGACTGCTGAAGTCTATTATTTTACTGCACTGCATTTTCGAGTGACGATCCGGAGCTCTGTCACATTTAAGTGACGTAAGACTATTTTTGAAGGATTTTTTTTAACATACAGCGTGGAAGATGAGGAGAATTTCACACATAAACTATACAGTGACGCTGTGGCTCTCACAGACGAGCTAAATGGAGCATTCCCACTCACTCAGCACAGGGAACATATATATGAGCACTACATCGTCATGGCAACCCCTCAGCAGTGTGCCACTAGGATCTGCTGTGGCCATACTCCAGAAGGGAGGGCACACAGCACAAGCCCAAAGCCGGTGATTGGTCACACCCCCTTGTCTTTGTGTGCTGCAAGGGATTGTGGGAAGGCCTTGGCTGAGCGCTCATTTGTGTGTGTGTGAACGGGGGAGCAATACGCCTGAGAGAGTGAGAGAGAAAGAACTGAGAGAGCTACACAATCGGACCTATACCGGACCAAAACCAGAAGCCAGCCGGATCACAGCCGGATCACACGTTTGTCTTGCAACAGAGGAAACTGTCAGCCAAGGTACATAGCTCCGCTGTTCCCCTGCCTCTCTGCCTTCCCTACTTTAAAGGGATCCATCGCTTGTTAGCAGTGGCTAGTTAGCATTAGCAGCCAGCGCTACAGCACCAGTCACTGCTCCAGACACACTCCGGCTGAGTAGTCGCGTTGTAAAGGAGTGGATTTGGATTCGGAGCCTGCATTTTGGGGAGATATTGGCAATAAAGTTCCACACTCGAGTTGCAGAGCAGGGGCAGCAGACATGGAGGAGAAGAGGGGGGGGGGGGGGGAGCATGACAAAAGGAGGGGGTGTGGTTTAGCGTGTGGACAAAGGGGACTGGCTGATTGTTTACTACCACTGCAGTGTGAGAGCTCCGACCCATCTGCTGTGTGTGCGTGCGTGTACGTGTGTGTACGTGTGTGTGCGTGTGTGCGTGTATATGTATGTGTGTGTGTGCGTGTGTGCGTGTATATGTACGTGTGTGTGTGTGTGTGTGTGTGTGCTGTGGACTGCTCCGAGGTGACACGGGGCCAACACTGCTCATGGCTGCAGCTTCTGCCCAACACTTTGTTTAGCAGCAGCAGCAGCACTCGCATTTGTTTTGGTAATACTGGTATGCTGTGGTTCCAGTTTGAAGTACTTTACAGATGGAGTATTTGTTGTACACATCGAATAGCCTGGCTGTGTGTTTTGTGAATTCATCTGTACACAAAATGTACACGGGGGAAAGTTAGAAAACACGCTGTTATTTTGACCAGGCACTGGATTTATGTGGGACCTGGTGAGAATAGGACAGCCCCCAGATGGATTGTGTCAACGCCGCAAACAAGATCAGGCTCTTAAAATTGTACACTGACCGTCAAAGGATTTAAACACTTCAAAGTTTGGACTTACCGGGGCTATGCGGGACACGAGATCTCCACCATGACATCGGGAAGAACCACTCACAAACAGCATTTGCTCATCTATATTCTAGTGATACAGGGACCTCTCATACCAAAAAAAATACCAAACCGTGCCCTCCAAATAGTTGAACCCAATGGAAATGTCATTTTCGTGTACCGTCACACCCGTAATACTCACCCAGGGCGATATAGTCTGGCTGCCAACATTTCAAACTAGACTTTTTTTGTCTTCAAAACATTTCCACTTGTCAGCTGCTATGTTGTTCTATGTGGTGTAACAATACGACATATACGAATAGACACATCAAATTGAGGCCGAAGGATTCGATGTAAAACGATTTATCGTTATTTTTGGAGCGATACAATTTGTTACAGTACAGTGTATAACATATAACCAAGTTAGCTTATTAGCTTACCTTCTAGTGTTTGAGCTGCTTTTTTCCACTAGTTTTTGACTTAGCGCCACTGAATAATTTCATTAACTCAGTATCCGATCAATAAAGGAATCATCAACATCTCAAAAACTATAACCGCACAAACAAACATTTTGTACCACACAAATGTAGCACAAACGATCAACATAAATGTGTTCTATAACAAGCTACATGATACAGGGAGGGTGCAAAATGTCCAACTTTGGTCCCCGGCAAATTGAGCGAGGGTTTCATTGACAAAGCAATGATCTGAGACGCACTTTCCGCTGTCGACAATGGATGTATTAAACGAATTGATCAAGAAACTGTTGAATGAACGTTTGTAGCTTGTTTTATTTTGTCACGCTTTTTAGGCAAGGATTGTAGAGATATAAACTAAAAGATGGCAGCATGAGAACTTATCCGGTAAGATCTTTCGAAATTCTTCACGAGTAAGGAAAATTAAACTTATTATTCCATAGGGCCTTTTTAATGAACACAATTCAATACATTGGCCCCATTTAAAACCATTACCAGTGATATTTAATGAGAGTTGGGAAATACCCTTTAATCAAATGGCTCAACACATCTGTATTAAAGTGGGGCTGCCTTGAGCTTTGGCAAAGTGAAGCACTAATTTGCACTTTTTTAGATTCTACTTCTATCTCTCCGTTTTCACCGTGCTCTTTGAACCTAAAGTACAAGAATAGACAGTACTCCAGGCGTGGAGCTAAAGCCTGGACGAGGAAATTGGGCACATATTAGTAGTTTGAAGTTTATTTAAAGGCCCTATACCTGATCTGTGGATGGAACACGAGCGGGCAACGCGCTGGAGAACACGTCCTCCCTGGGTGACACATGAAAACGTGTGCTTTCGACAGTTCCACTGACTCCTGACACCTTTGTTTGGTTATTAATGATCCTAAAATTGCATATTTTTGCATCAAAGCCGTGGGAGGTAGGGGTGCTGCTGAGAGGGTACTCTGCCAGGAAGAAACCCTTGCTCCAAAAGAAACATCAAAAATCCAGTTTGGAGTTTGCAAATGCACACAAGTATAAAGACTTATAGTTTTGGAGACGTATCCTGTGGTCTGACGGGAAAAAAAGAATTGTTTGGCCGTAATAACCGTCATCACATTTGGAGGAAAAAGGGGGAATCTTGCAAGCCTGATCCAAACACGATCCCACCTGTAAAATACGGGCGGGGGGGGGGGGGGGGGCAGCATCATGCTGTGGGGCTGTTTTGCTGTGGGAGGGACTGGTGCACTTCACAAAATGGATGGCATCATGAAGAAGGAACACTATGGGAAAATATTGGAGCAACATCTCAAGACAATAGCCAGGAAGTTAAAGCTTGGACAGATGGGTCTTCCAAATGGAACATTCCCAAAGCAAACTGCCAAACTGGTTACAAAGTGGCTTAAGGAAAACAAAGTCAATGTTTTGGAGTGGTCATCACAAAGTCCTGATCTCAGTCCGGTTGAAAATGTATGGGCGGAGCTGAAAAGGCATGGCCTACAAATGTGTCTCAGTTACACTGGTCTGTTTGGAGGAATGGACCGAAACTCCTGCTAACTATTGTGAGAAGCTTGTGGAAGGAAATGCAAAACGTTTGACCTAAAATATACAGTTTAATGGCAATGCTGCCAAATATTAATGAAATGTATGTAAATCTCTCATTCTTTCAGGCATTTAGCGAATATAAATGTTTAAAATTCTAATTGACCTAAAAAAGGAAATGTTCTAGTTTCATGTCAGACAGACAGTGAGAAAAGTGTATGTAAACATCTGGTTCCCGCTCGAAAAAAAGCATTTTTGCATTTTTTTATTCCACCTTTGAAGCCCCTTAGCATGAAACCTCATGTTCCCACATTGGTCACCACAATCCTCAATTCTGTTATAACAGAATAATAAGAGTAGGAGTTTTTGTTCTTATTGCTGGGTTGCAGGTCACATCACAGCGTTCCAAAGGCCACTACTATTATATGGAGGAAAAAATATTTCGTTTTTGAGGACATTTTTGGTCTTGTACAGAGAGATCATGGACCCAGTGACTGATATTAATGATCATTTTTGTAATTCATACATTTTCTTTTGAGCTACGACTTGTGAAAGTGTAATGCTGTTAATAGGAAAAACTGGGTCCGGTGACGACATCACATTCTAGAACCTGCAACCCAGCAATAGCTCAACTTTAGAGGCTGGTTGATTCTCGGTGAAGCCTTCTCCTCTTCTTTCCTTCAGGGTGTAGGGCTGGCACCCTGAAGGAAACTACCTCTGGGTCTCACTCAGAATTGTGGAGTATTGCAGAGGTCACACATTGACAATGTTATGTTTTGTAATTTGTATCAAGAACGTCCTCGACAGCTCAGAACAGTGCGTTCCATTACACGAGGAGCCTCCGATGGAAATGTGAAAGTGACTTAGAAGAACAACTTTTGTGCAGTCAGCCTTTACTTACAAAAATTGACTGTTGAACGAACACTGAAGGACCAACACATTCAGAAGTGATAAAGTGAGATCAAAGATATGACATCCTGTGATTTTTATGCTGAAATCAAGCAAGACTATAATTTAGAAAAATAATAATAATAATAAATAATAATAATGCATCAGTTTTATATAGCGCTTTTCTGGACACTCAAAGACGCTTTACATTGCACTATTCATTCACTCCATACTTGGTGGTGGTAAGCTACTATTGTAACCACAGCTGCCCTGGGGTAGACTGACGGAAGCGAGGCAGCCAATCTGCGCCATCGGCCCCTCCGACCACCACCAACCACTCACTCACTCACATCATTCATCCCGGCCTATTGTACATGTTTTTGGTGGTAGGGGAAACCGGAGTACCCGGAGGAAACCTACGCAGACACGGGGAGAACATGCATTACTTGCTTTGTGAAAATTCAAAATACCGGCAAGCCACCTGTAACTTCCTATGGTCATTGGTAGGTTCAAAGGGCTGGAAATGTATGTGTCAATAATTTTGTTGGAGATGAATTACATGTCATATTAGAGCGTACAAACAATGAGATATTGGTTTTCAGAGAGACATATCTGCCAAAGTATTATTGTAATTATCCATCCATGTTCAAGATGGTGCTGCTGTTTCAGTCAAAAAGCACAAAGAGCATCTGTAACCTTCTTAAAGAGGGTTCTCCCACTGTATCAGTGAAGTGTGTTGCTTTGTTTTGTTTTGCCTTGTGTGTCAGTAAGACATGTTTAAGTTTGTGCTCCATACCATGTATATGGTGAAGAGCAAAATAATAAGGCAAGTTTATTTGTAGAGCACAATTCATACACAAGGCAATTCAAAGTGCTTCACAGTTGCGCAAAGTTACAAGAAAACAGATCAAATCAATCATTAAAACATCAACATAAAAATTAATCAATTACAGTAAAAAGCAAGAGTGCAGATAAAATACTTTCAGTTTTCATATGCTCGGGTAAAAAGAGCTGTTTTCAGCCTGGATTTGAACATTGTCAGAGTTGAGGCCTGTCTCACATCCTCATGAAGACTGTTCCAGATTTTAGCTGCATGAAACTGAAACGCAGCTTCACCGTGTTTAGTCCTGACTCTGGGAACCACCAGGAGACCCCTCCCTGAAGTTCTCAGGGCCCGAGATGGTTCATACGGCTCTAACATGTCAGAGATGTACTTTGGTGCTAAACCATGAAACGACTTGTACACAAGCAGAGCTGTTTTAAATTCTATTCTCTGAGTGACAGGAAGCCAGTGCAGAGACCGGAGCACTGGACTAATATGGTCATATTTCCTGGTTCTTGTCAGGACTCGAGCAGCAGCGTTCTGGATGTTCTGCAGCTCTAACAGCTCGTTTAGAAAGGCCAGTGAGCAGCCGTTACAGTCGTCTAACCTGCTGGAGACAAACGCATGGATGAGTGTCTCTAAGTCTGGTTTTGACACTATTCCTCTGATCTTAATGTTTTTCAGATGGTAAAAAGCTGATGATGTTATTGCTTTAATGTGGCTGTTTAAGTTCAGGTCTGAGTCCATGATTACTCCTAGATTTCTAACCTGCTTTTTTGGTTTTAGAGAGAGAGACTCAAGGTGACTGATAACACTTTGTCTTTGTGTCTGTGGGCCTGTGGGTAATAAATAATAACAGTTGTTCTCCATTGGTTTGGCTCATTTTTTAAAACAGAAATTACATTCTCAAAACAACATGGAGCAATTGTTCTCAACAGAATAGAATTTTTCATTAATTTCATCAAATTGCAAATGTCTAAATCCATGTCTCAATGTCTCAGTGCGTCTTTGTAAATGGTTAAGTACACATAGCCTACAATTAGCACAATTTCCAAGTGAATAGATCTTGTTGATCCAAACTGATTGTTGATTCTCAGTCTAATGGTTGTTCGCTCAAAAACGTGTCGGCGTCATTTCATTGTATAAGTCGTCACATGCACGATAGTCTGTTCAATTGTCAAAATTAGTCAAGAACACAATACCATGAATACCATATATGTCACCCTTGGAACATTTGATACATTTATTACTGCAATTAACAGTCAGGTGAAACTAGAACTTGACTAACGAAGGATATATGGAAGTTACTTTATTTGTGTGAATGATAATGGTTACAATTTCCTTGGCAGTATAAGTGCAATGTGTGATGTCAAACCTTGGAGACTACTCTTACCCTCAAATCCTATTCCTTTGTTGTTGTTTTTTTCAGTTTTATACACAACTGTATTCTGTTAGCTAGACAGTGACAGTAATCATTGTCAATGAAGGACTGGGCTAAGACTGAAAGGTGGACACGAGGGACATTTCAATGGTCCTCTGCCATAGTGACAACACATCTAAACATTTAGACTTGCAGTGCTTACACAATGCCAAAGGGACAAAGCATTTTGTGGGCACTGACTGTAATAATGAGCCAAACAGGAACCAAATACACAATCATTTTTAGATTGCTTTGAAATGCAGTACCTTTGTGTAATGTCAGAAGTAATATGGATGTAGATGTATTTTTCTGTTTTGTCTCTGTGTGTCCCTCTCTTAACCACCTCTCTTCTCTCTTCTCTCACAGGTGATGTGTCTCCTATTAGCATGTCCCCCATCAGCCAATCACAGTTCATCCCTTTGGGGGAGGTACTGTTATTGGCTATCTCTGCTATGAACTCGGCCCATAAGCCTGTGACGCAGGAGGCCCTGACTGAACACCTGCAGACATGCTTCCCAGGTACGCTCACTCACTCTCAGGCCCTACCGTCACACACAGAGTCTCCTGCCGTGTCTGGTCTGACTAGAACAGGAAGTTCCATTGGCCCAAAGTAACTGTCCTAGAAGGGAAATGTCAGACTGAGAGGAACACCAACACATCGTATTAGCTACTTCAAAGATCGCACTCTACTACTCAAACAAGGATGACGGGAGCTAACTTGAGTGGCTTGATCAGGAAGAAGGGTCTGAATACAGCTGATGGAGGATCACGTGATTCGTGGATTTCCACAGGAAATGACATCACCTCCACACTAGCTTAAACTAGTCCAAACTAACTTTAAGGATAGTAGAGTTTACTAAAGGCATCTCATTAAGATTCACTGAAATAAATGTTGTGGAAAACAGTGGAGGTCACGTCATTTCCTGTGGAGCTCCACTAACCACGTGACTCTCCATCGCTCTTAGGAACAGCGGCGAGAATGTGTGTTGTGCCATGAGACGAACCAAATTCCCATTGGGGAAAGCTACAGCTAGCTCCAGTCGATCAAATAAGTCCATACAACCCTCAGCTATTTATAAAGCGGCCTTTAAAATGACCACACACTGAGCTGTGATTTGTTGAATTCATAGTTTATTACACACTTTTCATCTCGAACTTGTGTAAGGAAAAGGTGAACCGAAAACCGTGCGCATAGTCATCAATATGGGTGCGACAATATATCGATATTGTAATATATCGCAGTATTTGGGGCACAATAAGATAACGTTATGCCGATATGGTTATTAATGGAATGAACTGGAAGCTTATTTGTGTAGTGCTTCTCACATGACACAAGTCGCCCAAAGTGCTTCACACCGTGTAAGGGGTTTGTTCTTCATTCACTCCACACACGGTTGGTGGTAAGCGACGTATGTAATTGCAGTTTCCCCTGGGGCAGACTGACAGAAGTGCGATATGACCACACACACACTAACACACACGCATCTTTGTATCTCTATCTTAGTGAAGACCCTCATAGACATAATGCAGGAGTGGCCAACCCGCGGCTCTCGGGCCGCATGCGGCCCTTGGCCAATCAGAGTGCGGCTCTTTGCATGATTAGATATTTTTAACACAATGCGGCTCTTTGCAAAAGAATTGGTACATGTTGCCCATAAACTGTAACAGTCTTTAAGAATCTTGACCAAAAATCCAACCATAGTCCTACAGACCCTGTTTTCCATCTCTACGCATGAACGAGAGTCTGTCTCTCTTCTTTCCGAGGCGGCGTGTAAAAGGTGCCCGTGCAGCCTCGCTCAAAGCGGGATGTAGGGGAGGTTAAACAACAGTCAGGCAGATCGTGGCACTGGGATCAGCTTCTGTGCATTTCAAGTTTCTGATTAGCCTACTCTTTATTTGATGAAAGTTTGCCTCATATTCACAGAAAAAGATCATAATTAGTAAATGGAAAAAAGCGGAGCTCTAATGAAGCGTATGATGCGAAGCGCGACATCGTAACGCGGAAATACGCAAAGTCATTGACTTTTCTGTCACATGTTGTAACTGTAACAAATGCAACATAAAACATAACCGCAGACGTCCTCCAGAGGCTCCTGATTAAAGCTTATGAACTTTGTGCAGCCTAAAGTTCGTTCTCTGCACAGTCCAGTCAGGACCAGGCTGCAGGCACTGAGCGCACAGGCCAGGGGCGAACCAGAGGAGGGGGCTCAGTGGGCAGGGCCCCACACACAAATATACACCAGCATTGAAAAAAACAAAACAAGCAACAACAAAAACTATTCGAAATAATAATATTGTTAATAAATAGATCAAATGTTGTCCCAGTCAGAACAGAATAGCAGAAAATGTCAGTTTATTTAATATACATTTATTTCAATCTAGGTGAGGAGTAAAACTACCACAATTATTGAAAAGAAAAGAAAAAGGCCAGACATAAAGTTATTGTTTATTATGATTAAATATAACAGTTTCATTACATTTAATCATCTTAAACTACCACACTCGGATTTCGCGAATGGTCGGTGCCTTTGTGGCCCTTCACAGGATCAAGGTTGAACATTTCGGCCCTTGGCCTCTGACCGGTTGGCCACCCCTGACATAATGTATTACCCAGACCCTAACCCTGAACCCTAAGTCCCTGACCTTAATCCTAACCCTAATCTAAACCTCCAAACTTTCCGAAAATGTCCTCACTCTGTTGGTTAAAAACTCAAACTGGTCCTCACAATGTCGTAATTACAAGAACACACACACACACACACAGAAATCATGGTTACACTTTATTTTACACTACCTTGATACATTGTACCTAACTACCGTATTTTCCGGACTATAAATCGCTCCAGAGTATAAGACGCACTAGTCAAACATTGCCTAATGAAGAAAAAGCAACAGGCTGAAGAGGCGTATGGTATGCTAACGTAACACATTGATGGTTCGCTACATGAAGCATAAACAATGAACCAAATAGGTGTCTATGTTAACGTCACATAAACAGTTCAGATAACTATAGCATAAAGATCATACCGAACTCTCGATCTCACTCCAAATCAATCGCCTTGGCAACTACCTGGGCACGGAGATGTAACTGCACCGTTGACGAGGCTTTCCCGACAGCATGTTTTCAAGCTCTCGTCTGTGAACGTGTTCCGCTAGCTGTGGCTCTAGCTTTGCTCTGCCCGATCCCGTCAGACCTTGGATGCTAAGCAGGGAAGGGCCTGGTCGGTACTTGGATGGGAGACCGTTTGGGAACACCAGGAAGCCTGGGGCGAATGTAGTGAGTGAATGAATGTTTGGTGGTGGTCGGAGGGGCTGATGGCGCAGACTGGTTGCCTCGCTTCCGTCAGTCTACCACAGGGCAGCTGTGGCTATAATAGTAGCTTACCACCACCGAGTATGGAGTGAATGAATAGTGCAATGTAAAGCGTCTTTGAGTGTCCAGAAAAGCGCTCTATAAAACCGATGCATTATTATTATTATTTTAGCCCGTGATTAGCGTGTTTTGTTTACTTCATTGCAGTAACCTCCGCTCTCTCGCTCACTCCAAACTTTCTTTCTGCTGCTCGATTAGCCTGCAGTGCCCTCTAGCGGCATGTTAAAGTATATATTTGAATAAAAAATTATTGAAAAAAAATCACATATTAGTCGCTCCGGAGTATAAGACGCAACCCCCGCCAAACTATGAAAAAAGTGTGACTTATCGTCTGAAAAATAGGATACATTTAGTCCAATGTAATCTGCTTTGTAACCATCTGTAATAACTTGTACCTAAGTAGTAATAATGTGTTAGTACTTTACCTCCAAACTACAATAGGTTGCGTTCACGATTTAGAATTCCATTTCAGTCGGAGGGCAGGTGTCAATACAAGTCTATGGGAGAGAAACAGTTTTTGAAAGAAATTTCCAAAAAGAAAATGTCCAAATGTTTTCTCTGATCATCATGTGACAGTGACACACCTGACATGTGAATTTTATGGCTGAAAGTCCTTTCTACTGGCCAACATCAAGCACATGTTTTTGAATATTGTCGCCACTTTTGGACGCCTTTGTGAAGAAATAATTAGACATAATGTTCATATGTGCTGGAAGATATGACTTTGAACCTTGTGACAGTTTTTGTTTCATGTGAATTGGCCCAGTAATTACAGAGATATTAGCAATGATTTAAGACTATAAATCTGCATTTTGAGCGTTACTATGGTTACGGCCGTGGAATTTTCAGTTGCCCTCCACCTCAATGTTAAACTATAGGCTCTTTAGAATGTTGTGATGTCACGTGAACGCTACCTATTACACATTATGCCATCATTCATCTAACTCATAGGTACAAGTTATTACACATTGTTACAGCACATTACATTTCACTATTTTTGTATCAAGGGTAGTGCAAAATAATGACATAATCAATTCTGGCCTATTGTACATGTTTTTAGTGATAGTGGAACCAACTTACTGCTAAAGCTCACACCCACAGCAGAAAACATAATTTTTGTTTCTACTTGGTAGGGATGCGCCAATCCGATTCTGGTATCAGATATTGGAAAAAATACAATATCGGGTATTGGCTACAAATATCAGACACTGAACCTGTTTTTACTCTCACCACTTTTTAAAAGCACAACTTACACCAGCTAAATAGTTAATATGGACATTTTGAAGGGCACCTGGAGAATACAGTCGCTGTGTTTGTTTTATCCTCTGCAAATGTATTTTTGATCGCAGTGCAAAATGCCGCGGCTAGCAACATTGGATGTATTGAATTAGACCGGTCCCAGTTGTTGCTTTCCCTCGGGGAATGCCTCATGACCGTGGGACTCCAAGTGTGTCAGTACTACAGTTTACAGACACATTCACCTGTTCCCCCTGTGGATTACAGTGTTTGGAATCCACAGTAGTTTAAGGCGTGCAGTGCTGGACATGTATGTGTGGTTCTCCTCTGTCAGAGTGGCCTGGCATGTGCTTGCATCACTCTGCTGAGGCTGAGCGGCATCTATGATGTAACCTTCAGCAAGACTTTAGAGCAGCTCTTGAAGAGGAGCAGAGAACTCGCATCACACTACAAATCAAAGAACTCAGTCTCACCCAGGCTTTTAAAAGGAGGAAAACCCATTTCTATGTTTCAATCAGATTCAAGTTGTATTAATGTGATGCTTTTAGATTTCTGTTGGTATTGTCACTAGAGTATGATGTCCATACCGTGGCAGGTCCTCTCCATATTGGCATGTTTCAATAAATCTCAGATATTGGGCAGATGTTTTCAGATCGGGATTGTCTAAAACCGATACGAGTACTTTAACTTGAGTTCTTGCTGATACCGAAGACAGATACGAGTACAAGACATTTTCTTCAAATATGCTTTTTGAGGTGTATAGATGGTTTAGCTCAGGGGTCACAAATTACATTTCATCAAGGTCCAAATTGAACAAAAATTGTCAAGCAAAGGTCCGGAATATACGGGGTTACATCACAGTTATATTGGGATTTAAGCCTTTGTTAAATCTATTACCGTGTTCTGAAAATAATGCAGTTCATTTAATCCTGTTATTTTTTTTGCTCTAAAAAAACATTTTAGCTCCTAAATAGCAGAATGCTTATCGCCTCTATTATAGGCTATGCGCTATTTGCGCATTATGATCACACGTGCATATTTAATTAGCGTCGTTGTTTTTTTGTTTGTTTTGTTTTAGCGAGCCGTTTTTCAGTAATTCAAACCGTTTCTAAAAATGTAAAAAGTATCACGGAGCTCAGAGGTAGGACTTTCTCCTTCTGTTCATCTGAGCTGTAGTTTACCACTCTACAGTCAGAGGGAGCGGGAGAGCACACATAGCCGCTTGTCTGAGAGGATTCAGGGTCGGGTCCAAAGTTCGGATCCAAGGTTCTAGTCCGGATGGGCTGGCACAGGGTCCGGATCTGGACCGCGGCCCACTGTTTAGTGACCTCTGGTTTAGATTGACTTTTTCATAGCACATTAATTAGTTACTCATTTTCATATGTGCTATTTTATTGTATTTCTTTTTCATTAAATATAATTTTTTATGAAAAGTAATCAATATGATTTTATCATTGTTTTCCTAGGCTTATTTTATCATTTGTTTCCTGGGTCTCACTTGAATTATAAAGATGAAAATTATAGGAGATGGTTAAGTCCACAGTGAACATTACAGACAGAACAGCCCATGTCCAAAAGTTACTCAATCCCTGTTTTGTACTTATTATTTTTATAATAGTATTTAGACCAGGGCTGGGGAATCCTTTTCACATCAAGGGCCAAATCAATTGTGTATAAAGTTCTACAAGAGCCTTACAATTGAGCTACATTCTAGAGTTCATACCACACTAGGACTGACGGTATGGAGGATAATGCGATGGCTGGAGCAATTTTTCTCTGTTGACGCGTCTGATGTCAGCAGTGATGATGATAATGATGCTAATCGAAGCTGGTTTTCCAAGTGTGGGTCAGTCCTGTGAAAGCTGCTTGCTGGGCCTCCAAACTCCGACAAAGATTGGCCTCTTTTCGCATTACCAGCTTACTACAACTCCATGTGGATTTGTATTTCCACTCTTTAAGAATTCTCCAGTTTCTTTTTTATTGTTCTGCTTAGTGGAGAGGTGTGCTTCAAGTGCTATTGGTTTCTGGTATTGGGACCAAATTAATGAGTATGAGCATGAGTACAAACATGTGGTATCGGGCCGATATATGATACTGGTATCGGTATTGGTGCATATCACATTGTGACTGTAGCGTCGGAAAGCTTTCCACAATTGCAGGCTATGCTTCATGTCAAGACTGTGAGACTAAACTCTTGGGTTTTATTCCTGCCTCTAAAGCTTTCCTTTTGTTTCCCCAGGGGTTCCCACTCCAACCGAGGAGGTGCTGCACCATACGCTGAGCTTACTGGTCCGTGACCGGAAGATCTACCCAACACATGATGGATATTTCATTGTGACTCCTCAAACTTACTTCATCACGCCCAGCCTAATCCGGACCAGTTCCAAGTGGTACCACTTAGACGAGCGCTCTGAGCGACACCAGGCCCAGCACCAGGCCCAGCACCAGGCGCAGCACCAGGCCCAGCACCAGGTCCAGCACCAGGCGCAGCAGCTGCAGAGCCATCAGCAGCACCAGCAGACCCAGTGTACTTCCCCACTGTCGGGCACAATCACCCCGTCCACATCAGGGGGCATTAGAGATCGCACTCACGCCAAATCAGGCCAGAACCACAGCGACGCGTTCTACAACAACAAAGCAGACGACCCCCCCAGTCACCACAACACTCTGCAGCGCCGGTCCCCCAAAGAGCACCGCGACTACCCCTCTCCTCACTCGCCACAGACCCCACCCCAACAGCCGACCACCTCTGACAAGAGCAGGGCCACGCTAAGCTTTCCCTTCAAGACCGACACGCTGACCAAACACCGGGCCGGGAGTGGAGGGGGCGCGGCGAGCGCCACGCTGGGTGACTCTGACAAGTCACAGGGAACAGGAGGGAGCATGGGGAGTCGCAAGTTTGGTTTGAAATTGTTTCGTCTGAGCTTTAAGAAGGATAAAACAAAGCAGCTGGCTACTTTCTCTGCACAGTTCCCGCCAGAGGAATGGCCGCTGCGGGACGAGGAGGTGCCCAGCCAGCTGCCCCGCCACGTGGAGATGGAGATTATTCGGAGAATCAATCCGGACCTAACTGTGGAGAACCTGGCCCGCCACACGGCTGTCATGAAGCGGTTGGAGGAAGAGCGTGCTCAGAGGAGTAAAGTGTCTTCAGCCAATCACAGCTCCCGGAGCCGTCGCAGCGGCGGCCGGCACCGTAAACAAGCTCAAACCAAAGCCAGTCGTTCCCACAGCAAGACCCGGGGCCCCCGAGAGCCCACCGATGGCTCACACCTGGAGCTGGTCGACCGGGACTATCGGGCGTACTCCTCATCTTTGGCCCGTTCACCGCGAGAGCATGCCCTGGCCGTGGAGCGCCAGCGGGCTCGTCTTCACCTGGCCCACAGCAACCCCAACATTTTGGAGGCCTCTCATATGCCCGTCACACCCGAATGGGACGTGTCTGGAGAGCTGGCCAAACGGAGAACTGAGATGCCTTTCCCAGAGCCAAGTCACGGTCCATCAGCACATCACTCCAAAGTCCACCGCTCACACTCTCACACCCAGGAGAGGAAATCCCGGAACGAGCGCAGCGACAAAGCCAAGGAGCGTTCACGGTCCATGGACAACTCCAAAGGTCCCCTAGGCGCGGGGCTGATGGGACCGCCAAACTATTTTGATGACAGGAGTCGCTATTACACTGATGATGGCACCTTGCGAGCCAATCAGAGCTCTTCACACTACTCCCGGAACACACCTTCTTCAACCAAGCCCTCTGTTGATGCTCTGGCGATGGACATAAGCCGGAGCTTAGAGAAGAGTAAGAGCAGAGACAGTCTGCCAGCTTACTCGCCCAAGACACTGGCTACCTCGGTGGCCCCAGATGACTATTTCCAGTGTTCCGGCACATCTGATCCTCTCACGTCAGTCAACCATCTGGGAACTCTTGGCAAAAGCAGCCACGATGGTTTGAAAATAGATAGGCAGGTGGAGAGACAGACGCCACACCCACCAGAAATTAAAGACGATTTTACAAAGGTTGGACCTAAAGGTGGCAGCTTGCCACCAATACCTTTGTCAATCCCCGAGTCTCCTCTTCCAAATGGAAGACTCTCCCACAGTGCCTCTTCTGGTCCAGAGAAACGGAAAGAGATCTTTAGTAAAGACACTCTTTTTAAGCCCCCTCCCAGTCTGCCTTTACCTGGATATAGTTCACTGAGGAAGCCCACAGCGACGGCCTCCACCACTCTGTCATCATCATGTGACGCTCTGGACTCACAGGGTGATGCCCCCAAGCCCCTGGTGGCGACCCCCTCCGCTCCCCCACCAGGACCTGAGAGCAACCCCAGTGCCGCTGAAGCTTCCTTTGACTACTACAATGTGTCCGATGACGACGAGCTGGAGGAGAGCGGAGCTAAAGGCCGGGGAGAGGCAGACAAACCCGGGAAGGGAGGTGTGGGTAAGGTGGGGGGCACAGGGACCATGCAGTGGCTCCTGGACAGAGAGAAGGAGCGAGACCTTCAGAGGAGATTTGAAAGAACTCTTACCTTCCCTGGTGCTAAAGACAACTTGGAAGAACCTAGTCCCAACCAGCAGTCTGCGCACTCGGCCAGGCTGGACAGCATGGACTCCAGCTCAGTGACTGTGGACAGCGGATTCAACTCCCCGCGGTAAGACTCCGTTAAAGGCCCTACACCTTGTGTCTTTGAGGGGTAGAAGCTCACAGGCCACTTGCTTAATGACCCTCACTCGTGCCTGGGTGATTGGGTTTTGTGTTAAGTGGAAATCAGATACATTTTTTTTTTAAACATTGTGTGTTTATTTTAGTACCAGTAATTTTCATTTGAAATACAAATCCATGAAATGCAAATCCAACATTTGGCCGAGGACTAAAAATGGATCTGATTGAGCACAACCAATGTGATTTTTGGGTTCAGCACTTCAAAACTGTTACACTTTGTTTTTTTTAATAACATAAAAAGTGAAAACACAAAAGCACTAAATCATAGTAACAGTACTGTATATTAATGAAAAATAATTTGGAAGAGGGAAACTAAAGGAATTTGTTGCGTTTCCTCGTCCATCATTCTTCAGCTGTTTGCAGCAGGTGCATGTCGCAGACTCTTTTAACAGTACATTCCAGAAAACCTACAGTTGTTGAAAAATCACCTAAAAGTTAAAACATATTCAAAACTTTTCTCAGGATGTAAGTACTTCACCAGAGGAGACTTGTGTTTTAAAAAAAACCAATAAAAATAAATAATAACTCAAAAGGAGTAGGCCGAAGCAAGAAAGCTTATAAGTGCCTACCCCAATTTCAAAGTACAGTACAATACAAAATAGAAAAGTGTGTGATTGTGAGTGTATTTACTTAGTTTTATAAAAAAAAAATTAGTTGCTTATATTACCATACTGGTCACCATTCTATTGATTTACTTATTGTTTTAGTAGTGTTTTAGATATACATATATATATACACACATATAGACATTTGTAAACATTCCGGGCTTAGCTGGAGGCAGGAAGCTAGAGTCCTATCTATTTGTAGCTGTTGTCATAGTAACGATAAACAAATGTCTAACTGTTTTAGGAAATATCGGATAAACCTTATTTTATCGTCTCAAATGTCATTCCTCTTGCTCCTTAAGCCACAACAAGACTTAAAATCGCTAGTCTTAGTTTAATCTTTTCTCGATCACATTTCTCTCGATCACTTCCTGCCTCCAGATGATGTCACTGATGATGTCAGCAGTTTAAGGGGCTATTATGTCTCAGATCTATCACAGCAGATCTATGAAACCACACTGCCATCTGCTGTTTGGACAACCATATAACAACTGAACCTAGCACAGGGAGCATGCAAAACTGGTGCTTCGTTTATAAAATGTACTATTATTTGAACATAGATTTATCCGTATCATCAAACGTTACACATTATGTTTATAGATTAACATTTGAAGAATAAAAATTTCATTTAGAAAATTGCTTATTCTTTCACAGGCGCATCGTTTTATATTATAGATTTTTTCACGAGAATCAACAGGCAACAAAGCATTTCTTATCGGTTGATTTTAATTCCATTAAAAAAAGTACATTTACATCCGTAAAAACACATGTGACTCTGTGTTTTATCCATCACTATGAGCGGCTCAGGAGGTTCAGTTCCATCTTTAGGAAATCAAATGGCAACCTAGGCTTATGTGAAAGACATCTGCACATAATACGATATGTCCTAAATAAAATATTTGTTCTTTGAATGTTCGGCTCATAGAAATAAAAAAGGAGAAGTTCCGTTCGATCCTAACATGCATACAGTTAGAGTTCGTTAGCCTGCTAGCATTAGCCATCAAGTATTGCAAATTGCAAAACAATCGAGATGTTTTTAGCTGTTGTCAACCATCGACCACATTTAGGTCAAAGCCTCTTTAGAAATCATCAATGAATGACCTTTGGAGATTTGACTTTAGACACACATTAGCGTAAAAGTGTCCTCTGAGCTAAATCAGATTCAGTTAAGTTTCTGCATCTTGTGGGGTCGTATGCACATCCAATGGCCACTAAACACCTTCTTATAAGACGTCATTGATAAAGAAACTACAGAAATGATAAGTGCCATGAAACTTGTGCCATGAAACAGTACTTTAGTATCGTGCCTGGCTTCACCATTCATTCGTAATAGAAATGTACGCATTTGTAGAAACGTTTATGATTTCTATGGTTACGCTATTAACATAACGGTAACAATTTACAATATGGATCTATTCCGTATTAAATGATCACATTTATATCACGCTTGTCTGCCAAGATTAGGCTTAACATCAAGGAACCACTCGCCCATTGACACTCATTCATGCACAGTGTCAGACCCCGGAGGCAAGGGGGGGTCTGGGACTCCAGGTCTGCTGTCTGGACGGAACCAGAGAAGCCCATTCCTCAAGACAAACATGTTTTTAACTGGTCAAATTTGATCAGCTTTTTATATTTACAGCCTGTTCACTTTTTCTCAGTCAAATTAGGCTATTTTAATCTCCACATGTTATCTTGAATAGGCTCTATGGTTAAAGTGGGTTAGTGAAAGATTCTATACTCTTCCCAATATGCCAAAGTATAGTTTTTGTTTGATTATCATTTCCTGGTTAGAGTAATGTTCTCTTTTGCCGCCAAATATACGTCCAAAAACATTCTATGTTCATGAGGGCCAATGAGTCTTGTTTTAGGGCCTTTTTGGATCCGTCCAGTCCGGATTGGGGTCTAGGCCTGTTAGGTCAGTAATCTTATGAGGTGGCACTTGAGGCGGAAAATCCAGACCAAGGCCAAGACCTTCAGGGACGAGTTCTCATTTGAACTGATGCACATTCTCTCTCGTTGAACAGAACCCGGGAGAGCCTGGCGTCCAACACTTCTTCCATCGTGGAGAGCAACCGCCGACAGAACCTGGCCCTGAGCCCCGGGCACCTGGGCCTGACGGCCGCGGGGGCCCCCTTCTCCTTCCGGACCATCTCCGAATCGGCAGGAACGCCGTCCGACAAGCTCCAAAAGCCCAGTGCCTGCCTGGCCTCCATCACCAGCGTCTGACCGCCCCCCCACACAGCCAGGACTGTTAGATCTCCAGAGCACGGCCCCATCCCACCCCCCCCCTCCACACGTGCTAGGGTCAGGCCCTCCGGTCACTCGGCACACTCACCTGTGCACAGTGTTCTCTGCAGTCTGTGTGAGTGTGCGTTCGGGCCGTGTGTGTCCACATAGTCTCAGGTCAATTGTCCTCCCCTCTCCGCGGGTTCACTTCTCGGGCTGGTGTCACTAGACTGAGGAGGCTTGTGCTCACCAAACTACCTAGCAACCGCCGTTTTGATCCTTTTTGACGGTAACGTTTCGAGCTTCCTCAGACTCGACGTATTCGGATAGCATGAAAGGGGGTAAAAAAAAAAAAAAAAGGGCTGTCCCGTCGTGGCTTGCCGTATGTGTTTCATTGGCGGCGCTAGCTCATTCCGTCGTCTCCCCCCCCCGTCCTCGGTCCCTTACCCTCGAGTTCAGGAAGCAGCAGCAGCGTGTACAGGGACAGGTGTGGGGATGTATACAGCAGCAGAGAGGATCCACTTGCAAACCAATATGCAATAAATATGGATTAACCGAGTAACGTTACCTAATCAGAAGCGCCATGCTGGTTCTATTTGTGGGACATAGTGGTCTGAGTTTTTAAGGTGCGTTAAGGTGAGACGCTGCACGTGAAAACATTGATGTGGTCAACGTGGAGATTATTTGCGTCTTAGTTTTCCTGCGAGTATGAAAAAGACCAAACTTGCCCTTTACGATGCTTATTTTATGACATTTGGTCCGGGAGGGAGCTGGAGATTTCAAGGGAATCACTAATATTAAAAATAATTTGATAATACATTTCATTTATAATGCACTTTACAAATCCCAAAGTGCTACAGTAAAATGACAATAGACAACATCGCGGCGCAAAAGCCGTCTTTCCCCTCGCATTCATTCACAAATATTGACACGTTTCATATCCACGTGTCATCTGGTCCGTTGTGGGAGGAAGACGGGGGAAATATACACATGTGCAGACGTTGATAAACTTTAGGGCCGTTTGGAAGGTTTATTCAGAGGGATTTTTTTGAATATCTAATTCCTGCCTGATTTATGAAGATTTGAACCCAAAAAAACAAAAACAATTTTTTTTATTTCCAATCCAGATCCAAAATCCCCTCTGAAAATATATTAAATATCTCTCTCTTTTTTATCTCTTATTTTTGCAATAGATTTTCGTTTTAAACAGTAATGTTGAGCAAAAGATTCAAATTGACATGTCTAAATCAGGGGTGCCCAAACTTTTTGTCTCCGAGGGCCAAAATGAAAAAGTGCTTGTGGATCGCGGGCCAAACACGGCGATGTCGAGCGTGAAACACGTATAAACTGCAAATAATAATAGTTTTTGGTAGTCTATACATTTGCATATGGTTCTATCTATGCAAATAACATGCTACATTAAAACAAATGTTAACTGCGGCAAACGCATAATTTTAGTATAATTGCAGCAATATAGTACAAAATGTAAACAACAAAAACAACACCTGTATCTTCAGAACCTACAGTGACTTTCCCTCATTCGTTAACTCAAAGAAAATGCCATATGAGATCATTTTGAAAGTCTCAGTTCAGCATCAATTCTTTTTAACACGTACCTTTGTTGAACCTTGACCTTTGCAATAAAAGTTGGAAAACTGGGAAAGTTGATGCTACGACGCTCTGTCTAAACACCAAGACACCACAACAGTGTTTCCTTAACTTTGCGAAAGGAGTGAAACAGCGCCCCCAATTTGACGCTGGTGGCCAAAATAGTGTACTGCATCCATATTTACCATTGAGAATGAATGGGAGAGAGTTAGTATGCGGCGCAAAAGTAGGTCACTCTCTGGGCCAACTTTGGCCCGCGGGCCCCACTTTGGCCAGCCCTGGTCTAAATGAAATGTTTTCCCCGTTCACCTGCAGCGTCTGGCCTTAAAGGACGTTCGATCTGTGTGTTCGAGTGCCACCAGCTGCTCAAAGAAGAGTTTTGTCGTTTTTTGAACCGCTCCACAGAAAAGGTCGACAGTCCGGCCCCGGGGAGTGCACTACTGGCCTTTCCCTTGTTATGGAAGTGAAATGTGATAGTAAACACGTTAGAGCAGACGGACGGCACGGGGACGGTGTGTGTGTGTGTGTGCGTGTGTGTGTGTGTGTGTGCGTGCGTCTGTGTGTGTGTGTGTGTGTGAGGAGTTCTCTATGCGTCCATACACTGTAACTACCTCTACACCTGCAAAAAGCACGCTGTTCTCAGCCTCAGCCTGTGAATGTCCCAGCACATACAGCCTATACCACCACCCTGAGCCTGCTGAGCCGTCCAGCAGTGAGGAGCAAGGCTGCCCCCTAGTGTCACTACAGAGCAGTTCCACTTTGCCTTCATTAACTCATTCTTTTATCACACGGAGAACCTGGCATATCGTCTTCGCCTGTAAAAGAAACACAACACGTGGAGCGACCCGGGAGTCGGGACCGCGTCCGAAGCACCGTCACGGTAGACCTGGTTGAATTGGCCTGAGCCTTGCAATAAGTCCCACGTGGTTACCCCCCCCCCCCTCCCAGCACAGCTCAGTGAGACGGACGTGCTCACAGCAGGACAGACTGGCTTTTGTCTTCAAGCCTGTGTAATATTTATTTTCAGCTCTTTGGACTGAACGCTCATGCTCTCACTTGCACTCAATGTCCGTACTCAAAAGGTAAAGGTGTGAAATATCTTCTGGCTCGTTGTACTATAGAGCTCACAACCCCGGATGTAGTCCTTTTTGTCTCAGTACTACCTCTACATAAGGATTGGAGTGTGTTGAGCCTTTTCCAATGCTGCCGGTACTAAAAGAGATATTTGTAAAGCTGTATTATTTTAGAAAAGTGTTTACATTAAGTTTACATTTGAACCACTATCATAGGGTGTGCCACTCCACTAGTCCTGCTGCGTTTCAGAACCACTTTCTACAGAGTGCGGCTTTTCAGTTCAGAGCTGGCCTTGTCCTGTTCGATCAACACAATAAATAAATAAACTCTCTGTAATAGTGTAATAACATCAGCGAGAAGAATTAACATTTAAAAATGACTGTGCTCTGGTTGCAACTGGCACTTTGGCAAAGCCAGATTCAAAACAAAAGTAAATTGGTCGAGCTGAAGAGTGCCTTTATGTAGAAACGTGTTTCTGTCATCTCCGACACTACCCGTCCTCAAGCCCTGGCCCCGGTCTGACCTCATTACTCCCATAACCCATACCCCCGTCCGACCCACTCTTAGCCCCACCCCCTCCCCAACAGTCGAACAGAAACCAAACTACAGCCTCCCCACCCCAGACTGTCCTACATCCCTACGCCCCAATACTGTACCGTCTACCCCCAAACCAAAGCACACCCGCCCTGCCCCTAATATTACCCCTCCCACATTCATGCCTCCATCCATTGATTTATAATAAGACTCTAGATGGGACATTAGCAGTTGGAACTAAGGTCCAGCTCTGGCAGCCATATTGCGATGGTCCATTCTGTCTGGAGCTCTTAAAAACCAATAAGGGACTAACTTTGATAATTGGACTTTTATATGAGTGTTCCCCCACAAAGAGTCATTTGCAATCATTTTGAAAATTCCTCATTTTTAATAACTGGAGCAACAACTATTGATGGACGTGTCCACACAGTGTGAAGACACAAACAAACTGTAGCTCTTTATAAAACGGAGTCCAGTGCACGTTTTTGTGAATTTGATGATTTGCGCCCCTCTTTCTACATTACCAGAGATTTCTAGAGTTTTATTATAGATCTGTGACCCCGACACACGTGTCCATTTGATGTCCCCACCCCCAGTCCAATAACCCTGTCCCCAACTCTACCCGTCCGATAACTCTGTCCCCAACTCTACCTGTCCGATAACTCTGTCCCCAACTCTACCTGTCCGATAACTCTGTCCCCAACTCTACCTGTCCGACAACTCCGTCCCCAACTCTACCTGTCCGATAACTCTGTCCCCAACTCTACCTGTCCGATAACTCTGTCCCCAACTCTACCTGTCCGATAACTCTGTCCCCAACTCTACCTGTCCGACAACTCTGTCCCCAACTCTACCTGTCCGATAACTCTGTCCCCAACTCTACCTGTCCGATAACTCTGTCCCCAACTCTACCTGTCCGACAACTCTGTCCCCAACTCTACCTGTCCGATAACTTTGTCCCCAACTCTACCTGTCCGACAACTCTGTCCCCAACTCTACCTGTCCGATAACTCTGTCCCCAACTCTACCTGTCCGACAACTCCGTCCCCAACTCTACCTGTCCGATAACTCTGTCCCCAACTCTACCTGTCTGACAACTCTGTCCCCAACTCTACCTGTCCGATAACTCTGTCCCCAACTCTACCTGTCCGATAACTCTGTCCCCAACTCTACCTGTCCGATAACTCTGTCCCCAACTCTACCTGTCCGATAACTCTGGCCCCAACTCTACCTGTCTGATAACTCTGTCCCCAACTCTACCTGTCCGATAACTCTGTCCCCAACTCTACCTGTCCAATAACTCCGTCCCCAACTCTACCTGTCCGATAACTCCGTCCCCAACTATACCCGTCCGATCACCCCGTCCCCAACTCTACCCGTCCGATCACCCCGTCCCCAACTCTACCTGTCCGATAACTCTGTCCCCAATGCTACATGTCCGATAACTCTGTCCCCAACTCTACCTGTCCGATAACTCTGTCCCCAACTCTACCTGTCCGACAACTCCGTCCCCAACTCTACCTGTCCGATAACTCTGTCCCCAACTCTACCTGTCTGACAACTCTGTCCCCAACTCTACCTGTCCGATAACTCTGTCCCCAACTCTACCTGTCCGAAAACTCTGTCCCCAACTCTACCTGTCCGACAACTCTGTCCCCAACTCTACCTGTCCGATAACTCTGTCCCCAACTCTACCTGTCCGATAACTCTGTCCCCAACTCTACCTGTCCGATAACTCTGTCCCCAACTCTACCTGTCCGATAACTCTGTCCCCAACTCTACCTGTCCAATAACTCCGTCCCCAACTCTACCTGTCCGATAACTCCGTCCCCAACTCTACCCGTCCGATCACCCCGTCCCCAACTCTACCCGTCCGATCACCCCGTCCCCAACTCTACCTGTCCGATAACTCCGTCCCCAATGCTACATGTCCGATAACCCCGTCCCCAATGCTACATGTCCGATAACCCCGTCCCCAATGCTACATGTCCGATAATCCCGTCCCCAATGCTACCTGTCCGATAACCCCGTCCCCAATGCTACATGTCCGATAACCCCGTCCCCAATGCTACCTGTCTGATAACCCCGTCCCCAATGCTACCTGTCAGATAACCCCGTCCCCAACTCTACCTGTCCGATAACCCCGTCCCCAACTCTACCTGTCAGATAACCCCGTCCCCAACTCTACCTGTCCGATAACCCCGTCCCCAATGCTACCTGTCCGATAACTCCGTCCCCAACGCTACCTGTCCGATAACCCCGTCCCCAATGCTACCTGTCCGATAACTCCGTCCCCAATGCTACCTGTCCGATAACCCCGTCCCCAATTCTACCTGTCCGATAACTCCGTCCCCAATTCTACCTGTCAGATAACCCCGTCCCCAATGCTACCTGTCCGATAACTCCGTCCCCAATTCTACCTGTCCGATAACCCCGTCCCCAACTCTACCCGTCCGATCACCCCGTCCCAAACTCTACCCGTCCGATAACCCCGTCCCCAACTTTACCTGTCTGATAACTCTGTCCCTAACACACCTGGCTGTCCAAAATCCCCGCCCCCAACACCTGGCTGTCCAAACGCCCCGCCTCTTAACACCTGGCCGTCCAAACGCCCCGCCCCTGACACCTGGCCGTCCAAACGCCCAGCCCCTGACACCTGGCCGTCCAAACTCCCCGCCCCTGACACCTGGCCGTCCTGTTACAGCCGCTCGGATGTCTTCCCTGCCCATTGGCAGTGGTTTAACATTGGAGGTTGGACAATAGCATTGTTTCTGACGGTGACGCTCTGTCATACTGTAAATGATGTTTATGTCATGCCTAGTTAAATACTTTAAAAAATCAGAATAGGGATTTTTAACTGTCTATAATATCTGAGAGTCCCTTCGATGTGTAGTACTGGTGTTACTGTCGTAGTGTACGTGATGCCCTATGGGAACTGTGTACTTTTTAAGATAATAAAATAATGTTTGGCTACACCTTGGTGCTGCAGCTTCATTGAATCGATGCGTCTCTGGAGGACTTCACTCTGGAGGGCTAATATCCAACATCCATATGTCAATATACACTACCACTCAAACGTTTGGGGTCTCAGATAATTTCACGTTTTCCATGAAAGCTTTGATTGCTCAGTACTAGAATAGACTAATCATCAATGAGCCTTTTATTGAACACTGGAGTGATGGTTGCTGCACTCTGAGCACCTATGGTATTCCATTAGAAAAAAGATAGAATAGTCTTTTACTAGACTGTTTCCTTGATTTCATTAATTTAACGTTATCCTCATTGAAAAAAATGTAAATAAGGACATTTAAGTGACCCCCAAACTTTTGAAGTAAATAAAAGGACTTCAGTTTGTCCTTATACTTTAGCTTATTTTCCTAAATGTTTGCAGATTGTGTTCAACATGTTCAGAACAAGAAAATGCATTTACTCATCAAGCTTATGCAGAAATGTAGAAAGCCTTTTGTGTGCTACCATGACCTGGCTACTGGTTGGAAATCCCCGATATAAAGAGACTGGGCTCTTTAAAAACGGTGGGGGGTGAACATTGAATTGTATAAAACCCCCTGGTTTCTATGGACCTCTAAAAACACGAGGGTGTCTGTAAGTAAGAGTGTGGGACCATGGCTGGAAATGGGCCCGTGGCCACAATCCAGTGAGGCGTGTTTACATTTGAGTGCCTCGTGTGTGAAACAAACAGATCTTTAATGATACACCTTGCTGACAGGAGTTTGGTAGTTGTTGTAAAGAGGCTGCTGGGTGACTCATACATTCTTTACCAAGAGAGTGTATGGAATTCATTCACACTGTCCTTCCTGCTCAGAATGAAGTGTCCCGACACAGGAGACCAAGGCCTCCAAACTATCCATCCCCTCCTCTGAGAGAAGCCCTGGGAAAACACCTTTTTACCACAAGTATAAAAGAGCACACAGGTTCGAGATTACTAATGAGGCAGAGACAGTCACAATCAGTTTATATTTATTAAGGGTTTTGAGTTAATATAAACATATATTTCAGAGAGCTGAGGCTTGGCCAGAGGTATGGGGACAACAACCTTACACACACACAAAATACCAGGAGTAATTCGGCATCCACACAGTAAAGTGAACCTGCAGAGGTTAGAAACTGACGTAGGCATCAGGGGAACAGCCCTCTCTTGGTTTAAATCTTACTTATCTGATAGGCACCAATTTGTTAATGTAAACCTAAAGTCTTCACCGTGTTCTAAAGTGTGTTATGGGGTGCCACAGGGTTCAGTGCTCAGGCCAATTTTATTTATATTGTACATGCTTCCATTAGGTAACATAATCCGAAATCATAATATAAATTTTCACTGTTACGCGGATGACACACAGCTGTACTTATCAATAAAACCAGGTCAGTCAGATAAATTAGATGCGCTTAGTTCCTGCGTAAAAGCCATTAAGACCTGGATGACTGTAAATTACCTTCTCCTTAACCCTGATAAAACCGAGGTTATTATTTTAGGTCCTCAAAAACTGAGAGAGTCTTTATCTCAGCAGATCTTCTCCCTGGATAATGTTAGCGTGTCGACGAGCTCTACAGTAAAAAACCTTGGAGTTCTGTTTGACCAGGACCTCTCTTTTAAAACGCATATAAACCAGGCTTGTAAAATTGCGTTCTTTCACCTGTGCAACATTGCTAAAATACGAAACATCCTACCTAAGAGCGATGCAGAAAAACGTATGCATGCATTTGTTTCCTCAAGGCTGGACTACTGCAACTGCCTGCTAGCAGCAGGTCCTAAAAGTTCCCTAAAAAGTTTTCAACTAGTTCAAAATGCAGCTGCAAGATTGTTAACGCGTACAAAGAGAAGAGAACACATGACACCTGTGCTAAAGTCTCTCCATTGGCTTCCTGTTGAGTTTAGAATCAAATTTAAAATCCTGCTCCTCACATTTAAAGCCATGAAGGGTTTAGCTCCACTTTATCTCTAAGACGTTATTGTTCCATATCGGCCAACCAGAGCCCTCCGCTCTCAAAACTCAGGGCTACTAGTGATTCCTCGGGTCTCCAAAATCACTGTAGGAGGAAGAGCCTTTAGCTCCAACATCACTCTAGGAGGAAGAGCCTTTAGCTCCAAAATCACTGTAGGAGGAAGAGCCTTTAGCTACCAAGCTCCGGTTTTATGGAATAAACTCCCAGCTCACGTTAAAGAAGCTGAAACAGTCCCTACATTTAAGACTAGGCTCAAAACGTACCTCTTCGAATTAGCTTATGATCAGGTCAGTTAGGTAAAGCTCTAACCCTCAGCCTGAAGTAAAGCTCTAACCCTCAGCCTGAAGTAAAGCTCTAACCCTCAGCCTGAAGTAAAGCTCTAACCCTCAGCCTGAAGTAAAGCTGCCTTAGGAGAAACACTGCTGTGGGAAGTACGGTACACTGAGCACTATCCTCTTCTTCTTCCTACTGCAAACTTTGTCTTATTATGATACAATATTTATTGTATCTGTAGTCTCTTCATTACTATTCACATGGTGTCTCCTGTCCCACTCCCCCTTGGGAGTGCCTGTCTAGATCGAACGGAGGAACCCGGCTGAACGGAGGAACCCGGCTGAACGGAGGAACCCTGCCTACTGACAACAAGGACTGGACGGTCTGTGATCTTGGCCCGTCTACTGAGGGACTCCTTCGGCCCTGGGTCTCTATAGCCTGTCCGTCCATGGGAGTGGATCTCTCCTTCTGTGGTTCCCCTCAAGGTTTCTCGTTTCTCCCACTGGGTTTTTGAGTTTTTCCTTGCCGTGCTGGAGAGTCTAAGGACAGGGGACACCCGAGCTGCTCGTCGCCACCCACTGCTCGTCGCCACCCACTGCTGACGCTTATTTGGACATTATGTTTGCCTGGATATTTGATTCACCGGAACTTTACATTGTCTTATTTACTGCTCTGTTTTATTGCCTTAATGTTTGTTACAGCCCTATGAGGCAACTCCTGTTGTGATATTGGGCTATACAAAACCATTGATTGATTGATTGATTGATTGAAGAGATCACTGCGCGGATGCCGAATTACTCCTGGAATTGCGCCTTACAATATAGTTCCCTTTTTTATCCGCTTAGAAAATCCACATTGTTTAATTTTGTGTAATTATACTTTATAGTGTAACACTTCACGTAACCATATTTAAATAGGGAAAACGTGGAAGAGTTTGGTAGCTTCCATCTTCACCTCGTTTGGAGCTATAGAGGAGAAGAGAGAGGCTAAATGCTAACGCCGTCTGTGCTGTGTTTACGTTATGGAAGGCCCACATGGAGACCAGACAGGTACAGATGAACTCGTCAAAGCTAAGGTAAGAATATATCTCAGTATGTAAAAACGGTGGCCTGTTCCCTTGAAGCGATCAGTCCACAGTGACATCTGGTGGCAAAAAGTCATTACAACCACATTTACCGTGTTTCAGGGTTCAACCACGTTATTGACGCGTCTGTGATTTAAATAAAACCACATCAAACCAAACGTTCTACTTTTGTTTCTTTTTTCCTAATCTATTTTTACACACAATAGGCTGTGTTCACGTGACGTCACAACAACATTCAAAAGAACCCATAGTTTAAAATGGGGGTGAAGCAGCTGAGAATTCCATGGTGGTAACTGTAATGTTCTGTCTTCTGTTATTCAAGAAGTCACTCATGAACATTTGTGTTTCTAGCTTCTGTGAGCTAGCAGCTATTTATTATTAGACACATGCACAACGTGGTCTCTCTCAGAACAGTCTATCTGCTTATTCATATGTCAACAACACACCGTCAAGGCTATACTGCCACCTTGTGGTTACCCCATAGTATGCCTATCATTACATCCCCTTTCCAAAGTTATAAAACGAAGGTTAATAAAACAGCAATTTTTTTATTTTATTTGTATTATTATTTTTCTCTTTTAACTTGTTGGAATAAAGCCTTAAAACATGCAAAAGGTCAAAATGTTGCACAATTCAAGTACCTAATAAAACAAATAACAATTACAAGGCACTCTACTTTAAACAACAATGTTTAACATTATAACTTTTCAGTAAGTCTTTCAGGATGTTTTCTAGGTCTAGTAGACCTTCTGATTGGTTCAGTCATTTGAGAGTTTGTGGTATGAGGCTCAGCTTGGTGTGCATTTGATGTATCACTTCACAGCTTCACCATGTTCGTCAGTGTTCTCATGAGTCTTTAACAGACTCCTCCTGTTTCTCCTCACTTTATGTCCATCCTCTGTTTCCACGACGTAAGATCTAGGTCTGACCTCACAGAGCACAGTAGCTTTTCTGTCCCAGCAATTAGGTCCCTCGATTCTCACAGTGTCCTTTTCACAAAGAGGTTCCAAACATTTTGTAGCTCTGTCATAGGCCATTTTTTGTCTAAGTTTGAGTCTCTTTTTGTCGTCAATCCAGTTGTCTTTGTCACGTCCTTGTTGCAGTTGCGGTAGTGTGGTGCGGAGCTTGCGACACTTGAGTAGCTCCACACTCCAGAGGTGCAGCTCTGTAGCTTAGTCAAGCAAGGTGAGGATCAGTCTTACCATCCTTGGCTTTCTTCAGAAGTCTCTTAACAATTTGTACGCCCTCTTCAGCCTGACCATTGGCTTGTGGGTACAATGGGCTTGAAGTAACGTGCTTGAATCCATAGTGTTTTGCAAACTCTTTAAACTCTCCACAATCGTACTGCGGTCCGTTGTCACTCACAACACATTGTGGGATTCCGTGTCTGGCAAAGAACCCTTTCATGTGCACTATAACAGACTGTGCAGTGGTGCTGGAGAGTTCCGCAATCTCAGGATAGTTCGAGTAATAGTCTATAACAAGTAGATAGTCCTTGTCATACAGATGAAATAAATCTGTGCCCACCTTTTGCCAAGGAGCAGTGGGAAGGTCGGCCATCAGCATTGGCTCCTTGACTTGTTTGTAGTGGTGTCTGAGGCAAATGTCACATCTCTGAATCAGCATAGAGTCTTTTGCTGTCTCTTTAACAATCTGCTGCAGCATGGTGTCTGATGCAGGCAGTGAGGCAGTGACCATGTTGATGTGCGTTTCAGCATCTTCTGCTGTGGTGCTCTCAGCTGTACCACTGTTAAGTGCTGGTGCTCGAGAAAGTGTGTCAGCAAGCACTATGTATTTACCTGGCGTGTATATTAAGTCAAAGTCATAGCGCTGCAATGTCAACATCATGCGTTGGATTCTGGGCGACATGTCATTGAGATTCTTTTTACGGATTGATATGACTGGTTTATGATCAGTTTCTGCTGTGAATGTGGGCAGTCCATAGACATAAGTGTGAAACTTCCCACACCCAAACACTAGGCCCAGCGTCTCCTTTTCAATCTGAGCATAGCGTTGTTCAGTCTCTGTCATTGATCTAGATGCATATGCTACAGGTTGCCATTTTTCTTCATTCATTTGTAGCAATACGGCTCCTAGTCCGTCTTTTGAAGCGTCAGTGGAGATTTTGGTTGGTTTTGTTGGATCAAAGTAGGTTAAGACTGGTTCAGCAGTCACAGTTCCCTTCAGTTCTTTCCATTCCTTTTCATGTTTTGTTGTCCACTCAAATGCTATGTTGTGATGCAGCAGTTCTCTGAGGCATTTAGTCTTTGAGGAGAGGTTAGGAATGAACTTACCCAAAAGGTTAACCATCCCCATAGCTCGCAAAACTCATTTTTTATCAGTTGGAGCCGGCATGTCTAGTATGGCTTGTCTCCCAAAAATGTCATTTCTCTCACTCCAAAAAGACATTTCTCTCTTTTTAGTTTTAGTCCATACTTTTTCACTCTCTGTAACAGCTTTTCAAGTCTCTCATCATGTTGTTGTTTTGTGTTTCCCCAGACAACTAAGTCATCAATGTACACTCGTGTTCCTTCTAGACCAGGGGTGTCAAAGTCAAATGGACGGAGGGCCAAATAAAAAATTTAGCTACAAGCCGAGGGCCGGACTGTTCGAATGTTCATTGAAAATTTTTTAAATGACGCATATAGTCTAGTGAACCTAATTGAACCTACTGAAAACCTAATGCTGCGTTTACACATAAGCACGATGCGTTACGAATGCCACAAATGCACATTCGTGGCCAAGGATCACGAATTTGATGATTCGGGGTCGAGGTTTCACGCGCCGCCACTAACTGTTGCGACCTGTTACTACGCGTTACGATTAATGGCACGAATTATTACGCACGGTCACGAATATGCGTCCCGCGCTGCTGCGTGGTGTCGCGCGCTGCTGCGTGGTGTTGCGCGCTGCCACGGGATGTTACGGGTCACTGGGAATATTCGCGTTCTGTCCGAAATCTGTCAAGAATTGGGCGAATGTGGAGTGATCTTCTTCCACCGGGTTGGAGGCGGAGCAGAGGCCGTGCTCTCCCCGGAGTCATTGGGCTCGTCTGGCTCCAACTCCCGAACATCAGGTACGACCCAGGAGGAAGAAAGGTCGGAGGAACACTTTCAGCACCCCGCGGAGCGGCAGCGCCAGGTGCTGTCTGTGGCTTGGAGCGCGGATTGGCCGACTTTGTGACACGAACTGATGCGTTCTGTTAAGAATCCCATTGAGATGCGTTAAGTCACGTCACGAACGTCACGAATGACGGAAAAATGACATTCGTAACGCATCGTGCTTATGTGTAAACGCAGCATAACAAATATATTCCAATATGATCAGATAAAGAGGCCTCGTTTTAATTCCTCTGCCTTTTGTAGCCTTTGTTCCATGTCCATATTCTTGTTTTTGTCCGCGTGTTTCGTTTCATAATGTCGTCTCAGATTATACTCTTTCAGTACCGCCACACTTTCTCCACACAGAAGACACACAGGTTTTCCAGCTACCTCCGTGAACATATACTCCGACTCCCACCTTGTTTGAAACCCCCGGTTCTCAGTGTCCACCTTCCGTTTTGCCATTTTTGATGGGTATCTGAAAGTTAATTTTACTGTGATGCTGACGACTGCTGTGCCAATAAATATTGAAATGAAGCAGCCTACTGCTCGGTGCGTCACCGTTGCATTGTGGGAAATGTAGTATTGGTGCGTGTAAAAGATCTGCGGGCTGCCGGCTTGCTGCGGTCTGCGGGCCGGTTCTAATAATAAATCAAGATCATCCCAGGGGCCGTAAAAAACCTTCTCGCGGGCCGGATGTGGCCCGCGGGCCTTGACTCTGACATATGTGTTCTAGACCTTCTATGATTGACTCCATAGCTCTGTGAAAGATCTCTGGTGCTGACTTAATGCCAAATGGAAGCCTCAAAAAACAGTAACGCCCAAATGGTGTGTTAAAGGTTGTGTACCTGCTGCTTTCTGGGTCCAGTTTCAGCTGCCAAAATCCATGCGAGGCATCTAGTTTGCTGAAGTACTTCGCACCGGCCATGTCACTCAGGATTTCTTCACGCTTGGGGATTTGATAATGTTCCCTTTTAATGTTTTCATTCAAATCTTTAGGATCTAGGCAGACAGTTTTGTTTTTTAACACACGTGATGGAATTAACCCAGTCTGTGGGCTCTTCCACTCGCTCAATGACTCCCATCTGTGTCATTCTGTTCAGCTCCTTTTTAAGTTCTGCTTTGAGCGGTGCTGGCACTCTCCTTGGGGCGTGCACTACAGGTTTAGCATCTTCCTTGAGCTGTATTTTGTAAGTGTAAGGCAGTGTACCATGTCCTTTAAAGACATTTGCATATTTGTTCACTACACTTGTGCTACCTTCACTTTGTGAGAGTCTTTTGATTGGATTGTCTATTTTTATGTTGTCACTGTTGATTTGGTAGATCCTCTTGACTAGTCCAAGATCTTCAGAAGCTTTGTCTCCAAGGATCGACTCGTGTCCACTTGGCACAATCGTGAACACCAAGTTGTGTTGGCTTCCTTTTGCAGTGACTTTGAGCCTACAACCACCCATAGTTTTTATTGGCTGATTGTTGTACGCTTTGAGTGAGTCTTGTCTGCAACTCTTTTTGGTTTCTTTGCAAGAGCTTTCAGATCATTTTCATTGATCGAGTTAGCTTTGGCTCCAGTGTCGATTTTGAAGGTTACTAGTGTCCCATTGACTAACAGAGGTGCAGTCCATTTGTCATCTTTTACTGCACATACAGCATGCTCTGTGTCATTGGCATTTTGGGGCTGCACATACTTTTTCTCACACGACACCATTTTGATGAAAAATGTCTCACTCAAATCATCACTGTCTTCCTGCACTGTGTGTATCTTTTTTCTGGTATGGCGCATTTTTGCATAGTGATTTTTCTTTTTACACTTTGCACATGTTTTCGGTCCGTGCGTCTCACCACACTTCTTGCAGTCAAACTGTGTTTGATTGTCATCTCTATTTTTGTCTTTTTGTTTGAACTTGAACCGTGATCTTCCTTTCATATTCACTGCGTTCACGGACTCGCTTTCTTGGTCATATGGCGCCGCTTGAAACGTAAGTGCATGTTGCTTTGCTAGTTCGTTAGCTTGACATATTGTTATTGTACTTTCCAGTGTGAGATCCGCTTCCCTCAACAGCTTTTCTCTTAGCTTCTTTTCATTTGTCCCAAATACAACCTGATCCCTTATCAATGAGTTTTTGAGATCACCAAAGTTGCATGACTGAGCTTTTATTTTGAGATCGGTGAGATAATTATCGAACGACTCACCAGGCTGTTGGAGACGAGAACGAAATACATATCTCTCATAAGTTTCATTTTTCTTTGAAAGACAGTGTTCGTCAAATTTCTTTAGGACCTCCTCAAACGTGTCTTTATCATCGGGTTGATCATATACAAACGTGTTGAAAAGTTCAATAGCCTCCGCTCCGGCAATGGTTAGCAAAAGGGCTATTTTTCTTTCGTCCGCCCGACGATCCACTCCGACCGCGGCAATGTAGAGCTGAAATTGCTGTTTGAATGTTCGCCACTTCGCGTCCACATTCCCCGTCATTTTCAGCGGAGTTGGTGGTTTTACTGCGTCCATCTTGCATCAGTTCTTTTCTTGACCCGCGACCTGGTACCATGTAATGTTCTGTCTTCTGTTATTCAAGAAGTCACTCATGAACATTTGTGTTTCTAGCTTCTGTGAGCTAGCAGCTATTTATTATTAGACACATGCACAACGTGGTCTCTCTCAGAACAGTCTATCTGCTTATTCATATGTCAACAATACACCGTCAAGGCTATACTGCCACCTTGTGGTTACGCCATAGTATGCCTATCATTACAGTAACTACGGTAACTGTCAACAAATGCAGCTTTCTAGTCTTGCGTTTATTGTTAATTTCGCTGTAATTCACGAGAAACAAAGTTCAAACTCATCTCTTCCAGCTCATATGAACTATGGTCTTATTATTTCCTCGTAAAGTCGTCTGAAAGGGGTGACATTGGTTTACTTTTAAAAAGCAGTTTTCTTCAGGACCAGTGCTTTGCAGTAAACAAATAAATAAAAAATCTGCTAAAAAAACATGGCAAAGACGTAGAAAAGTATCCAGTACAACAATGTGGAGCACAGAAACCACAAATGCAGTTCACAGAAAAACTAAAAAAAAAAACACGCAGCTGTACGAAGAGAGGGGGAGGTTGCCTTCCGTTTACCAAGACTGCAGAAGAACGTCCAGTCCTTGTTGGAGCTTCAGTTTCCTGTGGTGTCGCCCGTCCGTCGGCCGCCCGTCCGTCGGCCGCCCGTCCGTCGGCCGCCCGTCCGTCGGCCTATGGCGGTCCGCGCCTCTCGGCGCCACCACTCCAGCGTGTCCACAGTGTCCCTGCTGTCTGTCTCTCTGTCCCCCCTTTCAATCCACTTCACAGGTGCACTGATCGTGCTCTGCCAGGGGTTGGTGTGATGGGTGGTAACCAGTTATAAATCAATACAACCGTGCGATAAAACCATACAAATAAAAACACTAACTGGCACCATTTCTCACAAACATGGGCTCACCTGTAGCTTTGAGGAGCAACGCGATCACGTCTGTTTGAAACTCCATAAACACATGGCTGCTTCCACACTTCATCTTGTGTCGCCAGCGAAAAGTGCCGTTGCGAGGAGTCGCCAAAAAACGAAGAATATCCGAGTAATCCACCGGTATCATTTATTAGCTCGTTTCCCAGCTAGTGTTACAGAGAGCGCGTGCAACTTAAGTGAAAGTAACCAATGAGGAGTCTTCAGCATGGTGTGCTGCCTAGTGATAGGGTCCGTCCCAGAGTTGTGTGTGTGTGTGTGTGTGTGTGTGTGTGTGCGTGTGCGACAGAAGGGGCTTAGCCCACCTAGCCCGTTAATACAGCCGTCCCTGAAATGAACCCAGTGAAATGTTTGACCCCGATGACAAAGGTTTGGACGTGCACTAACAGATCACCACTATAGAGGGCGAACTTCACACAGGCCTTAGGCCTAAGTAAGAGGATTTTGGATAATGAATAGAATGTCTGACAATTGTCTGATAAAAGCTGTACATTTCTTGGGTGATGTGTGCAGCTTTAGAACATCTTTGCTGAGATGTCACACGTGTGATAGACGAGGATGTGTTGAAGTGACAGAGCAGGGGCCACCAGGGGCCCCTGCTCTGTCACGACTGACACCATGGCTTTGGATGGCTTGAAAGAGGGACAGCTACAGTTGAGCTACAAGGACTGTTTGAGTGTGATTTAATAAGCACCCACAAGAGGTCGGTGTTTGACACCTTCACACACGTCCTCCAGACCCCGTGCCTGGGCCTCTCGGCAGACCATTGTGTGAGTTAGTGTGAGGACAGATTGGCCTGTGTGGTGGAGTTGGTTTCAGTTGGACGTTGGTTATCCAACATCAACATCTTCTGCCGTAGCTTTCCATAACTTTGTCCTGCTCGGTCATGTTTTGTTTTGTTTTGTTTCTTTCTTTTTTGGGGGGATGGGGGAATATCGCTATAAACTCTGGTTGTTTGGACGTAGGGACCGTGTTACAATTACTGTGTTTGTGAAATGTGAAAAGCATTGAAAAGCTTCAATGTAAATGGAACATACTTGCACTTACTTTAGCACTTCAAAGAGTGATCACCTTCAATACAAGAGATTTAACCCCTGATAAAGAACAAGAGGTCCGTTTAAATCCAGCTCTGTTTTGGTTCAAAGCGGGGCTTTAAGCCCCTGCACCTCTCTCCAGTGCTCACTCCTTCCTCTCTGCCCTACATGGACCCTTTTCAACATCAGTGACAGTCCGTGTGACTGCAGATCATTTACAGCACTATTTCATCAAGTTTTAAACTCGAGGCTAAAGTCTCTCGTCTGCCTGGGTGCTGGCCTCCTCTCGCTCTGCTGTAGCCCTTCTTCAATGTTGTGTCCTGTCATTAAACAGCAGCAGTTTGCCGTGAAAGTTTAGCTTTGTGTCTTGCACTGTCCCGGAGATCAAATACGCAGTAGGGCCGAGACGGTGTAAAGGCTTTTGGCTCCTGAAATGGTTTGCCATTGGCTTCGACTGGCCTTTTGGCAGAAGGCCTGTCCGAGAGCTTCCCCTTCGCTGTGAAGCGACACTACACAGGCTTATGGAGAATGTGATGGCGCTTTGAAGACATTATGCGTGGGATGTCATTACAGAGCAACATTTATTTTGGTGGCTATGTCTGCAATGTTATTTATTTTTTATTATTTAATTTGTCCCTTCATTTGAGGTTCCATTTGAATCAAATTTAAATAAAAATAAAGTCTGCATAACCTATCTTCATTCAGGCTGACTGTTTTGCTTTTGAGTTCATATTAAATAACATGTTCATGGTTGGGGTTTCTTCCGTAGGGTTAGCAGATCGAAACCCGCAAGTGCACATGGTTGTCCTGGGGCAGGACGCCCACCATTGCCTCCAGTGTCTACATTGTGTGGACTGTGGATCGGTTCGTGGTTCGTCGATGTAAAGCAGTGATTCCCAAAGGTTCGGGACCCATGGGATCGCGGGACTGAGGTGGGGATGATTTCAAGACAACATGATTTAAATTCATAACATTGAGCCTATTTTTGCTTGGCAGTATATTTGAGTGAAATTGAGAAATACATATGTACCAAAACAAACAGGTGCACCTGAAATTGTTATAAACAGGAATTAGCCTATCCCGAGGTGCATACAGTATTACACATGCATATACTAACTAAAAAACAGAAATGCAAAAAAAATAAAAATAAAAAAAGCCAGTTGAAGACAATGACAAGCCATTTCAGGAGCCAAACGCCTATTTTCGGGCTCGCCCTCTCTCTGGGAGTGTAAGGGTCACTTTCACGTAGTTTAAATATGTATGAGAATGAAGCGCCTGGGATATTGTAACGTAACGGGCCGCTTCCAGAAAACACTGTGGCATTGTTTTGGTTGTATCCGAAAGGTGCTCTAATCAGGCGAAGGTCAGAACACGAAGTGCTCCAGCAGCGCAACACTCTTCACTTATTCCTCTTTGGAACACATGAGGATGAGCTAATGATAAACATCGTTTCCCTATTGAGCCCATCCGACTTTGTATTTATATAGCAAGAGGTCATTTTCTGTACACACTTCACCTGGGGCAGCGAGGCCGTGACTGCAGAATGCATGACCTGTTGACATTTCTACAAATAAATGTACCAAAATGAGAACTTGTCTCAATGCCGGTCCTTTCAGGTATTTCACAGTAAGAGTGGAGCGGGACGTCACGGGACCTTTAAGAGCCGGGGGCTCATTCTGCTGATTCTAATCTCTGTCACTTGCACGGAAGGTTTGTCTCAGGCAGAAGACCGCTCTATGAGGTTGATATTGGTCTATACTATTCACTAAAAGCTAAGGCTAAATTGTTGATTGAGTGAGATGTCAACACGTAATGTATCAAGCACACAGACACACACACAGAACTCAGAAGCCAACTCGGAGCTCATGAGCAAGACACTTATCAGACCTAAAAGAGAAATGAAGAGGGCGTATAGGGACAGGGTTTTTTATTTTCTATATGAATGTGGGGTGGCTTCCCGTACCCTGAAGAAGATACTTCTAACTGAGGGCACACGAGTTCTCCAGGGTACGGCTCTGTATTTACGGGACGGGCAGAAAGGGAAAAAGGGGATCCTAAGCTTAGGACACTGTGTTTGAGCCGACTGAAAAAACGAGACTGGATATGCTCTGAAGGAGAAGAAATAGCCAAGTTGAAGCCGCACAAAATGTATTTTGTGTAGAAGCCTGCTTCAGACTCTTCAGCCTTTCTTTGAGTACTGTGAGTATCAAAACCACAGGTAACTCTAACTAACTCCTCTTGTTTTATGCAAAGCACAGGCCTATTAGATGTGTTCTATTAAATTATAATTTATGTAAAAGTCACTGTTAGTAAGTGAACATATTATGCAGGAATTACAAAAATAAATTGTTGCAATTATCTACTTGCCCCGGCAGTGTACATTTGGCCATAACCTCTTAGTAAGTAAGTAAGTAAAGTTTATTTATATAGCGCCTTTCACAGACCAGGGTCACAAAGCGCTTCCCATAAAAACATACTGTAAAAACAATACACATACAAGTCACATTACATTATGTCGGGGAAGTACACGATAGAAAAGGCACAATACACGTATGGTGAGGCATGAACGCCTGCCTAAAGAGGCGGGGCCGCTCATTGCAAAGGCGAGGCGCGACAGCCTTGAATGATCTGTCTCCTTGGGTTTTGAAACAAGTGCGAGGGACCATCAACAAGTTCTGGGTGGAGGACCTCAGGATCCTGTTGGTGACATAAGGCTGGATCAGGCCCTTAATGTATTCAGGCGCCTAACCATGAAGCGCCCTAAAAGTCAGCACCAGGATTTTAAAATTGTGTGACAGGAAGCACATATGCAGGCTGTTACAATAGTTCAGTCCCAAGGATACAAAGGCATGAACAATCATCTCAAGCTCATGACATGATATGTCTGAGCTTAGAAATGTTGCGCAAATGGAAGTTACAGTTTCTGATCAGCTTGGTATGCCGTTCTAGGGACATCCCTTCATCAGAAGTTACTTCAAGGTTCCTCAGACTTCTTTTTACAGAGCCACTTAGGTCGCCATGGTGCTGAGTAATAAGAGGCACGATACTATCCGGGGCAACAACTAGGGTTCCCGTTTTACTGGAGTTCGGCTGGAAGCTATTATCACTGATAATGGCCAGACAGTTAGTGAGAGAAGCCAGACTCTGGAGTTCAGACTTAAAAGAGCAGTACAGCTGGAGATCGTCTGCATACAGGTGGTAGGAGACATCTCTGAACTGCTGGATGAGCTCGCTAAGAGGGAGCAAATAAATCAGAAACAAAAGGGGCCCAAGAACCGAGCCCTGGGTTTATGCCCCACTGTAAGTTCCCAGACTCCGACATCATGTTGTTAAAGGACACACAGAAAGATCTACCAGTCAGGAAAGATCTAAACCACTTTAACACAAAGCCTGACATGCTGACCGCATCCCGCAGTCCATTGAGCAAGATGCCATGGTCCAGCGAGTCGAATGCAGACGGCAGGTCTAACAGCCATCATGATGTCACTAGACACTTTCAGCAGTGCTGTTTCCGTGGAGTGAAACTTTCTGAGACTGGAAAATGTCAAAAATGTTGTTAGCTTCCAAAAATGCTGTAAGTTGATTACAGACTTACTTTTCCAGGACTTTAGCCATGAGCGGGATCTTTGTGATGGGTCGAAAGTTCTGAAGTTCTATTGGATCCAAGCTGGGTTTCTTCAATTTAGGTTCCACGACAGCGTGTTTAAGAGAACACTGGAACACACCAGCTGAGAGTGACATATTAAACATATTAGTAATCGATGGTCCAATAGATTCCAAAACATAATATATCCACTTGAGAGACTGACTTGAAGGATGACCAGCTCTGGGGAGGAGCTTGAATGGAGGATGGAGAGGAAGAGATGTTGGCTTTTATCGCTCTAACTTTGTCAGTAAATAAGTTCCTGCCCTGCCCTGCACAGCGGCCACAGAAGCAGCAGGAGAGACAATAGAATTGATTGTGTCAAAGAGCACTTCGGGGTTTCTCTTATTGGAGGCAATCAGCTGGCGAAGAAAGCTAGATCTGGCCTCATCCAGTAGATCATTTAAGGACAAAACAAGGTCCCTGAGATGAAGCCTATGGACCTCAAGTTTAGTGGAATGCCACAAACGTTCGGTTTTACGGCACGATCTCCCCAGGTTCACAATCATTTTGTTAATCCAATCCATCCCGCAGAGAATGTTCAAAATAAAGCAGGAGACCGACACTGTGACAGACATTGTAGCAGACGAGCAATGGCACAACCAAACATAGGCGCCATGACACTCACTTAACGACATAATAGCGACATAATAAAGTCAAACCAGTAAACCTGTAAGGGAAACACTGACACGGGCCAGGAACTATATAAAGTTATAGAGTTAAAGCGAGTTTAGGATAAACTATTGCCATATTGCCCAGGAACAACCAAGACAAGCTTGAAAAAACATCAAGTCACTTAAATCTTAAAGGGCCGGACAAACAATGCGTATGAGCTACAATTCTAATGAAATATGAAAAATCTGTTTTTTTACTTGAACAAAGATGAATTTGATTGTTTTGTACTTTGAATATTTGTACATACTGAGCAGTGACGGACTGGCCATTGGGCAATGTGGGCAAATGCCACTGCGGCCGCCTGGTCTCATCACTTGTTGTGGCCGCATCACAAACAAATAAATAGGCTAAATAAAGCGAGGAAGCGGCCGCGCAAAGGCTGCAAGCGGCAGCACCACCAGCGGCTCGGTCGCCGCTCATCACAACTTGTGGCGCATGTAGTGGTACGCATTTCCGCTGGTTAGCCAATCACCGCTAGACCCTTTATCAGGTGCGCATCTCACCTACTGTCGACCTTCTCCGCCTCTGACGTCACGTAGCTGAGCCCGGGGACAGTGCTGCTGCGTTTGGGCAGTGTCTCGTGCCAAACACGCGTTCAGCTGCACAAGGCGTAAGGCCGCGCAGCTGAATTACGCTTTCGCCGTATGCGCCCTTGGTGAGTTTCCGTGTGGGTTTTATTCATTACACCTAGTTCAATCTGTCCTAAACCCGTGTTTTGTAGCATGTTGGCGTTTTCTCGAGCTCACGCCGCTGCCGTGCGCGCGCTCTACCTGCTGTCCCCGTGGGCTGTGGCGTGGGGGTTGTTCTCTGCTGTGCGTGGCGCTGCGCAACGCGGTTACGTTGAGAGGACCGGGCAATTCGTGTGCGGAGTGCTTCACTTGACGGTTTGTTTTCACAGTGCTTCCAGGACACAAATGTATGTGTGTTCCTTCTAAAAACAAGTAAATATTTACATAGGGTCCTGTTCCTACCTCCCCTTCCTTTTACGTTTCATATGGTTGTGGCTGGTCCGAGCTACTGGACGTTTTTGGATAAGGCAAGCGCACAGTTAAAGCTGCGTACGAACTGGACTGAATTGAGCTAAATCGACCAGGGCTCGAGGGCTCCTGCACCCGAGCGCGTTTTCGCTGGTCTCACGAACTACTCCTCCACAAGCAAGGTAACAAGGCCCTTGCCTTCTGCGTGGCCTCAATACGCAATGGCTGCTGTAAGAACTGTTCCTATCCTGATCTCCACGGAGTGGAGCTTGGCCCTGAGTGACACATTGTACAATAGGACTGTTAGAATTTTTGGTTATTTTATTCATGGTTTGAGTGTGTGTTGATATGAATGTGTGTGAATGCGGTTGTGCGTGAGTAATAAAAGATTTTAAATTAGATTTATAAATTGAGAACTATGCATCTTCTATTAAACTAAAATAAATTCAATTTTATATCATAACTTTTGCTTGTCTGTCCACTTTCATGATCCTATTGAACCTGTGACCTTTTCAACGGTGGGAGAAACGAATAATTGTGGTTCCTTGGGCCCTAATCCAAGGTGGCGTTGTTGGTAATTAATAAAGTAGATAAATAGTCATTTTAAATAAAGCCTCGGCCGCGACACACACAACCATATAAAAAGGCTAAATAAATAAATAAAGCGGAGATGCGGCCGCCTTTTGGCGGATTGGCCGCCCGCAACCGGCAGCAAATGTGGCCTCTCTGCTAAGATTGCCAGGGCCTCTTTTTGGTGCCAGTCCGCCACTGATACTGAGTATCGCACATGAACCTTGAAATATTCCCAAGAACGGACTGATAATTGTAAATATTATTCAACAAAGACAAACTGACGGACCTGATGTGAACTACCTGTGGGCACTGAGGGGCAGATCATTGGATTGACCTCCTGATCCCTCGCATTCAAACTGTATTGACTTAGCAGTTTTTAGTATTAACATTTCAATGGCACCTCGAAATAAAATGAATGAAAAGGACATGAAAAGAGATATGACGACATCTGGAATACCAAATGAAGTCCGGGCGCAAAACAATGCGGTGCAGTGTTTATCTCCTCAGGTACCATGGAGCATTGTGGAGGCTGATTGGAACAACCCGATGAGGACCTTTCCAGGTGGAGAAGAATCCAGTTTTGAGGAGACGATTGTGACGGGAAAGTATAGTAACGATTAGGGGGACACATAAAAACGGACCCCCTGAACAGTAAGAGGGGGAAAAGCCGTTCTAGAGACTGGAATGTGGAACGTAGAGAGACCTGAGTCGCAGTCGCAGTCACAGTCACAGTCACAGTCACCATTCTTATTGTCTGACCTATTTTGAAAAAGGTTCTATAAGAAAAAAAAACCTTGGGAAAAGATAATGCTAATTTGAGCCAAAAATTTGATATTATGGGCTTAGGTTGACCTGACTGACCCTGACTCTGACGTGACGGACCCTGAGCGTTCCCTTGGTATCAAAATGGGCCCTTTGTGGGGTGAAGACCCGGATGAAGACTTCCTCCCTGGTCCTAGTATTGATTAGGTCGCAACATGAACACTTTGGATTCTGCTAATAAACCTACACTGTATATAACCGTGCCATGAGAACTGTGTGGTGCTTTATTAATCACATTCGAGAATATATATACCTTAATAAAAGGAATTAACTGTTTTGTGAAATATATATACCGTACTAACACAGGCCTTACTAGCCATTGTGTGAAAGTTTTCTAATCTGGATTTTTTTTTATACTGGGACAGAAAAATTTATATTCTGTTACCATATTTACATTTTACTCATGTGTTTATGATCATTATATTTTATGTGCATTGTTGATTTTTACAATATAACTTTAAGTAATTACATTGTCCCACTAGACAAAAACTTACAGTGAAAACATTCAAATTACTGCTCTCAGTTCTCCTGGAACAAACTGGAGGTTCATGCACACAAATAGGTTTTACTCCATGAAGTCACGGCCCAGGGACAGACGACGGGGCAGGGATAGCGAGGGTCCTGGTACTCATCGCAAATTCATGCCTGGTCCTGGCACATCTGAAGCTTTCTTGCCGTAAAGAAGGGGGCCGATTTTGAGCACAGTTTACTGATAGTTTTAGGGCATTGAGCCCATCCGACTTTGTATTTATAAAGCAAGAAGTCATTTTGTGTACACACCTCACATGGGGCAGCCCGGCCGTGACTGCAGAATGCATGACCTGTTGACATTTCTACAAATAAATGTACCAAAATGAGAACTTGCCTCAATGCCGGTCCTTTCAGGTATTTTACGGTGTGGAGCGGGACGTCACGGGACCTTTAATAGTGGTTTTGAATAGTGTCAAAACCAGACTTGGAGACACTCATCCATGCGTTTGTCTCCAGCAGGTTAGACTACTGTAACGGCTGCTCACTGGCCTTTCTAAACGAGCTGTTAGAGCTGCAGAACATCCAGAACGCTGCTGCTCGAGTCCTGACAAGAACCAGGAAATACGACCACATTAGTCCAGTGCTCCGGTCTCTGCACTGGCTTCCTGTCACTCAGAGAATAGAATTTAAAACAGCTCTGCTTGTGTACAAGTCGTTTCATGGTTTAGCACCAAAGTCCATCTCTGACATGTTAGAGCCGTATGAACCATCTCGGGCCCTGAGAACTTCAGGGAGGGGTCTCCTGGTGGTTCCCAGAGTCAGGACTAAACACGGTGAGGCTGCGTTTCAGTTTCATGCAGCTAAAACTGGAACAGTCTTCATGAGGATGTGAGCCAGGCCTCAACTCTGACAATGTTCAAATCCAGGCTGAAAACAGCTCTTTTTACCCGAGCAGATGAAAACTGAAAGTATTTCATCTGCTCTCTTGCCTTTTACTGTCATTGATTTGATCTGTTTTCTTGTAATTTTATGCAACTGTGAAGCACTTTGAATTGCCTTGTGTATGAATTGTGCTCTACAAATAAACTTGCCTTGCCTTTAACAGAAGCTTATTAATTAATTAATTCTTTCAAATAATCAAACTCTAGAAAATACTTAATTACTGTGTTATTTTTACTATTACCTCCAGTGCTACTATTATAAATTGGATCGAAGTCACTGTGTCACATGACCCCAAAGCTATTGGATTTTTTTTTATTTTGAAACTACAGTTTTTAAACCAACGCCTTTCACAAAGACAGTCATTGACAGACGGTCCCTAAATCCGAACAACCAGGTCATAGCGGTGTCATCAGCGTGTTCCTCCCCAAACCACCAGCAAGCACGCGGGACACATTTAAGCTCCCGTGTTTTATACGTGCCTCTCCAACGGTGAACGTGAAGCCACTTAACCGCGGTCGCCCGTGCCAGAAGTCATCCCTCCACTTCAGGCTGCAGCCACGCGCACCACCATGTCGTCGGCCTTCTCCTGCGCTCTGCTCCCGCTGTTAATGCTACTCTGGAGCGGCCAGTGCGTCATGTCACGGCCGCTGCTCGCCTTCCTCATTGACGGTTTCCGTGCGGACTATATGGACGGACCGGACGCTCTGCCGGGCTTCAGGGAACTACTGCGCCGCGGGGTCACCGTGGACTACATGACAGCGGACTTCCCCACGCTGTCCTACCCAAACTACTACTCCCTAATGACAGGTACGTTATCTGCCCCACCGCGGGACAGCTGCTCTGACAAACTTTAGTATGTGTCCCAATAGACCATCGTGATAGTAGTTCAAGCATAACAACATTGGACTTTTCCCTCAGTCGGTGCAGCTGAATGAACTGGAGCTTTAGGGCCCATTCATCCACTGTGGCTGCAGTTGTCCCGCGGCCCCAGGCCCGTGCACGTACACAGGAAAGATTTACAATGGGAGCTGCTAGATTCAGAGGCATGTTGTTCTCAGTTATAGTCACATTACACTGCAGCACATGTACATCAAGTAACTGCACTGTGAGTAAACCAGCCATTTCACTTCTGCTTTAATAACCGCGTGTTGAAGTATCAATAGGCACTTGAGTTAACAAGTGACAAGATTTAACATTTAACGTGTAAATGTCACTTTTTTGTTGTATTATCATCATCTACTTCACCGTTTATTCTTTGGGGAAAAAAAGTTGTTTTCCTATTGAGCTAATTTTTATCTACATAATATTTTATTTTATTTTATGTTTTGCTGTCGGATTGAATCCCGATTTAAACATACAACTGGTGAAAGAGCAGTTAGGAGTTGGGATAACCACAGCCTGATCGGCTGATAGGATAGCCAAAGCCTCCGACCACTCCTTTGAGGACGGGGAGGTCAACATTTTAGCTAAAGAAGAACGTTGGTTTGAACGAAGAGTGAAAGAAGCTATTTTTGTCAGGAAAGAAAATCCCAGCGGACCAGAGTGACGTGTCGGGGTCTGACCCTTCATCAGACAGTCTGATGAAGGGTCAGACCCCGACACGTCACTCTGGTGTGAACAATAAAAACTGGTGAGCATTTTTCAGTTGTGCAGATCTTTTTTTCCCACTTTTCCATTGTACTTTTTGGATCCAGCACCCTGGTTTAGAACTTGGGATGTGCGTGTCTCTCCTCCTAAAGTGGATGGGAGCAGCTCATAGGGCTGGGACTGCAGGACACGGGATGGATCTGAGATCATTTTCCTTGGCTGTTTGACGACAATCTCCTCGCCAAGTCAATTCTGATTTTACTTTGAAGTTACCAAAGCCATATCTCATTACATTTTCAATACCAGCATCATCAAAAATAAGCTTCATTTTCTGTTCAAATACTCTTGGTCTACGCAGACAGTGCAGTGTTTGTTGTACTCGGCTACAGACCAAGTTTACACGGACACCCGCCATTAATCACATTAGGCACTTAGGCATGTTACAGATACAAAAACAATCACGCCCATTGATACCAGCCGCCCTTGAGGAACTCCGGCGTGTGTTTCTGCGAGGCCGCGCTCTTCCACAGATCGCACGGAGCGCTACATGTAACGGAAACACGTGCAGGGTTGAACTGTGCTTCAAAGAGAGGGCAAAATAAGGGCATTTGTGGCACTACAAACAAGTCACCGGACAGTTTAAATGAAGGAGACTGCTGTGACACCCAGGCCCGGCACACAGGCCGGTCCTGGGGTAAGAAGGCCGGCCGTAGGGACATGAGGCTTCCCTCAGATGGTGGACTCTGCGTGATTGGAATGTGAGCTGCAGCATTTGAGGATTTATCCTCCAACATAGGAATACAGGAGACTATAAACGTTATCCAAGAAGTCACAGTGGGCAGCACCGTCATGGGTTCAATTCCTTCCATTGTTATCTCTCGTTTTGTCACAACAGTCCCAAAGAATGATTGATTTCCATGTTTTGACTTTATAAACAGCAGCTCCACACACCTGAGTAAGTGACAGGTGTGCAGGAGAGGAGGATACTTCACTCTTGTTTCCGGCAGGTTTTTACTGCATGGCGGCTAATCGTGTTGCTGCATCTCTCCAGTGAAAGAGCTCAGTGTAAAATCACTGACTGTCGTAGTGTGAGGGGACTAAGCTTTCAAACCAAGTATAACACGACAACATTCCCTGTTGTGCCATCACTACACAGTAACTGGTGATTCCTAACCACATCTCAGTGTAGGGCTGTAGTAGAGCTCCGGACAGCCGTATGAAGGGGACTACGGGGACATTTTGAAATGAGTTAGAGAAAGATTCTTAAATCCAAACAAAGTCCCTATCTCCATACATTGCTGTTCATCTATAAACCTATTATTGCCATTTTCCAATTTTAGTTACAGTTGGAAGAATACTTAACCCTCGTGTGGTCCTTGGGTCATTTTGACCCGAAAGCCACTGGAGCCGCAGCCCATCCAAATGGCCCAAAAACCGCTGAAGGATTTTTGTAAAGAAGAAGAAAAAAATATGAATGTGTGGTAATTTTCAGGTTCTTTTTTGAAGTGTACATTTTTGACATTAGGATCTTTAACACTAGAAATCAGAGGTGTCATTTGACCTTTATACCTGTAAAGCCCAGAGACTGGTCAACTGACCCACAGGACTTGAGCTAATACCTTTCCTCAGCTGATTTTGTTATGTCAATGGGGAGCCCTGCACCCTGGGTCCAGAGGACAGGAATTTCAGTTAATATGTAGGTTTATACAGTTGCATGGATATTTTAACTCTTTTTTTTTTTTTACATATGTGTTAATGGACTACATAATAAATATATATTTAACATTCTCATAAGGTAGGGGCTTTAACCCTTTATCACACAGCAACCCTTTTTCCAGATTTTGGCATTTTTTGTATAACGTCTACAGTTTTTCTGGTTTAAAAAAAAAAAGATGTATTGCCAACTTTCCAACACAAGCTTCATTTACCTCACGGCCCACCCCGACCTGTGAACACAGTCTGAACACAGTCTGAACATGCTATGATTCCATCACATTCTGATGCACATCAGTGTCTTGAACAGGTTGTGAAGAGATTGTGCGCCCTTTATTATACAGGACATCCCGTCTTTTGCTGCCACTATCCGGGTGCCTTCTGCATGTCTCCACTCCTGGCGTTGGGCTCACAACAGCGTCCCGTCTGCTACGTGGGTCGAGCGGTGGCCATGATTTCCTAATGATCAGGGTCCTGTGAACCGTCATGGGTCGCTAACCTGCTGCGGTTTAGTTTATTAGTTTATAGTTTATTGCTTCTTTTTCTACGGGGTTTGTTTTGGCTACAGCTCAGTTATTTTGAGTTTCTGGTTTGTTATAGGTGATTATTTTTGACTTGTTCTCCTAGTTTCTTTTCAAATATATGTGAAACCGGGTTTTATTTTTGGTTTAGCAACACTGGGTTCGCTTTTAGTAGTTTTAAACTACAGGAATCTTCAAATTTTAGATTATATTAAATACAATTATTTTTTAATTAAACTTGTTAAACCCTTGTAGATTAATAAATTCCTATTTGTCTTAATTTAGCGTCCTGCTCTAACTTCTTGCGTTGCAGCCAATCCTGAAGATCCTACTCCAAATTATTTTTTAATAAACTGCTTCAAATTGGAAGTCAACGTCTCTGTCCTCTTTATCAGAAACCTGGTAATTTACCCCTCGGTGGACTACAATCTGCCCCCTCCCCCTCCGCTGCTGATTTCTCAGGCCCTATTTACAAATGATTAGAGCAAATTGAAGCCATCGAGTCGTCAGTTTGGACCTAAGGGTTGGGCTTGGACACTGGTTTGAAAAATACTAAAGTCAAATTTCACCAAAAGCTCTTGTTTTTAAAGGATTTTTTGACATGTCAGTGTTTGAGATTATTTGCACGTTGTAGACCAGGGATGGGGAACCTCAGGCCTCAGGGCCATATATGGCCCAAGACACCATTTGACCAGGCCCCCCAGGGCATTTTTCATGTTCAATATAGTATATAGATAACGGTCGTGTGATTTTACGTGACTGACTGGATTGACAAGTGCTGCATCGTGGTGAGCGCTATGAAAAAAGGTGGATCTTGATTATTCCAGGAAAGACATCTCTTCTTTGTCAAAGTGACAATGTGGCGAGGGGCTGGCAGTGATGAAGAAGGCAAATCTCGAGTGCCATTACACAGCGACACATGCTACATTCCACAAGTTGAAAGGACAAATGCGTTTGGATAAAATGAATGCTCTCTGTCGGAGTTTGTGTGCCCAGTGAGCAGCTTTCACAAGACTGACCCACGCTTGGAAAAACAGCTTCGATTAGCATCATCATCATCATCATCACTGCCAGCTGACATAAGACGCCTCGCCAAAGATAAATAGTTCCAGGCATCGCATTAGGTGAATCTGACATCCTCCATACTATTAGTCCTAGTGTTGAATTAACTCTAGAATGTATGTCGCTAAATTGTAAGGCCCTTGGAGAACTTTATAAAAAAAACTGATTTGGCCCTTGATGTAAAAGGGCTCCCTAGCCCTGTTGTAGACTGTTCCATGTTTGTAAAATTACACATTGCATTTTAAGGCCCCGTCTACACGTAGCAGGGTATCTCACAAACCGAAGATATTTTCCTATGATCTGGCCTCTCGTCCACACAAAACCCGAGTTTTCTGTCGATAAAAACGAAGGTTTCTGAAAACTCCGGCCAAAGTGAAGATTTGGGGCGACGGTGGCGCAGATGGTAGAGCGGGTCGTCTCATGATCGGAAGGTCGGGGGTTCGAATCCCGCCTCCTGAAGGTGCATGCTGTCGTTGTGTCCTTGGGCAAGACACTTCACCCACCTTGCCTCCAGTGTCTGCGTACATTGGTGTATGAATGGGTGAGAGGTTCCTTGCTGTAAAGCGCTTTGAGTGCCTAATGTAGGTGGAAAAGCGCTATATAAGTTGAGACCATTTACCATTTACCATTTGGGAATTCTCCGGTTATGCGTTTGAGTGTGTACATAAATAACCGGAGTATTCGGTCGTACGTCACTGCCAGCGCGCTGCTCTGACGTCACACGCGCAACCTGTGTTTACATCAGAAACGGCATGGACGCCTCAAAACTGTGTTGGTTTCAGACGCTTTTTGCTAAAGCTCAAGTTCTGCTTCACGTTGAAGCGCGCAGACGAAAGAGCTTTTACAGTTAGTTATTTTACGCCAAATAACCGTCCCACATCCGACATGTTCCTCAAAGACGGTAACAGCGGGTTTGGTTCAGACAGGTGTTACGCCCAAAACTGCATGACTGCCGAGAAATGCACCCGCTCTTACCGCGCACAGATGGAACAACTATTTTACATCAGACAGGAGGGTTTCTGCTGCAGGAGACTTTAGGATGAAGTCGTCCTCCTGGAGGAAACGGTGAAAGGAATGTTACTGTCCTCACTGCTGCCGTTGTGGGAGTCATTACGTGCCAGGTCAGTCTGTTGTCATGCGATCACTAGTCAGTCTGTTCAAGAAAGTGGTTTTCTCGTTGTACTGTTAATCTGACGGAAGAAATGCGTTTGTTTGTCAAGGTTTAGCCTATGTGGCCTCGCGATTGTTTGGCAGGTCAACCTATAACAATGCATTTGGGACCACAGTTTATACAGCTGCATAGAAAATAATGAATGTGCTGCAGAAACTTGTGGAGAGGTTTGAACAATTAATGTACTTGACAACGCATGTATGCGGTTAGGTGTGGATGCCGTTTTTTTAAAAACCGAGGCTGTGTGGACAGGATTTTTTTTTTAGGCGGAGGGCGGATTTATAAATGCCCTGCTACGTGTGGACAAGGCCTAAGTGTTGGTTTTACAGTGCCTTGCGAAATTCGGCCCCCTTGAACTTTTCGACCTTTTGCCACATTTCGGGCTTTAAACATAAAGATATAAAACTGTAATTTGTGAAGAACCAACAACAAGTGGGACACAATCATGAAGTGAAACGAAATTTATTGGATATTTCAAACATTTTTAACAAAAAAACAACTGAAAAATTGGGCGTGCAAAATTATTCAGCCCCTTAAGTTAATACTTTGTAGCGCCACCTTTTGCTGCGATTACTGCTGTAAGTCCTTGGGGTTTGTCTCTATCAGTTTTGCACATTGAGAGACTGAAATATTTGCCCATTCCTCCTCGCAAAACAGCTCGAGCTCAGTGAAGTTGGATGGACAGCGTTTGTGAACAGCAGTTTTCAGTTCTTTCCACAGATTCTCGATTGGATTCAGGTCTGGACTTTGACTTGGCCATTCTAACACCTGGAGATGTTTATTTGTGAACCACTCTATTGTAGATGTTGCTTTATGTTTTGGATCATTGTCTTGTTGGAAGACAAATCTCCGTCCCAGTCTCAGGTCTTTTGCAGACTCCATCAGGTTTTCTTCCAGAATGGTCCTGTATTTGGCTCCATCCATCTTCCCATCAATTTGAACCATCTTCCCTGTCCCTGCTGAAGAAAAGCAGGCCCAAACCATGATGCTGCCACCACCATGTTTGACAGTGGGGATGGTGTGTTCAGGGTGATGAGCTGTGTTGCTTTTACGCCAAACAAAACGTTTTGCATTGTTGCCAAAAAGTTGGATTTTGGTTTCATCTGACCAGAGCACCTTCTTCCACATGTTTGGTGTGTCTCCCAGGTGGCTTGTGGCAAACTTTAAACAACACTTTTTATGGATATCTTTAAGAAATGGCTTTCTTCTTGCCACTCTTAAACTTCTCCACAACAGTATCTGGGACCTGCCTGGTGTGTTCCTTGTTCTTCATGATGCTCTCTGCGCTTTAAACTGACCTCTGAGACTATCACAGAGCAGGTGCATTTATACGGAGACTTGTTTACACACAGGTGGATTCTATTTATCATCATTAGTCATTTAGGTCAACATTGGATCATTCAGAGATCCTCACTGAACTTCTGGAGAGAGTTTGCTGCACTGAAAGTAAAGGGGCTGAATAATTTTGCACGCCCAATTTTTCAGTTGTTTTTTTGTTAAAAATGTTTGAAATATCCAATACATTTCGTTTCACTTCATGATTGTGTCCCACTTGTTGTTGGTTCTTCACAAAAAATTACAGTTTTATATCTTTATGTTTGCAGCCTGAAAGGTGGCAAAAGGTCGAAAAGTTCAAGGGGGCCGAATACTTTCGCAAGGCACTGTATATTTTGAAATCAATACAATTTCCTGCGCCCTGGATGTGCTGATAGAGATTGGTTGGTTCAGGATGTGAATCGACATTCGAGTTGTTTTGACTGGTTGAACTTGTTGGCCGTTCTTTGTTTTGTATTTGACCATAATGTGCTGTGTGTTCTCAGGACGACGCTGCGAGGCCCACCACATGACAGGGAACTACATGTGGGACGAGCACACAGAGAAGGAGTTCCTTATTGGGACCAACCCGGACAGTCGACTCCCTATGTGGTGGGACGGAGCTGAGCCGCTGTGGGTCACTGCTCAGAAGGCGAGCATGAAGGTCCATATGTACTACTGGCCCGGTACGCTCTCCCACCAGCTTCAATCACACAAAATATGGGAAGTTGTTGAGGATGAGGAGTCAAGTTAAGCTAGGGATCTTCTCAAACATTTTCAGCCAGAGTACCACCGAGAAAGATTTTGGGGTCTTGAAGTACTGCTAGTGTAATGGACTGTAGTATTGTGAAACAGTCATGCTTCATAATGACTGAAACCAAAATATTTTGTAAAGTTGGCAAGTTAAACTGCCATGAATTATTGCTACAGTCCTATTTGATCAAATTAGGACAGCACATATCCTTTAACTCAAAGGTCAACATTAGTTGTGACTAGAGGTCGACCGATATTACACAAGTCGGTTCTGGGGCATTTTGAGCTTTTCACAGATTATTAAAGTGTAGTCTCCGAGCTTTCCAACAATGTGTAACACATGTAAATCTGATAATATTTGGAGACGTAGCGGCGATATGAAGTGAACAATTCCAAAAAGGGCTGAAAAAGGCCTCTGAAGTTTTTGGCAGTTCTCACCTCTCTGCTGTTGAGAATAATAATAGGGCTCATTTACATCTCATTTAGATTAGCCACACCCCCGTAAAGCTCCCCACTGTCATGTCATGGTATGTGTATGTTGTTGCTATGTGTGTAAGTTGGGCCATAGTGATGTAGATAATGGACATAGGCCCAATCCCATTTCTCTCACTTGGTCTGAGAACACTCGCTATGAGTTCCCTCCACATTAGAGTCCCCTCAGTGAGGGAAGTGCAAGTGAAGATTCTCCCCTAAGGAATGGGACAACACTAGTATGCAAATTGGCACAGAGAACGTGTTCCTTACGTCCTGATTTCACCCCCGTCTGTAATACACAGTTTATACACATAAACTACAATAACTAAACTACAATAACTTGTGTGTGCCATGTTGATTTATCTACGTTTGATAAATCAACGGAGAGGAAATATACGAAACAGTTCACCGTATGTTTGTGACGGTCGGGATGTTTCAGGCATGTTTGTGACGGTCGGGATGTTTCTGGTATGTTTGTGACGGTCGTGATGTTTCAGGTATGTTCGTGACGGTCGGGATGTTTCTGGTATGTTTTTGACGGTCGGGATGTTTCAGGCATGTTTGTGACGGTCGGGATGTTTCAGGTATGTTCGTGACGGTCGGGATGTTTCTGGTATGTTTGACGGTCGGGATGTTTCAGGCATGTTTGTGACGGTCGGGATGTTTCAGGTATGTTTGTGACGGTCGGGATGTTTCAGGTATGTTTGTGACGGTCGGGATGTTTCAGGTATGTTTGTGACGGTCGGGATGTTTCTGGTATGTTTGTGACGGTCGGGATGTTTCTGGTATGTTTGTGACGGTCGGGATGTTTCTGGTATGTTTGTGACGATCGGGATGTTTCTGGTATGTTTGTGACGGTCGGGATGTTTCTGGTATGTTTGTGACGGTCGTGATGTTTCAGGTATGTTCGTGACGGTCGGGATGTTTCTGGTATGTTTTTGACGGTCGGGATGTTTCAGGCATGTTTGTGACAGTCGGGATGTTTCAGGTATGTGTGTGACGGTCGGGATGTTTCTGGTATGTTTGTGACGGTCGGGATGTTTCAGGTATGTTCGTGACGGTCGTGATGTTTCAGGTATGTTCGTGACGGTCGGGATGTTTCTGGTATGTTTTTGACGGTCGGGATGTTTCAGGCATGTTTGTGACGGTCGGGATGTTTCAGGTATGTGTGTGACGGTCGGGATGTTTCTGGTATGTTTGTGACGGTCGGGATGTTTCAGGTATGTTCGTGACGGTCGTGATGTTTCAGGTATGTTCGTGACGGTCGGGATGTTTCTGGTATGTTTGACGGTCGGGATGTTTCAGGCATGTTTGTGACGGTCGGGATGTTTCAGGTATGTTTGTGACGGTCGGGATGTTTCTGGTATGTTTGTGACGGTCGGGATGTTTCTGGTATGTTTGTGACGGTCGGGATGTTCCAGGTATGTTTGTGACGGTCGGGATGTTTCAGGTATGTTTGTGACGGTCGGGATGTTTCTGGTATGTTTGTGACGGTCGGGATGTTTCAGGTATGTTTGTGACGGTCGGGATGTTTCAGGTATGTTTGTGACGGTCGGGATGTTTCAGGTATGTTTGTGACGGTCGGGATGTTTCTGGTATGTTTGTGACGGTCGGGATGTTTCTGGTATGTTTGTGACGGTCGGGATGTTTCTGGTATGTTTGTGACGGTCGGGATGTTTCTGGTATGTTTGTGACGGTCGTGATGTTTCAGGTATGTTCGTGACGGTCGGGATGTTTCTGGTATGTTTTTGACGGTCGGGATGTTTCAGGCATGTTTGTGACAGTCGGGATGTTTCAGGTATGTGTGTGACGGTCGGGATGTTTCTGGTATGTTTGTGACGGTCGGGATGTTTCAGGTATGTTCGTGACGGTCGTGATGTTTCAGGTATGTTCGTGACGGTCGGGATGTTTCTGGTATGTTTTTGACGGTCGGGATGTTTCAGGCATGTTTGTGACGGTCGGGATGTTTCAGGTATGTGTGTGACGGTCGGGATGTTTCTGGTATGTTTGTGACGGTCGGGATGTTTCAGGTATGTTCGTGACGGTCGTGATGTTTCAGGTATGTTCGTGACGGTCGGGATGTTTCTGGTATGTTTGACGGTCGGGATGTTTCAGGCATGTTTGTGACGGTCGGGATGTTTCAGGTATGTTTGTGACGGTCGGGATGTTTCTGGTATGTTTGTGACGGTCGGGATGTTTCTGGTATGTTTGTGACGGTCGGGATGTTCCAGGTATGTTTGTGACGGTCGGGATGTTTCAGGTATGTTTGTGACGGTCGGGATGTTTCTGGTATGTTTGTGACGGTCGGGATGTTTCAGGTATGTTTGTGACGGTCGGGATGTTTCTGGTATGTTGTTGGTTTAATTTTGACACTTGGCTCAACTTAGCTGCCAACTACCATTGTGTCTAAAAACAAGACGACCTACACATTCAGACCGTATAGTTTGAATCCAGTCTATTAAACTATTAAACATGAGGCATTACTGTTTTCAATCAATAATCATCTATGTCACATAAGGGGAACGTAAACGAGCTACAGTCACACAGGAGAAAGGGTTCAGCCATTTTATTCACTGAAAGCTTGAATCAGAGTCAGTAGATTGAGAACCTGAATAAGCGCCAAACATCCACATGTTCACCAGGGCGCACCGACACACACCGGGACACGCACCGGGACACGCACCCGGGACACACACCCGGGACACGCACCCGGGACACACACCGGGACACACACCGGGACACACACCTGGGACACACACCGGGGCGCACCGAGACACACACCGAAGCGCACCGGGACACACACCGGGGCGCACACCCGGCCGTGAGTGTCTATTGACGGGCAGACTCTGGCGAAGCACTCGGCCTTTTTACGAACGTCGTCAAATAGCGACTTTCAAACTATAACTTGGAGGTCCATTGCATAAACATCTAACTAAGATATTCCAACACATTTCAGAATGTTGACGGGATTATTTGCGTATATATTCTTACATTTGTAGTTGTCGCTTCCACCGGTAGCCGCCATGTTTATACTCCTGACCTGACTCGCTGCGGAGGGGCCTTTTCAAGGGGAGATAGCCACTTCCTCTTGCTCCCTAAAGTATTGGGACACCCTACCCCTAAACGTGAACGCGCATACCCGAGTGCTAGGGTCTAAAACGAGTGCAAGTGAGAGAAATGGGACTGGGCCATAATGTAGCCTACTCTTTTATTTACTTTACTGTCAAAATCTTGCGTGCTTCTCCCCAGTCCCTCTATGCCTGTGTCAGCGCCGCCTCCGTGAGCTGCTGGAGCCTCAGGCTGAGAGTTACAGACTCCCGACATAACTGAAGTTATAACTTTAGAAAAGACTCCTGTACTACTTCAGTAATGCACATTACACTTTCATACATGAGAGGAAAAGGCCGATATTGTGACGTATCGCGGCGCGTGATCGCATTGTTTACGTTTCACTCCACACACCAGCCTAACTTTATCTAAACATAAACCTGAAAATATGAAGCTTAAATAAAAAGTGGCTGAAAGCTAGGGATGCGCTGACTACATTTATGGAGTAGTTTAAGAGATCTTGTAGAGATCTTGATTTTGTGTAAATAGCAGGTTCATTCCTCGTGGACTGCATGACTGTCTCCCATGCAGAGGTCATTAGTGATCACATGATCATTAGTGCCATGGACAATGACTACGTTATATTATCCTTAACCTGCACACACCGCTTACGACCAAAAACAAAACACAAACAAATCCAACCCACTGAACACACCACGTTAGCTTACAGCAGGGGGCCTCAGTCAGACAGACAGGCGGCCTCAGTCAGACAGACAGGCGGCCTCAGTCAGACAGACAGGCGGCCTCAGTCAGACAGACAGGGGGCCTCAGTCAGACAGACAGGGGGCCTCAGTCAGACAGACAGGCGGCCTCAGTCAGACAGACAGGCGGCCTCAGTCAGACAGACAGGCGGCCTCAGTCAGACAGACAGGCGGCCTCAGTCAGACAGACACGGGGCCTCAGTCAGACAGACACGGGGCCTCAGTCAGACAGACACGGGGCCTCAGTCAGACAGACACGGGGCCTCAGTCAGACAGACACGGGGCCTCAGTCAGACAGACACGGGGCCTCAGTCAGACAGACAGGCGGCCTCAGTCAGACAGACAGGGGGAAGCGTTGCATAATCATGAGCCACAAACACACAATGACACGCCCCCACGGCGTGCGCTCTTATGCTGACTTTTTTAACCTGACAATTCACGCTTTTAAATATACCAATACTGTTATCTAAACATGGTGAGGCTTCTTCGTGATCTCAACTAAAAGATTCTGCAAAAAAGCTCATTTAAAAAAAAAATTCTTCTTTCTTGATTTGTGGGAAACTGAGTAAGCCGACTTGTGTCCCTGGATTCCACGATGGGGCACATATCGGCCGATATTAGACAGCTAAAAGGCCGATATCCCCAGAACCGGAAGTTTTTTATTTTGTTTTATTTGACCTTTATTTAATCAGGAAATTCCCACTGAGAGTAAGAATCTCTTTTACAGGGGAGTCCTGGCCCCAGAGGGGAACCTATTGTACATGTTTTTAGTGGTAGGGGAAACCAGAGTACCCGGAGGAAACCTACACAGACACGGGGAGAACATGCAAACTCCACACAGAAAGGCCCCGTGCAGGTGGGAATCGAACCAGGGACCTTATTGCTGTGAAGCAGGAGTGCTAACCGCTGCGCCGCCGTGCTGCCCAAGTGATAGACACTTCATGTTATTAGCGTTGGAAAGCTTTAAAATGAGCCCACAAATTGACCTGGAAAGTGGAGCTCCAGAACTTCCTAAGCCTCAGGGCAGCAGAGAAAAATCACACGTCTCTTCACTTATTTTATATATTTGATTTTTGTGTACAAGGGTAAATCTGGTGATTGGAAAGACAAACAGAAATAAATGGCAGTGCTAGTGATGCTGCATGTGACGGAGAGCAGCTGAGGGGCGGTGATAGTGTTCGTGAGGCTCGCTTCAGTTCCTGAGAGCAGAGAGGACCTGCTGTAGGCACACTGCACGCCGAGGCCACCAAACTCAAACATGGAACTCAAGCACATTTTGTGGATTTCAGCCAAGTCGAAAATATTCATTTATTGAGGCATTTGGAAGTGCAGATCACCACTATGCTGGCTCCCTGCCCCTGAAGTGCCCTTTCCCCCCCATACATTTGGTTTATTTATTTATTTATATTATATTTTACCATGGGTTCTACTCCACTTATTCCCCTATATTAATCAATCAAATCCGAAATGTTTGTCCATCGTGTGTTTTCAATGCCCGCCCATCGGTTCTGCAGAGAGTGGAGGAAGTGAGAGCAGAGGGCATCTCCCGCACAGAGAACAGTCGGCCTCATACAGACCAATGAGGTCTGTGTCATCTAAATATAAACCTTGTGTGTGACGCGTAGTGCGGGGGGCCCCTGCCCCTCTAGCTCTCATTAGAAGGAAGACATTTTTAAAATTGTAATATTTCAATGCACTATGACTATGACTCCATGATACTACACACCAAATGGCAGCTCATTTGGGCAACATTTAGAGCCCCCCAAGGTTATACAATTTTATCATAGGGCAGCTCACAATCGTTGGCCAAAATGGCTTATATTTTGGGCAACAAAATCTAAATAATGGATTGAGCCACATTAAAATGTATGGTTTTATTTTATTGACATATTAGTAAGTAAGACTTTTTAGAGGTGATTTTGTATGTACTGTCTAGTTTTTCAATAAACTACTAATAAGTGAAAAAATCTATAAAAACTCAAATCCCGCCTTGTTTTTTGGGGGTTCAAAGCTGAATAAATCAGGATTGGAATTAGATATAAAAAAATCCCTCTGAAAAAACTTTCAAAAATATTGTTCAGTCCAAGACTGGAAAGTTTGAAGTCTGTAGGAGCTTCTATAAGGGCTGCCCCGCTGCCTGAGTGGGGAGAAAACAAGCCCTGAACGTCTTGTACACGGCACCTTGCACCGCTCTGCCATATTTTGCGGCTCCCAGAAGGAAAAATGCCATATTTGGATTATCCCGTCAGCACGGAGACCCTTCGCAGCACACATGGATGCAAAATCTATCAATATTTATGAATGAGTACCCGTGTGAAAGACGGCTTTTCATTGCCGCGGCTTTGCTACTTCCGGGTTAGCTACGCGCTAGCGGCAAAAACATCATAAAGTAAACATCACACGGGGTAAGTTTTGTCCTTTTTATTCTGACATGAAAACTAAGATGTGAAGGGAGGAAACTAGATAAAAAATCTCCACTCCAACCACTTCGTGAAAAATCAATACTTTCACCTGTCTCGCCCATTCTCGCCTTAATAGGTTACGTTCACGTGACATCACAATATTCTAAAGAGCCTATAGTTTAAAATTGAGGTGGAGCAACTGAAAATGCCATGGCTGTAACCATAGTAACGCTCAAAATGCAGATTTCTAGTCTTGAATCATTGCTAATTTCTCTGTAATTCCTGAGGCCAATTCACATGAAACTAAAACTGTCACAAAGTTCAAAGTCATATCTTTCAGCAGATATGAACATATGTCTAATTATTTCTTCACAAAGGCGTCCAAAAGTGGAGACAATATTCAAAAACATGTGCTTGATGTTGGCCAGTAGAAAGGACTTTCAGCCATAAAATCCACATGTCAGGTTTGTGAATCCAATCACTGTCACCTGATGATCAGAGAAAACATTTGGACATTTTCTTTTTGGAAATTTCTTTCAAAAATTGTTTCTCTCCCATAGAGTTGTATTGGCACCTGCCCTCCAACGGAAATAGAATTCTATAACATGAACGCAACCTAATGCTGGGTTGCAGGTGACATCACAGCATTCTAAAGGCCTTTACTATTATACATGTTTGGTCTTGTACAGAGAGATCTTGGACCCAGTGACTGATATTAATGATCATTTTTGTAATTCATACATTTTCTTTTGAGCTACGACTTGTGAAAGTGTAATGTTAATAGGAAAAACTGGGTCCTGCCCCCCGCTGTGACATCATCACATTCTAGAACCTGCAACCCAACAATAGTTAACCTCTCACCCCTCTCGCCTTAACCGAGCGCCAGTTCGGTTTTACCCGAATCTAAAAATTTCTCGACAGGAGCTTACAGCCTCATTTGAAAGCCAAGAGGTACAAAACTGATTGTGACTTTTTTCTGCATCTTTGTCTCATCTTTTTTGTTGCTTCCTTCATTGCTTTTGTTTGGTGGGTGTTTTTTGTGCTTTTTTTAATTGTGTTATTGTTGCTTTTCAGGACGTTTTTGTCCCTCTTTTGTTGCTTCTTTGTCACTTTTTTGTTGCTCTTTTGTTGCTTTGCTTCGTGTTTTGACGCTTGTCTTTCAAGAAGCTTTAAGATGTGGGTAAAGCCAAACTAGAGAAAATGTGCTTGGTTCAGGTGGGGGTTAAGAAGTTAATAAAACTAGGTAAACTAGGAAAGGTCAAACATAAACGTTAGCAATGACAGTAAAACAAGACTGTTTTAAAAAACGTGCGTGGTGTCACTTATATGTCATAATGGTAAAACTTCAATGACCTAAATATGACCTAAATGAGCTGAAATGTTTTGAGTAGTTTCATGGTGTCATAGTGAAACTTTTTAGGGGGACTGCATTGGCATTTTCCCCAAAAATAATTTTTGGGACACCCCAATGTCTACCCCCCATTCAAAGTAATTACTTTCGTGCATTTCAGATTAACTCAACTTAACTTTTACATTACAAATTCCAGAGTTACCCAGGCACATGAGCAACAGAAGTTGCTCATGGCTGTAGAACGGTTTCCCCTCAGAGACCCAGAGGCAGAGCTGCAGCTGCTTTTCTCCACGTGCCGGCAGTGTGCATGAGAGCTGTGAGGCAGCTCTGCCACTCAGGGAGCTCGGCGGTGGCATACTTGGGCGGTGTTGTATTTCAGGCCTTATACACACCAATCTCTTTGAAATTTGTTGGCTAGACCAGCACCAGGGCCCTCTGGAGGAGGTGTCTTTCTGACATGGAGGTTTATATTTGCTACATTTCCCCACTATTCCCCGTGGTTTGATTTATTTTGTATCTCTTTGACATGACCAAGGCCCTCTGGAGATCTCTTAGCCAGGCTTTGTTCAGACATGGCCCAAGCAAACTAAACATTCATCTCTAAATGACAAAGTTTGTAACATTTTACACTGTGAGGTCTCTTATTACACGGCCTAGACCCACTCCACACTGACTGCACTGATACTTTTTCTGCCGCCTGCTTTTAGTTAGGGAACGATCTGCACAAACAACACCACATCGCTCTGTAGAGCCAGTGGTCTTATCTTTGTGGCATCAACTGCCCTGTGGATGGCCGTCCCCTTTTGGCTTCCTTCCCCTTTGCTGTGACCTGCCAGTAATTCACTGATAATGTCTTTTATATGGGCCTTTAGTGCCTTGTGCGGGCCCTGTGTGCACTTGGTGTAAGTAATGTGTAAATTGACCGCTGTGGAAACAGGTAGGCTTTCATCCTCTGGTCAGATCCATCTGCACCACCAATAAATCACACCGGTCTGTTTATTGTGTGGAAACCAGACTCACTTGTCTTTGGTTTGAGAATTTACTCAACACAGGCATTTCCATGAACCGTTTATTACATCACTGGTCTAGTGTCGTGCCAATACTTTGCCTTTTTTCAGAAACACTGGATCTCAACCTCAAGGCCGTAGGTCTGAGGCCATGTACCGTTCTTTTTCTCACACTGTTTAGTGTGCCATACAATCCAGTCTCTGGTTGGTGACGTGTAATGGCTGTCCATATAAACTTTATGCCCCTTTCCTAAGTATAGAGCCATTAGTTCACGCACAGTAGTCGCACCAGTGGAACTTGTGTATTGTAAGGTTATCAGAGCATCTTCCTGTGTGTAAGGACCACAGCAGCACATACCCTCTGCTGCTTTTACTCAGTGCATATACTTTTTATCCTGACTTATCTGTTTTTAGGAGCGTAAAGTTTTATAGTTTATCGTCCCTTGAGCGTAATTGTCATTTCATCAAAGGCAAGCTCCTTCTGGGGCTTCCATTAGGCTGCAAAGCGGGGAATGATCATTCCTATGACTGGAAGGATCTCGAAGAGTTGATCATGGTCTGGCTGTTCTCTTCCCACATAATCGTTGGGCCTCGTTCATCTTCTTAAGAAACTTCTTAAAATCCGTACTTACGAAGGCAGTTTCAGGAGAGTGCGCCAGATTCACGACACGTAGGAAAGTCCTTCGCACGTATGTTCTGAGTTTGGTGAATGCCTTCTTGGAAGCATGTGTGAGGGCTTATTGGCATATGTCACCACCTATGATTCACCATATAAGGACAAAAAAGTGTGCCGAGCGCAAAAGACAGACAGAGGAGGATATGAATGACAAAACACAAATCCAAAACTAATAACCAGCAAAACCCCAAAAGAAAATATCTCGGCCATCGGCGCCACGTGCTCAAGGACCCTCTAAAATCTTTGGCCAACTTTGCTCTCATTACAAAATGTTTAAATAGATATAACCTGTACAACGCGAAAAGGTTTTCCTTCTCTTCCCCTGGGTCGGTCCTTTGAATAGATGCGGTTGCAGCGGAACGACGTTTTTGCAGAGATTTTTTCCCCTTTTCCCCTGCAGTGAGTTATCTATTGAAGACTCTTTACATTCTTCGGACTTTGTAATTAAATGCAGCAAGGAACTTGTCAACTCAAGCTCATAAGGTGCGAGAGAACTGTGAGGTGTTATTATTGTGGATGACTCTGGTGTGTGCAGGGTGTGAGGTGGAGATCCGGGGCGTGAGGCCAGCGTTCTGTGAAGAGTATGTCTACAACCCGTCCCTCCAGAACCTAACGGACTCCATCAACAAAGCTCTCACTGTCCTCAGGTTGTCTTCAGCTGCCAAATGTCTCCATGGTGTCTCTGTACCCCTCAGTGTCTCCCCTCTATGTCCACTGTGTCCCCTATCTCTAAGGTGTCCCTTCTGTCCCCAGTTCGGGACAGGCCGACATGGCTGCGGTGTACTGGGAGAAGATAGATGTGGAGGGACATCATTTCGGGCCGGACTCGGCTGAGGTCCGGAGGGCAGTGCAGGAGTTGGATGGAGCTATGCAAGTGCTCAGCCGTGGCATCACGGTCAGTCAGAGACACTATACTGTACAGCATGACCATAGTGTCCCTCTGTGTCCCACTGCATCCCTCTGTGTCCTACTGTGTCCCTCTGTGTGTGTCTTAGGAGAAGGGTTTGCAGGACAAGCTGAACGTGCTGCTGTTCTCAGACCATGGCATGACCAAGATCCATTGGATGGACAAAGTCATCGAGTTGGACAAGTACATTAGCATGTCAGACATCAGTAAAATGATGGACCGCGGCCCTGTGGTCAGCCTGTGGCCCTTGGCCCCGAAACATCAGCAGGTTAGTCATGCTGAGCACAAGTGTCTTGGGGCCTTTCAATGATTAATGCCCTTCTCTGCGAGTACAGAACTGGAGGCCCAGACAAATTTGGAACATTTTTCCCAACATTATGTGGGTCTTCACTCTGCTGTGTCTCTGTGCTCCTTAATGTCCTCATGTCCTCTTCTGTCCTCAGGTGTACGAGGCCCTGGCTCAGGTCCCCAACATGAAGGTCTACAATAAAGCTGAGATCCCAGAGCGTTTCTTCTACCGCGGCGGAAAATTTGTGTCTCCGCTAACGCTCGTGGCCGAGCCAGGATGGTTCATCGCTGGGGTGATTACACTACGCTATCAATACAAAGAGCACTACAAAGACCGCTACAGAGACCACCACAAAAACCACCACAACCACCACAAAGACCACTACAAAGACCACCACAAAGACCGCTACAGAGACCACCACAAAGACCGCCACAAAGACCGCTACAGAGACCACCACAAAGACCGCCACAAAGACCGCCACAAAGACCGCTACAGAGACCACCACAAAGACCGCCACAAAGACCGCCACAAAGACCGCCACAAAGACCACTAGAGAGACCACCACAAAGACCACCACAAAGACCGCCACAAAGACCGCTACAGAGACCACTACAAAGACCACCACAAAAACCACCACAAAGACCACTACAGAGACCACTACAGAGACCACTACAGAGACCACTACAAAGACTACTACAGAGACCACTACAAGGTCTCTGTAGTGGTCTTTGTAGTGGTCTTTGTAGACCACTACAAAGACCACTACAAAGACCGCTACAGAGACCACTACAAAGACCGCTACAGAGACCACTACAAAGACCACTACAGAGACCACTACAAAAACTACTACTGAGACCGCTACAAGGTCTATGTAGTGGTCTTTGTAGGCCACTACAAATACCATCACAAAGACCCTCACGAAGACCATCACAAAGACCGCTACAAAGACCGCTACAGAGACCGCTACAGAGAAGCTACAAAGACTACTACAGAAACCACTACAAGGTCTCTGTAGTGGTCTTTGTACGCCACTACAAAGACCACCACAAAGACCACCACAAAGACCACCACAAAGACCACTACAAAGACCATCACAAAGACCGTTACAAAGACCACCATGAAGACCACTAAAGAGACCACTACAGAGACAACCACAAAGACCACCACAAAGACCGTTACAGAGACCATCACAAAGACTACTACAAAGACCACCACGAAGACCACTACAAAGACCACCACAGAGTCTACTACAGAGACCACCACACAGACCACCACAAAGACCACCACAAAGACCATCACAAAGACCCCCACAAAGACTACTACAAAGACATGGTGCTGCACACTCCAAAACACTGGTATTATTGGTCAAAGCCAATGAAATAAACGGGAAGTAAACGGGAAATATTCTCACAGTCAAGGTCAGGACGCTACAAACCTGTGTTGCGCAGGGGCCGTGATTTGCTCTCTTAAGGCATGTAAACAAGGAAACACGTTTTCATTCACAACTTTGCTAACACAAGCGACACATGGGACTGAAGCGACTTGAGCGGCTGATTTAAGCAATGAACTAGAAGTGCATAACGTGAGTTGACGCGTTTGGTGTGCACATAGGATAAGATGAGCTCTATATTTTTAACACTTCACCTGCTATAACAGAGATGTCCCATACCCCAAACCGAGGTATAGAGTTCCTATTCATTTCAGTGACATTTTTTTGCTGTAATTTTCTGCAAAGTAATAGTATTGCAGACCAAAATGATACTAAAACGACATCAAAACTGTGTCTAAGGTCTCCAGATAATTTTCATCTCAGAGTTTACAAGTTGTAGGCCTGATTACCAGCATTCCCAGGCATTTTTCGTCGTTGAAGGGCGAAAATCTGCCAGTTGCCACAGGAACGCAGCCCTTTTGTTTACATTCAGCTTTATTCAGCTGGAACCCTCGATGGTCGTTTTTAAGTGGGAAAAGCTGCCTGGAATGCAGCATAAGCACCTAAATAGTTGCCATAGTAAAAGTTATACAGACTTCATATTAGGGGGCATGGTCTGTACAAGGGGGAGGGAAGCCTATTTTTTCACTCTTCTAAATGTTTTCTGGTGGACTATGAGCACACACAAAGTTGAACTACATTCTAAGATGGTTGCTAGTATGTAGCATGAAGCTAAAAATAAGGCCTCTCACACAAGTTTTTCAACTTGGTAACTCCTCCTGGTGTTCCCAAACGGTCTCCCATCCAAGCACCAGCCAGGCCCTTCCCTGCTTAGCTTCCGAGATCTGACGGAATCGGGCAGAGCAAAGGCAGTATGATGCTAGCATGTAGCTAGAAGATAACATAAACAATATGGTTAGTATTGTCCACTATTTACACTGCGTGCACAATTATTACGCAAGTGAGTTTTTTTGACCATATTGTTATTTTGTCTTCACATTTTGAAACTCCAAACTGTGTAAAACTGAAGGGCTGTTAGATTGAAGCGTCCCACGTGCTGGTCATGGTTGTAATAAGAGGAGGTGTGGCTAAAGTAGGACCACGCTCTGAATCAAATCAAGTGCAGAATTATTATCAGGCTATTTTCCCTCACACCAAATGGGAAGGAAAAGACATCTGTAAAACTCTGAAAAGTCATAAATTGTTACACGCTGGTCGAGGGATGCTGCAATACAGAAAGTTCAAATACAGTATTATTAGGATGGGACACAGAACCGTAAGAAGTAGATGACAGGAAAAGATGCAAAGTAACAGTAATTCAGTGTCCAGAAGTACAAGGTGTTCAGTGCTCAGAGACAAACAAAAAGTGGAAACCTGACCACTATTTACCGAGCCATATAAGCTAAAAGACTGGGTCAGAAATTCCATCCAGTGACTCTGGATGGAAATGGACATAAAGCTCCACGCTGACTTTGGGGCCAGCAAGCTGGAGGAGGGCAGGCATTATTAAAGATGAGTTAGTTATTCACTCGTTATTCAAACTAATTTATCCCTTCCGTGATAAGCTTTTTAAATTCAAAGAGTTTGTGTTTGTGCAACCCCGTGAACTGCTACCATAACGTGGTAGGGTTGTTTGAGCGCCCGAATGATCCTAGGAGCTATGTTGTCTGGGGCTTTATGCCCCTGGTAGGGTCTCCAATGGCAAACAGGTCTTAGGTGACGGGGCAAGAGCAGTTCAGAAGACTTCTATGGACAGTATCAGATCAAGGACCGTGATGTCGCCCGGTATGGCGCAACCGGGGCCCCACCCTGGAGCCAGGCCTGGGGTTGGGGCTCCAATGCGAGCCACCCAGTGGTCCCCTGAGGATCACTGGGTGGCAGTCAAAGGCAGGTGCCTCGACGTCCTGGTCCGCGTGCGCAACTTCTGGTGTTCGGGACATGGAACGTCACCTCGCTGGGGGGGAAGGAGCCAGAGCTTGTGCAGGAGGTTGAGAGGTACCGGCTAGATATAGTCGGGCTCACCTCCACGCACAGCCTGGGTTCCGGATCCCAAATCCTGGAGAGAGGCTGGACACTCCATTTTCTGGAGTTTCCCGTGGGGAGAGGCAGTGGGCTGGGGTGGGTTTGCTTATAGCCCCCCAGGCTCAGCCGTCACGTGTTGGAGTTCACCCCGGTGAACGAGAGGATCGCGTCCCTATGCCTTCCGGTCGGGGACAGGTCTCTCACCGTTGTCTCGGCCTACGGGCCCAACATCGGTGCAGAGTATCCGGCCTTTTTGGAGTCCCTGGGAGGGGTACTAGATGGTGCTCCGGCTGGGGACTCCATTGTTCTACTGGGGGACTTCAACGCCCACGTGGGTAACGACAGTGAGACCTGGGTGGGGGTGATGGGGAAGAACAGCCTCCCCGATCTGAACCCGAGTGTGTTAGTCACGGTTTGTGCATAACAAACACCATGTTCGAGCACAAGGATGTCCATAAGTGCACGTGGCACATGGACACCCTAGGCAGGAGGTCGATGATCGACTTTGTAGTTGTGTCATCTGATCTCCGGCCGCGTGTCTCGGACACTCGGGTGAAGAGAGGGGCTGAGCTGTCAACCGATCACCACCTGGGGGTGAGCTGGATCCGCTGGCAGGGGAAGAAGCCGGTCAGACCTGGCAGGCCCAAACGTGTTGTGAGGGTCTGTTGGGAACTTCTGGTGCATCCCTCTGTCAGTAGGGTCTTCAACTTCCACCTCCGGAAGAGCTTCACCCAGATTCCGAGGGAGGTTGGGGACATGGAGTCCGAGTGGACCATGTTCTCCTCCTTCATTGTCGATGAAGTCACCGAGGTGGTTAGAAACCTCCTCGTGGCAGGGCTCCAGGAGTGGATGAGATACGTCCTGAGGTGCTGGAGAAGAGGATCCGGCCGATAGTCGAACCTCAGATCCTGGAGGAACAATGCGGTTTTCGTCCTGGTCGTGGAACACTGGACCAGCTCTATACCTTTGTCGGTCCTTTTTCTCAGGTTTTCTGGATAATGGAGGAAACAAATAAGTTAGATACCAGAGATATTTGCTAGAATACCTTCCGCACACCTAGACCCCCTAGTCCGTTTAGGATATCCGTCACCTTTCCCACGTCACCAAGTTCGCCCACCAATGATTCAATACAGACAACTTAGATAGTTCTCAAGTCAAATGTTGTATTTTGAAAGATATTGCAGAGTAAAATGATACAAAACCGATTCAGAGTTGGAGTCCTGAAACAACAGTACGGCGCCAGCAGTAGAAGTTTTGGAAACAGAGAGGCTAATCAGCTGATGAGCCTCGACCAGATCTCGTGTAATAGGATACAGAGATGTGACGTCTAGGAGTGGTACGCAAAACTGGTACTGAAGGTTCAGTCTCTTACATTTTTATACCCTCTTAGATCTAATACAGTATTTTTCCATGACTTACTGGTCTGTGGGGTGGGTATCCTCCCTTAGACCTTGAGAACCGGTTTTTCCTAGTTTATCTAGTGGATGCTGTGTAAGCAGGTGCAATGTCTCAGTCTGCTCCTTATATATATATATATATATATATATATAACCAAATATGGTTGCGCTTCCCCTTTTTGGCTCGGCGCTCAGTAATTTTCTATAGCATGGTGGAGTTTGTTATTCATATATGGTCGTTCTGAACAGACTGATAAAATAGCGTGTGGTTTGAGCTAGTACAAAAATATGTTTCCTGACACCTTTCATCAGGTGCTCGAGGGTCTGTGGGAGTTCGCCCAACCAGTCCAAATGTGTTTTGTGGATCTGGAGAAAGCGTTCGACCGTGTCCCTCGTGGTGCCCTGTGGGGGGTGCTCCGGGAGTACGGGGTCCGGGGCCCTCTGCTAAGGGCTGTCCGTTCCCTGTATGACCGTAGCAGGAGCTTGGTTCGAATTGCCGGCCGTAAGTCAGACCTGTTCCCGGTGCGTGTTGGGCTCCGCCAGGGCTGCCCTTTGTCACCGGTTCTGTTCATTACTTTTATGGACAGAATTTCTAGGCTCGGAGTAGAGTCGCTGCTCCTTCACGTCGAAAGGAGCAGCTGAGGTGGCTAGGGCATCTGTTCCGGATGCCTCCTGGTTGCTTGATTCTGCACTTTCCATATAGTCTGAGGGAAAATAGCAGCATAAAAATTCTGCTCCTGATTCAGAGCGTGAGCTTTGGCCACTCCTCCTCTCATTACAAACATCACCTGGGACGCTTCAATCCAACAGCTTTTCAGTTTCACACAGTTTTTAGTTTGAAAATGTGAGGAAAAAATAACAATGTGATCAAAAAACGAATTTGTTTAATAATTGTGCATGCAGTGTATAAATTTATAGGCTGTAGGACCACTTTGATCCTCTGCATGTCTTTTATTTGGTTGAAAATACATCCATAAATCAGCATTTTTTAAAGTAGTGAATAGGTGAAAAAGTAGTTATTTTCCCCCTTTGTTTTCCCTCTGGCAGTTTTGAACATGACCTAAAGATAGAGACATAGAGATTTTATTGCAATATCTAGGTTTTATTGCTTATTGAGCAAATTATAATAACATTTTGTTGTATTACACAATGTTTTTTTATGATCCTCGTTAACACTGAGACAAACCGGAGTAAACAGAATGTTGTTGTGTTGCCAGAACAAGAGCCTTCTGCCGTTCTGGAAGAACGACAGCTCGGGGCCAGCGCGGGGGTGGCAACATGGTTGGCATGGATACGACAATGAGTTCCCGGACATGAGGGCCTTCTTCATCGCAGCGGGCCCAGGTACCAGTCAACTGTCCTCTGTACTGTAAAGCAGGGCGTGGAACCTTTTGGGCCAGCCTTTTCAGTACAAAGCAATATGGGCCCCTTCACAGAAAGGAAGATTTGTTAACACCAAGTCATTCACAGTGCAGAACAAGAAGTGAGTTATACGGTGAATACAATTATCGAAGTGAAGTGATCAGTAAAATATAAATACTCATAATAAGGGGGAAACTCATTGGCTTTTGGGCTAAAATGGCAAATGAAATGCTGCAGTGCTGGGCTTGTGTTCCTCCATGTCCCATTTTACTTGTCCATTTGAGATGGTCACCCTAAGCATTGATGTGTTCCTTGTGTGTTAGTATCAGTTTTATTTTTTCCTTAAAGTGGTCATGAGGCTGTGTATAGACTGGTAAGAAACGTGGAAAAACAAAGTAACTTTTCCAATTTATTTATGATCATTTATGAGTCTCTTTCTAAGAATTAAGTACTTAATTAACTTTAATTCCATTAAAACGGTCTATTGCAAACAGTGGAACTATGAAACATTTCAAAGCGTTGCATGAGTTTAATGGCAGAGTTATATTCACTGTGTGGTCCATTGCAGACTTCAAGCAGAACGTGCGAGCGGGCCCCATCCAGACCGTAGACCTGTACAACCTGATGTGTCGGACTCTGGGCATGGAGCCATTACCCAACAACGGCTCATGGTCTCGTGTGGAGTATCTGCTGAGTGGGGCGAGGGAGAGCACCCTCTGCTATGGGTTGGTCCTGTTCTCCGTTCTGCTGGCACTGCTTCTAACACAAGGACACTAGGCTTTGCAGGCAGAGGTGAGCAGGCTCACCCAAAAGACTTTAAAAGTGTGCACTATATAACTTTTTATAAGTATACTACTACATATTTGACTTTTCAATTGCCCTAGCTGTATAGCGCCTTTATTTTCCATCACTGCTGCCTCTATAATGCTCCAGGGGGTGGGCCATATTGTATCGCATATCGTTACACCGGTATTTATACACACACTCCAGCTGATTTGGACTGAAGTCATGACCACAACTGTGTAGGACACAGGGGCAGGTGCTTAGAAAGATGAATGAAATCAAAGATGTAAACTGCTTGAGTAGATCATATTTATGAGGAAATTAGCATGGCGCTAAAAAATAATAAAATGTCTTTTAATTAATCTTCCCAATAGGCATAAGGCTGGGATTTTGAAGTATTTTGTCCGTTGTCAATTACATCGTCAAATATATCGCTATCGTGATATTTCTATTTTATATCGCACTATAGATTTTAGGCCATAGCACCCTCCCCTACTCCAGGGTCAATTGTTTTTAGGGTTTCTGGTAGGTTTTCACTGCTGATGCAGCCATTTCCATGGTAACGCATATGTATTAGCCAGAAAACCTACCAGAAACCCTGAAATCAATTGATGATCGAGCACTATGGAGGCCACAGGTGCAAATACGCACTAATAGTTTCAAACTAAAAGTTTAAAACCATTTTAGTCACGTATAAACTCGAATACTTACTCATGTCAGAGTAAAACAAGTAAGTAAGTGCGTGTACAATTGTACAATGAAATTGCGTAGATCAGAGGAAACTCAGCTGGCTGCCTTCAATCTCCCCTGAAATGATGCACCGTCTCCTGGGTTTGTCCCTGTTTCAGAGCGTGGTGTCCCGCACTGATCAGCTCCACCTCCTCCTCCCTCTTCCTCCTGCGCAGCTCCCTCCGCTCCACTACAGTCTTTCACCCTCTTCTGGGAAGAGTGTAGCAGACGATTATGATCCGTCTGATTCGCCAGTGAACGAACAATAGTAGGGATAGAAGATTTATGTGGCTCAGCTGCGAGTCTTGTCCGGATACCTCCTCTTTTGTCCCTTTTTGTTCCCTGTAATGCCTTTTGTGATGCCTCCACTGTGCTGCAGGTGTGGGGGCTTCAGAAGAAGCAATCAGTAGGTCTCAAATGTCTTTAGCTCATCAGCTATAAAGAGATAGACAATGATATTAAGATTACAATAAATTAAAATAAAATAGAAAGAGAACATTTGACAAAAGTGATTACTGGAAACCACATTTTCTAAATGTGCACCAGAAAGAATCAAAAACCATTGCAGTATTGTATACATTGCAATATATTTTGAGCAAAATTGCATCTTCTTGTTCTCACATCACACCTATGGAACTGAGATCTGGGGACGTGTTTTAGAACCAAAAACTAAAACGTCTATAAGATAGATCGGTTATGCACCTTATAATTCTCATTCTGAAAGTAGTTTCTTCACTCAAGAATTTTGAAGTTCCTTCAATCGTTGAAAATAATGTTTACCCAGCGTCAATATAATCCGACATATATGTTCAGTAGACCAGAGAACATTGTTTATCCAGCAACAGAGTTCATTTATGGAAAAGCAGCTGCGGTCATGAGCTCTCTTTTTCATTTCAAAAATATCAGAATGAAACCTCTATACTGTAGTGTATTTTGGTGTGCACAAGAGTTCAGTAGCGAGTTCATTTTGTGAATGGATGCCCGTTAAAGTGATGTCTTTTTGAATTGTTTTTATCAGTAGGTGAACCCTGCTCTGCTCCACCATGTTGGATGGGAGACCGTTTGGTAACACCAGGAAGCCTGGGGTGAATGTAGTGAGTCAGAGGGGCTGATGGCACGGACTGGTTGCCTCGCTTCCGTCAGTCTACCCCAGGGCAGCTGTGGCTACAATAGTAGCTTACCACCACCAAGTCTGGAGTGAATGAATAGTGCAATGTAAAGCGTCTTTCAGTGTCCAGAAAAGCGCTCTATACAACCGTCGCATTATTATTATCATTATTATAAAAACATGACTGTTCCCCCCACTGTTCCTGACCAGACACTTTATTTATCTAGAACCTTCCATGTGTGTGAACAAGCAGTTCAAAGACAATAAAAGATCATAAAGTATAGTCCATAAACACGGCTGAAAGTTCAATCATAAAACCAGTTTAAGCTTTGTTTAAAACTTGATAACGTTAATACTTTTATTTTTGTCTTGAATTAGATCTACTCATGAAGTGGATTGTTTGTAAACCCCCCCCCCCCCCAAACTACCACTGGAGCGGCCCCTGGCAGGTGGTTCCTACCGTCTGCCTGTAGCTGCTCTACATGGACCAATGGATCAAACTCTAAACCTAAAACATGTTTTCAGTTCTGTAATGTTATGATGTAATGATTATCTTCTGCACACTGAGGTTCTTCAGGGGGTGCTCGAGTCTGCAAGTTATCCATTTGAATTCACGTTAGATCATTTGATTGATACTTTAGACGTACATTTAAGTCTATTTTCGGTTTGGAAGAAAAAACATCTAAAAAAACTGCCAAAGTAAAGAGTGTGATACTTCATCTCTGACAAAAAGACTTGGGATACTTCTGTAGATACATTTGTAGATTAGTGTATATGAAATCCTCTTTGAGCACACACGAACTCAAACCATGTGTAAAAGTGTTATTGATTAAAGTTATTTCTTCTTCTTCTTCTTCTTCTTCTTCTTCTTCTTCTTCTTCTTCTTCTTCTACTGATTAAAGTTATCATAAACTCCAGAAGATATTGAGATATTCATTTGTGTCTATTGCCCTAGCCCGCATACTCACGGGGCTAAATCCCCTCCCTCAACTCTTCTAGCATCTATTCAGAAAAACGAAATAAACAGAAACTGCAACAAAATTTGGCAAATCAAGTAAAGGATTGGGACAGAATTCAGGTCCTTTTTTTTTTTGAGTATCGCTCTGAGGGTTTTGGTTTGTCAAAGCCGCTCACCGTGTAAAGGTTAAAGACCCCTGGTGTACATACTGTAAGCCATTCTTAGTGAGCAAAATCGGAAATTCCTTCGGTTCAATCCGTGCAACATCAAACAGGTAGATAAGTAATAAACTATTCAAACTTTAGAACTGTAAGGGCACGCATAGGGTGGATTAAAATAAGATCTGATTCATGAGTTGGATACAGAAATGTTTCTTTTGGATTTCTTTTTCCCTTCCTCCTGCCTTCACTCGTGTGACACTAGAACGGAGTTCAGGGCTCGACACACTAGATACACTTGTTTGCATACAATAAGTTGAACTGAGGGTTTAAAGCCATATTTGTTTATTTTGTAAAGGTGTAGCCTTTTAGAGGAGGAAACATATAAAACAATGAGCACAATAAAAGGTGGATGACTAAGAGATCACTACTTGCTGATCAGAGGCCAGTTAGCTGCCGGTATTTAAAGTTTTCATATTTAGTACTGAGGCCTTTTGTCTCATTTCACATCGATTCAAATGACTCATTATAAACATATTTTGTAAACAGCACCGTACTAATGTTATTGTGGTTCTTCACAATGGAGATGTAGGTTGTTTTGTAGGAAATTCTACTAATAAATGTTTTTTGAGTTGTGTGTTATTGTCGCTCCTGTATGAACTGTATTCCGGGGTGAGTGAGTGCGTCCTAAGCAATGGCCGCTGGCTGCTCTGCTTTGCGACGACGACACTGGAGGCCGCCATTGCTGTAGTACCGCCATATAGCCACTAGTCCCACATTGGAATCCATTGCACTTTAGACACGTTAAAAAAAAATGTAATGCCCGGTGCCTAATTTTTTTTGAACTGTCTACAGCTGTGATTACGCTGGGTTAGACACAATCAGAGGCACCGGGCTGGTTATCGCAGGATACATTTTATTTAATGTTAGCATTGGAGCTGCGCGAGCTACACTTCACGCAAGGGCCGAGTCTACAGTGAAGATCCCGCCCTTATGCCCTTATTAGGAACATGCTTCGTCAGAGCTGGGGTGGAGGAGTCTGTAAATCCGCCATGACTTCCCCCTCGAACGTGGTCATTGTGGTAAACGGGGAGGAGTGAGGAATGACGGCCTGTTAATAATGTGTCTATGGTCCTAAGTCTCAAGTTTAATGAGTTACAGAGCCATAAAGTCTGTTATCAGTGAAAGTTAATGTGCTTGCACTTGACAACCCCAGTGGGACTCACCTTTGCCCAAAAGTAAAGGGTGTTGGCTGAGCACCTGTCCCTCTCCACACTGGTACGTCCCACTTTCCCAATGATGCCAAGTGAATGAAACAGGCTCAAAGAGAGAATCGTCATTGTACAGTTGAACAACAATATTGCATTCAGGCGTTGGGTTAGTCCTGAGCAGCATGTTTTTGGAGACCGAGGTCCTTCCGTGGTCCTCTGAAATGGTGGACCTTCTCCTGGGTTTGTCCCTGTGTCAGAGCGTGGTGTCCTGCACTGGTCAGCTCCTCCACCCCCTTCCTCTTCCCCCTGCGCAGCTCCCTCCGCCCCACAACAGAGGGTCACCACCTTCTCGTCGGTCCCTTCCTTGTTTCCCGTAGCTCCTCTTGTGCTGCAGCTGTGCGGGGCTCTTCGTGCCTCTTCAGCGTCTCGGAAGAAGAAATCTGTAGATTTTTTCCGCTAAACCTCACAAAAACACAGTAAAGACGCACAACACATCCTGCAAAACGATGTGGAGCACAGAAACGTTCAGTTCACAGCAAAAGGCAAAACCGCTAATATCTATGTGTGTGTTGGATTTGAATTTTGATGCCGAAAGTTAGTTTTGAATGTCTTATGTTTTACAGTACCTGTATTTCTCTGTATTCTGTGTATGGAGCTGCTGAACTTTGCAATAAAGTATCTATCATAGCAGATTGTTACAGAGCAGATTACATTGGACTAAATCCAGTTTGGTGCAATGTATCAAGATAGTGTCAAATAATGATGTGGTCACATGGTTAGGATGCCACATGACATACTACAATAAATATTTGGGAAAGAAATGGAACAAATTATCAAAAAACATTGGCACATCATTGATTCAGACCCTCATCTTAAAGACATTCCACCGCCTCGCATTGTTTTCAAGAGACCACCAAACTTGAATAACATGCTTATCAGAGCTGACTTTGACTCAACACTTTTTACAACAAATACCACAAGGAAACTATCGGTGTGGACATTGCGCTCAATGCAATTTCACGCAAAAAACCAACATTTTCCACCATCCCAGATCAGGTAAAACATATCAAATTAAAGGAACAATTAGCCGCAATACAAAAAATGTAATCTACCTGCTAAAATGCCCTTGTGGGCTCTGCTACTTTGGAAAAACCACCAGACCTTTAAAAACTCGGATTTCGGAGCATCACTCCAACATACGGAACCATGATACTAAAAGTCCAGTAGCAGTTCATTTTTATCAAAGAATTACATAATGTCAGCACACTCAGATATGTTGGTATCGAAAATGTTAAACTATCGAACAGAGGTGGTGATATCAACTCACTCCTCCTGAGAAGGGAGGCCTTCTGGATCTACACACTGGATACATTGAGCCCAAGAGGACTCAATGAAGAGTCTGATGTGCGCCCTTTTTTATAAACCTTTTGTATCTACCTTCCATGTATTGTTTACTTTGACATTTATACTACAGGGCCTGTGTTCCAGCTCATGTACAGTCACTATAGTTTTCATGTCAATCTAACCATTGATCGTCCTTTTCTCGCTTTTATCACTTCTTTGGTGCTGTGGCCACAGTTTTTGTCACTTTGTTCACACTGTTCCAATATGCCAGGATGCATCATTAATAGAACACTGTGTGATTTCTATTTTCTCGATGCTATTGTGCTTAGACTTTCATGTTATGTAATTGAATACTCTGCATTAGAGACATATGATGTCTTTCAACCTTTTTTTGTCAAATACTGTCTCTTTTATTCTGATTGGCCCACATTTGTCACATGACAAGCCATTCAGCCCACATAAATACAGGTGCATCTGTGGCACACCTTTGTCTGATGAAGGGCCGGGACGCCCGAAACGTTACCACTTTGGTGTAACTGAATAAAATCGCTACTTGGGAGCTAAGTAAGCTGTGCGGATCTTTCATCTTGTGTTTTCCCTCGGTCCAGCACGCTTTTTAAGTTTTTCGGGATGTGCGTGTCTTCCTCCTTTATACTACAATATATACAAACTATTGTCTTGTGTGTGAAACTACATGACACCGTAGCGCAATCAATAACGGAGTTTGAGGAAATTGGGGACTTGCTCTCCTTTGTTTCACTCATGTTTTCTTGTGAGCTGAAGAGAATGAGGCCACGCGTCATGAACTGGGACGGGGTGACGCCGTTACTGTTCTCATGCGATTAGAACGTGTGCCAGGGGCAGACTATCTCACGAGTGGCACCAAAAATCCAGAGCCTCTTGTACCGCGTCCTATGAAAAGGATGTGTGGACTTTGTCAGGAGAGGAGGACATGACCTCGCAGACTGACTGGGAACCTTTGTCTGCCGTTTCTTCTTCTGCCGTACATCCATGTGTGTTTTGGGGATAAAACATCCAATAAAATGGTTCCGACCACTGGGATAATGGTGGAAGCTGCCCCGAGTCCAAATACTGGAACCAGAGGTGGGGAGATTAGTATCCCAAATATTCACTCGAGAGTAGCGTTGCTTTAAAATGATTTGACTCGAGTAGAAAGGAGTAAAGCGTAGTAACAGTTTGAGCGTAAAAAAGTCTGATGTCCAGTAGTGACATCAACGATGAGAAACAAAATATGGACTCATATGATAAGTTTAACCTCTCAACCCCCACCTGGAGCGAGCACAGCTTCTCCAGTTTGTGCTTTACCCAAAAGTGAAAGCTTCTTGTAAAAAGCATCGGAATAGCAACAAAAATGCAGCAAAGAAGTGACAGAAATGTGTGGCGAAAATGCACAAAAAACACAAAAGAGTACCAGAAAAGTCACAAAAAGTGACGAAAATGCATTAAAAAGCAAAGTAAAAAAAAGTTTAAACAAATGTGAGGAAAAAGATCCATTCAGATGGGTTCTGTAGATTTGGGTAAAGCTGAACTGGAGAAAATGCTCTTGGTTGAGGTGGGGGTTAAGAGGTTCATGTTCTCAAATACCTGTAGTTGAGTAAAAGTTTCTGAGTACATGCCCACCTCAGCCTGAAACAGACCTGCAGATCAGAGGGGCTTTGACTCACACGGCTGTGGCGCCATCTGCTGGGCAATGGCAGTCTCCACATGCTGAGTTCTGGGGCAAGGAAAAGGGACACTCAGAGGCCGGACCGGCTCATTAGGAAGGCGGGTTCGGTGGTTGGGCTGGGCCTGGACTCAGTGGAGAAGGTGGTGGAGCAGAGGATGCTCTCTAAGATCAGGGTGATCCTGTTCAATCAGAGCCACCCCCTTAACTCGGTCTTCTCCCGCCAGAGAAGCACCGTGAGCTCCAGACCCCGCTCTCTGAGAGGCTCCAAGGACAGACTGAAGAACTCTTTTGTCCCTCATGCCATCGGGCTCTATAACAGCCTCGTCAGGGAGGAGAGAGGCGGAGGAGAGAGGGAAATGTCTTGAGCATTGTCTAGCAGTGCCCTAACTTCTCTTGCTTGTGTATTTATTGCTTTTTTAAATGTGTATTTTAACTTCTTAATTCTGTAGATCCTGCTCTGTTTGTGTGAATGTGAGCAAGAGACTAATGCACAATTTCCTTCAGGATCAATAAAGTATCTATCTATCTATCTTATCTATCTATCTTTAAACCTTCACCTGGATTAAACAACACAATTGTCTGAAACTCACTGGGATTTGTTGATTAATTGAATAATGCAGAAGTAACATTTGTCCCCCTGCAGGTGGTGGGTCCACAGAAGGACGGCCTCATGGTTCTAACCGGGCCTGTTGGTCTCTCATAAGGGGCTTCTGAACCGCTCTTTGTCTGACCCGTCACCGAGGACCTGTTTGCCCTGGGAGACCCTACCAGGGGCACGAAGCCCCCGACAACAGAGCTCCAGGATCATTCAGGCTCAAACCCCTCCACCACGTTAAGGTGGCGGTTCCAGGAGGGGGGGAAGAAGCGGGTGCCACCCCCAAAATAAATGTCACTGATTTAGGTTCTACTTCTATCTCCTATTGCTCCATAAACGAAATAGGTGAAGACCACGCAACAAGGTCTGTTTGTGTTGTGTTAAACACAAACTCTGTGGTGGTAAAAACTCATTTATTTTACAACAACAAAAAGTCCGGTACCTCAGCTTTAATGTTCACCTGCTTTTTCTCCCATATGATGACAGTCAATGTGAAAGTATTCAAAGTATTGAGAATACAGTACTCTGATTGGAGAAAGTAACGGAATACATTACGAAATACAATTTAAGGCATGTATTCAGTATTCAGTAACTAAATACAATTTCAAAGTATTCTCCCCAACACTGCCTGTGTGAGTACAGTATTTGTCGACGGGGTGAGAGGCGCACAGCACACACTGGTCCAGCAGGGGGCAGTAGAGCTCTGTCCCCTTCATCTTCTTCTCCTGGCTGTGCCGTTAAAGTGCAGTAGATTAGCACTACTGATACTACTACTTTGACTCCTGCTGCTACAACAACAACAACAACAACAACAACTTCTACTACTACTACTACTACTACTACTACTACTACTACTACTACTACTACTACTACTACTTACTGCTACTTTAAGCCTACCAGGGAGAATTTGGGTAAGTGTGACATTGGTGTAATGTGGGACACTTTAGTGTGTCTGTTATACCAATGTACTATAGCAGTTGTCTCTCTGGTGTCACGTGACTTTTTGAATATGGCGTCACCACATCCTCACAAAGAACCGAGGTCAGTGACTTTTGATCAAATTCATGCTCAGGTGATTATTTACTCACTCTCGGGTCTCTTATTCAATCATCTTTGTGACAGAGCGAGTGTTGTGTTTTATTTTCAAACTTACATAATATAACAGTAAACAGTAAAATGCATTTTTTACCAAATGTACTATAGTTTATTTTAAAAATATATAGTTTCAAACCTAAACCTTTTGCAGTTTCCGATTTGAGTCGGGAAATCTGATATTTGCTAATCTATTCTCCTCTGTTTATTCTAAACTGGACACAGTCTTTCTTTCCAATAGAAATAAACCAGTAAAGTCACAGTTAGGTCTAAGGACCTGACACACAGGCTTAATTGGATATTTGTGATGGTATTTTTCAATCATAGAAATATCTGGAATAAAATAAAAAATAGTATTTTAGTCTCTGTATGGGGTGAAATAGTTGAATCAGTTTTATTATAAAAGACAAAATATGTTTTCATTAATATCAAAAATTGGAATATTTTCAAATGTGTTTCGGTTCAAATGTTGTTTTTGAAAAACAGGTCATGGATTTCAGAGTGGTATAACACGTCTATATGGGAAGATGATGATCATAGAAGGCGTTTAAAGTGTCCCACATTACCCGGATTCCCCCGGCAGTGACAGGAGCGGGCTGGTAACAGGCCATTTGTATTTTACTACAAAGTCCACGGGAAAGACGCGGTGTAGACCGCTCAAAGTGTGCGTTTTACACTCGGCCCCTGGAGCTCTCGCTGTAACAGAAACACACCACAGCGCTGGCTGAGCCCCGCGCTCTCGTCTCCAGTCAGAACACGAGTCCACCTCTCCACAGAGCAGCACGCGGCGCTGTGACGGGAAAGGTTAAAGGTTATACTTTATCGTCCCTGTATGGGGCCCGTTGGTACAGCCTGTGCATTACATGAAAGATACTAACATTTACTACACAGTTTGGTTTAGATTTGATTTAAGCGTCTGTGTTGAATGTAATATTTAAAAAATGTCAAAAGATATAGAGGAGCGACGGGACTGGCCCTATGCGATGGCCAAACCAGGCAATTGCACAGGGGGCCCAAGCTGAAGGGGGCTTTAAACCAAATGAACAGTTGTTGCAATCAGTGCAACAGAATAACTTCTGTTAACACACAATTAAAAATAAATACATTTAACAGACGATAATATAATAATCATAATAATTTTAGGCAAAACAAACTAAAACATTTATGACAATAAAATGAAATGGGATGTAAAAACAGAATACAAGAAAGACTATAAAAACAATCTTTTCAGTTTTAATGTAGTTTAGTGGACACAATCTCAAAGTAATTGAGTCAATATTACATAATATTATTTATTGAAAGGTTTAATCAGGTTTAATTCAGAAGCGCAACAGGCCGTCCTTCTGTGGACCCACCACCTGCAGGGGGCGCCATAGGGGCTGGTGCAACGGTGACACGACCCGGCAACGGAAAAGTGGAAGAAAATGGATGGATGGGTTAGTCAGGGGCTTCATCTTCTTCTACCACATGCACAAAGCACAGGCCTGTTTCTTTGGCTTAAATGAGGCTCTTTTAAACTGTGCCACTGAAGCATTTTTACACAGTTTATAGTCTCATTAACTACTTTTGATTTAGTCATTACAAATATTGCTTTGACTAGAATAATGACAGAAATATTTTGGCTGACAAACACTTCATAGACATGTCACCTGAGAACAAGAACACACACAGATTCATGGACAGCACAGGCTCCTCGTGGCTGCACTGGAGTAGCCTGGAAACATCCAGACGCATCAAGTTGATTTCTACAGTGTAACGTACGCAAGCAGGAAATGGAGTCAACCAATCAGCGAAGGGCAGTCAGGTAGCCTGGTACAAAGCCAGACTGACTGTATTTATGTACAATACAAATAAAGACAGTCTGGAATTGTGGTAATGGGACGCAGTTTCCAAATCGAGACTGGAGGCGTGGCTAATGATCGTAGTTTGAATGATAGCGAACCAATCAAACACAAAATGACAGACGCCATGTTTTTTTATAGTCCACACAGGTGCAGTGGAGTAAATGTTCTGGTAAAAGCCCTCAGAGCAGCTTCTTCTGTGGCTTTAAGTCCAGCTCATTTAAAACAGAAGAAGGGGCACTGGTAAAAGATCGCCATCTTCACTGTTTCGGTTTCGGCCCGGAGGAGCACAGGTGTTTGATGGGAAATCCTAGCGTGGAAGACGACGCACTGTTAACTCCCGCCTCCCGTGCTATGATTGGCTCGTCTTGGTTTTGACGGAGTCTGCGAGATTCAAATGGCACAATTCCCGACTGTATCCCCATGTATCTCTGAACATGGAGGCTCAGTCCGGCTCGTGCCAGGCTAGCAGCCAACGTTAATATTCAATATTCAAACTCAATTATGAAAAGGCCTCGTCTCTCCCGGGCGCCCCCGTAGATTGTTATCGGGGGGACTTTCGCATCCCAAGCGGGACGCTGCTCGCGAACAACACGTGACGACAAATAAACGATTCTGATTGCACGGATCCGTTTGAAACAGCCGGCTCCCTGCCCAGACTGATATCCCCCGTGCATTAAATATACAGAGGGGGTTAATTCTGGATGCCAGGCTAGTACAGGAGCAGGCCATGAGCACCAGATCATCAGAGGCCCTGAGCTACCAAACCAGACAAGAGCCCAGGTGTCGGCCCCTGAGACGATCCAGCACATACCTGCCTCTGTGTTTGAGTCAGAAGGTGGGCTACACAGGTTCTGCTCCGGTTTCCCCTACCGCAAAAAACAGGATGAATGATGTATGCGCATGAATGAATGATGGTGGTCAGAGGGACCGTTGGCGCAGATGCATGCAGTCTCATGTAAAGCCCTTTGAGACCATGTCTGTGAAAAGCACTATACCTGAGAAAGTTCTTCTTCTTCTTCTCATTTCAAATCAGCCTGAGAGAGAGAAGGCTCTAGGTGGGGTCTGCAGATCAAAACACGCCCAAGTCTTGTCTTGTAATCCTCTTTAAAGGGACTATACGGAGTTTAAAAATGTTAAAATTAGTTATTTTCCTCCCCCTTCACTTTCCAGTCATGTCCTGAAGTGTAGAATGAGGCCAGAGCTGTTCGTTTAGAAAGGTGTTCATTCGGGTCCGAAGTGCCGTCATGCACAAGCTCAATATAGAGACTGCAGTTACGCATAAGACCTGAGGTGGCAGTAGTGAGCATACAAATGACCAACTTGCATCTAGTCCCTTTAACAAGCTTTAAAGAAGTTACATATTTCTGGTGGCTCGATAGCTCCCTTATTAAAAACACAGGGAGATTCTAACTCCAGCTATCACACGTATTCATTGAGGAAAGTGTTTCCCCCAGTGTCTTTAACCCCTTAGCCCCCACCTTAACCGAGCACATTTTGTCCAGTTTTACTCAAATCTAAAACTTCTTGACCTGAGAGCTTATGGCCTATAAGCCAGTTTAACTGCTGATTTGAAAACCTTCAAATCTCATCTAAGCTTCTGTGATCAAAAATGTTTTTTTAATCACCTTTTAGTTGTTTTCGTGTTCTTATCAAGTTTTTACCACATATTGGGCACATTTTCATTGCATTTTCATTTTTTGTAGTGTTTTGGCGCCATTTTGTTTGTGTGTGCGTAGTGTAACTGTGACCGAGCCACAGAAATGGGACCAAAACATTTTAAAAAGCAACACAAAACGTGACGAAAACACAACCAAAACGGAGGAATACGTGACAATCATAACGAGAAAGAAGCTTGATCAGGTTGGTAGGTCTGAGCTTTCAAATGAGGCGTTACACTGGCCTATCGCCTATAAGCTCAAGTCGAGAAGCTTTTAGATTTGGGTAAAGCCGAACTGGAGAGATGAAAAAATGAAACAAGCAACTCCAAGCCTATATTGCCTGTAGTTTCTAAAATTCCACTGAGACGTTGTAATGGATACAATCAACAGTCACATCTTTCAAATCGGAGGCAATGTGTGTAACAATGCGTTGTCCTCGCTGAAGCCCTGCACAACTGGGGCCCCACAAGGATCAGTTCTGGGACCCTTGTTGTTCAACATCTACATCAGTGATCTTTCCCGGCTGTGTGCTAAGACCTAGACATCACCATGTGCTAGGATGATGCTGTCGTCTACGTACATGGGAGGGATATGGAGCCTCTAAACATCTTCAGCCATGGACAAAAACGGGCTGAGATCTCACTAAGTCAAATCAAATTAAAGATATGCCAAAAATCTATGTTAATAGACAAAAAAAATAAAACTCTTGACAGACTAAACTCTGAGCTTTAAAAAAACATATTGAAAGAGTCTGCAACTCCATTAAATATAATATCTCCACCTATAAGACACATCAGGAATAGTTTGACAGCTGAAGCATCTTTCATGGTATCTTTCAATGCCATGGTCTCTGTAACTATATATCCATCCATTTTCTTCCACTTGTCCGTTGCCGGGTCGTGGGGGCAGCTGTTGGAGCTGCACCAGCCCCTATGGCTCCCCCTGCAGGTGGTGGGTCCACAGAAGGACGGCCTCATGGTTCTAACCGGGCCTGTTGGTCTCTCATAAGGGGCTTCGGATAAATTAATCAGTTTAGACAATTTAGATCAATATACAAACCCGAGAACCCTCTTCAAAGTTAATAAAATAATACTGCTCCACCCTGAATGAAAGAATTCATAAAACTTTGTTCTGAACAAACACCTGAACAGCCACTGCTGAAAGACTGTGCCGTCCTGCTAAGACCCTCTCCATTATTCATATAAAAAACCCTTTAACAATGCATGGGATCAACTCCAGTCTGAACGGTTCTGCAGGTGTGAATAATTTCTCTCAAAACTTCAAGAAATACATCCTCGATAACCAGTTTCAGCCCAGTAACCTTACAAATGTAAAGTCGTAGCATATGTTTTTTTTAGTATACATTTGAGGCCGTGATGGCTATCTGAAAAAAACAAAAACATCTGATATATTTGAAATGGTTATTGTTCAGCTAATGTTAATAATGTATGTATGTTTTTAGTGCCATCACTTTTTGGAATTGATACGATACTTTCATTCATTTTTGGTGACACCGATTCCGATACTGGGAGAATTTGTAAAACTGGGGCGTGGGCTGTTTTGGCACAAAACAATAAAGTTAATTGTTTTGTAATTGTTTTTTTGTGCTAAATCTGGTACAAATCATCTCTTTGTTAAGATTCATGTATTTTGTACATTGTCCCTGTAAAATAAACTTTAGTCCCCTCATTTTCATAAATAAGTCAACAAAGAAAGAGAAACCAAAATCACGTGTGCTTGTTTCCTTTTCACTGTTCTATTTCTCAAAGATGCACTCTGGTCCGACGCAGCCTCTCATCGGCCTCTAACGCTCTAACAAAAGAAACAAAATGACACAAGTCAATGTAAATAGATCTGTTTAAATAGAACTGTTTTTGCGGCGGTACTTGGCGTGAAATGTTTAAGAACCACCGAGAACAGCCTGAAGTGTGTGAAAAGGTCTAAAGGCTGGAGGCCCTTCTGGTGTGCGACCGCTGCCCTCTGGCCCGGCTCCAGTACATTTGTGAGCTGGAATTTGAATTGGAACAAGTGCAGGTGACAGCCGCAGCCTCATTAGCATTCTCACAGATGGAATGCTCAGCCTTCTCTCCTCGGTTTCTCCGCTTTTTGTCATTTTGTTGTTTTCCTGAGGGTGCGGCACAGAAGGTGGGCCTCGGAGCCAGAGGGGACCATATGTACACGCAAACATGTCATCTCCAGTCGCCCAACGTTCCAAAGGTTACAGCAAAGTTAGAACTACTCCACAGACAGCCGCATGCACTCGCCTCACTTTAGTACATCCAACTTAGGGACCTTTGGGTTTGTGGCATGAGGACAGCTCACCTTTTGGAATAACTCTGAAGTATCACAAGAACAGAGTTCACTGCTCATACTTTATCAGGTATAACCTACATCAAGTATTCAGACGACACAGTTATCATGGACACTACAAACACACACGGATCACTGCAAACTGAACTGGACTCATTCTCACGGTGGTGTCGGGAGAACTGTCTGGATTTAAATGTATCCAAGACCAAAGAAATGACCATTAACTTCCAACATGGCCACTCCAGCTCTCCCTCACTCACGGTCAACAACGACATCATCGAAAAGGTTCATTCATTCAAATACCTCGGCTCCATAATCGACCATAAACTCCACCAATCCATTCTGGCCTCTTTCTACAGATGTTTCATTGAATCCATCCTCACGTTCAACATCACTGTCTGGTTTGGTTCACTCACTCTCACCCATGCTCAATAAAATGAACAAAGTCAGCAATAAAATCATTGGTCAGGCCCAGGAATCACTTAGTAGCATCTATAACTCCAGAGTTCTGAAGAAAGGAACCCAGATCTCCACAGACCCCTCACACACTCTGCACCCTCACTACGCCCTGTTACCGTCAGGGTTCAGGTCCCTCCCTCTGAGGACAAAGAGGGCGACCTCCACTTTCCTCCCCACCTCCATCCGCCTGCTGAACAAAGGACTGTGTGGACCTGGTCGACCACAGGCCACTATATTGTTTTTGTTTTTAATGTATTTATTATTGCACATGTTGATTGTGTTTTTATCGGGCCCGTACTGGCACTTCCTCTGCAAATGAAGTTCCTAACGGATAAATAAAGTGAATTTGATTACAGTGTAAAATGTGTGCTTGGCAATCAAATATCATTTGGAGATAAAACCAGAGGAATGATCCTAATGAAGGCTGTGCTATTATTATTATGTACTATTATTTAGGTTTTATTATTTGGGTCAGTGGTTCCCAAAGTGGGGTCCGGGGCCACCTCAGAGGCACTACAAGGGGCAAAGCTACAAAACAAGTACATTGAAAAAAAAACTCACTTTTATTTGCTACAGTCATTGTAGATGTTTCATGTAATTTTAGGAGTAAAATCATTCGAATAGAGTAAATGATCAACATTGTGGGGGCCCCGGGAGATTTTCGGATCAATAAGGGGCCACGATTTTCACTTTACTCCCCATAGAGTCAACATAATCTGACCCACTGCTTACGACTGAATCCTTTTGGCATCTACAGAGGACATCCAGAGCTTTCAATCAGGGTCAGGTCAGGGGAGGGGAGGCAGTGCTAGCCTGGTGAGACCAGAAGGATTCCCCTCTATATTTTTTATACAGAGGGGGATCAATCTGGAACCCCGGCCCCCGCTGGAGTCTCATTAGTCCGACGTCTCATTAGTTCGACATCTCATTATTCTGAAAATGTCCCATTGAGCAGAGGCGCCATTAGTCCGACATCTCTAACCCAGTTGTGTTGTGGATCAGAGAGCCATATACAACCACTGGCCCTAACCTTAAGGTCAGTGGACTCTTGCCTGAACCGAATTTTATTTTTCAACCCCTACTCAATGGGACATTTTCGGACTGATGGGGTGGCCCCCTGGAGTCATCAGCAAAGTCCCTCAATACCAAACTACGAACGGACTACTTGGATAAACACTGAACTCTGCTGGATCCCCCACAATAGGTCCCGCATCCTTTACCCTGAAAAACTGTAGGATGGGGGATGGACTGGCTGTAAACCTGTCGATAATAGAGTCCCATGACGATTATTAAGATTGACCAAAGTATTACATTTAGATGAATTAACCAGCCCTAAATAACTTTCACGATGGAAATTAGCATTGTGCTAAATCTGGGGCAGCCATCTTTTTAATGTACCTGTCCGTTGTCCTTTTAAATAAATAAATAACTAACTAACTGACAATCGTACCTCAAAAATGTCAAATGTGGATATAGACTGTGCTAAAGTAAGTGATTGTAGCCGTGCAGTGGTAAATCAGTGTCACGCAGAAGTGTGAGGTGCAGGAAGGTCGGGCTGACACTCTGCTCCACTTTGCTGACATAATTAAAGGCTTATAGACGGGCGGCTCTCTCGTTTCAAATGGGACCAAACATTACAAACTTATTAACTGCAAAGCAGCTCGGGACACAGAGAGCGCCTCATTTTCACACAGACATGAACCATTTCTCCACTGTGCTCATTAAAAGTTACGTCCGTCCGACTCTAAGATAAATGCGCACTTTGTGATGTGGAGATTGGATTCAGCCAAAGACTTTTCCCGGATGAGCACACGGACAAGAGTCAGAAGGCAGAGCTCTTAAAGACACTAAGCACACCTTTAGAGGAGATGGTCTGAGAGAGCAGTGAGGGGCCATTTTTCTCATGTTGTTGCGGCATCTCTCTATTAGAGAAAACAAATTTAACACGTCTTGTACTTAATATTGAGAAGCATTTCTCAGGAGGGACTTTTCACTTTCTAGTTCCTGTTTATCCGTAGCACTAATTCAGAAGACACTTCCTCTCACATGTCCCTGTGTCATTCTCCCCACATCCCATTGACAGTGATAAAAGCCTCACCTGTTGATTCGGCTCCTTTGCTGCTGGTTATTTTAAAAGTTTCTCTATACTCGCATAAGCCGCCATGAATGTTCTGACACAAGACTGATCTCTGATTTGTGAGGCTACGTTCCGACTGCAGGCAATAGTAACCACCACAGGTCGATTTTTGCCCACGAGCACCCTGTATCGGGCCTTTTAATCACAGCCTGAACAACACACATTCAATCTCCTCAATCCGAAACGTAAGATCTTTGGCAGTGTGACTTCAGTCTGAAAAGCCCGGTTACATTCATCAGCAAATGTCCTTCATTCTGCAGCAGTAGTCTGAAAGGAAAAGGGTTGGTTGGTCGGGCTACACGGTGGGGGATACCTTAGGTTGTTCTGCTTCGGCCCTAACCCTCTAATCGCCTCCAGATTGAGCGAAGCGGCCGTGCTGTTTCTAAAAGTGACTTTATTTGTGACACACACTCCAGTGGAATCACATTCTCGGCCCCAACTCCCACTCGTATTAGCATTTAAACAATTTGAATGGAAATGCTACGCAGTTTTATGAATAAATTTAATCAAGCATGCCTATGAGGCATCCACAGACGAGGAGAGCGCGCTGGAACAAAGACTCACTTAGCGCTCGCCGTCTGTTGACCTTGGCCGTGTTTAAAGCCCTTTGACGGAGTCAGAATGAGGAAATAAAAGCAATCAAGCCGCAGTCATCAGGGACCTGAACCAATAAGGAGCCCGTTAATGGACAGGCAGACTGAGCCCACGGCCGCAGAGGACGTTCTACAGACACCAGCCTCCTCATACCCAGCCAGCCAAGCAATGTGCCATATATATTAGCCACATGTGGGTTTGTCCTCCATGAGGACCCCTTCTGGGTTGGCCCATGTGGGCTAAAACTGGGTTCTGACTGGGTTACATGTGGGCCCAAGTGGGTAAAAACCATAAGGCCCACTTGGGCACCATACATTTGCCCACATGGACAATAAGCTTGAAAAGGGTGTACAGATCTAAGTTACACATTCACTTTGATTCCTATGAATACCCCCTTTGGCGGCGGATAAGTGTGTTTTGGCCCCTGATCTGAAGGGGAGATAAGAAATAGGGGGGAAATACATGGTCCTGGGAGGGGAGGGAAAGTGTCACGGAGAGGTAGGAGGTTAGATCTGGGCGGTGTCGGGGGCAGGTAGTAAAACCATTCTACCGTCACCAACTAAAGTCAGCGTCCAACATGTAAGACGTATTCTGTTGGGACGTGCGCCCGGGGGTCCATCTCCAGGTCTTAAGCTAGGCTCATCAGATTCATCTAGCATCTAGCTGGAGGAAGCCTATTGTGCATGTTTTTGGTAGTGATAGTGAACACTATTTATTTATTCGCACAGCCCTTTAAAACAATCAAAGCGCTTTCAATTAAATACCAATGATGTCAGATGAGAACGAGCACACAAGTCAAGGGGCATGTGGTATGTCGGGGGCAGTTTGTTCCTTAGTCGGGGTGCAGTGACTGAGAATGCCCCTGACCCCAGTGCTTACCTGGCTCTGGGGGCTTCCCACAGGAGCTGGTTTGTTTGTAAGACCCTGGTTCAGTTCTGAACAGAGAGGGAGAGGGAAGGCCATTAAGGACTGGGAGTAACACACAGTTAAAGACTATGGGAAAAAGTTCACTGCTCGGGACTAAATGCGGGCCTACCTATACCGAATACAAGTGTGTGTGAATTATTTTTCTTCGCGGTATCAGAATCGTTGTGGAGTTCGAGTATCGCTGGAAACAGCCTGCACCACGGACTGTCGTCGTCAATAGTCCTGATGACAGTGTGTGTGCGCGGGCCGGTCACGTCTCCACTGGGCTGACATTTCAAACAGCGGCCGCACAAACAGGCTGTTCAAATGTTACAAATATAAATATTGTTTATGGCGGGGCACTGAGGAGATGGAGTGGGCCCAAAGTGTTGCATTGGCTTCATTCAAAGGGGCTTTGTGAGACGTATCCGTGCATGTCTTTGCAACTGTAAAACGTGATTCCAGAGCTTTACCCATGGCACCACGTGGTTCCCTGTTGACGTGCACATCTCGAGTCGCACGCGTGAGTAATCCCGCGTGTTCAATCCTCTGCTCACACCCCTTCTTCAGGAAGCATAAGAACGATATGAAGATGTATTATTATTGTGTGGCCCAACTTTGTCATGTCTGAAAACCAGATTACCAGCTAACCCCGCAGAAAACTTATGGAATTGATTAGTTTTTTCTTCGCCTGACTCTGATACAGTACGGTGCCCTGCAGGAGTCAGTCAGTCAGAGGCCGCCTCTGTCAGTGATGCGCCGCGGAGCCCGCAGACACGACTTGAGCGCGTCTCGGTAATTAGATGTGCCGAGTTGAAAGGCACAGCTTAGCCCCAGGTAGCATGTTAATGTGTACACATTTATATTTCTGACTAAATCGCCCGTTTGAGGCGGTAATCTGGAGCAGAATTAGCATAATGTTTGTTCTAAATTCCACGTGGGCTAGATAAACCGGAGCATCTCCAGCACCTGCGCGTTACGCGATAGACGGACCATCATTCAAAGTTCTGAATAACCTCACCGATGAACAGCACAGGCCTCTCTCTTTTCCGCTCATTTCCCCGTGTTCCAACATGATGGCTAAACGGGCTTGGGACCGATACTCTAACTTCATGGATTCGATTTTTAGCAGTCAGAGAGAATCTATTGAGTTTTGACAAATACAAAAATGCCAAAGCCTGATGAGAACAGGTATACAATTATTCTCAAATCGATCCATGACTCAGGGAATGGCCTGCTGAGCTTTGGAATAATTGCTCATTTTGCTTGTAATAATGATCTTGCTCAATAAACATTATATTATGAAATATATAATGCATCAAAATGGGTGAGTTAAAGGGATCTCTGACACAAATCTCATTCCTACAGCCTTATTAAAGAGCTAATCGAACACTCTTGGACATTAACATTGTTAGTACATGTATCATTGAATTAAAGGTTGCATGATATGTAATTAAATATGCTAGTTTATTATTAAGGCCTTATGATAAAAGCATGCTGACTCTTTTCTTAAAGCAGTACTAAGTAACTTGTTTACCTTAATAAATCCTTTCCGTAGTCCCTCTGGGGTTAATGGGATGATTCGGGGGTCTTTCATCTCCCCCTGGTGTCTCTGGACAGAAAACCACAATTGCAACCTTCCTGCCTCCGGGTCGGAGTCACCAATACACACTAATGGAATCATGAAGAAGAAGCTAATAGGCTAACGGGCAAAGCTAACTGCAGGCTAGCGCCACTTAAACAGTATTTACAGCCAGGTTTGAGTGAAAATAATTATTTCCATTGTGTATTTGACCTTTCGCCGAGCCCCGCCCCCTTAGTTACTGTTGCTACGGCCGACAAACAAATGGTCAAACACGGCCAGCGCAACAGATTGCTATGCGTGTCAGTGACCTTAAGCTACAGACAAGTCTCCAGAAACCTTCTGATCTCTTCCTTAAATGCAACAGCACAGCCTTGTGGACCACTCGTGCTCTTGCACTGCCCGGTAAAAAACCCTCTTACATTTTTAGTATTTCAAATGATAGAAACATTTCCCCGGTGCGCTAAAGTTAGCTAACGCTAGCTGAACCTACAGGTGCCACAATGACAAATCAGCTACAGCCAGTTATCAGGACCGTGACAAAATACACAGTACTTTTATCATAAAGGGAGACAATAAAACGTGGGACTGTAAGGCTGTAAAAGTTCACCGCCGCAGTTAAAGTTACAGCTCCAGAGCCAGTTTGTGTAACGTTATGTGACTGTCAGTAGCTAGATGTTAGCATGCTAAGGTGTTAGCCTAGCCTTACCTTAGAGCAGACGTATGCTTGTTTATTTTGACATTTGGCTGGGCATAGGCCGTCCACATTGTTTGTTTGACCCATTGTAGGCAGTGCTCAGGTTGTGTTTTCGCTTTGGGAAGGGCAGTGCTTATTTTGTAAATCAGTATTTTCAGGAACACTTTTGGTCTGATGTGATGGATTTGCCGGACCACTCTCATTAAACACCATTATATCAGGTCAAATCTTCGCCGGATCCTCCTAAATATTTCCCGGATCCTTTACCCTGAAAAACGGAAAATTGGGGCAAACGGGGGATCAAATTAAGCACTGGGGAAGGATAATAACTCCACTCCCCCAAACACACTCTTGTGGTACTTAGTGTCTGATTTACATCCTCCATAGGCAGATCGCTTCACCATTTTGCTTCTTCTTCTTTGTCTGGTAGGGTTTTTGGTGGTTAGCAATAAAAAAAAAAAAAAGTGCATCTGCTCAGTGCTCATTGCTGGTATGTCCCATTGTTTTGCATTGGAGGTGTGCGAGTTGTCCGACCTAGCTTCATAGTAACGGTTGCTAGGATGTCTGATTGGACAATTACCATTTTGGGGCAGGGCTCGGCGAAAGGTCAGTTGGATGTACAATATCCCTCTCTCCCTTTGTCTTTTCTGTCAGCGTAGGATTTACTCTCACGGACACTTAATGAGTAAAAAAAACGCAACATGCTACGACACCTGCAGTGGCGCTTATGGCCTCTAGGGGCACGAGTTACTTAGTACTGCTTTAAAGCGCTACAAAGATGTTCTAAAATGGGACCTAATAGATATACAAAATGGGGACGATTTTGCCACAATGCGCCAAATGTGGGGAAAATACAGATGATATCTTTTAGTGAGTACTGTCATATGAGGACTATGAGAAGTTAAACTGCACAAAATAATAACACGTTAGAGAAGCAGGCAGCGAAGGGCAGACGTTGAAATGTACAAAGATAAATGATATTAATTATGTTGTCTGACAGTGTTATAAAGAAAGAACCTGCAACACTTTGCGCTTTGGCTTTCATCTGCATTCCAACTGGAGCGTTCCTTTTAAAGTCCTTATGAAGGCTGTGGAGTTTATGCAGGGCGTATTGATGAAACATGAGGCACGAGCTGTAATTGATGTTGTTCTGTTTTCAAAAAGTTGATTATAAAAACCTTGACATTTTTGGGCCCACGTTTAGCAGCGTTGGGTATGCTGTTTGTGAACAGTGCACCCAGATCACAGGTAGTACGCTTTTTCTCTAAAGCAGCCAGGACACCACGGCCCCTTTATTGATCCAAGAATCTCTCAGCGGCCACCCACGCCATTCAAATGAATTTCTTTTTATTTTACAGCTTAAATTACATAAAAACCAACATCTAGCTGTGCCTGTAGGCTAATCTGGTTTAAACTGACACCTTTGTCCAAATACATTTATTTTTCCTTTCAAAATACTCTTTTTATTTTTTCAATGTACTTGTTTTGTTGACAAGCTTTGGGGCCCCCCCTGCAGTGCCTCTGAGGGCCCCCCCACCCCCCCCCCCCAGGGGTCCCCACTACCCCCCCCCAGGGGTCCCCACTTTGGGAACCACTGCTCAAAGCATACAGATCAGATTGATTTGCTATAATAACTATAATTATCCTGGAATCGCCACCTTAACGTGGTGGAGGAGTTTGAGCGCCTGAATGATCCTGGGGGCTAAGTTGTCGGGGTCTTCGTGCCCCTGGTAGGGTCTCCCAGGGCAAACAGGTCCTAGGTGACGGGTCAGACAAATAGCGGTTCAGAAGCCCCTTATGAGAGACCATGAGGGCCCGGTTAGAACCATGAGGCCGTCCTTCTGTGGACCCACCACCTGCAGGGGGCGCTATAGGGGCTGGTGCAATGTGTTTTGGGTCGAATTGTTGCCCCACAACCCGGCAACGGACAAGATGGAAGAAGATGGATGGAACTATAATTAGGCCCGAGCGGCCTGCCGTAGCAAGGGCCTATTGTAATCGCAACGCAGTGCGCGCAGCGCACTGAACCTAGGTGCGCGGAGCGCACGAAAACAGCGCGAAGCGCTGTCCCCATGTCAAACGTAAACTCACCGTGTAAAACAGTGACTGCCCACACCTCTGGTGTGGGCCCCTTATACTTATAACTGCATATAAGTATAAGGTACAGTGCGCGCAGCGCACTCAACCGAGGTGCGCGGAGCGCACGAAAACAGCGCGAAGCGCTGTCCCCATGTCAAACGTAAACTCACCGTGTAAAACAGTGACTGCCCACACCTCTGGTGTGGGCCCCTATACTTATAATTGCATGAAAATCAATGGGGGTATATGGCCAACTGTCATACGGAGGTGGATGACGAGCGCGAAGCGCTCGTCATCCACCTCCGAGCCCCACGGGTGCGTGGGGGAAGTCGAAAGCTTTCCAAAAATGTATAATATGATGTTGTCGCGAAAGCGACTATATTGTTTTTGCAGGAAATATTATTATTTAGGCCCGAGCGGCCTGCCGTAGCAAGGGCCTATTGTAATCGCAACGCAGTGCGCGCAGCGCACTGAACCTAGGTGCGCGGAGCGCACGAAAACAGCGCGAAGCGCTGTCCCCATGTCAAACGTAAACTCACCGTGTAAAACAGTGACTGCCCACACCTCTGGTGTGGGCCCTTATACTTATAATTGCAGCAAAATGAATGGGGGTATAAGGCCAACTGTCATACGGAGGTGGATGACGAGCGCGAAGCGCTCGTCATTCACCTCCGAGCCCCACCGGTGCGTCGCGGAAGTCGAAAGCTTTAAAAAAATGCATAATATGTTGTAGTCGCGAAAGCGACTATATTGTTTTTGCAGGAAATATTATTATTTTTCTTTCTTTCTTTCTTCTTTCTTCTGCTCTTTGAGCAGGAATTTGACCCCCTGAACATCGTTGAAAACTCACCAAACTTTGCCCAAAATTCAGGTCCGGTGAAAAATTAATTAAAATGTGTGTTTCGTTTTGGGGAAATAAAAAATTGCGCGACAGCGCCACCTACAAAAGTGAAAATACATTGCGCCTATGGGGAGGGGGCCAACATAAACTTTGTCATAGAGCGACGAGATTTGGTACAGACATTTGTCATGTGACGACAACCAAAAACTATTATTGTGGCCACGCCCCCAGACAAACCGGAAGTCCGCCATTTTGACAGGAAGTCGGGAAAATGCCGAGTCAGCGTTTTCGCTGACGTCGCATTTTAACGAACTCCTCCTAGGGCGTTTCACCAAATGAGCCCAAAATCGCTCCAGCTCATCTCGAGATGTGGGGCATCAAAAGTTATCCAAATTTTTTGGCTAAGTTTTACGGTTTGTTTGCGGCGAAGCCGCAATCTTTACGAAGAATTTTGCGACTTATCGAAAACTGCAAATTGGTCCCATTCGCACAAACTAACTCCGATTAAAAATCGGAAATATACATTTTATTGACCTTTCACCCCCGGACACAACAAATGTGAAAAAGTGACATTTGGCGCGATAGCGCCCCCTCTAGGCCGAGAAGAAAAAATGCATTATGGGAAAAAAATTAGTTTCTCGGAAATGGATAAAATTCGGCACAATAATAGCTGATGGCATCCCGATCCAAAAAGCCAATGAGACCCATACCGTATTTTGTACAGTGTTGCCATGGAGACGACCAAGGCTCCCCATGTTAATCCAATAGGACTGACACACAAATCTCACATTATACACAATTACAGAGTGTTAGCGCCCTCTGTCAGGAGCTTGTGGACAGTAGTGATTGAAGTACGGCCCGTCAGGGCCGTCCGATGCTGCTTGTGAAATAAAAAAGATTTGGGGCGCGCTAGCGCCCTCTGCAGGTTGGAGCCATCATTCACATGGAGACGCTAAAAATCTCGTTTTGATGTTTACTCACAAAGATTAATGGCACATCAGGGCAATAAATAAATAAAATTGGTACACGCGTGCGTCAGGACTGTCCGAACAAAAAAGTACATTACATGGTTTCTAGGCAACTGACAGGTGGTCGGCCATTTTGGGAAAAATCGAGTAATCAGCGCCGAAGGCGCCATTTCTCGCCTTTGCTCTTTTATAATCTCGACCTAGGGTGGCAGCGACATTATAACCACGTAGGGCGTGTCAGCGCCTCCCGGTTATTGCGGCGGCGTGCGGCAACCGGCGTCAACCGGCCAACGAACCCCCGCGAGGGCCTCTCGATGCCGCTTGCGGCTTTAATCTTTCTTTCTTTCTTTCTTTCTTCTTCTTTCTTCTGCTCTTTGAGCAGGAATTTGAGCCCCTGAACATAGTCGAAAACTCACCAAACTTTGCCCAAAATTCAGATCCGGTGAAAAATTAATTAAAATGTGTGTTTCGTTTTGGGGAAATAAAAAATGGCGCGACAGCGCCACCTACAAAAGTGAAAATACATTGCGCCTATGGGGAGGGGGCCAACATAAACTTTGTCGCAGAGCGACGGGATTCGGTACAGACATTCGTCCTGTGAGGACAAACAAAATATATTATTGTGGCCACGCCCCCAGATAAACCGGAAGTCCGCCATTTTGACAGGAAGTCGGGAAAATGCTGAGTCAGCGTTTTCGCTGACGTCGCATTTTAACAAACTCCTCCTAGGGCGTTTCACCAAATGAGCCCAAAATCGCTCCACTTCATCTCGAGATGTGGGGCATCAAAAGTTATCCAAATTTTTTGGCTAAGTTTTACGGTTTGTTTGCGGCGAAGCCGCAATCTTTACGAAGATTTTTGCGACTTTCCGAAAACAACAAAATGCTCCCATTTGCACAAACGAACTCCGATTAAAAATCGGAAATATACATTTTATTGACCTTTCACCCCCGGACACAACAAATGTGAAAAAGTGAGATTTGGCGCGATAGCGCCCCCTCTAGGCCGAAAACAAAAAATGCATTATGGGAAAAAAATTAGTTTCTCGGAAATGAATAAAATTCGGCACAATAATAGCTGATGGCATCCCGATCCAAAAAGCCAATGAGACCCATACCGTATTTTGTACGGTGTTGCCATGGAGACGACCAAGGCCCACCATGTTATTCCAATGGGACTGACCCACATATCACACATTATACACAATTACAGCTCGTTAGCGCCCTCTGTCAGGAGCTTGTGGACAGTAGTCATTGAAGTACGGCCCGTCAGGGCCGTCCGATGCTGCTTGTTAAATAAAAAAGATTTGGGGCGCGCTAGCGCCCTCTGCAGGTTGGAGCCATCATTCACATGGAGACGCTAAAAATCTCGTTTTGATGTTCACTCACAAAGATTAATGGCTCATCAGGCCAATAAAATGTAGTGTGGCCACGTTGGCGCCCTCGGTGGGTTATCGCGCGGCAATGGAGGCACTAAGGGACGCCTCCATTACATGGTTGCTAGGCAACCAATAGGTGGTCGGCCATTTTGGGAAAAATCGAGTAATCAGCGCCGAAGGCGCCATTTCTCGCCTTTGCTCCTTTATAATCTCGACCTAGGGTGGCAGCGACATTATAACCACGTAGGGCGCGGCAGCGCCTCCCAGTTATTGCGGCGGCGTGCGATAGCGTTCAGTAACCAGCCAACGAGACCCGCGAGGGCCTCTCGATGCCGCTTGCGGCTTTAATTATTATTATTTTTTAAATAAAGCAATGAATAATAGTGGGCATCTGTCAGTTATTCATCATGACTTTTATATGTGGCAATGGTGAGTTTCTCCTGGGTGAACATCATAACATGGTTTAAAGAGAGAGAAAGTCAATATGGACTCTTGAAGCCACTCTTCCTCAGTGACCGTTTTTCTGCCTGTGCGTCGTAGATTCTCTCAGCCTTTGTAACTGCACTCCAGCCCGCCCCAGTCGATATCTGCTGGGCTCTCCTGCCACCGCACCAATGGAAATGTCAAATCAATGGATCGCACACTCATAAAGGGACGTCACATCGGTGCAACACAAAGTGGAAGGGCTAAGTGCAATGTGCTCCACTCCAAGTCACCGTCGAGTCCTCATTGTTCCTGTCCTAGTCCCACTCAGGGCAATATCACCTTAAATTGAGTTCAAGATACAGGTTCAGCCCATTTCCAATTTGTATATGAGTATAAAAGGGAAGTTAGTTTAGTTTCTCATTCCCTCACTTCAAACACTTCTTGTTTGTGTGCCGACTGCTTCTGCGTCCTCTGGTGAAGCCTTTTCAATTGCTTTATTAATATAATTTGGATATTGCTCCTGTAACCAATTGCTGTACAGGGCAGGATAATTTTACTCTTGTACCAATTAGTATTAGCTGTTGCCAAAACACCACTGGATAATCATAATCCAGAAAACCTTTGATATACAGGACACAGGTTCGTTTCCCTTAGGGGACAAGAGACAGGGAAGAAAATTATGCTAATTTTTTAATTATTCGATCTTAGTTGACATAATTTAAACATTCCCCATAATTCAAGTTACAGTACATCATTAAAATCAGGACGCATCTTAAGTTCCAATAGCCCCCCCAGATGTCCCAATGTCTGCAGATCTTTGTAGGGATACCTCCACCGCAGACATTGCTATGGTTAATATATGTTACCACCATCAACTACCGGGGCTTTGACAGTGATCCGTGCTACAGCACACACGCCGAGGGCGTCCCAGACAGAGTCGAGCCATACACGCCAGTACCCTACGCAAATAGTCACCCCACATTAGTCCCGCACCCCTCAACAAATGTGTCCAGTATTTCACCAGAGCTTGACGACAACCAAACAAGTAGCAGTCGGGCTACACATTCACACTAGCTGCTTCCGGGCCGGACCACAGTGAGGGCGGAGGTGGGAGAGGCCATATAGGGTGCGTTAAGCCATTCCACTACACTTCTTTTAGTGACTCTGTAGGGCGCGTCCAAACACTGGCTCCCCTCTACCTGCATGTCCGCCTGCCTGTTTGTGAAGGCAGGCCGTAGTAATGTTCAGTTCCACTGTTAGCCCGGCATATGCTAATAAATGATGGTGCTGTGTTTAACCCGGGGTGCGCTTCAATCGTCGTAGTTGCCGTGGGTGTCGAGTGTCCAGTTTTCTCAGTCGGACTCGCTGTGTGGGCCTCTGGCCGACCTAAAAGCATCAAGTTCTGGTCTACCGAGGCAGAGGATGGCATGTTTATAGCCTCTAATGCTCACCGCAGGTGCAGCCGAGCCCAATAGTTGCAGCCAAAGCTAACATCATGCTAATTCTCCTCCATAGATCTTAAATAGAGCGATTTGCCACAGCTTTATGTGAATGCGGTAACAACCAAAACAGAAATAATGGTTTCGGTTCTATGTAGAATGTGCCCCGGAATTTCTTGTGTTTTCACTTCTTTTATTCAGTCACCTGTATACGTGGACCAGTCACTGAACCGCCCGCAGTCTCACCTTTTCTATTTTAGAAACAAAATGTATTTCTCTTTTGTACCTCATTGTCAACATAAAGACTCTGTCACGTAGAGTAACTCTTTTACTCTTCAATTGACGTGATAAAACTACTCTCAAGTCGTGAACGCTTTTCTGGTAAATAGTGGTAAAAATGTGAATGTGCGTGTAATGTTGTGTTGCTCTGTTATGTCCTCATTTGTGAGCCTGTTTGCTGAATGCTGGTTGTAAGTACAGACTGTAAACCCACTGGCACACTGCCTGGGAGGGCCGCGAGCGTTCCCGTGCAGCCGGGGGGGCCTGGGCGCTCCAGAGTGTGGTCCCCGGGCTTGGAGCTGCTGGAGCGCATTGTTAACGGCCTGAGGTGCTGCAATCTGTCCCACTGTTTAATGTATGAGTTAAATAATACCAGTGTGTGTGGTCCTGCTGAGAGCACCAGGGGCCGGTCCTGGCGCCGCTCCAACAGTGGACACGCGCTCACAGAGGGGGGGGCTCACTGCGATCCGGGCCCCGCTGACACCGGGACGGCGCGGGAGTGTGTCCAAGCAGCCACTTAGAGACACCACACTTTGGGCCCTAACGTGGGTTTCCAAACGCAGGCTGTAGACTAGATTATGATGCTGACAGGGGGGGGCGCTCTGCGAAATCTTCAACTTCAGACCCGATGTGGTAAGTGGGCTGGACGTCAGAATCAGAATATATTTACTGCCGTTGCCATCAGTGAACAGGTTCTCAAACTAGGAATTTTCTTTAGCGCAAACGTGCAACATTTAACATAGAGCTCGGTGGAGAGGGCGTGCATTAAAAATACATTAAGATAAAAATATATAAAATATCACCTTAACACAAAACAACAGGACAGGACTTAGGATAGGGCTGTGTTGTCATTGCAAAATGAATCACAACAAAATTCACTTTGAGACAACTCCCTTGCATAACAGCATGAAATACATAAAACATCAATTAAACATTTTAAATCATAAAAAGCCATTTCACCCCTCCTGGAGCCGCCACCTTAACGTGGTGGAGGGGTTTGAGCGGCCGAATGATCCTGAGAGCTCTGTTGTCGGGGGCTTCGTGCCCCTGGTAGGGTCTCCCATGGCAAACAGGTCCTAGGTGACGGGTCAGACAGAGAGCGGTTCAGAAGCCCCTTATGAGAGACCAACAGGCCCGTTTGGAACCATGAGGCCGTCCTTCCGTGGACCCACCACCTGCAGGAGGAGCCATAGGGGCTGGTGCAATGAGATTTGAGCAATCACAAAGAACAATAAAAGAGGTCAGTGTGTGCAGACAGCAAGCCAATTGGAACAAGCTAAAATGATAATTGTAGCCTACCCTAAGTTTTCGGAAGCATGGACGATTGATTTGACCATAAGCCCGAGTGGCCAGCAGCTCATTTTCCATGTTCCCGGATTTACAATATCCAGTATATTACAACGACAACAACAAAAAAAGACTTGGTCCTGCCTTAAAATGTCATTCAGCCCAAGCTGAACAGGAGCAGCCGGCCCCGCGAACAGGCCAGTGTCTGCTCTCTGGCCTTTAGTAAACATATAGTGTTGGGAATAATGCCGTTCTTTTAAACGACGTTAAAAATAAGTTCCAACACTACAGATCTGTAGTGTTGGAACTTATTTTTAACCCAAAGACACAGAATCAGTGGAGACGCGTCTTCCCCCCTCTCTCTCTCCCCGCTCTCCTCTCCAGAGACACTGCAGGCCGCTAACTTTCTGTTAGGGCATTTAACCTTGTATTTGCTGATGATTGTTTTACATTTTGCCTGATGAATGAACGGAGAGACTTGCACAATGACTGTGCATAAAGTCTGCCCGGATCGTATTCACATGTTTCTTTTACTCCTGTTCCTCCTCATTCTCTTTGAATACCGTTCAGTCACAGAGATTTATGAAATGTTTATTTCTGAGACACTCATTTGTGTAAAACGTTGGTTTGACTATTTCCACAGCCAGTGTTGATAATGACACAAAGGAGCTACATCCAACACATACACAGGTTGTTAGTGATCCGTGTTGAGTAGTAACTGAGTACATGTGTTTAGAATACTCATTTTGGGTAACTATATTCAGGTACAGTTACTCTTTCATTTGAGGGTATTCAGAATACAGTTACGTCCTCGATATCAAAGGAATACATCAAAGTACTCAGTCATTACGTTTCAGTTTCATAATCATAACATTAAGAAGAAAGAAAGGATCAAAACGGCTGGGGAAAGATTTAGCTCTGTCTTTTTGCGTTCCAATTTAGTGGTAAATAAGTTGTTAAAGGGCATGTAACAAGTGTAGCCTACACGTCTTCATCATACGGCGCATTAATGCATTAGTATAGGGAAAATATTCGAAGTATTTAGAATGCAGTACTCTGATTAGACAAAGTAATGAAATGTTACCAAATACATTTTAAAGCGAGTATTTAGTATTCTGTAATTAAAGCAGTACTAAGTAACGTGTTTACCTTAATGAACCCTTTCCGTAGTCCCTCTGGGGGTCATACAAGTGTTAATGGGGTGATTGGGGGGTCTTTCTCTGGCCAGTACAATAGGCCAGGATGAATGGTGTGTGTGAATGCATGGAGGGGAAACATGTCTGTGTCGCTATATAAATAAAGATTCTTCTTCTTATGCAAAAACAAATAAAAGTTTACATTTGCACGTAGTGGACCATGTGGTGACCCAGCGGCTGTATGAGTGGTCAGCAGGGCGCCTTTACTTTCCATCACAGAGGTCTCCACAATGCACCAGGATGAACTGTTTTGTAGGTTTTCTGGTGGGAGGCTCCGTCGGCAGAGAAAATCTTCCAAACATGATTGATCCTGGAGCCTCTCAGAGACCACTGAGGAAAGTAAACTACAAGATCAAATGTCTGCTTTTTTAATCCACATAAATGCACCTTTAATTTTATGTTCTCGACTCTCTCAACTGCTTCATCACAAATTCCTCAGAGTATACGTGGATGGATTTTTAAATGGAAAAAAAAAACACATTGCATATCTAATTCATAAATAAATAATTATGTCGGTTTACGTTTCAAGTTCAGACGCTTTCTCCCACTTGAAGCTCTCCCAACTCTGTATGGGTCTTTATTTGATCTAATTGACTGTAATGTCATATGGCGCAACACGTATCCTATACCTGGAACAGCTGGAGATTCTTCAGAAAGTTATACGTGTTGTATCATGGGCAAACGTTAACGCTCCCTCTGATCCTCTTTTTACAGGTTAAAGCGTCTTGTGATCGGAGGGTTGACGGTTTAAATCACTGTCGTTGTGTCCTTGGGCAAGACACTTCACCCACCTCTCCTCCAGTGTCTGCGTACACTGGCGTATGAATGAGAGAGTGAATGGGTGACTGGTTCCTTGAGTGCCTAAAGCAGGTAGAAAGGCGCTATATAAATGTGACCATTTTCATGCTTCTGCGGGTTCCCATCCATCCATCCATCCATCCATTTTCTTCCGCTTTATCCGGGGCCGGGTCGCGGGGGCAGCAGTCTCAGCAGAGATGCCCAGACTTCCCGATCCACGCACACCTCTTCCAGCTGTTCTGGGGGGACCCCGAGACGACACCAGGCCAGCTCGGAGACATAGTCCCACCAGCGTGTCCTGGGCCTTCCACGAGGCCTCCTCCCAATAGGACATGCCTGGAGCACCTCCCGAGGGAGGCGACCAGGAGGCATCCGGAACAGATGCCCTAGCCACCTCAGCTGGCTCCTTTCGACGTGGAGTAGTAGCGACTCGAGTCCGAGCTCCTCCCGGGTAACTGAGCTCCTCACCCGATCTCGGAGGGTGCGCCCAGCCACCCTGCGAAGGAAACTCATTTCAGCCGCTTGTATTCGCGATCTTGTCCTTTCGGTCATTACCCAGATCTCATGACCATAGGTGAGGGTGGGAACGTAGATCGATCGGTAAATCGAGAGCTTTGCCGCCTGAGCTCCCTCTTCACCACAACAGTCCGATACAGCGACCGCATCACTGCTGACGCCGCACCGATCCGTCTATCGATCTCACGCTCCATCCGTCCCTCACTCGTGAACACGACCCCGAGATACTTGAACTCCTCCACTTGAGGCAAGGACTCCCCACCGACCTGAAGCGGGGAAGCCACCTTTTTCCGGTGGAGAACCATGGCCTCAGATTTGGAGGTGCTTCTGCGGGTTCCCATTTTACAAAATGGACTCTGATTTCAACAATAACAACGACGTATATGTTTACATGTTTTGTAAATAACTAACTAAATACAAATACATAAATAAATGATCAGCATTTGTGGATCTCCAGCCTGCAGGGGTATGCAGGGCGGCACAGTGGCACAGCGGTTAGCGCTCGTGCTGCACAGCTAGAAGGTCCGGGTTCGATTCCCACCTGGACGGGGCCTTTCTGTGTGGAGTTTGCATGTTTTCCCCGTGTCTTCCGGGTACTCTGGTTTCTCCTACCACTAAAAACATGTACAATAGGCCAGGATGAATGAGTATGTTTGAGAGTGCGCATGGGGGACGACGAATGGAAATTAGCGGAAATGAAGGCTTGTTTACATGCATGAGACCCATGTATGTTCATAACATGCACTGTCCCGACCAAATAAACTAAACGAAACCCTAACTAAAAAGGGAGAGGCTGCGGCGCAGGACGGCATCAATAAGGGAGATTGTTAATAGAGGTGCACCAATCCAGCTTTTTTGCTTCCGATACTGACACATACCGATGCCGATACCTGGGGTTTGAGTATCTACCGATGTTTGATACTAGGGCTGTCACGATTTCAATTTTTTGAGTCACGATTATTGTGAGACAAAAAATTGCGATTTTACGATTATTCACGATTATTCCCCGAATGAAAGGAAAGAACTGATATTTTTAGTTTTTGTCTTTAAAAAGCTTTTTAATACTTGTAAACAGTCACTGTTTCTAAAAATGAAAAATGCTTTAAGATTGTTTTGCATTAAACTAAATAGGCCTACATTGAATAATACAAAACAACGTCAACTTTATTAGATGAAGGCACTTGATTCATCTTCTGTACTCAGTAGTTGAAGTCTTTGAACGTTTCGCCTCTCATCCAAAAGGCTTCGTCAGCGACAAAGGTCACAAACTGCACGCAGCTGAATATATAGACCAACGGGGAGGAGTTAGGGTAGGCCAGACTCCTCCCCTCTAATCACAGCTACTTTCACCTGTGGGTAAACACCTTTGAAGTAGAGCGTCTCTAACGATCTGCTCACCTCAGTATCGGTGAGTCATGTCCTATTCATAGATAATCACTACCCAGTATCTGTCCTATTCATGGCTAATCACTGCTAATGTCAACTTTACTTCTTTATAATGACCATAATTATCATAATTATTTATTTACTATATATTATTAGGCCACAAGCTAGGCTCGGCTTTATGCTCTCAAAAGTTAAGCTGTTGCTTAATTATTTTGATGAACAGAGAATGTTTACAAAATGACTAAGGAGACTCAGGTGATTTCCACATGTGCGGTTTCACTTTCCTTTCTGTCGCTGAAGCAGAGCGTTAGCTTTTTCTTTACATCCTGAGCCAGTTGTGGCGGCTATTTCCGAACATTTGGACCTTTTTGGGGAATTATGCAGTTCGTTACCTTGACCTGGACATTCACAGCGAAGGATTATCTCCAAGATGTCGTTTATATTCGACGTATCAGCGCCTTTTGCTGCAACTTTCTGAGACAGGGTTTGCATAACGGACGTCCATCGACAACAACACCGTGGTCATGTTTTGGATCCTAAAGAGGTCCCACTCTGCTGACTTCAATCGTTTTTGGGTGGATTCAACACTGGAGGAGAGCGTCCTTCTGCCTCGCTCAAATACCGGTGAGTTTACGCTGTTTATGGCGCAGCGGCTCGTGCGTCAGCGTGAAATATTTCCGCGGTAAACCGTGGCTTCTGAAATTCTTACGGTTAACCTACCGCGTCCTTTTATAATCGCGGTAATCGTAAAACCGGTTAATCTTGACATCCCTATTTGATACCAACCGATACCAAGAGACGTTCTTAAAAGTAGCTGCTGTGAGCGAATGGTCCTCTTTTGTAACAAGAGAATTTCTTAATCCTTGAGATCAATAAAGTCTTGTTCTTTATCAAGGGGTTTTCTATGAAGACACTAATGGGAAAACGTTCTGCAAGGATCACTGGACCTTTCTGCACTAAATCAATCTCCTCAGGTACACGACACGGGCTATTTAGTTACATTCATATAAACAACTCACAACATTTATCTGATCGACCGTTGACATTTTCAAAGTGTGAAACTAACTTGGCGATTGGATTCCCCAGGTTCAGAGCTTCAAAATGAGGCACATATTCACTTAGATTTAGTAGGTGAGAGTTGTTTTTTTAAAACAAGTATCAGTTCAGTATAGAATGTTTGTATCGGTACACAGTCTTACTTGTTATGGTATTGGCTCCGATATCGGATGAAGGCGACATACGGTTCCGATGGACCGCTCAAGTAAAACTTCTGGTAGAACCGATCCTCATTTCCCATCCCTAGTTTGTGTCGGATAATTTCTCTGTGAAGTGGTGTGTGTGGCCGGTCGGTTGAAAGCCTCCAATGAGTGTGTGTGCGTGTGTGTGTGTGTGTGTGCGTGTGTGTGTGTGTGTGTATGTGTGTGCCTGTGTGTGCGTGTGTGCGTGTGTGTGTGTGTGCGTGTGCGTGCCTGTGTGCTGGTGTTGAGGCGGCCTTTAGACGACCTTTAGCGGGTTCCAGTTTTGCGTGGGCCAGGTGTTTGCTCGCATTTCTCTATTCACATGTGGACAAACTATATTCAGATTTGGACAAACAGTTTGATGTGGAATCTCCTAATGTCAGGCACAGAGCGTGGCCCCGGGGCCCGTCAGAAGGTCACTGTCACAGGGTGGAGGGCTGCTGCTCAGGGGCCTCCTCACCGGTCTACGCTGCCGAGAGATTATCCATGTTGTTTATTCAGGTCTTTACAACTGCTTTAAACAATCAGACCATGGTGTTTCCGTGGTGTCCGTGGTTTACTGCGGTCCATGGCGGTTGGATCTCTCCTTCAGCGTGGTTTCCCTTTTCTTCCCCTGGGTTTTTGAGTGCAGGAGGTTTTAGAAATATCCATCCATCCATTTTCTTCCACTTATCCGTTGCCGGGTCGTGGGGGCAGCTGTTGGAGCTGCACCAGCCCCTATGGCTCCTCCTGCAGGTGGTGGGCCCACAGATGGACGGCCTCATGGTTCTGACCGGGCCCGTTGGTCTCTCATAAGGGGCTTTAGAAATAGTTCATGCCAATTTATCCTCTTAAGTTCCCTCGTTACTCCTCAGGAAAACTAACGTGTCACATGACCAACCTACTTTATTATGAAAGTCACACGTACTCATGTGTGGGGTTGAACAATTCCGGACATTTTCCATGTTGGACATTTGCGTGGGAATTTTTGGGAACTAACGGAAATATACAGGACTGAATGAGGGTAAATAGTTTTCCATTCACCATTCTGTTGTCAAATCGATTGCCTGATTCCTTGGAAGAGCACCCCTATATGTGGACTACCTTTGGGCCTCTTAACTATGTGCGCTTATGGGTTATGTTCAGACTGCACACTTCTCAAGCATAAAAAAACTCACCCAAGCCCCTAGTTGGACACTTGTGCTTATTGAAGTCACCTCAAAGTGTGTTTTGAAGCGTAGCTTTCTGGAAGGAGCTCTTGCCTGAAAAATAACTGCTGTTTTGGGGTGAACTAGTCCTTCTTTGCTACTGCTATGTCCCACAGATCTTTAACTATACCCCCATTGTCTACACCAGGATCTCCCGAGTATTTAAGCCTATATCCAGCCCATAATGCTTGAATAGAGGGCGATTATGGTTGTTTAGGTTAGCCCGGTTAGCATGTTACAATTGCCAACAGCTCATTGTTGATGAAAAGTGTGCAATAAACTACAAATGCATCAGTGTGGGACCATCTTAAAGGCGGCTTTATGTAGTTGCCGGATTTATTGGCGTTATTATTACATAAGAGGGATCTGCAGCGGCAGCTAGGTTAACCAACTCCGGATGCTAATCATGCTAATGTATGAGGTGGGATAGGTATCCCTACATTTAGCCAATGGAATGCGCTATAAAAGGGGCCTGCCCTCTCACCTCTCTGACGTCACACCTGCTGCGGGACCCTGCTTGGCTAGCGGCTAGCCTGGGGTTGTCTGGTTGCTCGTCGTGTCGGGAGAGTCAAGCCGGCGACGTGAGGCTTAAGGTCAGCAACTTTGAATGCAACTTCCATGCCTCAATGGTAAGCTTGAAGTTTGTGTAGTGCCGACGTGGGTGCTACTGTTCAGACAGCGCTGATGCCGGTCCGAGTGGGGCTGTATAGCTGGACGTGGTCCAAGGTCCGGGTCTGCGGGCTCACAGGGCGTTGCGCTTCATGACTTCGCTACCTGGTAGGAGCTTTGTTTTGTTTTCTTTGCGTCCTGTAAAATGTATTTTTGTACTTTAATTGTACTCATGTTTAAAATGTATTCGCAGGGTCCTGGCAGCGCCATCATGCCTCCCCTGTTTTGTGTCTCTTGCTCTCATCTGCTGTATGTTCTGGACTGGACTTCTACGGCCAACTGAATATGAAACGTGAGCAATAAACAAAATCAACAAGGCCAGCTCAGTGTGTGATCATTGTTCAACGCTTGCTTTATGCAGATGGTTGTTTTATTGATGTTATTAGTGCGTATCTCTTGTTTGAACAGGATTGATCTGAGCTTTAGCTTGTAGCATTAGCTTTGGGAATGCTCGGCATCGTCAAGGCCCAAACATGTGCAGATCCAGCCACTGAAATAAGTTTTCTTGTTGCTTTTTATCCTGGGTGTTAAAGTAAAAGTCTTTGTAAAAGTTCCAGAACTGCTGTGGCTCCGGTTCACAACACGATGAAGTTCAAATCCTCCATGACTGTTTAAAACTGCAGCATAGGATCTGCAGTGGCTCTGCTCCAATGTCTCTGTTGGGGAAAGCTCCTGATTGGTCGGTGCGCCGCAAATTTTGCCAAAAGTAGCGCCAACCTTTGATGCGTTCGGTGGGAACGTGCCATCATTGCTTACTTTTTTGCTTACAGTTTCTCCCAGCCGTTATTAGAGAGAGAATTAGGCAGAATGTACAGTGGGTTGAAAAAAGTATCCGTACTCCTTTAACTTTGACATTATGCCACGCTATGGTCCACAAAAATTAAATTTAAATGAAAGACACACACTTAGAGACACCCCTTTCCTTTTAGTGCAGTTCAAATACAGCTGCTCTGATGTTCTCAGAGGTCTGTTAAGAGACTATTGGGGAGCAGACAGCATCATGAAGTCCAAGAACACACCAGACAGGCCCGGGATAAAGTTATTGAGAAAAATAAAGATGGATTAGGATTTCTAAAACTTTGAACATCTCTCAAAGTACAGTTAAATACACCATCTAGGAATTGAAATAGTATGGCATCACTGAAAACCTACCAAGACCCGACCGTCCTCCTAAACTTACTGACCGAACAAGGACAGCACTGACCAGAGCTGTTACCAAGAAGCCTCTGATGACCCTGGATGAACTGCAGAGAGCTACAGATCAGGTGAGGGAAACTGTACATAGAACAACTATTAGTCGTACACTGCACAAATCTGGCCTTAATTGAAGAGTGGCTAGAAGAAGCCATGTTTGAAAGAAAACCATATGAAGTCCTGTTTCGTGTTTGCCAGAAGCCACATGGGGGATACAGCAAACATGTGGAAGAAGGTGCTCTGGTCAGATGAGAAAAAAATGAAACTTTTTGGCCTAAATGCAAAATTCTATGCTTGGTGTAAACGTAACACTGCACATCACCCTGAACACACCATCCCCACTGTCAAACATGGTGGTGGTAGCATCATGCTCTGGGGGTTCTTTTCTTTAGCAGGGACAGGGAAGATGGTTCAACATCTGGAACAGCAGCCCTCTCACTATAAGAGAATGCCCCACGTTTAGGACTCAATTAAAAAAACTGGTTGAAATCCAATCAGCGATGTGCTCATTAGACCCTATACAGACCTCCTCCTGCAGGACTGAGCCGAGTGTCAGGATCCTCTGCACACGTGTTGCTTTGTAAATAATAATTGTACATATTTATCCTTATTATGTCTGTTTGACCTGTAGGACCTGCACTTGCACCAAAATCTCCACTCTATTGTGCAAGTCACAGAACGAACATTCAGATGTTATTAATCTATGAATTGTATCAAATGTTGTTAGGTAAATGTAGCCTCAACTTTTAAATTGTTTTATGTTTTATAATTGTTGTTAGCATTATACAGCTTGCCCTGGGACAACAGTTGAAAACTAGCTTTGCAGCTAATACTGACACATTTAAGATAACGACCCTAAACATGAAGCCAGGGCAACAATGGAATGGTTGAAAACAAAACATATCCATGTGTTAGAATGGTCAAGTCAAAGTCCAGACCTAGATCCAATCGAGAATCTACGGAAAGATCTGAAAACTGTGGTTCACAAACGCTCTCCATCTAATCTAGCTCTAAATCTAGATCTTTTTCTTTTTTTACCAAAGAAGAATGGGTAAAAAAATCCAAGCTCAAGCTGTAATTGCAGCAAATACTGCAGCAGTATGAACTAAGGGGGTATAAATACTTTAGCAAACCCCACTTTTCAGTTTTTTATTTATAAACAATTTCTAGATCATACATTTCATTTCACTTCACGATCGTGTATCACTTAGTGTGTGTCTTTTACATAACATTTCAATTATAGAGCCTATATTTAGATGTCGTAAAGTTAAAGGGGTACAGATACTTTTTCAACCCTCTGTATGTTTAGGAAAGCTATCGTGTTTTGACATGACTGTAAAGAGCCACTCAAATTTTTGGTTCAAAAACATAATTAATTGGTAACTAGCAGTTCCCCAATTGTTTATTCAATACAAAATGCCAAAATATACTGTTTAATGAAGCATTTTGGATTTTTTTTTCCTTCTTCGTTTTGATAATTATAGCAAAGCAAAATTGAAGATGAGATCTCATTTACAGTATGTCACATTTACATCTCCTGGACATAAATGAGCACCAATCGAAACCAAAGTGGTTTTCTCATTCTTTTCACATTTCTCACATATTTGTCAGGGGAGCATTGTGTGAGTTCTCTAAATTCTCTCACTGCTGTCTCTTTTCCTGATCTCAGCTAAGAGAAAAATTAGACATGTTGTGCCGATTTCAAATATGTCTCAATTTGATCTCCTGACCTGGAAGCACTACCTCAGTTATGTCTCAGTGAGAGATATCCATGGTTCTGTCTCTCAATGCTCACTATATGAGCGCTCAGATTCTCTCACAGCTGTGTCTTTTATAGCGCCTCAGCAAAAAGAAAAATGAGAGTAAGCTCTGAGTCTCAATATGACACGATTTAATATTATACCTCAATCATATCTCTTTGTCTTGCAAAAATGTGAGAAACTAATTAATTGAGGCAAATAATGTATTTATGAGATATAATGTCTTATTTACAATAATCACATTGTTGGCTTCTTTGGCCAGTTCAGGTCTTAATGGGTTTAAACTTTTCAAGTGTGCTTGACAAATGAGCTGCAAACACAATGCCCGGTAGATGTCAAGTCAAGGAAAACAACTAATGGAAAAAAAAGGCTGATAATAATAATAATAAATGAGCATGCATGATTTCCAAGAAGACGGAATGTAAATTTGCTCATGTGTTTGTGTGTTTACATTATGGGACTCGCGTTGGTTATAAAAAGTGAATCCACTTTGATTCTGGCCGAGGTTCACCGAGCATCCATCCGGTTGGTTGATATAGTCGCTGAATCCCAGAAAGAAATTCTAAATTCTGGCGAGTGCGAGGGTGGACACTCCTCTCGGAGCCAAACCACGGAGCTAACACGCATCCAGAAAAAAGAACAGGCGTGTCCAGAGTAGGTCAGAAAGAGCTCCGTCTTCACAAACATGACTTCTGTTCGGATCCTCCGGGGGTGCGTTTGTGTCGGAGAGTTCCTTTTATTACATTTATTTATTTATTTCTCTCTTACAACAAACATAATGAAAAAGCTGTTTTACAAATTAAAATCAGTGTACAAGGTCAGATTACGTATTTTAAGACAGCCATGTTTTTGTTTTGTTTCTTTGGTCCTTTTTTGTTGGTGATACATGCGGTTGGACATTTAGCACTTATTCTGTTTTATTTTTATCGTGATTACAAGGCACCTGCAACAAATGATGTGTTGCAGACTTCAAATGCGCATTTACAGTTGTGTTAATTAAGTTTCATGAAGCTGCTCTTTATGCAGTGACAGTGTGTTAACATGACCTGCCAGACTTATCTTGTTATAGCAATCAATTCTAAAATATGTACAATAGTTTCTCCTCTGGCACCAGGACTTGCCTTTTTTTTTAAAGCAGCATTTTAAAATAGTCTAGTAGCCACGCAATATACTCTATGTGGTGTAGATAATCTGATAACCACACAATAGAGTATATTGCTTGGTTATAAAATGATATACAAAATACATCCTCCAAGAGTCTGATTTGCTGTGTGCATGGAGACCTTCACAAGCCCTAAGCCTACCTGCTGCTTGGAAACTGCAATGTAAGTCAAACCTCACACAAAACATGTATAACAAAATAGAAACCGGCATCAACGTGTGATTTTTAGGGCGCAACGGTACAAGATAATGACATTTCAGTTCAACTATTTGGAGAGGACGGTCGGATCAGTATTATTTTGTTTATTCAAAATAATTTTAAGAGAACCATTTAGGTTTCACAATGAAACGTAACAATTTCTGAATAGATATTATTGGGTTATTCCTTCAATCAATTTCTTTCTTTCAAACATTATTATTAACAAGTTTTATTCATTACTTTTTATTAATATTCATACAACAGAACAAATAGCATTTAATTCACTCATAGGACAGTCCTGTTAGTCGTGGGGTTTGGATTGGAAAGACAGTCATGCAGATATCTTCCTTCTGCTCAAAGGACAGGCTCAGGAAATCTTTCTTGCCCAGAGCGATCAGGCTATATAACAAATCCTTGGGTGGGAGGGGCTAAATGGGAATGATAGCTCTACAGTCCTTTTATATTTATTCTCTGCACTGTCCTATTTATTGAATTTTCTCTAGTTTCTTTTGAATCCAATGTTTTTTATGTGTGACTTGTTTGTGCAGCCGATGAACTGCATTTCCTTCGGGATTAATAAAGTATATCGTATCGTATCATTTCTGCACTGTGCCTGATGTTTGGGGCTTTTTAACCCTCGACTGTCAATGGTGAGTAGTATGCAGCTCACACTCAAATAATGCCTCCTCCCTCCAGCCCCAGAAGATCTTCACAATCATTTATGTAGCTATATTTATCTCACCCTCTCTCTCCACCAGAAACAAACACAACATGAATAGAATTCATATCAGTTCAAAGTCACTTTGTTTTGCTCTGATTGAATGATGTGTCATTTCGAGTGTTTGTGTGTGTGTGTGTGTGTGTGGGGGGGGGGGGGGGGGTAACTTCTTGATAATGAAGGCAGTTTCAGTGGAGCAACGTAGAAAAATCCTGGGCTTAGCACCCACAGCCCACAATTGGGAAGTTGCTGTCATTACATGGGTCCAGTAGGGTTTTAACTGAGCAGGAATTTCGCCTAATCTCTAACCCCCCGCTTTACCCGAGCTGATTTTCACCAGTTCGACTTTACCCAAATCTACAGCTTCTTGAGAGCAACAGTTTAACACCTCATTTGAAACCCAAGGCCTACAAAACTGATTGTAACTTTGTCGGTGCATTTTTGTCATTTTTTGAAGTGTTTTTGTCTCTTTTTATTTGTTTTTTATTATGTTTTCTCCATGTTTTTGTTACTATTTTGTCACTTTGTTGTTGTTGTGTTTCTACATTATATTATACAAGTACGAAACACTTAACATGTTGTTGTTGTTGTTGCTTTCTCTCCGGGTTTTTTTCCTCAATCAACTCAAAGAAAGAAACCAAAGCGAAGAGGAAAAACCCAAAGTGACTTTGTGAACCCTCAGGTACTTTACTCTGACCCACGAACTCTCAGTCAAAAGTGGAATGATTCTAAAGATGGACTGAACAGGAACTCTTTAAGCTCTATGGACTCTTTGACCATTCAAGAAGAGCAATCGGAAGTTTACGTTTTGCTCCATTTCCGTAATCTGTGTCATTTTGTCTGACTTGATGAAAAGAGCCTATACCTTTTTGAAATTCCATTTGTTCTGTTAATCTGTTTGAATCAGAGCCGTGGGAAGACATTTTAGTTAGGGGGTGCTGAGGAAAAAAAATTACCCCAAAAACGCTTTTTCTGTGCACATTTCCTATGTATTAATATTGCCTGCAGTTCGCAAACTAGCCACCAGGGGGTGCTGCAGCGCCCTCAGCACCCTGGGTTCCCACGGCCTTGGTTTGAATATAAGCATAGCGTTGCATTTCAGTGCACCTGGCTCTTTCCTTACCGTGCCTGGGTTTGCATGCTTGTATAACATCACAAAGAAATGTTCAGCAAATATATGTCAGTATAATATTATACATTTTTCAAAAAAAGTGTAATTTATCTTTGTTTCTTTGACGATGTAATTGGTGTACGATGTTAGACTAGGTCTATTACAATATAAGGACAATGTAGTTCAAAAGCACAATATATGGCTAGTTCAATTCCAAGGTAGAATTGTAGCTTTCAGATTTTATATATACATGTAAAAATGTACAGTTAATTTTGTAATTAATAAAAATAATTACTCTTCAAATTACATTCTTAATTACGTTCTTAATTTTGTTCTCAAATATGGCTCAGATACCATAATTCTAAGACATTAAAGAGAAATAATCAAGACGTGGAAGAGACATCGGAGACAATGACAAGATCTCTTTTAAGGCTCATACTTCTCAGAGTTGTCTCATAAAAGTCTCAGATTCATCTCATGTTGTTCTCATTTAATTCTCTTTCAAAACAACCAGGACGTCATTGAGATCGGGGGCAGACCATTATGAGATCTCAGACCATTATGAGATCTCGTCTGCGTATCAACACTTCTCAGGTATTGCTCAAATGTCTTTTCTCAACTCAACCTCCTTTGTCTCAGTGATGTCTTGTCTCTTTTTTTAGCCTGCACAGAGTGATACAAATACGAGAAGCTCAAGAGATGAGATTGAACCATAGATAAGCAACACATTTTTCCTAAGGGTACCAACATTTCCGAGTTTCCCGCCCCTTTGCGACCCCTTTTATGTGTGAGCGATATTTGCATAGCCGTTGCCTGCAGACATTTTTTTCCCCAGCTGGACCGCATCAGAAACACAAACCACCCCACCAACCGCTTGATCTCAGTAAATACATAGATACATTAAAGCAAGATAAGAACGCTTCACAGAGCTATATTTATTAAACAGCAAGAACCTACAGGTTACAGCCGACTTAGCACAAGAAAGAAAACTGTTCAGATGATCCAATTGGAAATCGTAAACAGTGCTCGTCAGTAAACGTGGCTCGGAGGTTGTAAAGCAAAAGCTTACGCTCGATTAAGCAAAGCACGGGTTTCTATTGATTACAGTTTCTCGCTGAAACCTCCGCTATACTTGGAAAAAAGGCGGCTGTGCTCGGAGCTAGAGGAGCACGGACATGGCGAGAAAAAAAAATACACAATATAAACAGAAACATGAAAGGGATTTGTGCTTTTTGGAAAATCTTTTGTGCAAAGAACAAAGATAATCACCATTTATATTTTTGTGTCGAACTTCTGAGAACGAGATTTGTTTGGCGCCAACGGAACAAGAACAAAAGGAGGCGGCGCGTTATTTTCAGGTTTACTCTTTGATTTCACGTATTAGGCCCAGATCTATAGTTCCGCGGTGTTCAGGTAAGAAGCCCGTATAAACTGTCTGACAAACGATCCGGTGAGAAATAACAACTTACATGCTGACCAGTCCCCGTGTTTGGTTCCTCTCTCCATCAAATGTCCAAGTCCTGGGGCTGAACCGTTTGTCCAAGTCAGAACATCCCTAGTTTGTGAACCTAAAATAACAATAAAATAAAACCAATTCTGCTATTATCTCACGTTTTACACAGCCTATAATCAACATTTATACAACTTAATGTAACCGAATGGGAGGGCGCTAGTTAGCGGCTATACACGCTGAATGCATGTAAACATGAGTCCACTCCTTACTAGCAAGCGGCACAGGTTCTCATCAGGCTTATGACTTTTAACTTTATGTTACTTCATTTATTAATAGATATACATTTCTTTTTTTTTGGTTAAAGATTGCTTTCAAGGTTTTTTCCAAAGTGTCAATCAAATGTTTCCAGGCGACCACATGGATGGGCGCGATGTCTCCAAAAAAAAAAGGGGGAGGCCTGACATGACCAGGAACCCTACAAAATGACAGTTTATTTTTTACAGTTGATCGCTGAAGTCTTAGTCTAAAGCTGTTGACACACCGGGGTAGCGCAGGACCTGACACGCCACAGGTCTTGGGCACGAAACGCCCCATCGCGCACACCGGGAGTCCCGAACGCCGAGGCCACTAAGACACACCAGCTGTAGCCCCGACGAAACACATTACACGGACTAGCCAAACCGCCGGATTCACGCTCCGTGTGCCACAGCTATGCCTGGTTCCTGACTGGTGGGTGACGTCAGGGGTGACAGGTCAGAGAGGGGGGCGAGCGTGGGAAAACAGACCCTTTTATAGGTGAACCTGGGACTAGCGACCCCTTACTGCTAAGCTAGCGACCCCTTACTGCTAAGCTAGCGACCCCTTACTGCTAAGCTAACATCCATGCATTGATTACACATGAATATGACTGAGTAGCTCATCCATATCCTTTCCCTTTCACGCACAAATCGGATAGATTGACGGGAGGAACCAGCCGCCACTGATACCACTTGTTCTAAATGTAATCTTTGTACTCGACACAACTCACGTTCCCCACCGAAAATATTAGGGAGTGGCTCAGAAACCATCAGCGATCTTTGAATATCACGCACATATTTTCCCGCAGCCGCTTATATTTCTGGAGAAACGCGCGCCTGATTCTTCCATCAGTCACCGAGCGGGCCCCACTCCGGCGTGTGGAGCCTTGATGATGATGGGTGCGTGCCTGGGGACGGCAGTGTGTGTGTGTGTGGGGGGATGGGGGGGGACGGCGTGGGGAGCGGAGGGTGCCCGCAGCAGAAATAGCACAGCTGAATTCCTGGGAGAGCTGCTTCAGCAGGACGGACATGCTGGCGCTCCCTGGAGGGGGCTACTTTCTCCCCGAAGACTCCGCTTCTACCCCCGCGTGCCCGTGATGAACAACAACACGTAGGACCCGGGAAAGTAGGCCACAAACATGCACTATTGTGTTTTTGTCCAACGGAAATAGGAGCAGCAGACGCACTCCATCACTGTCGCATCGGAAAGTGAACAAAGTGTCCAAGAGCACGCGGAAAGTCACGGAACACATCTGGAGCGGAAGCCGGCGCTAGCTAGCGCGCTCCAGAACGCAGGCCGAACTTGTCTGATTCCTGCGGAGAATTACTCAGAGCACTTTTAGTCTCGGTCTACGCGAAGGTCGGACAGTAACGGTACTGGGAACAAGCGCCCAGGCTGCATTAGCAGAGAATAGTGGGTAAAGTAGCCAAAAGATGACTTTAAAATACTAGCGTAGGTTAATTGCTAACACGTCGGCAGTGGCATGGAGCGCTGATTCTCAAAGTGGGGATATTTTCGTTGGGCCACGGTGGAATAGCTGATGAAAGCAGAGTCTGGTTTCAGCTGGTTTCATATCAGTGCCTTCTGCTATAGGTCTGTACATGCACACAACAGTCTTAGGCTGTGCCCGAATGTCCACCCTAGTCCCTAACCCCTCATTCACTACATAGGCCCGCACTATATAGTAGACTATATAGTCCACTGAGTCTGTTGGCTATTCGGACAGAAGCCACTACTTTCTCCGAGCTGCGTGACGTCAGGCGCGCTGCGGCGTGCAGATTTTTGTTTCTCTTTTTTTTTTCTGAATTTATTTATTGTTACAAACGTTTATTTTATGAAACAGAACGACAGTTTTGGCACTTTTACAGGCGTTTTATTTGACATTTAAATAAAAATTAAAACTATCATATAAAAAAAAAAAACACTCCAGCGTTAGCTCAAAGACGTGCAGAAAGTAGGTCAGGCCTGTGTCCGAAGCGCCAGCAGAATGAGTGACTACATCTGCTAAAAGTTTCGCAAAACTCCGGAAAAAAAATATTTCTGCGATAAAGATCAACCAAACTAATGAAACAGTGGACTATTTATGGATAAATACGAGTCAGATATATTTAACATGGATTTTACATGAATGGCTTGGATTATTTGAGAGGAAGCTATCGGTCGTAGCTCGAGCTAAAGGTAAGCAGCTAACGCTAGCATTTTTCACCATAACCGTTTATATTTAAGTCGTTTATTCATGATAAATACGCAACACACGATTGAAACAGCTGATTTCATTCCGTCGTGTTGTTTAGTTCAAAGACCTGATGCTTCTTCTCCGACTCTCGCAATGCATTGTGGGCTATATTGACCCGTTTAGTGATCACCGCTGCTCACTACTTTTCAGAATGCATTGTGGGAAATTTTTAGTGCACTACTTTTTTCTCTATGGACATTCGGACACCCTTACAAAATGGCGTGACCACTATATAGTGCACTATATAGGGAATAGTGTGGACATTCGGACACAGCCTTACTCTCTTCAAGTCCAACTATTGACGTGCACAACTCATATATATATATTTTAAAAAAACAGGTATTGCAAGCTTTGACATTTTTACTATTCAAAAATATGCATAATAATAGCCAAAAATTGATGATATTTTCAGTGACAACATTTAAATAATGCACAGAGGTAGATTTAAATGTATGGTTTTATTTTGTTGATCTCTTTGGGAGTGCCGTCGGTCTCACGGTCTTCAGCCCTGTCCACAAAGGAACAGAGAAACCCCGCCTATAGGGAAGACGAGAAGAACTGAAGCTCCAGCAAGAACTGGACGTTCTTCCCCGGCCTTGGCCCGTCTGCTGAGGGACTCCCATCAGCCCTGGGTCTCTATAGCCTGTCCTTCCTTGGCAGTGGATCTCTCCTTCTCTGGTTCTCCCCGAGGTTTCGTTTTTCTCCCACTGGGCTTTTGAGTTTTTCCTCACCGTGTCGGAGAGAGCCTGAGGACAGGGGACACTCACACCTGCTGCCAACGTTTATTTTGGACGTAATGTTTGCCTGGACACTTCTTTTGCCTGAACTTTACATTCATTTGTTTATTGTTCTGTTTCCTTGCTTTAATGTTTGGTGTAGCCCTGTGAGGGAACTCCGGTTGATATTTAGGCCATTGTGAAGTTTCGTTCAGGAAATCAAAAATACAATTTCTTAACATATTCTGAAACTATACCGTATAAAACCACCATGGTCAAATAAAGTTTCCACCCTGCGGTTTTTCAGAAATGGTGTGATTTAGGGTCACCTGACGTAGTTCTGACCAATCAGTGCATCACGTTGACGTCATAAGTCGGGAGTAAACGGCGCAGCTGAGACCCTGCACAGACAGCGCTGCTAACATGAGGAAACTCCTGAGTTCTGAAGGCAAGCTTTAGATCTCTGCAGCGAAAACAACTCGAGCAGTGTGAGACACTTTCAAGAAGATCGCAGAACAGTGGATATCGCCCATGGATCTGTTCTAATCCCAGGACAGCGAGTACAATGAACTGGAAACTTCCCGCAAACTCTTCAAAGACAACGACAGATCAATGTCTTACCCGTGAGTGCATTCTTATTGATTGTGTAGTCTAATAATAGTAATAATAATATGAATGCATTGGTTTTACATAGCACTTGTTTCTGGACACACTTTACACGCCTTACATTGCATTATTCATTCACTCCGTACAGTCTGTGCCATCGGCCCCTCCGACCACCACCAACCACTCGCTGACTCGCTGTGAAGGAGCTAGTAAGCCCATTTTGGACAGACCTTTCCTGCGTATTTGGAGCGGTTTTAGAAAGGGCCCAACTAACCCCTCACAGATCCACAATCATCATCATCAGTCATCATCCCTGATTAGAGGGAAGATTTTTTGCCCATCGGGCCGAGATGTCATGCAAGACAGTCTGGTTTGGGTCGAGCTTCAAGATTTGATCTTATTTTATTTTATTTATTTTATGTCCTTGTTATCTCTAATAAAAATCTAAGCTATAGGCTTAGTGTATTGGATATAAAATATGGTTATACAAAAAAAAATGGGGCAGCCCGGTGGCGCAGCGGTTAGTGCTTGTGCTTCACAGTTACAAGGTCCCAGGTTCAATTCCTACCTGGACGGGGCTGTTCTGTGTAGAGTTTGCATGTTCTCCTCTACCACTAAAACATGTACAATTGGTTTCCCTCTGGGGCTAGGACCCCTGTAAAGAGTGGGACTTTCCTGGTTAAATAAACATTTTAAATATTTACCACCAGCATACAGTGAACTAGTTTTAAATGAAACATAACTGTACTTTTGATCGTGTTCTTCCAGGATCTTTCTGTGACAAAGGCAATGAGGGAAGGCTTCTCATCACTAGATGTACTGCAATTGGATCAAAAGCTGTGATGAAGATGTTACATTTAGAAGTGTGACTGCCATCATCTGTCGTTCGTCTTAAAGTCGTCAAAGAGGCTAAAGACCTCTGGACAGGGACACCAGAGATGATCATGAGAACATCAGCCTTGTTCGTAGTGATCATGGGAGGGTGACAAGGCAGAGGAAGGCTGATCTCCAAAATGTAGACAGTGATCTTTTGACAAGTTCAAAGTGTACTGAGTTTATTGTCTTTAACTTGGTCAACTTGATTTTATAAGTTAAATAAACTTTTGTTCAGCAGCCCATTTGTCCAGGTCATATCGAACTGATCTAAACACCTGCTGAAACCATCCAGTTCCCTGACACACACATAAGTTATAACTATTAGGAAATATGGCTGAAAATGGCTTATATAAATTAAGTAAATTTATTTGATAAATTGATGACTATAATTAAGAAGTTAATTAAGAAGTAAAACGGTTTCTTCAATTTTAATAAATAATAAAAGTTTAATCTAAAAATGATCACATTTACGCCAGATACTTTAAAGAGACTAGATGGAAGTTGTCGTTTTTTTACTCGTTACTGCCACCTCAGGCCTTACGTGTAACTGCAGTCTCTAAGTTAAAGGGATATTTCAGGATGTTTCACATAGGGCCTCACTTCCTAGTTATCCAGAGTGTTGTTGATTCCTGGAGATATCTTTTCTTAAATTCATGCAGTCCTTATATTTGAAGAGTTCAGTGGCGCTAGGCCAGTGCTGGGCTACTACACGAGGATACCAAACCTGTCAGTATTTGTGAACGTGTGGGAAGCTGGATTTTGCGGCGCGTTGTTACTTCCTGGAAATCTCCGGAGACAAAAATGTCACAAAATAACCACTGCGCAGAAAAAAAACAACGTTGTCTTTTCTTTTTTACATTTAAACGTGTCTCATTTTATCCAGAACAAATAAGTTTTATTTCAGTTTATGTGCTTCCATACGCAGATGCTGTGACATCGCCCCTGAAATTAATTAAATGTTGCATTTTGCAGAACCCCTAAAAATCGCTGAAAAAAAAAAAAAGTCAAATAAAAAAAAAAGAACTGTAAAATCTAATTAATAGTCCATAGTTTCTTCTGGAGCCAGAAACAGCACTGTACCCTAACCTCAGATATTTTTGGTTACGGTCTGGTCCTGGGTCTCTCCTTGGTCCTGGTCTGGTCCTGGGTCTCTCCTTGGTGTCCTGGGTCTCTCCTTGGTCCTGGCCTGGTCCTGGTCTGGTCCTGGGTCTCTCCTTGGTCCTGGGTCTCTCCTTGGTCCTGGCCTGGTCCTGATCTAGTCCTGGGTCTCTCCTTGGTCCTGGGTCTCTCCTTGGTCCTGGGTCTATCCTTGGTCCTGGCCTGGGCCTGGTCTAGTCCTGGGTCTCTCCTTGGTCCTGGTCTGGTCCTGGGTCTCTCCTTGGTCCTGGGTCTCTCCTTGGTCCTGGCCTGGTCCTGGCCTTGGACTCTGCACACTCAGATGCTTGTCTCTCCACGCTCCAGTTTTGGAGACAATGCCGAGGTTTGCCGCTCGTGCCTGAATATTTCATGTGCGCTGCGTTTGCTGGGACCGGGGCATCTGGCTCTACCCTGAAGCCTGAGGAGTGGCCCCGCCCCCCCCTCCACAGGCCCGTCCCGGATACTGCCTGTGTGGTCCCGATCCCACACCAGCTCCAACGTACGCCTGACTGTTCCCCAACCTGCTCTGATCACGTCTGAGGGGGAGAAGGCATCTATGACACGGCCCCTGGGACGGCCCGACATCCATCTACACGCGTGTGCCATGATTTATTCAACCGCCTCGTTAGCAGGCCTATTCTACATTCCCCTTTTTCACCAGAAACTCAGCTGCACATTTGAATGTTGTAGTTCCGAGGTAAAGATGAAAAAAAAAAAAAGTTGGTTAAAAGGACATTTGGAAACAGATGTGACTCTTTAGATCACGTCTCTCCCATCTTTTCGTGAATGATCAAAAGTGTGAAAGAATCGGACACGCTAACATGGTCCTTTTCCTCAGATTTGGCCTATTTCTGTTTTTTGGGACTTCCTATGGAGTTTGCATGTTCTCCCTGTGTCCACGGACAACAGGTGAATCCTCCAGCCCCATTGATCCTGACCATCAGCCTGGCTCCACATCTGGAGATGGGGCCCCCCAGGCGCTGCACTGCGGTCGCCCACTGCTCCTCACGGGTCGTCCCGGAGGAATCGAGGGATGGGTCAAATGCAGAGGACACGTTACCCTATGGGGGACAGTCAAGTACAGCTGTTTTTTTCCTCGCTGTGTAGGAGAGTCTAAGGACGGGGGACGCCCCTGAGGCTCGTCCCCACCTGCTGCCGACGCTTATTTTGGACTTTATGTTTGTTTGCCTGGATCTGCCTAAACTTTACATGGTCTTGTTTATTGTTTTGCTTCGTTGTCTTAAAGCAGTACTAAGTAAACTTATTCTATGGACACAGACATTTATAGTGATTTGCCTCAGGTGCACTGTGCTTGGGTCAGACTGTTTTTAATGCAGGCTAGCTGTTACCATAGAAATGTGCTAGCCTTGCATTAGCCTAGCGCCACGAAACCCTTCAAATATAAGGACTCCGTGCGCTTTCTTGCTTTTTGTGCACGTAGTCCGGCCGTAGAAGCCCGTACGGCCGGTTGTGACCATAGCTTAAAAGATCCATAGAAAGTTTTAAAAAACGGTGTTGGGGCCGGGTCTAAAGGACATGTGGTGGGCCTCACTGAGGAGAAAACTTTATCAAGCATCTCAGCATTAACCTGGACAAAACTGTGCAGTGTTTCCTCTGAAGGCAGACACACAGATGCACTTAAAACCATGTTATTTTGGCAGGATAAAATATTACTGATTATTATTACATCTGAGAGTATCCACCTTCCCCACGAAGTGGCCTGCAAACGGGTCGCAAAGGGAGTCAGAGACTTTAAAATGGGTTTTGTTCAATTCCGGGTTGAATAAATGGTTGATCGTGGAAAATAACATGTTGGGGTTATTTTTATGGATGCTGATTAGATTTGAAAAGTAGTTATTACGTGCGTTTCTTATTGATCATTTATAGTTATTAAAAAAGAAGATTGAACTGTAAAATCGAATTAATAGTCCATAGTTTATTCTGGAGCCAGAAACAGCACTGTACCCTGACCTCCGATATTTTTTGTTTACGGTCTGGTCCTGGGTCTCTCCTTGGTTCTGGCCTGGCCTTGGACTCTGCACACTCAGACGTCTGAGGGGGAGAAGGCATCTATGAAACGGCCGCTGGGACGCCCTGACATCCATCTACACGCGTGTGCCATGATTTATTCAACCGCCTCGTTAGCAGGCCTATTCTACATTCCCCTTTTTCACCAGAAACTCAGCTGCACATTTGAACGTTGTAGTTCCGAGGTAAAGATGAAAAAAAAAAGTTGGTTAAAAGGACATTTGGAAACAGATGTGACTCTTTAGATCACGTCTCTCCCATCTTTTCGTGAATGATCAAAAGTGTGAAAGAATCGGACACGCTAACATGGTTCTTTTCCTCAGATTTGGCCTATTTTTTTTTGGGGGGGGGGGCTTCCTATGGAGTTTGCATGTTCTCCCTGTGTCCACGGACAACAGGTGAATCCTCCAGCCCATTGATCCTGACCATCAGCCTGGCTCCACCTGGTCGGTGCTCCAGGCATGTCCCACTGGGAGGAGGCCTCGTGGAAGGCCCAGGACACGCTGGTGGGACTATGTCTCCGAGCTGGCCTGGTGTCGTCTCGGGGTCCCCCCAGAACAGCTGGAGGAGGTGTGCGTGGATCGGGAAGTCTGGGCATCTCTGCTGAGACTGCTGCCCCGCGACCCGGCCCCGGATAAAGCGGAAGAAAATGGATGGATGGATGGGTGTTGGGACCGGGTCTAAAAGACATGTGGTGGGCCTCACTGAGGAGAAAACTTTATCAAGCATCTCAGCATTAACCTGGACAAAACTGTGCAGTGTTTCCTCTGGAACAGATAGACAGCCAGTGTTACTTTGGCAGGATAAAATATTACATCTGAGAGTGTCCACCTTCCCCACGAAGTGGCCTGCAAACGCGTCGCAAAGGGAGTCAGAGACTTTAAAATGGGTTTTGTTAAACTCTGGGTTGAATAAATGGTTGATCGTGGAAAATAACATGTTGGGGTTATTTTTTATGGATGCTGATTAGATTTGAAAAGCAGTTATTGCGTGCGTTTCTTATTGATCATTTATCGTTATTTTGTCCTTCCTTCTTCTCCTCTCCGCCGCCCTGCATTTTCGTTTACTCCATGGAGGAATGTGTTTTATGTTAATGTGTTTTGTTTTAAGTGGAGCAACTGTGACGAGGGCGACCCGTAGTTTGCTGTTAAAACTTTCAATAATAAAATCAGGGGAAGCAGGTAAAACAAGAGGAGGACATTTCTCTAAAACGTCAACAACATCTGAGGCCACGTCAGGGGTGAGATGACGTTCCCTCACAGTTTCTCACTGAGGTGTCCGCGGGGTCGAGCTCATCGGTTCAGCACCAGGACCGGACAAACACAGACTGCTCCGGACAGGTGACTGTAGCGTTGGACTGCTCAGCGGCGGTCCGGGAAAAATGCGCTGTATCCGCGAGCTGGCCACTGGTGGGAGTCCTCCTGGATCTTAAACAAGATGGAAATTGGGTGTTCAAGATCCACAACCTTTTGGCTGAGGCCGAAGCCGCTCTCACCACTGGGCGTGGAGGTGAGTAGGGCCATGGCGCACCCCTGGCCTACGTACCAGCCTAATATGAGGTTAAAAGCGTTTGAATGAATGTGCAGATGAGTTGGCTGTGAATAAAGGGACTTAAAGGGGGTATAAAGCTTTTGGAGACCACTGACTGTATGCCCCGCTGGTGTTCTGTCACTGTCACTCTGAGAAAGAGAGAGTGAGGGTATGAGGATTCATAATTAAAGTGTCTCACAGGACCCTTGCTCTGGCTGCCCCACTTCCATATTCACTCAAATTGACTCTTTCTGTTTCCACAGTCAGGAGAATCTGCCTTAGAAGACTGTGTGTGTGGGTGAGCTCTGTTCTGCCGCTCTTTAGAAAGTTTCACCACTCTCCATAACTGACCCAACTTTAGAAAAAAACACGGACCAGACCCAACCTCAGTCGGCCCAAACTTGGACTGAACTCGGGCCCCTTTTCACCCAACAACGGTCACCTGCAAACGCAATAGTCTTTGATCCAGGATTGTGCGAACAGTAAATGCAGAGGTGGGAAGACAATTCTGGAAAGCTGTAGTTCACTTTTTTTTCTTTTTTTTTTAAATGGCACATTGCATTATGATCATTGTGTTGTGTTAAAAGCACTTTCAGTCGCTGCATTTATCATTTATTTACCTTGTGTGTATACAGCAGGTTTGAACCAGTGTGCACATGTTCATAAATGATCCATAATACCCCAAAATATATACAGTGATAAATGACGTAAATAGGCCATTATTTCACTTAATTCAATCAGTTCAATCCACATTACTCTCTAACCCGTGAGGTATACACACTATACAGAGTAATATCAGATAGAGATATTGCTCTGAATAAAGTGTGCAGAATTTTTATGTAGCCGTGTTCTCTCACAAAAATGGGAAGGAAAAAACTTCTGAAAAAGTCTCAAATTGTTCATAGCTGGTCAGAGGGATGCATCCATCCATCCATTTTCTTCCACTTGTCCGTTGCCGGGTCGTGGGGGCAGCTGTTGGAGCTGCCCAAATCACATAGCACCAGCCCCTATGGCTCCTCCTGCAGGTGGTGGGTCCACAGAAGGCAGAGGGATGCAGCCCTCGTTCAATTTCAGCATCACAGAACCAACAAACATTGTGTTGCCAATAGCCAACAGGGTCTTAAGAGGTGAGTAAAACGACTTCCAGAAAAGTAAAAGCACCGGTCAAAGACAGAAGAAAAAATCAAGCACAGAACCACCAGAAATCCTTTCTCTACTGTCTTTGGAGTTAAAGAAGCTATTTTTGTCAGGAAAGAAAATCCCTCCATGAACCGGAATGGTGGGCTCAGATTTAATCTCCCGTCACTTTACTCCAATCTCCTTCGGGAGAAACCGAAAAGGCATGGCCAGTCCAAGGAGATGGCACCTCAGCCAACAAAAGAACAATAGGCAGGTAATTAGCAGTGATCAGCCATGAATAAGACAGATACTGGGCAGTGATCATCTATGAATAGGACAGGTGAGCAGATCGTTAGATACGCTCTACTTCAAAGGGGTTTACCCACGGGTGAGAGTAGCTGTGATTAGAGGGGAGGAGCCGGGCCTACCCTAACTCCTCCCCATTGGTCTATATATTCAGCTGCGGGCTGAGCGGGACTTTAGTCACTGACAAAGCCTTTTGGATGTGAGGCGAAACGTTTGAAGACTCCAACTACTGAGTACAGAAGATGACTCAAGTACCTTCATTGAAGATTATTGCTGTGAGAAAAGTGTAAACCTGACCACTATCGATCGAAACCCACACACTGAAAGCTCACTGGGTCAGGAATGATCTCATGAGTCTCATCAGTCCATAAAGCCTTTGAACGATCTGTCTGTCGATCTTTTCTGACCCAGTCCAGTCAACCATTGTAGTTAATGTGTCTTGATCAATCGTGGTCGTGTTTACACTTTTTCCCACATTGGCGATGTCTCTCAGCGCCGAATACTTTCGGACACTTCAGGTCGGTTACAGCTGCTGAAAATGACACCACTGGTAGACAATGGTTCCAGTCTTTGACCGTCTATCTCAAGACGGGTGCGTCCCTCTGACCAGCTATGAACAATTTGTGCATTTCCCAGACGTTTTTTCCGTCTAATTTTGTGTGAGGGAACATGGCTGCATATAAATTCTGCACACTTTTTTTTTTAGAGCATGGACCTGCTTTCATTGCCGACCATATTTTGCCCGTCTTTGCCGCCTGCAGAAGCCTGTTTGGCAGTCGTCGCGAGGTTGCGTAGCTGTCAAGTCTCCTGTTTTGGCCCGGGACACTACCGTATTTTGCCCCGTCTTGGAGCTCGGGTGGTTGGGCGGGTGGGGGGGCTCGCAACGGGTTGCTGGAAAAAAAAGTCCTGTATTTTCAAATCCAAAACTTGACAGGCATGCCTGCTCTAACCACATTGTCTCTCATCGCAAACGCGTCAATCCAACAGCCTTTCAGTTTGACACCGTTTGAAAATGTGAAGAAAAAACAATATGGTGAAAAAAACAACTCTGTCGGTGAGGCCTGGGCGTTCTGCAGGCCGGGGTGCGAGGGTTACATTCTGCTCTTGGTTCACCCACCTCCTGCTTTAGGATCAGGTCACGCTCACACACTCACCAGTCTATTCAATGCTCAGAATGCGGAAGACCAAGGACAATGGGCCGAGTGGTCAATGCGTCTGTGAAACATCCCTCATGTCCTCCGCCATCCTCTTGTTACCGTTATGTGTGCACAGTCCCACGTGGGCGCTCCGCGGACGGAATGTAACAGCTGGTGAAATGTCAGCCTGGCCTTTTCTCTGAAGCCGCCTCAGAAGAACATTTCTTTAGAGCACAGGCACGTTTGTTTTGGAAAGAAATGACTTCGCCTGCACATGAAGCGGGACGGACAGGAAGTTACTAATGTGGGCCCTGTTCTTCAGGACAGAGCCTTTAATTCATTTGATGTTATGTGCTGAATAAAAACTTAAAACAAATGACATTTAATATTAGTGAGGTAAAATCTCCTTGCTGGACCAACTAAAAACAAACCCAAGCTGTGCCACCACTAACTAATGCTACCACCACAATAACATGGATTGGATTTTGTTCCCTACAAAATGCCAGTCAGCATTATTTTTTGCTTAGTAATAGTACAGTGCATTAATATTCATTTTATTTTGTATTCTATATGGACGCTATAGTCTTAACAATCAGTGATTAGCGCTGCATGACAAAAGGTTTCTTCTGATGCTTGTGCAGGTGGGGGAGGGGCGTGCTAATCAGAAAACACTGCCACAAATATTCTTCCTCATGCTCCCTCAGCCTCCCTGAGTGGGGTGGCCCGGCAGAAATCAGGGGTGCCCTAGAAACGCCACTTGCACCCGCACTACTAAAAAAAGATGTACAATGGCATCTGTGAAATAATACAGATACTGTTTCTGTGATTGTTAGTGTATGTGTTGTCTGGAGAGCTGTCACAATCAGTGTTGTAGCCGCTCGTTGCTTAGCAGTAGCTTGTAGCGGGTACAACACCAAAGCAGCTTAGCTTAGCTTAGCTCCTACCTCGGTCATCATTATTGTCCAAAACTAATCGGTTTGAGAGTGAGTCTCCATCCGGTCGCTTTGGAGCTCGAGTCCTTCTGCCCTGTTCCCGGTCGCTCAACAGTACCATTTATTTCCACTACCACTAAAAACATGTACAATAGGCCAGGATCAATGATGTATGTGCATAAATGAATGATGGTGGTCAGATTAGCACAGATTTGTGCAGTTGCAACAGCACTTCTGTCAGTCTCCCCCAGGGGAAACTGAAGCTACATAGGTTTAGCTTACCACCACCGAGTGTGTAATAATTATTGTGATAATACTTTTAATCGCAATTACAAATTTCAATATGGTCCCATGGCTATACCTCCACCAAAATACGAAAATGTGGGTGCGTGGTGCTTTATTTGTCATTTTACAATTGTACAACAAAACTGCGTTCAGGTGTTAGTCCTGAGCCGCTGCGACTGAGCGCGGCACCATTGTGGGCCAGCCTGACCAGCATGTTTTTGGAGAGTGCTCCTCTGAAACTGTGCCGCACCTCCATGGGTTATTCCCTGTTTCAGAGCGTGGTGTCCCGCACTGGTCAGCTTCTCCACCTCCTCCTGCGCAGCTCCCTCCGCACCACGAGTCTTTCACCGCCTTCTGGGAAGAGCGTAGACGATAAAAAATATAAGCCGTCTTATTCTACCGTGAACTTATGAGCCAGAACAATAGTTAGGGATAGGGATGGAAGACTTGTGTGACTTAGCTGTGAGTCTTGCCCAGATACCTCCCCGTATTTTTGAACATTTTCAATTGCCGTTCAAGGAGCAGTCTGTGGTCTGTTCACGCACTGTGTTACCTTCATTGCTATAACTATGATTTTTTCTTGTTCCACTGCCTTTGGAAACCTCTTTGAATTGCCAAGTAGTACAAAAGATGCATTATAAATACATTATCAGTATTATTACTCAGCCATCTCACTTTGTTTTGGAGAAGATCATCATGGGCAGCATTTACCTTAAGTGCAATAAAAATAAATCCATTAATACTAAACGCACTATGTGGTCGACAAGTAATGGTAGTATTTTTTTTACTCCCTTGGTCAAGTTCGCAGTAGGTGCTGAAGATTATGCAGTTCACAAGCGTCACAGAAGTCTCCATGACATCTGAATATTATTTTTCTAACCATTCCTATGAATGGTTAGCTTAGCATTAACGATGAAATAAATGACTTCTTTCTGTAATGACCATAATGACCACACTATTACACTTTTCAGTCGCGTGCTATTTCCATCCATGCCATTACTGTGTTGTCAAAGGAAATGCGCCCTATACTGAACATACTATTCATGTTTCCTTGAGACCCCCCAGCTCAGCCCCGTCTCTGCACAGTCTATGTGGGCCGTGGTTCTGTGCCAGTGTGGAGGCTGAGAGGAGGGGCTCCTACCTGCTGACCCTGTTGAGTTAATTAAGCCCAGCGTATGATAATGGAGGAGTGATGAGGCCGAGGGCAAACATACTCCGCTTATTCAATTAGTGCAGCTCTCTGAGGAACCGTATTTGTGAATCTCTCGGAGGGACGTCCCGGTGCTGGTCAGGACTGAGCTCCATCGTACGTACTGTGGAAATCTTACATCAGACTCTGCATGGAAGGAAGTCTTCCTACATGTACAGGAAGTCTTCATGTACAGGAAGTCTTTATACATGTACAGAAAGCCTTCATATATGTGAAGTTTAGGGTAAGGTATAGTTTATTGTCCATCCATCCATCCATGTTCTTCCACTTGTCCGTTGCCGAGTCGTGGGGGCAGCTGTTGGAGCTGCACCAGCCCCTATGGCTCCTCCTGCAGGTGGTGGGTCCACAGAAGGACGGCCTCATGGTTCTAACCGGGCCTGTTGGTCTCTCATAAGGGACTTCTGAACCGCTCTTTGTCTGACCCGTCACCTAGGGCCTGTTTGCCATGGGAGACCCTACACCAGGGGCACGAAGCCCCGACAACAGAGCTCCAGGATCATTCGAGTGCTCAAACTCTTCCACCACGTTAAGGTGGCGGCTCCAGGAGCGGATAGTTTATTGTCCCTTAGGGAAATGTGTCCTCTGCATTTGACCTATTCTTCGATGCCACTGGGGAACCAATCTCCAAATGTGGAGCCAGGGTGATGGTCAGAATCACCTGGCCAGAGGATTAACCTATTGTTCATGTTTTCCATTGATGGGGGTCACCAGAGCACCACTTTGTCCCTTTGGGCCGGGCCCTACCACCAGGTGCTCCCATACAAACCCAGGTCTGGCTCCATGTCCTGCCATGGGCGACTCTCCAAGACCCTACAATACCCTCAGCAACATAGCTCCATGAATAAAAGACAACACGTTTGTATTTTGTTTTTTTCTACATGGAAAATATAAATCTATATATTTAAATTTAAACACATATAGTACGTCAACATTACCAAACCAGCACCTAATGCTAGACCACCAATTTCTGCTGCGTGTCATCAAAATAAAGCATTTGGATAAGAGGCTAATATGTGGGTCTGAGGAGAGGCGAGCCGCTCATTGTAGGCATATGTTTTTAGAGCTATTTCACAATCATTTATCCTCAATAAAATCAATGTTGCTTGTTCTCTTTGAGTGTTGTGTGAAAAAAATACATTATTACATTAACATTATTTGTATTGGGAACAATTTGAACGTTCAATTTATATTAAGAAATCTAGAGTTTGAAACACAAATGTAGCTCATGAGTGCTCAGTCAGTGAGTGCATGTGTCCTCTTAAATACAACTGTTGCTTCACAGTGAAAAGGTGTGTGGGGAATTTTGATCACTATGCGGACGAGACCACCCTCATCGGGCTCATCTCGGACGGTGATGAGTCCGCCTACAGGAGAGAGGTGGAACGGCTGGCGTCCTGGTGCAGCCACAACAACCTGGAGCTGAACGCCCAGAAGACAGTGGAGATGATCGTGGACTTCAGGAAAGACACAGCCCCACCCTCCCCCCTCACTCCGACAGACTCTCCCACCCCCATCTCCATCGTGGACTCCTTCCGTTTCCTGGGCACCACGTTCACCCAAGACCTCAAATGGGAGCCAACCATCAGCTCCCTCATCAAGAAGGCCCAGCAGAGGATGTTCTTCCTGCGGCAGCTGAGGAAACTCAAGCTGCCAACCAAGATGCTGGTGCAGTTCTACACGGCCATCATCGAGTCCATCCTCACCTCCTCCATCACCGTGTGGTCCATCCTCACCTCCTCCATCACCGTGTGGCCCCCTATAGCCTTATAGTTTAAAGTTTTATAGCTTATTTTTATCTAGATTCTGTGTTATATGTCGCACGTCTGCACCGAGAACAATTCCTAGTTTGTGAACCTGTTCTCAAACCATGGCAATAAAACCTATTCCGATTCTGAATGTGATTTTCCGCGTGACTAAAATGGGCCTTGAACCCCAGTTTGAGGAGTATGTCTGCAAACAAGAGATGCATTCTCACTTTGGTTCCTGGAGCGACGCTAATTAGCGCCAAAGCAACAAGAATTAATTTAATAAAGCAATATTTCAATTAATTATTGATCAGGGTAATTAAGAGTGGGGGGAAACAGGGGGGAGGGTGATTAAGACCACAGTTAATGAGTTTAATTAGGCTGAGCTGAGCGCTGAGGCGGCAGCTGCTCTGTCTGAACTCGAGCCTTTTAGCCCGCGCTTTTAAAGGCCTCCCGTGAAGCTACTGGATATTTTGTTTTCCATCAGTTTTGCCTTTTCCAACATTTTCTAACTTTATCACGAACTAAGATCATGATAAAGATGTGTTCAATTACCGGCAAAAAAGAATAGTACTCCTCTTTAAGAAGAAAATCAGATAGTGTAAGGAGGAGATATGAGAGTGGCCTGGGTCGCAGTATTGAAAATACTACATTGGTGTTTTGTGATTTGTGAAAAGAGATATTTCGCCTCACCCTGTAGTCCAATGTAAGAGGACGAGAGGACTCGACTCTACTAAGAGGGATCTTTCCTGGACCGACCTAGCCTACAGTTTCCTTTAGTTCAAATAGTGCAACAAAAGAAGTGGAGGGTTATCACAAACTCTACAAAGGTTCTGTCTGGTCAATACACCCGTGAGCTTCCGTTTGCTCCATAAGCTTCTGTTAAGGCGAGACCATAGATATAATATAATGACGATGAGCGGGTCCCCTTCGGCCCCATTCATTGTAAAGGTTCCCGAGTCTAATGGCCGCTCTGTCTCCTCCTACACAGCCTGTTCCTTAAAAGGGCAAAAAGGCGGGCGGAGCCTCCACAGTCAATGCACTGAAAATGCTTCCAATGTTCGGGCTTTAAAACAAAAACCAGCGTGGTTAAAAATATTTCACTGACCCCAGCGTTGTCGCGTGGGTCATTTTTAGAAAAAGAAAAACTCTTTAGAGCCAGGCTTTTAAGCCGTTCTTGGGACGTTTGAAGTCCCATTAGAATCAATGCCCCCAAGTGTTTCTTGGAGTCGCCACCAGGGGGTGGTATTACAGCAATGTCAGCTCCCCGCCATGAGGACCTCAGAGAAGCACGTTCCTCGCCCATTGGGAGAAACACTGTAGGTGAAAGCATCGATATTTCAGGCAGCGGTCAACTTCCTCCCTTAACATCTCAGTTTTAATGTCAGGGTAACTCACTTACGGTGCTTCTTTCATAACGTTTTGTTGACTCACATGTTGAAAACATACAAGTGTTGACAGGTTTGATATCCACGTGTAGCACGTAAGGTGCTACACGTATTTCTGGAGATTGGACAGAGATACACAGTACACGCACATATCCACTTTAGTAGCTCCTACTAGTGATGGGTCGGTCGCGAACACTCTTTTAAGTGAACGATGAGAGCCGAGTCTCACAAGTGAGCTGTGTTTTTTTTAAGGTTGCATGTTTATCAAGCTCTAATATTCTGTTCTTTTTCATTTCCTTCTTGATTACAGTTGTTTTGTGCAGGGAGTTGTGGAAAAGCTCAGTTAACAAGCCATGAATCAAAACCTTTCAACTGTATTATGTAAAACAAATGTAGAGCCATTTGGGAGCCAAAAGAGCCGGCTCTTTTTGGTGAGCCGATCCAAATGATCCGGTTCACCAAAAAGAGCCAAAAATCCCATCAATAGCTCCTACAGCCTCCACTATTTACAGGCTTGGACTTCATGGTTTAAAGGTTTTCTCAGAGGGATTTTAAAATGATCTCAGTGTGGAATTTTGAACGCTCAAAACATGGCAAGACTAGAATTTGACAGATTATTCACTAATAACTAACTAAGCAGGACATCCAGAATCCCTGTCGCTGAAAATATTGACATTTATTGACATTTTTTGGCATCAGTAAAACGTTTCACATTGACGTCTCTGGATGATTCTCTTCCCCTTTCATCTGCAGCGTCTTGCGTCTGAAGCTCAGTTGGATGGACCGGGCGTCTCCAGGCTCTTAGGGAACACGAGACTGACTTCACCACAAACACCAGGTAACGCCGCCTGTGTCTTTATCGCCGCGATTGAATTAGACGGAGACCGCGCCTAACCTTTAGACTTTGTCTGGGCCCATTCCCAGCGAAGGTGAAGCCATGTTCTCCCAGAAATGTGTCAGTGATAATTGTCAGAGGCGTGGGGGGGAGGGCTTGGGGAATAGGGAATACATATGAGAGTAACTCAATTAAAGAGGCAATCCTTTGGCCCGGAGAGAACTGGAGCAAGTCAGAGCTCTGAGGACACGCCGGAACAGAGGAGACACTTCTACAAAGACACACTACAGGAAAGGTCATGATCACTACTCCTACAGCACGAGGACATTCGGTCACTCTTTACTCTTTCTTATCAGGATCTGCTCTTGTTTGTTCAGGGCGAGACGCAGCTTTGATTTTTAGGCGCATTGAGTTGCCTCGTGTACGAAATGCGCGGTATGAATAAACATGCCTTGGTTTTCACACAGTGGTCGAAGTTTTCGAGATTTCTCCCTTAACATCTTGTCAGAGTATAAAAAGGACTAAACTTACCCTGTACGAAGTTTCATGGCTTTCCCTCACGCATTCATTCACAAATATTGACAGATTTTACAGCCAAGTGTCCTGCCAAGGGTCCCAGATATGAAGCTATAATCCAAAAATAACCCTAACCCTAACGTTTCAGGTGCTGAGTATGTCAAAAAAAAGTAAGTCTCTAGCCCATTCCTGTATGGAGTTATGGATTTTTAAAGAAATATTCAGACTGCTCACTGCAGCCTCTAATAATAATAATGCACAGGTTTTATATAGCGCTTTTCTGGACACTCAAAGACGCTTTACATTGCACTATTCATTCACGCCATACTTGGTTGTGGTAAGCTACTATTGTAGCCACAGCTGCCCTGGGGTAGACTGACGGAAGTGAGGTGATCAGTCTGCGCCATTGGCCCCTCCGACCACCACCAACCACTCACTTAATCACATTCACCAGGATTCCTGGTGTTACCAAACGGTCTCCCATCCAAGTACCGACCAAGCCCTTCCCTGCTTAGCTTCCCAGGTCTGACGGGATCGGGCACTAGGTGGCAGCTTAAATTTAAAAAAGGAACAAATTCCACGCGTGTCCAGCAGAGGGCACTGGCATAACAAGAGATCAGGATTTAAACAACACATTATAGCCATGTGGTAAATGGTCAGTCTGTCCCAGGGCGAGTCTGGAGTGAATGAATAATGACTTTGTTACCGTTGTTATCTATTAGGCCAAAGTCCTTTACAATACAGGCCGCCCTGGGGGTTGAATTTCAGCCCACGACCCAAAACAAGTTTGGTTTGGGACGTACCTTCAAACCACTACACTACATTATTCCATTGTGTATGTACTGCATTGGTACATGTTAGTACAGGTTGTTACATGGTACATTATACTGTACTGCAGTTGCTAGGTTCAAAGTATCAAGGATTGTGTAAAATAGAGTGCTTCCAGTTATTTTAAAGTAATGTTACGGTTGAGTAAAGGATTTGATGACTCCCTCTGGTCCTGTCAGTGCTAACTGAACTCTGGTCTCATCCATCAAGCGGTTTTCCAAAACAAAACTGCCTTTGCCTGTCCTATATGTTAGTGTTTGAGATACAGATACTGTAGAGAGATAAATGAATAAATACAAATAATTGTGTCTTTTCAGAGACATACCTGACGTTGAAGTGTGTCCATCCATCTTCTTTGATCCGTTGCCAGGTTTCAGGGGCAGTCTAAGCGCCCAGGTCACAATCCAGGTGACACAACTCATCATAAAAGGCTTCTGAGCTGCTATTGGTCTGACCATCACCTTGGACCTTCTCCCATGGTAGACAGCCTGCATATTGTCTGGATTGAACTGAATCTGAACAACACAGACCACGTCAGTAAAAGATGATCTTATAGACGATGGTCATCGCCATAATCATTCTGCACATAACGTGAGATACAGATGAAGGGCAAACACATCGCCACCTGTCGGGTCATAACAATGTTTAGTCTGTCCCCTCTTTTGGTCTCAGAAGGTGAGCTCTTCAATTATTTTAGAAAACAAAAAAACACGCACATCCAGTCTGAATTAGTTTGCGGGATCAAAGTGTAGCACCTGTGTAGGGTGAACCTACAAACGGTACAAGACTAATACCTGCCTTGACTATGCAATGTAGGCGACACAGAAAGGTTAATTGTTAATGTAGGCTAGCGACCAGAAGGTCTAGGTTTCGGCTCAAAGGAGGGGGTGGACAGGAGGCAAGATTTAAATTAAGAGGTACCGTATATTTGCAAAATATATACAGTGAACCAATAGTATAGATTCTATGAATGGCCATTCAATAACCAGCGCTTCAATCAATATTCAGTTCAAATCAATAACAAATCACATTGCACAATTTACAATGCACAATTTACAAAGTACATTCAAGTAACCTCGCGATTAAGCGTCCACGACCCCACGTTGGGGTAATCTCCAACGTCCGGCAAATCACCCCACCTCCCAACCCCTCCGCAAGTCCCGCAGAAACCCACGTCTGGGTTGAATGCAACAGTCCAGGCGCCGCCCCATGTGACTCGATGACGTCACCGAAAGCAAGCGCAGCAACTGACCAACAGCCGTGGGAAAGGTGGAACTGGCTGGGCACAGGTTTTATCACCTGGGTTACAAAAGCAAAACACGGGAATGAGAAAAAAAGTGTCCGCACAACTGTATAGCTCCCAAAAAGTATTTATTACTTACACCAGGTGTAACGTTTCGGGCATTGGCCCTTCCTCAGCTCTTTGGCATCAGAACCATGAGCTCCACCACCTTCACCAAACCTGTTCTGATCAAATGATTCACGGCGATTTCACCAGGGAGACAGTTTCAGTGATTTGTAAACGTATTTTAATGTGTTTGATATAACGCTATACATTTCAAATACAACAGTTGCCATTAAATTCAGAAGTACCTTTAAATCAGTCTAATGCTGATCTCATATAACACGTCTCCATAAAAGCCCAAAGGTAGGATTCAAATTCAGAGTGAAATCTCCAATCATTTAGCCTGACAGAATGAATGCGGTAACATATGCCTCGTCTCAACAAACGGAAAAAGTGGGAAAAAAAAGAGAAAATGTAAAATTGGGCCACACCATGAGCGAGAAGCGTGAGGGTCTTAGAAGAGAGGCATGAATAAGTGATGAGCATCTTGCCTTGTCGACTGAGCCCTCGCTGTCAGAGGACTCGCACGCAGGCAGCTGACCCTCTTTGGTTTGGTTTCTCTGTTCATTATTATCACATGGAAAACCGTGCTTTTGTCTCCGGCATCAGCCAGACACAGCCACGAGTGTAGCAGTCGGATCGGTTAGGACCAGAAGAGTAATGTAACGGTACACACGGGATTTAGGAATATATAAATCAGTGGGAAATGTGGCGGTTGAGTTTGAATCTCACAGATATTCCTGCTTTAGTCTTTGCTGCTGAATGGTGTAGTGTGGCTCACACGTTTGAGGTCCTTCTGTCATAATCCATAAATCAGTGGCGGCTGGTGGTCTTTCGAACAGGGGAAGCTCATCAAAGTTCCTATTCTTTATCACAGACCTGCATCAGGTACCAACATTGTACCCATCCATTTTGTTTAAATTCACCAATTGTATTAGGCCTAATATTTAGGTGAAATATAGTCTTTCATGAGCGACTAAACCAAGTTCAGGACAGGGTTTAACTTGGAACAATCCAAAACTGGGACTAAACAAAGAAAACCTGCTACTACGTGTAGGGAAATTATAATTGACGGATGGCTAAGGCCAGGCTAATAGCCTCCTGGCTACAAGGAATTTATTTTTTCTCCAATCACTTTTTTTCCCCTAAAAATCCCCCAATCTTTGTAAGATCATTAGAAGACTGACATTTTAAGATATCATGTGTCCACTACAGTAGACATCGGAAGGCCATAAGTCTGAAACTGAACCTTGATGGGAAAGTTAGTACCAAAGAAAATGTCAAAAGGTCAACATTGGAATGAGTTTAACATCCAAAAACCTTGATGCATGTTTGGTCGCTGGAAGATGGAGGCAATAAAGGTTTCCACTGTTGATGGGGGTGTGTAGTTATTTTCTTCTCTCTTTGTACCTATTTCTTCCATCAAAATGGACTAAATAACTACCAATGTCCACTACAGAGGACCTTTTTTAAACACTTTAATACTACGGTAAAACACAGTTAAAATAAGTCCTACTGTGTTTTAACGTGTTGTTGGGACACTTCAAAAAATGTGCTCCATAAAAGGTTTTATGAATTTACTTTTCTTCCTCCCATAAATTGTGCTCGCATTGATGTCCACCATTTTCCTTGATGAAAAAAAAGTAAGGTAACCAAAGCCCCCACCCCTTCACATTTGGTATCACTGAAAAGCTCTAAATGTCCTCCGCAGATGCCAAAAGGAGTTATTTCAGTAGTTTGTAGCAGGTGGGAGATATTCGGGTGTAGAAATATCTCCCACCATTTGCATTGCTGGTAGTCAGGGGGATAGAGCTTCATTAACTACTGACTATCTCACAGCATTTAACTCACTCGTTTATCATGACATTTAATAGGCTACGTGAACATTTGGCAACTTTTTGCAGTGATATTTTGGAAGAAGTTCCCTTGTGAGTATCCGCCACTGTCTTAAAGTTAGAATATGTTCACAAAGCCATTCAGGCAACAAATCGACGGCGTCTGTGTCGCTGAAGCGTATTGAGGCCTGCTGTAGAACGCTTTTGGGGCATTTCTAAAGTGGTGCGCTTAAATGATGCAGCGCTTCCGCCCCGATAAAATCAAACAAAGAGGGGGGAAAAAACTATTGGCTAAAACAAATCGCCCATGACGATGTTAAAGGGACAGTCTGTAAGTTTAAATGTTTCACAAACGTAATAGATTGCATATCATTGAGTGCAATTGGACACAATGAGAGTAATATTAGACAACTGCATTGTTTCTAAAGCCCCTCCCTTCCAGGCAATAATCAGAATCCCCGGGCTATCCCTTTGACCAATGAAACAAGCTTTCCTGTGAAGCGGCCTGCCAGGTCCAATCAGGAGGGGAGGGGGAGGGGCTTGACCGTTTACTTTCGAAATCTGTTTCTCCCTTTCCTCATTTTGCATACTGGGAGTGGTTTTCAAGGTCCAATCAGAAAGGGAGGGGGGCGGGACTTGATTGTCTACTTTTGCTCTCTCTGAAATCACTTTAATGTTTGTGTTTGATATAAAGGTGTGTTATGAGACGAGGATAAATCAATCCAAACTGTGCTTTTACGTTTACATTCTTTTTGAAACAACTGTACTTTAGTCAGGCAGTACTTTTGCTTTATTCTACAGTATTATTACTCTTTCACAAATAAAACATTTAAGTTTAAGTAAGTGCTTTATTGTCATTGTACAATGAAATAGTGTTCAGGTGTTAGTCCTGAGCTGCTGCGGCTGAGCCGCGCTGCCACTGTGTGTCAACCTGACCCGCACGACCTTGGAGGTCGGGGAAACTGTAGCACTTGGAAGGAACCTGGCTGACTGCCCTCTGATCCTCTGAAATGGTGCTTGCTCCCTGTTTCAGAGCGTGGTGTCCTGCACTGGTCAGCCCCTCCGCTCCACAACAGTCTTTCACCATCTCCTCGTTTGTCCCTTACGTGTTTCCTGTAGATCCTCTTGTGACGCCTCCTCTGTGCTGCAGCTGTGGGGGCTCTTGGTGCCTCTTCAGTGTCTCAGAAGAAGAAATGTGTAGGTCTCAAATGGGTTTAGCTGATAAGCTAGCATTTTGTTTCCCTTTAAAAAGCTGCTTTCTTCAGGACCATTTTGGACAAATCCACCAAACCTCCACAAAAACACGGCAAAGACGTACAAAAGTATCCAGAAAAACAATGTGGAACATAAACCACAAATGCAGGTCGCAGAAAAAGGTGAAAAATTCAGTTGTAGCAGGAGAGAGGGAGGTTTCTTCCTGTTTTCACATCGCCACGACAACAATGTAAATTGTTGTCATCAATTAGTGACTCATGGATCACATGAGTCACTAATTGACTCATGTGATCCATTCCACATTGAGTCAGTTAGTGACATGAGTTTAGTTTCGGTTTATTTAGGCTGCAAAGTCACAGATACAGTGGGAGGAAAATGTATGTGAACCCTTTGGAATGTCTCACATTTCTGCTTGCCTGGCCTGCCAGACACTCCTCCTTTCTGTTCAAAAGAAGAACCGTCTGGGCGGCGCTTGTTACTGTAACGTATCTAGCGTTGCTCTAATTGGTTGATGCCGTTTGTCAATCACGCCCACCAGGAAATTGTTGAGATCATGCTCCCAGACTATATGTCTTTGAAATATCTATGAAAAAGCATGTCGTTTGGCCGGCCAGGCAACATTTCTGCATTTCTGGTCATAACATGTAATCTGATCTTCATCAAAATCATGAGAATGAGTAAACAGTGTCTGCTTAAACTAAGACCACCCACACATTTACATTTTAGCATATTTTTATTGAGCATAACATGTAAACATTCACTGGACAGGAAGGAAAAAGTGCATGTACAGTGCCTCTCGAAAGTACTAATACACCTTGAACTTTTGCACATTTTGTCATCACATTTGAATTTTTTACTGAAAGTTCACACACACAAGTAACAGACAGTGAAAGCAAAATGATACATGATGTTGATATTTTCAAAAAATAGAAAAGTGGGGTGTGCATAAGTATTCATACAGCATGACTTAATAGTTTGCAAATGTAGAGACTGACATTTTAGCCCATTCCTCTTTACAAAACCACTCAAGCTCTGTCACATTAGAAGGAGAGCGTTTGTGAACAGCAGTTTTCAGGTCTTTCCACAGATTTTCAATAGGATTTAGGTCAGGACTTTGACTGGGCCATTCTAACACATTAATATGTTTGTTTTTAAACCATTCCATTGTAGATGGATCCAGCATGCTCCTCTAACAATCAATGGTGCTGGAGTGGAGAGGGTGACCAGCACTAAGTTCCTGGGTGTGCACATCACAGAGAACCTTTCCTGGACCATGCACACTACATCTCTGGTCAAGAAAAGTAATCAGCGTCTCTACTTTCTCCGCAAGTTAAGAAGAGCTAGAGTCCCAGCCTCTGTTATGTGCAACTTCTACAGAGGGACTATAGAGAGCATCCTGACCAGCTCCATCACTGTGTGGCTCTTCTACAGAGGGACTATAGAGAGCATCCTGACCAGCTCCATCACTGTGTGGCTCTTCTACAGAGGGACTATAGAGAGCATCCTGACCAGCTCCATCACTGTGTGGTTCTTCTACAGAGGGACTATAGAGAGCATCCTGACCAGCTCCATCACTGTGTGGTTCTTCTACAGAGGGACTATAGAGAGCATCCTGACCAGCTCCATCACTGTGTGGTTCTTCTACAGAGGGACTATAGAGAGCGTCCTGACCAGCTCCATCACTGTGTGGTTCTTCTACAGAGGGACTATAGAGAGCGTCCTGACCAGCTCCATCACTGTGTGGTACTTCTACAGAGGGACTACAGAGAGCGTCCTGACCAGCTCCATCACTGTGTGGTTCTTCTACAGAGGGACTATAGAGAGCGTCCTGACCAGCTCCATCACTGTGTGGTTCTTCTACAGAGGGACTATAGAGAGCATCATGACCAGCTCCATCACTGTGTGGTTCTTCTACAGAGGGACTATAGAGAGCATCCTGACCAGCTCCATCACTGTGTGGTTCTTCTACAGAGGGACTATAGAGAGCATCCTGACCAGCTCCATCACTGTGTGGTTCTTCTACAGAGGGACTATAGAGAGCATCCTGACCAGCTCCATCACTGTGTGGCTCTTCTACAGAGGGACTATAGAGAGCATCCTGACCAGCTCCATCACTGTGTGGCTCTTCTACAGAGGGACTATAGAGAGCATCCTGACCAGCTCCATCACTGTGTGGCTCTTCTACAGAGGGACTATAGAGAGCATCCTGACCAGCTCCATCACTGTGTGGCTCTTCTACAGAGGGACTATAGAGAGCATCCTGACCAGATCCATCACTGTGTGGTTCTTCTACAGAGGGACTATAGAGAGCATCCTGACCAGCTCCATCACTGTGTGGTTCTTCTACAAAGGGACTATAGAGAGCATCCTGACCAGATCCATCACTGTGTGGTTCTTCTACAGAGGGACTATAGAGAGCATCCTGACCAGCTCCATCACTGTGTGGTTCTTCTACAGAGGGACTATAGAGAGCATCATGACCAGCTCCATCACTGTGTGGTTCTTCTACAGAGGGACTATAGAGAGCATCCTGACCAGCTCCATCACTGTGTGGTTCTTCTACAGAGGGACTATAGAGAGAATCCTGACCAGCTCCATCACTGTGTGGTTCTTCTACAGAGGGACTATAGAGAGCATCCTGACCAGCTCCATCACTGTGTGGTTCTTCTACAGAGGGACTATAGAGAGCATCCTGACCAGCTCCATCACTGTGTGGTTCTTCTACAGAGGGACTATAGAGAGCATCCTGACCAGCTCCATCACTGTGTGGTTCTTCTACAGAGGGACTATATAGAGCATCCTGACCAGATCCATCACTGTGTGGTTCTTCTACAGAGGGACTATAGAGAGCATCCTGACCAGCTCCATCACTGTGTGGTTCTTCTACAGAGGGACTATAGAGAGCATCCTGACCAGCTCCATCACTGTGTGGTTCTTCTACAGAGGGACTATAGAGAGAATCCTGACCAGCTCCATCACTGTGTGGTTCTTCTACAGAGGGACTATAGAGAGCATCCTGACCAGCTCCATCACTATGTGGTTCTTCTACAGAGGGACTATAGAGAGCATCCTGACCAGCTCCATCACTGTGTGGTTCTTCTACAGAGGGACTATAGAGAGCATCCTGACCAGATCCATCACTGTGTGGTTCTTCTACAGAGGGACTATAGAGAGCATCCTGACCAGATCCATCACTGTGTGGTTCTTCTACAGAGGGACTATAGAGAGCATCCTGACCAGCTCCATCACTGTGTGGTTCTTCTACAGAGGGACTATAGAGAGCATCCTGACCAGCTCCATCACTGTGTGGTTCTTCTACAGAGGGACTATAGAGAGCATCATGACCAGCTCCATCACTGTGTGGTTCTTCTACAGAGGGACTATAGAGAGCATCCTGACCAGCTCCATCACTGTGTGGTTCTTCTACAGAGGGACTATAGAGAGAATCCTGACCAGCTCCATCACTGTGTGGTTCTTCTACAGAGGGACTATAGAGAGCATCCTGACCAGCTCCATCACTGTGTGGCTCTTCTACAGAGGGACTATAGAGAGCATCCTGACCAGCTCCATCACTGTGTGTGTGACATACACAAAATGTATAGTCACATATTTTATGTTATTTAATATTGAGAGTCATGCTATTTATGTTTAATGGAGAAACCTGGGAACGACTTATTATGGGATCGCAATTATGGGGTGCGCCACAAGGGGGCATTGTTGTGAGCAGGCTGTGGGTCCGCCTGGCGGGGCCTTCTTGCCAACACGTTGGCAACTTCCCTTCATACTATGAAGCGAGGCTGCGTCAACCGCTAACTCACTGCCTCCTGTCTTCTTTTTCCTTTCTAACAGGTAATACGGTTCTAAGCACATGCTTAAATAACACATACATGTAAGGTATGATGTGGTTAGAGATAGCCAATTTTTCGAGCGGTTTGTAACAAAACAAGATGTAATTAATGTATTCAGTCGTGCTATACGCGTGGGCACGAGGTCGGGTAATGGCGGCGCCCCCGCTCTTGACTTGAACCCACAAAAGTGCATTATCCCAATGTTTTGCTAAATGGTTTCAGTTTAAAAAGGGTGTTTAAGATTTTTGAGAAAGTCTAAACATTTTTCGAATGTTCAGTTTTGTGTATAAATAAAAGGATTAATAAGCAGGTCAAGCCGTAGTAGAAACACGATTTCAATGTTTAGTCAAGTGTTGGCTTGTGTAGAATGTAGAAAGCTACAAGTATAAGAAACGATACTGATGGTTACTTATTTTTGTTTGGTCATGTGTGTTGTCAGACAGTCGAATATGTTTGTTGATCAGACAGACTAAATATGTAAATGTATTTGATTTTGTATTAAAGATACTATGAAGCGAGGCTGCGTCAACCGCTAACTCACTGCCTCCTGTCTTCTTTTTCCTTTCTAACAGATTACTATTACTGCTACGGCAACCCCACAGCTTGGGGCCCGTAACATCGTGGGGGCTCGTCCGGGAGCAGCACGCCAAACGTCCATGGGCCGCTGCTGATCCAGTGATACTGAATGCCAGGACCTCCAGCACTGCATGTTCCCGGAGCCAGGGGTGATCCAGTGTGCAGCAGAGAGGCTAGTGACCGGTGAAGAGGTGCACGAGCCTACAGAGTGCGAAACTGCGAACCCAAGCGTCCGAGACCAGCAAGATGGCGTCCGGCGAGAGAAAACAACTACTTTGGAGCATTAAGAAGAAGTTGCACCAGTTGACAGCTAGTGAAGCCCACATCATCGCAACTTCCCTTGGAAACGTTGAAGGACTGAATTTCAGTCAGTTGAGTCAAGATGATGAAGAAAGTTGTGTTGAATATCTTACCAACTACCTGACATGTGAAGCAATCCTGGGCCGGGAGGACCAGGGTTTACCGTTATTGAAGAGACTTGAGCGCGTCATAGATGGGGCTATAGTAAGTCGTGGTCAAGAGCCAGTGTCCTTAGCAGCTGAAGCAAGTACTAGTGGTCAGGCCATTAACCCTGTCCAGCCGGAGGGCACTAGTGACACAGATATACAGACTTTACTTGCCCGTTATGACAGTATTCAAGCGCAGCTAAACCAAACCCTGTCCGCCACAATTGCCCCGGACCCAGAGAGACTTTCTCCACCACCAGCTCGTGCCAGTCACTCCCTCAACCAGCAGGCAACTCAGGCCTCAGCTACAAGGGGCTTTCCCACTCGTGAGACCACCCAACAGTTTTACTCACCCCAGCACTCTCTCCTGCACTCAGAGAGCGTTCCAAGTCACACTGGTCAGAGTATGATAGCCATGAAAGACTTGCCGCTGCTGTCCCGCAAAGAATTCAAAATACATGGGGGAACGATTAATGACACCACATCTGAATTAAGTTACAATAGCATCTGCAGGCAAATAGAGGAGGGTCTCAAAGAGAATCACACACAAAATGAAGTAATCAGGGGAGTGTTACGTGCCATTAAACCAGGTAACTTTCGAGATATGCTAACAATAAAAGACGATCTCACCGTCTCTGAGCTCAAAAGTTTCTTGCAGTCTCACTTAGGTGAAAAGAGTAGCACAGAGCTCTTCCAAGATTTGATGTGTGCCAAACAGCATGAGAGTGAGACACCTCAGCAGTTCTTATACAGAATGATAGGACTGAAACAAAAGATCCTGTTTTCACTAAAGCAGCCAGACTCAGTTGTTAAGTATGAGATGTCCACAATCCAGTGTATCTTCCTCAACACTATTTGTCAGGGCATAGGGGAGAAGTACGACAGTGTCCGCCGAGATTTAAAAACCCTCTTAGGCGATCCCACTGTTAGTGATGAGACACTGCTCCGCCAAGTAATAAAGACTACAACTGAAGAAAGCGAGAGAAAGCGCAGATTTGGCCGCAGCTCTACCCCTAAAGTAAGTCATGCCCATGCAACCAACACGGAGTCCAAAGAGAAAGCAAAGGACAATGTGAAAGTGAACCAAATCGACAAAGACTCTACACTCCAAAGACTAAGCGCTCAGGTTGAAGCACTCACCCGAGCTATGGAGAGTTTGAAAGCAATAACAGCTCCTGAACAGAGAGACTTAAAACCTCAATCAGAGAGAAAACCACGAGAAAGAAAGAGCTGCCAAAACTGTGCTTCCCAGTCCAATCCGAACTGTAACCACTGCTTTGTCTGCGTAGAGGAAGGGCATCGCGCCGTCGGGTGCCTGAAGAGGACCAAGTCGTCGGGAAACTGGAGACGGTCAGGGCAGAGGGACCACCCTTGACCGACAAACCTCAGCAGTCCCACTATAAGAAAAAGTCCAAAACAAAATACGACCAAAAGACTGATAATGCCAGTTCACAAGAGAATGTCAATAAAGAGACACCACGTGGTTTAGTAGCTCCGTTAGTAGGTCGCCAATCCCTTCTCAAATGCATCCTGACCAGCTCCATCACTGTGTGTGTGACATACACAGGGGGGACTATAGAGGGGTTCTTCTACAGAGGGACTATAGAGAGCATCCTGACCAGCTCCATCACTGTGTGGTTCTTCTACAGAGGGACTATATAGAGCATCCTGACCAGATCCATCACTGTGTGGTTCTTCTACAGAGGGACTATAGAGAGCATCCTGACCAGATCCATCACTGTGTGGTTCTTCTACAGAGGGACTATAGAGAGCATCCTGACCAGCTCCATCACTGTGTGGTTCTTCTACAGAGGGACTATAGAGAGCATCATGACCAGCTCCATCACTGTGTGGTTCTTCTACAGAGGGACTATAGAGAGCATCCTGACCAGCTCCATCACTGTGTGGTTCTTCTACAGAGGGACTATAGAGAGCATCCTGACCAGCTCCATCACTGTGTGGTTCTTCTACAGAGGGACTATAGAGAGAATCCTGACCAGCTCCATCACTGTGTGGCTCTTCTACAGAGGGACTATAGAGAGCATCCTGACCAGCTCCATCACTGTGTGGCACGGCGCCAGCACTGCCTCCTAACGAAGGAGCCTCCAGCGCATCGTGAGAGTAGCGGAGAAGATCTGTGGAGCTCCTCTCCCCTCCATTAAGGACATGTACTCCACCCGTCTCACCCGCAAAGCCGTCAGAATCACCAGGGACCCTACGCACCCATCAGACAGTCTCTTCAGAGTAATGCCTTCAGGAAGGAGACTGCGGAATCTACGGGCCAGGTCCAGTCGCCTTAAGAACAGTTTCGTACACAGGGCCATCGGGAAGCTGAACTCCCTGCTGGGAACAGCACACTAACATCTAAACCCTCTCCTCACTGTGAAGTCTGGAGCAGGAGCATCATGGTGTGGGGCTGTTTTGTTTCCTCAGGGTCAACGTGCTGTCATCAATAGAAAAGGAATTCACAAGTTTATCAAGATATTTTGCAGAAAAGCCTGAGACATTCACAGGACAGCGTGGAATACGTAAGTGAACCCTTGTATTAAATATCTGGCTGACTCTTCTTTTGCAGCAATAACGACCTCGCTCTCTCCTTGTGCAGATGAGTTTTTCGCCTCTCTCTGCAAACTGCATTTGTGGTTTCTGTGTTACACATTGTTTTTCTGGATACTTTTGAACGTCTTTGCCGTGTTTTTGTGGAGGTTTGGTAGATTTGTTTACTTTGAGAGTCTAAAATGGTCCTGAAGAAAGCAGCTTTTTAAAGGGAAACAAAATGCTAGCTTATCAGCTAAACCCATTTGAGACCTACAAATGTCTTCTTCTGAGACACTGAAGAGGCACCACAGCTGCAGCACAGAGGAGGCGTCACAAGAGGAGCTACAGGAAACAAAAAAGGACAAACGAGAGATGGTGAAAGACTGTTGTGAAGCGGAAGGAGGAAGAGGAAGGAGGAGGTGGAGCTGACCAGTGCAGGACACCACGCTCTGAAACAGGGACAAACCCAGGAGGCGCTGCACCGTTTCAGAGGAGACAGAGGGCAGTCAGCCAGGTTTCTTCCGAGTGCTACAGTTTCCCCGACCTCCAAGGTCATGCGGGTCAGGTTGACACACAGTGGCAGCGCGGCTCAGGACTAACACCTGAACACTATTTCGTTGTACGCTTGTACAGTGACAATAAAGCACTTACTTACTTAACTGCTTTTCTGTAGTTGCAGATTAGACGCTCAAACGATCAGGATGAATCTTGGACCATTCCTCCTTACAAAACAGTTCAGTGAGATTTCTAAATATTTCTGGGTTCACTTACTTTATTCCATGTTATGGCCCATAAAAGGATGATAACATGTGATTAGTTTAAGCAGACACTATTTACACATTCTTGTTATTTTAATAAAGATCAGACCACATTTTATGACCAATTTTTCACACACATTTCCCTCCCTCCCACTGTGAGTTGTATTTGTGATGGCAAAATAATATTCCCAAAGGGAATACCAAAACCAATGTTAACATCGGGAAAAACAGCTTGATTCTGGTTTGCTGAAGCACAGCTTTTCACATGGCCTGCAATACATCTACTATTGGACATTCTGATTTTGATCTCTCATTAAGGAGAATCATGGAAACAAACGACCTGGATTTGACTTACTCACAATATGATTTACAGAACACTGAGATCGACATCGACCCTGAAAATAATTTCAATATTATGCTGAAGATCTTCACAATAGTAAATTCAAGAACGTTAATTCATTCTCTGTGATCCACTTCAATAGTCGAAGCCTCTATGCAAATTTTGACCTCATCAAGAGTTACTTAAAATTGTTTTCAAAACCATTCAGTGTGATTCTAAGAACAGAAACATGGATGCATAATGATAGAGTAATGGATTTTAGTATCGAAGGTTTTGAGTTTATAAGTCAGAATAGAAGAAACAAGCATGGTGGGGGCGTAGCTATGTTCGTAGACTCAAATTTAGGTTATACAATTATTGAAAATAAGACTATGGTGGTGGATGACATACTTGAATGTCTTACAATTGAAATTGCTAATCCTAAAAAGAAAAATATTATTGTATTTATAGAACACCTGGGTCTAATATAGAGGTGTTTTCTAATTGGATGGGGGAGCACTTTTCAGGCTCAAATCAGAAGCTCATGTTTGTGGGGGAGACCTCAACATCGATCTGCTAAACCCAAATAAGCACAATAAGACTGACGAATTTATAAATACTCTATTCAGTATAGGTTTGTTTCCTTTAATAACTAAACCGAGTAGAATCACAACCCATAGTGCTTTGATTGATAATATTTTTTCCAATGAAATAGAAAGTAATAGTCAGCGGACTAATGATAAATGATATCAGTGATCACCTTCCAGTTTTTGTATTACATAAAAATGAATATAAAAAAACTGAAGATGAAAACATGCAATGGTTTAGACGGGTAAAAACAGAGAAAACTATTGATGCATTTAAACAGGAGCTGTTAACCCAAGATTGGAGTATTGTACACAGAGAGAATGAGACTAACACGGCATATAATGAGTTTGTACACATATTTCAAAAGGTTTATGATAAAAATTGCCCAATGAAAAAATACAGTAAAAACAGAAAATACAAAGAAAACCCATGGATGTCTAAGGGATTGTTAAATGCTTGCAAAAAAAAAAATCACTCTACAAAAAACTTTATAAATAACCGAACAAAAGAAGCTGAGGATAAAAATAAGAAATATAAAAATAAACTGACAGGTATCATTAGAAAATGTAAACAGGATTATTATAATAAATTGTTAGATAGCAATAAGAATTATATTAAAGGTTTATGGAATATCTTAAATAGTATAATTAGAAATAAACCAAGAACGATTAATTATCCAAAATATTTCAAAGATGAGGATAACACTTTAAATAATATGAATGAAGTCGTCGAAACATTTAATAAATTCTTTGTAGATGTTGAACTGAACCTTGCTGCAAAAATTGCAAACGTTGAGAACTATAATTGTGAACTGATAGACACAAATCCTATGTCCTGTTCCTCAATCCTGTGGAGGAAAAGGAGATACTGGACATTGTTAAAGGGTGTAAAAATAAAACCTCGACAGATTACCATGACATGGACATGAAAACTTTAAAAACTGTTATTGAAAGTATCTCTAAGCCGTTAACTTACATCTGTAACTTATCGTTGCAAACTGGACAATTTCCTGATAGTATGAAAGTAGCAAAAGTGATTCCTCTGTTCAAAGCAGGAGATAAACATCTCTTTACAAACTACAGGCCTGTTTCCCTTTTACCGCAATTCTCTAAAATCTTAGAAAAGGTTTTTAACTCTAGACTCGACGGCTTTATCGAAAAGTGTAATTTACTCTCGGACAATCAGTTTGGTTTTAGGAACAATCACTCAACCTCACACGCGCTCTTTGATATAACTGAAGAAATAACTAATGCTGTAGATAACAAGAAATATGCAATAGGGTTATTTATTGACCTGAGTAAAGCGTTTGATACAATAAACTATGATATATTAATTAATAAACTAGAACATTATGGAATTAGGGGGGTAGCTCTACAGTGGGTCACCAGTTACTTAAAAAATAGAAAACAATGTGTGAAAATCGGTGACTATCAGTCGAGTTGTCGACAAATTGTGTGGTTTGCCTCAAGGTTCCATTCTGGGTCCAAAATTGTTTAATATGTATATTAACGACATTTGTAAAACGTCTCAAGTACTTAAATTTATCTTGTTTGCTGACGATACAAATATTTTTGCATCAGGAGACGACTTACAGCAGCTGTGTCGGATTGTTAACTTGGAACTCAAAAGTGTCAACAAGTGGTTCAAACAAAATAAATTATCTCTAAATCTGAGTAAAAGCAAAATGATGATATTTGGCAACTGTAATTCCAATGCTCAGGAAATAATTCAGATAGAGGGTGTTGTTATCGAGCGAGTGCATGAAATCAAATTCTTTAGTGTGATTATTGATGACAGAATTACTTGGAAATCTCATATTAAATATATATCTACGAACATATCTATGAACTGTGCGGTCAGCGCTCGTGCTTCACAGCTAGAAGGTCCCGGGTTCGATTCCCACCTGGACGGGGCCTTTCTGTGTGGAGTTTGCATGTTCTCCCCGTGTCTGCGTAGGTTTCCTCCGGGTACTCCAGTTTCCCCTACCACTAAAAACATGTACAATAGGCCCAGGGACTGCAAGTGGAAATTAGCACAAGTGCTATAACCCGGTACAATGCATCTCTCCTTTCTGAGGCTAATGTATATTGTACACTGTCCCTGTTCAAAAATAAATCACACAAAATTTAACATTTCAAGAAGCATTTCAGTAATAGCAAAAGCAAAGCACATTTTAAACATCAAAGCTCTACATACCTTATACTGTTCTCTGATTTTGCCCTACTTATATTATTGTACTGTGGTTTGGGGGAGTACTTATAAAAACACAGTTAAACCAATAGTATTAAAGAGCTATCTGAGTAATTCATAAAGTTGGGTTTTTGGACCACACAAACTCCTTATTTTTAAAATCAAAGATCATGAAGTTTTGTGACATTGTTGAGTTCCAAACTGTTCAAATGTTATTCAAAGCAAGGTATAAATTGTTACCAAACCAAATACAAAGAAGGTTCCAAGAACGTACTGGTTGTTATGAATTACGTGATGAATTAAACTTTAGGATTCAGAAACATAGCACAACTTTGAAAAGTTTTAGTCCAACAGTTAATGGTGTACAATTGTGGAATAAATTGGAGATGGAATTGAAACGATGTCCAAATATAAATACAAACAAAAGACTTTTGAATTATATAGAGAGGAAGAAATGCATTGCCACTAGGGGGAGCAGTAGGATCAATGATGTGTATTTTTTCCTTTATAATCATGGAAGAGTGTTGCTGCTTGGAACGGTTGTCATTCTATCGCTTAAATTTACAAATGGAGAATTAGGGTTGGCAAGTTATGGATCTGTTGAGAGGGATCCTCCCAACGGGCTCTAAACCTTGTCCTTTAATGCACCACTCAGCATAGGAACATCATCTACAAAATCATAATAATAATAATAATGATAATGATAATAATAATGATGATGATAATTAAACCCAAATTAAAATTATACTGAGGATGGTAATGACAACTGGGAAGTATCAAGATCTCGGAGTATAATATCTATTAATGTACCTTCATAACATAAAAGTAACTCTCGGTAATCACTGGTAACAATCTGAAAGAAATATATTAAGGATTACATTTTTTTATTAGACATCATACATGAAACGAGATCGTTGTTGTAGTTGTGCGTTGTTTCAATTAATTATATAAACAGTTCATATATTTTTTTGTAAGTTTGTAAGTTGGTCTGTACGAATGTAGCTGCAGAAATTTTTCAAATTCTCTTTGGATGAGGTCTCTGATGTTTTGTTCCTTCGGTACCATTGTGTGAAATGTACTTTTTTTATTTATTGCACTTGGGGGTGGGCGCTCATAAGTTTTTTGCTTCAGCCCACTCCTTTTGAGCACAATGTATACTGCTCAAATAAACAAATAAACTAAACTAAACTAAAGGGAGTAGGCGGAAGATAAGTTATAAATGCTTACCCCCTCTCACATTGTCAAAACCATTGCTGTTGGCATTCATTTCATTCATATTTAATTCATATTAACACAATAAAGTCCATAAGCTTATACACTAGCTGGCTCTTACCGAGACACAAACACGTGACACCATTATTCACTGAGCATAACGGGTGAATATTGTTTTTTCACATTTGTATTTGAACTGCTCAGATGAGGCGTTAACCTTACGTCGTTCCAAAGATCTTCCCTCATCCCAATAATGAACACACTCTTTGAGGAGGCTGTTGTTTTTTTAGGTCCATTCGATTAGATTATATCTGAGGTGATACCTTTCATCCGTCGCTGAACATCCTCTGATGATGTTTAACTTCATCTATTACCTGGAGGGTTTTGAATTGAATCAAATCCACTTGTGACGCCCGCGACCTTAGAACGAGAGGGTTTGTGTGATCCTGTCTGAATCACAGGGTTGAACGAGTTGAATGGAAAACGGTTTCGACTTCTAAAGCGTTTTTTCCACCTACATTCGGCACTCGATGAGTTGAGTCAATGGGCTAATCCTGCAACGATTTCTTTGATTTCATATTAACGCGTGTTCTCTGTAAATACCACAGTTACTGACGCGTTGCGTTGACTCCGATATAGAGTAAATAAAACTCCGGGAAAAGACAAATGGCTTTCTCTGGTGTTTGTGTGAATGTTACGTACTTTGAAATAACATTAATTTTCCAATTATGAAAAAAATAAAATAAATACATTCTCGTGATTTTTGCAAATAAAAATGAAAAGACTGACTGGCACCCCCCCGCCCGTCCTGATAATGAGTCGCTGACGATCCTGTGGCTGACATTTGCACTACAAAGACTCGTTATCGATTTTAACATTTCTCAGGGGGGGAGGGGGGGGGGGGGGTAGTTGTTGAAAAGCTAATTTAACGAGCTAAGAATCAAAACCTAAATTTAAACTGTATTATGTAAAAACACGAAGAGCCATTTGGGAGCCAAAAGAGCCGGCTCTTTTCGGTGAGCCGATCCAAATGATCCGGTTCACCAGATAGAGCCGAAAATCCCATCCCTATTTCACACAATAGGTTGCGTTCACGTTATAGCATTCCATTTCAGTCGGAGGGCAGGTGCCAATACAACTCTATGGGAGAGAAACAGTTTTTGAAAGAAATTTCCAAAAAGAAAATGTCCAAATGTTTTCTCTGATCATCATGTGACAGTGACTGGATTCACAAACCTGACATGTGAATGTTATGGCTGAAAGTCCTTTCTACTGGCCAACATCAAGCACATGTTTTTGAATATTGTCTCCACTTCTGGACGCCTTTGTGAAGAAATAATTAGACATAATGTTCATATGTGCTGGAAGATGTGACTTTGAACTTTGTGACAGCTTTAGTTTCATGTGAATTGGCCTCAGGAATTACAGAGAAATTAGCAATGATTTAAGACTAGAAATCTGCATTTTGAGCGTTACTATGGTTACAGCCATGGAATTTTCAGTTGCCCTCCACCTCAATGTTAAACTATAGGCTCTTTAGAATGTTGTGATGTCACGTGAACGCCACCTATTGTTTTGCCCAGTTTTTTTTTTCAAAAATAAAAATTTGATTCCGCCTCCAAATGTTTACACGTGCTAAATGAATAGATCTGTTGCATTTGAGGCGTTAAAAAAACACAACATGTATAATAATGTCCTAAGAATGTGCCAATACAGCGGAGGAAACGCTTTAGAGCTGATCTTCCCGTAATTTAAGTTTGAATTTCCGGTGTCCCGTCGAATCACATGACTTGTCCCACTTTCACTACTGTCTGAGGGGGTCCCCCTAGCTGTTTTATTTTCCACCTCAGCTTAAACGTATTTTAAAAATGGTAACAGCAGCGTTCGCACTTTTAAATAAAGGCATCACTCTCTTGGACGACGACGTGTGTAATAAAAATGAGCAGGGAACAAACCCAATCACCTTATTTGGTCGATGTATTCTCTTTTTTTTTATTTTTTTCTTAAACCCCCTCAGCTGCCGCACGCGCAGCAGCGTCTCGTTGCACGCGGAGTACCCCGGTCCGCCGCTAGGGGGAGCAGTCGGTCTTTGCCTCAGCCCCCCGTTGCAGAGCCGCTCTGACTGTTTGTCTGAGAACAATTGAATACTGTACCGAGGAAAATTCACGCGGACTGCTTCAAAGGAGCGCACTGATGCGGGCCACATGAAAGCGGGCGGGGGGCCACGGGACGAATGAGACCACTTTTATCATCCTTATCCGATGTTCATTTTTGTGTGTTCACTCTCATTAAAGAGGTAGAATAAAAGTCTTCGTTTTCTAGAGTGGAAAGAGAGAGAAACACGCGCACGAGACAACCGGCGTAAACGCGCTGGAATAAAGAGAATGTAAGAAAAGGTTGAACTCTCAGGCAACCACAAACGAGAGCATTTAAATTGAAGAAAAATAATTGCTTGTTCCACCGGCATCTGATTTTAGAATCGTCTAAACTCACTCAAAAAGCAAAAAACAAAACATGAATTCAAACACTTTCACTCCAGTTCTCTGATTCAAGTTTCAAGAGGGTCGCGTTGTTGTTCAAAATGAGTCTGACACGCGCAGACGAAACTGATGGGTGAGGGTGCTGTTCAGAATAACAAACGAAGGCGACTTGGGTGCTCGCGCGCGCACGGGTCAAGTTTCAATTTACATGCCCCGAAGCCACGTTCCCTTTCTGTCTTTATGCCGTGCGTCTGGAGAGGGGGCCTGCGCTTTACGCACAAGGTCCGCCTGCACTTTACGCACAAGTGGGCTGTGTTTGGTTATCAACTTCTCGGCTCTATCTGCCTACAGACACGAGAGAGAGAGAGGGAGGGAGAGGGGGAGAGAAAGAGAGAGAGAGACACTGGGGCGGGCCAAGTGCTGACTGACGGCTCCTCGGCCCAATCGGCCCGCGCTCTGAGTCTGCGCGCGAGCCGCGGGGGCAGCGGGGGGAGGCACGGCGGCGGAAAAGAGGAACAGTGATGTGAGCGTCCTCAGTGGAGAGTGGACCTCAGCAGCGCAGCGCAGAGCAAAGCGGAGCGGAGCCAGCCTCATGCAGCCTCGGCGTGGATCGGAGAGTGCAGGGGATGTGACAGTTGGCGGAGCTCTCTGATGGGACCGCCTCGGAGTGGGACTTTGGAGCCGGACATGTGGAGTGCGCAGTGACGTGCCGTGCGCTCGGATCGTTCCGCTCGTTTCACCAAAGTGCGCTTTTTTTCCCCTCTGGCGATGATCGCGCTGCTGCTCGCGCTGTGCCTCGCGGATGGAGTACTTGGACAGATCCGTTACTCGGTGCCGGAGGAGGCGGACCACGGCACGCTCGTGGGGAATATCGCGGAGGACCTGGGGCTCGACCTGACCAAGCTGGCGTCCCGCCGCTTCCAGGTTGTGCCCAACTCCCGCAGCCCGTACCTGGAGGTCAACCTGGAGAACGGAGTGCTGTTCGTCAATGAGAAGATCGACCGGGAGCACATCTGTAAGCAGACCGCGAGCTGCCAGCTCAACATGGAGGTATTTCTGGAGGACCCCCTGGAGTTGTTCCGAGTGGAGATCGAGGTGGTGGACATTAACGACAACCCGCCGAGCTTCCCCGAGACGGACATCACGGTGGAGATCTCCGAGAGCGCAAGTCCGGGCACGCGCTTTCCTCTGGAGAGCGCTTTCGACCCGGACGTGGGCTCCAACGCTTTACGCACGTACGACATCACCACCAACAACTACTTTCACCTGGACGTGCAGACGCAGGGCGACGGGAATCGCTTTGCGGAGCTGGTTCTGGAGCGTCCGTTGGACCGGGAGCAGCAGGCGGCGCACCGGTACGTGCTCACGGCCGTGGACGGCGGGCAGCCTCCGCGCACGGGCACCGCGCTGCTGGTGGTCAAAGTGCTGGACTCCAATGACAACGTGCCCGTGTTTGAGCAGCCCGTGTACAGTGTGAGCCTGGCGGAGAACGCGCCCCCGGGCACACTGCTCATCCAGCTCAACGCCACGGACCAGGACGAGGGTCCTAACGGGGAGGTGCTGTACTCCTTCAGTAACCACATCTCCAGCCGCGTCAAGGACCTGTTCAGCATAGACCCGCGCACTGGCCGCGTGGAGGTGCGCGGGGAGGTCGACTTCGAGGAGAGCGCTCTGTATCAGATCTTTGTCCAGGCCAAGGACCTGGGACCTAATGCCATTCCCGCGCACTGCAAAGTGCTGCTCAAAGTCACGGACGTGAACGACAACGCCCCGGAGATTACCTTCAGCACCGTGACCGAGTCCGTGAGCGAGAAGGCGGCCCCGGGCACCGTCATAGCGCTGCTCAGCGTCACGGACAAAGACGCGGAGGAGAACGGGCAGGTGCAAGTGGAAATTCTGGGTGATGTTCCTTTCAAACTTAAGTCTTCCTTTAAAAACTACTACACCATCGTCACGGACGGCGCTCTGAACCGGGAGCAGGCGGACTCCTACTCGGTCACTGTTGTGGCGAGGGACCGGGGCTCCCCCTCTTTAGCCACCAGTAAATCGATCCGCATACAGGTGTCCGACGAAAACGACAACGCGCCCACGTTCACGCAGCCCGTGTATGACGTGTACGTGACAGAAAACAATGTGCCAGGGGCGTATATCCACGCGGTGACCGCCCTGGACCCGGACGTGGGCCTCAACGCGCAGATCAATTACTCTATTTTGGAGTGTGACATCCAGGGCATGTCCGTGAAGACGTACGTGTCCATTAACGAGGACACGGGCTACGTGTACGCGCTGCGCTCCTTTGACTACGAGCAGCTCAAAGACTTCAGCTTCATGGTGCAGGCGCGGGACTCGGGCTCCCCGCAGCTCTCCTCCAACGCCACCGTCAAAGTCATCATCGTGGACCAGAACGACAACGCCCCCTCCGTGCTCGCGCCCCTGGGGAAGAACGGCACGGCCCGGGAGCCCCTGCCCCGCTCCGCGGAGCCCGGGTACCTGGTGACCCGCGTGGTGGCCATGGACGCCGACGACGGAGAGAACGCCCGTCTGTCCTACAGCATCCAGAGGGGGAACGAGAACGCCATGTTCCGCATGGACTGGAGGACAGGGGAGCTGCGGACCGCCAGGAGGGTCTCCCCCAAGCGGGACCCCCACCAGCGCTACGACCTGCTGATCGAGGTGCGGGACCACGGCCAGCCACCCCTGTCCTCCAGCGCCTCCGTGCAGGTGGTGCTGGTGGACAGTGTGGCCGAGGGCCGGGGGCTGGACCGCGGCGGAGCTAAGGCCAAGGACGGGGCCCTGGACCTCACCTTGATCCTGATCATCGCCCTGGGCTCGCTGTCCTTCGTCTTCCTCCTGGTCATGATCGTGCTGGCCGTGCGCTGTCAGAAGAAGCAGAAGCTCAGCGTGGTCACGTGCCTGACCCACGACTGCTGCCTGGGCCCCTGCTGCTCGCGCCAGAGCCGGGGCCGCAAGAAGAAGCTGAGCAAGTCGGACATCATGCTGGTGCAGAGCGCGGTCAACGTGAGCGGCCCCGCGGCGCAGGTCCCGGTGGAGGAGTCCGGGAGCTTCGGCTCGCACCACCAGAACCAGAACTACTGCTACCAGGTGTGCCTGACGCCCGAGTCGGCCAAGACGGACCTCATGTTCCTGAAGCCGTGCAGCCCCACGCGCAGCACGGAGGACAACCCGTGCGGGGGCATCGTGAGCGGCTACACGGACCAGCAGCCCGACATCATCTCCAACGGCAGCATCCTGTCCAGCGAGGTGAGGCCCCCCACACACACACACACACACAGGCAGAGGCGGGACGGGGCACCAGTGAGCACTGAAAAGCCACAGAAAAGCAGGCAATTCTAACTCTCATTCTGGTTAATGAGTTTAAACCCTTTAAAGCTGCTCCCTCAGTGATTAAAACACACCCACACGCTGGTTTATGTTCCATTGTTATTCGAGCAAATAGGTGGGACAAAATAATAAAGAAATCGTATTTGCAAATAGTGCGTATCTGACACGGGGGGTGGGGGCACGGGCAGCGCTGGAGAGAGAGGCTGCACTACGCTGGGCCGATAGGCTAACAGCTCCTCCGGTTGGTTGTGTAATCAGTGTTTTATTGTGAGTGTTGCGTTCAGGAGCGCAGGGGAAATGTCACTCTCCAGCTGCGGCGGGCGGGTGTTGATGAGCTGCGTGTGTGTGCGTGTGTGTGTGTGTGTGTGTGTGTGTGTGCGTACGCCCCGGGACGACCACACGGCACGGTCACGACAGGCGCCAGCAGGGCCCAGTCACACGGTTCAGTCCGTTTGTGGGGCTCCACAATGGCGGTATCTCCAAGGCCCAGCTGTTCCCGAGGCAGGTCTTCATTTTTAGTGCCCGTGTGGAACATATTTGATCATTTTGAGTGTTTATCATGAAAGTATCGTTATCATAATAGGTGACGTAATAGCCTCACGGCAAAAAGATACAATACATCACAAAGTCACGCAGGTCTTCCATCTGTTTGAGATTCATATATATTTTTTTCCTCAGACAACGTAAAGAAAAAGGTTGATTTCATTTTTGTCCTGATTTAGTCTCTCCTGCTTTTTTTTTTGGCGGATCCGACACAATTTGCCCATAAACAAATCCGACATGATTTATTTTCTACGATTCGATTCCCCCCCCCTCACTCATTTGAAACAAATCAACTGCTGACCGTAAACACATTATTTTTTTAAATATATATTTATTCTTTTTAGCTTAAGCGCATTAACAAACCTTGAAAAATAGCTAAGTATAAAGAAACTGAAAAGTCACAGTGCAGTTTGTAACAAAGATTTTTAAACATCAAAATTAAAAAATTATATATATAATTATATATATATTGTTTGCCCTGCCCCAGTAAAATCACTATTGCAATATTCAAGTTATTGGATAGCAATTTTTTCTCGTGCAGCCCTGTTATGTTTTGCACAATAAACCGGCACTGACGAGGAGAGTGCCGACGATGGCCCCTTTTCTTTTCTTTTTTTACCTTGGGACGGTCCTTAATTGTGCGGCTCTCCGTCGATATTCTCTCTGCTTGAGGCCAAATGACTCCAGCTCTCCTCACACGGGCCGACATCGGTCCCCACAGGGCCGTTTGAGAAGCTCCCCACTTGGGGTTAAAGAACATGTTGTTACAGCGCGGTCGTTTCTATTTCTCCAACCTTGGTTTGCTTTGTTAAATCCAGGCTATGGCTTTTGTATTTATTTATTTATTTATTTATTCGCTGTCTCCCTCTCGCTCGAAAGTGTGTGTTTGAGGATCAGCAGCAGTTTAAATGCTTTGATCTGGCACAGTAAGTGGCATGTTTGGACGTCCCACCAGATTAGTTAACTGGTCTGGTATAAGGACTGCAGATGGAAATTAGCATTGTGCTAAATCTGGGGCAGCCATCTTTTTAATGTACCTGTCCGTTGTCCTTTTAAATAAATAACTAACTAACTAACCGAGCGACTCTCTTTCTATTACAGTATACAAAACGGACGGAAAAAAACATAACTAAAAATGCAACAAAACCGGAATTAAAAACATGACAAAAAAAGCGCAGAAAAATAGTGACAAAAAGTGATGAAAAAGCAAAAAAAAGTTGAGGACAAAAAATAAATAAAAAATAAAAAATGTGACAAAAAAAGTGCCGAAACCCAGAAAGAAATAAGACAAAAAATAACAATGACAACACAGCAACAAGGACAAATCTTAGATCAGTTGTGTAAGTCTTAGCTTTCAAATGAGGCGTTACACCGGCCTAGAGGCTGTCAGCTCCAGTCAAGAAACTTTTTAGATTTGGGTAAAGCCAAACTGGTGGGAAAATGAGCTTGGTTGAGGCGGGGGTTAAGAGGTTACCATGTAAACTTTCACTTGGAAACGGAAAAAATACGTATTGGTCACAATAACGCGTTTCATTATTCACTGGTTCATTGTTTCTCCATACATTTTTATTTCTCACATTGGTGAAACAATACCTAATTAATGAGGTTTTAAGACTAAACAAGATCCAAAATTCCGTCTGAATAAGTCTTTGTGACTAAAATGTATGGTTTATACAGTTAGACCTTAGGCTCAATACATTTCTCAGATTTGGTCGGCCAAAATATGGGAACATTTTGGGCATTTTTAAACATAAAGGGTTATTATTTCTTATATAAGAAAACATAAAATGACAGAAAACGTCTCGTATTTATGCCAGTAACCGACAGCAGATTGATATTTTTTAAATTTAAAGTTTCCCTTTTCACCTGCAGCGTCTCGCCTTGTGCCAAAATGAAGGCCTTAAATGTCAATATTGGATCATAACTGGTGTTAAATCTTAACATTTCACTTAATCAAAAATGCAAAAAAACACATTCAGCTGCAGTTGTGGCTGATTGTGTTTATTTTTTATTTTTTTTTATTTCAAAATTTGCCCTGGTTCCTCTGTTTGATGGAACGTTTGCTAATCTTTAGAGCTGAAATAGGCGCAGATTTGGTCTCGTTGGAAACATCGTCTTTAAGTGGCATCAGGAAGAATGACATTTGACCCCGAAGGTCCAGGTTCGTGCTGCCTTCGCGTGCGCTGGGATAGATGAGCCTTTCCCGTTGTCAAGTGGAAATCACCGGAGCATTGTGTGTGTGTGAAAAAAACCGACACGAAAGCACGCAGTAAGTTCAGACCGCTGTCCGACGGCCACCTCGAGACGGCTAAGAGGCCGGAACACGTAATATCGTCGTGTTGAAGGGTCAAAGGTTAACTCATCTCGGGAACTCGGGGCATTAAAATCATTTCCCAGTTTCCCAGTGGAAAATTCGAGAGGAGGTGGTGTTCGTGTGCAATTTTCTTCTCTCTCTAACATGATGAAGATGACAGGCCGCGACCCGCATAGAATATGTTCAATTATGAGACGTTTATAAAACCTTTAGCAGTTTGGCTCTGTTGTGGTGAAGAAAATCACAGATCGCCGCAGATGTCACCACGTTTTAAGGATTGATCAGGCTAATGAGCAACGACGATCACTGCAGACAGATGTTTCTGTCCCGGGGCAGCAGCAGAGAACCACTCATTTAGATGATTGAACCGGTAACTCTCGGACCACATTTGAACCTCGACGCACATGGATTTGTTGAGTGCAGTTTGGGGTAAATCCGTGATTCCAAACCTACCGCCACCAGAGCGAGCGGCTCATGCATTTTAAAGGCCTGCTGTCACATCGTGTAAAAGCAGGGGCTCCCGGAGCCGAGGACACTGCTCTGGAGATCAATCTGGTATAAGACGGTGTCAATGTAACTACAGACACCACAGAGCCCATACACATGCATGAGGTCAGGTTGACATGTTTACAAGGCGGTTAATAACATGGTTAAAGGTAAACAGTGTAATGTTCCCAATGTGTTAGCCGATTGTCTGATAACAGGAGGCCTTGTTCTCAAACGTGTGCATGTGTGCAGGCGGGACAGGGTTCGACTGGGTCACTAAAGTGTGAGTGTGGACATCAGTTACACTGGGACGGTTACACACAAACAGACACTCACGTCTCTAATGTAGTGTAAGGCATGAGCGCACATATGAGGCTGTGTGTGTGTGTGTGCGTGTGTGTGTGTTAAAGAGGACCACACTGACCGCACTGACATGTTGTGTTTCAGGCCAAACACCCGCGCTCCGAGCTCAGCTACCTGGTGGACCGGCCCAGACGTGTCAACAGGTAACACACACTTTCATAAAAGAATAAGAGAAACGGGAACACAAGGCACTCTTCACTCAGCAATAATCTCTTTACATTTTTTTGGTAACACTCTATTTTATGTGCTGTAAAAGTGTGTAATAACATGTACATATGGGTTAGATACACAATGAAATAATGTGTATTTGTAGTTTGGTGGAACATAATGTAATAAGACTCTAGTCCTAACCCTGAAGGTCGTATTACATTATGCACCGCCAGAGTACTAATTCACATGATTCCATTGTGTGTGTACATAAGTTATTACACACTGTTACAAAGCTGATTACATTGGACTAAAATGGGTTAGGTACAATGTATCAAGGTAGTGCCAAATAAAGTGTTACTTTTTACATACACTCCCACTCAAACTTGGGGCCACTTATAATGTGCAGTAACACTTTATTTTACACTACCCTTGATACATTGTACCTAACTAAATTTAGTACAATGTAATGTGCTCTGTAACACTGTGTAATCAGAATCAGAATATGTTTTATTGCCATTGTTTCAGAACAGGGTTCACAAACTAGGGTATCGTATCCGTTTACATTATGTACCTAGTACTAGTACAAGTTATTCCGTTGTGTATCTAACCCATAGGTACAGGTTATTACAGATTGTTACAGAGCACATTACATTGTACTAAATTTAGTTAGGTACAATGTATCAAGGTTCTGTAAAATAAAGTGATACCCGATATGCGTATTTTTTTAAAGAAAAGCACTGATTTTTAAAAATGTGGATAACATTGAATTAATCATAAATACAGTCTAGTGGGGATGGGAATCCCTGTTTGAGCAAAGCATCGGAACCGTACGTCTACTTCCTTATCAATCCCTCTTATCGATGCTCCCGCTCTGAAAACACTCTTTTTTCCCCTTTTTGGACACCATAGCGCGCCGCGGAGCTAAACGCACGTGCGTAATGACCTAGATCTCCGAGTCTGATGACGCTGCTTCGAAGTAAGCAGGGAAACATGGAGATAAAGGCCAAATCTCAATTAGCCCTCCGCTAAGCCCTTCTCCTCCGTTTTGTGGTTCACGAGAGACAACGGGGTGTCGTCAATTAAAACAGTCCTTTGTTATAAACGTCAGTTCTACGTTTTCACTTTGCTGCTGCGAACACTCCGTTTATTTGCGCTGTATTGCAGTTTCTCTCCAAACTTTCTATACGTCGCTATTGACATGACACACGGGGTTCAGTGCCTCGCTGCTGCCCCCGCTGTCTCCCCGTGCCGCTGTGTTCTGAGCCCAGGTCCGAGACTGACTGTCCCCGGTCTGAGTGCACTGTGAGCGGGTCTCCCTCTGCCCGTCCCCGCCCTGAGTGCACTGTGAGCGGGTCTACCTCTGCCCGTCCCCGCCCTGAGTGCACTGTGAGCGGGTTGATAAAGAATCAAATCGATAAGTAAAGTTATTGATGGCATTGATATCAGTAAAATCAATTCCCATCCCTACAGTCTTGACATTGTTAATGTTGTGAATGCCTATTCTATGAATGGAACACCTACATCGGTGTGCAGGGGCGCGTCGCTCCAGTGCTCGAATGGTACTTTGTTTTAGCTAATCGTGTTAGAGGGTCATTGATGATTAGAAAACCCTCGTGCAATTATGCTAGCACTGCTGAAAACTGTTGTGTTGATTAGAGAAACTATAGAACTGGCCTGGGTGACAGACAAAACTGAGGAAGAAAATACAGGGAATTTCTGAAAACAAGACATTTGTACATTACTATTTAAGGGCTGGTTTAATTGAAAACCTATTGAACGTTCAGTCTGTCGTCTTTTATCTTTATGTTTATGAATCAAATAATAATAAGCAAAATTAGTATAATTTTCAAAAGGAAGCAAATGAATGTGACGTTCTAAAATAAGATCTTCCTCTGATCTGTGTATCGTTACAAAAAATTCCTGGATTTAACGCTGGGCTGTTTGTTCAGCTGTTAGCAGGGAGTGGCACCATTCGGCACAAACACACTGAGACGAGGTTCACCGCCTCTTTTACCGCCTCTGTGCATGAGAGGGTTTGATTATAGCGCCGATTCAATGCCTCGCCACAGATTTACGTTTGAAACTGCGGAAGGAACACGCGCCAGGGTTTTGGTCAGGTCTCTGTCGTGTGGAGCACCAGTATATTCTCTTTCTCACGGGACAGTGTTTAACTCACAGTGCGATCAATAAGGCGACGAGGGAGGAAGAGATGGTGAGAATGAAAAAAGGGAAAGGAGCAGAGCGGGGCCCCCTGGGGGGCCTCAGAGGCACTACAGGGGGGCCTCAAAGCTTCTCTAAAAAATAAATGCTCTGAAAAAACAAAATTGGATTTGAGGTTGAAAACTATATTTATTTGCTTAAATGTTCTACTTAAAACCAGTATTTAGTTTATACAGTCATTGCTAAATAAGGCTTTTTATGCAATTTTACCTGTAAAATTTGAAAAAAATGCCTTTAGATAGGATATTATTATTGGGGGGAACTCGTGACAATTTCATGGAGGCCGCGATGTCCTGGACTTTGGGGACGGCTGCTCTTCAAGATAAGATCCACATTGCTGTTTGGAAGAAATGCAAATTTACAATATCAAAATGTTGCAAAAAGTATTGATAAAAATATATAGAAATACAATTTAGTAATGTACTACACATTATTAAATTGTATTTCTATATATTTTAATATTATATATATATATACATTTATAAACTGTTTTTTCTCTCCACTTTTGTAATTTCCAGCACATTCTTGCATATTTCTGATGGTTTATTCACTTTAGTCAGTAGTTCCCAGCCCTGTAATTGATTAACTTTATGTTGATGTTTTAATGATTGATTTGATCAGTTTTCTTGTAATTTTATGCAACTGTGAAGCACTTTGAATTGCCTTGTGTATGAATTGTGCTCTACAAATAAACTTGCCTTGCCTTGCCTTGCCCTGGGAAGGAGCAGTTTTAGGGCTTTTGCATGTGACCCGTTGAGCTGGAGGCTGGGATGTTAAAATGTTAAATGTTAAAAAGTTCAAAGTGTACATAACCCAGTAGTGTAGACCTGAACACACCACGCTCTGTGTTTCAGCTCAGCGTTCCAAGAGGCCGACCTGGTCAGCTCCAAAGACAGCGGCCATGGAGACAGTGAGCAGGGCGACAGTGACCACGACGCCACGCACCGGGGACACTCCACTGGTGAGTACTACTACTACTACTGCTACTGCTACTTCTTTTACTACTGCTACTACTGTTACTACTGTTACTATCTAGTAGCTACTATCGTGATTCGACATGCTCCCGTCAGACTAAGGAGTAAGTCAGTCCCCGGTTTGTCTTCCGTGTGTGTGTGTGTGTGTGTGTGTGTGTGTGTGTGCGTGTGGGGGGGGGGGGGGGGGAGGAGGGGCTAGGCTTCGCTGGCCCATGACACTGTGGTAAATATGAGCGCTCTTAATGATGTGCCGCTCAGAGCTGTGAGGAACGTGCGGCGCGTTTAAAGAGGCGCGGCGTTGGCACGGCGACTCGGCACCGGCCCAAGCGCGGCGTGAGCGCTCGTGGCGCACAGAGGAGCGCTTCATTTGTCCTCGCAGTTAATGCCCCCGGGCACGTCCCCCAGACTTTAGCACCTTACCCGACAGACAGTGGTGCATTCGGACAACGCCGTTTCATTTAGTTTTCATTTAGAGTCCGGACGCCCCCCCCCCCCCCCCCCCGACACCCCCCATCTTTAAATAGTGCTGTCGTTTTTAGACTCGTGGCACAGTTCAAGTCCATATATTGTGGATAAATGTTAGTCTCACAATAAATAAGAAAAGCGACTGGATTATATGGCACAACTACACGGGAAATGTGACAAATTGTGTACTTTGTAATGAAGTAATAACAGTAATACATTTTATTTATCGCCTTCTTTCTAACACCCAAGGTCACCTTAAGATAAGTCAAAACCCAGAGGGAGTAGGCAGCTCTAAACAGGTGCGTTTGAAGGCGGAATTAAAAAAAAATCTATAGAGTCCAACGAGCGGATGTGCAGTGAGCCCGGTGCTGAAGGCCTGATCTCCCACAGGGGTCAGTTTAAAGGCCATTATTGTTAACCAAATAAAAGTGTTCTCTTGTATGCTGGTCATGTTATACGTCCATATGGTAAATACGACTCAACTTTCAGCGGAGAAATACTATTATTTTGTGGTGTAGCTGACCGTATGTTCCAGCCTTTGTGGTTCCCTCTGTTCTTAAAGGCCCTAGACTGGATTATTTTATTACAAACAATGAGAGAAATGCGGAAGCCACGAACATGTACATGCTGGGTCCAAACTTGTAGGGTCCCGGTTCTTCACAGGGGAAAAGTTTATTGGCACGTTTGGCAACTTGCAGGGTCACCTTTCAGGGCCGCCGTCCCAGAAATGCAGAGAAATGAGCCTTTGAGTGTCGGCTCCACCGGGCCTCAAGACACTGCAGCCCCCACAAACCGCTATAAGGGTATCGAAACGTCTGACCATGCATTTCTGTCGGGACGTGACTTGGGAGATGGTGAGATAAATCCCCGCGTCCGCGCCATGCTGGACGCCGCTGAGCCTGCCCATGCCCCTCAGTAGGGTTCAAATAAACGCATCTCGGCCAGTGCAAGTCTGATTTATCTGATTCATGTCAAATAAAAGCTGGTTAGGACTTTGAGACGGAGCACTCCGTTATGAGCCTCCCCCGTGCGCCTTTCGCGTCATAACCTTAACCTTTGTTATTTGGAGTAATCCGTTTGGACGCGCCTCCCGTTCATAATGAGCGGAGTGACCGGGAGTGAGTGGGAACATTGGTTGAGGACAGACGTTTGCCGTTAGCAGACACGCGGCTGGGTGAATGTGAATATAAGAATTGATCATTTCTGGGCCAAAAAGTGAGGACATGTCCGGGACACTGAGGACGTCCTCTTCATCCCAGGATTGCAGCTCTTTGCCTAAGAGTGGTGTGGAAAATCACACCACTTAAAGCAGATTTAAGATGCGTAAAATGTGAATCGATGTAAAAAATAAAAGAATCGATTTTAAAGCCACCCTCAGCTACTCCATTTTGCGCGACTGAAATAGACCGGAACATAGCTCGTTGTTTCTAACGACTGGAATAACTTTATTCTCACATTGTATCGTTAGAAACAGCGAGCTAACTTTTTCTTCCCCCCCCGCCTCCCCCCCCCAACACACGCCACGCCATGTAAACACATACACGTGTAGGCGTCAAAGCAGCAGACGCAGCTAAAGTTAGCGGCTACGAGATTAGCGTTAGCGGCTAACGCAGAGTTTAGCATTTTGACAGAAGTTTACCAAAGATCGTAAACTGACAAACATCTGACCAACCTGCTCTGATTCTGCTGAAATCCTCATCAAATGTCCGTTTGTCAAATAATCCAACACCTACAGGAGCTGTCATGTCTGTTTCCTCCTTATGTTCACAAAGGCTGCACCGGAGGCAGTGGGGCTTCAAGGGTGGAAAAAACTGCACTGTAAAATTAGTTCTAAATGGTAGTATTATGTTCAAACTCCACCATAACAAAAATGTTTGCTTTGCTACACATTTTATTTATGCTGAAAACATGTACATTTCAAGCACTCATGTCAAAATAATTATAGTTCATTTTCATGTCTTGTATTGTTTGTAATGTAAAGTTCTCTCACTGCGACAGTTGCAGTTTGTTACAAGGACAAAAATGCACATGTTAAAACAAAAGAAACATTGGTATGAATGAGTCATATTCTTTGCTTAAAAAAGAAATCGGGAACTTAAAATTGGAAATCGAATCGAATCGGGGCTTGAGTGAATCGTTGCGGGACATTTTGAGTGCGTTACTTTTTTTCAAATTCGGGACACAGGTAAATCCGACGCTGCAGTTGTATGTGACGCGGGGGAACAGGGCGGGGGTTCTGACTCGTCCAACAGTCTTCTGACAGACGATTGAATGAAACGATCCTTTGTAGCTGCAGCCCAGTGGTTTTAGTTAACATAATGCCGAGGAATTTTTTACACAATCGGCAAAATCTATAAAACATTTAGTCAACCCGAAAAGTGTTTGAAGAAGCGTTATTCAAATTGCATGGCTTCAGGGGCTTTCCCTATTTTCGCAGACTTGTTCCTGGGATGGCGAGTTTCCGTGGGCTTGAGGCTCTTCGACTGAACGTAAAGAAGTAAAAAAAAATTCAATTCAGTTAAGACCTAGCTCTTTGTACAGCAGTTCCTTTTGTTCATTTTATATGGGTCGGAGTTTCTGGCCGTTATCTCCAGAGATGGTGCATGACCGCAACACTTCGGACCCAATCCATTTCTGGCCAAGTGCTGCAGTTCCAATCCGGATGGGAACGTTTCTGCTGACGGGACACTGCGGCCTGTCTTTTACAAACGTTACCAGCCTCCTCACGTTTTACTAGCCACAGGTTAAATCGCAGGCTCAGGGGACGATCACTCGCTGTGTGCTGTGGTGGTGTTCAGTGTAGTGTCCTGGTTCTGGTGAGTTATTTGTCCCCTCAGAAGGGATTACGCCGCACTCTCGGAACAATATCAAACAGTGATTTTCTCCTGACCAGCCTTGCGATTAGATTTGCTTTTTTTTTAAACAGAGCACAATTCATACACAAGGCAATTCAAAGTGCTTTCACAGTTGCATAAAATTACAAGAAAACAGATCAAATCAATCAATAAAACATCAACATAAAAATTCATCAATTACAGTAAAAGGCAAGAGTGCAAATAAAATACTTTCAGTTTTCATCTGCTCGGGTAAAAAGAGCTGTTTTCAGCCTGGATTTGAACATTGTCAGAGTTGAGGCCTGTCTCACATCCTCATGAAGACTGTTCCAGATTTTAGCTGCATGAAACTGAAACGCAGCTTCACCGTGTTTAGTCCTGACTCTGGGAACCACCAGGAGACCCCTCCCTGAAGTTCTCAGGGCCCGAGATGGTTCATACGGCTCTAACATGTCAGAGATGGACTTTGGTGCTAAACCATGAAACGACTTGTACACAAGCAGAGCTGTTTTAAATTCTATTCTCTGAGTGACAGGAAGCCAGTGCAGGGACCGGAGCACTGGACTAATATGGTCTATATGGTTATGGTTTAATATGGTCTCCTGGTTCTTGTCAGGACTCGAGAAGCAGCGTTCTGGATGTACTGCAGCTGTCTAAGAAGCTTTAAGAATTTAGAGAACACTAGCATTTGAACTGCTTACATTTCACACGTTTTGAAAAGATTTGTATTTATTTCACAGAGGATGTTGTTCTAAATAGAAACATGTAATATCTAAAAGACATTCTTTGTGACTGTTCAAATAGCGATCCTGAGGCTGGTAGTCGTTCAGGGCTGGTGTGACGTTGGGGCCGGTTGTCACTCCGCGGTGTCACCGAGTCTGGAATCAGCCCGTCTGAGATGGTGCGGCGCTGATCCTTTGTTTGCTCTGGATAATAGTGGATTAGCCCTGTCCCGTGAGCAGACTTTACAGCCGCTCTTCTAAATGAGTTTGTCCGCTGCAGCGAGCCATGCCACACTTTAATGAACGCTCCCGCCGCAGTGGCATCACCGCCTTTTGGGAAGTTCTAGCATTAGCCGCTGTTAGAATACCTTGATAGTTGTCATTTAGCTGCTTCTTTCCTCCAGGCTGGCACTTTTGAATAATTTCATAAACCCCATCAATAGGTGGTATTGCCCACGTGTTGTTCACATCGTGGCCTGCTAACTTTACTGACTGCATCCTGTTTCCTCAGTGGGACCGCCCACTACAGAGCACTACTGTAATGGAAACTTTACAAAACCCATTATACAACTATTTCCTACAGCTAAAGGATACAATATTGTTTATGAAATGGTTTTCATAATTGTCCTGACGTATTGGAGTAAATAAGCAATGGGGAATATAGAGCTCAACAGTAGAGGTGTCAGAATTAGAAATCCCATGGATCTTTTGAAGAATTAAATACAGTAGGCTATCTTAAGGGTTTAAAGGGACGATAGCAGCTAATCAGCTACGTGGCAACTTGTTGACTTAAAACACACAATGTTAAACGAAAGATTAATCAAAGAAATGATAAACCAAACAGTTATAAAAAAGATTTGACCATATTTTCAAGTATTTGGCGTGTTCTTCTGGTTAAATATTAGTCCTGTGGTTGGTCGTTAGGACATGCTGATTAGCCTCCTCCGAGCATTTAAACTTTTAATATTGGAATTTTCTGAAAGTATATGGAGATTTAGACTCTATAGTCCTACATTTGTTCCCCACCCTCTCATCTGGACGGGGTTCAGTTTAGGAGCAGAGTTACTGCTGTAACTGCGCACTGAGGGGGAGGGGGGCTGATAAAGTCCTCCTCCGCACGTTATCGCCGCGGTAACAGCTCGCTGATCTCTAATTCATTTCTCAGACCTCTGCATACCAATTACCAAATGAAGGTTATTATGGGCTCTTTAGGTCGGCCTGTGCAGCCCGCTGCTGAATACTGATGCGGGCCCCCGCCCCCAGACACAGCCTCTCTTTGCGGGGACTCACACCTCGGGGGCCCACACCTCAGGGGCCTGATCTCAATGATGAATTCATAATGTTAGTCTGGGAGCCAGGCCCACTCCTCACCATTATTTTTGCTCCCTTTATGTAACTATTATGTTTCATTAGAGTAAACCTCGGGCCATTACAGGGTGGGACATTTTGTTTCAACTCGGGCCCCGTTCAGTCCCAGGAAACAAAAGCCTAGAACCACTTTTGTGCGACCGCTGGGTGCTCTCTGAGCAGCAGGTACTCTCTGACTGCTGGGTGTTCTCTCCTCTCTGAGCAGCAGGTACTCTCTGACCGCTTGGTGTTCTCTTCTTGCTAAGCAGCAGGTACTCTCTGACCGCTACTCTAAACGGTGATGTATTTGCGCTTGGAGCTTAATATCGAGTGTGGATCCTGTTGTGAAGAGCCTGGCACTTGTCCAAGCTGTTAGTGACGGCTCTAACAAGGCAAAGTCCCGGTGTGCTGACCGCGCAGCACGCTCTAATCTCCGTCTGAGAGAGGCTCAGGCACCGGCCACACTGCGGACACTTCTTGTGCAAAAAGAGCGCATACGCACACACACTACTGACAAACAGGTAAACAGAGCTCATACACACTACTGACAAACATGTAAACAGAGCTCATACACACTACTGACAAACATGTAAACAGAGCACATACACACTACTGACTAACAGGTAAACAGAGCTCATACACACTACTGACTAACAGGTAAACAGAGCTCATACACACTACTGACAAACAGGTAAACAGAGCACATACACACTACTGACAAACATGTAAACAGAGCTCATACACACTACTGACAAACAGGTAAACAGAGCACATACACACTACTGACAAACAGGTAAACAGAGCTCATACACACTACTGACAAACAGGTAAACAGAGCACATACACACTACTGACAAACAGGTAAACAGAGCTCATACACACTACTGACAAACATGTAAACAGAGCTCATACACACTACTGACAAACAGGTAAACAGAGCACATACACACTACTGACAAACAGGTAAACAGAGCTCATACACACTACTGACAAACAGGTAAACAGAGCGCATACACACTACTGACAAACAGGTAAACAGAGCACATACACACTACTGACAAACAGGTAAACAGAGCTCATACACACTACTGACAAACAGGTAAACAGAGCACATACACACTACTGACAAACAGGTAAACAGAGCTCATACACACTACTGACAAACATGTAAACAGAGCTCATACACACTACTGACAAACATGTAAACAGAGCACATACACACTACTGACAAACAGGTAAACAGAGCACATACACACTACTGACAAACAGGTAAACAGAGCTCATACACACTACTGACAAACAGGTAAACAGAGCACATACACACTACTGACAAACAGGTAAACAGAGCACATACACACTACTGACAAACAGGTAAACAGAGCACATACACACTACTGACAAACAGGTAAACAGAGCACATACACACTACTGACAAACAGGTAAACAGAGCACATACGCACTACTGACAAACAGGTAAACAGAGCACATACGCACTACTGACAAACAGGTAAACAGAGCACATACGCACTACTGACAAACAGGTAAACAGAGCTCATACGCACTACTGACAAACAGGTAAACAGAGCTCATACACACTACTGACAAACAGGTAAACAGAGCTCATACACACTACTGACAAACAGGTAAACAGAGCTCATACACACTACTGACACACAGGTAAACAGAGCTCATACACACTACTGACAAACAGGTAAACAGAGCTCATACACACTACTGACAAACATGTACACAGAGCTCATACACACTACTGACAAACAGGTAAACAGAGCACATACACACTACTGACAAACAGGTAAACAGAGCCTATACACACTACTGACAAACAGGTAAACAGAGCTCATACACACTACTGACAAACAGGTAAACAGAGCTCATACACACTACTGACAAACAGGTAAACAGAGCACATACACACTACTGACAAACAGGTAAACAGAGCACATACACACTACTGACAAACAGGTAAACAGAGCTCATACACACTACTGACAAACAGGTAAACAGAGCTCATACACACTACTGACAAACAGGTAAACAGAGCACATACGCACTACTGACAAACAGGTAAACAGAGCTCATACACACTACTGACAAACAGGTAAACAGAGCTCATACACACTACTGACAAACAGGTAAACAGAGCACATACGCACTACTGACAAACAGGTAAACAGAGCACATACACACTACTGACAAACATGTAAACAGAGCTCATACACACTACTGACAAACAGGTAAACAGAGCTCATACACACTACTGACAAACAGGTAAACAGAGCTCATACACACTACTGACAAACAGGTAAACAGAGCTCATACGCACTACTGACAAACAGGTAAACAGAGCCTATACACACTACTGACAAACAGGTAAACAGAGCACATACACACTACTGACAAACAGGTAAACAGAGCACATACGCACTACTGACAAACAGGTAAACAGAGCTCATACACACTACTGACAAACAGGTAAACAGAGCACATACACACTACTGACAAACAGGTAAACAGAGCCTATGCACACTACTGACAAACAGGTAAACAGAGCTCATACACACTACTGACAAACAGGTAAACAGAGCACATACGCACTACTGACAAACAGGTAAACAGAGCTCATACACACTACTGACAAACAGGTAAACAGAGCACATACGCACTACTGACAAACAGGTAAACAGAGCACATACGCACTACTGACAAACAGGTAAACAGAGCTCATACACACTACTGACAAACAGGTAAACAGAGCTCATACACACTACTGACAAACAGGTAAACAGAGCACATACGCACTACTGACAAACAGGTAAACAGAGCACATACACACTACTGACAAACAGGTAAACAGAGCACATACACACTACTGACAAACAGGTAAACAGAGCACATACACACTACTGACAAACAGGTAAACAGAGCTCATACACACTACTGACAAACAGGTAAACAGAGCTCATACGCACTACTGACAAACAGGTAAACAGAGCACATACACACTACTGACAAACAGGTAAACAGAGCACATACACACTACTGACAAACAGGTAAACAGAGCCTATACACACTACTGACAAACAGGTAAACAGAGCTCATACACACTACTGACAAACAGGTAAACAGAGCACATACGCACTACTGACAAACAGGTAAACAGAGCTCATACACACTACTGACAAACAGGTAAACAGAGCTCATACACACTACTGACAAACAGGTAAACAGAGCTCATACACACTACTGACAAACAGGTAAACAGAGCACATACACACTACTGACAAACAGGTAAACAGAGCACATACGCACTACTGACAAACAGGTAAACAGAGCACATACACACTACTGACAAACAGGTAAACAGAGCACATACACACTACTGACAAACAGGTAAACAGAGCACATACACACTACTGACAAACAGGTAAACAGAGCTCATACACACTACTGACAAACAGGTAAACAGAGCTCATACGCACTACTGACAAACAGGTAAACAGAGCACATACACACTACTGACAAACAGGTAAACAGAGCACATACACACTACTGACAAACAGGTAAACAGAGCCTATACACACTACTGACAAACAGGTAAACAGAGCTCATACACACTACTGACAAACAGGTAAACAGAGCACATACGCACTACTGACAAACAGGTAAACAGAGCTCATACACACTACTGACAAACAGGTAAACAGAGCTCATACACACTACTGACAAACAGGTAAACAGAGCTCATACACACTACTGACAAACAGGTAAACAGAGCACATACACACTACTGACAAACAGGTAAACAGAGCACATACGCACTACTGACAAACAGGTAAACAGAGCACATACACACTACTGACAAACAGGTAAACAGAGCACATACACACTACTGACAAACAGGTAAACAGAGCACATACACACTACTGACAAACAGGTAAACAGAGCTCATACGCACTACTGACAAACAGGTAAACAGAGCACATACACACTACTGACAAACAGGTAAACAGAGCTCATACGCACTACTGACAAACAGGTAAACAGAGCACATACGCACTACTGACAAACAGGTAAACAGAGCTCATACGCACTACTGACAAACAGGTAAACAGAGCACATACACACTACTGACAAACAGGTAAACAGAGCTCATACACACTACTGACAAACATGTAAACAGAGCTCATACACACTACTGACAAACATGTAAACAGAGCTACTACACACTACTGACAAACAAGGCTCTTCTGCCTCTGACAACTCACAGCATTGTGAGAGCAAAGAGGCCCGACCGGTTTTGCTCCATACCTGCACAAAGCATGCTGGGTAAACCAATACTTTCGAGAGCGCACTCTGTGATTGGTCGCTGCAGTGCTGTGCGTGTGGGTGCGTGGAGCACCTGCAGGCGGCTCTTTGAAGCTCTGAGCATTGATGCAGGGTCACTCATTCAGAGGTGGCTGCCCATGAAAAGGCTTCTGTGTAACGGCTCACAATACAGGCTGTTAACCAAGTGCTGGTAAAGATCACGCCACAAACCTGTTTATGCAGGTCTGAAACTCTTTTATCTGCATTGTAGAACTAAATAGCATGGATCATAGGGACATAGGGACTCCCCACCAATACTTCAGTTCGATCAAATGATAAATACATCTCATGTAAAGATCTTGAAGCCAAGACACTACGAGTGAATGGGAGGGGGGGGATAGAGAATCAATTTGAAACATGAACGTGCAAAAAAAAAAAGGTTTTATTTAGTACTTTCCTTAGGATATAAGGGATTTTATGTTACACACTTATTTGAACTGGGACACACTGAGCAAGACGACGTCAGGAAAGAGGCTTGTTCCTAGGTTAAAGCATGAATGTTAATTTAGGGCAGGTCCATGATTAAAAAAAAAAATTCCCAAATCAATGTCAGCTCCGGGTGCTACATGTTGAGGGACAAAAGTTTAAAATAAGAAAGAGCCTGGTTTGAAATTGTAACGACTGATTAAAGAAACTGCGAAACTGCCATTTCCCAAGTTTGTACCCAACCTACACCCTCACTAATCCCAAATGTGAATTTGAATAGTGTGTTCCACTGGTGTGGTCCCTCCGCACCAGCCCTGTCGAGGCGGTGTATTTGCCTGCGTCGCACCCTGCGTCCGGAGGCCTCCGCCGGGCCTTGGCCTGCTGCGGGGAGGCTTCCGCCGGAGCATTTGAGTATGGAAATGTGTGGATGCAAATGCAGTCACGGCGAGGCCGCGTGGTGGAGGGGGTGGTGCGGTCACTACAGCCGAGCCACAGCCTGTCCACAGCAGTGACCTGTTAGGAGGGGGAAAGGGCAACATATTTTTGAGACACAGTGCTTTTCTGCTATTCAGAAAACTCCAGACATTTGGTTATTGAAATATTTTTAAATCTACTTCAAAAAGAATCATCACAGACTTATGTTGTTGCTCAGTTTCTCAGTGCTATTAGTGTGTGAAATCTTCCGCACTGTGAGCTCGGCTGCAGAGAAACTCAGCAGTCAAATGACGACGTCCGAACTGAATATTCTTGGTGTAGTTAAGATACTGTGCCCCGTGGTTTAACTGAGCGTGCCGTGTCTCCACAGGGGCGGACCTGTTCTCCAACTGCACGGAGGAGTGTAAGGCGCTGGGCCACTCGGACCGCTGCTGGATGCCCTCCTTCGTGGCAGCGGAGCGGCAGGGCTCCGACTACCGCAGTAACCTCCACGTGCCCGGCATGGACGCCGTGCCCGACACTGAGGTACTAGCCGGCTCCGAGCTCGCCGACGATCACTCATTCTCCACCTTTGGCAAAGAGACGCCCCTCAGTCACCTCCATCACCACCTCCCCAGCCCGCAGCATGGCGCCCCCCAGTGGAGCGAGCTGGAGGCCTACAGCCCCAGCTCCAGAGCGCCCTATGCCCCCGCATATTTAAGTGAGTATCCAGGGCCCCTCTGCGCCCCCTTTGTGCCCACCTGACCACCGTCAGGCTTTATCATGGATGATGGGAATGAATGAGTGAAAAGTCCGTTTGGATCTGGCCTCTCTGTGCGCTCACACACACACGACACACACCGACTGAAGAACGGAGAAACAACGCCGACGTGTTTCTGCTCGGAACGTGGGAGCGCTGGGCAGAAAGAAAGTACCACACAGCGGAGCAGCTGACAAGAATGAGCCTTTTTTCATGATTAAAAAGGGATGCAGGTCTGGCAAAAGTCACACACACACACAAAAGTCACACACACACACAAAAAAAAGAAAATCACCGACAGCCTTTTACCTGTTCAGTGTAGCCTCCCCTGAGCCTCTGGCACAGGCTGCTGCCAAGTCAAATGAGCGTTTCATTTGGAAGGGAAACTACGTCTCCTGCTCCTCCAAAATTAACATTTCAATCCTGTTGATTGAATAACCATTTTACAATACAGCCTTTGGTAACGCTTTACATGACAACCCGGTAACTACTAGGTAATTACCTAGTAATAACGGTAGTAATTACAGTGGTAATAACTATAACAAATATCAATAAAAGTGGTACTTCTTGTGTAATTAAAGTAGTAGTTAATAGTAACTCTGCTCAATAAGTGCTAGGTAATTGCCTAGTAATTACTAGTAATAAATATCAATAAAAGTGGTACTTCTTGTGTAATTAAAGTAGTACTTAACAGTAACTCTGCTCAATAAGTGCTAGGTAATTACAGTAGTAATAACTAGTAACAAATATCAATAAAAGTGGTAGTTCGTGTGTAATTAAAGTAGTACTTAATCGTAACTCTGCTCAATAACTGCTAGGTAATTGCCTAGTAATTACTAGTAATAAATATCAATAAAAGTGGTGGTTCTTGTGTAATTAAACTAGTTATTAATAGTAACTCAGCCCAATAACACTGACAATGTAAGACTTACTGATGAGCATGTGTAGCTCACCTTGGAGACCAAAAATATACCACATTAATAACCCAATAGTTATTAGTACTGTTATTATTAAGCAATTACTTAGCAGTTATTGGGCAGAGTTACTATTAAGTACTACTTTAATTACCCAAGAACTACCACTTTTATTGATATTTGTTACTAGTTTTTACCACTGTAACTAATAGGTAATTACCTAGTAGTCATGTAAAGTGTTACCCAGCCGGGAATATGCTTTGGATTTGGTGTTCTATTAGCCCTGCATGCACATATCTATTATATTGTTGCGTTATTTTCTGGCCTATTATAATATGAATTTTAAGTCACCTTTTGCTGAGATACCGGCTTTGGCAAAATAATGGATATACCCAAAATAATACCCTCTTCCCCTGCTAAACCAGGACTAACCCAGGGCTAAACCATGTCTGAGCGAGGCCTAGCCATTAAGAGACTAGACGTAAAAATCAGTCTCTTCTTTTCGAGAACAATTGACCCTTTGAATCCAAACACCACCTGGTCTGTGCCATCCTCTCATGCCTGTGGTCACCTGCATGCTTCCATTCCCCCCCCCCACACCACACACACACACACACACACTGTACGTGCACAGTCACGAGCCCAGACCTACCGCCCGGGGACTTCTGCGAGTGAAACAGCACAAAGCCATAATGAAGTGGGCTGCAGCCGCGGCGCCGCTCTGTGTGGAATTAAAATGGCTGCTATCGTCATGCGCCTGGAACTCAAAAATAACCAAAAAATGGTCGGCTTTTAATCAGAGAAGAAGAGGGCCGTGGGTCTGGAGCCGTGGATCAGAAAACGCTCGGGAGATAAGTGCGCGCCGGGAGAATGGGCAGTTTCCCTAAACGCGTGGTTTAGGGACTCTGCGGATAATAACATCCCGGCGCTCTGGGTCTCGCGGCGGTTTCTCATCGGTGACCGTCTTTTCTTTGCCCTTCTGCGTGGGAGGTTTTTCTAATGTCTCAGGTACATGCGCTCCAGGATGACTCGTTTACTGCACGGCTCCCGTTCGAACTGGGTTTATATCCATTACGTAGCTTCATCCCATTTCCCCACATTGGAGACGTACAACTTCGAGATCCCGCACTCGCATCTCGCCGACGCTGATTCCCAGGATATACGCGGCGCCATGTTGGATCTCCGAAGGCTTGCACTTAACGCTGTCATAACACCGGCACAACGGCATTAACAGGATTCGACCAAAGCCATTCGAGCTTAAGCCCAGTGTTTGGCCTGGATTACCGAAGCCGTGTGCTGTATTAGCCCGGCAGACGTGGAAACGGGCTAAATGAATCCTGAGAGTGGAGTAGATTAAGGCGACCTTTGGGCCTTTATTTGGGAAAAAATTAATAATTTGCGAAAGCGTCTCCCGTGATCCCGACCGTAAAAGCACCTGAGTCGGAGTTGACTGAACGGTGAATTGGTTTGATTGTGCTTTGGTCACTTAAGCACCTGATTGGATCAAGTGCGTCTCGTTTTAAACCCAGTCCCGGCACAACAGAGGATTAAAGAGGGGAAATAGTGTGTTTAGTTTGTAAGAAGGGCGCCTGTGTGTGTAAGGCACTAGCAGCCCCTCGTGGATTTCCCCCCAGTTTCTTGATTAGCGTGCTTGTTGTTGTTGTTGTTGTCGGTTTAGTTGGCAGGGACAGTGCATGTAAATGAACAAGCCGGATCGTAGCCCGTTAGAAAATGCACATTTTGGCATTGTTCAATGATTTGGTGACGAACGAGCTCTTCCCGAAACAGTTGGACACGGAGAGCTTTCCAGGCTAATGTTGCACTCGTGTCGTGAGCGGAATCATTTTTCCAGGCGATTCTGCCCACGCTAAGAGGTTAGCTACACTCAGGTGCTAAACAGCGAGTGCAAGCCAAAAAAAACACACAAAAAAGTTATTTAGTGAGCGTTTTGCACCTACGCTGCTGTTCAAAGGTTTGGTTCAGACAATGTGCATGTTTTCTCGTACGCAGTCGTCGCCAGAACTAGAATAAACCGTGGAGTTTCAGAAGAAAGTTCCCTTTTTCTTTCCATTTCGAGAGTATAATCAAGCTCACACAGATGCTTTAGTTTTATAGTCAGCTATGATAACGTAAGGGTTTTCTAATCATCAATCCGCCTTCAGATCACATTTAGCGAACACAACTCTGGAGTGATGCGCCTCTTTACAGCGATGGAAGCCATTAGAAAGCACCCGTTTCCAGCTAGTTACCGCATTGACAGTGTTGGGAGTCGGGACTGGGATGGCATGCGGAGACCCAAAAAGGATTACATTTGTCTTATACAAAGCACAATATTGTATTTTAGCTGATTGTTGAATAAGCATTAGAAAAACCGAAAATCATGATGAAAACAAGCTGAAAACACTCATTCTAACACACTGAAGACGGTTCTGTGACCACCAGTTGAGAAACACTGGTCTAGACTGTGTTTCAGATTCATTTACTGTTATGCTCATTGAAATATGTTATTTGCTTAAAAAGACAAAAATAAGGACAAAAAACCCCCAACATTTTAAAAAATGTTCCCGTTGCTTGAGCACATTTTGCAAAACTTCGCTCATTGTGCCAAAAATCAACACTTACTTATTTGTGATATAAAATCCCTTAATGGTGGAGGGGCAAGACCTTTTAAAACTCTAAAAACTAAACAGGCATCCAGGAACTTCTGATAGCCGTCACAATCTAAAATATTATACTTACGTACAATGTGGCAGTAATGATAATGTAAAGGCTTTCTATCCAGAGTTTTCAATGTTTTCTTAAAAAGAGACTTGATGGGGCTCATGTTGGTCTCTGATGTATGGGACCATGTGGTATAACAGTACGTTGTATGGCTGAAGATCATTGCGTGCATATAAGCCTCTGTGGTCAGACATGGTCTTATATGCTTAAAGTTTGACAAATTGAATTTAATGATGTGATATGCTGCTTAAAATCTAGATTTGAATCAAAGAGCACTCCTAAATACTTGAATTGTTTAACTTCATTTAATCTCTCGCCATTAACTATCACAGATGGTTGTTCGTTCCCGACTGGCTGACGAGAAAAGAACATGCAGAAAGTTTTTTTTGTATTCAAATGAAGGCAAGAATTTAAACTGGATAATTTGGCTCTCAGAACGTCGTGATTTAAGGTGTCGAAGGCTCGTTTTAGATCGATGAATGCAGCACCCACATTTTTCTATTATTTTGGACATGATTGGTTGGACACTAATTGGACGGTAATTCTCAGGTTTAGTTTTGTCTCCTGCCTTAAACACCGGAGAAACCCTCGCCATTTTCCAATTTGACGGCACCGTTGCCTGTTTAATGGATACATTAATCAAATGTGCAATTGGACTTGCAAGTGCCTCTTTGGCTTTTGAGCTTTTTAGAGAAGAGATTATTTTTATAGCATCAGGGATTGTTATTTCTTGTATACTAAATAATGTTTTGCTGAAATCAAGCTTTTCACATGACCTGTCAGTACATTTTAGATGCCCTGTCAGTTCCTCTATTGAACCTATAAAAAAATTATTAAAGCACTCTACGATTGATTTTGTATTGACGGTTAATGTCCCATTGACCTGAAGCTGTAGGTTTTTAGGGTGATCCTCTTTGTTTTGTCCCAAAGGTTTATTCACATTTTTCCAAATCACTTTACCGTGTCCATTTGCACCTTGTATTATCTCTAAAAAGAAATTGTCTTTGGCTTTACGCACCTGATTAACCACTTTATTTCTGAGAGATGTAAAAATCTGACGATCAGTTGTGTTTCCTGCTTTTAGAGATTTTCTGAGAGCGCCGTCTCTCTGTTTCATTAACTTTTTAATGTCATTAGAAAGCCAAGGAGGTTCCCTTTGTGTTTTTTAAATTGGCCCTTTTTGGTAAAAGGACCTTCTTTAAAAAAAGCTCTTCTCAATGTCACTCTTTTCAAAAAGCACAGACCAATTTATTTTCCCAAGTTCATTATTCACATCATTATGTGCCCCCTTTGGTATAAAATGATAAATCCTCTCTTTGTTCGATGTGGATGGAGGATGTTTCTTAAATTTTCTTGAACACAGAATAAAATTGTGATCAGAAAGACCGGACAGGAAGTTAAAAGTCTTCAAGATTTTTTTGGGCTTATTGGTAAAAATTAGGTCAATTTTTGTTTTTGACACATTTGTAATTCTTGTTGGTTTTTTTACGATCTGAGTCAAATTGTGCTGATCAGCTATTTGCTTAAATTTTTTTCTGACTGCTTTGTTATCCCAATATCCCTCTCAAAACCTAAACTCCACTATCAAAACCTAAACTCCACCATCAAAACCTAAACTCCACTATCAAAACCTAAACTCCACTATCAAAATCTAAACTCCACTATCAAAACCTAAACTCCACCATCAAAACCTAAACTCCACCATCAAAACCTAAACTCCACCATCAAAACCTAAACTCCACTATCAAAACCTAAACTCCACCATCAAAACCTAAACTCCACCATCAAAACCTATACTCCACCATCAAAACATAAACTCCACCATCAAAACCTAAAATCCACTATCAAAACCTAAACTCCACCATCAAAACCTAAACTCCACCATCAAAACCTAAACTCCACCATCAAAACCTAAACTCCACCATCAAAACATAAACTCCACCATCAAAACCTAAACTCTACTATCAAAACCTAAACTCCACCATCAAAACCTAAACTCCACCATTAAAACCTAAACTCTACCATCAAAACATAAACTCCACCATCAAAACCTAAACTCCACTATTAAAACCTAAACTCCACCATCAAAACCTAAACTCCACCATCAAAACCTAAACTCCACCATCAAAACATAAACTCCACCATCAAAACCTAAACTCCACTATCAAAACCTAAACTCCACCATCAAAACCTAAACTCCACCATCAAAACCTAAACTCCACCATCAAAACCTAAACTCCACTATCAAAACCTAAACTCTACTATCAAAACCTAAACTCTACTATCAAAACCTAAACTCTACTATCAAAACCTAAACTCCACCATCAAAACCTAAACTCCACCATCAAAACCTAAACTCCACCATCAAAACCTAAACTCCACTATCAAAACCTAAACTCCACCATCAAAACCTAAACTCCACCATCAAAACCTAAACTCCACCATCAAAACCTAAACTCCACCATCAAAACATAAACTCCACCATCAAAACATAAACTCCACCATCAAAACATAAACTCCACCATCAAAACCTAAACTCCACCATCAAAACATAAACTCCACCATCAAAACCTAAACTCCACCATCAAAACATAAACTCCACCATCAAAACCTAAACTCCACCATTAAAACATAAACTCCACTATCAAAACCTAAAATCCACCATCAAAACCTAAACTCCACCATCAAAACCTAAACTCTACTATCAAAACCTAAACTCTACAATCAAAACCTAAACTCTACTATCAAAACCTAAACTCCACCATCAAAACCTAAACTCCACCATCAAAACCTAAACTCCACCATCAAAACCTAAACTCCACTATCAAAACCTAAACTCCACCATCAAAACCTAAACTCTACCATCAAAACCTAAACTCCACCATCAAAACCTAAACTCTACCATCAAAACCTAAACTCTACTATCAAAACCTAAACTCTACTATCAAAACCTAAACTCCACCATCAAAACATAAACTCCACCATCAAAACCTAAACTCCACCATCAAAACCTAAACTCCACCATCAAAACCTAAACTCCACCATCAAAACATAAACTCCACTATCAAAACCTAAACTCCACCATCAAAACCTAAACTCCACTATCAAAACCTAAACTCTACTATCAAAACCTAAACTCTACTATCAAAACCTAAACTCCACTATCAAAACCTAAACTCTACTATCAAAACCTAAACTCTACTATCAAAACCTAAACTCTACTATCAAAACCTAAACTCTACTATCAAAACCTAAACTCCACCATCAAAACCTAAACTCCACTATCAAAACCTAAACTCTACTATCAAAACCTAAACTCCACTATCAAAACCTAAACTCCACCATCAAAACATAAACTCCACCATCAAAACCTAAACTCTACTATCAAAACCTAAACTCCACTATCAAAACCTAAACTCCACTATCAAAACCTAAACTCCACCATCAAAACCTAAACTCCACCATCAAAACCTAAACTCCACCATCAAAACCTAAACTCCACTATCAAAACCTAAACTCCACCATCAAAACCTAAACTCCACCATCAAAACCTAAACTCCACCATCAAAACCTAAACTCCACCATCAAAACCTATACTCCACCATCAAAACATAAACTCCACCATCAAAACCTAAACTCCACTATCAAAACCTAAACTCCACCATCAAAACCTAAACTCCACCATCAAAACGTAAACTCCACCATCAAAACCTAAACTCCACCATCAAAACCTAAACTCCACCATCAAAACATAAACTCCACCATCAAAACCTAAACTCCACCATCAAAACCTAAACTCTACTATCAAAACCTAAACTCCACCATCAAAACCTAAACTCCACCATTAAAACCTAAACTCTACCATCAAAACATAAACTCCACCATCAAAACCTAAACTCCACTATCAAAACATAAACTCCACCATCAAAACCTAAACTCTACTATCAAAACCTAAACTCCACTATCAAAACCTAAACTCTACTATTAAAACCTAAACTCCACCATCAAAACCTAAACTCCACCATCAAAACCTAAACTCCACCATCAAAACATAAACTCCACCATCAAAACCTAAACTCCACTATCAAAACCTAAACTCCACCATCAAAACCTAAACTCCACCATCAAAACCTAAACTCCACCATCAAAACCTAAACTCCACCATCAAAACCTAAACTCTACTATCAAAACCTAAACTCTACTATCAAAACCTAAACTCTACTATCAAAACCTAAACTCCACCATCAAAACCTAAACTCCACCATCAAAACCTAAACTCCACCACTCCACCATCAAAACCTAAACTCCACTATCAAAACCTAAACTCCACCATCAAAACCTAAACTCCACCATCAAAACCTAAACTCCACCATCAAAACCTAAACTCCACCATCAAAACATAAACTCCACCATCAAAACATAAACTCCACCATCAAAACCTAAACTCCACCATCAAAACATAAACTCCACCATCAAAACCTAAACTCCACCATCAAAACCTACACTCCACCATCAAAACATAAACTCCACTATCAAAACCTAAACTCCACCATCAAAACCTAAACTCCACCATCAAAACCTAAACTCTACTATCAAAACCTAAACTCTACAATCAAAACCTAAACTCTACTATCAAAACCTAAACTCCACCATCAAAACCTAAACTCCACCATCAAAACCTAAACTCCACCATCAAAACCTAAACTCCACTATCAAAACCTAAACTCCACCATCAAAACCTAAACTCTACCATCAAAACCTAAACTCCACCATCAAAACCTAAACTCTACCATCAAAACCTAAACTCTACCATCAAAACCTAAACTCTACTATCAAAACCTAAACTCTACTATCAAAACCTAAACTCCACCATCAAAACATAAACTCCACCATCAAAACCTAAACTCCACCATCAAAACCTAAACTCCACCATCAAAACCTAAACTCCACCATCAAAACATAAACTCCACTATCAAAACCTAAACTCCACCATCAAAACTTAAACTCCACTATCAAAACCTAAACTCTACTATCAAAACCTAAACTCTACTATCAAAACCTAAACTCCACTATCAAAACCTAAACTCTACTATCAAAACCTAAACTCTACTATCAAAACCTAAACTCTACTATCAAAACCTAAACTCTACTATCAAAACCTAAACTCCACCATCAAAACCTAAACTCCACTATCAAAACCTAAACTCTACTATCAAAACCTAAACTCCACTATCAAAACCTAAACTCCACCATCAAAACATAAACTCCACCATCAAAACCTAAACTCTACTATCAAAACCTAAACTCTACTATCAAAACCTAAACTCCACTATCAAAACCTAAACTCTACTATCAAAACCTAAACTCTACTATCAAAACCTAAACTCCACTATCAAAACCTAAACTCTACTATCAAAACCTAAACTCTACTATCAAAACCTAAACTCTACTATCAAAACCTAAACTCTACTATCAAAACCTAAACTCCACCATCAAAACCTAAACTCCACTATCAAAACCTAAACTCCACTATCAAAACCTAAACTCCACTATCAAAACCTAAACTCCACCATCAAAACCTAAACTCTACTATCAAAACCTAAACTCCACTATCAAAACCTAAACTCCACCATCAAAACCTAAACTCCACCATCAAAACCTAAACTCCACCATCAAAACCTAAACTCCACCATCAAAACATAAACTCCACTATCAAAACCTAAACTCCACCATCAAAACCTAAACTCCACCATCAAAACCTAAACTCTACTATCAAAACCTAAACTCCACTATCAAAACCTAAACTCTACTATCAAAACCTAAACTCTACTATCAAAACCTAAACTCTACTATCAAAACCTAAACTCCACCATCAAAACCTAAACTCTACTATCAAAACCTAAACTCCACTATCAAAACCTAAACTCCACCATCAAAACATAAACTCCACCATCAAAACCTAAACTCTACTATCAAAACCTAAACTCTACTATCAAAACCTAAACTCCACTATCAAAACCTAAACTCTACTATCAAAACCTAAACTCTACTATCAAAACCTAAACTCCACTATCAAAACCTAAACTCTACTATCAAAACCTAAACTCTACTATCAAAACCTAAACTCTACTATCAAAACCTAAACTCTACTATCAAAACCTAAACTCCACCATCAAAACCTAAACTCCACTATCAAAACCTAAACTCCACTATCAAAACCTAAACTCCACTATCAAAACCTAAACTCCACCATCAAAACCTAAACTCTACTATCAAAACCTAAACTCCACTATCAAAACCTAAACTCCACCATCAAAACCTAAACTCCACCATCAAAACCTAAACTCCACCATCAAAACCTAAACTCCACCATCAAAACATAAACTCCACTATCAAAACCTAAACTCCACCATCAAAACCTAAACTCCACCATCAAAACCTAAACTCTACTATCAAAACCTAAACTCCACTATCAAAACCTAAACTCTACTATCAAAACCTAAACTCTACTATCAAAACCTAAACTCTACTATCAAAACCTAAACTCTACTATCAAAACCTAAACTCCACCATCAAAACCTAAACTCCACTATCAAAACATAAACTCTACTATCAAAACCTAAACTCCACTATCAAAACCTAAACTCCACCATCAAAACATAAACTCCACCATCAAAACCTAAACTCTACTATCAAAACCTAAACTCTACTATCAAAACCTAAACTCCACTATCAAAACCTAAACTCTACTATCAAAACCTAAACTCTACTATCAAAACCTAAACTCTACTATCAAAACCTAAACTCTACCATCAAAACCTAAACTCCACCATCAAAACCTAAACTCCACCATCAAAACCTAAACTCTACCATCAAAACCTAAACTCTACTATCAAAACCTAAACTCTACTATCAAAACCTAAACTCCACTATCAAAACCTAAACTCTACTATCAAAACCTAAACTCTACTATCAAAACCTAAACTCCACCATCAAAACCTAAACTCCACCATCAAAACCTAAACTCTACCATCAAAACCTAAACTCTACTATCAAAACCTAAACTCTACTATCAAAACCTAAACTCCACTATCAAAACCTAAACTCTACTATCAAAACCTAAACTCTACTATCAAAACCTAAACTCCACTATCAAAACCTAAACTCCACCATCAAAACCTAAACTCTACTATCAAAACCTAAACTCCACCATCAAAACATAAACTCCACCATCAAAACCTAAACTCCACTATCAAAACCTAAACTCCACCATCAAAACCTAAACTCCACCATCAAAACCTAAACTCCACTATCAAAACCTAAACTCCACCATCAAAACCTAAACTCCACCATCAAAACCTAAACTCCACCATCAAAACCTATACTCCACCATCAAAACCTAAACTCCACCATCAAAACCTAAACTCTACTATCAAAACATAAACTCTACTATCAAAACCTATACTCCACCATCAAAACCTAAACTCTACTATCAAAACATAACATTCCTTTGTCTAAATGTGACTGATGACAGAATGACACAAACTTGCATCATACACACACTTTCAGATCAGGGGAACACACTAGTCTACTTTATATAAAACACTGCAGTCTTTGATTCTGGAAGTGACATCAGACAAAAACATTTTGGGGGTGACATTTTTTCGTTTGTGTGGATGAAATATATAAAAAAAATTTGACTGTAACTTTTTCTTCAAACAAAACATTTTCAAAGAAAAATTCCTTCGACGTACTGTTATATCTCATTCCCCTGAGATAATATGTGGTAAAAAATAAACAGAAAAAAATAAAACATTTAATATAAAATAAATAAATAAACCAATATATATATATATATATATATATATATATATATATATATATATATATATATAAAAAAATCATCAAAAAATTATTGTTATTAAATATTATTTTTTCAACCCCCACAATGTTTTTGTCTGATGTCACTTCCAGGGCTCCGTAGCCTCTCGCTCTCCCTCCATCCATGTTTGCAAAGTTGTTGAAATGGCTAAACTGAGGCTTTTTGTAGCTGTTTGGTGTTCAGTACCTTCAGGTGTGTATTTGAGTGGTTGCAATTCCCCGATGTGTTTTGTATTTTGGATACATGTGTTTTCTAAATGGCACTCTGAGATGTCATTTTTGAACGAAGTGTCTTATGTATGAAATAGAGTGTGGTATGCAGGACCAAGTGTGTTGCATAAAGGAGTTACAATTCTGTACCACTCGAGTGCAAAGCAGCGCTTTTGTTTAACGTATGGGTACATGTGTTTAAGGTATGGGTACATGTGTTTGAGGTATGGGTCATGTGTTTGAGGTATGGGTCATGTGTTTGAGGTATGGGTACATGTGTTTGAGGTATGGGTCATGTGTTTAAGGTATGGGTACATGTGTTTGAGGTATGGGTGCATGTGTTTGAGGTATGGGTACATGTGTTTGAGGTATGGGTACATGTGTTTGAGGTATGGGTACATGTGTTTGAGGTATGGGTGCATGTGTTTGAGGTATGGGTGCATGTGTTTGAGGTATGGGTCATGTGTTTGAGGTATGGGTACATGTGTTTGAGGTATGGGTACATGTGTTTGAGGTATGGGTGCATGTGTTTGAGGTATGGGTACATGTGTTTGAGGTATGGGTCATGTGTTTAAGGTATGGGTACATGTGTTTGAGGTATGGGTGCATGTGTTTGAGGTATGGGTGCATGTGTTTGAGGTATGGGTCATGTGTTTGAGGTATGGGTTCATGTGTTTGAGGTATGGGTCATGTGTTTGAGGTATGGGTACATGTGTTTGAGGTATGGGTGCATGTGTTTGAGGTATGGGTCATGTGTTTGAGGTATGGGTTCATGTGTTTGAGGTATGGGTCATGTGTTTAAGGTATGGGTACATGTGTTTGAGGTATGGGTGCATGTGTTTGAGGTATGGGTCATGTGTTTGAGGTATGGGTGCATGTGTTTGAGGTATGGGTCATGTGTTTGAGGTATGGGTGCATGTGTTTGAGGTATGGGTACATGTGTTTGAGGTATGGGTCATGTGTTTGAGGTATGGGTGCATGTGTTTGAGGTATGGGTACATGTGTTTGAGGTATGGGTACATGTGTTTGAGGTATGGGTCATGTGTTTGAGGTATGGGTCATGTGTTTGAGGTATGGGTCATGTGTTTGAGGTATGGGTCATGTGTTTGAGGTATGGGTCATGTGTTTGAGGTATGGGTCATGTGTTTGAGGTATGGGTCATGTGTTTGAGGTATGGGTACATGTGTTTGAGGTATGGGTACATGTGTTTGAGGTATGGGTCATGTGTTTGAGGTATGGGTACATGTGTTTGAGGTATGGGTACATGTGTTTGAGGTATGGGTACATGTGTTTGAGGTATGGGTCATGTGTTTGAGGTATGGGTACATGTGTTTGAGGTATGGGTACATGTGTTTGAGGTATGGGTCATGTGTTTGAGGTATGGGTACATGTGTTTGAGGTATGGGTACATGTGTTTGAGGTATGGGTCATGTGTTTGAGGTATGGGTACATGTGTTTGAGGTACGGTAACAAAAGCTTCAGGTTGTGTTTCTTTAGTCTAAGCATGGGTCTATAGTGTTCAAGCAACGGGCAAAAACTGTCAGTGACCACAGACGTTTGAACGGCAGTGTGTTTTACCGTGCTCATGAGAGCCCCAAATCTGATATGTAAAGGAGAGAAAAAAAGAATCAAACGACTCTGCTGCTGAGCCACTGCTCGTTTTGCCCATGAACAAACACTTGGTAAATGACCGCCCCGGTGTTAGCAGTGAAGTAGTTTGCAAATCACACGTTGAAATGTTTTTGTTTTGTGTAAACACCCCCCCCCCCCCGCGTTCTGAGTCGGCGCCTCACACTGAGCGGATGGCGAGGCCTCTGTGGAGGTGCTGATGGCACCCACATAGCGTTTCCCACGAACAGGGCCCTTGTCCTGGCTCTGAGAGGGTCCCCGAGTGGATCAGAGCGGCGCTATGCTAATGAGAGCTGGCTCTGAAGGAGGACAATAGCCCCGGGGCAGATCAGGGCGGGTGGGGAGGGCAGACAGGGCGGGGGCAGTGAGCACCGCAGGAATGCTGCTAAAAGGCTGAGGATCCTTAATCTTACGGGGGATACACAGAGCTGTTTGTTGTGGGGCCCGGGGTCAGGGAGGGGCTCCGTGATTACCCCTTAGAGACTGACACTCCGGGGGGGAGGCAGTCGAGGAGGTGGGGGTGGGGGGACAGTGGGGTGTTTGTCTTTTATCTGTCGCTCCGCCCTCGTGTGCTTGTCCTAAATAAATTGGCCGTGTGATATTGGGTTATAGCGATCCACTGACACATTTCCCACAGGCCTGGCACACAGCGGCCTTTGTGAGGCCAGTCCGGGATGTTCCACTTCCTCCACCCCCCCTCTCACATGCCCACACCGCCGGCATTACCCATGACTCCAGTATCTCCTGGACCTGATCCTCGTCTAGTGTTGTCGAACCAAGTGTCATGAAAATTGAATCTACAAAATCTATAATACTTTAAAGGTTTTAGAAGTGATGTTGTTTATAGTGTGATGGGACTTCAAGGACTTCTCGGCAAATAAAAAAGACCAGATTTTGCAGGGATGCTGAAACTGTGGGATTTGGCGCTCTCTGGATCAAAAAGGTCCAATTCCTTGTTTCCGAAATGCGTGTTCGGTCACTTTGCGCGTGGGCAGCTAGGCTCACACAAGTAGGAACGGCCGCAAGTCGGGACAGGGTTATGGGGTCATGCTGTAAGCCCATACCGTCTCTGTAGTGCTGTCAGGATTGCATAATAGATATGCTAATCACAACATTTGCTAATGCTAACAGGCTTATAAAAAACATTCACTGGGGAGGGTATGCACCTGCTAAAACCTCGTTATTGTTGGGAGAGACTTACCTTTGCAGTGCGAGCATGACCAGATATGATACATTAGGACGTGATTCCCCTCATTCCCAAATATTTCTGCAGTTCTGTCTCATTTACAATGATGTGAGACGGACGCCTGTCCCAACTTGAGGCATGTGTTGTTCAATATTTCATCTGACGTGATTAACTGCGTTCAGTGCTTTGCTGTAGTATTTAGTTTGGCAGTTTAACTCATTTTACTATATCTAGTTAACTTTGTCCCTATTTTATTGATTTTTGGCATGCCCTTATAGACATATTATTTATTTTATTACTAGTTTATGTTTTGTGTTGCACAATTGCCCCAAAACACATTCCTAGTTTGTGAAAGTACCTTCACTGACAAAGACAATAAAACCTATTGTGATTCTAAAGGACCTGTCTCTAACATGTCTGTCTGTCTGTGTGTTACTGAGAGGACAAGGCTTTAGGACCTGTCTCTAACATGTCTGTCTGTCTGTGTGTTGCAGAGAGGAAAAGGCTTTGCTAGCTCCTTCCGCGTGGACATCCCAGACACAGCGTGACTTTGCACAATCACCCCCACCTCCCTGCGGCCCCGGACACTTCCAGGGGCCCCCGGGGGCCCTTCAGCGGGACCACTGCCAGTCTCTGAGTACAGTTGAGAGTACGGGGACTGCCTGGAGCTGCCTCTCTCAGCTGGTCTGAGAACAGCCATGTGAAAGGCTGTGGCGGAGCGAGCCATCAGACTGACCATCGGGGATCTCGTGGATCTGTGTGCCTGTTTACAGCACTGGACTTTAAAATAAACTGAGTTTTTTTTTATCAATGTGTACAATGAGAAACGGCTCGCTTCCACTGCGCGCCTAGTCTGGTTCAACCCGACCATGCTCACGTCGGCCTGCCCTGGGACCACCTTGGTGTCTTGTCCTGTGAGGGAACAGCCATACGCCCAGAAGGATGCCAAAGGCTTCAGTATGGTTCACACCACAGGGACCCTGTCACTATCACTGCTGCACCGCACACTCATCAACTCTGCACTGGGACAACTCTGATTGTATGGACCGCTGGGTGGATGAGCCTGGGAGTATGAGCCTGACATGTTTTTGGAACAACAAAGTCATTGTCATTGTAAATTTGCATTTATTTATGTTGAAATATATCTTAAATGGTCAAAAGGGTGGGGAAGTCATTTGAAATGTTCTTAAGTCTAGCCGGAGGTCTGCACGATTCAGGAAGGATGTCATATTACGACTTCATGACAACCATTGACAACCACTGAAACCATAGCAGAGGTCTGGGCTATCTGCCCTGTTACGAGTGTGTACATTGGCTTCCCGGAGTTGTCTGTTATTGCGTCAAAGAACATCACATCCTAATTAATGGTGAAGCCAGGCTGTATTTCAGTGTACATTTCATGACTGATGTGATTTCTCCATCATTGACATAGTAAAGAGTTGGTTTAGTGGCCACTAGATGCACATTCAACCCCACAAATGATCTTAAAATGATCTGGCATGTACCTAAGAAGCCATTTTTACACAGAATTCAAATCTCATGCTTTGACAGCATAAATGCGGTCCGTGGGTTGACAACAGCCAAGGGCATATTGATCCGTCATAATTTGCTTTATTTGATGCCGAATGCTAACGTCTATAGGAAGAAAACTTTGAACGTGGACAATGAAACGTGATGCCCACTTGTTTACCCGTTTGATTGGGGTGAATCGTGCAGCCCTACCAGCTGGTCTGAAGTTTTTGCGGCGCGGCGGAAGCGACCCACTCCCTGCTGAGAGGCGCCTCAGCAGCGCGCAGCCCTTTACATGTACAGGACCCCCCCACACACACGTTACTGTCAGCCTGTGTGCTCCGGGTGCTCTCCGGTCCCTCCCCTCACTGGGTAGATGGGCCCACGCTGCCGGACACACGCCGCTGTCCCCACCGAGTATAACACCACTGCTGTGATATGTGCTATTCAGGCTTTTGGGAATACTTCAGGGCAGAGGTGGGTCGAGCAGCCGGATTTACTCGAGTACGAGCTCCTTTGAAATAGGGCTGGGCAATTCATCGAAATGTAATCGAAATTGCAAATCCCTACGTTTTGGAGTTAGGACGACTGGAGATTTTTGTGTGTTAAATCAAACAGGAGGAAAGCGTTGTTTTTCGTTCGAGCTGAGTTTTGTACAAGTTAATGAATCAGCCACATGTATTTGTTTTTATCAGGGCGACATGAGAAAGAAAATGGAGATACGTTTTTTTTTTTACATATCGTCCAGCCCTACTTTGAAAGTGCGTGACTCAAGTACAAGTGCGACTTCCGTTTTATTGTTGACACTACAGTACTTTTTTTTTTTTAATAAAGAAGTAGATTCTGTTTCTTCATCCAGCCGACATTTTATAGAACAATAGATGAATCGTGAGTCACTTCCAGACCAAACACCCAATGCAAGAGTACTGTCACTGCAGCATATTATTACTCAAGCAATAGTGACTACAAGAGTCCTAACAGTTACAGTACATGTACTTGAGTAAACGTCCCGGTGAACTACCCACCTCTGCATCGAGACACAAACTTCAATTGTCGCCCGTGTTTAAATCAGCCTCACAACAATAGCTGCAAGAGGAGATGGATTGTGAAGACGGGGTCAGAGACGGGGTCAGCGGGTGGAACAGGGCGTCCCGGGAAAGAGATGGAGTGAACCTAGACATGGAGGAAACAAAACCAAACCGGCAGCTTCTTTATGTAAGGAAACGTAAGGCTCTTTTCCCGGGTGCGGCTCACTCGCGGACTACATTTCCTTTGCTTCTTTTGTTTACACGAGCCAAGCTTTTACTGGGCTCCCGGAGTCGCGCTCGTCGACCGGCGTGGGTCAAAGATGGCGGACAGTGGCAGCGGCGCGTGTGTGTCCGGCGGGCCGCCCTCGCCGACCTGAGCGGAGCAGTGCAAGGGCCAAAAACAACACGTGTCAGTAGTTTCTATCATGTTTGCCAAGTGTTTACTGTACTCTTTTAAACCTTCAAGCTTAATATAGAACTCTATATCAAAACCTCCGTGTCTGTCTGAGTTCTTCTTTGATCAGTAGGTAACTTTAAACAAGCTATGACCAGTCTCATACTTAGGGAGGAGCTAAACACATGACTCCGCCCACATTTGCGGTCCACAATCGCAGAGGTTTTTTTTACACAGAAGTGCACAAGACACTACAGTAGTTTGGAGCTGTTGGTGTAGTTTTAGTTCCACTTTAAAAATTGTTTTGAGGGAATTTTGCTACAAGTCTCATTTGTAGCTTGATTAATTGAGCTTTGAATGTCAAAAGAATAATTACGCTAGTTTATTCAAAAACTAAATAAGCTGTCCGATATAATCTTTTTTATCTCGTGTCACAAAATAAATCCGTAAATATAAGCCTGGCTCTGTCAATTTTTCAGGTCAGTGTTTACACTTGAAGATGCATTATGCAACGTTTTATATGACATTTTTTTTATATATATTAGCATGGCGCCTTTATTTTCCATCACAGTGGTCTCTAAGACGCTCCAGGATCAATTGTTTGGAAGGTTTTGTCTGCCGACGGAGCCTCCCACCAGAAAACCTACAAAACAATTGATCCTGGATCGTCCTACGGACCACTGTGATGAAAAGTAAAGGCGCCATGCTGACCACTTCCCCGCATACAAAGTTGCATCTTTAAAACAATGCCTAATTATAACGTGAAATTCGTCATATATACTGTATGACCTAATGGGGTGATTTGACAGGAAATGTAAAGAAGTGTTGACAGTATTTTCCAGTACTTTATCACACATTTGGCCTGTAATTTGTGTAATAATATAGTATTTCTTTTTGTTTTAAATAATGGTTAGTTGTGGAACAAACTCATTCCTAATACATTTCTAACATCACAAATCTTCACATGGATCTGTTCATACTGTCACGGTAAGCTATTAGTTCATCACCATTGATAAAAAGGAATCAGATATATGGACTTTAATGTACCAATTTTCTAATTTCAGCCAATGTGTATTAATCCAGTACTGATATTTCGGATCCAGTATATTAAGGAATACACTGATTTAACGTTGCACTGTTTGCTCTTAAAGGCCCTGCACCAGATTTTTTTTCCCCCTGTGAAAATCCAATTAGTTTTGTCCTTCAGTTTAAAGCTGACATTTGAACTGAAGACCTTTTGCGCCTGTGTCTAATTCTAAAGCCTTTTTCATTGATAGTGAACTACCAGCTTGTCGTCGTCGATATCACAGCGACAGTGGTTGCTCCCTGAATGCTGTGAAACACGTTTAAAAACTCATCCATGAGAAGGGCCGTGGTGTTAATAATGCGTTAGGAGAGTTAGGAGTGACTTTAAATTGACGTACAGTGTGTTGTTCACTAAAATAAACCCGGGACAGACAGATTTTTAACGCTACTTCGGTGGGATATATTTCGACAGTTCAGTCTGTGCCCGCGGAGGGAACAGTGCCCTCAGCTCTGATTAGGTTTTGACAGCAGGCTGTATTAATTATGAATGTTGGAGCTGACCTAAATATGGGCTTACCAGTGGTCGGGATGTGATTACCAGTGGTAGGCCGTGATTACGAGTGTAGGCTGTAATCCATTTGTTTCTCTGGCCTGTTTTTTTGTGCTGCATGTGTGTAATCCACCTAGATTATGGCATTTACACATGGTCCGTGCTGCGGCAGATTAATCTTTCACACAGAGGCCGGGCCGGCGCAGGTCCAGGCTGCGGACTCGGGAATAACAGGAGAACAACACCGTTTTTGAGACATCACGAGCGGAAAACACCCGCGCTCGAGAAGAAGACCGACGGAACAAACGGAATATTACTGCAACGTCTCACTCCGACGAGGAACCACGCTGGAACACGGTCCAAAGGAAACATTTGTTTTCCTTTTGGACCGTGTTCTAGCGCCAGTTAGGCAGAAAATAGGCCTTTGAGCGATTCATTGTTGCTTTCACAGTTCATTTCCGATGAAACCCCCGGCTGGACCGCTCTACTGTACGTGGACTCCATGCAAACGGGCTGATTCTGACCAGGAATAATCATCGCCATGTAAAAACCTTCTACAGGAACGTGTAGCGTCAAAGCACCGTTTTTTCAAAAGTGCGTCTGTCTCGTCACCTTGTGCAGCAAACCGGACGGTCACACACTCACGACAATCCAGCTCGGACGTATTTGTCAGAGTCCGTCCCGGCGGTGGGACGAGCCAGTAGCACGGCAGTATTCGTTTCAGTAACGCTTGTTAGCAGTGTAGCGTCCCGCTGCAAGACCCCAAGGTGCAGCCACACTCCCAAACACCCCTTGTTCTACACTCAGTGCTTTGTTTGCCCTGCTTCGACCATTGGCTGTGTTTGGCTGAACGGAGTTGTGCTTGATCCAATCATTAGCGAATTTTCCACTAAAAGTTAGTCTTCTTCTTGGTAAAATGGTAAATGGTAACCATTTAGTCTTCTTCTTCTGGAACAGTTTGAAACGCCGTAGACTGTGCTACTGTTATTATTATTTTGTTATTTTGCCTCACAATCTCCAGGCAACATTTTCTTAGAGCAGCACCTTGAGCCGGGGTGAAAGTTTCCAATGAACATCTCCATTTTGTTATTCCTATATTTCGTCAGGAGTGTCTCATCTGTAAGCAAGAAGAGCCTCAGTCTGACCTGAAAGTGGTTAGAGAACAGATGCCTGCCTTATCTGACAGGGCTTTACTGGGACACTGAGCAGACCCAACGGAGAACACATTCAACGGCCTCGGGGCAGAGTGACCGGAGCCTCCCCAGACCACCAGACCTGTCGGGGGCCACGCGTTGCAGACGAAAGAGTGGTTGTTTACGTTTTGAGTTCTTATCAGGCCTGTCAGTGATCTGGATTTGCTTAAGGCTCTGGAATGGCACACGTTAGACCGGAGAGCACGTCGCTGAAATGTCGACGTTTTTTTATCGCGGCAACGGTGAAGGACTCTGCTTCAGGGGGGCGACCGGCTGCTGCCCTGTGTGCTGTTTGTAAAGTGCTCCTGTTGGCCTACATTCCACCATTTCCAAAGCACTCCAGTCCCGCTCTCTGTGCTTTTCTTAGATCTCTTCCTCATGTGCGCACTGAGCAAGGCCTCCACTTACATTTGGCCTGGGACACCTACACTATCACCACACAGCAGACGATTCAGTCACTCTTAGGGATGGGACAATAAACAATAATATCGATAGCAAATGTGGCAAACTAATGGATCGCCACAATTGTGATGATTGCGCTAGAAGATAATCGCTGAATGTAGTGCTACGTTATAAAACCAGCAACGATGACTTTCTATCGATTATGGCTATGAAAAGAGTAGCTGGTTTTCGTTCTGTTTATAATTTACCGCAATTTTGTTTTCTTTTGATGAGTTTTGAGTTGAATTTGTTTAAATATACAGTGCCTTGCGAAAGTACCTTGAACCTTTTCACATTTTGTCATGTTTACGACCATAAACATAAAGATTTGATTTTGAATTTTTTTACTGAAAGTTCACACACAAGTAACAGACAACTGTGAAGTGAAAGCAAAATGATACATGATTCTGTTATTTTACAAAAAATAGAAAAGTGAAAAGTGGGGCGTGCACAAGTATTTTCTGAGTGCATTAAGTTGCCTTTATAACATTCCTAATGACTGCAGAATGTTCACACCTTGCCCTAACCATTAAATAGACGCCACCTGTGTGTAATCTACTCCCAGTATAATTCCAGCTGTTCTGTGAGGGCCTCAGAGCTATGGTCAGAGTGTACTGGTCACTAAACAACATCATGAAGGCCAAGGAGCTCACCAGAGAGGTCAGGGATAAAGCTGTGGAGAAGTTTAAAGCAGCGTTAAGTTATACAAAGATTTCCCAAGATTTGAACATCTCACGGAGCACTGTTCAATCCATCATTCGGAAATGGAAAGAGTATAGCACCACTGCGAACTTACCAAGACACGGCCGTCCACCTAAACTAACAGACCGAACAAGGAGAGCACTGGTCAGAAATGTAACCAAGTGCCCCAAGATAACTCTGGAGGAGCTGGGACGTCCTGCCGCTGAGCTGGGAGAATCTGTACATGGGACAACTATAAGTCGTACTCTACACAAATCTGGCCTTCATGGACGAGTGGCAGAAGAAAGCCATTATTGAAAGGAGGTCATAAGAAATCCCGTTTGAAGTTTGCTAGAAGTCATATGGAGGACACAGCTACCATGTGGAAGAAGGTGCTTTGGTCAGATGAGACAAACATTTAACTTTTTGGCCCAAATGTAAAACGTTATGTATGGAGCAAACCTAACACTGCTCATCGTCCTGAGTGCACCATCCCCAGTGTCAAATATGGTGGGGGGAGCATCATGTCACTCAATGTGACATTTATAGGAGACACGTTACCCACGTCTCATAATTTCTGTAAAATCTGGAGATTCAGTGAATTTCTTAAACCATAGGCAAATATTGTGATAATATCATTAATCGCAATTATTTTCGCGATAATAGTCACTCTATCACCACACAGCAACACATTTACTCACTCTATCACCACACAGCAACACATTTAGTCACTCTATCACCACACAGCAACACATTTACTCACTCTATCACCACACAGCAACACATTTAGTCACTCTATCACCACACAGCAACACATTTACTCACTCTATCACCACACAGCAACACATTTACTCACTCTATCACCACACAGCAACACATTTAGTCACTCTATCACCACACAGCAACACATTTACTCACTCTATCACCACACAGCAACACATTTAGTCACTCTATCACCACACAGCAACACATTTACTCACTCTATCACCACACAGCAACACATTTAGTCACTCTATCACCACACAGCAACACATTTACTCACTCTATCACCACACAGCAACACATTTAGTCACTCTATCACCACACAGCAACACATTTACTCACTCTATCACCACACAGCAACACATTTAGTCACTCTATCACCACACAGCAACACATTTAGTCACTCTATCACCACACAGCAACACATTTACTCACTCTATCACCACACACATTTATCTGTGCTTAACTTTTCTCTGTGTGATTATAGTACGTGCTAGATTGGGGAAGTTTGGGGAAAATATCAGCGTTCATACTGGCCTGTCTATGACAAACTTTGCTAATTGCTTTAGTTAGCTTTGAGGTGGTGCCACCACGCGATTAAAGCATCATCCCCCCCCCCCTGATCCCTTGTAGCAGCCGCTCCTCGTTTTCTCATGGTTTATTCGACATGTGTGTACAACATAAGCGGGAGAACAGCAGACTGCAAAAGCCACAGATAAACCGTCTGCTCTGTTTGTAAATATTAGAAATACGCCACTACAAACAGTATTAGACACATAATGTGACAATATTCAGTCAGTGACAGCTTAATCTTTACATTTTCACACAGCCTTCACAAAGCCAGCTTTGTGGACAAATTCAATGCAGAAGTCAATAATATCCTGTGCAAAAATGCAGTATTTTACATTTGAATTTCAAAGAGGGACCCACTGTGGGGACAGTGGCACATTGCTTGCTTCAGAATCCTGGGTTTCAAGTTCAGGCTCACAATTTGCTAAATTATGACCCCACCTCGCTCCTGCCTGAGAACTCTGCAGAGAGGATGACACCTCCACACTTTCCTCTGAACTACACGCCACGGAGCTGATCCCCACGCCGGCTGGTGAGCACCCAGGCGTGGGGCGGCGAGGCGCGGGGCGGCGAGGCGCGGGGCGGCCAGGCGTGGAGTCTGATGTCCGAGCAGACAGCGCCGAGCGCTAACAAGCCCTGGGCAGCGGCTGCTCTGACCTCCATATGCTGCAGCAGTTGGAGCAGCATTTGGCCAGGCACAGGGCGGGGGCTGAGGGGCGGGGGGGGGAGGCGGAGGGGGTGAGTGGAATCAGCATGATCATCTGTACAAGGGAGGCACGACTCATTCACTGGGATCCTCCGTGTTTGTACATTCAGTAGACTACAGGCAGTTAAAGGAGTGCTAATCACATTATTATCCTATTAGTACATTGAATTTCTTTTGCCAACATTAACATTTTACCGATGTGGAAATTGGCGCAGTGCTTTCTCAGGCGGTAGTTCACTTCAGCACTTCATTTATAATGACAAATAAAGCAACAAACACACAAACTTCAACACTGAACACACGCTCTACGCCTGAAACGCACACCTAATGAACTCTCGGGAACCACCAGGATGTGCTGCTGATGTTTGGGCAGCACCGCAGGGATTTTACCCAACGACCTCTGACTTCTTTCACCATTTGAAAACAGGATCATACACTCAATGAAGATCATTTCAAGTAAAACAATACATTGTTATTAGTGTGTATTATATACTAATGTGCACTTGTGACTGTGGTGTTGTATAGTGATTATGTAACTTTGAATCATGCCGGAGGAGCGAAGGGGCCGTGAAGGTTCATAAGGTAAAAGCAGTTCTGAGAGATAAGAAGGACCAAGACATTTAAAAACCATTAAAAGAACTTTAAAATCGATCCTGAAACACACGGGGAGCCAATGCAGCGACTCTAAAACCGGTGTAATGTGGCCCCGCCTCCTGGTCTTCGTCAGGACACGAGCTGCTATATTTTGTAAAAGTTGTAAACCTGAGATACTCTTTTTGGGAAGACCAGAAAGCAGGGCATTACAGTAGTCGATACGACTGGTGATAAAAGCATGCATGAGCGTCTCCGTGTTGGCCCGAGAGAGAATGGCTATGTTCTTTAGATGGTAAAAACCTATCTTTGTGATATTCTTAATGTGTGGAATTAAAGTCAGCTCAGAGTCAAACACGCCCAGGTTCTTCACCTGTGAGGAAGGATTTGTAGTTTGGGTAGAAGTTTCTCTCGCTGAACGGAAACAGATTTTTTGGAAGACCAGTACATGAAACCAACTAAACTGGGGATTCACGTTTCCTTGTACTTACTTTTACGTTTACGTTACGTTTTTTTCCATAATAAAATGCTATGAAGATAAATCCATTTTGCTGTGTTGTGAGGTAAAAACCAAACGCCAAAACACGACGGTGAAGTGGAGAAGGGGATCGCGGCGGTACAGAGCCAAAGCAACATCACGCACAAAGGTGGTGGCTCTCCAAGTAATCCAGGTCTTTGCTGTAAAAGCCGAAGAGAGGTCAAATGTAGAGTTTTAAAAGTGTCCCGGAGCATCTCTAAACTCATTCTCCTGCAGGGTCAATCTTTTCCCGTGTTCATCTAACTCTCACGCTATTCTGTCATTGCTCAAGCGCGCTCCGCAGTGCGCTGCCATCTAGCGGGCGGGAGTGAAATTGCAGGACCAGAGAGAGACACTGCGATGAATATTTCCCCCCCAAAAAGAGAAGTTTAAATATCGATGCAGACGCTTTTTGGATCGATACGAGAATCGCGCGACGCTATGTATCGCGGAATATCGTCAAAACGATATTTTTCCACACTTCTAATTGCTATATTGAGTGAAAGTTCAAGCAGAAATAGACTTGTGAAACTTTGTTATTAGTATTAAGATGTAAAGATGGACCTGAATTATGCTCTTTTTCTCAGTTTTGCAGCTTTATTCCCGGATTCAGGACATCAGACTGTGTTGGAGCTGCAGGTACTGTGCTGATTTTATTGGCTTATGCGTCCCACATGTAAAGACTTCTCATCCAATTCTAACTTCAAAAATGCAATCAACACATAAACCATCTCATTAAAAGACATTTCACTCGTAGTTTTGGGTCAAAACACGAGGCAGATCGCTCCTGTATCGGCAAGTGAGGGGTCAGTGAGGTCAGTGATTAATATAACCGGAAAAACCTCTGTAAATCAAACTTGTTTTGTCTCCGTCTGCTCCTCTGTTTGGTGAGAAAATGAACATCATCAAAAACTCCTGACCCACATCCTGACGGCCATGACGGGGTTAAGGCGAGATGCGGCAGGTTTGTAACGCAGTCTTTTTTGGAGAGTTTTGACTAGTTTTCTCTCATCACATCTTAGTTTCACTGTAAAAAGACAAACAAAACAAAAAAAACTATGAAAACCTCACAAAGTCTGCAGAGGATATTTATTTATTAATTTATTTGTTTGTTCATGTCATGCCATTAAACCATTTTTGTTTTAATCCATACATGAACAAAAAGGAACAGAGGGAAAATGTATCTTGTATTATCTGTTCCCATTAGCAACTTTACAATGACATTAAATCATACCCCAGACTTCAGTACCATAACTGAACTATGGGAGAATCATCGAGGAATGAAGCATACTCAACAAGCTACAATCAAACAAATCTCTAACTTTATATAAAATGACAATACTTTTGCTGACCTTTTTTACATAGTCAGTATGAGCTTTCCAATGTAATTTTTTATCTAAAACTTACATTCCTTGACTCGTTTTATACTGACTATCAATTTTCACATTATCAATTTTGCTGTGATTACTGAAAGTCATATCGGGTTTTTTTTGGGTCCCAATTTCACTTTTAACATCTCTTCTTCAATTCTTTCCGATAGCTCCAACAAATTACCTCCTGATTGAAATATTCTGGTGTCATCAGCAAACAACAACACATGTAAACTGTTTGTTGAGTCACAAATGTCATTAATAAACCAAATAAAAAGCAATGGCCCTAAAACAGACCCTTGCGGAACACCACACATTCAGAATCAGAATGTACATACTGCTTACGGTTTGTAATATAACTTCGAAGCCACTGATGTGTTACACCCCTAATCCCATAGTTGGATGATTTTGACAGTAACAACTCATGATTTATGGTGTCAAATGCTTTGTGTAGGTCAATAAACACGCGTACTGTGTACTCTGTACTTTCTATTGCAGCTGTTATATTTTCTACTAGTGCAGAGATGTACACGGGCATGTGCAGACGTGAGAAAACTTTAAGGTTGTTTCCTACAAATGCACTTTCATTCCTCTCTCATCTCCACTTTAGTCGCTCCTATACAGACTCCACACTGTCTTGGACTTGACAATATTTTGCAGCTTTTTATTGCCTCGCTTTGTGGGTTTCAAAACTCAGTAAATCAGGTAGGAATTAAATATCTGCAGATTACTGTATTATTTTTTAATTCATTTAACCAGTGCCTTTGAAACTGGAAGATCTCCTTTTCAAAGGAGTCCTGGCAAGACAACATTGGATTTTGGATAAAATGCTTGCCCTCTAGTTTTTATATGCTGTTTTTATGTGTGGTTTTATTATTGTATTTCTGTGAAGCCTCTTTGAGTGTCTTGAAAAGTGCTATACAAATTAAATGTATCATTATTCCAAAAAGAGATCCAAAATGTTTGTAACTGATTTGTCACAAAATAAAACATTTCAACTCAGTCTGTTATTTAGCTTTCATTGCAGAAAATATAACTTTTATATATTTTAAACAAAAAACCTGCCATACATTTATGTGCTCAAATGTAGGTCAGTAATCTACAGCATATAGAGCAATAAGATGTCTCCAAATGAACCATTCACCTGCAGCGCCTGAACCCTTCTGGCTGAGGCTCGGAGATGAGCGGACACACTCCCCCAGCGAGACTTTAATGTGAGTAAACAAACGGGTCCTTGTGCGTCTGTAGCCTCCGCTCGGTCAGCCGTCGCTCTCAGACTGCGGGCTAAATGTGCTGCAGCTTTCCCAGATAATCTCCATCTTCAGCCGTGGATTTGCCTCGGAGCATATGGGTTTAAGTAATGGCAATATGGGACACTGCTTAATCCCGCGGCCTTTTCCTCCTCGCCCCGGCATTCTCCGCTGTCTGCAAGTAAATACTGCTGATTCTCGCGCAGGCTCAGCGGGCGGCTTTACTCTGCGGCCGGGCGCCAGGGTGGGGACCACAGATGGGACGCTCCTCGGAGGTGGCTCCCGCTCATTCAGCGCCCCGGGGTCGTTCAGTAAATGTTGTTTCAGTCATTTCTTTTCCTCAGAATGACCCCTTCAATCTAGAAAGATTTACAGTTCCCCTTCGGTTTGTTGTCGTACGACCACGAAAACACCGACTCACTGCCCGAGTGGTATTTACACCACGGAAATGAGCCCACCACCTCCGCCGGTCCACCTTTGGGGCGTCAGTGGAGCGGGTACGGGAGCGGGTCGCCTTGTGTCTGCGCACACTGGTGTATGAATGAGAGTGAATGGGTGGATGGTTGCTTGGTGTAAAGCGCTTCGAGTGCCTAAAGCAGGTGGAAATGTGCTGTATAAATGTGATTTATTTCCCTGGTCTCACGTGGCCATTTTGACAGAGTATAACACTTTAGTTTGAAGTATTTTTCGAGCCAAACGTAAGGTCGCATTTAGAGTGGTGATATGCAGCTAAAACCACAGGGACGTAAAAGAGGCAAACGATCTTTTTATTAAGCCAAACCGCTTTGCTAATCGTTATCTAAAACATCGGCTGACCGCGAGGGGAGGGTTGTAACGGAGGTCTATAATAAAGGCAGATGTTTTTGACACGGGCACGAGTGGACTGGTTTTAACTTGGTTTTAGTGTTTTATCTGCATGTTTTTATGTTTGATTTTATGCATGTTTTTATACAAAGCTCGTTGCCCCGCCCCTGCTAATCACGGCAAGTGGGCACACCTGGAGGAAGGAATAAAGGTGGAAGCGGTCGGAGACAGGGGAGGAAGAGAGCAGAGGCTGAAGTGGTGCGCAGAGAGGCGCAGGCCACCATGGGCCGCCGGGCGGCGGAGAAAGGAGGACGGAGGGACGGAGGGACGGACGGACGGACGGATGTACGTACGTACGCATGCACGTTGAATTGTATACTGATTTAATTTGTAACTGACATTTTTCATTTCAGACAACTAGAAACAGTTGTCTGAAATGAAAAATGTCAGTTACAAATTAAATCAGTTGTGTCAACCTGAGAATACAATTCAACTAAAGAGGTGAATCTGAAATTTCAAATCGATTACATTGTAAATCGGTTATTGGTTACACATACAATTTCTTGGCAGCCCTTGGACTTAGTTTTTTGAGTTTTTACATTTTACAGTGTACTCAAATTAAAGCCAAAACAACAGCTCTCCAAAACTTATCAGTTGATCTCCAAATCAGACACCTCTTTTTTGCATCCCAACAGCAAAGTGGGAACACGACCTAATGGTTGCTCCCAGTGCCGACTTCTGGATGCAAATCTGCCGTAACATGTACATAATGACTAATAACTCAAACTTACAATTAATTCAATATAAAATTCTTCATAGAACACACTACACTGGACAAAGACTATCAAAAATGGGTTACTCCTCTATTAACGGTACGAACTGTATTCAGAACACCCCGGACACTTATATCCACGCCTCCTGGCATTGCACACCAATACAAAACTACTGGTCAAAGGTCACAGAGACTATGTCCACATTCTTGGGCTGTCGCATCCCTCTATCACCCTCTGTTTGCATTCTCGGTGACACATCCACAACCACCCTGAATAACACAAACAACAGAATACTCCTTGTGGCCCTGGTTGTCGCCATGAAAGCAATCCTCACAACTGGAAAACAAGACACAAAATCAGCATCAAACAATGGAAACACTTCCTGGTTGACGTTATCACTCTGGACCACACTCATACCCCCCCACACACACACACACACACACACAGAAGCCCCTTCCATCTGGTCCCCATTCTTAACATTTCTACAGAACCATTAATTCCATCTTATCTGGTATTATAGATAATCTCTATTATTTATTATATTACTATTATCATTTTTTTTATTTTTATGGATTGATTGAATTTTTATTTTTATTTTATTTATTTATTTATTTTTCATTTTTTGTTATTTATTCATTAATTTTGTTGATATTGTCATTATGATTACTATTATCTTCATCACTATTACTGAAATTGCTATGTCTCCTATCAACCTTGTGAAATATTTTACAGTGTACACTTGGTTGGGAGGACTGAACAATAATAATGGACAAACTTGCTTTACAACTCACACTTTATTTATGTATAGTTTACTTGGTATCAGTTTGTTCGTTTGTTGGTCAGCCCTACACCTCCCCCTCCCCCACACACACATACATACACTATTACATGTGTATGTGCGTGTATGTTTTGTTGTTGTTGGTCTTAATAATAGATTTGTGTTGTTGTCGTTGTTGTTGTTACTACCACTACTATCATTATTACTAATATTGTTTTATTATTACATTTAATTACGCAGTTATCTATCTCTAAGGTCTCCCCTCTCTCCCCTCTCTGAATCAAAACAAGGTTGTGGCTTAACCATGAGCCATCGAGGCAGACCCTCTCACCCCAGTGGGGTGAGAGGGTTGCTTTGGAGTCTATGGAGCTATCCCGGTCTGCACTCTCCTCAGGGTTAGAGTGCGACTAGGAATCATGGACCATACGGTTACTACCAATAATAACAATAGAATAAAAATTATAATTAAAAGAGGATAAAATAGAAAAAGAAAGGTACAAAATAAAAAAAATAATAATAAAAAAAATGAGGAGGAATGGCTAAGAGACCGGAATATGTTTATATGTATGTGTTTATGTATGGGTATGTGTTTATATGTATATCTTGTTGTCTTGGTCTCCCCCACCCATTAATGTATGCACGTCCCCTTCCTTTAACTTTCATCTTGTTTTACCCTGTTTAACAGAGTCGTTAGCTCTGTTGGTTTTGTATGTTTTTTGTGTAAAATAAAACTCTAAAAAAAAAAAAAAACACACACAAGAACAAATGAGGACAAATGCTGGGTTCTGCTGGGGGTTATGGAATCATTCAGAGCCAAGGCAAATACTAGAGGAAAGAAGCAACTGAAATGCCAACTATGAAGGTAAGCAACATGCTAATGTTATGCTAACACCGGCGGCACAGAGGCTCATACCTCACACCTTGAAGGTCCCGGGTTCGATTCCCACCAGGACGGGGCCTTTCTGTGTGGAGTTTGCATGTTCTCCCCGTGTCTGTGTAGGTTTCCTCCGGGTACTCCGGTGTTCCCTACCACTAAAAACATGTACAATAGGTGAATCCTCCAGCCAGGTGATTCTGACCACCAGCCTGGCTTCACATCAGGAGATATGAAGCCTGGCAAGGCAGTCACCCACAGCTCCTTACGGGTCGTCCCAGTGGCATCGAAGGATGAGTCAAATGCAGAGGACAAATTTAATTGTACAGTTGTTGAATAATGACAAATAAAGCACCTTTAAGGGACTATACGGAGTTTAAAAAGGTTAACATGTATTTTCCTCCCCCTACACGTTCCAGCAATGTCCTAAAGCGTAGAATGAGCCCAGACCTGTTCACCACAACTGCCTCTAAAATCCTGCACTGTCACTCAGAAAGGTGTTCATTCGGGTTCAAAGTGCCGTCATGCACAAGCTTAATATAGAGACTGCAGTTACACGCAAGACCTGAAGTGGCAGTAGTGAGTATAAAATGGCCAACTTGCATCTAGTCCCTTTCGCCTAAAGTTGTGCTAACAGTGGCTAAATGCTAACATTGGCAAAATCCCCTTTTTCAACAGTGCAAAGTAAATACAATACCATAAATACAATCCCGCTGTTGTTCTAAGTCAGATTGTTGTTGCCTTATCATATTTTACTTTTCATTTTTTATCTTATTTATTTTAATATTCGTTATACATGCCCTATAGCCTTATAGTTTAAAGTGTTATAGCTTATGTTTATCTAAATTCTGTGTTATATGTTTTATGCTGCACGTCTGCACTGAGAAAGGTTTCTAGTTTGTGAACCTGTTCTCAAACAATGGCAATAAAACTATTTCTATGATTCTGAAATATCAAATCCATATGACCTGCATGTTAATAGTGAGGGCTGTCCTCTCTGTTCATGTCACGTTATTCTCGGTTTAACGCTTTGGCCACAGCCAGAAGTCGGTTCCAAACTTATACCTAGTCAGACCGGTTTGGCCCTGAGCTCGCCCAACACACCAGGCACTGGGCTGTGTAGTGTCTGCCAGTGGAAAAGTGGCTTTTATAAGGTGTGTGAATAGGTCCCCCCCAAAAAAAAGATTATCAATTTTGTGCAAAATAACTCTGCAGGAGAGAGGCCTTCACACATTCATGTGCTCTGACAATGTTATTCATGATTGATGCTCTACAGCAGGGGTCCCCAACCTTTTTTCAGCCGAGGTACCAGTTAAAAACAAATCCTAAAGACTTGAACGTACACGGTTTACTTATAGGTTATTGACCCCATATTATATCAAAATTGCTTTATTTTAAACTCGTACTGAGTCACAAGAACAGAAATAACTGTATTTTTAAGAATCAGATTCAAGAAAATTAGGTGTTTTACACCTTAGAAAAAGTCTCAAGGGCTACTGGGCATGTCCCGAAGGGCACCACGTTGGTGACCCCTGCTCTACAGGATATCAGCCACATGTGCTGTATAAGGTGGGCTGTCATGGATAAAAGACACACGTCGACCCGCACCATCCTCAGTTATCTCCTGTTCAATCGATCCATTGTTTTGTATAGCCCAGTATCACAACAGGAGTGGACTCTCAGGACTGGACAGAACATTAAAACAAAACAATGTAATATGTTTGAGTCTGGCCTCGAAAACACCTCAGAAGTGCTAGAATGATCAGAATTTGAGCTAATGTTGTGCTTGTATTTTCGGTATATGTCTCTCCTTTTAATGGTTGCTCTATTGACAATCATATTTCAGGACAGTCCAAACCTCCTCAATCAGCATTCATTGTTTAATTCAAGCACATTTCAAACTCTCCCCAACACGTGTTACAGGAGGAGGGTTGTGAAAGAGAAGTTTGGATTTGACATCCACTACCCTGTGAGATCTTGTAAACGTTTGAGAGCCTTAGCTGAGAAGTTCAGCCAGGTGCTCAAGCAAAAAGTGTCACAGCCATCCCCAGGCGTCCTCTGTTTCATCTGCTTCACCCCCCTCTGCTCAGTGAGGAGTATGTTCACTTTACTTTCATGTCATAATATGTACTTTCTAAACCTGTTTTGAAGTAACGTTTCTGCCAGTCCTGTCCACAGAGCGAGCTCCTTCAGAGCAGCCTCCTGACTCGCCCGTGTGGTCCTGATGCTTCGCCCTGACAGGATTGCTAACGGCTAAGCGCTGCAGGGGAACACGGCGCTGGCTCGGGGACATTTAGCCTGGAGCTCATCGCGGCGCGCCCCACCTATCGGCGAAACAACAAGAGGCCTGCACAGACGCGAGCACGCACGCATCTGTTTAGACAGCGGGGAGACGCTGAGGTGCCACTTACAGAGAGGACACGGAGTGCACACCGGCATGACCGTCAAAGGTCCTACAGGGCTCTGACCAATCCTCCGGTAAACACTGAGAGAGAAATACTCCTTAGCCTTTTCACTTTGTTCTCCTGCTTACAATAAAAACACTGTTTCAGAACATAAAGGATTATACACAAAATGTAGATAAGTACGGTAAGGTATATATAAAAAAAAAAATCATAATAATACAAAAAATTAAATAATGATAATATTATAGTGAGAATCTGTCAAATGAAGATACGTGACCAACGAGTCCGCTGGAGGTCGCCATTTCGGCTGCGTGTCACATGACTGTCAATCCTTGTGTTGATTGGTTTGCAGCACGGAGAGAAGAACATCATTGAGCCCCACGGCTGACTGGCGTCCTCTGCTAATTTGCTCAAGCTGCCCTCCAGGGCATCTTGTCCACCTAGGAAACCTATAGAAACGTATGTTTTGGTGTATTTTTTTATACATATATAGTATGTAATTTATATTTTTTCTGCTACAGCAACTTTTCACGCAACAACTGCATCATTTTCGTACTGCAAACTCTGTTTAGCGTTATAGCTAACGTAAATAATCAATTTTTTGACCAATTGGTATACAAAAAAATAATAAACGGTGTTATACATACACATACTGTATGTTAAAACCCGTCATATGCACTTTAAGCATATGCTTAGGTTATAATGCTTTTGAAAATATGACTTATTTAGATGGATAACATCTGTTGTAAGTAATAATTATCATTTTATTCCAGTGAAGAAAGAGATACAGATGGCATCGCATCATAGAAGGGGGCGTGGCCTCGCCGAGGGGTAAAACAGAATCTTTTGGGAAACACAATTTTTCACTCTTTATAGACATTTTCTGGTGGAATCTAAACGTATTTATCACATGCAAATAAAGTCAAGTCTAAATCGGGTCCATATGGATATTTTTTCACAGCGGATTGTTCGGTAGAAGTGAAAAAGCGGCAGTCGTAGCTAGCGCCAGCTAGCGTTAGCATTAGCACGATGCTAACATAAATCATCATGTTTAGCATTTTCCGTTATTTTTGTAGTCATGGGCTGTTGAACCGCTTTGCTTCTCCCCATGTCTTTGTTTATTTAGTAGAAAACTATGGAATCAGTTTTCTGCCAAAAGAAACAAACAAAACTTCTTCAATGTCAAACAAAAATAGGGAATTTGAGAGAAAAAAAAACTAATAAAAAAAAAACAAACGTATAACTTGCAATCAAATTCTTTGTCTAATTGCGTAAAGTATTGGTATTTTACTCTTCTGTTTACGGTTCCCTCTGCTTCCCTCTCTCAGTTTTGCAGTCTCTCTGCAGCTCTCTCTCGTTTGCGCTCCTTGACTTTTTGTTTGCAGTTCTGGCACAATCCTCTCAGGTGGGCGGGCTTTTTCAGGAGATCGTCCCCATTGGCTAGTTAGTTTTTGATTGACACAGCTCATCAGCGCAGTGCCCCGGAAGTTGTGGCGACGGGAAGGCACTAATGAGGGGCTGGCGGGGGTGGATAGTACTGGCTCTATAGATGACATGTGTAACTCTTTGTCAGCTATGATCCTAAGGGTAGCTTCGGAGTCTATCCCAAGTAGAAGGTTGCCCCGGGATCGAATAATAGTCCCATGGTGGAACAAGGAATGTTCTAAAGCAGTAAGTAATAGAAGGAAAGGTTTTAAAAAGTTTAGGCTGCATCCTGTCCAGGAAAATGTTATTGATTTTAAAAGGTGTAGGGCTTTGGCTCGGAAAACTATCAAGGAGGCAAAAAAGAAATGCTGGAGGGAGTACTGTAGTACGTTAGGCCCTAAAACCCCAGTTAAACAAATCTGGTCTAGGATTCATAGAATGGTAGGGAAAAGGGCTAATACAGCTGTACCTGTGTTAAAGAATGGAAATATAGAAGCTATTTCTAGTATAGAGAAAGCGAATATGTGTGTAGAAGTATTTCAAGACATCCATAACACAAGGTTTTTAAGGAAAGAAAGTCTTAGAATTAGAAATGAAGTTTTGCGAGATAACAATTGGAAGTTAACGTGCAGTGAGGATTCGAACAGTGCTTTTAATGTGTAGTTTTCTTTTAAGGAACTTAAGGAGGCAGTTGAAGTTGGGGCTAATACTTCACCAGGACAGGATGAGATAAGTTGTAAGCTTTTGCAGCACCTGGATGATCCAGTGCTGGAAGAGATCTTGGTCTTGTTTAACTACATTTGGGAAGCTGGGTCGCTGCCAAAGGTTTGGAAACATGCTGTCATAATTCCTATCTTGAAGCCAGGAAAGCACCCATCCTCTCCGTCGTCTTACAGACCCATTTGCATTGACTTCAGTGCTTTGTAAGGTGATGGAGAGGATGGTCACTAATAGACTTGTGTATTCTTTAGAAGTTACTGGGTTTTTTGTGAATTACCAAAACGGATTTAGGATTGGTAGAAATGCCATGGACTCTGTTGCAGTATTGGATCAGGATATTGGAAAGGCAGTGATTGACAAGGAGGCTGTGGTGGCAGTTTTCCTGGACATAGAGAAGGCTTATGACGGTATGTGGCGGGAGGGTTTGCTGTTTAAACTTTTTGATGCCGGTATTAGGGGAAGAATGTTCCTATGGATTAAAGATTTCCTTAACGGTAGAACAATACAGGTAAAAATAGAATGCAAATTCTCCAAAAGGGCTAGTATTTTAAATGGTACGCCCAAGGATCTGTAATTAGCCCGGTTTTGTTTGATGTAATGATAAATAGTATCTTTCAGTGTGTCGACGCAGCTTTTGGAAAATCCCTTTATGCAGACGACGGCGCTATTTGGCGCTGGGGTAAAAATCTGGAATACTTAATTAAGCAAACTCAGGTAGCTTTGGATCGAATAGTATGTTGGGCAGACACGTGGCGATTTAGAATTTCAGCATCTAAAAGTAATTATATGATCTTTGGTCTAAAAAAGAAAATGCCCCAAATGACTCTGTATTTATATGGAAACCAGTTAGAAAAGGTAAAAAATTCCTTGGAATGTGGATGGATGAGAGGTTAACCTGGAACAGGCATATTGAAAAGACTGTTGGCAAGTGTGAAAAAGTTATTAATGCACTTCGTAGCCTGGCTGGCAGTGACTGGGGAGCAGATAGGTCAACTCTGCTTATGATTTATAGAGCAATGATTAGATCAACATTGGACTATGGTTGTTTTGTATTTGGTGCTGCGGCTAAAACTGTATTAAAAAATCTGGACAGAGTTCAAGCAAAGGCCCTCAGAGTCTGCAGTGGAGCGTTTAGAACCACACCCATACCTGCGCTATTGGTTGAGATGGAGGAAACATCTTTAAAAATCAGAAAGGAAGAAGATGGGACTCCAGTACTGGGCCAGACTAGCAGGATTTCCGCGTAATTCTGCAGCCAAGTGCCTCTTGGAGGACTGTTGGGAATTTGTAAAGAGGGAGGGAAAAGCGAGTTTTCTGAGATCTATCTGTAAGTTGGCTAGTAAGGTGGGCTTGGAGAATGGGAAGGTTGCTGCATCAGTGTGGTCCCCTTTTCCAGTCTGGCTGTTGCCAGAACCAGAGGTCCAATTGGACCTGCTGGGGCCAGACAAGAGTCGTGTTAGTGGCCAAATAAATGAGTTTGTGGCTCTTAATAAGGAAACTTCGTTCCACTTTTTTACAGATGGGTCTAGGGACCCGAGCTCGGGAAAAGCTGGATTTGGAGTTTACATTATGAATACTGAAATTGGAAAGTATGCGAGTGTCTGATTAGGTATCTGCGTTCACTACTGAACTGTTAGCCATTTGGTGGGCGTTAGATTGGGTCGAGGGAAATCAACCTGAAACGGCGTATATATATTCTGATTCTATGGCTGCCTTACAGGCAATTTCGGATGGCCCTTATGGGGCTAGGGCAGATATTGTGCTAGAGATTTTGTGTCGCCTTCGCCGGATAGAGGTGATGGGGTCTAGTATTGTTTTTTCCTGGATCCCATCTCATTCAGGCATAGTGGATATGTAGATATTGCACTTCAAGCATGAAGTATTTTTTCCCTTTTTTTTCTTGTAGATGACTTTGCGCCCAGAAAGGACTTGGACCAACTCAACATGCAGTATCGCCACCTTCAGGACGACTACGTGGCTTTGAAAAGGGAACCGGAGGCTATAAAGTCATGGAATCAACAGCTGCGGGACCGATTTAAACTGTCAAAATTTGGGTTTGATTCATTGAAAGACTCTACACTGTATTTTTTTTTTCTGGATTGACGTCACTCTGTGCTGCGTGACGTCCGTCGCTCGGGTATAAAAGCCAAGTCTCGCACACGCGAGTTGGAATAGTGAGCGAGCGTTTTACATCGATTTTCAGGTTAGCAATTTATTAGCATAGTATTTAGTTAGTTCTTCAGCGCAGCGTTTCTAGTGTAGTTACTTTAGTGTTTCTAGTGTAGTTACTTTAGTGTTTCTAGTGTAGTTCCTTTTGTGTTTCTAGTGTAGTTACTTCTAGTGTAGTTACTTTAGCGTTTCTAGTGTAGTTACTTTAGCGTTTCTAGTGTAGTTACTTTAGTGTTTCTAGTGTAGTTACTTTAGTGTTTCTAGTGTAGTTACTTTAGTGTTTCTAGTGTAGTTACTTTAGTGTTTCTAGTGTAGTTACTTTAGTGTTTCTAGTGTAGTTACTTTAGCGTTTCTAGTGTAGTTACTTTAGTGTTTCTAGTGTAGTTCCTTTAGTGTTTCTAGTGTAGTTACTTTAGCGTTTCTAGTGTAGTTACTTTAGCGTTTCTAGTGTAGTTACTTTAGTGTTTCTAGTGTGGTTACTTTAGTGTTTCTAGTGTAGTTCCTTTTGTGTTTCTAGTGTAGTTACTTTAGTGTTTCTAGTGTAGTTACTTTAGCGTTTCTAGTGTAGTTACTTTAGTGTTTCTAGTGTAGTTACTTTAGTGTTTCTAGTGTAGTTACTTTAGTGTTTCTAGTGTAGTTACTTTAGTGTTTCTAGTGTAGTTACTTTAGCGTTTCTAGTGTAGTTACTTTAGCGTTTCTAGTGTAGTTACTTTAGCGTTTCTAGTGTAGTTACTTTGGTGTTTCTAGTGTAGTTACTTTAGTGTTTCTAGTGTAGTTACTTTAGTGTTTCTAGTGTAGTTCCTTTAGTGTTTCTAGTGTAGTTCCTTTAGTGTTTCTAGTGTAGTTACTTTAGCGTTTCTAGTGTAGTTACTTTAGTGTTTCTAGTGTAGTTACTTTAGCGTTTCTAGTGTAGTTACTTTAGTGTTTCTAGTGTAGTTACTTTAGTGTTTCTAGTGTAGTTACTTTAGCGTTTCTAGTGTAGTTACTTTAGCGTTTCTAGTGTAGTTACTTTAGTGTTTCTAGTGTAGTTACTTTAGCGTTTCTAGTGTAGTTACTTTAGTGTTTCTAGTGTAGTTACTTTAGCGTTTCTAGTGTAGTTACTTTAGTGTTTCTAGTGTAGTTACTTTAGTGTTTCTAGTGTAGTTACTTTAGTGTTTCTAGTGTAGTTACTTTAGTGTTTCTAGTGTAGTTACTTTAGCGTTTCTAGTGTAGTTACTTTAGCGTTTCTAGTGTAGTTACTTTAGTGTTTCTAGTGTAGTTACTTTAGTGTTTCTAGTGTAGTTACTTTAGTGTTTCTAGTGTAGTTACTTTAGTGTTTCTAGTGTAGTTACTTTAGTGTTTCTAGTGTAGTTACTTTAGTGTTTCTAGTGTAGTTCCTTTTGTGTTTCTAGTGTAGTTACTTTAGTGTTTCTAGTGTAGTTACTTTAGCGTTTCTAGTGTAGTTACTTTAGCGTTTCTAGTGTAGTTACTTTAGTGTTTCTAGTGTAGTTACTTTAGTGTTTCTAGTGTAGTTACTTTAGTGTTTCTAGTGTAGTTACTTTAGTGTTTCTAGTGTAGTTACTTTAGTGTTTCTAGTGTAGTTACTTTAGCGTTTCTAGTGTAGTTACTTTAGTGTTTCTAGTGTAGTTCCTTTAGTGTTTCTAGTGTAGTTACTTTAGCGTTTCTAGTGTAGTTACTTTAGCGTTTCTAGTGTAGTTACTTTAGTGTTTCTAGTGTGGTTACTTTAGTGTTTCTAGTGTAGTTCCTTTTGTGTTTCTAGTGTAGTTACTTTAGTGTTTCTAGTGTAGTTACTTTAGCGTTTCTAGTGTAGTTACTTTAGTGTTTCTAGTGTAGTTACTTTAGTGTTTCTAGTGTAGTTACTTTAGTGTTTCTAGTGTAGTTACTTTAGTGTTTCTAGTGTAGTTACTTTAGCGTTTCTAGTGTAGTTACTTTAGCGTTTCTAGTGTAGTTACTTTAGTGTTTCTAGTGTAGTTACTTTAGCGTTTCTAGTGTAGTTACTTTAGCGTTTCTAGTGTAGTTACTTTAGCGTTTCTAGTGTAGTTACTTTAGTGTTTCTAGTGTAGTTACTTTAGCGTTTCTAGTGTAGTTACTTTAGCGTTTCTAGTGTAGTTACTTTAGTGTTTCTAGTGTAGTTACTTTAGCGTTTCTAGTGTAGTTACTTTAGTGTTTCTAGTGTAGTTACTTTAGTGTTTCTAGTGTAGTTACTTTAGTGTTTCTAGTGTAGTTACTTTAGCGTTTCTAGTGTAGTTACTTTAGCGTTTCTAGTGTAGTTACTTTAGTGTTTCTAGTGTAGTTACTTTAGTGTTTCTAGTGTAGTTACTTTAGCGTTTCTAGTGTAGTTACTTTAGTGTTTCTAGTGTAGTTACTTTAGTGTTTCTAGTGTAGTTACTTTAGCGTTTCTAGTGTAGTTACTTTAGTGTTTCTAGTGTAGTTCCTTTAGTGTTTCTAGTGTAGTTACTTTAGCGTTTCTAGTGTAGTTACTTTAGCGTTTCTAGTGTAGTTACTTTAGTGTTTCTAGTGTAGTTACTTTAGTGTTTCTAGTGTAGTTACTTTAGTGTTTCTAGTGTAGTTACTTTAGCGTTGCTAGTGTAGTTACTTTAGTGTTTCTAGTGTAGTTACTTTAGTGTTTCTAGTGTAGTTACTTTAGTGTTTCTAGTGTAGTTACTTTAGTGTTTCTAGTGTAGTTACTTTAGTGTTTCTAGTGTAGTTACTTTAGTGTTTCTAGTGTAGTTACTTTAGTGTTTCTAGTGTAGTTCCTTTAGTGTTTCTAGTGTAGTTCCTTTAGCGTTTCTAGTGTAGTTACTTTAGCGTTTCTAGTGTAGTTACTTTAGCGTTTCTAGTGTAGTTACTTTAGCGTTTCTAGTGTAGTTACTTTAGTGTTTCTAGTGTAGTTACTTTAGTGTTTCTAGTGTAGTTACTTTAGCGTTTCTAGTGTAGTTACTTTAGTGTTTCTAGTGTAGTTACTTTAGTGTTTCTAGTGTAGTTCCTTTAGTGTTTCTAGTGTAGTTACTTTAGTGTTTCTAGTGTAGTTCCTTTAGTGTTTCTAGTGTAGTTCCTTTAGTGTTTCTAGTGTAGTTACTTTAGTGTTTCTAGTGTAGTTACTTTAGTGTTTCTAGTGTAGTTACTTTAGTGTTTCTAGTGTAGTTAATTTAGTGTTTCTAGTGTAGTTACTTTAGTGTTTCTAGTGTAGTTACTTTAGCGTTTCTAGTGTAGTTACTTTAGCGTTTCTAGTGTAGTTACTTTAGCGTTTCTAGTGTAGTTACTTTAGTGTTTCTAGTGTAGTTCCTTTAGTGTTTCTAGTGTAGTTCCTTTAGCGTTTCTAGTGTAGTTACTTTAGCGTTTCTAGTGTAGTTACTTTAGCGTTTCTAGTGTAGTTACTTTAGTGTTTCTAGTGTAGTTACTTTAGCGTTTCTAGTGTAGTTACTTTAGCGTTTCTAGTGTAGTTACTTTAGTGTTTCTAGTGTAGTTCCTTTAGTGTTTCTAGTGTAGTTACTTTAGTGTTTCTAGTGTAGTTACTTTAGTGTTTCTAGTGTAGTTACTTTAGTGTTTCTATTGTAGTTACTTTAGTGTTTCTAGTGTAGTTACTTTAGTGTTTCTAGTGTAGTTACTTTAGTGTTTCTAGTGTAGTTACTTTAGTGTTTCTAGTGTAGTTACTTTAGCGTTTCTAGTGTAGTTACTTTAGCGTTTCTAGTGTAGTTACTTTAGCGTTTCTAGTGTAGTTACTTTAGTGTTTCCAGTGTAGTTCCTTTAGTGTTTCTAGTGTAGTTCCTTTAGTGTTTCTAGTGTAGTTACTTTAGCGTTTCTAGTGTAGTTACTTTAGCGTTTCTAGTGTAGTTACTTTAGTGTTTCTAGTGTAGTTACTTTAGCGTTTCTAGTGTAGTTACTTTAGTGTTTCTAGTGTAGTTCCTTTAGTGTTTCTAGTGTAGTTACTTTAGCGTTTCTAGTGTAGTTACTTTAGCGTTTCTAGTGTAGTTACTTTAGCGTTTCTAGTGTAGTTACTTTAGTGTTTCTAGTGTAGTTACTTTAGCGTTTCTAGTGTAGTTACTTTAGCGTTTCTAGTGTAGTTACTTTAGTGTTTCTAGTGTAGTTACTTTAGCGTTTCTAGTGTATTTACTTTAGCGTTTCTAGTGTAGTTACTTTAGCGTTTCTAGTGTAGTTACTTTAGCGTTTCTAGTGTAGTTACTTTAGTGTTTCTAGTGTAGTTACTTTAGTGTTTCTAGTGTAGTTACTTTAGCGTTTCTAGTGTAGTTACTTTAGCGTTTCTAGTGTAGTTACTTTAGCGTTTCTAGTGTAGTTCCTTTAGCGTTTCTAGTGTAGTTCCTTTAGTGTTTCTAGTGTAGTTACTTTAGCGTTTCTAGTGTAGTTACTTTAGTGTTTCTAGTGTAGTTACTTTAGTGTTTCTAGTGTAGTTACTTTAGCGTTTCTAGTGTAGTTACTTTAGCGTTTCTAGTGTAGTTACTTTAGCGTTTCTAGTGTAGTTCCTTTAGTGTTTCTAGTGTAGTTCCTTTAGTGTTTCTAGTGTAGTTACTTTAGCGTTTCTAGTGTAGTTACTTTAGCGTTTCTAGTGTAGTTACTTTAGCGTTTCTAGTGTAGTTACTTTAGCGTTTCTAGTGTAGTTACTTTAGTGTTTCTAGTGTAGTTACTTTAGTGTTTCTAGTGTAGTTACTTTAGCGTTTCTAGTGTAGTTACTTTAGCGTTTCTAGTGTAGTTACTTTAGCGTTTCTAGTGTAGTTTCTTTAGTGTTTCTAGTGTAGTTACTTTAGTGTTTCTAGTGTAGTTACTTTAGCGTTTCTAGTGTAGTTACTTTAGCGTTTCTAGTGTAGTTACTTTAGCGTTTCTAGTGTAGTTACTTTAGCGTTTCTAGTGTAGTTCCTTTAGCGTTTCTAGTGTAGTTACTTTAGCGTTTCTAGTGTAGTTACTTTAGCGTTTCTAGTGTAGTTACTTTAGCGTTTCTAGTGTAGTTACTTTAGTGTTTCTAGTGTAGTTACTTTAGTGTTTCTAGTGTAGTTACTTTAGTGTTTCTAGTGTAGTTACTTTAGCGTTTCTAGTGTAGTTACTTTAGCGTTTCTAGTGTAGTTACTTTAGCGTTTCTAGTGTAGTTACTTTAGTGTTTCTAGTGTAGTTACTTTAGTGTTTCTAGTGTAGTTACTTTAGTGTTTCTAGTGTAGTTACTTTAGTGTTTCTAGTGTAGTTACTTTAGCGTTTCTAGTGTAGTTACTTTAGCGTTTCTAGTGTAGTTACTTTAGTGTTTCTAGTGTAGTTACTTTAGTGTTTCTAGTGTAGTTACTTTAGTGTTTCTAGTGTAGTTACTTTAGTGTTTCTAGTGTAGTTACTTTAGTGTTTCTAGTGTAGTTCCTTTAGTGTTTCTAGTGTAGTTACTTTAGCGTTTCTAGTGTAGTTACTTTAGCGTTTCTAGTGTAGTTACTTTAGCGTTTCTAGTGTAGTTACTTTAGCGTTTCTAGTGTAGTTTCTTTAGCGTTTCTAGTGTAGTTACTTTAGTGTTTCTAGTGTAGTTACTTTAGCGTTTCTAGTGTAGTTACTTTAGCGTTTCTAGTGTAGTTACTTTAGCGTTTCTAGTGTAGTTACTTTAGCGTTTCTAGTGTAGTTCCTTTAGCGTTTCTAGTGTAGTTACTTTAGCGTTTCTAGTGTAGTTACTTTAGCGTTTCTAGTGTAGTTACTTTAGCGTTTCTAGTGTAGTTACTTTAGTGTTTCTAGTGTAGTTACTTTAGTGTTTCTAGTGTAGTTACTTTAGCGTTTCTAGTGTAGTTACTTTAGCGTTTCTAGTGTAGTTACTTTAGCGTTTCTAGTGTAGTTACTTTAGCGTTTCTAGTGTAGTTACTTTAGCGTTTCTAGTGTAGTTACTATAGCGTTTCTAGTGTAGTTACTTTAGCGTTTCTAGTGTAGTTACTTTAGTGTTTCTAGTGTAGTTACTTTAGCGTTTCTAGTGTAGTTACTTTAGCGTTTCTAGTGTAGTTACTTTAGTGTTTCTAGTGTAGTTACTTTAGCGTTTCTAGTGTAGTTACTTTAGCGTTTCTAGTGTAGTTACTTTAGCGTTTCTAGTGTAGTTACTTTAGCGTTTCTAGTGTAGTTACTTTAGCGTTTCTAGTGTAGTTTCTTTAGTGTTTCTAGTGTAGTTACTTTAGTGTTTCTAGTGTAGTTACTTTAGCGTTTCTAGTGTAGTTACTTTAGCGTTTCTAGTGTAGTTACTTTAGCGTTTCTAGTGTAGTTACTTTAGCGTTTCTAGTGTAGTTCCTTTAGCGTTTCTAGTGTAGTTCCTTTAGCGTTTCTAGTGTAGTTACTTTAGCGTTTCTAGTGTAGTTACTTTAGCGTTTCTAGTGTAGTTACTTTAGCGTTTCTAGTGTAGTTTCTTTAGTGTTTCTAGTGTAGTTACTTTAGTGTTTCTAGTGTAGTTACTTTAGCGTTTCTAGTGTAGTTACTTTAGCGTTTCTAGTGTAGTTACTTTAGCGTTTCTAGTGTAGTTACTTTAGCGTTTCTAGTGTAGTTACTTTAGCGTTTCTAGTGTAGTTACTTTAGCGTTTCTAGTGTAGTTACTTTAGCGTTTCTAGTGTAGTTACTTTAGCGTTTCTAGTGTAGTTACTTTAGTGTTTCTAGTGTAGTTACTTTAGCGTTTCTAGTGTAGTTACTTTAGTGTTTCTAGTGTAGTTACTTTAGCGTTTCTAGTGTAGTTACTTTAGCGTTTCTAGTGTAGTTACTTTAGCGTTTCTAGTGTAGTTACTTTAGTGTTTCTAGTGTAGTTACTTTAGTGTTTCTAGTGTAGTTACTTTAGTGTTTCTAGTGTAGTTACTTTAGTGTTTCTAGTGTAGTTACTTTAGCGTTTCTAGTGTAGTTACTTTAGCGTTTCTAGTGTAGTTACTTTAGTGTTTCTAGTGTAGTTCCTTTAGTGTTTCTAGTGTAGTTCCTTTAGTGTTTCTAGTGTAGTTCCTTTAGCGTTTCTAGTGTAGTTACTTTAGCGTTTCTAGTGTAGTTAATTTAGGGTTTCTAGTGTAGTTACTTTAGCGTTTCTAGTGTAGCTACTTTAGTGTTTCTAGTGTAGTTCCTTTAGTGTTTCTAGTGTAGTTACTTTAGTGTTTCTAGTGTAGTTACTTTAGTGTTTCTAGTGTAGTTACTTTAGTGTTTCTAGTGTAGTTACTTTAGTGTTTCTAGTGTAGTTACTTTAGTGTTTCTAGTGTAGTTACTTTAGTGTTTCTAGTGTAGTTACTTTAGTGTTTCTAGTGTAGTTACTTTAGTGTTTCTAGTGTAGTTACTTTAGTGTTTCTAGTGTAGTTACTTTAGCGTTTCTAGTGTAGTTACTTTAGCGTTTCTAGTGTAGTTACTTTAGTGTTTCTAGTGTAGTTACTTTAGTGTTTCTAGTGTAGTTACTTTAGCGTTTCTAGTGTAGTTCCTTTAGTGTTTCTAGTGTAGTTACTTTAGCGTTTCTAGTGTAGTTACTTTAGCGTTTCTAGTGTAGTTACTTTAGCGTTTCTAGTGTAGTTACTTTAGTGTTTCTAGTGTAGTTACTTTAGCGTTTCTAGTGTAGTTACTTTAGCGTTTCTAGTGTAGTTACTTTAGTGTTTCTAGTGTAGTTACTTTAGTGTTTCTAGTGTAGTTACTTTAGTGTTTCTAGTGTAGTTACTTTAGTGTTTCTAGTGTAGTTACTTTAGTGTTTCTAGTGTAGTTACTTTAGCGTTTCTAGTGTAGTTACTTTAGTGTTTCTAGTGTAGTTCCTTTTGTGTTTCTAGTGTAGTTACTTTAGTGTTTCTAGTGTAGTTACTTTAGCGTTTCTAGTGTAGTTACTTTAGCGTTTCTAGTGTAGTTACTTTAGTGTTTCTAGTGTAGTTACTTTAGTGTTTCTAGTGTAGTTACTTTAGCGTTTCTAGTGTAGTTACTTTAGCGTTTCTAGTGTAGTTACTTTAGTGTTTCTAGTGTAGTTACTTTAGTGTTTCTAGTGTAGTTACTTTAGTGTTTCTAGTGTAGTTACTTTAGTGTTTCTAGTGTAGTTACTTTAGCGTTTCTAGTGTAGTTACTTTAGTGTTTCTAGTGTAGTTACTTTAGCGTTTCTAGTGTAGTTACTTTAGCGTTTCTAGTGTAGTTACTTTAGCGTTTCTAGTGTAGTTTCTTTAGTGTTTCTAGTGTAGTTACTTTAGTGTTTCTAGTGTAGTTACTTTAGCGTTTCTAGTGTAGTTACTTTAGCGTTTCTAGTGTAGTTACTTTAGCGTTTCTAGTGTAGTTACTTTAGCGTTTCTAGTGTAGTTCCTTTAGCGTTTCTAGTGTAGTTCCTTTAGCGTTTCTAGTGTAGTTACTTTAGCGTTTCTAGTGTAGTTACTTTAGCGTTTCTAGTGTAGTTACTTTAGCGTTTCTAGTGTAGTTTCTTTAGTGTTTCTAGTGTAGTTACTTTAGTGTTTCTAGTGTAGTTACTTTAGCGTTTCTAGTGTAGTTACTTTAGCGTTTCTAGTGTAGTTACTTTAGCGTTTCTAGTGTAGTTACTTTAGCGTTTCTAGTGTAGTTCCTTTAGCGTTTCTAGTGTAGTTACTTTAGCGTTTCTAGTGTAGTTACTTTAGCGTTTCTAGTGTAGTTACTTTAGCGTTTCTAGTGTAGTTACTTTAGTGTTTCTAGTGTAGTTACTTTAGCGTTTCTAGTGTAGTTACTTTAGTGTTTCTAGTGTAGTTACTTTAGCGTTTCTAGTGTAGTTACTTTAGCGTTTCTAGTGTAGTTACTTTAGCGTTTCTAGTGTAGTTACTTTAGTGTTTCTAGTGTAGTTACTTTAGTGTTTCTAGTGTAGTTACTTTAGTGTTTCTAGTGTAGTTACTTTAGTGTTTCTAGTGTAGTTACTTTAGCGTTTCTAGTGTAGTTACTTTAGCGTTTCTAGTGTAGTTACTTTAGTGTTTCTAGTGTAGTTCCTTTAGTGTTTCTAGTGTAGTTCCTTTAGTGTTTCTAGTGTAGTTCCTTTAGCGTTTCTAGTGTAGTTACTTTAGCGTTTCTAGTGTAGTTAATTTAGGGTTTCTAGTGTAGTTACTTTAGCGTTTCTAGTGTAGTTACTTTAGTGTTTCTAGTGTAGTTCCTTTAGTGTTTCTAGTGTAGTTACTTTAGTGTTTCTAGTGTAGTTCCTTTAGTGTTTCTAGTGTAGTTACTTTAGTGTTTCTAGTGTAGTTACTTTAGTGTTTCTAGTGTAGTTACTTTAGTGTTTCTAGTGTAGTTACTTTAGTGTTTCTAGTGTAGTTACTTTAGTGTTTCTAGTGTAGTTACTTTAGTGTTTCTAGTGTAGTTACTTTAGTGTTTCTAGTGTAGTTACTTTAGTGTTTCTAGTGTAGTTACTTTAGCGTTTCTAGTGTAGTTACTTTAGCGTTTCTAGTGTAGTTACTTTAGTGTTTCTAGTGTAGTTACTTTAGTGTTTCTAGTGTAGTTACTTTAGCGTTTCTAGTGTAGTTCCTTTAGTGTTTCTAGTGTAGTTACTTTAGCGTTTCTAGTGTAGTTACTTTAGCGTTTCTAGTGTAGTTACTTTAGTGTTTCTAGTGTAGTTACTTTAGTGTTTCTAGTGTAGTTACTTTAGCGTTTCTAGTGTAGTTACTTTAGCGTTTCTAGTGTAGTTACTTTAGTGTTTCTAGTGTAGTTACTTTAGTGTTTCTAGTGTAGTTACTTTAGTGTTTCTAGTGTAGTTACTTTAGTGTTTCTAGTGTAGTTACTTTAGTGTTTCTAGTGTAGTTACTTTAGCGTTTCTAGTGTAGTTACTTTAGTGTTTCTAGTGTAGTTCCTTTTGTGTTTCTAGTGTAGTTACTTTAGTGTTACTAGTGTAGTTACTTTAGCGTTTCTAGTGTAGTTACTTTAGCGTTTCTAGTGTAGTTACTTTAGTGTTTCTAGTGTAGTTACTTTAGTGTTTCTAGTGTAGTTACTTTAGCGTTTCTAGTGTAGTTACTTTAGCGTTTCTAGTGTAGTTACTTTAGTGTTTCTAGTGTAGTTACTTTAGTGTTTCTAGTGTAGTTACTTTAGTGTTTCTAGTGTAGTTACTTTAGTGTTTCTAGTGTAGTTACTTTAGTGTTTCTAGTGTAGTTACTTTAGCGTTTCTAGTGTAGTTACTTTAGCGTTTCTAGTGTAGTTACTTTAGTGTTTCTAGTGTAGTTCCTTTAGTGTTTCTAGTGTAGTTCCTTTAGTGTTTCTAGTGTAGTTACTTTAGCGTTTCTAGTGTAGTTACTTTAGCGTTTCTAGTGTAGTTACTTTAGCGTTTCTAGTGTAGTTACTTTAGTGTTTCTAGTGTAGTTACTTTAGTGTTTCTAGTGTAGTTACTTTAGCGTTTCTAGTGTAGTTACTTTAGCGTTTCTAGTGTAGTTACTTTAGTGTTTCTAGTGTAGTTACTTTAGCGTTTCTAGTGTAGTTACTTTAGCGTTTCTAGTGTAGTTACTTTAGCGTTTCTAGTGTAGTTTCTTTAGTGTTTCTAGTGTAGTTACTTTAGTGTTTCTAGTGTAGTTACTTTAGCGTTTCTAGTGTAGTTACTTTAGCGTTTCTAGTGTAGTTACTTTAGCGTTTCTAGTGTAGTTACTTTAGTGTTTCTAGTGTAGTTCCTTTAGTGTTTCTAGTGTAGTTACTTTAGCGTTTCTAGTGTAGTTACTTTAGCGTTTCTAGTGTAGTTACTTTAGCGTTTCTAGTGTAGTTACTTTAGCGTTTCTAGTGTAGTTTCTTTAGTGTTTCTAGTGTAGTTACTTTAGTGTTTCTAGTGTAGTTACTTTAGCGTTTCTAGTGTAGTTACTTTAGCGTTTCTAGTGTAGTTACTTTAGCGTTTCTAGTGTAGTTACTTTAGTGTTTCTAGTGTAGTTCCTTTAGTGTTTCTAGTGTAGTTACTTTAGCGTTTCTAGTGTAGTTACTTTAGCGTTTCTAGTGTAGTTACTTTAGCGTTTCTAGTGTAGTTACTTTAGTGTTTCTAGTGTAGTTACTTTAGTGTTTCTAGTGTAGTTACTTTAGTGTTTCTAGTGTAGTTACTTTAGTCAGGTAGTTCAGTAGCCGTTTTGTGACGTGAGCACAACATGCCGGTCACAGAGCGGCCAGGGAGCGGGAGGATGAGGAGAGAAGACCCGAGACTACGAGCTCCGCTCTGTGTGTGCGGATCATGTGACATGACGCGGCCGCTCACTCCGGAGGCCGTTCCAAACGCCGTTCCAAACGCCTCAGGCAGGACACTCGAACGAAGAAGACGAGGGAGGAAGCCAAATGTTTTTAATAAAACTCTAGGTAGGACGTCGCCATAGTAACTTCCTTTACGGGGCGGAGCCTCCACGGGGACAAAAGGCCAGAGGCAGTAATGTGTCCCTTTCAACAAAATCGCTTAACAGCAAACGCAGTCAATCCTGCCTGAGCACTAGGACGGTACTTACACACGGGGACAGTTACTCTGCCCGCCTGCTGTGATCAGCGTCGTACTCTGGCTTCACTGGATGGTGGCGCCGTGACTGGTCTTCCCGCTGGCTGAGCCGCTGTGGAGGACAAAACGTAGGGACACTTGGCCCAGGCAGCTAAAGGCTTAAGCAGCAGCTAACTCAAATCACTAGAGCGTTACTTACACACCTGCCGTAGTGCACGTCGTACCCTGGCTTCACTGCTGCTCCGCCGTATTCTCTTCCGTCTCCAAGCCAGCCGGTGCTCCCCTCGGTACCCGCTCCTGTGCCTTCATATCACTGTCCAATCCAACTGTCCGCCACCAGCCTCCATGCTCATTGGATAAAAACTAGGTTAAAAAGTCTGCCACAGGTGCGAGGGTCCAGGTGATTAAAAACAGGAAATAAAAAGCACAGCAGTAAAAACATACACGAAAAGCACACACCAACAATAAAACCAAATGTGCAAATGTATCACCCTGCGACAGCTACATGCTAGCGCTAGCTAGCGTTTTTTCGCTTCTACTGAACAATCTGCTGTGAAAAAACCTCCATATGGACCCGATTTAGACTTGACTTTATTTGTATGCGATAAATAAGTTTATATTCCGCCATAAAACGTGAAAAATTGTGTTTCCCAACAGATACTTCCTTCCCCCTCAGCGAGGCCATGCCCCCTTCTATGACATGATGCCGTCTGTATCTATCCTGGCAATTTAGAAACACCCACTGTCGCAAAAAAGGTCTAAAGTATAACTGCTTTTTGTCATATTGTCAAAAACCAGCCTAATACTTAGACACATACGTGTTTTTAATGTGTGCTAAACCCTATCAAGGTATAAATCAGTTATCAAAGCTTAATATAGGACTTGAAAAGTCCCAAACCTTACTTGATGGTTTTAGAGTGTATGGGCCCACCTGTGTGCCCCACCGCTCTTTAGACCTGCAGACGTGTGTGAGGAGGAATCTGATCAAAGGCCTCATATTCAGTGAGTCTGTCTGCACGGGGGGGGGGGGAGGCGGCAGCGGAGTGGCACTGGCACAGTGCGAGGAGGATATACGTCTCGCCGCTCAGCGATCCTGGCTCCGGCCTCGTTCTTTGTTCTGAGGATTTATGGAAATGTGTCAATATTTGTGTTGTTTCTGAGCCCGGCTTTAGTGGAATTTAGAAGAGACAGAGACACTGGAGCCTCTTCAGCGCAACCCCACACAGTCAGTGAGTGAGTGAGTGAGTGAGTCAGTGAGTGAGTGAGTGAGTCAGTGAGTGAGCGAGTGAGTGAGTCAGTGAGTGAGTGAGTGAGTGAGTCAGTGAGTGAGTGAGTCAGTGAGTGAGTGAGTGAGTCAGTGAGTGAGTCAGTGAGTGAGTGAGTGAGTGAGTGAGTCAGTGAGTGAGTGAGTGAGCCAGTGAGTGAGTGAGTGAGTGAGTGAGTGAGTGAGTGAGTCAGTCAGTCAGTCAGTCAGTGAGTTAGTGAGTGAGTGAGTGAGTTAGTGAGTGAGTGAGTGAGCGAGTGAGTCAGTGAGTGAGTGAGCCAGTGAGTCAGTGAGTGAGTGAGCGAGTCAGTCAGTCAGTCAGTCAGTCAGTCAGTCAGTCAGTCAGTCAGTGAGTGAGTGAGTGAGTGAGCGAGTGAGTGAGTGAGCGAGCGCTAGGGCCTGGGCGCCACACTTTTACCCTTTACAAACGGTTCAAGGATGAGTTCTGTGTATGGGTCAAAGGAACAGGCCTGAGATCTGTTCTTACCTGAGCTTAGACGAGTTGATGCGTACCTGTCTGGTCTTTACGCGCGCACTCAGTCACGCAAACACATTTAGGACATTTAGTCTCAATTTGAGCATAATAATCCAAATTTGAGTTGCTTTCACTGGTTAAGATATAGTCGACCTAGATTCTTTCACTTGTTCTGAGATGTTTCTGACTCGTTTCAATTCATTTCGTCTTTATTTTGGGTCATTTTCTTTGCCAATGGGGGAAGGAAATCGATCTAACCTCATTTGCAGTTTTACTTTCTTTTCTTCTTCAAGCAAAATGACCCTGGAACCAGTCTGAAATGCCATCAAACTAGCATCGTAAAAAGGGTAAGTTTGATCTTTTTCATACTCTGACATTAAAACTGAGACGCATGAGTCTCAACACTGACCACGGCGTGAAACATCTATCCGTTCACCTGCCGGGTCTCGCCTTAATGCGCTGTAGTTTGATAGAACCATACGGTGTGGAGAAAAACGGGAAGCGGCCGGCACGAAAAACCTCCCCTGATTTTGTCCGGAGGAAAAGAACAATGGCAGTGTCTTTCCCCTCGGTGCGCCTCATCCATCTGTGTCCGGGAGCCTTATTAGAGCTGCACAGAGGAAGGCCTGATTGTCCCGGGAGGGAGGGGAGGGGGGTGTGTGCACTTCTCTCATATGGAAACACTCATCGATAGTGTCCCGGTTTGGTCCCTCTCACACGGCGGCCGCTCTGACAGATGCCACACGGCGTTTACCTGAGCACAGACAATTGCAGCCATCTGTGGGAGGCGTCCGGAGGTAATCAACAGGCTGCGGACGGCCCGGTACGTGTTCATTATGGGCGGCGCAGATGGGGCGGCGGGGGCACAGGCGGGGGAATGTAACCACACCGAGAACCTGCGGACGCTGCACCCGTCGCTGACTAAACCATTCAAACGATCTGCGGCACTAACTGACTAGCTGACTGAGGAGAGCACGTACAAGGCGTCTTCAGGATCACTTCCAAAGAGCTCAGTGGTGCCCTTCATAACCCTGAAGATGTAGACAGAGCGAGGAATACATACAGTGCCTTGCGAAAGTATTCGGCCCCCTTGAACTTTTCGACCTTTTGCCACATTTCAGGCTTCAAACATAAAGATATGAAACTGTAATTTTTTGTGAAGAACCAACAACAAGTGGGACACAATCATGAAGTGAAACGGAATTTATTGGATATTTCAAACATTTTTAACAAATAAACAACTGAAAAATTGGGCGTGTAAATTATTCAGCCCCTTAAGTTAATACTTTGTAGCGCCACCTTTTGCTGCGATTACTGCTGTAAGTCCTTGGGGTTTGTCTCTATCAGTTTTGCACATTGAGAGACTGAAATATTTGCAAAACAGCTGGAGCTCAGTGAAGTTGGATGGACAGCGTTTGTGAACAGCAGTTTTCAGTTCTTTCCACAGATTCTCGATTGGATTCAGGTCTGGACTTTGACTTGGCCATTCTAACACCTGGATATGTTTATTTGTGAACCACTCTATTGTAGATTTTGCTTTATGCTTTGGATCATTGTCTTGTTGGAAGACAAATCTCCGTCCCAGTCTCAGGTCTTTTGCAGACTCCATCAGGTTTTCTTCCAGAATGGTCCTGTATTTGGCTCCATCCATCTTCCCATCAATTTGAACCATCTTCCCTGTCCCTGCTGAAGAAAAGCAGGCCCAAACCATGATGCTGCCACCACCATGTTTGACAGTGGGGATGGTGTGTTCAGGCTGATGAGCTGTGTTGCTTTTACGCCAAACATAACGTTTTGCATTGTTGCCAGAAAGTTTGATTTTGGTTTCATCTGACCAGAGCACCTTCTTCCACATGTTTGGTGTGTCTCCCAGGTGGCTTGTGGCAAACTTTAAACAACACTTTTTATGGATATCTTTAAGAAATGGCTTTCTTCTTTGTTAAAAATGTTTGAAATATCCAATAAATTTCGTTTCACTTCATGATTGTGTCCCACTTGTTGTTGGTTCTTCACAAAAAATTACATTTTTTTATCTTTATGTTTGAAGCCTGAAATGTGGCAAAAGGTTGAAAAGTTCAAGGGGGCCGAAAACTTTCGCAAGGCACTGTGTATATATAGACCCTATCTCAAAATCTACCCCCAGCCTGTCAGGATTTCTGATCATTTTTAACCATGTTCTCCGTCCCACAGAACATGCTGCACTACTCTGATAACCACACGCTCTGTACCGGAACAAAGATCTAATTCTCTACTCTAATTTATGGATTTAATTTAGGATTTTATTGCAGGTTTATCGTTTACTTTTTAATTGGCAAATGAACCACAGTACGTTTCCTCAAGAACTGTCCTTTTTAGACACAACGTGGAGAAAAATCACACGTTTGCTAAACAGTTCTGAGCAACATTACAGAACATTTTGAAGTATTGAAAACACCCCAAAAAACGAATTACATTTAACAATTGTAAAAACATATGATCTTTTCTTCTATATAGCTACATGGGCACTCATTTCTCATGTCGCTGTTTTCTTTGCATTGTGTTTTTAGGCCCAATCATTATATGGTCGGGACAGTCCATGGTAATGACCAAGTCACACTGGATTATAGCACGCTCAAACACACTCTCATTCATCCTGACCTATTGTACATGTTGTTAGTGGTAGGGGAAACCGGAGTACCCGGAGGAAACCTACGCAGACCCGGGGAGAACATGTACACTCCACACAGAAAGGCCCCGTCCAGGTGGGAATCGAACCCGGGACCTTCTTGCTGTGAAACGAGAGCGCTATTATTATGCACATGCGAGATTATGTACATGTTTCACACCTTTCAGGGAGCAAAAGTGTCATTCATGTGAAAAAGCAACAACAAGCTGCTGCTTCACGGTCTATAAAACATGTTTCAGAAGTCGATGCACGAGCCTGTCCAGCCTCTCGTGTCTTGATGTCGTTTCCTCTCTGTATCTCGCATTGACGCTCAATCATATCTTGGCTCCTCTCTCAGCCTGGACTCGTGTCTTTACACTCAGTCAGTAAAGCCTCACTTTACTCTGCCAGTTTTACGAAACCCCCCTCGTGGCTTTATTTTCTCACGGCCACAACAAAACAATGCACATTAAAAGGCGTTATACCTGAATTTTAGTCATGGAACATTTGCTTTGTCCTCCTTTAGTACGTTGTAAACTCAGACATTTGTAGTAAAAACATGGTGCATCTAATTATAAAACAATAACACTTCCAGCAGAAGTATGGAAGTTCTGTCTAGAGCAGAATCTCCACGACTTCCTTCTTCACTTCTCAGTCTGCGGCTGAAGAGCAATGAGGCCTCAGCCTTTTTTACTGGAAACAAAGAGCACACTGTATTTAGCATCATGTTGCTGTCAGTCATGGTGTCGGACCTAAAGTCTAACTCTGAAGAAAGTCAATTCACATTTACACTGAGAAGGTTGGAAGGGCGCCCCCTTGTGTCCAATCGCATCCAAATGCCCGGACCAAAACTAGCCCCCCGAGGAGGTTGAAAAATATGTTGTGTGAAAGCAAAAAGGCAAATGCAACCACCTAACTCAATTTTATTGCTTTTATAAAAAAAAAACACTTATTACAGTGTGCTGAATATCCACACAATTTGAGATCAGAGCGGCTCCAACGTCCTTCCGAGCAGTCTGAACACACCACACACGGCAGGAATATCTTCAGATTATCTTTCATGGGAGTGTCCTTCAGATTGAAGAAGAGGCTAGGGCTAAAATGATCCTGCTGTGTGAACCAGACATAAGTGAACTTAAGACGACACACTGCAGACAAAGCTCAATCTTTTTTTTTCTTCTTTTTTTTCAGATTTCAGGTTTTGAGCCTCTAATGTTTGCTTTCACCTGGAAACAAAGAATTCAGGCTCTCGTTTCGTAGCATTTGTTGACATCAAATTTCTCCCTTGATTTCCCCCTTCCAGAGCCCAATGCTACAGATTTTTTCCAGGAATAACTCAAGATACAGAATCCCCCTCAGCAATACATTTTAAATCAACTCAATAAATCCAATGGAAGGATGGGAATGACACAAGTGTTATTGTGAAGGAAGGTTAGTGTCACCTGTGACTGAGCAGACCTCCCTCCGACGATGCTGAGTGTGGGGGACCTGGTACAGTCTGCAGGTCTGACAGAAGCACACATCCTGCTCCGTGTAGCTGCAAGTGCTCGCTAAAGCTAACTATTACGGCTCATCAAAGATACATGCCGCTGATGGGGAAACCAGCTCCAGGCCGAGCAGAGGGTCCCGAGACCCGGCTGGGAGCTGCACACGCTCTTGTTTATCCCGTCTCCGAGCTGTCATCCCGCTGCGCTCCGAGCCGCGCTGCACCAGGAAGAACCGCGTTGTGTGATTCAATTAGCTTCAGCAGAGTGTTTACAGTGGCACCAGCGCGGCGGGGGGGGTGTTCCAGCGCGGGAGGACGCACGTCGGAAACTAAACTCTGTATTTAGCCGGTCAACTGGACTGATGCCTGTTAAAGCAGGACTGCAAAGTGAGGAGAGGGGGAGAGTGGGATTTGAAAGTAAACTATCAAGCCCCTCCCCAGAGTGGACCTGACACACTGGAAAAATAGATCAAAATGGCTTAAAGTGCTTGAAATATTCGGGTCTATGCTGATATCGCGCACGTTTGGACCATCCTGTTGACAATGGAACACGCGTCTTCCTTTTGAGTGTTTTTGTCTTATTTTAACCTCTTAAACCCCGCGTTAACCGAGCACATTTTCTCCAGTTCAGCTTTACCCAAATCTAAAAGCTTCTCGACTGCAGTTCACAGCATATGGGAATTTTTTTTCAAAAATTGTCAAATTTTTGTCACTTTTATGTCACATTTTTGGAGCTTTTTGACATGTTTTTGACGCGTTTATTTGAATAGATCTCGACTTTTGCCAAGTCTAATAAGGCGCCGTCTAGTCACATGGTTCATGACCGTGCTCCGTTTAAAGCTGCGTGATCACTGGTCGTGAGGAAAATCTCAGGTTGTACAGTAAGACAGGATCAACCATTTAAAGCGGACATGTCCTGCATGGAGCCTAAATATAGACTTAAAAACCTCAGATTTGCTATATGATGTTTTATAATTTGAAAATATGTCTCTGAAAGAATGAAATGGTAACAATGAAATGCAGGCGAAAGAGCTGGTGGCTGGCACCCAAAGGAATAATTTTCGAAAAAATTACTTCCAGGGTGGATCCGGTGAGCAGCTCCAACATCAACACTTGGAGCACAGAGCGGCTCAGAGTCGATAATGTTGGATTATGGGATTTTAAAATGTGGAGGACAGTTTTTGGTTTCGAACAATGACGCGAGTGTAATCAGGAAGTACAGAACGAGGCGCTGACGCCGTAGAAGAAGAAACAGCTACATTTAACAGCTTTGTCCGAGGATTAACTCAAAACTGTGTGAACGAGAGAACAGAGTTAAAACACGGTTCAAACCCCAAGTAAGTCCATTTAGCACGACATTTCCACTTTGGCACGACCAAAGACGAGCTGCAACCCACATCAGGCAGTGTCTGATTTCTTGGAAGGCTGTAGTCGCAGAGTGACTACAACTAGGCTCTCTGTCAGGCACAAGCCAGGCATGAACGAGTCGGACTCTTAACCCGAGGAAATAAACAGTGCTAGCATGCAGCACTTGCCTCAGCTAAACCTACGCAGTCTGGAGCCGGAGACCGCTGCGACAAAACTTTGGTCGGAGCTTCGTTTCTCCCTTCGAACTATCGCACGGCAGAGACGAGTGCCGCTCACGATTTCCTAACCCCCGCGTCTTACAAAGGGACATCTAGGCAAGGCCACTTGTGGGGGTGTGTGTACAGTTATTTGCATGGTCCTTGAAATCAGAATCAGAATAGGTTTTATTGCCATTGTTTCAGAACAGGGTTTACATTCTAGTAATTTTTCTCGGTGCAAACGTGCGACATAAAACATATTACACAGAATTAAGATAAAAAATAAGCTACTTTCAACTATAAGGCTATAAGGGCATGCATGAAAAATATTAAATAAATAAGATAAAATAAAAGTGACATGTGGTAAGACCACAACAATTTGACATTGAACAACATTGTATTTACAGATGTGTAGGCGTATAAAGTGATACGCCAACGGTCCCTCTGACCACCTCCATACATTCACACACACACCATTCATCCTGGCCTATTGTACATGTTTTTTCGTGGTAGGGGAAACCGGAGTACCCGGAGGAAACCGGGTACGCAGATTAAGTGTTATAAAGTGATGAGTGATAGCAGCGGGTCTAAGTGTGGACACACCGCACAGAGCAACAGAGCAGAAACATCCGTGAGTCTGTAACTAACCTACAGAGACTTGTTTTTGTTCATGAGTCTGATGGCGGAGGGGAAAAAACTGTTCAAGTGGCGGGAGGTATGGGTCTGGATAGACCATAGCCTCCTGCCTGAGGGGAGAGGGGTGAATAGTCCGTGTCCAGGGTGAGAAGGGTCAGCTGTGATCCGACCCACACGCCTCCGGGTCCTGAAGGTGAACAGGTCCTGGAGAGATGGGAGCTCACAGCCAATCACCTTCTCTGCAGCACGCACAATGCGCTGCAGTCGGTGCTTGTCCCGTTCTGTAGCGCCGGGGAACCACACGGTGATGGAGGAGGTGAGGATGGACCACACAGTGATGGAGGAGGTGAGGATGGACCACACGGTGATGGAGGAGGTGAGAATGGACCACACGGTGATGGAGGAGGTGAGGATGGACCACACGGTGATGGAGGAGGTGAGGATGGACCACACGGTGATGGAGGAGGTGAGGATGGACTCGATGATGGCCGTGTAGAACTGCACCAGCATCTTGGTTGGCAGCTTAAGTTTCCTCAGCTGCCGCAGGAAGAACATCCTCTGCTGGGCCTTCTTGATGAGGGAGCTGATAGTTGGAACCCATTTGAGGTCCTGGGTGATGGTGGTGCCCAGGAAACGGAAGGAGTCCACGATGGAAATGGGAATGGCACTCAGGGCGATAGTGGGGCTGTGTCTTTCCTAAAGTCCACGATCATCTCCACTGTCTTCTGGGCGTTCAGCTCCAGGTTGTTGTGGCTGCACCAGGACGCCAGCCGGTCTACCTCTCTCCTGTAGGTGGACTCATCACCATCCGAGATGAGCCCGATGAGGGTGGTGTCGTCCGCAAACTTGATCAGTTTAACGGACTGGTGGCTGGAGGTGCAGCAGTTTGTGTACAGGGAGAAGAGCCAGGGGGAAGTACACAGCCCTGAGGAGTTCCAGTGTTCCGAGTGTCCGAGACGAATGAATGAATGTGTTTATAATGTATCTGGTTTAGCTCCGTGACTTGGGCTTGAGTGGGGACTGTTGACAGAGATAAGCGGTCCAGCTGCTTCAAATAATTATTCCGGTAGTTCATAAATAGGCTCTATGCAAATGACACGTGGCTTCCAAGTGGATCCTAAGTCAGTGCTTCCGTATCCTGTCTCCGTTATTTCCCTGTGAGGTCTTGTCTAAAACAATGTATAGTTCAAGGAAACATCACTGACAGTGAGATACTGATCCGAAGTGACTCGCTACGTGTTAAAAACATTACGTTGGATGTAAATTCTTGACTGCAGGAAACGTCTGTGTGAGGTAGGACTTTTTATCTCAGCGCTAACGGCTAGCATAAAAAAACACCACCACAAAAATTAAACGTCTAAAAAGTATTTAGCTATTTTCATTTTTAATTAGTGTTAGCCGTTAGCTTCAAGACAAAAACACTTACTGTGATGAGCACGGATGTTTCCTCTAGTGAATGTTTTTCCCCTGACGCCATGTTTTTAACATGATGCTAGTGACTTTCCACCAATAACTCACTGTCTGCCGTGTAATCTTCAGCTATTTATTTGTTTAGGCAAGACCTCATAGGGAAATAACGGAGACAAGATACGCAAACGACTACTTAGAATCCACTCGGACGTCAGGTGACGCTTGCGTGCATATAGCCTATTGTCATTAATCAGCTTTTACTTGGTCTCAGCCTTAGGTCAGATTCCATCTCTCGGTCACTCCCTGCCCCAAAGTGCTCTTTAATTTCAGCCGACACCAACTTCTTTGCATGCTGCCGACTTCCCCCGACCCTGTTATCGAGAGCCTAAAGAACTAAATATCTCTGATGTCTCGGAACCGACAGGACCGCTAAGCAAACGACCCTCCACAACCTTCTCCGGGGCCCCCACTTCTTTGTGAGAAAAAAAAAAAACCTTATCAATTGCGCTGAGAGACCAGTTAATCAATTCCATAGTTTAGCGGTTCGGGAGGACAGCAAGTAGGGCACTCAAGAGAAAAATAAAAAGTCAGACACTCGCAGAGGCAGGAGAAAAAGCAGGAAAGCCGGGAGCATTCAGAAGACCTATCTGCTCTCGACAGACACAGACAAACAAACAAAAAATCCTGCAATGTACACTGGGCATAACTTAATTACAAATGTCCTAAAATACCCAGACACACTCAGTGGAAGAACAATCCTCATGACATCACTGAAATGTAGCGAGAGCGATATTGTACGCTCAAACCGTTACTCGCCGCCACAGTAAATCCTTTGTGCGTCTCCACCTGTGATCGGGAGCGCCTCTGAAAAGCCGGCGTTCCGCTCATTGTGTAGAACGGCCTGTTGTCAGTCTGAGCATGTCTGTACACAGCCGCCGCCTAATGAAGGTTTAATTAAAAACTTTGCGGCTCTTTCAGCCCTTTCGGAGACTTCCTGATTGTGCTCGGGGTAATTACTCCCTATCAGTGCGGGCCTGCTCCATCTGGGAGGCTTGCCGGGCTCCGGGCCTGCGTAGGGGCCGCCGCGACTTTTTTATTTACCGTTAGTCCCGCTCTCCGACAGCATCTTGTGTTTTTGTTTCATAAGCTGTAAGTCTAAAGAGTGTTTTTTTCATTTTGTGTGGCTGCTCAGAGTAGAGTCGATGAAATATTGACTCTAATAATAATCTTAGTATTATAGTTGATTCTTGTTGAAAAGATCTCATGTATGTCACTTTGTCTCTTAAAGATTTACTCACCAAATGTTTCACTGCACTATTGCTTCAAAGAATATTACCCAAGTCAGAAGTAGCTTGGATTCAAAAGTCATGAGGAAGGTAGTTACAGATTCTTTCTCCTCATAATGCAAAAAAGAGAAACATCATATGGCAGTGTGACGGAGCAGAGTAAAGTAGTATGTTTTACAGATATTTCTGATTTGTATTGATTTTGTTGTTGTTGAAACCTCGTTTGTTCTTTCCCCCGCCAGAGTAAAATTCTTTAGCTAAGAAGATGAAGGTTAAACAGGCCCCTTGCTGTTGTGTTAACCAGCCCTATATGTGACTACATGAGCCTGAAGAAGCTTTTAATAACTCTTACCCCGCGGCCATCTGAGACAATGGTTTACATTATCGTGTGTCAATTTTGATCCGTAAATGATAGAAACTTACTTTTTTTTGCACCAAAACCGTAAGATTCTGACGATCACGAGTCGACGGTCCGCCATCTTGAAATGCACTAAGAAACTACAGAATGACGTCGCGACAAACTGTCCAATGGTAGCATCTCCTTTTGGCACATGGCCGCGGTTCTCCAATTGTAACGCAAGGAAACTTCTACCAAAGAGTGTGAGCTGGCTCAAGATGATGATGTCCTCCGTGTGCAGCGCTCTCTGACCCGGAAATGATCCGACACAGAGAGAAGTGGAAAGGTATTATCCCTATCGCCAAAACAAATGTGGTCTTTGTAAATTTTACGCGTGGAATCTGGATGAAAAACTTTACTACATGGATTACGTGCATTCGAAGATGTTTTCAACGTTTATTTGACTGTAATAATACGTCGTAGGCCCGGAAAGGATCACACATCAGAAGGTAAGTAGGAAAACTGCGCTAACACCTGCGCAAAATGCTATTTTGAGCCAGACGCACGAAGGATAGGCTACAGATTCAGGCGCACTCACCATAGACGACGGTATACCGTCAATGGTGCTCACGTGTGAGGTCCTCTGTGAGGTCCTCTGTCTACAGCCGGTGATTGAAAAGAAACATATGCCCTAAATGTGATATTGTAACTCTCTGTGTATTCTTTCCTGGAACAATTATTTTTATTCTAAATCATAGAAATGGGACTTTTTGAAGATTTTGTGAACAAAACGACACTTATAAAATAGTTACAACTTTGGGCTCTTTTGTTTTGACCAATTGGACCACATACAACATGTTTATAATGTTTATACCCATGTTCAACAAAATGTCTAAAATGATTTTCGCTTGAATTATTCCCTTATATAATGGTTAAAATAATTTCAATTAGATGCATCTGAACCTAACAAGTCCTACAGATCTAAAAAGCCCAGGGTGTCCTGAAAAAAAACAAGGTATAACAAGTGATGTATAATATTGAAATAATGGACAAAATCTGCAATTAAGTGGGAAAAAATACAGGCGAGAATCCCAAAATATAGCCCTCAGATGATTAAACATAAAAGCAAAAAGTCCTTAAGTCCATCGATCCAGTCCAGTCGACAATATTTAGAAAATTCCTACGTCCAGAAAGTGTAACTTGGAGTGGAGCGAGGCGGACTGAACAGGGATCAAATCATTTACTGAGAGCAAGAGGTGCACCTCCCTGGGGGTTTGAGGCATGGCCTGGCAGGGAAGTGGGCTGTCCTCGGTCATGTGACCACCCCTCGCGGTGTTAGAGCAGTTGTTTTTAAAGGCTGATGCAACAAGTTGCAAACCCTGATGCCAGGTTACAGAGCACACCTCCGGGGAGTGTGAGTGCTGATGTCGGCGCGGGGCAGTGATCGTTTCTCTCACCCTGCACCTTTGGGGAAGTCCCTGAAATCTGGGCTCACAAACACTTACATCCTTTGAGGAGTGAAGCACTTGTGTGGACAAATCCAGTATCACTGTTACATGAACATCAGCATCAATACTTTAACTCTAACTCCAAATAAAACACTAAAGCTCGACTTGCTAGAACATTTTCAGGAACGTGTCCTGTAACCGTTGCCAGCTGAGCCCGGCTGATTCCGTTCATATGTCCTGGTCCACCTCTAAAAGTTTAGCTCTGAGAGATCTGACACTGTTGTAACGGGTGCTAGACTGGCTCCTAATGCTGCCACAGCTTTGTTTGGGGTTTGTTCATCTCAGTCCTTTCTCTCCTCTTCTAACAGCGATGTCGTGGCTTTCACTACACGGCTGATGCTTCTGAGGTGGAAGTCTCCGCATGCTCCCACTCACTTTCTCTGGGTTAAAGATGTGTTGTACTTTCTCAAATGTGTTTATGGCATTGCATAATTGTAAATTGTAAAATTCATAAAATGTTTGAAAACAATTATTAAAAAACTCCAAATGATGAGTCAACAGAAAGCGCTCTGTGTTGGTTTGTGTCTCGTTGTTGGGGCGCCCTCTGCAGGCAGCAGTTGCAAAAGTACAAGATAAGACGACGATGCATGCAGTCACTTTTATCTGGCGGCATGCTAACAAACGGACGAGCACTGCGATGAACACAGTCTGAGTGCAGAGCAGATCTGAGGAGGGAATACGGACTTTAACTTCTGTAACACATCCAGGGACGAGCCGGAGAAACTCTGGAAGTAAACAGGATTACCGAAACCTGCGTAAAGGAAGCAGCGCGCTCCCGTCGGCCGTCTGAGACCAGGGAGTTATCACACGCTCAAAAGCTCTGAAGAAGTGGATTTTCCGCGGAGCGTCTCCTTTAAACTCCAAACACTTCCCGGCATCGGCGGTTATCAGAGCCTTCTGAGAGCTGTGCGGGTGAATATATATATGCATTATTTATCCGTGCGTGTACATCGGCGGAGCCTGTTTCCTGCCCGCAAATTGGCACCCCGAGGCTCGGCAGCAGCAGGGGGGGGGGGGGGGGGGGGGGAGTCGGGGGTGGGGGAGGTTCTGCCTGAAGCAGGGGCCACTTGTTAAAGCAGGAACGGTCATCAAACCGGCTTCATCCTCCAGGACCCGCGGTTCCTCCCCAGACAGACGGTCCGGGTCATCAGATGTGGGGGGACACCGTGTTCCTCTGATTTCAGCTGGACAATAAGACCTTTCTCTCCCTGATCTTTTACCTTCACGATCAGCCGGGTCCCGCACGGATGAAGACGTAGCTCAGGATTTAGTAAAGGACCGCGAGTAAAAGTTAAAAACATTATTGTCCCATAACTCATTTCGGGTCCCTGTGGTTTCAGCTGCAGATCAGGTTTGTGATCAGATTTTAAAAATGTGTTCCGTGTACCTGAGTGTAACGAAATGTTACGGCTCGCACTTAAATGCACCAAATGTACCATGTTTACTCACAACCATTCTGTACAATGTTGATCGAAAGAGTCTCATTTTGAAAGGTATGATAATATCACTTATTGTAATGACTGTTTTGTTTTTATTTCTATTTTCTTTTAGCTAATGTGTAAATATTACTGTTATATGTATTGTATCTCAACAGAGTACTTTATATCTCTTACCTGTGAAAACGCCATGGAAGTAAAGGTGATGTACTTCTTCTTGTACACATTTATCCTTCAGTATTCAGTGACAGTGGATGGGGAGGAGGGAGGGAGGGAGGGCCCCCCCCCCCCCCCGGGAGCCTGTTACACTCTGTTACATCAGAGCTGAGCGAGTGCACAGAGACCGTCCATTTACACCTTCACTCAATGTGGCGCCGCCGCACTTTTAGCAGATCTTCCTGCTCTTCACTTTTAATGAACGTCGTTCGGCACAAATGTAACGAAACGTCAGGAAAGCACACGAGAGCGAAGCAGCACCGCTCCAGTGAACTGAGCTCCCCCCAGTGATGGATAATGTTCGCCTCCGCCACCTGTGTGAGGAGGCGACTGCTCTGATGGCACCGCTGACTAGGGCAGGGCGATATGGCCTAAAATATATATCACGATATAAAAAATAACATTGACAATGGACAAATTGTACTTCAAAATCCCAGCCTTACGCCTATTGGGAAGATTCATTCAGTGATATTTTCTTCTTTTTTTTTTTTTAATGGCATACTAATATGTATGTATGGTCTACTCAAGCATCCTTAATCACATTTGACTTTTTAAGCACCTGTCCCTGTGTTCTACAGTCAGTGTTTATGCTGCTCTGATAGAGCTGAGCGTGACATGAATTATATCGTGTCCACAACGATAAAAAAAATTACAACGATATCAAATAATGATATTGCAATGACGATATGCGATACGATATGGCCCACCCCCACCGCTGACATTCATTTCCTCCTTTACATTGTGCTGCCTTGTGTTCCTCCTTCAGCCTGAGGCTCTCACAGGTCAAAGTAAAAACCTTATGAACCCATCGAGAGCTAAACCATGTTCATGTGGCGCGGACTGGCCCATGTGGCGCGGACCGGCCCATGTGGTGCGGACCGGCCCATGTGGCGCGGACCGGCCCATGTGGCGCAAGTAATATCCTTTATTTCTCACGTAGAAGTAAAAGGTACTGTGTGGAAACAAACTACAGTTACTGCCACGTAGACTCCTCTGAGCGTCATGTGACTTTATTGTAGACGTCAAAAGTAGTTAATTTTTTTATTTATTTATTTGAACAGGGACAGTGTACAGTATACATTAGCCTCAGAAAGGAGAGATGCATTGTACCAGGTTATAGCACTTGTGCTAATTTCCACCTGCAGTCCCTGGGCCTATTGTACATGTTTTTAGTGGTAGGGGAAACCGGAGTACCCGGAGGAAACCTACGCAGACACGGGGAGAACATGCAAACTCCACACAGAAAGGCCCCGTCCAGGTGGGAATCGAACCCGGGACCTTCTAGCTGTGAAGCACGAGCGCTAACCGCTGTGCTACCGTGCTAAAGATTTGACTTGAGAACGGAGAAACTGTGTGATTTCTTTTGTAATAAAGTACAAAATAAAAGAGGACGGACAAAACATAACATAATGTGACAATTCTCATTTTAAAAGCGGGAATTGTTTTTTAAAATAATGATTCCACTGAAGCATCACCGTGAAGGAGAGCGAGGGCCTGGTACAAAAACATCTCGTAAACACGTGGTTCTGCGTGACCTTAAGCCAACCCCATGAGGAGCTCTCTCTCTGAAATATGCTTTTTTACAGTTACAGTAAAATACCGTATTGCGGTCAGTGCCAAGGACTGTTTTTATTTGTCATTTATAAAATTTAATTTAGCAAATTGCACAAGTGGAACTGGCTGAACTCCACTTTGGCCCCGCTATTGATTCTGCATCAGTAAGAGCCTCCCTGTATCAGAGCCAGAGTCTGAGGCCCGTGACATGTACAAATGACATCATGCGCATACACAGGAGCAAGCGGCATGGGCTGGAGAGAGAGATGAAGAAGAGGGAGACGAAAAATAGAGAGAGGGAGAGGAAGAACATGGAGATGAAAGAGAGAGAGGGGGAGAGGGAGAGGAAGAACATGGAGACGAAAGAGAGAGAGGGAGATGAAAGAGAGAGAAAGGGAGAGAGAGTGAGAAAGGGAGACAAAACAGAGAGGAGGAGGGAGAGAGGGAGAAGAGGGAGAGAGGGAGAAGAGGGAGAGAGGAAGGTGAAAGAGAGAGAGGGGGAGAGGGAGATGAGGGGGAGAGAGAGAGGGAGACGAAAAACACAGAGACGATGAACATGAAGACAAAAGAGAGAGAGGGAGACGAAAGAGAGAGAGAGTGAGAGAGGGAGACAAAAGAGATAGGAGGGAGAGAGAGAGAAAGAGCGGCAGGGAGAGGGACGAATAAGAGAGGGAGAGCGATGAAAGAAAGAAAGAAAGGAAGGAGAGAGAGAGGGGAGAGTGTTAAAGACAGACCAAAGAGAGAGAGGGGGGAATAATTAGAGAGAAAGCGAGAGGACAGAGAGAGAGCGAGAGAGAGAGAGTGTGTGGAGGAGCAGAGAGAGAAGGGGAGTGAGAGAGAGTGAAAGGAAAAATAAATGTCAAGACAAACAGAGGGATAGAGAGAGGACAGAGTGCAGGGAGGCAAAAGGAGGATCAGATGAGGAGCTGTGCAGATCGGATGAGGTCTGACTCTGAGCTCCAGCAGTTATTGATTCCATGTTTCACATTTTTAATTAAAGCCAGTCAGAGGAAAACACAGCGTAATGCCCCTGTAATTGATGGAGGGAAATGAGCTGCTGCTAAAAGGCGCCTGACTTTATTGCTTACAAATCATTAGCATTTAGCTGACAAGGCCCGCAATTATTATGATGGAGCACATTAATGGCTATTTAAGAGTGTTATGGTGAGGCTGCCTGCAACTGGACCTCAGCCCGGGCCTGTGGGAGGAGGCCCTCAGCCCGGGCCTGTGAGAGGAGGACCTCAGCCCGGGCCTGTGAGAGGGGACCTCAGCCCGGGCCTGTGAGAGGAGGCCCTCAGCCCGGGCCTGTGAGAGGGGACCTCAGCCCGGGCCTGTGAGAGGAAGACCTCAGCCAGGCCCTGTGAGAGGAGGCCCTCAGCCCGGGCCTGTGGGAGGAGGCCCTCAGCCAGGGCCTGTGAGAGGAGGACCTCAGCCCGGGCCTGTGAGAGGAGGACCTCAGCCCGGGCCTGTGAGAGGAGGCCCTCAGCCCGGGCCTGTGAGAGGAGGACCTCAGCCCGAGCCTGTGAGAAGAGGACCTCAGCCCGGTTCTGTGAGAGGAGGACCTCAGCCCGGGCCTGTGGGAGGAGGCCCTCAGCCCGGGCCTGTGAGAGGAGGCCCTCGGTCCGGGACCTCAGCCCGGGCCTGTGAGAGGAGGACCTCAGCCCGGGCCTGTGAGAGGAAGACCTCAGCCAGGCCCTGTGAGAGGAGGACCTCAGCCCGGGCCTGTGAGAGGAGGCCCTCAGCCCGGACCTGTGAGAGGAAGACCTCAGCCCGCGTAACTGACACATACTGAGGACGATTTGAGCGTAACTTGAGTCGTCGACCCCGGATGTTGTGATATTGGACATTTGGAAATTGGCCCGATAGCGCCCCCTCTGCAGAGCACAAAATAAAAGTTAATGAAGAAAAATGTTTTACTTGGTCGTAGATACAAGAAATTTGGTACAGACATCCGTCACGTGATCCCGAACAAAAAAGTCATGGATGGCCCGCCCTTTTTCCCACCGTGTTGCCATGGCAACGACCCGGTGTCAACTTTGACGCAGCCAAACCAAAATTGGTACACGCGTGCGTCATGACTGTCCGAACAAAAAAGTACATTACATGGTTGCTAGGCGACCAACAGGAGGTCGGCCATTTTAGGAAAAATCGAGTAATCAGCGTGGAAGGCGCCATTTCTTTCCTTTGCTCTTTTATAAACTCGACCGAGGGTGGCAGCAACATTATAACCAGGTAGAACGCGGCAGCACCTCACGGTTATTGCGGCGTCAACCGGCCAACGAGACCTGTGAGGGCCTCTCAATGCCGCATGCGGCTTTAATGAAGCTTCATCTTAATCAAGCAAATTTCATTTGTTGGGCGAAACAAATAGTACACATCTTGTTTGTGGCAAGACCGTTTATTATTTTTCTTGCTGCTGTAGCTGGTTGTCGTGGTTAGCTGCTGGATAAAACATACAGCCGAGCATCGTCCTCAGCGAAGTGTACGCTTTGGCACGGGGACACATCTGGATCACCGTTGTTCACTCTGTTGGTTAGAAAACGCTACACTGGTCGAAAGCATCATAGATCAGTTCTCTCTGGCCTAATCTTTGGGATTCAAAAAGCGCTCCGTTTCTAAGCCCCTCCTCCCCGGAAGCCGCTCCCCTTCACGACAAACCTTGCAAGAGCTGCAAGAGATCAGAAGGTAAGAGAAGCACACGGAGCCGGATAGTCACTGGGGAAGGTTCAAAGATGACTGACAGGTGCTCCAGGTATGTATTCAATCAGAGAACATTTATTTTAAAATGTTTTTTATAAGGGCCATTTAATATTATAAAGTGCATCGACAGTATGTGCATGTGTGTGTGTGTGTGAACCCGGCGTGATGGTCATATGGGGACGGCCCTGCCTCCGAGCCGCGGTAATGTGTTTGGTGCTTAGGCGCTGACAGTGACTTATGCCTCGTCGGTCTTCGGCAGGAAAGGCATCTCGGACCATCTGGACGTCCCGTTTATAGCGCTCAGGCGAAGCGCCGCGCCCGCCGCCGTTTGTGACATTCGCGTGAAGACCGAGGCCGTTTCCTCATTACCGCCCGGGCCTGACGGAGTGCGGGTCATCAACGCAACTAATAGGGAGATGTTAATGGACTTCTGGCCGCCGCTCAGAGGGAGCGTTCAGAGGAGGGGGGACGCCGCCGCAGGGTGGGCTCCGGCGCCGCTTTCCTCCAACTGCATCCACTGCACAACTTTGCTTTACTCCAACGTGTTTGTTTCACCACATCAACCGCTTACCCTCCGCCTTAACCAGGCGCACTTTCTCCTGTTAAAGGCCCCTTGAACAAAGCGTCACAACAGCAACGAAAGCAAGGATGAAAATACAACAGAAAAAGACCACAAAAAAAAGAGCCACAAAAAAAGCCAATAACAACACGATTAAAAGGTGACAAAAACACGACTAAAATCATCCAAAAAGCGACGAAGAAAGCAACAAAAGAACTACAAAAAAAACCTAAGAAAAACAGACAAAAGAGTTTGACGAATGTAATCTGTGTAGTTTTTATATTGTGTTTTGTTTTCATACATTGTTTTACTTTACAATGTGTGTACAACTTGTATATGCTTGTTCATTAATGTGCGTTGTCCCAATCAAATAAATACATAGTTAAAATAAATAAATCAAAGTTTTGTAGGTCTTAGCTTTCAAATGAGGCGTTACTCTGGGCTACAGGCTTGTAAGCTGGTAGATTTGGGTGAAGCTGAACTAGAGAAAATGTGCTCGGTTCGGGCAGGGTTCCATCCATCCACCCATCTTCTTCCACTTGTCCGTTGCCGGGTCGTGGGGGCAGCTGTTGGAGCTGCACCAGCCCCTATGGCGCCCCCTGCAGGTGGTGGGTCCACAGAAGGACGGCCTCATGGTTCTAACCGGGCCTGTTGGTCTCTCATAAGGGGCTTCTGAACCGCTCTTTGTCTGACCCGTCACCTAGGACCTGTTTGCCATGGGAGACCCTACCAGGGGCCCGAAGCCCCCGACCACAGAGCTCCAGGATCATTCAGGCGCTCAAACCCCTCCACCACGGTAAGGTGGCAGTTCCAGGAGGGGTCGGGCAGGGTTATAAAGCAATACAAGTTCAATGAATTATGTCAAAATGAAGGCCTTAAAAGTCATTAAATACGTTAAATCAAATTCAGGCTGGCATTAAACCGAAATGTTTCCTTATAGAAGCAGAACCCTCTCAGTGACATTGCTCAACTACGATTTTTTTTTTTACGTTCGTCAAAAGCACAAAAACTCCAAGACAAATCCCGCTGCAGTTCTGACTGAAATTGGACACTCTCTTTAGCTCCAATGTTTCCTGTTTAGTTTTGAATATCAACATCTGCCCTTATTGTTGTTGGAGTGAACGAAATGAAATATTTTTTTTTGCATTTTTGCCATTAAACATTTTTTATTTTAGAGATTTAAATGGCATTAAAAAGCATTATCTTACATTTTAAAGTGCACATGGCAGGGTTTAATGCTGAAAATATAACTTGTTTAGATGGATAGTATATGTTGTAAGTATCATAAGCAGCAATTTAATGGAGTAATGATGGGCAGAAAAGTTATATTTATTATATTTTTTTTTTTTTACAGGTACTGACAGGGAGTGACATAGCGGTATGACACGCTCATTGAGGGTCGGCATGGCAACAGTCTAAAATGATTTGCCTCTATCTATGTCACTTCCTGTCAGTGTCCTATAAGTAAGTAAGTAAGTAAGATCTTTAATGTCATTGTACAAGCGTAAAACAAAATAGTGTTCAGGTGTTAGTCCTGAGCTGCTGCCACTGAGCCGCGCTGCCACTGTGTGTCAACCTGACCCGCATGACCCTGGAGGTCGGGGAAACTGTAGCACTCGGAAGAAACCTGGCTGGCTGCCCTCTGTCTCCTCTGAAACGGTGCAGCGCCTCCTGGGTTTGTCTCTGTTTCAGAGCGTGGTGTCCTGCACTGGTCAGCTCCACCTCCTCCTTCCTCTTCCTCCTGCAGCTCCCTCCGCTCCACAACAGTCTTTCACCATCTCCTCGTTTTGTCCCTTCATTTTTAAGTGAAACTATAAACATCACAAAAATGGTCAAACTAAAACAAGCTGAAAAATATATGTCATTATGCACTTTAAGGCCTTATTTCTGGCACAATTAATGAAATGATTTTTAATGCTCAGCGGATTGTTCAAAAAGCCACAGACAATAGATATTAGAATTGATCAGCACAACACACAGACCTCACAAACAACAACACAAGGACACAAAGACAGAACATAAAGGTAATGATCAGTCATGTACAGGTCCGTCCCGGAGCCAGAGCGATGTTCGTGATGATCTCAACCCGACCAAACGAGGTCAAAGATCGCACTGAGGAGGCGGAGCTAGTAGTAGTATTTTTTATAAACAATCGTGTCATAAATCGACAAAATAATAAAACAACAAAAGATATTTTGAGAGAATACCTCAAACCTTGAGTGATGATTCAAAATCCCACGGCACACCAAACAGAGATGTCACAACAAGCATATTTATTGAAATATAATGGAGATCGAGTCTCGTTTCACGCCCTCATTGTGAAACCTGGGCCGGATTTTTATTTTTTTTAACAAAGGGAACACGTAGAGTCTGATATGTGAATCATCGAGCTAAATGTGTTTTTGCTGCTTCTACAGTCAAATGATTTTGTTTCTGCCTAAGTGTTGCCAAGATTGATTTAGCTTTCTTTACCTGGGATTTGAATAAGAGTTTAGAATCCAGGCCGCTTTTCTGTGGTTGCTCACTATTGTCCTTGTTAGCTGCATTTTCTCTGCAATGTTTTAGGGTCGATTGTCATCATAAAGAATCCGGAATGAAGGGCTCGAGTTAGTCTTTTAAGTCCAGGATTTGCCGTTGTTTTGACGAATGTTGTTTGAAAGGACAGGCTGGAGATTATGAGATACTGTGGGGACTGTCCCGGCCGGCTCGAAGGCTGCGTCTGAGAAGTGTAAATAACCTTAGGAACCTCCTCCTTATCGTTGACCTGGACGTGCCAGAGCGAGGAAAGGAGCGGGTCCCTTTAATGCAGAGGAACCTCATCAGTCCATGAGGCAAGGCAACTTTAATAATACCATGCATTTCACTAATGTGCTAAGAACCATCCCACAAGCCACTGCTGCCTCCCAGAAGGTTTCTGAACTCTCCGATCGCCGCACAAGTGGGACGTGACTGACAGGTTCTCTGCGTGACGTTTCATTCAATAAAAACACGAGCTTTGTCCGAAATATATGAAAGTATAAAGCAGGTCCTGCAGTGTTAGCATCTGAGAGTTTGATGATAGGAAATCGATGAACTGGTTTGCCTTTTGCGAGAACAAAACTTAAGCCACATGGCTCATTTGCATCAGCTCCGCTGCGAAAAAGCAGACCTCTGCGCTGAGCAGCTGTTTGTGCTGGACTAAAGGACAGGAATATTTGACCAGAGCTGTTTATTTCAGTTGAGGATGAAACAGTATATTCATCTTCAGTCTGTGTAGTTTCAGATGACAGCAGTTCATGTTTAAAAGAGTTTCTTTTTAACACATTCTGACACTTGTGCAGTTGCTCAGATTATGTTTGTCCGGTTGGTAACTGTCGTTAAATCTGTTGCAGGAGGATAAGGGTTTACAACTTTTACAACATTCAGCAGCTCGTGTCCTGACGAAGACCAGGAGGCGGGACCACATTACACCGGTTTTAGAGTCGCTGCATTGGCTCCCCGTGTGTTTCAGGATCGATTTTAAAGTTCTTTTAATGGTTTTTAAATGTCTTAATGGTCTTGGTCCTCCTTATCTTTCAGAATTGATTTTACCTTATGAACCTTCACGGCCCCTTCGCTCCTCTGGCAGGGGTCTCCTAGTTATTCCTAAAGTCAACAGAAAGACTCACGGCGAGGCGTCTTTCCAATATTATGGCCCTCGCCTCTGGAACGACCTGAGGAGGAGCTCAGGACCGCAGAGAACGTTCATGTTTTTAAGAGCAGGCTCAAGACCCACCTTTTTAGCTTAGCTTTTAACTCACTATTTATTCAGTCCTAATGATATATTTTGTGTGTGCGCTTGCACCTGTTTGTCTGTTTGTTATCTGTAAAGCACTTTGTGATACCTATCGGTATGAAAAGCGCTTTATAAATAAAGTTTGATTTGATAAGGAGCGTATATTGTACAACGTAACTCTGATAGCTCCGCTGGGTTTGGAAGGTTCAGATCGTCCTGAGGCAGAAGGAGCAGCTCAAGCTCCTGTTCCTCACTGCAAAAGGTTCCTCGCGGCCGACCTCATGACGTCGGCCTCAAAGGTTAAGGAACAGGAGAAAGGAGGTATTGGCTCATTTCCTGTATTAATAACTCATGTCAGGATTATTATACGACAGCCAATTGCCAAGAGTGTTGGATGGTTTTAAACCATTGAAACAATATAAATAAATGCCATAATGAAAGAATAGACACTACAGTGGCCAGTCATTCAAGTGCTTTGCCGTCACACCGCTCTTCTAGTTCCATCGGGGTGACGCAACACAAAAGATCAGCGTCTTTTTTCCCCTGGTACATTGGTTTGTCTTGAACATCTCGTCACAGCTCCAGATGGCGGCGCGCTCCCGCCCAGAGAAAGTCATTAATGAAATAATAGATGTGCGCAGGTATTCTGGAGCCTCCCTCGCTCGCTCCACTCTAAGGCTTTTGTCTCCGGAGCCGCCAAGCTCCAGTTGCGTGCCGTCTAATATTAGTGTTTGTATTAATTATCTGAAATGAAGTGTCAAGAGCTTAATTAAAGTTATGGATGTTGTGTGGCAGGAGCGCTGAGTTGTGGCTGAAAAATGAGCCGGAACAGTTCAGAGGCGACTGGGAGTAAGCCATCAAAAGAGTTGATGACACGAAAGTCTGTGGAAGTTGTTGAACAAAGGTCTGAGAGACTCTCCCTCCCGTCTGGGGGAAGAACACCACAGATTTCCCTAAGGGGACAATAAAGTGCTCCTTAACCTCTGGAGAAGGGCCGGCAGGAAAGGGAATGTCACAGTCAGCCCCGACCGAGAGATAGAGATGGTTTAACGATCGAGAGAGTCTCTTCTTTTTCAGCTCGTCACTAGGAAACAAAGAAAATGTTTATTGTACAAAATGAGGAGCCTCTTCACTAAACATCCCCCCATTGGTTCCTATCACGAATATCATGAACGGTCATCTCAAAATGTATTCGATCGATTTTCCAGTTTTACAATATTTCGGTAGGTTTTTCAGAGGGATTTCTTCATGTCATATTCCCCGCCTGATTTAACAAAGGTAAAAGGTCAAGGTGCTTTATTTGTCATTATACAACAACTGTGCAACGAAATGTGTTCTCTGCATTTGACCCATCCTTCAATGTCACTGGGGCGACCCGTAAGGAGCAGTGGGCGGCGGCAGTACCGCGCCCGGGGACCAATCTCCATGATGTGGAGCCAGGAAGATGACCAGAATCACCTGGCTGGAGGATTCACCTATTGCACATGTTTTAGTGGTAGGGGATACACGGGGGAGACCATGCTTGTGTTGCTTGTTAAGAGCCTGTATTACCAAGTTTCTCAAGTTGTAGCCACAGCTGCCCTGGGGTAGACTGATGGAAGCGAGGCAAACAGTCTGTGCCATCGGCCCCTCCGACCTCCACCACTCACTCACTCACTACATGCACCAGGCGTCCTGGTGTTCCCAAACGGTCTCCCATCCAAGTACCGACCAGGCCCTGCTTGGCTTCCAAGGTCTGGCGGGATCAGGCAGAGCAAAGACGGTATGCAAACTCCACACAGAAAGGCCCCGTCCAGGTGGGAATCGGACCTGGACCTTCTAGCTGTGAGGCACGAGCGCTAACCGCTGTGCCACCGTGCTGCCGTGAAGCTGTTAATTGAAAAAGCAATTACGATATTAAAAGCTTCCCACAGAAAAAACTACATCCAGTACTGCCACTACAAAATAAACCCAGAATGTCCTTTTATATACAATTTCAACCACATACTGTCCCGACTGGTTGGATCTTCACAAGGTTCCAAGTAGAGCTTTAATATGCAACAGGAAGACATGGGAGTAAGTAAACCTTTTATTGAAAACAACAATTAAACTGAAATAGGCTGTTTTTGTAACTGATGCATGTCTTAAAAGATCCTGAGGGTTCACGGAGCTAAAAGTCAAGTGGGAAAACAAAATGCCTGACTCACTGCGTCCCGCCTCAGGCTCTGCTTAAGCAGCCCAACAACCCGGCCACGATCAGAACCTTCGCCATCAGGACAAAGTCATGTCAGTGTGAATACCCGACAGAAAATGACACTGGATCCACATTTTTACAAAGATTTAAAGATCCAACCATGCACAATGTGAATTTGAAAAAAGTCTAGTCTTAAATATCTGGATTGGATCTGGAGAGGAAATGCCTTCGGTATCGGCTACAAATGACCCGCTACGAAGGGCGTTATTTGTGGCAGAAGGGGGAGCAGACGGGGCTTCCCTCCCGTAGGTGCGAGGTCCATCCGGGGCCCGCTGCTCTCCCGTTCTGCTGACACAGTCTCTGCTGTCACGGAACCCCCCCCCCCCCGCCCCCGCCCCTGATGGATGTGCAGGTCCGCCGGACTCGGACCAGCCGCCACCGCTCTATTAAAAATCCATTCCTGCTGACGTGCTCGTATTAAACACAGAGACTGATGCCGCCGGCCACAAAGCCCGCGCACTCGTATCGATCACCGTGTGACAATCATCGGTAACAAGTCTATACAGGGGACACAGACAGTGGGGTTCGGCCCCCCAGCACTCCTCCACAGGTGAGCCCGTCACCCACCACGTATTTATATACTCAGCCGTATTGCCACAGACGGGCACCAGGTACTTTACGTATGCTACATGTCTAGAGTCCGTCTCTCCTTCACAAACTGCAGCGGGCACAGAAGACGGCGGCCCCCCCCCTCCCCGAGACTCGTCCCTGGCTCCGACTGCGGCCCAGGGTCCAGGTAGCATCTCTCCTCATCGTTCAAAGTCATCCTCACAGACCGCCTGACCATGGCCATCCTAACACGGCTCCAGATATAAGGAGGTCCTGCGCTCCGGAGCTGGAGTCCATTACTGACAGTCAGACTGACACAAAAAACAACAACAATGAATACAATGTTTCCTTTTTATTCAGTGAAAGTTTATATAAATCTATAAAAGTACAGCGTTGGTGTTTTTCACTTCACAAGCACGAATTTGGCCGTCGGAGACAAACAATCACTCGTCATTAGGGTTGCCAACTTGAGAACACTGTAATTACAGATCATGGGGCTCATTTGGAACAGGGCCCAACAATATATTTGTTTCAACAGAGATATTTACATTATGTGTTTTTATTTGAAACCTTAAATTGATCTTAAATGAGTTGTTTTTAAAAAGTACCCCAGGAAGATTAGCTGGGCACAGCTAATGGGGATCCTAATAAATAAACAATAAATAAACAATAAACAATGTAATGTAAACGTATTGGTCGAAGGCCGAAACGGAAAGTCTGTTTTGATAGAATAAATATTAATTTAACTATTATTTTTTATTATTATTTAACATATGCTTTTAAATAGACGGCATATAACTTATCCACACTTTTTAAGCTTCCAGGGCTTCATTAATGAAGAAAGTTCTTCTTCTTCGTAAGGCAACTATTTGGTGTACTTTGTTAGAAAAATATGCCAATATGTTAATGAATGATCCATTACAAACCAATGGCACAGTGACCCGTGTCAGACTGGGTACCCCATCAGCTGGTGGGAAATGTATTTCGATTCATCGGTGGGCCAGGTATAATGAAAGTTAGTAATCATTCTGAGGGCCAACAAAAATCATCTTGCGGGCCGGATTTGGTCCCCGGGCCCGGAGTTTGACATGTATGATCTAAACAATGTTGGATCTATTAGCCTTTGTTTTTAAAGTGGTGTATTATTTATTGGTATGTTTTATTTATAGTTGTTTGTTTTGAGCGGTGCAACTCTTGGACTGCATGTTTATTGGACTGTTTTTTCTCTCTTATTTAAAGGGATGCAAGTTGGTCATTTTATGCTCACTACTGCCACCTCAGGTCTTACGCGTAACTGCAGTCTCTACATTAAGCTCATGCATGACGGCAATTCGGACCCGAATGAACACCTGAGTGACAGTGCAGGATTTTAGAGGCAGTTGTGGTGAACAGGTCTGGGCTCATTCTACACATTAGGACATGGCTGGAACATGTAGGGTGAGGAAAATATTTAATTTTAACATTTTTAAACTCTGTATAGTCCCTTTAAAGCCACACTGCGTAGAATTGTCCCCAATATTCCAATTGAAATACAGCATTTATTTTATGACAGATACTTTCATCATTGAAAAATACCTCATAAATGTACAAACAAACATTGGCTTTGCTCTCCTAAGACATGACTAACTTTACTGGGAGTGGGTACGTCTCCAGCTCGTCTCCATGGAGATGTCGACTGAAGTCAGTAGAGATTTGAATAATCCATTCTTTGATTCTTCACTGCAGAAATAGTCACTAGGAACATGTTTTGTACTGATGGCAACAGTATAGTCCAAAATGTTACGCAGTGTGCCTTTAAAAAAACTAAACAAACATGAAATCTGAGTAGAATCATGATGTTTCACAGACAGTAAAACATTTATAGATTAGTCATTTTATTTTTTATTTGATTTATTCCATCAGTTTATTTAAACAGTGTCACTTCACATTAATCAACATCTCTGTAAATGTGCCAGTTTTAGCTCGAAAGCTAGTTTTCAACCGTAGTCCCTTGGGCAAGATGTAGAATGCCAGCAGCAAAAGTCTAATTTTGAGTTCTGAGTTGAGTTGAGTGTGATGAAGAACTGAGAGAGGTTGATCTGATTAGCCCTTGACCTGACAGTGCGGGAATGATTCTCTCCTGATGCCGTCTCGGAGAGCCACAGAAAACACTGTGCAGTTTGCTCGGTAGCAACTGCCACTCACCCTCTGTAGCCAAGTGTGTCATTCCTGCTCGATGGTTGACAACAGCTGAAAACATCTGGATCGTTCATAACGGCTATAGAAAAAAACACATTGAGCAGGCTACGGCTAACAGGAAAGTCTCCCGGACCAGCTGACCTGCTCACTCTCCTCTTTACGTCTACGGAGTCCAACCACACGCTGCCCGGAGTGAACCTGCTCTGCCTCGGATCAATCCGTTTACGGCCTGTGTTCTGCAGGAGGCCGGGGTGAGTGCTCTCATTAAGGACCACTCTGGCTAAAGAATGGGCCCCCGGGGGCTCCTCTCACACGCCACAGCGGCCCCTGCATCCTCAGGCTCTAATGTAGTCCTGGTATTAACAAGGAAAACCACTCATCACAGAAGTGACCAAATATCCCCCCAGAGACAGGCTCTGACCGCCTCATTCAAACACAACAATGACAACAGCAACCGACTCCGCAACCGACTCCGCAACGGACTCCGCAACAACGGACTCCGCAACAACGGACTCCGCAACAACGGACTCCGCAGGAGGGGGGCCCAGCACGCCAATGGGAGGCTGCGTATTTCAAACACAAATACTGCTTTGCCAGCACGCGATTGGTGTAGAAATGAAATGATTATGAAGGATTCATCAATAAATCACCAGAAGGACAGAACGTTTCCAAATAAAGATAGAGTGCTCTTCACAGAACTATGTCACAAAGCGTCACAAACACACGTACACACATAAAACATGTAAAATATACTTCAAAAAGACACAGATAATCAGGGGCTGAGCCTGTAGGGGTGAGAATGGACAATGTCCACCAAAATAAAAACCTTTAAGAAGATTCTTACGGGCACTTTATTTCAAAGACGTGGTGCAACATTTAAGACGAGATACTGCAGGTGAAGATGCTTTGCTGTAGGTATTTTTTGGCAATATGGTATTTTTTGGCAATACCATATTTTAAAATTGAAGAAAGCCAAGTAAAACTTGAAGGTTCCAGCCAAAGACCGAGCCGAACCCCGGCAGAAGCTTTGACGCTTACGTTTATCCCGGTTTTAAAAGCAAACCTTTCCACCGCGTCTTCATTTAAAGATCACTCCGCACCATCTGTCGTCATCTGTTTCAAATGTCAACCAAGTTTCCGTACAGCACGAGCCCATGAGCGCACACAGAAAACACGAGCGGCTGCGGTAGCCCTTAAACCTGATCTCCAGTATTTGGGGGTAGTATTTGAGATTTCCCCCGGGACAGAGGACACACACAAGCTCCCGGCCTTGGGAGTGTGCCGCACTCCTGTGGCCACAGACGGATCGTTTCATCTATGCTTAGGATCCATTTAAACCTCGTTATTCCCGCCTCATTTCGGCAAATGGTATTATTATTTTTTTTTTATATCTTACACCTCACATGAGCGTCCATTTTAAAGACTCTGGGCCCAATCTTTTGCTTCTGAACGCAGACTATAGCTTAGGAGGGCACTGTGAGCTCTTACAACAACCTTTTTCCTCCAACCAGACTCTTCCCGCGGCCAGGGAGAGTCGAGGGCAAGGGAGGGGGGGATGTACATGTGCTTTTGTTTGATTCGCATTTCGGCCGAGCGCAGACCCGCACCACGGCGGGACCGGCTATGTGTTTCTCTCGGGACACCAGACGGTGCCACGCCATTGCTCCGACAGCCCATTAGTCCGACGCCTCATTATTTCGAAAATTACCATTGAGCAGAGGTGCCATTAGTCCGAAATGTTTAACCCAGTTGTGTTGTGAATTAGAGCCATATACAACCATTCGCCCTAACCTTAAGGTCAGTGGACTCTCGCCTGAACCTAATTTTCGGAAAGACAATTTCAGTTTTACATATACATTTTCGGAATGAGACGTCGAACTAATGGGCCGACCCCCACCAGACACGGGCAGTGTTTAACTCACGGTGGGATAAATAAATGTTTTTGGTTTGACATGATAGAGCTTATGAAAGCCTATAATGCTAAAGGAAGAACATATAAGTGATACAAGTTGAGCAAGCACATTTGCAAGATTATCGACTAATTTGGAGCAACACTGTCTTTGTTTTTTTTTCTCTCTGAATAAAATGACCAATTTCTATAGACCCATACATTTACATGGGTTTACTTCATATGTTAATCCATTACATCCCCTTGGCAACATCTGGGTACAATATTTCATCTCCAAGACAAGATTTTTCCTCCAGTCAATGATCTTTCCCCTACATGTACGGGTCTGATCTCAGTGGCTGCGTTTCATCGGTTGAATTCCAACCTACCATTCAGCGAGCGGGTGAGGCGGGTGTCGTAGGTGACGTTAAGCATTTGCACCGTATTTGCTGGTCGTAGTTTGAAAACAGATCCAATCGTTTCACTGGAGTTCACCCCCTCCCACCTGAAAACGGAGCTCAATTGTGAAGTCTCAGACCCTCTGTATGAAATGAGTATGAGGGTCTGCTAAGACCAGGCTGGGTCTGTTTGTCTTAGATCTATTCGGCACATCATGTGTGCCAAAATGAGCCAAACTGTATTACATGGACTTTACCATTCATTTGACCCTGAAAAACATTTTTGATATTTTTGTGGTTCCAAAATTTCTTACCAGCTTATGGTTTTAAATTTTTTCCAGATTTGCATTTTGACCTGTCACCATGTAATTTGTATCTATACACATATTTACAAGTGAAATTATAACACAGATGCTGTTTCCCAATTGCCAGGATCCTCGGCGTCTCGACCACTTCGGACGGAATCTACGCCATCACAGCGCCGCCAAGTGGTGTTCCAATTCACTTGGACCCCTCGCCCCCTTGCATCTCGATTCCTCCATTTACGGAGGATGCCCCTGTGTACCTCAGTGAAATACATGGAAATGTGTGCAGTTGATAGATTTCTGTGGGTTGAAAATTCACATACAAGGGCAGAGCAGAGTTTGGATCGTATGCTTTGTAGATAATGTAAGCATTGGCAATAGCAATGTCCAGAGTTTTTTTGGTCTTGTGCAACACTGAATTCCGACACCTCTCCATTGCGACATCCCGTCAATCCGACACTTTTTGACACCACTATTCCGACAATAGGTCCTTAAGGTTAGGGCTAAGGTAAGGTTAGGGTTAGTTTGTAAACTCCACTATCCTTAAGGTTAGAGCTAAGGTAAGGTTAGGGTTAGTTTGTAAACTCCACTATCCTTAAGGTTAGGTCTAAGGTAATGTTAGGGTTAGCTTGTAAACTCCACTAACCTTAAGGTTAGAGCTAAGGTAAGGTTAGGGTTAGTTTGTAAACTCCACTATCCTTAAGGTTAGGGCTAAGGTAAGGTTAGGGTTAGTTTGTAAACTCCACTATCCTTAAGGTTAGGGCTAAGGTAAGGTTAGGGTTAGTTTGTAAACTCCACTATCCTTAAGGTTAGGTCTAAGGTAAGGTTAGGGTTAGCTTGTAAACTCCACTATCCTTAAGGTTAGAGCTAAGGTAAGATTAGGGTTAGCTTGTAAACTCCACTATCCTTAAGGTTAGGGCTAAGGTAAGGTTAGGGTTAGCTTGTAAACTCCACTAACCTTAAGGTTAGAGCTAAGGTAAGATTAGGGTTAGCTTGTAAACTCCACTATCCTTAAGGTTAGGGCTAAGGTAAGGTTAGGGTTAGTTTGTAAACTCCACTATCCTTAAGGTTAGAGCTAAGGTAAGATTAGGGTTAGCTTGTAAACTCCACTATCCTTAAGGTTAGGGCTGAGGTAAGGTTAGGGTTAGCTTGTAAACTCCACTATCCTTAAGATTAGAGCTAAGGGAAGGTTAGGGTTAGTTTGTGAACGCCACTATCCTTAAGGTTAGGGCTAAGGTAAGGTTAGGGTTAGCTTGTAAACTCCACTATTCTTAAGATTAGAGCTAAGGGAAGGTTAGGGTTAGCTTGTAAACTCCACTGTCCTTAAGGTTAGGGCTAAGGTAAGGTTAGGGTTAGCTTGTAAACTCCACTATTCTTAAGGTTAGGGCTAAGGGAAGGTTAGGGTTAGTTTGTAAACTCCACTATCCTTAAGGTTAGGGCTAAGGTAAGGTTAGGGTTAGTTTGTAAACTCCACTATCCTTAAGGTTAGGGCTAAGGTAAGGTTAGGGTTAGCTTGTGAACGCCACTATCCTTAAGGTTAGGGCTAAGGTAAGGTTAGGGTTAGTTTGTAAACTCCACTATCCTTAAGGTTAGGGCTAAGGTAAGGTTGGGGTTAGCTTGTAAACTCCACTATCCTCAAGGTTAGGGCTAAGGGTTAGGGTTAGGGTACTAGGGTTAGGGTTAGGGTTGTTGCTTTAGGAGCAACAGATGACAATCACAGTTTTGTCTCCAGAAGTTTAAGAATAGACATGTTTGAGAAGTAACATTTTCCTCTGGGATACACCCTCCACACATATTGATATAGCGTGGTATCAGTCGTGCGTGTTGATATGAAGGCTAATATCGGCGCCCTCCACAATGGCGACGTGTTTTCTTTCTTTCTTTTTAACCGATTGAACCGGGAGAGGCAGAGGGATGTGAATGCAGCAAGGTTTACGTTAAAGGGATATTTCAGGATTTTTGACATAGGGCCTCATTTCCAAGTTATCCAGAGTGTTGTTGATTTCTGGAGATAGATATTTTTTTTAAATTCATGAAGTCCTTATATTTGAAGAGTTTAGTGGTGCTAGGCTAGTGCTAGGCTAGCGCATGTCTATGGTAACTAGTAGTCAGCATTAAAAACAGTCTGACCCAAGCACAGTGCACCTGAGGTAAATCCCTTATAACACCAGACTACCGATATAAATGTCTGTGTTGACTGAATCATTTTTGAAATATAACCATTTTGCATTTAAAATAACTTATATTTGAGCAGCATCAGCTTCCTGGTTGTAAGCTACACAGCGGCGGAGTGATCTGCTAGGTTACCGGATCTATAGTAGTTTGTTTACCTGCGGCCGGCATTACTACACGTAGATTGTAGAATTCACAAAGGAGCTTTCTACAAATCAGATATGGTAACGTTTGGAGGACTGCCCCATGATTTTGAAGAGGTTTTTAATGCAGGCTACTAGTTACCATAGACATGTGCTAGCCTAGCACTAGCCTAACACACCTAAACTCTTCAAATATAAGGACTGCATGAAGTTAAACAAAACAAAAAATCTCCAGAATGCAACAACACTCTGGATAACTAGGAAATGAGGCCGAGGGTGATCCATCAAAGCATGGTAAAAAATTCAGGTTCAGATAACCTTGATTAGAACCCTGCATTAGGTTTTTGCATTCATAAGATGATTTAGGGAAAAATTTGGAAGGAAAAGAAGGTGTTTAGAGGTTGCACAAGCTGGTCAAAGTTTCACAGCTTTGAACGTGAACACAGCATCATCAGGGCCAGACATTGCCCTATTCAAATGTTTTAAAGAAAAATGGTCCGCGATAGATACCAGTTCTTTCTCCACAGCTGCTGGATGAAGTGAGATTGCGGAGGTTAAAGAAGACACGGTTTAGTTTGCAATGGAACAGCTCAGCAGTAAGCAACCATATTTTAAAGGAAAGCATTTTATTGATATGTTCAACAGCAAACACTTCTTTCCTATTTCAAACTATCAAAAATAATATTTTGAGTGTATAATGTGTCAGTATGTGTATGTTATGTCTAATATAGTTCACAATGAATTTACACCACTGCCCCAGATGCACGTGCTGGGACCTGCAAAGCAGGAGTTGACACCCTGAGCCGCTTCTCAGTCATCAAAGAGGCGAATTGTGTTCAAACACCAGGTAAATCGAACAACTTGATTCTTACACAGCTTTTCACTTTTGCAGAGGAGCTGCAGTCCCCTGTTTCAGCTCTCAGTGGACACTGGCGTAATCCCATTCATATGAAAAAAGCAACTCTGTCAGTCCAGTAACTAAAAACACAAGTTGCAATGCTATCAATTGTCAAGAAAACTCTACAACATATCATCCTGGCTTTCTGAAAAATTATGTTCATCATGTTGTTGGACCCATGTCAGTTTGCAAATAGTGATGGGAGGGGCACTGTCACACATTTGAGGGGATTTATTGCACTATCATTTAACTGATATCAAGCTGTTGTTTGTGGGTTTAGCCTCTACAGCTAGCCCAGTTTGTGAAATGGAGTTTTCAGTGTTGGAAAACATGATCAGCTAAAGCTTATGTAGATGTATCTTGGTTACGCAGGAGTACTCTAATGCTTTACTATACATATCATAAAGTAGCACAGTACATTAACAAGTTTTCCAGAGGAGTAAGAAAGAGTTAAAAGTAATACTACCCGACTCTGGCCATGAGTCCTGTGCAGGAGGGTTTCTGTATCTGCATCTGGTATCTTCAACAGATCCATGATCTGCAGGACCTCTGTCAGATGGAGTCCTCACAATGCAGGGATTTACGGTTAGATTGTGTTATTTCCATTTGGAAGGTTTGAAGATAGCAGTGAAAGATGGGAAGAGGGACAACAGTTTAGTTTAGTTTAGTTTAGTTTATTTGTTTATTTGAGCAATACACATTGTGCTCAAAAGGAGTGGGCTGAAGCAAAAAGCTTATGAGCCCCCACCCCCAAGTGCAATAAATAAAAAAAGAACATTTCAAAACATTTCAAGCAGCTACATTCGTACAGACCAACTTACAACAAACAACAAAAATATATTAACTGTTTATATAATTAATTGGAACAATGCACAGCTACAACAACAATCTAGTTTCATATACGATGTCTAATACAAAGCAAGTCAAAAAAATGTGTTACTTAATATATTGCTTGCATATTTTTACCCGTGATTACAGAGTTACTTTTATGGTATAAAGGTACATTAATAGATGTTATAATCTGAGATCTTGATACTTTCCAGTTGTCATTACCATTCTCAGTATAATTTTAATTTGGGTTTAATTATCATCATCATTATTATATAATTTATTTAATTGAGTTATATGTGAAGTATGATGAAAGCCCTGCACAGTGTGGTGCATTAAAAAGCCAGAGAGTGAGCAAGTTGAAGAGGGCAGTAACTCCCCTTCAACAAACCCCCACACAGCTGCCCTAACAGCTGATTTTGTAGAATATGTTCCTATGCTGAGTGGTGCATTAAAAGACAAGGTTTAGAGCCCGTTGGGAGGATTCCTCTCAACAGATCCATAACCTGCCAACCCTAATTCTCCGTTTGTGAATTTGAGCAATAGAATGACAACCGTTCCAAGCAGCAACACTCTTCCTTGAATATAGAGGAAACAATACACATAATTGATCTTACTGCTCCCCCTAGTGGCAACGCATTTCTTCTTGTCTGTATATTTCAAAAGTCTTTAGTTTGTATTTATATTTGAACAGGTTGATGTTTGGACATCGTTTCAATTCCATCTCCAGTTTATTCCACAATTGTACACCATTAACTGTTGGGCTAAAACTTTTCAAAGTTGTGCTATGTTTCTGAATCCTAAAGTTTAATTCATCACGTAATTCATAACGACCAGTATGTTCTTGGAACCTTCTTTGTATTTGGTTTGGTAACAATTTATACCTTGCTTTGAATAACATTTGAGAATCAGTTGAGAATCAGACGTATTGATTGAGTTGACCTGCCTGGCTTTGACATTAAAGTGAAAGTTTTTTAGAGGTTCCACAAGCTGCTCAAAGTTTCACAGCTTTGAAAGGGACCACAGCCTCATCAGGGAAAAAGAAAAATGGTCCTCGAGAGATGCTCCACAGCTGCTGGAAGTAGTGAGATTGCAGAGTTTAAAGAAGACACTGTTCAGTTTACGATGGAACAGCTCAGCAGAAAGCAACCACGTGATGATTACAGGGAGCTCCTGCAAATGATTTGGTATTCCTCAATAAGCTGTCACAGTATGAAAATTCAGTTGTCAAGAAAACAGCCTTTTGGTACTTGAGCGAAGACATGGGTTGGCCTGGCATTTTCCGACTCCCATGTGACACAAGAACAGAAAGAGCCGATGGTTCACAACATTATGGAAAAGGAAGGGTCAAAAGTTCCACCAAAGCGTTTTGATGCCCTTAATCAAGCAGATTATGAAGGGAAGCAGATCAGGGATTTTGTCACCACCAGCACGAAGCGTTTCTTTGAAATTCTGGATCTGCCACAAACATTCTTCAGAATTCCTCCAGCAGACTTGCGCTGATGATGCAGACTTTTAAAAGGCTGCTAAAATTGTGCATTCCAGGAAAGTTCTGATACGGGCACGCGCGGGCTGTTTTTAACTTTGTTTTATGTGATACTAGTATGCATGTTTTAAACTGTTTTTAAGGTTGATTTTATGTTAATTGCCCACGCTTGTGTCCCTGTTGTCCCTCCCAGTGGGTCATTGCGCGCACACGTTGCAGAAAGGGAGGTGAAGCTTAATCATAACTTCAAGTGCAAGAAGGAGCGCTATCGCAAGGCCTTCATCCCCACTAGACTGTACAACAAGACTAAAGTAACATGTGCAATAACCCTTTTGCAGAACACATGCAATAATCCCTGTATTTACATCACTTACCTGCGTCACTTTATCATCCTCCACTTGCACTATGACTGTAAACCTGCACTGCTAATACTGACTATCACATTGTTTTATATAGCCTGTTGACTTTATTATTAATTACCGTCTATACTTTTTGTCCGCACAAAGTCCTTGGTAGTCATTGTACATAAGATACCACTATTTACTATTTCATTGATTTGTCCGGTTAGGTGTGTACGTACATTTAGTCCGGGTTCAGAGCAGCACAAGACTTCCTCTCAACAATGAATATGTTTTTGTAAGCGATAGCCTCTTTCCACTTTAACCGTGTTTCAAGAGGGGATTGGGGGAAACGACCCGTATTTGTGCCGAACAAATCGCTGATCGTCTGAGCGAAGAGACACGAGTCCTGAGCACGTTCCCGAAAGCACCACGAGCTTCAGGAAGTGACCACCAGGAACAATGCCCAGTCTGGAGCATCTGGAGATCTGCACAGTGAGCGTCCATCTGTATAAAACCTTCAGATCAGCTGAAAACCCTGCGGTCCCGGGTATGTGAGCAGCTCTGCGGGCCACAAGGGGCCACCGAGCGGCTCCGTGTCTGACAGAAGCTGTTTTTGTGGAACGTTTTCCGACATGCTTCTGTCTGTAAATCCCGCCGTAACAGCATCCGCCCGCACGGTCCTGAGACGCTCCTGTGACGGGATCGTCTCTGGTCTGGAGCAGAGCTGGAGGCGGCTGTGACGCTGAGGTGAACACTCCACACTCTGCAGATCTGCGGAGGAGAACTAACTGCTCTGCCCCATCAGCCAGGAGAGACAGGAGAGCCAGGAGAGCCAGGAGAGACAGGAGTGACAGGAGAGCCAGGAGAGACAGGAGTGACAGGAGAGCCAGGAGAGCCAGGAGAGACAGGAGTGACAGGAGAGCCAGGAGAGACAGGAGTGACAGGAGTGACAGGAGAGCCAGGAGAGACAGGAGTGACAGGAGAGACAGGAGTGACAGGAGTGACAGGAGAGACAGGAGAGACAGGAGAGCCAGGAGAGACAGGAGAGCCAGGAGAGACAGGAGTGACAGGAGAGCCAGGAGAGCCAGGAGAGACAGGAGTGACAGGAGAGACAGGAGTGACAGGAGAGACAGGAGAGACGGGAGTGACAGGAGAGACAGGAGTGACAGGAGTGACAGGAGTGACAGGAGAGACAGGAGAGCCAGGAGAGACGGGAGTGACGGGAGTGACGGGAGTGACGGGAGTGACAGGAGAGACAGGAGAGCCAGGAGAGACAGGAGAGACAGGAGAGACAGGAGTGACAGGAGAGACAGGAGTGACAGGAGAGACAGGAGAGCCAGGAGAGACAGGAGTGACAGGAGAGACAGGAGTGACAGGAGTGACAGGAGAGACCGGGAACACCGTGAGGAGGGAGTGACAGGAGAGACAGGAGAGACAGGAGTGACAGGAGAGCCAGGAGAGACAGGAGAGACAGGAGAGGCAGGAGTGACAGGAGTGACAGGAGAGACAGGAGAGCCAGGAGAGACAGGAGAGACAGGAGAGCCAGGAGAGACAGGAGAGACAGGAGAGGCAGGAGTGACAGGAGAGACAGGAGAGACAGGAGTGACAGGAGAGCCAGGAGAGACAGGAGTGACAGGAGAGACAGGAGTGACAGGAGTGACAGGAGAGACAGGAGAGCCAGGAGAGACAGGAGAGACAGGAGAGCCAGGAGAGACAGGAGAGACAGGAGAGGCAGGAGTGACAGGAGAGACAGGAGAGCCAGGAGAGACAGGAGAGACAGGAGAGACAGGAGAGCCAGGAGAGACAGGAGAGCCAGGAGAGACAGGAGAGACAGGAGAGCCAGGAGAGACAGGAGAGCCAGGAGAGACAGGAGAGACAGGAGAGACAGGAGAGCCAGGAGAGACAGGAGTGACAGGAGAGACAGGAGTGACAGGAGAGACAGGAGAGACAGGAGTGACAGGAGAGACAGGAGTGACAGGAGAGACAGGAGAGCCAGGAGAGACAGGAGTGACAGGAGAGACAGGAGTGACAGGAGAGACAGGAGAGACAGGAGTGACAGGAGAGACAGGAGTGACAGGAGAGACAGGGAACACCGTGAGGAGGGAGTGACGGAGCGTTACCTCAGTGCAGCACTTTCACTGTCTCTCTGCAGGTCTCTTCTTTTTCTCTGAAAATAAAGTTATCAATTTGGTTGAACGTTTGATGTGGATAACAGGCCCGACTCACAGAAACAAAAGGGTCTTCTATGGAAAGAAGGGCGTGACATCGTTTCCTGTAAATATGGGAAAGAGCCAGATATAAAATGATCATTTGTCTCAGTAATCGATACAAGATTTCGTTTTGTTTTCAGTGGGAAATTTGGATTTCATCATTTTGATTAGATAAGATAGATCTTTATTGTCATTGCACAAAATACAACGAAACACAGACGGAGCGCTCTAAAGTATACCCAATCTCTACCCCATTCATCACAATAACATAAGCAATGATCATAAATAGAAGTTCATTTTAAAAGTACATCTTCAGCACTTCAGTATGTCCCCTGTCTACATATTATAATATAGAATCAATATGTAAAGATCTGGCTTCTGTCATGATGCTAATGGCTAAAAGGACAGCAGTCCAGTAAAAGTAGACTTTGGAACAAACACAAACACACTTTTGGGTTTCACTTGTGTCAGTGGAGAAAATTCCTCGTTCACAATCTTTACGAGCTGCACGTATGAATTATTCAGGCATACAATGAACCTTTGGCCTCAGTACAGCTTTTTCTAAGCAACAAAAATAGATCCAAATGTGACCCCCCCAGGAGTGTTAGAGCGAGTAAAACAATCCACTTTAATTGCAACTGTGAAGCCTTGTCTTGTTCAGTCGCTCTTATCAACACCTTTCACATTTTTATGATAAAAGACTTTTCCACGATATGGAGTGCGGCGCGCGGCGTGAGCGCTAACAGTCTCACCCTTTAGCGCCGCGCTGGTGTCGGCTGTAAATGAGCCTGCAGACGTCGTCGAAGTGACATGTGACCTGACAGGTGTTACCGCGCTGCTCCCGGATCTGCTCCCGGATCTGCGCCCAGAGTGTTAGGAGTTCATGTTACAGAGGAATCCGTCACGATGTTTGGTGTCTCTTTCCATACGCAGTCTTTACACAGACGCGACAAAACACACCAGGAAGGGCTTTATTCGTGCAGCGGCGCCCACGTGGTCCCGGGGCGCTTGGACAGAGGGGGAGTTGCTGTTGAATGGGGCTCTCATGTCTGCGGATGGAAACCTTTTGCCCGGCGTGTTTGCGTGGTCCTCCCAGGAGCGAGGGCTGCACCATTCGGACCTAATCGGGATCTTTCTGACCGATGGTGCGATTCGATCAGTCCCGGGTTTGATTCCCACCTGGACAGGGCCTTTCTGTGTGTATACTCCAGTTTCCCCTACCACTAAAAACATGTATAATAGGTGAATCCTCAAGCCAGGTGTTTCTGCAGTTGCCCACTGCTCCCTACGGGTTGTCCCAGCGGCATCAAGGGATGGGTCAAATGCACAGGACACATTTCTTTGTACAGTTGATGTATTATGACAAATAAAGCAGTTTTACCTTAACATAGGTCATTGCCTTGACCAGTCTTCCTGGGGTCCAGATTATAACATCACATTTTCATACTATACCATCAAATCACACTGGCTTTAGGTCAAGGTCAAAGTTTATTTATAAACTGTAAAATACAGTTGACACCCAAAGTGTCAACTGTATATTTGTTTCAGTGAGAGACAAATATATATATATATATATATATATATACACGGTACAAAGTAACAATGTAGAATGCCAAACTCAGCTCGTGTTGGAAGCCAACGCAGACAGGCGCGTTTTTAAGAGTGACTTACAACTCTCAATGGATGAGGCTGATCGAATGCTCAAAGGGAGCTCGTTCCAAAGTTTGGGTCCAGCGACCGCAAATGCCCTGTCACCATGGGTTTTTTCTTAGAGCGGGGACAGGTTAAAAGCTGTTGGTCACATGACTGCAGGGCTCTCTCAGGAGAATACAAAGTCAACATTTCAGACACATACTCTGGAGCCGGGCCATTCAGTGATTTGAAAACCAACAGTAGGATTTTAAATTGTATCCTGAAGGGACCCGGGAGCCAATGAGGAGACTGTCGCACAGGAGTGATGTGGTCATGGCGCCTGATGCCTGTTAGGAGGCGTGCAGCTGCATTCTGTACTAGTTGCAAACGACGAATAGATGCAGCATCAAGACCGTGGTACAGAGAGTCAATCCTGACTCCAAGATTTTTTACATGGGAGCTGAAGGGAACACCGAGATCAAAGGTCTGTTCAGTACTGCCGAACATAACAATTTCAGTTTTGCTCTCGTTTAGGTTGAGGAAGTTTAGTTTCAGCCAGTCTTTCACTTTCTGGAGGCAACTCTGCAAAGACTGCATAGAACTGCTTTCTGACTTAAGAGTCATGTACATTTGGATGTCATCGGCGAAGCAATTAAAAGAAATGTCATATTTTCTAAAAATCGAGCCCAATGGCAGCATATACAGGGAGAACAAAGCTGGGCCTAGAACAGAGCCCTGGGGAACTCCACAGGTGAGAGGGACTTTTGCAGATGAGAAAGGGCCAAAGCTCACAGAGAACTGCCGTGCTGTAAGGTAGGACTGAAACCATTTTAAAACCGTGTCCTTAATCCCAACAAGGGGACAAAGGCTGCAGTGAGATGTAGAAGCACCAAAACAGCTGCCTGGCCAGAGTCTGCCATTAAAAGCGAATAATTTAAGAGGGCATTCAGAAGGTCTTAAGGGCTTGAGCCACTTTCAAGAGTTCTGAAAGGGACACAGGCTCAAAGTAACTGAAACCTTCTGGACAAATATTACAAAAAGCAGGATCAGTAACAGTGTCGACAACAGTACACAAAGACCTGATTTTAGAAATCTTGTCGGTAAAGAAAGAGTCAAATCTTTCACGCACTGTGACACTCGGAGCAATGGCAGGTGTTACAGTGGTGTTTACCAGCCTATTCAATACATTAAAAAGCACTTGCGGTCAATGGCTATTGACAGACACAAGGTTACACATGTGTTGTGATTTTGCACATTTTACAGCCCTCTGATAGTCCTGACCATATCCAGAGAGACATGGAGCCCATCTTTTTTCCATTTTCGCTCGGTTGGACGGCATTTGCATCGGAGCATACGAGTACAGTCATTAAGCCATGGCTCTCCAGCAGCCTTCGGCCATCTCAGTTTAAGGCGAGCAATGGAGTCAAGAGTCCTGGTACATGTGAGATCGAACAACCTAGTTAGCTCATTGATATGGACGCTTTGTTTAAAATGGGAACAGGACAAAGGAACAGTAAACAAAATAGGTGAATGGTCAGATATACATGTATCACCAATTTCTGTGACACAGACATTCAACCCATTTGATAAAACCAGATCTAAAGTGTGGCCCTTCTCATGTGTGGGTCCAGACACCGACTGGATTAAGTTAAAAGAGTCAACAACACTTAAAACGTCCTTGGCCATTTGTTTAGAGGTACAACATACATGGGTATTGGAAGAAGAAGTGTCGCTTCGTCATCTTCTTAAAATAAATCTTAAACATTGACTGATAATGTCACAGTACTGTCTGCCTCTGACTTATCTGACTGTGCGACCGTGTGAACTGCTTTGTTTTAATATTTTATGATATTGTTTCAATTTTGTGCATTTACGTTAAAGAGCGGGTATTCTGCTTTTTCCAGGTATTTGGTAATAACCTCCGACACATCTTTATCACTCTCTTGTCACAATATGGATGAAAAACAGCTGAAACCGTAGAAATAAAAAGGAGAACATTGTAACGTGGAAAAAACTCTGAGAGCTTCAGAGAACATTCTACGCATCACCTCAACAACAGAGAACGTTCCACTCATCACCTAAACAACAGAGAACATTCCACTCTATCAATTAATCAATCAATCAATTATTTGTATAGCGCCTTACAACAGCCAGAAGGTGCCCAGGGCGCTTTCCAGAATAGAAATATAAAAAATAAAAAATATAATAGACATAAATAAAAACACAAATGTACATAAAAACAGCAGTCGAGTCAGTGGCTATGCATCAAACGCTTGTCTGAAAAGATGTGTCTTCAACTGTGATTTAAAAAGACTCAACTCAGTGATGTTTTGAAGCTGTACCGGAAGTGCGTTCCACCGCTTTGGGCCTTGGACGGCAAAAGAACGGCCTCCAAACTTTTTGTGTTTGAACTTGGGAGTAACCAGGGAGGTGTGTTCAGAGGAACGCAGAGTTCTGGCTGGTTGGTAGAACATTACTAAGAGAACATTCCACTCCATAAACTACACAACAGAGAACATTCCACTCCATAACCTAAACTACAGAGAACATTCCACTCATCACCTAAACAACAGAGAACATTCCACTCATCACCTACACAACAGAGAACATTCCACTCATCACTTAAACAACAGAGAACATTCCACTCCTCACCTAAACAACAGAGAACATTCCACTCTATTACCTAAACAACAGAGAAGATTCCACTCCATCACCAACACAACAGAGAACATTCCACTCATCACCTAAACAACAGAGAACATTCCACTCATCACCTACCAAACAGAGAACATTCCACTCATCACTTAAACAACAGAGAACATTCCACTCATCACCTAAACAACAGAGAACATTCCACTCTATCACCTAAACAACAGAGAAGATTCCACTCCATCACCAACACTACAGAGAACATTCCACTCATCACCAAAACAACAGAGAAGATTCCACTCTATCACCTACACAACAGAGAACATTCCACTCATCACTTAAACAACAGTAAACATTCCACTCATCACCAACACAACAGAGAACATTCCACTCATCACCAAAACAACAAAGAAGATTCCACTCCATCACCAACACAACAGAGAACATTCCACTCATCACCTAAACAACAGAGAACATACCACTCATCACCTAAACTACAGAGAACGTTCCACTCTATCACCTACACAACAGAGAACATTCCACACCATCACCCAAACAACAGAGAACATTCCACTCTATCCTCTACACAACAGAGAAAATTTCACTAATCACCTAAACAACAGAGAACGTTCCACTCATCACTTAAACAACAGAGAACATTCCACTCTATCGCCTACACAACAGAGAACATTCCACTCATCACCAAAACAACAGAGAAGATTCCACTCATCACCTATACAACAGAGAAAATTCCACTCTATCACCTACACAACAGAGAAGATTTCACTCATCACCTAAACTACAGAGAACGTTCCACTCTATCACCTACACAACAGAGAACATTCCACTCATCTTCTAAACAACATGGAACATTCCACTCATCACCTAAACAACAGAGAACATTCCACTCATCACCTAAACAACAGAGAAGATTCCACTCCATCACCAACACAACAGAGAACATTCCACTCATCACCTAAACAACAGAGAACATTCCACTCATCACCTACCAAACAGAGAACATTCCACTCATCACTTAAACAACAGAGAACATTCCACTCATCACCTAAACAACAGAGAACATTCCACTCATCACCTAAACAACAGAGAAGATTCCACTCCATCACCAACACAACAGAGAACATTCCACTCATCACCAAAACAACAGAGAAGATTCCACTCTATCACCTACACAACAGAGAACATTCCACACCATCACCTAAACAACAGAGAACGTTCCACTCATCACCTAAACAACAGAGAACATTCCACTCATCACCTACACAACAGAGAACATACCACTCATCACCAATACAGAGATGATTCCACTCATCACCTAAACAACAGAGAAGATTCCACTCTATCACCTAAACAACAGAGAAGATTCCACTCATCACCTAAACTACAGAGAACGTTCCACTCTATCACCTACACAACAGAGAACATTCCACACCATCACCCAAACAACAGAGAACATTCCACTCTATCCTCTACACAACAGAGAAAATTTCACTAATCACCTAAACAACAGAGAACGTTCCACTCATCACCTAAACAACAGAGAACATTCCACTCATCACCTAAACAACAGAGGACATTCCACTCTATCACCTACACAACAGAGAACATTCCACTCATCACCAAAACAACAGAGAAGATTCCACTCATCACCTAAACAACAGAGAACATTCCACTCTATCACCTACACAACAGAGAAGATTCCACTCATCACCTAAACTACAGAGAAAGTTCCACTCTATCACCTACACAACAGAGAACATTCCACTCATCTTCTAAACAACATGGAACATTCCACTCATCACCTACACAACAGAGAACATTACATTCGTCACCTAAACAACAGAGAACATTCCACTTATCACCTAAACAACAGAGAACATTCCACTCATCACCTAAACAACAGAGAACATTCCACTCATCACCTAAACAACAGAGAACATTCCACTCATCACCTAAACAACAGAGAACATTCCACTCCATAACCTAAACAACCGACAACATTCCACCCGTTACCTAAACAACAGAGAACATTCCACTCATCACCCAAACAACAGAGAACATTCCACTCATCACCTAAACAACAGAGAACATTCCACTCCACAACCTACACAAGAGAGAACATTCCACTCCATAACCTAAACAACAGAGAACATTCCACTCTATCACCTACACAACAGAGAACATTCCACTCATCATCTGAACAACAGAGAACATTCCATTCATCACCTAAACAACAGAGAACATTCCACTCATCACCTACACAACAGAGAACATTCCACTCATCACCTACACAACAGAGAACATTCCACTCATTGCCTAAACAACAGAGAACATTCCACTCTATCACCTATTCAACAGAGAACATACCACTCATGACCAAAACAACAGAGAACATTCCACTCATCTTCTTAAGAACAGGGAACATTCCACTCATCACCTAAACAACAGAGAACATTCCACTCATCACCTAAACAACAGAGAACATTCCACTCATTACGTAAACAACAGAGAACATTCCACTCTATCACCTATTCAACAGAGAACATACCACTCATGACCAAAACAACAGAGAACATTCCACTCATCTTCTTAAGAACAGGGAACATTCCACTCATCACCTAAACAACAGAGAACATTCCACTCATCACCTAAACAACAGAGAACAATCCATTTCATAACCTACACAAGAGAGAACATTCCACTCCATAACCTAAACAACAGAGAACATTCCACTTTATCACCTACACAACAGAGAACATTCTACTCATCTTCTAAACAACAGGGAACATTTCACTCATCACCTAAACAACAGAGAAAATTACACTCATCACCTACACAACAGAGAACGTTCCACTCATCATCTGAACAACAGAGAACATTCCACTCATCACCTAAACAACAGAGAACATTCCACTCATCACCTAAACAACAGAGAACATTCCACTCCATAACCTACACAAGAGAGAACATTCCACTCCATAACCTAAAGAACAAAGAACATTCCATTCATCACCTAAACAACAGAGAACATTCCACTCATCACCTACCCAACAGAGAGCATTCCACTCATTACGTAAACAACAGAGAACATTCCACTCTATCACCTATTCAACAGAGAACATACCACTCATGACCAAAACAACAGAGAACATTCCACTCATCTTCTAAACAACAGGGAACATTCCACTCATCACCTAACCAACAGAGAACATTCCACTTTATCACCTACACAACAGAGAACATTCTACTCATCTTCTAAACAACAGGGAACATTCCACTCATCACCTAAACAACAGAGAAAATTACACTTGTCACCTAAACAACAGAGAACGTTCCACTCATCATCTGAACAACAGAGAACATTCCATTCATCACCTAAACAACAGAGAACATTCCACGCATCACCTACACAACAGAGAACATTCCACTCATCACCTACACAACAGAGAACATTCCACTCATTGCCTAAACAACAGAGAACATTCCACTCTATCACCTATTCAACAGAGAACATACCACTCATGACCAAAACAACAGAGAACATTCCACTCATCTTCTTAAGAACAGGGAACATTCCACTCATCACCTAAACAACAGAGAACATTCCACTCATCACCTAAACAACAGAGAACATTCCACTTCATAACCTACACAAGAGAGAACATTCCACTCCATAACCTAAACAACAGAGAACATTCCACTCATCACCTAACCAACAGAGAACATTCCACTTTATCACCTACACAACAGAGAACATTCTACTCATCTTCTAAACAACAGGGAACATTCCACTCATCACCTAAACAACAGAGAAAATTACACTCATCACCTAAACAACAGAGAACATTCCACTCATCATCTGAACAACAGAGAACATTCCACTCATCACCTAAACAACAGAGAACATTCCACTCATCACCTAAACAACAGAGAACATTCCACTCCATAACCTACACAAGAGAGAACATTCCACTCCATAACCTAAACAACAAAGAACATTCCATTCATCACCTAAACAACAGAGAACATTCCACTCATCACCTACCCAACAGAGAACATTCCACTCATTACGTAAACAACAGAGAACATTCCACTCTATCACCTATTCAACAGAGAACATACCACTCATGACCAAAACAACAGAGAACATTCCACTCATCTTCTTAAGAACAGGGAACATTCCACTCATCACCTAAACAACAGAGAACATTCCACTCATCACCTAAACAACAGAGAACATTCCACTTCATAACCTACACAAGAGAGAACATTCCACTCCATAACCTAAACAACAGAGAACATTCCACTCATCACCTAAACCAGAGAGAACATTCCACTCTATCATCTACACAACCGACAACATTCCACCCGTTACCTAAACAACAGAGAACATTCCACTCATCACCTATTCAACAGAGAACATTAAACTCATCACCTACACAACAAACAACATTCCACTCGTCACCTAAACAACAGAGAACGTTCCACTCATCACCTAAACAACAGAGAACATTCCACTCATTACCTATTCAACAGAGAACATTAAACTCATCACCTACACAACAAAGAACATTCCACTCGTCACCTAAACAACAGAGAACGTTCCACTCATCACCTAAACAACATAGAACATACCACTCATGACCAAAACAACAGAGAACATTCCACTCATCTTCTTACGAACAGGGAACATTCCACTCATCACCTAAACAACAGAGAACATTCCACTCATCACCTAAACAACAGAGAACATTCCACTCCATAACCTACACAAGAGAGAACATTCCACTCCATAACCTAAACAACAAAGAACATTCCATTCATCACCTAAACAACAGAGAACATTCCACTCATTACGTAAACAACAGAGAACATTCCACTCTATCACCTATTCAACAGAGAACATACCACTCATGACCAAAACAACAGAGAACATTCCACTCATCTTCTTAAGAACAGGGAACATTCCACTCATCACCTAAACAACAGAGAACATTCCACTCATCACCTAAACAACAGAGAACATTCCACTTCATAACCTACACAAGAGAGAACATTCCACTCCATAACCTAAACAACAGAGAACATTCCACTCATCACCTAAACCAGAGAGAACATTCCACTCTATCATCTACACAACCGACAACATTCCACCCGTTACCTAAACAACAGAGAACATTCCACTCATCACCTATTCAACAGAGAACATTAAACTCATCACCTACACAACAAACAACATTCCACTCGTCACCTAAACAACAGAGAACATTCCACTCATCACCTAAACAACAGAGAACATTCCACTCATTACCTATTCAACAGAGAACATTAAACTCATCACCTACACAACAAAGAACATTCCACTCGTCACCTAAACAACAGAGAACGTTCCACTCATCACCTAAACAACATAGAACATACCACTCATGACCAAAACAACAGAGAACATTCCACTCATCTTCTTACGAACAGGGAACATTCCACTCATCACCTAAACAACAGAGAACATTCCACTCATCACCTAAACAACAGAGAAAATTCCACTTCATAACCTACACAAGAGAGAACATTCCACTCCATAACCTACACAAGAGAGAACATTCCACTCCATAACCTAAACAACAAAGAACATTCCATTCATCACCTAAACAACAGAGAACATTCCACTCATCACCTACCCAACAGAGAACATTCCACTCATTACGTAAACAACAGAGAACATTCCACTCTATCACCTATTCAACAGAGAACATACCACTCATGACCAAAACAACAGAGAACATTCCACTCATCTTCTTAAGAACAGGGAACATTCCACTCATCACCTAAACAACAGAGAACATTCCACTCATCACCTAAACAACAGAGAACATTCCACTTCATAACCTACACAAGAGAGAACATTCCACTCCATAACCTAAACAACAGAGAACATTCCACTCATCACCTAAACCAGAGAGAACATTCCACTCTATCATCTACACAACCGACAACATTCCACCCGTTACCTAAACAACAGAGAACATTCCACTCATCACCTATTCAACAGAGAACATTAAACTCATCACCTACACAACAAACAACATTCCACTCGTCACCTAAACAACAGAGAACGTTCCACTCATCACCTAAACAACAGAGAACATTCCACTCATTACCTATTCAACAGAGAACATTAAACTCATCACCTACACAACAAAGAACATTCCACTCGTCACCTAAACAACAGAGAACGTTCCACTCATCACCTAAACAACATAGAACATACCACTCATGACCAAAACAACAGAGAACATTCCACTCATCTTCTTACGAACAGGGAACATTCCACTCATCACCTAAACAACAGAGAACATTCCACTCATCACCTAAACAACAGAGAACATTCCACTCATCACCTAAACAACAGAGAACATTCCACTCCATAACCTACACAAGAGAGAACATTCCACTCCATAACCTAAACAACAAAGAACATTCCATTCATCACCTAAACAACAGAGAACATTCCACTCATCCCCTACCCAACAGAGAACATTCCACTCATTACGTAAACAACAGAGAACATTCCACTCTATCACCTTTTCAACAGAGAACATACCACTCATGACCAAAACAACAGAGAACATTCCACTCATCTTCTTAAGAACAGGGAACATTCCACTCATCACCTAAACAACAGAGAACATTCCACTCATCACCTAAACAACAGAGAACATTCCACTTCATAACCTACACAAGAGAGAACATTCCACTCCATAACCTAAACAACAGAGAACATTCCACTCATCACCTAAACCAGAGAGAACATTCCACTCTATCATCTACACAACCGACAACATTCCACCCGTTACCTAAACAACAGAGAACATTCCACTCATCACCTATTCAACAGAGAACATTAAACTCATCACCTACACAACAAACAACATTCCACTCGTCACCTAAACAACAGAGAACGTTCCACTCATCACCTAAACAACAGAGAACATTCCACTCATTACCTATTCAACAGAGAACATTCCACTCATCTTCTTAAGAACAGGGAACATTCCACTCATCACCTAAACAACAGAGAACATTCCACTCATCACCTAAACAACAGAGAACATTCCACTTCATAACCTACACAAGAGAGAACATTCCACTCCATAACCTAAACAACAGAGAACATTCCACTCATCACCTAAACCAGAGAGAACATTCCACTCTATCATCTACACAACCGACAACATTCCACCCGTTACCTAAACAACAGAGAACATTCCACTCATCACCTATTCAACAGAGAACATTAAACTCATCACCTACACAACAAAGAACATTCCACTCGTCACCTAAACAACAGAGAACGTTCCACTCATCACCTAAACAACAGAGAACATTCCACTCATCACCTAAACAACAGAGAACATTCCACTCCATAACCTAAACAACAGAGAATATTCCACTCTATCACCTACACAACAGACAACATTCCACTCATCACCTAACCAACAGAGAAGATTCCACTCATCACCTAAACAACAGAGAAGATTCCACTCATCACCTAAACAACAGAGAAGATTCCACTAATCACCTAAACAACAGAGAACATTCCACTCATCACCTAAACAACAGAAAACATTCCACTCCATAACCTTTAAAAGGGCTGTCTTGGTGCTGTGGTTTACCCTAGGTAGTCCGGTATTGCAGAGAGAAAAGGGGGTTCTTTGCATTCGTCCCCACGAATATTTTGCTTTACACATATTTTGTGAGATACGCAGATGTTGAAGGGAGCCTGGCGATCATACAGGAGAAGAACTGAAACATTCTTGCAGATAGAAGTTACAACCAATATTAGCCAGAGTGCAGTAGACCGACTGACTTTTACATTTACATAAGATAAACAATCCTTCCTGAGTATTCTGTATCAGTGTCAAAACACAACTATATGCCTGTACATGTTTGTGAGTTAACTGTTTTCCTAATGAAGTTACAATTGTCAACGTACAATCAGCAGACTTACAATTTGCAGTACTGGCAAACAAAGAGCTGTTAGCTGCATTTCACATCATTTTCACAGCTAATGAATAATTATTATTATTATAATGAATAGTTATTGATCATAACACTTATCCTTCTTGTAATTATCAATGAATGAATATCCAATTTCATATTATAGGGACTTGGACATTATATTCTGTCATCTTGCCACTTCCTTGTTGTCATTACTATCCACTGTTAATTATCATTATTATGATAATGTATTAAAATGCCAGAGTGGCTAGTGGCCTGTTGAGAGTGGGTGGTAGCCCTCAATCAACCATTCCCCACCCAACTGCCCTGACTAGTTGACTTGGTGGATGATGTTGACCTCCTATACTATGCATGAGACCCATGTGTGTTCATAAACATGCACTGTCCTGACCAAATAATCCAATAAATAAATAAATCTATATACTGTGTGATGCGTTAAGGAGATGAGGCTTTATGTGCCTGTCGAGAGGGGAGGACCCCTCGCCAACAGATCCATGTCTCGCCTACCCAACTAACTAACTAACTAAACAACAGTAAGTTATACTGTTGATTAGTTTGAGTAGTTATAGCAGTCTTTCAACTTGAAATTTAATTAACTTGTCATTTATCGGCAAAAAAATTGTTTGATATTATTACACTCCTTGATTTCCACTGAAACGTATTCCATAATCTTATTCCACATACCTAGACACAAAAGCTTTTTCTCGTTGTCCGTATGAACACAGACTTGATTCTTTCCTCAGAGAGTTCCAGGATTTCATTCCTCTGTTGCAGTTTTGTCTTCTTACAATCTCGTGTTAAACTGATGTTTGGAACAACTGGATATAAGCACATCATACAAGACCTTTGATAATTTTAACACAAGAACATTTCGAAAGAAGCAAAGTCGGGCAAAATGTAGTCTATTCTTCACCCAGGTCCAGCCTAATGTTTGGTGCATAATTGAATATTTGTATATTTTGTGCACCTTAGCGCCTTATCCTGCGCTAACTGTAGTTTATCAGTGTCCTTTTCAGAAGCACTGGCCCACACCATTAGGCAGTATGGGAACTAGGACAGAACAATAGTTTTGAGCACTAGTGATAAAATATTTTGGCTTAAGCCATCTTCTGACAACCGCTAATTCTCTTCCCATAACAGCAACAGTACGATCAATATGCTTGATTTGAATATCATATATTTAGACTGCGTTTTATTTTCATACAATTGAGCATTATCTGCATAGAAGCTTCTAAATCTGCTGTTAAACGTCACGGGGCTCAGTTATTACATTTCAGCTTCATGCAGCAACAAGATACAAATCTGCGAGAGGCAAAGAGGCGTTTTATGGAGTTGTCAGAAAAATATCCTTAGTTTGAATTATTCTCAAATAAACGTGGCACTCTCACTCTTTCTCTCTGTGCAGGTTCATAAAACTGTAAAATGTGGTTTGTGTTGTGGAAATCCGCCTCATGCATACGTCAGAAACCTTGTGTAAAGATGTTACAATGATACATGCGTACGGCGAGGAGCTTTTTTTGGAGACCCGAAAGCCACTACACGAGGAACTGATAACTCTGTGACACAACCCCACTGTTACTAGCGCTGAGAATAGTCTGCAGAAGTGGAGTTTGTTCATAATGACTGCAGAGCAGATAAACTTGATTCACTCACAGTGACTTCTGAGTAGGAAGAGAGGCTCGCTCAGTCTGATTGGCACACGTCTATCACAAGACAAACAAAAACAAACTCAGCCTCTTGTGTTACCGCAGCAGTTCTATGAGAAAAGAGAAGCAACGCACACCAGAAATAGTCTTCGAGGTGCAGATGTAGGGGAAAATCTTCATAAATCAAAAAACAACATCGCACACTCATGAGCCAAATTTTTAATAACAGTGATTACGTTTTGGCATTGGCCTTCATCAGATCTTTCTTTTTTCTTCTTTGAACCGAAGTGTGTGTGAAGAAGGTATCCGGGCAAGATTCACAGCTAAACCACACATGCCTCTGTCACTACTATTGTTCTGACTAATGTTCGTTCACTGCAGAATAAGATGGATCATGTTTGTCTGCTACGCTCATACACTTTGGTTCAAAGAAGAAAAAAGAAAGATCTGATGAAGGCTAATGCCGAAACGTGATCACTATTATTAAAAATGTGGACATCGGCTCATGAGTGTGCGATGTTGTTTTTTGATTTACTGCAGCAGTTCTAACCTCGATTTTGACGTGAATGGGGTTAATCGTGCAGCTCTATAGAGCCATGAGCGCTGCTTCTCTGGTTAAGAAAAAAAATATGTAACCCAGCTAATAATAATAATACATTCGCTGCAGTTGCTGTATGAACTACATTTCCCATGAGCCTTTGCGCGCCCCGGGAAGTCCGGTTACACTCTAACCTCTAGCCAATATACACAGTAGCCGCCGGCTGCCAGCTAGGTGCGTGGGACAAGCGGGGCTCGGGTGCGGCTGCAGGTAAAACGCCAATCTACACGGCTAAATCACGTACTTTCTATGAATGGGTTTGACATGTTGTGCTCCTCAACCAGGTGGTTCCACAGCGACACTTAATCGTGACCGTGTGCTTTGTTTTGAATGGGATCCACTTGTGCAAAACTACATTTGTAGTTCCTCTGTTCCACACTGTTTTACTGGATACTGTCGTTCATCTTTGCTGTGATTTTGTGAGGTTCAGCTTTTTTTTTTTTTAAGTAAACAAACAGCTAGCTTATGAACTAAAGACATTTAAGACCTAGACATGTCTTCTTCTGAAACACTGAAGAGGCACCAAGAGCCCCCACACCTGCAGCACAGTGGAGGCGTCACGGGACACAAAAAGGGGACAAAGGAGAAGGTATCCGGGCAAGATTCACAGCTAAACCACACATGCCTCTGTCACTACTATTGTTCTGGCTAATGTTCGTTCACTGCAGAATAAGATGGATCATATTTGTCTGCTACGCTCTTCCAAGAAGATGGTGAAAGGCTGTTGTGGGGCCGAGGGAGCTGCTCAGGAGGAAGAGGGAGGAGCCGACCAGTGCAGGACACCACGCTCTGAGACCGGGACAAACCCAGGAGGCGGTGCACCGTTTCAGAGGAGACTGAAGGCGGTATTCTGGTTTCTCCGACCTCCAAAAACATGCTGCTCAGGTCGGCCCTTAACGGCGACTCAGGACAAACCCAACCCCTGAACCGATTTAATGTACAACTGTACAATGACACATAAAGCATTTACTTACTTACTTATCTCAGGACCAGGTCCATACTTGGACTGCAGCCAGTCTAGACCAGAACTACACCTGGACTAAACCTGGACTACACTGGGGGGTAACTCCGATATTAGCTCGTTTCACATCAGCAATGTGTCTATAAATTTATTTAGGAAATTGTCATTTGAATTTTTTTTTCTCAACAATATCTCCACTTTATAGGCCCTGTAATATAAATCTGGCTCTTGCTAGGTTACTTCGAGTGGGCAACATTTCGAAGGTTTTTTCAGAGGGATTTTTTTAAACGGACGTTGAAGTACTCCTCAGGTGTGAATACGCCTCACAATATAGTACCCCTCTTTATCCGCTTAGAAAATCAACAGGTTTAATTATGTGTAACTATACTTGGATCGTGTAACGTTTCACGTAACTGTATTTAAATAGGGTAAACTTGGAAGAGCTTGTTCGCTTCTTACTTCACCCCAGTTTGGAGCTACACCTGTGCTGGGAGAGGCTAAACGCTAACGACATTTGCGAGACTGAGCGCACGCACAAAGACCAGACAGGTATGCATCAACTTGGAATTCAACCGATGAAACGCAGCCACTGAGATCAGACCCAGACATGTAGATCATTGACCAGAGTTTACGGATGGCTAAGGCCAGGCTAGGTAAGAACATATCTCAGTATGGAAAAACAGGGGCCTATTCCTTTAATGTCCAGTAAGCCTGATTTATTGAATTTTGAATTTCAAAAACAAGGAGAGATGTCAGTTTTTACAGATTTTCCCACTGACAGCTCTTCTGAATACTAAACGATATCCAAAATCCTGTCTGAAAAGGTCTTTGTAACTAATATGTCCCAACATAAACCCATACATTTAAACCTGGCTGAACATTCCCTCATATTTTAATCTACAGCAAAAGTTTCACATTGATATCTCATTTAAAACATTTAAAACACCTGCAGTGTCTGGCCTTAAGGAAAACGGATGAACAAATGAAAAATGGAAACGGAAATAGAAAAATAATATCACAATGAGAGCGTTCTTATTTGGCAGAGAGAACATCACATAATAAGATTTTTTTTTTAAACGTTGAGCCAGATTCATGAGACCAATCCTATTAAGATCACCATTTGGATTCATACCTCTGAGCAATCTCATTTTCACAATAATGATTTTTCTTTTCACATTAGCTGAGGATGCGGCGCGGCAGACCACACCATGCTAATAACTCCCCAAGTTACATGAACAAATGATTGAAGAGACCGGAGGGAGAGGGGTGGGGAGCAGAGGGGGAACAGCAGGGAAGAGGAGAGAGACAGGGAGTGTGGGAGAGAGGGAGAGGAAGATGAGGAGAGAGGAGGAGGAGAGAAGGGAGAGCAGTGTAGAGGAGAGAGAGAGAGCAAGGGAGAGGAGGAAGAGGAGAGAAAGAGGGTGAGCGAGGGAGATGAGGAAGCGGACAGAGTGGTAGAGAGGGAGAGGAGGAGGAAGAGGAGAGAGAGAGAAGGAGAGCGAGGGAGAGGAGAAAGAGGGAGAGCGAGGAAGAGGAGAGAGAGAGGGAGAGCAATGGAGAGGAGGAGGAGAGAAGGGGAGAGCAGGGGAGAGAGAGAGCAAGGGAGAGGAGGAGAGAAAGAGGGAGAGTGAGGGAAAAGAGGAAGAGGAGAGGGAGAGCGAGGAAGAGGACAGAGAGAGGTACAGAGGGAGAGGAGGGAGAAGAGAGAGGGAGTGCGAGGGAGAGAGGAGGAGAGAGGAGGAAGAAGAGAGAGAGGGAGAGCGAGGGAGAGGAGGAGGATGAGAGAGAGGGAGAGAGTGGGAGAGGGGGAAGAGGAGGGGGGGGCAGTGGGGATGAGGAGTGTGCTAAGGAGAGGAGGAAGTTACCTACATAGTGCTGACTAGTGATCAGATTAGGAGTCTCCTCCCTGGTTGATCCTGTGAACTACATTTATGAAACTAAAGCTCAGAGAGCTCCTTGGGCTTTGAAGACACTTGTGTAACTATGCAATTTAAATGGATTTACATGATTATTATTATTCTTTTCTTGAGCGTCCTCTTAATCTCTGTACTTTATTTACCCGAACGTCTCCAGACTGTGTTCCAAATATTCAGAAGAAAGAGAAAAGGCATCTCAAATGTGACTCATCAAGTGTAGGAGGGAATGTTGAAAGTCTCTGGAGAGCTTCTGACGGTTCAGATCCACAATATGTGTCGACCCCATAGGACGACGAGACACACAAAGTGTATTATACAATTGGACACAGTATTACAAATACCGTTATTGTGTTTTGGTATTACTGCGTCTGAAGAAGTTCGTCAGGGGTGACCCTAAATCCCCCGCATGAATCCCTGAAATGAGCGTGGGGACTAACGGTACATTTTGCATGCTGGTAATTGGCAGATAATAGCAGGCAGGAGGCTGGGTGATGGGGGCTGGGGGGGGGGGGGGGTGACGGGTGCCCTCCCCTGGCGCACCGCTCATTATCCCTGCCCAGTGATGTGCGTCTTCCCCGGGAACGCCGGGATCGGCGACGGCGGCCCTGGGAGACACAGCTGAGGAGGAAATAAGGCGGCTAACGTGTAATGGAAGGGCTCTCCCGAGGCCCATCCCAGACACACACACACGCCGCCGCGGACTCTGACGGAACGTCCCAACAGCCCCGGGCTACGTCTACGTCACTGACGGCAGGTGAGTCTCTCGAAAACCGACAAACCGGGTTATAAATCTACGATAGTGGGCCCAGACATAACAATCGCCTTAAGTCAATGACACTAGAAGCCTTTCCCTTCTAACAAACATAGCCAAGAACCATGAGGCCGACCTTCTGTGGACCCCCCACCTGCAGGAGGAGCCATAGGGGCTGGTGCAATGTGATTTGGGCAACTCCAACTGCTGTGGCTCTGACCTCCTACATCATGAAGACCCTGGAGCACCTGCACCTTCTCAGGCCTCAGGTACAGCATGCACAAGACTCCCTCCAGTTTGCCTATCAGGAGGCTATGGGAGTGTATTCTCTGCACCGGACCTACTCCCTCCTGGATCGATCTGGTGGACATGTGAGGATCATGGTCTTTGATTTTTCAAGCGCATTGGACACAATTCAACCAGACATCCTCAAACAAAAGCCGGAGGGTTTATGGGTCGACCGGACCTTCATGACGTGGATCCACAACTATCTGACGGGCCGGCCTATCTGCGTGAGGCTTGGCCGCACCACCTCGGATTCTGTTGCGAGTAACGTTGGTTCTCCACAAGGAACTGTTCTCGCCCCTTTTTTTTTCCAAATGCCACTCTGACACTTGTCATGTTCAGAAGTATTCAGATGACACAGCCATTGTGGCCTGTGTCAGAAGGGGTACTCCCAGGAACTAGATCACTGCCTTTTGTGACTGAGGCACCTAGAAATATCTAGGCGTTCACCTGGATGACAAATCGGACTGGAACATCAACACAGAGTCCATCTACAGAAAGGGTCAGACCAGGCTCTTTTTTCTAAGGAGGCTCAAGTCCTTTGACGTGTGTAATCAAATGCTGTCTATGTTTGATCAATCTGCTGTTTCTTTTTTATGCTGCCATCTGCTGGGGCAATAACATCTCTCTCCAAAACCGTAACAGGCTGGGGGTGGCAGTGGTTGAGAGGTGCATGGGGGGAGAGGTCCAGGCCATCCTCAGTAACTCCAGGCACCCTCTCCTCTGCATGGGATCGTTTCCTCTCCGTATACAGCAGGACTGAGCACCTTTGGAGATCCTTCAATTCGATTTCATAATGATCATTGCTGATGTAAGTGTGTGGCGGTTTAAACTTTGGGCAAGTATTTTTATTATATTTATATGTATTGTCTTTGTATCCACGGTTTGCTACTGAAGTACAACTGAATAGATACTTTAATAAAGTATCTATCTATCTATCTATCTATGTCCATTGTCTCACCGCTCAAAAAGATCATTGTGGTCCCAGAGTCAGGACTCAACATGGTGAGAACCTCACTTGTGCATACAGATAGTGTCTTGTCTCGTAACTCCATGCCGCCCTGTAACGCTCTTTGACAGGCTCTTTTCTAAGAGACCATTTCTCTTGAACAGCTCTGAGGCGGTTTGCTTCGGTGAACACCATTGTTCTCATTTCAAATTCAGACGGATCCTACCATGAGAAGAACGCGCAATATACAATAACAGTGGACTGCGATGACACACTGCAACGCTTTACTAAACCATTCCAACGCAGTACATTTCATTATGTTAATAAAAAGCTTGTTTAGTCATTAAATCGTATCGAAACAACACTTCATGAATAATAAATCAGGACCAAAACAGGCTGTAATATAACTAAAACTGAACTGAAATGTAAAACGTTCCATGTTTTGTTTTTGGCTGCATTTGGAACAACATAAATCTAAGTCAGACCTGAGTGGTTTAGAGATATATTGTGGCTTTTAACATCATGGATATTCAAATCAAACTTTATTTATAAAGCGCTTTTCATACCGAAAGGTATCACAAAGTGCTTTACAGATAACAAACACACACACACACACACAAAATATATCATTAGGACTAAATAAATAGATGTCAGTTAAAAAGGTGGGTCTTGAGCCTGCTCTTAAAAACATGAACGTTCTCTGCGGTCCTGAGCTCCTCCTCAGGTCGTTCCAGAGGCGAGGGCCATAGTATTGGAAAGACGCCTCGCCGTGAGTCTTTCTGTTGACTTTAGGAATAACTAGGAATAACTAGGAGACCCCTGCCGGAGGAGCAAAGGGGGCCATATTGTTTTTACGAATATTGTGATAACTATAACTGAGTCTGGGTCCCAGTACCTGAACAGCACTTTTTTTTTAGATACTTGTATTATTGTAATTGAATTAAAATAACATGGGTGTGAAAAGGTATCAGTAGTGCAACAGAAAGCAACCGAGGCCACATGCAGCGTCACATGCAACTTCATGTTTTGAGCGGAATTTCTACATAAGCGTCGATAAAAAGGACAATATTACCTTCTGATTTTGATCCACATCATGACAGTTTTTTTCTACGAGCTGCGCTGTCAAAACAAAAGTACTTGACACGTCAAAGATCTGTTACACTATAAGAGTGTCCACTGACTTTTATACATATTTATGTTTGTTGCAAATATCCTATTAAAAAAGTAAATTAAACACACGTTTAAATAAACAATTACAAGATATGTGTTAGCTCTATGAACAGAAATGGTTACCTGTCTTTGTTTTGCTGCATGGTACTCTCTGCTCTGCGCGAAAGGTTTGATTGATTGACTGATTGACTGATTATCCCGAGTTCAATGTACATTACATAAAGTATATACATGATTTTTTTTTTCATTAACATGTGACATTTTAACATACTTTCAGGTACATTTCTTCTTGTCGATACCGCACTGCCCTTTTATCTTTACTCAAGAAGTCAAGTTTCACATTCAGTGCTGATTTAGACCCGGCTCAGACTCTGCTCTCTCTTATAATTACAAAGTTAGCCTTCCCTCGTGTTAACATGTTTTAAGACACAACCTGCATTTGCGCTGATTTTGTGTGGGCACATGTCTCCTCCAGAAACAAAGATAGAAGCCCGTAATTTAGACCATTCACATGGAGAGAACAATGTACCGGAACTTGGTGCCGAAAGAAAATGTCTTCTTTCTATACCTGCCGGAGTTTTTCAGTCGTTGCCTGTTCCTCATGTCACAGTTTTTATTTCCCTGCCACTTGCTTCACTCTCTGCCTGCCTCCTCCACTACACTATACTTCTTCCTGCTCAAATGAAGCTACTTCTACTATTTGTGTCCAGGGTACGGAGAATGGTCGGCCTGAGTGCCATTGCGGCCACTGAATTGTGTTTAAGTGTTCTAAATGTATAGTGCTCTTCCTCTCGGAGGGCTTTTTCAAATGGAAGCGAACAAAGGCATAGCCTAAAGCTGTGTGCAACAGGTGTCTGTGAGTGAGATGAACTGAACTCAGCGGTGCTGCTCAGTGCCCTGGAACGTGTGACACATGCATAATCCTCATTCCATGAAGAGTACGGGTCAGTTAGAAATGAGTTTGGTTCCAAAACTAATCAACCATATTCTGAAAACGGGAAAGGCATGTTTAGCTTTCACTGCTGAATCAGTGGAAGCTAAGGTTGTCTGCGTAGGTTTCCTCCGGGTACTCCGGTTTCCCCTACCACTAAAAACATGTACAATAGGCCCAGGGACTGCAGGTGGAAATTAGCACAAGTGCTATAACCTGGTACAATGCATCTCTCCTTTCTGAGGCTAATGTATATTGTACACTGTCCCTGTTCAAATAAATAAATAAATAAAAATAATAATAAGTCTGTGAAGGCTCTAACTTGTCCACAAAGTAATCATCAAAGTGAAGATAAATTGCCGACTGGACTATGAGAATAAGCTAATAAAAAGCTTCTGCAAATAGAAGCGGAACATCATCAACCCAGTCCAGTCGACAATTAGCCTCAGTACTAAGATTGCAAGCTTCGTTTTGAACAGTTTAATTTACCACTGAGCCAGGGTTCTAAAACAGCCCTCTGGCTGCAGCTCAGCAGCTGTTGATAATGTTATCAATGACAGACTTTGTTGCTTTTAAGTGCTGTCACTCCCCTGACATTTTATAAAGATAACATCCTAAGTTTTCAATTTCCTTTAAGTGTCAGCACTGCACGTTTGCCTGAGGTGCACTATATTAGGATGTACATCTTGACATTTGATATGATATACAGTGCTTCTCAAAAGTACTAATACACCTTGAACTTTAAAGGCATTAAATTCCCTTTATAACATTCCTAATGACTGCAGAATGTTCACACCTTGCCCTAACCATTAAATAGAGGCCACCTGTGTGTAATCTACTCTCAGTATAATTCCAGCTGTTCTGTGAGGGCCTCAGAGCTATGGTCAGAGTGTATTGGTCACTAAGCAACATCATGAAGGCCAAGGAGCTCACCAGAGAGGTCAGGGATAAAGCTGTGGAGAAGTTTAAAGCAGCGTTAAGTTATACAAAGATTTCCCAAGATTTGAACATCTCACGGATCACTGTTCAATCCATCATTCAGAAATGGAAAGAGTATAGCACCACTGCAAACTTACCAAGACACGGCCGTCCACCTAAATTAACAGACCGAACAAGGAGAGCACTGGTCAGAAATGCAACCAAGTGCCCCAAGATAACTCTGGAGGAGCTGGGACGTCCTGCCGCTGAGCTGGGGGAATCTGTACATGGGACAACTATAAGTCGTACTCTACACAAATCTGGCCTTCATGGACGAGTGGCAGAAGAAAGCCATTATTGAAAGGAGGCCATAAGAAATCCCGTTTGAAGTTTGCTAGAAGTCATATGGAGGACACAGCTACCATGTGGAAGAAGGTGCTTTGGTCAGATGAGACAAACATTTAACTTTTTGGCCCAAATGCAAAACGTTATGTATGGAGCAAACCTAACACTGCTCATCGTCCTGAGTGCACCATCCCCAGTGTCAAATATGGTGGGGGGAGCATCATGCTATGGGGCTGCTTTTCCTCAGCGGGGACTGGGAAGATTGTAAGAATAGTTGGGAAGATGGATGGAGCCAAATACAGAGACATTTTGGAGGAAAACCTGCTGGAGTCAGCAAGAGAATTGAGGCTGGGGCGGAGATTCACCTTCCAGCAGGACAATGACCCTAAACACAAACATCTACAATGGAATGGTTTAAAATCAAACATATTAATGTGTTAGAATGGCCCAGTCAAAGTCCTGACGTAAATCCTATTGACAATCTGTGGAAAGACCTGAAAACTGCTATTCACAAACGCTCTCCTTCTAATGTGACAGAGCTTGAGATGTTTTGCAAGGAGGAATGGGCAAATATTTCAGTCTCTCAATGTGCAAAACTGATAGAGACAAACCCCAAGGACTTACAGCAGTAATCGCAGCAAAAGGTGGCGCTACAGAGTATTAACTTAAGGGGGCTGAATAATTTTGCACGCCCAATTTTTCAGTTGTTTATTAAAATGTTTGAAATATCCAATAAATTCACTTCATGATTGTGTCCCACTTGTTGTTGGTTCTTCACAAAAAATTACAGTTTTATATCTTTATGTTTGAAGCCTGAAATGTGGCAAAAGGTCAAAGTTCAAGGGGGCTGAATACTTTCGCAAGGCGCTGTACTTTAGGATCGAACGCCGCTTCTGCTTTTTTATTTCTATGTCTTTGAACACTGTAGCTCCACTTGTGGACACTTCAATCTCCAAACCATTTAACGTCAGCTCATTTGTGCTGACAGAAGTTCCGTTTCCATCGCATCGTAGCATTTTAGTCACGAACTTGATCCACAGTCGCAACACACTGTTCCTAGCGTGAACGCAGCGGCAAAGAGAGTGATGTTTGAGCTCCTTGCAGAGTCAAACCCCAGAAGACTTGCTGCTGTTATTGCAGAAAAAGGGGGTTCCACAAAGTATTAAGTCATGCTGTATGAATACTTATGCACGCCCCACTTTTTACTTTTCTATTTTTTGTAAAATAACAGAATCCTGTATCATTTTGCTTTCACTTCACAGTTGCCTGTTACTTGTGTGTGGACTTTCAGTAAAAAATTCAAAATAAAATCTTTACATTTATGGTTGTGAACATGACAAAATGTGCAAAAGTTCAAGGTGTATTAGTACTTTTGAGAGGTCAGTGTGCGCTCTTGTGGTCAGTGTGAGCTCTTGTGGTCAGAGTGTGAGCTCCTGTGGTCAGAGTGTGAGCTCTTGTGGTCAGTGTGCGCTCTTGTGGTCAGTGTGAGCTCTTGTGGTCAGTGTAAGCTCTTGTGGTCAGTGTGAGCTCTTGTGGTCAGAGTGTGAGCTCCTGTGGTCAGAGTGTGAGCTCTTGTGGTCAGTGTGCGCTCTTGTGGTCAGTGTGAGCTCTTGTGGTCAGAGTGTGAGCTCTTGTGGTCAGTGTGAGCTCTTGTGGTCAGAGTGTGAGCTCTTGTGGTCAGAGTGTGAGCTTTTGTGGTCAGTGTGAGCTCCTGTGGTCAGTGTAAGCTCTTGTGGTCAGAGTGTGAGCTCTTGTGGTCAGAGTGTGAGCTCCTGTGGTCAGTGTAAGCTCTTGTGGTCAGTGTGAGCTCTTGTGGTCAGTGTGAGCTCCTGTGGTCAGTGTAAGCTCTTGTGGTCAGTGTGAGCTCTTGTGGTCAGAGTGTGAGCTCTTGTGGTCAGTGTGCGCTCTTGTGGTCAGTGTGAGCTCTTGTGGTCAGTGTGAGCTCCTGTGGTCAGTGTAAGCTCTTGTGGTCAGAGTGTGAGCTCTTGTGGTCAGTGTGAGCTCCTGTGGTCAGTGTAAGCTCTTGTGGTCAGAGTGTGAGCTCTTGTGGTCAGTGTAAGCTCCTGTGGTCAGTGTGAGCTCTTGTGGTCAGTGTAAGCTCCTGTGGTCAGTGTGAGCTCTTGTGGTCAGAGTGTGAGCTCTTGTGGTCAGTGTGAGCTCTTGTGGTCAGTGTGAGCTCTTGTGGTCAGTGTAAGCTACTGTGGTCAGTGTGAGCTCTTGTGGTCAGAGTGTGAGCTCTTGTGGTCAGTGTGAGCTCCTGTGGTCAGTGTAAGCTCTTGTGGTCAGAGTGTGAGCTCTTGTGGTCAGTGTGAGCTCTTGTGGTCAGTGTGAGCTCTTGTGGTCAGTGTAAGCTCCTGTGGTCAGTGTGAGCTCTTGTGGTCAGAGTGTGAGCTCTTGTGGTCAGTGTGAGCTCCTGTGGTCAGTGTAAGCTCTTGTGGTCAGAGTGTGAGCTCCTGTGGTCAGTGTGTGAGCTCTTGTGGTCAGAGTGTGAGCTCTTGTGGTCAGTGTGAGCTCTTGTGGTTAGTGTGAGCTCTTGTGGTCAGTGTGCGCTCCTGTAGTCAGTGTAAGCTCTTGTGGTCAGTGTGAGCTCTTGTGGTCAGTGTGAGCTCTTGTGGTCAGTGTGAGCTCTTGTGGTCAGAGTGTGAGCTCCTGTAGTCAGTGTGAGCTCCTGTGGTCAGTGTAAGCTCTTGTGGTCAGTGTGAGCTCTTGTGGTCAGAGTGTGAGCTCTTGTGGTCAGAGTGTAAGCTCCTGTGGTCAGTGTGAGCTCTTGTGGTCAGTGTAAGCTCCTGTGGTCAGTGTGAGCTCTTGTGGTCAGAGTGTGAGCTCTTGTGGTCAGTGTGAGCTCTTGTGGTCAGTGTGAGCTCTTGTGGTCAGTGTGAGCTCCTGTGGTCAGTGTGAGCTCTTGTGGTCAGAGTGTGAGCTCTTGTGGTCAGTGTGAGCTCCTGTGGTCAGTGTAAGCTCTTGTGGTCAGAGTGTGAGCTCTTGTGGTCAGTGTGAGCTCTTGTGGTCAGTGTGAGCTCTTGTGGTCAGTGTAAGCTCCTGTGGTCAGTGTGAGCTCTTGTGGTCAGAGTGTGAGCTCTTGTGGTCAGTGTGAGCTCCTGTGGTCAGTGTAAGCTCTTGTGGTCAGAGTGTGAGCTCCTGTGGTCAGTGTGTGAGCTCTTGTGGTCAGAGTGTGAGCTCTTGTGGTCAGTGTGAGCTCTTGTGGTTAGTGTGAGCTCTTGTGGTCAGTGTGCGCTCCTGTAGTCAGTGTAAGCTCTTGTGGTCAGTGTGAGCTCTTGTGGTCAGTGTGAGCTCTTGTGGGCAGTGTGAGCTCTTGTGGTCAGAGTGTGAGCTCTTGTGGTCAGTGTAAGCTCTTGTGGTCAGAGTGTGAGCTCTTGTGGTCAGTGTGAGCTCTTGTGGTCAGTGTGAGCTCTTGTGGTCAGAGTGTGAGCTCCTGTGGTCAGTGTGAGCTCTTGTGGTCAGAGTGTGAGCTCCTGTGGTCAGTGTGAGCTCTTGTGGTCAGAGTGTGAGCTCTTGTGGTCAGAGTGTGAGCTCTTGTGGTCAGAGTGTGAGCTCTTGTGGTCAGTGTGAGCTCTTGTGGTTAGTGTGAGCTCTTGTGGTCAGTGTGCGCTCCTGTAGTCAGTGTAAGCTCTTGTGGTCAATGTGAGCTCTTGTGGTCAGTGTGAGCTCTTGTGGTCAGTGTGAGCTCTTGTGGTCAGAGTGTGAGCTCTTGTGGTCAGTGTGCGCTCTTGTGGTCAGTGTGAGCTCCTGTGGTCAGTGTGAGCTCTTGTGGTCAGAGTGTGAGTTCTTGTGGTCAGTGTGAGCTCCTGTGGTCAGTGTGAGCTCTTGTGGTCAGTGTGAGCTCCTGTGGTCAGTGTGAGCTCCTGTGGTCAGTGTGAGCTCTTGTGGTCAGAGTGTGAGCTCTTGTGGTCAGAGTGTGAGCTCGTGTGGTCAGTGTGAGCTCTTGTGGTCAGTGTGAGCTCTTGTGGTCAGAGTGTGAGCTCTTGTGGTCAGAGTGAGCTCCTGTGGTCAGTGTGAGCTCTTGTGGTCAGAGTGTGAGCTCTTGTGGTCAGTGTGAGCTCTTGTGGTCAGAGTGTGAGCTCTTGTGGTCAGTGTGAGTTCTTGTGGTCAGTGTGAGCTCTTGTGGTCAGTGTGCGCTCCTGTGGTCAGTGTGAGCTCTTGTGGTCAGTGTAAGCTCTTGTGGTCAGTGTGCGCTCCTGTGGTCAGTGTAAGCTCTTGTGGTCAGTGTGAGCTCCTGTGGTCAGTGTGAGCTCTTGTGGTCAGTGTAAGCTCTTGTGGTCAGTGTGAGCTCCTGTGGTCAGTGTGAGCTCTTGTGGTCAGAGTGTGAGCTCTTGTGGTCAGTGTGTGAGCTCTTGTGGTCAGAGTGTGAGCTCTTGTGGTCAGAGTGTGAGCTCTTGTGGTCAGTGTGAGCTCTTGTGGTCAGAGTGTGAGCTCTTGTGGTCAGTGTGAGCTCTTGTGGTCAGTGTGAGCTCCTGTGGTCAGTGTGAGCTCTTGTGGTCAGTGTGAGCTCATGTGGTCAGTGTGAGCTCTTGTGGTCAGAGTGTGAGCTCTTGTGGTCAGTGTGAGTTCTTGTGGTCAGTGTGAGCTCTTGTGGTCAGTGTGAGCTCCTGTGGTCAGAGTGTGAGCTCTTGTGGTCAGAGTGTGAGCTCTTGTGGTCAGTGTGAGCTCTTGTGGTCAGGATGTGAGCTCCTGTGGGCAGTGTGAGCTCTTGTGGTCAGTGTGAGCTCTTGTGGTCAGTGTGAGCTCTTGTGGTCAGTGTGAGCTCCTGTGGTCAGTGTGAGCTCTTGTGGTCAGTGTGAGCTCTTGTGGTCAGTGTGAGCTCCTGTGGTCAGTGTGAGCTCTTGTGGTCAGGATGTGAGCTCCTGTGGGCAGTGTGAGCTCTTGTGGTCAGTGTGAGCTCCTGTGGTCAGGATGTGAGCTCCTGTGGTCAGGATGTGAGCTCTTGTGGTCAGAGTGTGAGCTCCTGTGGTCAGTGTGAGCTCTTGTGGTCAGTGTAAGCTCTTGTGGTCAGTGTGAGCTCTTGTGGTCAGTGTGAGCTCTTGTGGTCAGAGTGTGAGCTCTTGTGGTCAGTGTGCGCTCTTGTGGTCAGAGTGTGAACTCTTGTGGTCAGTGTGAGCTCCTGTGGTCAGTGTGAGCTCTTGTGGTCAGTGTGAGCTCTTGTGGTCAGTGTGAGCTCCTGTGGTCAGTGTGAGCTCTTGTGGTCAGTGTGAGCTCCTGTGGTCAGTGTGAGCTCTTGTGGTCAGAGTGTGAGCTCTTGTGGTCAGTGTGAGTTCTTGTGGTCAGTGTGAGCTCTTGTGGTCAGTGTGAGCTCTTGTGGTCAGGATGTGAGCTCCTGTGGGCAGTGTGAGCTCTTGTGGTCAGAGTGTGAGCTCTTGTGGTCAGTGTGAGCTCCTGTGGTCAGGATGTGAGCTCTTGTGGTCAGTGTGAGCTCTTGTGGTCAGGATGTGAGCTCTTGTGGTCAGTGTGAGCTCTTGTGGTCAGTGTGAGCTCCTGTGGTCAGGATGTGAGCTCCTGTGGTCAGGATGTGAGCTCTTGTGGTCAGAGTGTGAGCTCCTGTGGTCAGTGTGAGCTCTTGTGGTCAGGGTGTGAGCTCTTGTGGTCAGTGTGTGAGCTCTTGTGGTCAGTGTGAGCTCTTGTGGTCAGGATGTGAGCTCTTGTGGTCAGGGTGTGAGCTCTTGTGGTCAGTGTGAGCTCCTGTGGTCAGGATGTGAGCTCTTGTGGTCAGTGTGAGCTCTTGTGGTCAGGATGTGAGCTCCTGTGGGCAGTGTGAGCTCTTGTGGTCAGTGTGCGCTCTTGTGGTCAGAGTGTGAGCTCTTGTGGTCAGAGTGTAAGCTCTTGTGGTCAGTGTGAGCTCTTGTGGTCAGTGTGAGCTCCTGTGGTCAGTGTGAGCTCTTGTGGTCAGGATGTGAGCTCCTGTGGGCAGTGTGAGCTCTTGTGGTCAGGATGTGAGCTCCTGTGGTCAGGATGTGAGCTCCTGTGGTCAGGATGTGAGCTCTTGTGGTCAGAGTGTGAGCTCCTGTGGTCAGTGTGAGCTCTTGTGGTCAGTGTAAGCTCTTGTGGTCAGTGTGAGCTCTTGTGGTCAGTGTGAGCTCTTGTGGTCAGAGTGTGAGCTCTTGTGGTCAGTGTGCGCTCTTGTGGTCAGAGTGTGAGCTCTTGTGGTCAGTGTGAGCTCCTGTGGTCAGTGTGAGCTCTTGTGGTCAGTGTGAGCTCTTGTGGTCAGTGTGAGCTCCTGTGGTCAGTGTGAGCTCTTGTGGTCAGTGTGAGCTCCTGTGGTCAGTGTGAGCTCTTGTGGTCAGAGTGTGAGCTCTTGTGGTCAGTGTGAGTTCTTGTGGTCAGTGTGAGCTCTTGTGGTCAGTGTGAGCTCTTGTGGTCAGGATGTGAGCTCCTGTGGGCAGTGTGAGCTCTTGTGGTCAGAGTGTGAGCTCTTGTGGTCAGTGTGAGCTCCTGTGGTCAGGATGTGAGCTCTTGTGGTCAGTGTGAGCTCTTGTGGTCAGGATGTGAGCTCTTGTGGTCAGTGTGAGCTCTTGTGGTCAGTGTGAGCTCCTGTGGTCAGGATGTGAGCTCCTGTGGTCAGGATGTGAGCTCTTGTGGTCAGAGTGTGAGCTCCTGTGGTCAGTGTGAGCTCTTGTGGTCAGGGTGTGAGCTCTTGTGGTCAGTGTGTGAGCTCTTGTGGTCAGTGTGAGCTCTTGTGGTCAGGATGTGAGCTCTTGTGGTCAGGGTGTGAGCTCTTTGTGGTCAGTGTGAGCTCCTGTGGTCAGGATGTGAGCTCTTGTGGTCAGTGTGAGCTCTTGTGGTCAGGATGTGAGCTCCTGTGGGCAGTGTGAGCTCTTGTGGTCAGTGTGAGCTCCTGTGGTCAGGATGTGAGCTCAAACCCAAGAGCTAAGAAGAGGCTTCTGTGAACAGCAGTGAAACGAACACCTCAACCAAACACAGTCCAGTCGACACTTTAAGCTTCACATCGTAGTAAATACCCTCTCTTTATTTTTGAGCTCAGGTGGGCTGTGAGCTTAACAGAAAGACCACTGACCTCATTTTCCTGAAAGGTGGAGGTGTCAGTGTTGTCTTTCTCATGTGGCGTGTCTGCTGATGACGTGAGCGCTCACCACATATGAGCTAAAGCGACTTGGCTAACGCCTCGGTTAGCCACCGCTCGTATCAGATGCCATTAATTCCCACTGTACCGTCTGCAGACACGCGCCGATAAGGAGCGGGACCGCGTGGGCAGACTGCACCGTCAGCAGGCGGACCCTCATATCTCCCCGTGAACCCGGCGCCTTTTCATTTCCCGCTCTTATTAAAGGGAGGCGCGGGGCGGTGGGAGTTAATCTGCGTTTGATTGGACACGGCGCCGCGGCGGCAGAAGGACCGGGCGCTGTTCTTTAATTTGGCGTTAACGCGCTCTCATATCCTCGTATCTAACTCTTACGATATCTCTCGTTTTAATGGCTGCGTGGCTTTATTGCCCGCGCCGTCGAGATAAGACACGGTCGCAATCAGCGGAGAGTGGAATTGAAAAAAGAAAAGAAAAAAATGAGCCAAACAAATCAAATGAAAACAAAAGTCATATTTCTGTCTCGCGGATGTTTGGAGTTTGCAGAACCGTAATGAAATGTGCTCCGGCAGACAGTCTGTGTAAACAGGGCGACCGGCATCACTCATACGCTCGGCTTTAGGGAGATACCCGCTCTCGGCCTTTAAGATGAGAAACGGCAGGTGAGGGGCATCCGAACCGTCCTATACAGATATCGCCATAGATGAAGGTACGGCTGTTGTCCAAAGTTCGGGGAGCAGGACGCCTCCCTATTTACGCCACCACTCTCACTTCGTCCTCTCGTGTCTGGGCAAAAGTGTGTGTAATGTCCAAAATGGCATCCATTTTGAGGGACATAATCTGAAGTGTTATCTGGTGAAAATGACGGGGTTATTTTGTGACATATTCGATCACGGGTCTCCAACTTTTTTTTTACTTGGAGTGCTACTCACGTGTAGCAAAAGTAGCAGAGAGTTTTTCGAAGGCCCGTTTCAGTAAATATGCGACTGAAGCCCGGTGCACGCGAACGATCACTCGTCGTGGGGAAAACCTTAAGTCGAGGCCGAGAGTCGCAGGTCGTTCAGCGAGACGGGGACACAGATTTAAAATAGAACCGTCACACTAACAAAGACGAGCTGCGTCCCACATCAGGCAGTGTCTGATCCATCCATCCATCCATGTTCTTCCCCTTTCCCAGGTCGTGGGGGCAGCTGTTGGAGCTGCACCAGCCCCTATGGCTCCCCCTGCAGGTGGTGGGTCCACAGAAGGACGGCCTCATGGTTCCAAACGGGCCTGTTGGTCTCTCATAAGGGGCTTCTGAACCGCTCTTTGTCTGACCCGTCACCTAGGACCTGTTTGCCATGGGAGACCCTACCAGGGGCACGAAGCCCCCGACAACAGAGCTCCAGGATCATTCGGGCGCTCAAACCCCTCCACCACGTTAAGGTGGCGGTTCCAGGAGGGGCAGTGTCTGATATTTTGGAAATATATTGGGGTTTAGAAAGTGTTGTAGAATATGTTGCAAATCTTGGCCCTGTAAGGCTGCGAGCTGAAGCTGAGCATGCGTGTGTGTGTGTCCAGACGAGTGTGTGTGTGGGGGCAGTGATGTATCCCCCCCTCTCTGCACCAGTCAGATAGATGGCATTCTGCACGGATTGAGATTAGGAGACATTGATCAGCGCGGCGCTGGGCATAAATGCATCGGAGCTGCAGCGTAAACAAGGCCCGGAGAGAGCCGCTCAATGTGGGTCATTAAAAGGATCATACAGCAGCCATCCGTCACCAGGACAAGGCTCGGCCGGCTCCTCAGCGGGCTGCACCCCGCGCTGTAGCAAAGAGTCCGGCAAAAGGAAAGGCCGCCAGTCATCATCTTTTTTACTTATGTACGCTGGGGTTTTCCCTCATCTCCTTACGCACCTGCCTCGAGTCATTGATGTGCAAAGTTTCTCTTCTACATTCTTGTAAAGTCTGTAAAAATGTAACTTCCGCCTTGTTTATTGGGTTCAAAGCACATTAAGTCAGGCAGGTTAGAGTATATATTAAAAACAAGTATATCACTTGTTATACCTTGTTTTTTCAGGACACCCTGGGCTTTTTAGATCTGTAGGACTTGTTAGGTTCAGATGCATCTGAATTGAAATTATTTTAACAATTATATAAGGGAATAATTCAGGCGAAAATCATTTTAGACACTTTGTTCATCAAATAAACCCAAAAAAAGTGACTGAATATGGGTATACACATTATAAAAATGTTGTATGTGGTCCAGTTGGTCAAAACAAAAGAGCCCAAAGTTGTAACTATTTTATAAGTGTCGTTTTGTTCACAAAATCTTCAAAAAGTCCTATTTCTATGATTTAGAAGAGAAACAATTGTTCCAAAAAAGAATACACCGAGAGCTACAATATCACATTTAGGGCATATGTTTCTTTTCAATCACCGGCTGTAGACAGAGGACCTCACAGAGGACCTCACACGTGAGCACCATTGACGGTATACCGTTGTCAGTGGTGAGTGCGCCTGAATCTGTAGCCTATCCTTCGTGCGTCTGGCTCAAAATAGCATTTTGCGCGGGTGTTAGCGCAGTTTTCCTACTTACCTTCTGATGTGTGATCCTTTCCGGGCCTACGACGTATTATTACAGTCAAATAAACAAACATCTTCGAATGCGCGTAATCCATGTAGTAAAGTTTTTCATCCAGATTCCACGCGTACAATTTACAAAGACCGCATTTGTTTTGGCGATAGGGATAATACCTTTCCACTTCTCTCTGTGTCGGATCATTTCCGGGTCAGAGAGCGCTGCACACGGAGGACATCATCATCTTGAGCCAGCTCACACTCTTTGGTAGAAGTTCCCTTGCGTTACAATTGGAGAACCGCGGCCATGTGCCAAAAGGAGATGCTACTATTGGGCAGTTTGTCGCGACGTCATTCTGTAGTTTCTTAGTGCATTTCAAGATGGCGGACCGTCGACTCGCGATCATCAGGTTTTGTTGCAAAAAAAAGTAAGTTTCTATCATTTACCCGGGACAACGCCCACGTCGTCGGTGCCGGGAGCAGCAGATACCACAGCCGGATCAGAGAAGCCATCGAGATCCGGACACGCGCTCCCCAGACTGTGGACCCGGGACGAGGGTCCCGGGACACAGTTCCGGACGGACACGTCGCAGCAACACTCCGTGACACCTCTGAGGACGTCGTCGCCGAAGCGGTCAGGTATGGAATATACACGGGTCTGGCTATGAGAACATATTAGCAGCATCACTAGAAGACCTAATGAACGCTAATGGACCACTGGAGCTGTGCCGTTTTGAAAGAAGATCGACCTGACCTGCTGAACTAAATCACATACTTGTTCGTGCAGTCAGCAGATCGTCGAAATATGAAGACCCCATGGAGACGGATGACTTCAGAAAACATTACCCAAAAGCTGGACCGTTGAAGTTAAAGCTGCGAGCATTAAGGGGATTTATCTGGAATTTCAGTAGGTTTGGACTGGTCTTGGACTGACGCAAAACCAGTTTCCAGCATTTCCTCAGAAGTGTCTCGTCAAACGGCTACGTCACGTTATTGTCGTTAAGTGAAAGGGGTGTCGAGGAAATGATTGCGTTATGGTCTTCGTCGACGAAAACCACAGAGTGAAATGATGTCTTTTTCGTTCACAAGTCAAAACTTCACCGTTGCTGTTTAATGCGACACTCACACACGGCGTTTGAACTTTGTTTTGTCGCGGTGATTCTGTGCCAGGCTGCGAAAGGCTGTATTTCAGACTGAACACAATAAATGAATTGGATTGTGTCTCGTCTACACGGGGTCGAGAACTGCTGACCTTTGTGATTTGCACATTTTTGACCACGCAACCTTTTATCTTTCATCTTGCAGCCTATTGCAGACCTCCGTGAGTTCTGTCACTCGGTTCGATGGTTGAGAATAGATCTTTTCTTGTGATCATTTTTTGTTTATTCAGGCGTTATCATAATTGCATTTACATTTTCGAATTTGTTTCTGTCACACTTTCCCTACATCCCCATGTCCCTTGTGATGGGCAGAGAAACTCAAAATCCACACAATGAGTATAGCAAAGGGTACAATTGAGCAATAATAATAATAATAATAATGCCTTAGTTTTTCTGGACACTCAAAGACGCTTTACATCTGCCCTGGGGTAGACTGACAGAGGCGAGGCTGCCAATCTGCTCCAGCGGCCCCTCCGACCACCACCAACCACTCACTCCCTCACTGCATTCGCCAGGCTTCCTGGTGTTACCAAACGGTCTCCCATCCAAGGACCGACCAGGCCCTTCCCTGCTTAGCTTCCAAGGTCTAACGGGATTGGGCAGAGCAAAGGCGGTGTGGCCAATACAAGGTGCCGATTCCCTCCATCAGAGACAATCCACACACTGTAAAATGTAAAATTGTTTCAACTCAAAAAACTAAGTCCAAGGGCTGCCAAGAAATTGTATGTTTAACCAATAACCAATTTACAATGTAATCGATTTGAAATTTCAGATTCACCTCTTTAGTTGAATTGTATTCTCAGGTTGACACAACTGATTTAATTTGTAACTGACGTTTTTCATTTCAGACAACTGTTGTCTGAAATGAAAAATGTCAGTTACAAATTAAATCAGTTGAAACAATTTTACATTTTACAGTGCAGAAATAGCCGCACACATAATGGTTAGGTACAATACATATCAATACACACAATACATATAATTGTGTAATGCACTTTCTCTCAATACACAGTACAGGCAAAGATATGTCAAATGTTACATTGTGATTTATATCTCAAAATCTAATCCAGTCTGAGCGGATTTAATACATTTTCAGTTTTTGCTCCATGAATTCGAGCGGCAGAGAGTTCCAACTGAACGATATCTCTATAGGAGCCATTCCCTTACAGTCAGAGGCTGCACTGTCTTCCTCAACATAACATCTTGTAAGGCCAGCTAATAATATTCAGCGGTTATTAACTGTCAGATTTCATTTGGAAGTATCACCTATCAAAATAAGCCTCGTTCCAGGATGTTTGATAGTTTGATAGCACCAAAAATGTAAAACCTGAGGGCATCGCCATATGAAGAAAAGTGCCAGATGTTACGTAACTATGTTTCTTTGTGGTCGTGCTATGTGCCCTGTATGACAGCCCTGCCCTGCTCTGCTGTGGTAAAAGCAGCGTCTCACAGCAGAGCAGGGCGAGCGAGAGAGGGGGAGAGTTGGCGCTCAGGCGGCCCCTGAACCCTGTGCCACTCGGCTGCACCGCGCCCTCCGTCAAAGTAAGCGCTCCCCGCCAGGCCATGTGTAATTTAAAAGGATGGGCTGACCTTCCTCTGCCGGCGGCCGGGGGCACTTGAAGCATCCATTTGAAAAGCACTTTCTCTTTCTGTGTGTTTTCCGTCGGCTCGAGCAGACTTGCTCCCCACATGCCCCCGCGGAACCCGCGCTCTCTGCACTGCAAAAAACATCTGCAAAGTGCGCTGGACTCGCAACGTCTTTGGCTACTTTCAACTGTGGACACTTATTTTTTTATTTATTTGAACAGGGACAGTGTACAATATACATTAGCCTCAGAAAGGAGAGATGCATTGTACCAGGTTATAGCACTTGTGCTAATTTCCACTTACACATGAACACCATTAAGGCGACGCGCTGCAGGTGAAGAGGGAAAAACATTACATGTAGAGATATCAATTTGACACTTTTACTGAACATTACTGACATACGTATGAGGGCAAAATGTATTGCAAGTTTAAAAATTGTCAACATTGTTGATATTGTCAGCAATGAAATCTAAATAATGGATTTATATGAATTACTAAGATTTTTTGGAGGGAATTTGGGATTTTTAATAATAAGTGAAAAAAGTGAAAAATAAGTGAAAACAATCTGTAAAAACGTCTTGTTTTATTTGTGTTCCAAGCTGCATAAATCAGGCAGAGCCTGTCTGGGGCCTTAAGCTAAAATCCACATGGGGGTCCAACGCATGCAATGGTTATTCGACGAGGAGCTAACCCATCCACCCATCCATCCATCCATCCATCTTCTTCCACTTGTCCGTTGCCGGGTCATGGGGGCAGCTATTGGAGCTGCACCAGCCCCTATGGCGCCCCCTGCAGGTGGTGGGTCCACAGAAGGACGGCCTCATGGTTCTAACCGGGCCTGTTGGTCTCTCATAAGGAGCTAACCCATTTACCGTCAAAAACAGGTACACTGTGTGCAGTAGAGCAGGGCAGAAGTGGCCTCACTTCATAATGACCATAATGACCTCAGGCCCCGCCCCTGGGATTCAGGACTAGTACTAGTCTATTTCCCCCACTTTTTAAAATGGTAAATGGTCATATTCTCTCACCTCTGGTTCCTGACCCACAGTTTGGGAACCGCTGATTTAAAACTAACTGAAACCTGCACCTGACGGTTATTTCTGTCTCACCACTGAGCATTAGCCCGTGAGTAGCCCAGTTCGTTTTAGACTGTGCACATTCAGAGAACCAGAGTTACTGTAAGTAACTGTGCTGACAAGAACCGTGTGGATTCAACTCCTCTTTGAGACAAAAAGGCCACGTGTACGGCTTTACTCTCGTCTATTCACCAAACTACTGGCCTGATCCTGGAATTAGAAATCCCTCTGGAAAAACTTTTGAAAACCTAATTTGGAGAAAAGGGTCCTAAAGTTTTGAAACGTGTGCACATGTGTGACACATGTTTATTTATTCCGGGAAATCTCTGGCTTGCTATCGACAAAACGTCACAAAAAAGCATCATGTAGGGTAAGTTTGGTCCTTTTTATACTCTAACATGAAAACTAAGATGTTAAGGGAGAAAACTAGCAAAAAATCTCCACATTGACCACTGCGACAAACCTCCACACGTCCACCTGCCGTGTCTTGCTCATGTTTGTATTGCACTTTAAAAGCTTGAGTCGTCAAGCCTTTCAGAGCTACATTATGTTACTTTTGTGTATTTCATGCTTGATGGTGATAAGCCTCCAGTCAGTCCCTTCATAAGACCCTCTGACCAGCAGCACTCACCACAGTCACTCAGGCCCTTGCCCACTAGCGTAGAGGCCTGACCTCTGACCTCGGTCCATGGACTGGAGTTGTATTTTGTTTGATGTTTAGTGGTTTACAATTTTTTTATTGTTGTTATAACTGTGGTCACCTTAAGTGCTGCCAAAGGGCTTTATAAATAAAGGTTGATTGATATTCCTCTTCTCAAGAGTTTTGAACACTCTGATCCACCTGTTTACTGTTGTGCCCACCACCACCAGACCCTTGTCCTCAGGGGCCTCCTAAACTGTCCCACAGGGTATTTCTTGACAAACACTGGAGTTAGTTCTTACTGTTGATATTTATTTAATACAGTGTTAACAACTCTGGTGCTGCAGTTACACCTTCTGACCACTAACGCTCCCTGGCGCTGTTCATCCCCTCCTGCTGCTGCTTTGGTGAGTCACGGTTCCCTAATATTAACTTTCTAACCCAACATCGGATCGGCGCAATTTCGCTGTACAACTGTGTAATGACAATAATGAAGCAGTGGACACACATTTGACCACATTACATTTCCCAATAGTGAAACCAGTTTATTGCAACACATATCATGACCTCAGCCTTCTGTTCTGAGATGCAAAGAAGTGCATTATGGGGGTAGTCATGTGACCAGCCCCTCATCTCTTCCCAGTGCGTGCGTGCATGGATGAGTTCATGAACGTCTACAACCTTTGTTCAAATCAAATATCTCACATTATTCAAGTCCACATTTCCCACAACTGTAGCTTTTGTGTGTTTCTTGAACTCCAGGAGAGTTCCTGACTCTTTCACTTCTTTCTGAAGTTTATTCCACACACGGATTCCTGTCACCGTAACCGTTAATTCCATTGCTTTAGAGTTGAACATGTTTTTTTCTCTCTGTTCCTTTCAGATTAAAGCAGGGGTGGAAGTAATCCGGTACGGTATAATATTACACTGTGAGCTCAAACGCGTTGAAGTTCAGCCACTTAAATGCAATACAGAGACTCGGCAGACTGGTCCACATCGGCTCTGTCCCTGAACCTTCTGCACTCACGGTAACGGTTGCATAATGTGTGGAAGAGCTGCAAATGTACAATATCGGGTGTCAAGAAATGTGTGAGAAATTTGTTTTTTGGTAATTTTACTCAACTTTAAATCAGTTTAATTTGTTTTATCTGTGACATAACACTGTTAAATCTATGTGTTAGGTGATTCTTTAAATGTATATGGATTTATATTGATATTTGGTCAAGTTTGTAATAATACTCTTGCATCTGGTGTGTTTAGGGGCAGAAGACACTGTCAGACCACCTGTGAACACCTGTCCTGTGATTCCAGGTATGTGATGAATGGGAGTGTAATATTAGTCATTTTCAGTTATATCGTTTTCATTGTTGTTTGTATTTGAATTTTGTGTAAATACTTAAATACTGCTGTCACTTGTCACTTTACTTTTTACTCATACTCATCTGTAAATATAATCCCACTGTTGTTCGAAGTCTATTGTCGTCGTTTTACTGTATTTAACTTTTTTATTTTGTATCCTGTTTATTAATATTCCTTATGCATGCCCCCTAAAGCCATTTGATCTAAATTCTGTGTTATATGTTTTATGTTGCACGTCCGCATCAAGAACAATTCCTAGCTTGTGAACCCGTTCTCAAACAATGGCAAATCAAATCTATTCTGATTCTGAAATCCCTATAGATCAAGCCCCCTTGACTGTGGGGCAGGAGACGCTGTCGGACCACCTGTAATCACCCGTCCTGTCTATTGCTTCACAACTCATGTGAATCACTGATATGAAGTCATTTGTGGGATAGAACTAAAGCATAGGAATAGGTTCTAGTCTATAATGTACTGTATGTAACAGTCTCAATGAAATATAATATAGGGCCCTCTGTGAATTGTTGCTCCCCAGGGCACCCTTGCTCCACCATTGCCGGGCAGTACCAGACGGACAAACCAGATTAAGATCTAATGAGATCTGCTTTTAAACAAGTCCAATCTCACACTCATTTCCCCAGTTGCAGAAAGAGTTTTTTTTTTTTTTCTTCCTTTCCCTGGCAGTGCGGTGCAGCTCCTCCGAGCGCCGCGCACATTTGGGAACAGGCTGTATCAGTGAGTCAGTCATACACTCTCGGCGCAGCACCTGACATGTAAAACACGGACGCCCACGCGCATATGGGCCGCGGACAACACGGCGGGAAAAAACACGCTCGACGCCGGCTCCACATGTATTTACCAGTGACTCACTATAGACGTCAAAATGTAAATGTGTTCATGGGATCAAAAACAAATGTAAATAAAAACACGTCGGAGGCAGCAGTGGGCGGCACCGTGGCTTTATGTCGATTTTTCTTTTTTATCTCACCTGATCTGTTCACGCGAGCAACAGGAATAGAAGCAGCCCTGTACAGATGAGGCCGACGGTGACAGGAGGAAGATGAAGACGAGGGAGGAGCCTGATATCCCCACTGTGTGCATGGTGGTGGCCACTATTGAGGTCCAATTATTAGTTTTCTTTACTGCACACATGAACGCTGTGACTGCACTCCTACTGGAAATGTTCCAGAAAGGCCCCGGGGAGAAGAGCCAAAAACAGACACCCAAACGTGGCTCTACGACTGAAACTACAGTATATGACGCAGTTCAGACTGAGGCTCTTAATGCTGATCCGGCCCGGAGTGAAGAAAGCAACAGGTTCAACGCACATCCTCTCATTTTGTACCTTCCCCAGTGCTTAGTCGCTATATATTGTATTTATTTATTTATTAGTTTATTTGACAGGGACAGTTCACATTAATGAACATTTCTGTAAATGTGTCAGTATTAGCGGCAAAGCTAGTTTTCAACTGTTGTCCCTGGGCAAGGTGTATAATGCCAACAACAATTATAAAACATAAAACAATTTAAAAGTTGAGGCTACACTTACATAACAAATGTTGATGCAGTTCATAGATTAATAACATCTGAATGTTCCGTCTGTGACTTGCACAATAGAGTGGAGATGTCGGTGCAAGGGCAGGTCATACAGTTCAAACAGACATAATAAGGATAAATATGTACAATTATTATTTACAAAGCAACGCCTGTGCAGAGGATCCTGACACTCGGCTCAGTCCTGCAGGAGATCTGTACAGGGTCTAATGAGCACATCGTTGATTGGATTTCAACCAGTTTTTTAATTGAGTCCTAAATGTGTTAAATGTGGGGCATTCTCTTATAGTGAGAGGGCTGCTGTTCCAGATGTTACAGCCCCTGACTGAAAGAACAGTCTGGCCAAAGGTGGTCCGTCTGAAGGGCACTTCACAGTCTCCTCTAACCATAGACCCTTCTGCCAGAAGAGGATTTCAATGTTACAAATTCCCTTAATATATCACACTTCTATAACATGTACAAACACAGTAGAGTGTACAAAGTGGAGCAAGTGCTGTTGATATTTGCGTTTCTAAAAAATGACAAAGGCCGCGGCGCAAGTGCAAAATTATTTAGTATTTATCTCGCATATGTGAAGTAAAACTGTGCAAGAAATGAGAAGCAGGTGTAAATCTTTGTGCAGAACAATATATAATGCCGTCTGCACCAATGTGACGTTTACAAATGTTTGTATCTGGCTTATTTACAAAGACAGCATAAAGTTATAAAGACGGTACACATTACCTGCGACCTTGTTTCCCTTGGCTTCCCAGCTAGAAGGTCCGGGTTCGATTCCCACCTGGACGGGGCCTTTCTGTGTGGAGTTTGCATGTTCTCCCCGTGTCTGCGTAGGTTTCCTCCGGGTACTCCGGTTTCCCCTACCACTAAAAACATGTACAATAGGCTCAAGGACTGCAGGTGGAAATTAGCACAAGTGCTATAACCTGGTACAATGCATCTCTCCTTTCTGAGGCTAATGTAGATTGTACACTGTCCCTGTTCAAATAAATAAATAAATAATATAGCACAGCACAGTATAGTACAGTACAGTATAGTATATCCAGATCAAATCGGGCAGTGTTTGTGGAGGAGCGGATTAAAGCGCTCACACCCACACTGCGGCAATAAGCTAAACGCTGTGATGTTTGTCTCCCCTCAGTGTTCCCTCTACAGCGCATAATATAGTTAAAGTAACTAAAAGGTTTTAGCTTTAGTGTTGTCTGGAGCCTGTGTCCTCTCCACAGAGCGAGGAGCAGCTCCCAGACAGAGCAGGGGCGGAGCTGTGAGAGGCAACAGCAGAGGGACTAAGGAACCTGCAAAACTCCACAAAAAAGGCCCCGTCCTGGAATCGAACCGGGGCCCTTCTTGCTGTGAAGCACAAGCGCTAACCACTGCCACTCCAAATTTCTTTGACATCATTTCAGTTGGTAAAAAAAATACTCTGCCAGTGAATTATGAAAAAAGCGAATAAATAAGAGATCAATTTCCTTAAAGTTTTTTTTTCTTATACATTTTAAGTCCACGTCATTTTCATCAATGTGTAAAAACACGAATTCACATAAAATATGATCACCTAAAATGTGCCAAATTACATCGGTTCTGTATCTCCCATACCCCCCCCCCCCCCCCCCCCCTCTGTATATGGACCTCACTCCTCCTGGCTACAGCCCTGAATGCGTGATTGACTCTGGTTTAAGCGTACAGCGTGATATAATTGGATGTGATTAGAAGTGAGGCTCTCCGTGGCCGTTGTTTGTTGTCCGCGCTGCTGAATATCAGCGGGAAATGAAAAGGCAGAGGCCAGGCTACTTTCGTTTCGTCGTTTTGCACCTGGGCTCCGTGTGAAGTAGACCCACGCTTCTCCCCGAATTGGCTTTACATTTCAAACACGTCTGATCGACTGCGACTGAGGTCAGGTCCCGTCCTCCTGCCACCATTTGAAACGGCCTTTTGCCCGCGGCGACAGGGACAGACTCCGAGCAAACATGTGTGTGGCGGGACGGGGCGATGGCTTCATTGACTGGGTACGCTTTTGCCATTCCAGCCTGTGAATGATCTCACCTGAGCTCAGAGGTTTCACAGGTCGGGTCCCGGGTGGGAGGCCGTGAGGCGACACCAAGCGCTTGTGTGAGTGGCAGGTTGATGGTCAGAACCTCGGCACGATAGCAGGCACCATAAGCACACGCAGTGATAGATTTGTTAATAGTCCACCAGGGCCTTTGGTGGTGGGAAAGGCGAGGAAATGGAGAGGCTAATGAGGTTAGTGGTTGTGGGCGGAGGGCAGAGAGAGTGCAGTGATGGGGTGAGAGGTATTCGTTGTCAGCTGTGAGTTTATGGCGACACATAGGAGGTATCCGGCCAAGACTCACAGCTAAGCCACACAAATCTTCCATCACTACTATTGTTCTGACCAGTGTTCGTTCCCTGGAGATGAATATCATTGGATTATATTTGTCTGCTACGCTCTTCCCAGAAAATGGTGGAAGACTGTTGTGGAGCGGAGGGAGCTGCGGAGGAGGAAGAGGAAGGAGGAGGAGCTGACCGGTGCGAGACACCACGCTCTGAAACAGGGACAAACCCAGAAGGCGGTGCACCGTTTCAGAGGAGCATTGAAAGCAGTACTCTGGTTTTCCCCGACCTGCAAACGCACGCTGGTCAAGTTGGCCCGCCATGACGGCTCAGGACTAACACCTGAACGCAATTTTGTGGTACAGTTGTACAATGGCAAATAAAGCACTTACTTACTGTGTGGTGGATCAGGGCCTCCATTGCTCTGGGGCTGAAGGCCATGAGGAGCCTCTGAGATGTCCTTCAGTCCAGACCTTTACCTTCATCAGTTTCATTAAAGGAACAGGCCACACGTATGTACCTGTCTGGTCTTTGCGCGGGCCCGTGGAAGAGCTTGGTCGCTTCTACCCTCACCTAGCGTGACCAGATGTCCCACGTTAGGTTGTCTCTGATTGGACACTCTACTCTAAAGCCCGCCTCTCTCTCGCCCGTGCTCCGGTGCAGACGGCAGAAGCAGATTCCAATGAGAACTCGGTGAGGGATCAAGACCTAACTATGATGGGGAAAACTTTCTTTCTCCGTGTTTTACAAATATAATGGAGTTATTGAACTGATGTCAGATGAATGTCTGCTTAGTTTAAAGTAGAACACTTCAGTCTGGCTTCAGAGTCAGTTGTGTCGTTGTCACTGCAGAGACTTGAGCTGCTACAGAGACACTTGAGCTCAATGACCGATATAAACAGTTTGATGTCTCTGTTGCAGTTAAATACAATTCAATATTTTATACTTTGCTGCAGACTGTTACTGTAGGCTACACTTTTTTTTTTCCTTCACTGAATTATACGCGATTATTGCTCTGCTAATGTTTGCACAGTGGGTATTTATAATTGAGAATCTTCACCATTTATGCATTTTCATAACAAATGTTATTTTATTTTTTATTTTATCTTTATTTATAGAGGGAAGGCCCAATGAGAGTACGAGACTCTCTTTTTCATGAGCGCCCTGTTTCATAGCAGAGAATAACAATACAATATTTATAATATTTAGAAAATGTTACAAATATCAATTAAAGCAAGTGCAATGTTCTTTATACATATCGAATACTAACCGTTTTAGATGTGAAAGAGGCACTAAAGAGTTCAATTGTAAAAGTCTTTGTGGTTCCTTCCATTTGTGGGCACCGTAATAATTCCTATGTCACTCTTTACGATTCCATTTTTTAGAACTTTACAGTCATGTGACCTGGTGTTGTAGCTACTTGAGCTGTAGTTGAGTTCACATGCGAGATAATCAGGACGCCTCCCAACAAGTGCCTTATAGATAAATCAACTGCAGTGTTGCTCTCTTCGAATCAAATAGCAGAATGATAAACTGTATCGAGAGGTTTAAGAGCACACGGTGAAGTGTGCATATAAACTGTGTCGCCATAATCAAGGACTGATACAAACGTAGCTTGAACAATTTCTTTCATATAATTCAATGGAATACAAGATTTTGTTCAGATTTTTCTTTTTTGATTCCACACACATTCTTCTGCAATAACACGTGAAAAAGTGTTAAGCATTCCAATAAGTTTTTCATGATTGCTTCGGCACATACTCTGACACTTCTAATGCCTCATCTGTGAAACAAACTCACAGGTGACTAACTACTTCAAATTGATTGAAAAATGATACTGAGAAAAACAGCACAGTTCTGTGAAAGTAAGAACTCGACAATCAGTTTGTTTTCTAAACCTGTCTAAGCACTTTCAGATGTGCCGGGGCAAAGACTTATCAAGAGTTATTTTAGCCGGATTCATATAAAGCAATCTCAAGCAATCGTTGATTTCCTCTATTGTATTTACACGTGGGTTAGGTTGTTATGATCCAAGCTGATTTGGACCAGACCTGGACCACGTGTCAGCTCAGACTCTGGGTCAGACTCGGTTTACCTTTACTTGTGTGGTCCGTCCCTCAAAGAGGCGTCAGATTGTAATTCTAGTGGGTTCTGTTCACGCCTTTAGGCCTTTGTGTTTGAGCTACATGTGTTTGGGTACAAGAGTCGAGACCTGAAAATGGAAATAAAGTTCTTCATATGAGTGCAGGGCTGGACTGGCAGACAAAAACGGCCCGGGACCTTTGGGTCAAGACTAGCCCTCAGTCATATCCAATGCAATGTTCGAGGCCATTAGCCATTCAAAAAGCCCTTGAACTAAAACAGTATAAGCTACAAAATCGAGGACAATAGCTGCATGTTGTTTCTGCACCGCGTAGCACCCACGGCTTTAATCATCTTGTTTGCTGGAACATTTGTAAAATTACTAAACAATCTTAAAATGTGCCTTCCACTAAGGAGGTTCCTCTCTACTGCTACACATAATAAAATTCACAAAACCAACCAAATTATCCCACTGTAGATTTAGGCAGTGGTGTGCCGTCAGGGCCAGCAGGGCCTTCTCTGCTAGCCCTAGCAAAATGAAGAACAAAAAAAAAGTTTTAAATATCTATTTAGCTTTTAATGTATACAATACAGTTGCGTATATTGGTATTATTATCGAGGTTAAACTGTAATTTCCTACTTAAAAAGTGCCTCAAAGACTCCTGGCGAGCTGCTCCTCCTTTGGGCCTTCTACACAAATTCTGCTGGCCCTGTGTTATAAAGCCACACAAATGATTGATCACTAGCATGACTGACAGAATTATCAGCCGATCAAAATTTGAGATACAATGACAGCGCGCCCCCCAGGCCTAGCTCTGTGTCAACAGCTACCCCCACGTTAATTTCCCAGGCTACTGTATATGTGAACTTCATATAAATAAAATGGCTACCTCTGAAGCAAATCCGTCTGACCTCGTCGCAGATCTTTTAAGGTGACAGAATGACACGACCACTTCAAGACCCAGTGGACTGCCCTTTGGTAGTTGAGGACCCTGACCCTGCTTGCTGCTCCTGTCCTGAGCCACCGCTAGACATTTGACTCCGTCCAGGGTGGGCTCCTCTTGTCCTGGGGCCACCATCGGACTGAGGCCTCCATCTGGGGTGGGCTCCTCCTGTTCTTGTCCCAGGGCCACTGCAGGACATTGTTCTTCGTCCTGGGTGGGCCCCTGCTCCTATCCCTCCTCGTCACCGAGTTTTCTCAGCTACCTCCAGTTCCTGCCTGTCACCTGAACACTGTACAGCCGCCACTCGTCGCCCAGACCCGCCTGACTTGGCTCTGCTGTTCGTGAACCCTTCTGGATTTCCACTATCACTCTCCTGGCCCTCCCGGTTTCTCCGGGTTTTGACTCTCATCCCTCCTCTGGAACCCCGGTTCTGATTCTATTCCCTCCTCCGGACCCCCTCCACCCTCCCGGGGCTGATTACATCGTGGGACGTCTGGGAGCCGTCCCTTGGTGGGGGGGTACTGTCACGATTCAGGCTTTTGTTGCTCTGTTTTGGTTTGCTTTGTGTTTATCTGTCCTTGGTGTTTTATTTTGACATGTCTTTTTGGTCTATGATTTTGCTTTGCTTCCCTTGTGTTCATTGCCTGCCCCGCCCTGATGTGTTTCACCTGTTCACCGTTTCCTCATGTATGTATACCCCTGTGTTTCCCTTGTCCTTTGTCGTGTCATTGTCTACGTCAGCCCCGGTTTGTGTCTCTGGATTTTGTTATTTTGGTTTTTGTCTATTAAACATCACCAGTTTCGTTGCAGTCCTGCATTTTGGGTTTTATTTTTCCTCACGCCACCTCCAACCATGACACTAACAGCTAGCACTGAACACAACAAGCTATTTTGCCGGCCGTGTTTACTTTTCAACCCGAACGGGGGGACATGGAATTACTCTGGTTTTAGCCGTTTGAACAGCTTTACAAAGGCAGCACTTAAGCACCAAAGCTCCGAGCGCCATATGATTTGTGTGGTGCATTTGAAAACGTTCGGCGAATATCGAGCGGATTTGCAGCTGGATGAGCAAAGAAAACGGGACATCATCAGCTTTCACAACGAGAAGGTCAAGAAGAACCGCTACATCTTGACACGTCTCATTGACTGTGTTGTTTTCTTGGCACAACAAGAATTGTCTTTCGGGGGACATGATGAATCCCGAGATTCTGTAAGTCGTGGAAATTATTTGGAACTATTGACACTTTTGGCAGAGCACGATCGTGATTTGCAGCAGCTTCCCCAGCTTTTCCAGCACATCCTCGATCCTCGAGTTTTGTTTTTTTCTCTTTGCCTTTATTGGCATTTTTGTCATCTCTGACGTGCTGTTTGGCATTTTACAAAACAAGACATTAGACGTGCAGTTTTGTTTGGTCAGAATTGATGATTTGTTGCCACAGCGTGGAGAGGGAAAGATCGAAATTCAGTGACATTTTCGAGAAGGCCACCCAAGCTATAGGTGCACCGAGCGCGCCCCGTGGGAAGCCTGACTACAGAGAGCTTCACTTGGCAGTGATCGACAACATTCTCACGCAAATCAGAAACAGATTTGAAGATCACCATGAAATGAGATTTTGTCGGACTTATGGATTCAGAGCGGTTTAACACATTCAAGCAGACTTTTCCTGAGGCAGAGCTCCAAAGTTTAACCAAGAGCTATGGCTCTCATTTTGATCTGAATAGGCTGAAGGCTGAGCTCAAAGTCAGGTACAACATGTCAAACTTTCATGGCAGAAATATCAGCGATCTCCTGGCTTTTCTAAAGAGGACGGACCTTTCGGACACTATGACAGAACTGTATGCACTTGCATGTCTCGTCCTGACCATTCCCGTCTCTCCTGCGTCTGTGGAGCGCTCGTTCTCGGCCCTTAATCGGATAAAAACATATGCAAGGAACACAACTGGACAAGTAAGACTCTGTCAATGGAGAAGGAACTACTCAACCAACTGAAGCAGGAGGGACTCCTGCACGACGTCGTCATTGAGCGCTTCGTCAAAAAGGACAGACGCATGGATTTTATTTACAAGTAATGAGTGAGTGTTACTCTTGTATTATATTTACCTCTATAGTAAGCATTTACAATTGATATGCATTGTTACAGTGTTGAATTTTGCGCGTAACCGAGACACATGGAGGTTTTGTTGCATGTTGACTCATGTATTTTGGCAAATGATTGATAGGATATATTCTTTCTCAACTTGAAGTATTTTTATTTAGTTATTGGGTGTTGCGTTTGGCACTGGGACTTTGTTTTCGATGTGGCGCATTGTTGCGTGGTGGTGCACATTGTGCGTATTATGACTCATGTCTGAAGGCCCTGACTGAAACCCCCACGGCACGCCACTGGATTTAGGTAATGAAATGGTAAACTGGTAACACTTTACATGACAACCTGGTAACTGCTAGGTAATTACCTAGTAATTACTAGTAATGAATATCAATCAAAGTGATAGTTCTTGGGTAATTAAAGTAGTAGTTAATAGTAACTCTGCCCAATAACTGCTAGGTAATTGTCTAGTAACTACTAGTAATAATTATCAATCAAAGTGTAGGGTTAGGGTTAGGGTTATGCAATTACATTGTAAATCCTTTCAATAGAAACCAGAAGCTATTTCCAAACTGAGCGCACTGACGACGAGGGGCAGGAGGGGCGAGTCACCTGACAACTCCCAACATGCACTTCTTTACAGACATCTGTCTATAATGTATATAGAGTTGAGGTCTGAGGGTCTGTGGGTCCTGGAGGCTGTTACAATAAACTCTTGTCACTTTTATTGGCAAATATGATGTGAGGCCCATTGCTCATTATATACAAGATTATCTGGGAACCAGAAGTCAAGAAACCGCCAACGGAGGAGGATAAAAGGCGTCAGATATGCCTGGTGGATGAGTCGTGTAATTGCATCCAAATAATGAACTTGCAGTTTCTATTGTGGGCCGGTGAGGTGCAGCACAGGCCTGTTCACTCATCTGGTCTGACTGACTCAAAAGTATGTCGGCGTTAGCTCTCCGAGTGGCAAGTTTCAGAATTGTGTGGTGCCAAATAGAAATTTGTCTTGGACAAAACAAAGATGAAATAACTCAAAAGAATATACCAATCCGTAGGCTGTTTTAACTTTCAAATGAGGAGAATAGTCTCTCAGTTGTTGCTACCCATTCTGCATTATGCAGATATTATTTATTCAAATACGACTGCCACCTGTCTACACTCCCTTGATGTGGTCTACAATAGCTTGTGCCGATTCGTCCTTCGCTGCCCCATGGGACACATCATTGTACCATGCATGAACAGCTGTCCTGGCTTGTCCCTTCAGCCAAAATACAATATCACTGGCTACAGCTCATTTTTAAATGTATCTACTTGTATTTACTTATCGCAATATTTAGTGCCTTACAGCTCACAATATAGCCTTCGTCACAACGATCAGGTTTTCTTCATCGTCCCTAGAGTAAAAAAAAAAATGAAATTGGGAGATTTGCTTTCTGTGTTAGGGCCCTTCGTGACTGGAATAATCTTCCAGCTTTCTTTTCCTTGGTTCCGAACTGCTCTGTTAACACACCTTCAAAATACTTGTGTTTGTTTCTAGCCTTCTTTAATTTCCGAAGGTGTGTGTGTACATGTGTTACATATTTATATACTGTGGCCTATATACATAATGTTCATTGAGTTGAGGCGTTATCTTTACCCGTTTCATTTGTGATGTCATATTACACATAATGTGTTGTGTTATGCTACGTGTTACTCCAGTGGTTCTTAAACATTTCACATCAAGAACCACCTCATAAAATCCAGCTCTAAGCACCAGGCGGTTCCTAAGATTAAAATTCTGACTTATAAAGGGTTCAAAATGTGCCTATATTTGATCTAAATCTGATTAAAGGAACAGCATTATACATGTTTCGTGTACAGACAGCCAACATTCTTATAGTAATAGTGTCAATAGTCCACATGTGTAGGTGTAAGAGAATGCGCCACTCTCTCCAGAAAGTCGAAACAGAATGAATAAAAGGAAAAGGTTCAAAGCACACAAACTGTAAATAGAGTAAATAACCAGACGGAACAAAAGGGTTCCACAGCGACCATCACAGACTATAAACCTCCTCGACAAACCTGTGACAGTGACACCTCTCTGTTGAACGCTCTAAATGAATTCTTTGCTCGCTACGAGGCACTCGACAGAACCCCGGCACAAAAGTCAACACCCCCTCCTGAAGACCAAGTGCTGAAGCTATCTCCAGAGAGTGTGAGAAGATCTCTGAGCAGGATCAACATACACAAAGCACCGGGTCCAGACAACATACCAGGTCGTGTACTGAAAGGTTGCGCTGATGAACTCACTGAGGTCTTCACAGACATTTTTAACACATCTCTGCAGCAGGCTGTGGTCCCAACGTGCCTCAAAGCAACCACCATCATTCTGGTGCCAAAGAAGTCACCACCCTCCTGCTTTAATAACTACCGTCCAGTAGCACTCACTCCAATTCTTATGAAGTGCTTCGAGCGGCTCGTCATGGAACATATCAAGTCTGTTCTCCCTCCCACCCTGGACCCATACCAGTTTGCTTACCGGTCCAATCGCTCAACTGAAGATGCCATCTCCACTGCACTTCATTCAGCCCTCACTCACCTTGAAACAAAGGACTCTTACGTTAGAATGCTGTTTTTAGACTTTAGCTCAGCATTCAACACTATAATCCCACAGCAGCTAATACACAAACGGCTCCACCTGGGGATCAACACATCACTGTGCAACTGGCTGCTGGACTTTCTGACGGGGAGACCACAGGCTGTACGTGTCGGCGGAAAGTCCTCCAGAACCATCACACTGAACACGGGAGCTCCCCAAGGCTGTGTGCTGAGCCCCCTCCTGTTCACTCTGCTGACCCATGACTGCGCTCCAAAGTACGACTCAAACCTCTTCATCAAGTTTGCAGACGACACAACAGTGGTGGGTCTCATCAACAACAGAGACGAGTCAAACTACAGGAGTGAGGTGAGCAGTCTGGCCATGTGGTGCACACAGAACAACCTCTCTCTTTAAATATGTTCAGAAGACAGATTAAATATGTTGTGGACTTTCGAAGAGCGCGGGTCCAGCATGCTCTTCTAACAATCAACAGTGCTGCAGTGGAGAGGGTGACCATCGGGAAGCTGAACTCCCTGCCCTCCCTCCCACCCCTCTTCCCCCACCCCCCGCTCCACAATCAAGGATGAGAGAAATCTAATTTCAAATCATTCACATGGTTTGACAAATACAAAATCTTATATTTTGAATCTTGAATCTTGAGTCTTGAGCTCATAGTTTCTGAACAGAGCGATGGACGTAGACGTCGAGGAGAAATACCAACAAGGAGAATGATGATGGTTCTGGTGCAAAAGCACTTTCGAAATATTCCATGATGACAGTTTGCGCAGACATAATGGCTGTTGGTTATGCATTCATGCCCTCTGCATATTCATGCTCTGGGTAATGGCTCATTAGCGCGCCTGGTTCGCCACAGAGACACCGAACAATGTCCATATTATTCATCCAGGCTAGGCACATCTGGCTACAATTAATATTTTATGGACAAACAGTGCGCTTTAATGGTTTACTGAATGGTCTGCTCCTCACCTTGTGCTCTTGTGCCACGACAGCGCTGCTTCGTGAGATGATTGGCAAAAGTAGCACAATGTGGCCTTCTTCAGAGGAGCGCTGAGTCCGTTTCACACAGAGCTGTTCTGCTGCACCCATATTGTCAGGGAGCGTATTGTAATCACGGCGACACGCTGCAGTGAATATGGGGGAGAATAAATTAAGAGATATCAATGTAAACGTTTGCTGAAAATTAGATTTAAACATGAGGTGAAAAATTGTACTGCATGTTTTCAAAGACCACATCTAAATAAAGGACAGAGCCAGGTTTAAATGTATGGTTTCATTTTGTCACATATTATTTACAAAGACTTTTGGATCTCTTGGTTCATTTTTCTTTGATCAAGGAAGCACTCACCCATTCACACTCTCATTCATACCCCAGTGTCACAGACACTGGAGGCAAGGTGGGTGTGTCTGGCCCAAGGACACAACGACAGTGTGATCATATTTTGGAATGGGAGCTTAATTGTATAGCTCGTTTGCTAATCCATGGTATTTGAGGTCTGTCTGGAAATTAGATTGCTTATTTTAAGCAAAATAATGCTTGTTCCATTGGTAAAGGGCGGTGGTGCAGTGGTTAGCGCTCGTGCATCACAGCTAGAAGGTCCCTTGTTCAACCCCCGGCGGGACGGGATCTTTCTGTGGAGTTTGCATGTTCATGTACAATAGGCCAGGGTGAATGCGAGTGTGTTTGAGAGTGCGACTGTGGGACAACAGCTGGAAATTAGCCCAAGGTTACAATCCAGCCTGGCGTGTTTACATGCATGTATCCAATGTATGTTCATTAACATGCACTGTCCCGACCAAATAAACCAATAAACAAGACTTCGCACATCAAATTCTTAGAGCATGTTCGTAGGAGACATGATGAAGGGGCTATGGCCTTCATCATCCTTTGTTTGATGAAGGCAATTGCGCCAAAAAGTTGACCTAATGTCCTTAAAAAAAAAATATATATATATATATATATATATATTTGCAAGTTTTCGAGTGTGTGGGAATTTTCCTGATCGATGCACCTGGCGATAATAAAGTCCAAACCTACTCAAAATCCACAAACATTTTGAAAATCTAAGCATTTTGAAGTCATTTTTGTCTAGGAGACCCTCTCATGCACTAATGAGTACCATACGGGCGTTACAACAGAATGGCAGAAGGTCCCAGTGGTTGGGTCCCAGAGTCCACACTCATTGCTCCTCTTGCTGATGGGGACCGGCCCTCCTCCCTCCTCCCCTCTCTCACAGACGCTGGAGCAGGTGTTTCCTGGAGCTCATGACTCTGATGAGGTGAGTTTGGGTCAGTCACCCTGTTCCCACAGCCGGGGCCAGCTGCTGGGCCGGTCCCAGGTCCCCGGGGCCCCTCCTCTTTAGGAACCTGAGAGCCCAACGCCACACACTGTCCCACTGTGCCCAAAGTCTTATCTGTCCACTCTGGGACACATGAGAACACCGTGATCCATGCAGCATCAGGCCTGTCCTCACAGAGGTCTGAGGGACAAGCAGAGGCTCTGCTTTGACTTCAGTTCACTTTAAGTGCATACACTTTAGTAGGAATTATATATTGTTCCAACATAGAGAGGCCCATTTATTATGACTAAATAAATAAAGCAAATACACATAGCACAGTGGCTGACTGGTTAATGCTCTTGCTTGATCGTTGGGGCTGTGTGGAGTGAGCGTGTGTGGACATACGTGTCCTCCGGCAAGTTTATTTGTAGAGCACAATTCATACACAAGGCAATTCAAAGTGCTTCACAGTTGCATAAAATTACAAGAAAACAGATCAAAATCAATCATTAAAACATCAACATAATAATTAATCAATGACAGTAAAAGGCAAGAGTGCAGATAAAAAACTTTCAGTTTTCATCTGCTCGGGTAAAAAGAGCTGTTTTCAGCCTGGATTTGAACATGGTCAGAGTTGAGGCCTGTCTCACATCCTCATGAAGACTGTTCCAGATTTTAGCTTTAGCCTCAGCGTGTTTAACCAATACCTATGCTACTGGTTTTGAACGATCACATGTTTGTAGGTCTTTAGCAGCAGACCTCCTGTGTTTCTGTCATGTGTTCAGTATCGATAAAGTTCTTACTGTTGTCTGCTATGTTAATCCTGTCTACTTGCATATGGTTGGTCCGAAACACTGTGAATCTGAGGCTGAACATGAACAGTTTATTCTTTCAAGATGGGTTATACGTGAGACTGAAACGTCAGATGTCAATGTCAATGTCAATTTTATTTATAAAGCACATTTAAAAACAACCTCAGTTGACCAAAGTGCTGTACAAGTACAGTAGCAATATGTACAATATACACAATAAAACTTAAGCACAAGTAATATAAAAGGCACAAACTGTATCTGGTCTACATAGAACCGAAGGCCAAAGCAAAAAGGTGAGTTTTTAATTTGGTTTTAAACTCCTCTACAGACTGAGCCGAGCGTACATGGGGGGAAGGCTGTTCCAAAGTTTAGGGGCCGCCACTGAGAAGGCTCGGTCACCTCTGGACACACGCTTTGATTTAGGAACAGACAAAAGGAGCTGGTCTGCAGACCTCAGAGCTCTGGAAGGACAGTAGAGCTGCAGCAGCTCTGATGAATACTTAGGTGCCAGCGAATTAAGGCATTTAAAAACAACGAACAGAATTAAAAATTTTATTCGAAAAGGAACTGGGAGCCAATGTAAAGAGGACAGAATGGGAGTAATGTGCTCCCATTTTCTTGTGCCAGTCAGCAAGCGGGACTCCCTGCAGGCGCTGGAGAGACTTCAGGTCCAGCCCGGTGTAAAGGGAGTTACAATAATCCAACCTTGAAGTAGCTTTTACAACTGATCCAATGTGTTTTTCAAATTTGAAACAAGTATCGAAAGTCACTCCTTTTTAACAGTGGGGCGGATAAAGGAAACAAGAGGCCCAACAACACTGTTGGTATTTAAGTTTGACTGGGGGTTACAACTTCCGAATATGGCTATCTCTGTTTTGGCGGTATTCTGCCGGGCAGTGCCAGGTTCTCCCATCAGGCTGAACAAATGCAGTCGGGAGATTCTGACTGTTATCCTGGAGATGGGCGGAGGCCACATTTCATGGTATGATTGGATAATGACGCTTTACTTACTTAGAAGATGTAATATGTTCCTCTGTCGTAAAAGAGCTTTTCTTTTGTTTTGTTTCTTACATTGGCCTGTGTTTGATGTTTGTGTCATTACTGGTTTCCAAACGGCTCCTGTTTGTAAATCAGTTCCACTCCTGCGAGGCAGCTCCTGTTGTGATATCGGGCTACACAAAAACAATTTGAGCTGATGGAAGTTTGTGGAGGGGGTGAAGCAGCAGTGCTGCTGCAGTGGGCACTGTGCCTGAGAGCAGCTCAGGGGCCCGTCACATGAGCGCCATGAAGGAGCTTATTATGTTAGATCGCCGCTGACGTGGCGGATATGCACAATAAAGACTCTTCAGGTGAAGTCCTGGTAAATAACATCAATAAAAACGCGCGTTATCAGGGCATTCGTGTAGCAAATGCTGCCGTCCCATTTTCTGCACATTGTACTCAAGCGCTTTCTTTTTATTATTAATGTCTGGTTCACTGTAAATAACAATATTTATTCCTATATCTTTGCTAATGTAATACACTGCCTTTTAATTATAATTTACTATTGAACCAGAAGTGGTGGTGCAGTAGTCGGGCTGTGGCCTAAGCCTTTGTGCACCTGCGGGACGTGTAAGTGTCATTTTTTTCTGTTTCTGTGCACCCGTAAAACTTAATCCTAAATATTCAAAATATTTGACCTTTTACTGTTTTTCTGTTCACAGGGAACTCTGTTGACCTATGTTAAAATAAACACATCTATGTTATGGGCGGCATGATGGCGCAGTGGTTAGCACTCATGGTTCCATTCCCACCTGGACGGGGCCTGTCTGTGAGGAGTTTGCATGTTCTCCCCATGTCTGTGTAGGTTTCCTCCGGGTAAAACATGTACAATAGGCCAGGATCAATGAGAGTGCAACTGTGGGACAACAGATGGAAATTAGCCCAAGGGTGCAATCCAGTGAGGCGTGTTTACATGCATGAGACCCATGTGTGTTCATTAAAGGGACTAGATGCAAGTTGGTCATTTTATGCTCACTACTGCCACCTCAGGTCTTACGTGTAACTGCAGTCTCTATATTAAGCTCGTGCATGACGGCACTTTGGGGGGGGGGGGGGGGGGGGGGAATACTTAATTTTAACATTTGTAAACTCCGTATAGGCCCTTTAACATGCACTGTCCCGATTAGGGATGGGAATTGTTTTAGGTCTGTATCAATGCCAGTGATCATTTCTCTTTTCAATCTGGTTCTTTATGAATTCTCTTATCAATTTCAAATAAGTCTTAAGGGCCAATCTCACCGGCCTGGAGACTTGTTGGAGACCTGCGTTGCCGCTGGTCACGGAGATGTGTCTGAGACGTCCCCCTGGAGATAAGGCAACTCTCCAGGTTTAGCCTCGATAAAAAACAAACAGTTTCGATTGTTATTTTTTTTTTTTTTTACATACTGTTCCAGTTGTTTGTTTTGGTTCTCAGGGTGATTTACCCCGTCAGACTGTGACGCACACTCTTCAGAGGAACACAAAGACACTCTCACTTCCACAGTCCTAGCACATGTCTCACAGTCCTAGCGCATGTCCCCAATCAGGTCCTCATCAGTGCCAGTGCAGCCTCCAGCCGTTAAGCTCAGTGACTCTGGAGGGGGTTCCAAACAAGCAATGGCCTGTTCACGTAAACACGAGTGAAACTTGGGTCTCGTCTGAAGCTCAAGGCGACCCAAGTTTAGCCTCTTCAAAGCACTAAGAGCCTAAGAGCCCGCATTATGGAAGAAGTCCACCATTATCAAAAGTGTAGTGAAAAGAAATAAACTTAGTTCATTGTAACGGGCAGAGAAGATATTGAGCTGAGTGTTTTTGTGTTTGTCACTTTGGTTTCATGTGGATAGACCCACTGATTAAAGAGGGATTCATCATAAACCTGTTAACTTTATTTATATTCAGTTTGAGTGATGGTCCTTTGATGAAAATGGGGTTTTAGTCAAGATGTAGTCAAACGATTCTTTTCAGTTTTAATCAAGTCAGTTTCATTTTTAAGAAAATGTAGTTGTTTAAATGGGACTGGGGCCGGAACAGGGGCGGAGCTGACACCGGCAGCAGAGGGTCTGGGGCTCCACAGCAGAGGGGATAGGGGGCTCCACAGCAGAGGGGATAGGGGGCCCACAGCAGAGGGGATAGGGGGCTCCACAGCAGAGGGGATAGGGGGCCCACAGCAGAGGGGTTAGGGGGCTCCACAGCAGAGGGGATAGGGAGCTCCACAGCAGAGGGGATAAGGGGGCCCCTGCCAGGAAACACTAACACAGGATTTTGACTATTAATTATTATTTAATTTTTTTAAACGTGAATAAAAAGTAATACCAGCTATAAAATCTCCTTAAATCAACTAACTTCTGAAAACAACAACACAGAGTTATAACAATGAAGATTTCACTGTTTTTTTGTGTTTTCATTTCTGACTAGCTTTTCACGAATGAAAAATGTCTGCTAAATAGGTACAAAATATAATATTTATATAATAATTAATATTTATAATTTATATAATAATATAACATTTGAACTATAGCTAAAAGATGGGGGGAAAAAGAAGGGCCAAAAGAGGCTGCTCTTTTTGGTGAGCTGATCCAAATGATCCGGCTAACCAATATAAGCTGAAAATCACGAGTCGACCAAAACATATCTGCAGGTTTTATTCCTGTTTTGTTGTTGTTGATTTTTTCATTTAGTTACTTAGTTACTTTGAATTTTATTCCGATTTAAGATTTGTTCATTACAATTGTTTTCTTCATTTACTCCTTTGGTAGTTTCATGGTTATTTGCATACACAAATGAATGAACTTACAGTGAACATAGACGCGTACGAATGAAGTAAATTGTACAAATTAAGAGTAAATTGAACATTCCATTCCATGGCAATGCTGAAGCAACAAAAGACATAAAATAAACAGAAAACCACAAACCAAATAACAAAGTAATAATGATATTTAGAAAAAGCCAAACAATGTATAGCCCATGTCTTTCTCTATGGTTAGAAACAAATTTGTTTTGTAATTTGTTTGTGTGTAGGGCGGTCGGTGACCTAAAGGAGAAACAAATGAATACAAAATAAGAACATATGTGTTAAGAATGAATGAAGAACCCAAAGAAAAGGATGCTTTTGATGTACATTCAAGGGATATGCAGTCAATTCTTGAGGGATATGTGAAAACTTAATTCCTCATTGGGTTTTATTTAAACGTATCACTGATGTATCGCCTAAAAAGGCAGGAGATTTTAGTCGACGGAACTGACCCTGACAGTACTTAATGTGCAGACCCTGCCATACAGGACAGAAGGGTGTGTGTGGAGGTTGTGCAGTGAGTTACCTGAGTATTCGCACAGTACACGGGTTATGGTAAGTGGGACACCGGAGCCCCTCTCCTCCGTCTGTGCGTCCTTTGTGTCGGAGCGCGCCGGTTGCCAGGATTCCACCTGCACTAATTGTGTGAGGACAGACCTGAGGAGCCTTATGCTGGCGGAGGGACGCCTCTTCACTCATTCAGAGAAAATGAAAGTGATGCGCATGGCTTTCTCCTCAGCGTGGCCTCTCCACACAGCCCTCTGTGGCCCTCAACACACAATTAATCCATTCATCTCTTAAGAGGAGCCATTTCCACCTCCTCGCTCGCACACACACACTGACTTAGGGTGTAATATAAAACAATAGCTAGTGAAATAAAAATAGAATTGTCCTTTAGAAATGTTAACTCCAGGGATTGTTCGATTTGGATTCAATCTAAGGTCAAGTCAATAGTCAGGGGGGAATATTCAAGTCAGGGAAAGTATCTCTCGATCAGTGGGACGGACACACTCCCACTACACAGGATTTGTTGAACAATGTCGTGGACTCTCGGCGTTTGGTTGGACGCTCAAGGGTCGAGAGGCTCGACCTTCGTCTGGGAGGCCCATCGTTGGACTGGGAGACTCGACGTTGGGCTGGGAGGCTTGCCTGAATTGGACTCACTGGTCAGCCTCGTTGGGCACAAAGACTGGAGCTAGTATCATGAGCAAGAAGGGGGTTTTCAAGAGGACAGGGCAGGACAATTAAAAGGGCTTCAGTAACGGCTCTCCAAACTCTATTTCTCACATTTTCCACCCTCATTGGGAGAAACAGAAGCTGCTATCCATGCATGAATACATCTATTTTCTATCAATTGACCGACTGGCCCGCCATCTATCGGCGTAAAAAAATATTGTCCCGAAGCCAAGCCAACTTGCCGACCCCTGGTCTATGGTTTTGTTACAGGAGTTTAATCACCTGAACGCTCTGAGATCGTCATTCTCAAGTGGGAAAGATACCAGTTACGAATGGCCTGGAACGCACCATTATAAATTAAAAATGGAATTGCCCATATATGGTCATGTTCAAAGCAACCAGAGGGGGAAACAATGAGAGAGAAAAAAATAAACTTAACTTTCTCCCATTTCTCCACCATTACATTAACAAACGCTGAATTATGAATACATTTTTCTAGACATGGAGACATGGAGGGGAGCAGAGGGGTTCCACAGTCCATGAATACTTAAATAACAGACAATGCTAACCAGGATTCTAACTTTAGCTTCATGCTACACATGCTAACGTTAGCAACGAGTGCCGTGTTTTCGCCTCTACTGAACAATCTGCTGAGTGAACATCCGTATGGACCCGAAAAACTGCGATTCCCGTGAGAGGTTTTCTTCCCCCTTGGCTAGGCCACGCCCCCTATAGGCTTTAACCTGCCCCGTCGTTTTAGTACGATGCATATGGTCAGATTTTAGCACTGCAGGGCATTGTTACTCCCCTGGACATGTGTGAAGCACTATTCATTTCTATCTAGCACATTCAGATTGCGTCATCCTCTTTTTGCAATTAACAATTAAACATACATACATAACCTCTTAACCGAGCAGTTCACCCAGTTCAGCTTTACTCAAATCTGAAAGCTTCTTGACTGGAGTGTACAGCCTATTGGACGCCTCATTTGAAAGCTAAGACCTATAGAAAACTGATCATATTTTTGTTGTTGTGTGTTTTATTTGTCACATTTGATGTCTTTTTGGTCAGGTTTTTTTTCCCTCTTGTTTTTATCTTTTTCGTTGCTTCCTTCATTGGTTTTCCCCGTTGCTTTTTGACGCTCTGCTTTTGTCGCTGTTTGTGGCTTTTTCACCACTTCTTAACCATGTTTTTTGTCACAAGAGTGTTGTTGCTTTTATTGTCACTTTTTTGGGTTGTATTTTCATCCCCCTTTTTTGTCACTATTTGGACGCTTTGTTCAAGAAGCTTTTAGATTTGGGTAAAGCCATACTGGAGAAACGGTTCCGGTGAGTTTCACAATAGGGCGAGCGGGGTTCAGTGCTGTAGTTATTGCACATATAGATATAATCTATTATTAACAATCCAGCCAGAACAATGTGCAGCCCCACAGTTGCTTCCTTCTCAAATGTACAAGTCCTTCCCGCAGGATGTTAGCGTGATCCTCTCCTCCCCCCCTAGAAGAGGCTTCCAAACTTGTCATGAGATGATCCTCCTGTCTACACACCTGCTCATTTCCGCACTTAAATCGCCTGCACCGCAAAGTCAGCTGTGGCCTTAAGCCTTAGTTAAACAGATCCATGCACACTCTGCTGGGAACAATAACATTCTGTGTCATCTGTCCAGGAAGTATCCATCGGAGTAAAGTCAACTGTTTATTTTTCACGTTTTTTTTTTTTTTTCTAAATCTTGTTTCATGTATTGTTGTGTTGGGATTCTGAAATGAAAGCCAGTATTTAGTGTACCGTGCACTCTGATCCTGTACAGCACAGTAAATAAACCTGACCTTGACCGGACTGGGTTTAATCAAGTTGAGGATGTTTCACTTCTATTCACAGAAGGACAAAATGCCTTATTTTTTATATGAAAACATAAAATGACAGAAAACAACATTTTTCTCTCTCATATTTATATCAGTAATGTTCAGCAAAAGTTTCAAATTGTCTTATTGGGCTTCAAATGCTGGAAATATATTACAACCATTACACAGATTCCATATGTAATACAGGGCCTTGTCCCAAACTGTAGGCCATTTTTACCTTTTCAATTAAATTTGTGAAATAGATAATGAGTTTTATGTTAAACTTACAGGCCAAACTTATAGTGATTAGTCTAATCTCTGTCACATTGGCTGGCAGCAGTAATAAAGTATTAGTGTGCATTAGTGGATACAGCGTCACACGCCGTCACTCCGTCCCGAAGAGAGGCCCAGAGACCGTTAAATAAGTGGATAGTCTCTGACAGTGGGCTCCTCCCTCCTCATTCAGCCTGGATTAGTCCCCAGGATCTCAGCGACATAAGCCAGACGCCTATAGAGCCCTCCAGCCGCCGGGCCATTGTGTGCAGATGTGCTGGTGCGTACAGTCAAAAGCCTCCTCGGCTGGAGAGAGGAGCGGCTTCACAAAGGAAGAGCTGTGGTTAAGCCCGGAGGATCCTCGGTAGGAAGTGTTCACTCTAGGAGCAAATCTCCAAACCAAGTGTGGACTTTGCACTGCGACGGGCCCTTTCTGAGAGGCCTTCATTCAAATGGCGAGGCAAGTTTATTTGTAGAGCACAATTCATACACAAGGCAATTCAAAGTGCAATCAAAATCACAAGAAAGCAGATCAAATCAATAAAACATCAACATTAAAGTTAATCATCCATCCATCCATCCATTTTCTTCCACTTGTCCGTTGCCGGGTCGTGGGGGCAGCTGTTGGAGCTGCCCAAATCACATTGCACCAGCCCCTATGGCTCCTCCTACAGGTGGTGGGTCCACAGAAGGGCGGCCTCATGGTTCTACCCGGGCCTGTTGGTCTCTCATAAGGGGCTTCTGAACCGCTCTTTGTCTGACCCGTCACCTAGGACCTGTTTGCCATGGGAGACCCTACAGGGGCACGAAGCCCCCGACAACAGAGCCCCCAGGATCATTCGGGCGCTCAAACCCCTCCACCACTTTAAGGTGGCGGTTCCAGGAGGGGTAAAGTTAATCAATCACAGTAAAAGGCCAGAGTGCAGATAAAATAATTTCAGTTTTCATCTGCTCGGGTAAAAAGAGCTGTTTTCAGCCTGGATTTGAACATTGTCAGAGTTGAGGCCTGTCTCACATCCTCATGAAGACTGTTCCAGATTTTAGCTTTAGCCTCAGCGTGTTGAGTCCCGACTCTGGGAACCACCAGGAGACCCCTCCCTGAAGTTCTCAGGGCCCGAGATGGTTCATACGGCTCTAACATGTCGGGAGATGGAAGCCAGTGCAGAGGCCAGAGTACTGGACTAATGTGGTCCTATTTCCTGGTTCTTGTCATCTCGACGTATCACTCCTCCGGCCCACACTGTTCCCTACAGTGGAATATAGAGTGGTCACGACATGTGGTGGCCCAAATGTAGTGCCCTCAAAGTGTCCAACAGTGTAGTGGACAGCACCGGGAATGAACGTGTGAGCGGATGTGTGAGTGAGTGGTTGGTTGTGGGCGGGCCCGATGGCGCAGAATGGCAGTCTCGCTTCCGTCAACCTGCCCCTCGTCAGAATGATTACTCCTCCTTCTTGTGTACAGGGGGACATCAGTCTGGGACCCACGACAACGACACTGTGCCTCTTCAGGAGCTGGGATTGGAACCCCCGACCTTGGGACGACCCGCTCTGCCAACTGCGCCACTGTCGCCCCATTGGGAAATGAGCAAAAACACATCGACAGTAGGTGAGTTTTGTGATTCATAATGCTGTTTGAATATTTTCGTGGTACCGGTAATAACACCGCATGCATTTACTCCACTTCCTGTTTGCTAGTGTATGTTCCGCTCTTCAGAAGCAGAATCTGAATCGTGTCATTGCCATTGTTTGAGATCAGGTTCACAAACTAGGATTGTTTCTCGGTCCAATCGTGCAACATGGAACGTAAACACATAATTTTGATAAACTATAAGGCTATAAAAGAAGATTAAAATAAATCATAATATAATAAAGACAACAACAACTTGACATAAAACCACAGCGTCAATTATAGTTGATGCGATTATAGTCCAGCCTACCACCCCCGAGTATGGAGTGAATGAATAATGGCTGCAGTGTGGAAACTTGATAACACGGGCTTGTAAACAATACAAGTGTGAGCCCATTTATATTACTATTATATGTATGCTTCCAGTGGTGGTCAAAGTCATTGATTTCATTCGTATATTTGCTGTAGCACTTAAAAGCAATATACACGTTTTTATTTTATTTTTTACAAGTAAAAGTAAAATTAGTTTTGTCGTTCTTTAGTGTTAAAAAAAACCTTCGATATTCATGAAAACATTAAGCGTGGTCTTCATACTGTTAAAAGATTTGTGGCTGATTCAGAGCACACACGGGTTTGTGCAGATAAAGGCACAATGAGGACAGTTTCTGCCAGACAAATACATCAGATTAAGAGAACAGCTGCTACAAAGCTTTAATTAGCTAAAAAAACAGTATAAGTTACTTTCCTTATTCCCAGTGATACAGTAGTTTCTCACAGTAGGTGTAGTCTGGTCTTTCTATGGCGCTCTAAACACGGCGGCTGGCTACGGGCCGGGGGCTGACCTTCTTGTAAAACAATAGCTCTAACGTATCGAGTGAAGTGGTCACCTGCCGCAGACCTCCCCCCCCTCCAACAAAGGAAGAGGTGGACTTACGGCGGATCTCTCTGTCGATTTTCCCGTTCGCCGTGGTTTGACGCCTCATAACGGGAATGCGAGAAAAGAAATAAACAGGGGCTGGCGCTCAGGGCGGCAGTAGAGATTTGCGAGGCTTACTTTGAAATCGCGAGTCGTTTATGCAAATCCCCGGCCGTTTGGTCTTTCCTCTGCCTCTGCCCCTCATCTGATCTGCGTTTCTGTAGGCTAAAGACGCTTCTCCCAAACGGGCCTAGACTCGGGCCGACCTGCACTGAGGCTTTACTGTATCGGCAGCATCAAGTATGCCAGAAGTATGTGAGGGGGAAAACAAGTTTTTAATGATCTAATGGCACATGGGGGGAAACGGCCTCAGGTTTCGGCAGCATCACACATGGGTTTCCCGAGGGGGATTTCAGGAAGTCAAAAACAGAGGCGGTAAAAGATGGGGGGGGGGGGAATCTGTCCTCCGCTTTTGACCTGGGTAAACTGGTCCCATCTATGCGACGCTTCTCTCCCTCCATTGGGAACCCCGAAGCACTTTAACATCTAGGACACGCACAGATGGCTGAAACGCGCTGCCCAAGAACACAACAGAAGTTCACCAGTGAGAAAAGGAAACGGATGGAAGAGTTTCGTTTTCAACGCCTCCGTTTGGTCCACACATGGTACACGGTCCTTTAAAGGTCCTTTTTGTCCCCTAAATGATCTCTCACAAAGCAACACCTTTTCAGAAACCTGCAGGTCCGTAGTTTTGCCCAAAGTTATGTCCCTACGTTCCCTTACTTGCCCGAGGATTCCTTTATGGAGTCTTCGCTTTGGCCCACTCCTAACTTGAATGGGTTGATAATGGGATAATCATCAATACGTTCCGACACTCTTGACTCAATGAAAGCTCTTTGGGACGTGGACATTTCGGATGAGGAGTGCAGGTCTCACTTACTAAAGCGGGTGCACAATGTGAACCTCTTCATGGAGTTTACTACACGAAATCTCGCTTAGTGTGCGACGGATGCCAACATTCTCCAGGGAATCTTAATTGGCTGTGTCCACAATTATTTAATTATTGGACGGATATTTGTGGTATTATTTCCAAAGTGATTGGCAGGACAATAGACCCAAATCCCTCGAGGGCTTTGTTTGGAATATTAGTTGGACCATTTTCCCTCCTCACCTCACTACGTCGCGTGGCAATTCTCTTGCTTTTATGACCCTTCTAGCTAGGAGGGTAATTTTGTTAAAATGGAAATCTTCCACAACCTCCCTCCATTAGCCGCTGGCTTAGGGATGTTTTATATTTTCTCCAACCCGAGAGAGTACGTATGACGCTCCATGGCTCTGACAGATTCATTCAGACTTTCCTTTTTCCTCTTTTTCTTTCATTATTACTTGTTTTTCTGAGTGTAGGCGCCATATCTACTGTATATATATATATCCTTTACATATTTGTAGTTTGTGTGCGTGTGTGTGCCTTAAGGGGATTGCACCAGTATTCATTGTTCCCCTATATTTGGCCTTTATGTCTTTATGAAAGCACTGTACAATTTCTGTAAAACTTTTCTGACGGTCCCGACAAACAGAACTGTGCAGTCCGATTTGTGACACATGTGTCAGTGGACTGTCCTGTTTAAGATGTATTTATTTATATGTTTATTTGATAGGGACAGAACAAGAAGAATTGCTACAAAATAACCGATGCCATGTCCACAGGCCTTATAGCGAACAGCTAATTCGCAGACCTGGTCCCTAAGACAATCAATACAAAACACAAAAGGCAATAAAATATTATACACTTCCGTTGTGTCCACAAGTTTGATTCAGTTTGAGCCATTGTTTGACTTTACTTTTAAACTCGTTCAGGTCTGTTAAAATGTTCAGAAACTTAAAAGATTATGCTTCTCTTGAATTCTGCAATAGTGCCACATCGTGGGCTTTTTATCAAGCACTTTTAAAGCTTGTTTGTACAGGGAGATCACACCCTCCATAGTGGACTGGTTAGCTTGGCCCCACACAGTCATACAATATGAAAAATGAGACAAGATCATTGCGTGAAAGTACAACTTGGCCGCACCGATCGACAGGCAAGATCTTATTAGACGAAAACAATACAAATTAATCCTAATAGTCTTAGTTATTTTCTTTACATGAGCTCCAAATTTAAGATGGGAGTCCACAACTACTCCAAGAAATTTAAATTATTATTTAATTGTATCTGAAAGCTGTCCATAGACGTTTGCCTCATTGAAAAACACATAGGCACTGTTTTAGAACAATTTAAAGACAGACAATTATCCTCCAGCCACTGAGAGACCCTGATCATTTGTCTGTTTAGCAGCTCTGCAGCTTTCTGTGGAGTCTTTGCTGAGACACGGATGACGGTCCGGTTTAAGATGGCCGTCTGGGACGACCTGGGAAGGTTGTCGAGTTTGTAGTGGCAAGATGACGCGTAGATCTGCCTTAACAGATCTGATGTCTAAGTTTTGTGAGCTGATTTAGGACAGTTTTGATGTGTTGAATCCAAAAATTCTCGTTGGCGTTGCTCAGTCAACTCGGCCAGATGTTGCCGAAGGGTGTAGGGTGTTTTCACGGACGTCACAAATCTGGTTCAGACCCCGGATGTGCCGCCATGTTGGAGATATCGCTCATGCCAATTAACGTGACGGATTATCAATTTTGGACCAAAAACTAAAGGTTTCGCGATAAACCCTCGAGATCGGACCCCAAAACTTCTCACACCGTTGACCAGTTGTACAACGACAGACTGAATGCAAAACAAAAAACGTTTTAGTTACAAACTTAAGTTAATTGGATTTAGTTCCATATGAATGCCAGTTTGTTTAGTGGCGATCTCGCAATCTTGCCTCCCGTAAGTGAATCCATTTTCTCATCAATATTTGATATCATGCTCTTTATACGAAGTTGACGTTACACTCTTGGAAATGTGTGTAATATTTAGTTTTGGTATATTTCCCACCTCTAACTAGAGCGAGGTCATGTTGGAATTAACCTTGCTAATTGAAAAATGTTAAATACACTTTTTTACACAGAGGCTTAACCCTGTTCATTAAATGTAAAATCCACACACCGGCTACAAAAGGAGCTGCGCAAATTCGGATGTTTTCCAGAAATTCTGATTGAGGCTTGCAATCTTACCGTCTCTTTTATTTAGATAATTGTTCTGTCTGCTCTCCCTTATTCTGCACAACTCTGGGTAAACGGTAGTACTGCAAAGTAGTTTGTCTGGTGTATTGTGACAAGAACACAACAATAATTAACCATTTTGCTGTTTCAAACTTCGGGGTACTGTTTGTTTTGATCGGCGAGTACATGGGTGAGTATCGCCATCATGTCTGACTTCGGAAAAGTGACGTCTGTCCACAGTCTGGGGGAGACTGGGGCTGGTTGGAACATCTTTTGTATTTGGTCAGGTATGTCTGTTGGTCACAGTTTATGAAAGTTACATACAGGCACTTTTAGGATTTGATAGGTAAGCGCTTCTTAGAAATGACCAAAAATATGACAGAAAAATAAAGCGGCCCCTTGGCCCGGGGCGGTTTTAACAGAACTACAGGAAGTCAAAATCATGTACCTTGTGGAACACAGAGATAAGAAAATCCATTTAGCACAAAAAACCTGACCTGATAGAGACTGATGGAAGTCATTTTCAGATCCTGCATTGCAAAAACTTCCCACAAACACCTCACAAACAGTATTATTATTATTTTCAACCCAATAGATAAATATTTACGCTCTGCCCACTCCTGAGGGGACTGCTTAGACCACACCAGTTTACAGTAAAGCCATCTCTCGAATTAAAGTATGAACTGCATCCCGTTTCCATGACCCAAGCGCTGCAGCTCCAGTGGTCCGAGGAGCAGACTGTGCCGTGGAGAATGTCATCCAAAAGCTTTAAGACTTCATCTTAGCTGACTGTGGGCCACTGCTGCTCTCCCTCACTGGAAAACAATCTGTACATTTAATTGTCTTAATTCAAGCAGATTCATCTGTAGATAAATGTGCTTGAATTAAGACAGTCAAATAGGCACACATTCTGATCATTCATGCACTTTTAGGTCATTTTTGTCTCGCATAAGATAGCATTTTTTTTCATTGCTACGGTGCTGATACATTCTTTTGTGGACCGGCTGCTTAGTATCCCTCCTATTCTGCTGACTGCACTCCTCCGAACATTGAATGGAATCAGTGACGGCAGCTCTTTAAAACGGGGCTCTGTTTGGGATTGGGGTCACAACCAACCCTGGACCAACCCTGTCCAGTAGGCGATATTTAAATCTTTACTTTGATGGGAAACTCCTGGGCGACTGAGAGAGTACACAGACATATATGCCACTGTGGAGGTAAACACTGCTGGTGAGGCTCCTGTCTGCATCTGCCCAGCCTGATTGGAGATATTTTTATAACGTCTTCATCTCGCTCCTCTCGGCCACGGTGGACTCGGGATTAATTGTAGCCGCGGAACAAAGCGGAGGGCGCGGGAAGTGCGATGGAGCGGGTAAGCCGGGGATACGAGAGTTTGGAAACATGAGGGAGCTCCAGCCGTGAGTCAGCGCGGGGCCTTTGATTCCTGCCCGGCCCATAATGAGCTCCTCTGATGGGGGTGTGAATGTCAGCTCCCACAGTGCAGCGGGCGGGCGGCCCGGGCCGAGCGTGGGCGCCAGGCGGGAGAGCGCCGCGAACAGCGCGCTCTCACCTACTCTCTCACTCTGTGCTCCATCCTCGCTCACTCTTCTTCTCTCTGTCTTCCATCTCTGTCTCTCTCCCCTTAATCTCTCCTCCCTTAATCTCTCTGTCTCTCGCCCATTTGTCTCTCCCTCCCTTTATCTCTCCCACCTCTCTCTCTCTCTCTCGTTCTCTCCCCTTTGACTTTCTCTCTTTCCCCTTTGCCTTGCTCTCTTTCGCTCTCTCCCCATTGTCTCTTTCTCTCTCTCCCATTTGCCTTGCTCTTTTTCTCTCTCTCCCCTTTGCCTCGCTCTCTTTCACTCTCTTCCTTTGTCTCTTTGTCTCTCTCCCGTTTCCTTCTCTTGCTCTTTTTCTCTCTTCCAATTCCCTCTCGCTCGCTCTCTCTCCCCTTTGTCTCTTTCTCTCTCTCCCATTTCCCTCTCTTTCTCTCTCTTCCCTTTGTCTCTTTCTCTCTCTCCCGTTTCCCTCTCTCGCTTGCTTTCTCTCTCTCTCCTGTTTCCCTCTCTCATTCTCTCTCTTTATGTCTCTCCCCTTGACTTGACTCTTTCTTTCCCTCTGTGTCTCTCTCCCGTTTGCATTACTTTTCCTCCTTCTCTACTCCCCATCTCTGTCTCTCTCTACCTCTTTCCCTCTCTCCATATGTCTCTCGACCCCCACTCTCTTTCTCCCCCTTACTCTCTCTCCCTCCCATCACTGTGCCTCTTTACACTTTCTCTTGCTGCCTCTCTCTCTCTTTCTCTCTCTCATCTCCCTATCACTCTCACAGCCTCTGGTCTCTCTCCCCTCTCTCCCCCTCTTTCCCCCGTCTCTCTGTTGCCTTCTGTGTCTTCTGGAGCCAATTAGAGCAAATGTGGCCGTGCACTAACTAATCATCTTTACCCGGGCAGATCCGGTGGAGCAGCGGTGAGCAGGTGTGGGCCGGAGCCGGCAGGAGCACCGGCACGTCGAGGAAAGTAGCGTTTGTCTGAATAATGCCGAAACGAGCGCACGGGGTAACGCGAGGTGAGGTACGAGCCTGCAGGAGCGATGCAAAAAATACCAGCCCCATCCGGAGCCACGGGCCGCGGAGAAGATAATAAGGAGTCGACTGCAAGCGGGAGGAAGTCCACCTGCTCTGCGCCGGGGCCGGAATGAAAAGCATTAGCTTCGTCCCGGGCCAGAAATGTACGATTAAGATAATAACCGTGGGTATGGAAGTAAACCGGCTCCGCTCCATGCAACATTCTGATTGTCTTCATCCGCTCAGAGCTCATGCTTTGGCCTTTTCTGTTTATAAATGGATTATCTGCAGAAAGGACAAATAAAAGAAAGGCTCAATAAAAGGACAAAAAAAAAGGAATAAAACAAAGATTTGTTCAACAACGCTCGTCTAAATCATCTCAAAAGGGTTTAGATTTGATGTGGGTCGAGCGTTTTCACCAGCGGTTAGGCGTTGGGAATGGTGAGCTGAATGTAAACATGAACCAAGTAAAGTAAAGTAAGTAAAACAAATAAGCAACATTAGAGCCAACCACCACAGAGCATTCCAGACGATACCTGTGTGTTCAGAGACTGGGGCTGGGCAAACAATCGAAATTCGATCAAAATCGCAATCCCTACTTTGGTCAATGTCAATAATCGTCCTGGGACTTTATAATCGTCAGGTTTATAAAGTCTATACAGGTTTGAGCTAAGCTTTGTATAAAATATATGTACATGTATTTCCTCCTCCTCCACCCCGTTGTAATCTGGGGTGCCACAGGGTTCCATCCTTGGCCCGGTCCTGTTCTCACTTTACATGCTGCCACTTGTGTCCATCATTGCCAGACATAATTTATCATTCCATCTTTATGCTGACGATGTCCAGGTCTATTTACCAGTGCTCCCTAACACTGCCACTGCTCTCGACTCCCTCCATCACTGCCTTTCGGACATTAAACAATGGCTCACGCAGAATTTTCTCCACCTCAATGAAACAAAATCTGAATTCATTATTTTTGGTCCCGGTGATGTTCCTCAGATTCAGTCCAGGGTCATGGGTCCAGTCCGTGATGCCGTCAGGAACCTGGGAGTTGTCTTTGAGCGAGAACTGAACTTTAAACAACAAATAAATGCTGTGGTCAAAGCCAGCTTTTTCCAGCTGCGCCTCTTGACCAAGGTGAAGCCCTTTCTCTCACGAGAAGGCAACGCACGCGTTTATCAGTTCTCGGTTGGACTATTGCAACGCTCTCTACTCTGGCCTCCCACACTCGTCACTTCACCGGTTACAGTTAGTGCAGAATGCAGCAGCCCGTTTTCTCACTGGTTCATCCAGACACAGCCACATCACTCCTGTCCTCTCCTCCCTGCACTGGCTCCCGGTCCGTTTTCGGATTGATTTTAAAATGGTCTCGCCCGGTTATATCTGACTGAGTTGTTGACCGTACATCGCCCCAGCAGAGCTCTCCGGTCTGCCAATCAAATGGTTCTGGACGTGCCCAGGTCCCGGTACAAAAGGTGGGGCGATCGTGCCTTTAGGGTTGCAGCGCCTAAACTGTGGAACAGCTGCCCCTCAGTCTGCGTGTTCTCACGGACCTGTCCCTGTTTAAATCCAGATTAAAGACTCATCTTTTCAAACTTGCTTTTAATACTTAGGGCACACTTAATTGTGTCTTGGTTGTAATCATTTTACGTTTTTATATTGTTTTAATCTTTCTGTGAAGCACTTTGGTCCTCCTGGTGTTGTTGTAAAGTGCTATATACATAAACCTTGATTGATTGATTGATGTATTTATTTTTCGATATCGTCCAACCCTGTACCACTTTAGACTCCCTAAAAAAAATGTACCGGGATACAGAACAATGCATTTCATTAGGTCCAAAAAATGTCTCCCTGCTATTTCTGCTCACAGACTTTTGAAACAGCACTTATGTTTCACCTTTTCTTTCTGTAAAACTGGTCACCCTCATTGTTGATCATCCCAACCTCTGTCTACATCACCAAAGCAAATGTGTAGGGTTCATTTATTTAAATGAAATTCATCTTTAATTGAAATTCATTTATAGACTAAGATATTTTCATTGCAATAAAACATAAACATCATGTGTAGAAGCCACTAAGCCACTAGGTTGCACCCGTTTGGTAGAAGTTCCGGACACGTGTTTCCTTGATAGTTGAGCCCAATACTCAGAATATATGGCTAGAAGAGAGAAGGCAGAGTGCTCGCTGGATCACCGCGTAGAAGAAAAAGTAAATTTGCACTCTGAATTGCAAAAAGAAGGTGTTCATTTAAAAATAAAGAATATATGGTTCAAAAATGTCTTTTATTTTGCCACCTCTCTTAAATAGGCAGAGGCCACACAGCAGCGACACCTAGAGGCCAGGTGGTACATTTTGGCCACTACATCATGTATAATCAGGTATACAGTAGGTCCTATGAAGATGCATTATGGAACATTTTACCTTTTCAGCTTTAGTGCACCCCTACACGCTCTACCCACAGTCCACAGGACCCCTTCATATTTTGTAGTGTCAGCACAACAACCCTTATGTCTTATGTGATAATGAAAAGAGCTGTTTTAATTCAAGAACGATGATAAGATGATGCAGCTTATGTTGGCCACAAATTACTTAAAAAAAAAAGTCCTTCTTATTTAATAATCCATATAAGCCGCAGCTGCTTAATTCTAGTCAAGTGCCAGATTCAATTATTTTTGGATTGTTATTTCAGCCCAGGCTGTTGAGGAAGAAAATTGCCTAAATGTTACTGTTCTGACTTGGATTAGCCCCTCCTGGAGCCGCCACCTTAACGTGGTGGAGGGGCTTGCGCGCCTGAATGATCCTGGAGCTCTGATGTCGGGGGCTTCGTGCCCCTGGTAGGGTCTCCCATGGTAAACAGGTCCTAGGTGACGGGTCAGACAAAGAGAGGTTCAGAAGCCCCTTATGAGAGACCAACAGGCCCGGGTAGAACCATGAGGCCGTCCTTCTGTGGACCCACCACCTGCAGGAGGAGCCATAGGGGCTGGTGCAGCTCCAACAGCTGCCCCCACGACCCGGCAACGGACAAGTGGAAGAAAATGGATGGATGGACTTGGATTAGTAAAACATATTCAGCTCAAAATCGAAAAAAAAAAAAAAAGTGCAAAGCAGAAAGACCAGTGTCATTGTCTCTCTACACGGTTTGAAACATCAGCCTGGTTCTCTGATTGAAGATTTTAACAGGATGTTTTTCAGCTGTCCATGGGGAGGTTCCAGTACAGTCCCAGTTTTTAGTCCCTTTGTCCCATGTCCCAATAGATTTTTTCAAAATCATTGATTTGTCCCAGTTGTACTCGTAATCCGTCCCAGTTGTTGTTTTGGCCAATGTCGTCCCCGAAATAGCATACTTCGCTTGAAAATGAAAATGTCTTTGGCGCATATGAATATCAATCACCAAGTGTAAACCAATTCAAAATCTCAATTCAGGATGCGGCTCGGTGCATGTCATGAGTCACTGACAGTTCATCGTGGGTAAAGACAGTTTAGATTTGGAACCCCTGCGATTCCAGACAAATAAAAAACATAAAGAAATATCAAAATCTACGTAGAAAAACTATAGGTTCTGGTGGGAGGGGGCCCTTTTAAAGGCTTGCTGCGGCCCAGGCAGAAGAAAGTCTAGTGTAATGCTTTTAATGCCATTTTGAATGCCCAAATAATATTTAATTCCACAAACGCATATTTCTTTTGTTAAGATTTGGAAACATTTCACCAAACAGAGGAAAGAAAAATATGGCAAATTTCAACCATGTTTGAGACCAGAATTTTCTTATACAGTAAACATTGTTGAGCGATGTCGTGAGTTCCCAATAAATCTGGATTTAATGCCAGTTTGAATGGAATTGAATGCCTTTTAAAAGACATTTAAGGCCTCGATTTTGGCCTTCAATGACTTTTAACGCCAAAATAATAGAATCACTTTGAACAAGGAAGTACAAGTCGCTGTCGATCATCTTTTATTCACGTGTTATTGTAACCGCGTTTTTAACGTGGCCCAGCAAAGACTCCCAGTAGGAAAGTGCGGTGAGAGTCCGGCGGCGTGAAGTGCGGCGGCGGCGCGGTTCGGACGCCTCCGTCGGCGTAAGCACCAGATGAAGCCGTGAGAGTTTGGCTGCGGACCTCACACACACCTTCTGTCTCTGTGGGAACCGGGAAAGTTCCGCTGCTGTTGCGGAGGAGGAGGAGGCCGTTAGCAGGTACACAACATTCTTACATGCTTCAAATGAAATAACAGAATTTTGTCAGGGGGGGGGGGGCGAAAACTCGTTAGGAAAGAAAGTGTAGCGCTCGGCAAACTTCTGGGACTACGAGAGCCGAGCGAGCGCAGACGTGATCAGGCGGTAATTAAAACAAACCACACACACAAAACAAAATACAAATCTGTGTCCGTCAGAGGAATGTTGTGGAGCAGTCCTCTGAGGCTGACAGGAAGTGATGTGTAAATGAGATTGATTGTCAGAGAGGATTTACAGACGGAGGAACCAGGTAACACGATCATCAGGGTCAGACGTGTTAACAAGTGCGTCGAGAATCCGTCGGCTCCGAGGCGGCGTTCGTCTTCACGGCGCCGCAGTGGGACGAGCTCGTTACGCGGGAAAAAGACATTCCCTTGGTGAAAGTGTGGTAGGACTTGTTCTTACAATGTGACGACTCGGGCAGCGCTCAAGGAACACGGGCCGGATCGTCCACCACAGAGCCCAGAGCTTCACCCACTGTCTTTGGGATGTGCGTGGGAAGGCCTTGCGCAGTGGTCACGCTCTCCCATCATCATGAGTACAACATCAGAACTTTAAATGAACGCAGCGCGAGATGGTACCGTTCACGCTGCTGTTTAATGGTTATTGTGTCACATTTTCTATGCGTGCCCTTATAGATTTAGAGCTTTATTTATTTGTTTATGCATTTAACATGGGGAACCCGGAGTATCCTGGGGAGACCCGCGCACATACTGGGAGAACACGCAAAGTCCACACAGAAAGTTTTATGTTTCATGTTGCACCGAAGAAAACTCCTAGTTCGTGTGAACCTGCTCACTGACAATGGCACAGAAAATAAAATAAATAATCTGATTGTGATGTTAGGGCCTGTGACACGCAGAAGGTTATTGAAACAACATCACAGCAAATGTGTGCCGTAATCAAAGCTGAGGTATTAGTGTGGGCGGCTTCTTGTTTGAGCCACGCCCAACCTTTACCTTAAAGTATAAAGACTGTACATTATGAAATGGAAACATGGCTGCAAAATGGGCCATCCCATTTTTACCAAACTTTACCATGTACCTTATCTGTGCTGTAAGTTTAAGTGCAAACCATGAGTTCATTATATATTTAGAAGACATAGTGCAGTCCATCTGTGCCCTGGAGACGGCTTGGGTGCTGCCCTGTGGTGCTTGGATGGAGGTTGGGTGTCTGCCTCACCTCCTCTGGCCTGGATGGTGTTTCCTTACCTGGCTGATCTGTGCTCAGCTTTATCTCCTTTATTCCATTGTGGGTGAGGTGGATGGGGTTAGTTTGAATGTGCCAATGTGTGTTTATGTGGGTGTGAAGACAAGTTTTTATATCGGTAAAGTTCTTGTTATGTGAAATGTATGAAAAGCACTTTTTATATAAAGATTGATTGATTGATTGATTGACTGACATGATGTGAGGATGTCAACAGAGAAGAGATGATTCTGGAGAAGTCAACGAGTGTCCATCTTATTTCTGTTGATCACTGCTGTTACCAATCACCACTAATCCTCCTTTATAAATCCTCACTGCTAAGTGTGGGACAGTAATATGGCAGTCACACCCGCCCTGTATGAACCCGAGCTGGGATTAAACCACTGACAACTGGATCTAACCTCTGAATCCACTGGTCCACCATGCCCTGGGCCTGGGCCACACAGTATGACTATTACAAATGCTGTATTTGTGAATGTTACAGTATCAATATTGATGAATGAAATATTGTACCTGACCATTTCCACACAGACTGTTCCATTAACCACTTAACTGCCACCCTAGGGTTAGGGTTAACAATTATTTACATCCAAGTCTCAAAGCGTATTGACTGGAGAGCTTACAGTCTATATGCCAGTGTGATACCTAATTTGAAAGCCAAGACCTTCTAGTTTCTAAAAATATGTGTGGGATCTGTGTGAGTGAAACACAACTTACGTTACATTTGCCGTTCTTCATCCTAATTATATCCTGATTAGGGTTAACTAACCCTAACCCTAACCCCCTGATCAGGGGAGACCGCAGTTAAGGGGTTAAATGTAAATATATATTTCAAGCAAGTTGTGTCAAAACAAGACTTTTAGCGCCTATCCTCCCCTTCCGACAATCTGAAGGACGCTCCGATGATCGTAATGGCTCTAAAGATAATCTGATCAGATGATCCTGTGGCGTGTGGTGTGTTCAGACTGCGCTCGTCTGCTTGGACGGGAATGTCGGTGAGTGAAATGGGTTTTACACATCACACTGTACGGCCGAAACTGTTAGACCCGTGATATATATATATATATTTTTTTATCACCATACAGGTCTCTAAGGTTTGGAAAAGACAGACAATTTTCAAATCTTCCAGCGTGAACCAGGCCTAAGTCAGGATTGGACCGTGGACAGACCTCAGTGATTGATTGTGGCTTCTCGTGATCTGGATACCGTGTCACCCGGAACACGACGGCGATAACGACCTGGGATTTCCACCGCTCGCCCTCAGCCAAGGGCACAGAGCAGGTGTGGAAAGTCGGTGGTCACATTCATGCTTGAGAAGGAAGGGTGAGGAGCGGGATCCCCTGGTGAGGCGGGGTCCGGGTGGGACGATCACCCAGGGCTGCCGCACGCCTCATTTTTAATCCCTCGGACAAGGACGTCTCCACGACCTTCACCACCTCCACAAACTTCTGGACGCGCGTGGAGCCGGAGCGTTTAAAGGGCACCTGCACAAATGACTTCTCCTTTAACATCTTGGGGTTGTTTTTCATGTCAAAGTAAAAACTCTCCATTTACAGTGTTTCTTTTAGGTCCTTTTGTCGACTTGTGCTTCAGATTTCCACCTTTTTCCCACAAAACCATTCCAGTTCCAAAGCGCTCTCTCGTCCTAAACAACCCTATAATCGGGAAATAATATTATTTTGTGGAAGATTCAAGCCACAAAAGCAGCTGATAACACACACATAAAAAAAATAAAAATAAAACAGCTCTTGTTGTGTTGTATTGATTCATTTGCTCGTGAGAATGTGAGAGCTAGAAACGAGTTCGAACAGGAAAAATCCCATACCTCAGCTTTAATATGAAGTGATACCAAAACGTGCGATACATTTCCTTATGTGCTCGTCTGTCGTCTACAACAACAACAAAAAAGTGGATCTCTAAATGTATTTATTTGTTCCTATTCCACTGTCTTACATTGACCCGGTTATAACATTCCTCCTGTGGGAGTTTAGTTAAGTAGTTATGTCCGTCAACACCTTAAAGGCACGCTGTGTAACATTTTGGACTGCACTGTAGCCAAAACAAAACTTAGCCCCATAGACACAGAAAATGCTATTTTTGCAGAGGGTAGTCAAAGAATCGATATTAAATCTCATATTTGGCTGTGTTTCGTGAACATCTCCATGGCGACACTCTGGAGGCGTAACCCCTCCCGCTAAAGTTACAGCCAGGTGTTGGGAGAGGTGAGCCGCTCACAGCGAACACATATTTATCTGTTTATATTTTAAATGTATATTTCAACAATTATGTGTAATGTGTGTAATACAAAATAATCTGTGTGTGCTGCTCAGTCCGGGGAGGGGGGCTTACAGGCAAAAGGCTTATTAATATGCATTTGATTGAACTAGCCTGGACAACTCAATCACATGCTCCTAAACATATGAACATCTGGTTTGTGCATGTGGACGCACTGTGCTCCTCCCTGCACCTCAGCCTGGTTCCTCTCCTCAGCTCACACGCTTTGGCCCACAGCTCTGTCTAATATACCTCATCGCACAGCATGAAAACAGAACTGCTGACGTGACGGATTCCTGACATCCTCGTCCTGTGGCCTTTCAGTCCATTCCCCTGTAATAACCAGCCCTGCTGAACGTCTATACATAAAAGTGATCAAATATTTACACTGCTCGCCCGCGGACGGGCTGTACCACCTTCTGTAACGGAGCAGGGAGACAGAGCTGTGCTGATGCCCTTTGACCGGGAGCTCCTCTGAGGAAAAGTGCCATTTGAAACTGTGGGCCATTCAAATTGGATTTTCAGCATTTGGATCAATATTAAAGCCAAACAAAGCCAAAAGAAATGAATAAAAAATGCCTGAGCACCACCTGGGCTCTATCTGTGCACGTCCACGGAGCAACCCACTCTATATAGTCTAATGCAGCCATTCCCAAAGTCCGGGACATCGCGGCCCCCTTATTGATCAGAAAATCTCTCGGTGCCCCCCAAATGATTTACTCTATTCAAAAGAATTTGTTATAATTTTACAGCAACAATTACATTAAATGTAACATATAGCTATGACAGTGGCTAAATACTGGTTTAAACTGGTGCATTTGCCCAGATAAATGTATTTTTCCTTTCAAAATGAACTTTTTTCATTGTACTTGTTTTGCAGACAAGCTTTTGGGGCCCCCTTCTTGTGCCTCTGAGGCCCCCCAGGGGGTCCCGGACCCCACTTTGGGAACCACTGGTCTAATGTATATAGCCCCATTATATTATATTTTTCATGACAACTACATGAATGTGAGTTCCTTCTAGCTCAGTGGACTTGTCGCCAAAGCGGGGAAAAAGAAATGGCCACTGGCTGCTCTGCTTTTTGACGGCCATTGCTCCGCCATTGCCGTAGTACCTCCATATAGCCGCTAGTCTCCCATTGGAAAGCATTGCACTTTAGACACGTTGAAAACAACTTTAAAGCCTGGTTTCTATTTTTTGGGAAATGTCTACAGCCAGATATTCCTCCTGTGATGACGCTGGGTTAGTTACAGTTAAAGGGCCCGGGCTGGTTTTTAGAAATCGTACTTAATGACGGTCGGACTGTTAGCATTGGAGCTGCGCGGCCACGACCGGAAAGTCCGCAGTACATCACAAAACAACACAATGATTATTCCATCTTTGTAGGTGAGCCAATTACATACGTTTTAACGCCGCATTGCTCTGCGGAACAATTACCCTGCCCCGCCGCCTACTTCTCAAACGCACTCGTTTTACTTCTCGCAGTCCTGATGAACGCGACAGCACCTGCTAAATCATCATTTGCATTTTCTCCGCCTCGAATGTTGCGCACTGTGGCAAAATCGCAGCTGTTTTGCATATTGATTAGGTCTCATATGCTAAATTTGCAATTTTGTGTCGCCCATTAGAGGTGTAAATATCAACTGCACGTGCCGTTTGCTTTCACTTTATTATCATGTTCATACGTGTGCAAACGCTCCATGGATCTGGCCCAAGGTGCTCCATGTGTGTATGAAAGGAGACTTGAAACGGTTTGGAGTTCTGTGCCGTTGGTTTGGGTTTCCCCGTTTAAAGCGGTCTGGTGCGCTCCGGCGTCTCCGAGCAGGCGCTGCTGTGCCTGCCTCCCCTCTCCGCTCGGGCCCCGTGAATCCATCAGGCCCCTGACAGCGGCGCGTGGATGAGGCCTCTGATTTACTCCCGTGTGCGCGTGCTGATTGGCCGGGGACAGCGGAGGACGACCCCGGGGCCCGACCCTTTATCTTGTCAGAGCGGTAATCAGCGGAGTGGCCCCCCGGACGTGGCCCGGCTCAGGTGAGGGCCCCCCCCGTGGGTGATGGATGTGTGAGATCAGTCATCGCTCCGGCTCATGAGAAAGGGGAGGCATCCATCACTCGGGCCGTACTCCCCCCGTCAGACAGGGGCTGACAGACGCAGCGTCAGCCCGGGACCCAGGGACTCCCTATAAACACACACACACATCCAGGATAGGGGAGAGACGGTTACTCTGCATCGAGATGAGTTAAAACCACTGGAATTAGGCATCAGCGGATATCAAAAGACCAAACTTACCCTGTACGAGGCTTATTTTATGATGTTTTGTCGCTAACGGGTCAAAGATTTCCAGGAAGTGGCTACGGCATTGCGCTGCAAAACCCGGCTTCCCACTAATAATAACCATTTTCACAGATTTATTTCACTTGCAATTAGTTTAACCACTTAACTGCCACCCTAGGGTTAGGGTTAACAATTAACAGTCTCAAAGCGTATTTGACTGGAGAGCTTACAGTCTATATACCAGTGTGGTATCTAATTTGAAAGCCAAGACCTTCTATCCATCCATCCATCCATCCATTTTCTTCCACTTGTCCGTTGCCGGGTCGTGGGGGCAGCTGTTAGTTAGTTAGTTATTTATTTCAAAGGACAACGGACAGGTACATTAAAAAGATGGCTGCCCCAGATTTAGCACAATGCTAATTTCCATCTGCAGTCCTTATACAATCAAAAATACAATTAAAATACATAACAGAGTTAATTAAAATACAAAACGTGGACAATATACATTTGTGCAATATACAGTAAAAAGTGTAGATGAAAGGTGCAGATAAAAAGTGCCAGTTGCATTCATAAAGTGCAGAATAACAAAGTGCAACAGTTTTCATAATTATTTTGTAGCTATACATAATTAGCACATAGATACAATGGTTTTAACACTAATAGTGTGGTGTGGTGTGGTGTGGTGGCCATCAGACGATACCCGCGAGGGTAACACCTGATGGCCAAGTACCCATCTGGTACTTTTAGTGCGAGCAGGACTGTTGATCTAAAAGCCAGTCTTTAACTGCCCATGAAAAACTGTGGAAATCTGCATTGTTCTTTAGATTGTCTGGGAGCCCATTCCATTCTTTAATGGCTCTGTAGGAAAAGGCTGATTGGAGCTGCACCAGCCCCTATGGCTCCTCCTGCAGGTGGTGCGTCCACAGGAGGACGGCCTCATGGTTCTAACCGGGCCTGTTGGTCTCTCATAAGGGGCTTCTGAACCGCTCTTTGTCTGACCCGTCACCTAGGGCCTGTTTGTCATGGGAGACCCTACCAGGGGCACGAAGCCCCCGACAACAGAGCTCCAGGGTCATCCGGGCGCTCAAACCCCTCCACCACGTTAAGGTGGCGGTTCTGCCAAGACCTTCTAGTTTCTAAAAATATGTGTGGGATCTGTGTGAGTGAAACACAACCTCCGTTACATTTACCATTCTTAACCCTAATTATATCCTGATTAGGGTTAACTAACCCTAACCCTAGCCCCCTGATCAAGGAAGACGGCAGTTAAGGGGTTAATAAGAAACTAAACAAGATCCAAAATCCCTCAGAGCAAATATTTGTAACTAATATATCAACAAAATAAACCATTGTGAAATTTGGGCAATTTGTATGCATAAAATGTATTATTTGTATATTAATCGTAAAATGACCATTTTACCCTCCAATTCACCTGCAGTCGTTTTAAAATCCTGGTACGGACCTTCAGAGCCTTGCGTGGTCAGGCTCCCTCCTACATTAGGGACTTGTGGAGTCCTTACACCCCCTCTCGGAGGCTGAGGTCTCAGAATCAGAACCTGCTCATGGTCCCTCGTAGCCGTTACAAGACCAGAGGAGATCGCTGCTTCCGGGCGGTCGCGCCGACGCTCCGGGACGATCTTCCGCTTTCCTTGCTTACTTGATTCGGTCGATGTTATTAAGAGTAAACTGAAAACCTGTTTCAGAACGCGTTTTGATTCCAGTGGATTATGGGTTGTTTCATGACCATCCTGTTTTGTGACTGTAAATGTAAATGTGCTTTGTATTTGTAATTGTATTGTACTGTTGTGAAGCACTTCCCTGTCTGTGAAAGCTTCTGTATAAATAGTTAGTTACCTACTTACTGCAGTAGATGTAGACGTACTTTTTTTTTTTGCGTTCTTCCTGTTTGACTGAGAGATAATATTGCTTATCTTCTCTAAAATCAAGGACATATACGATCCTGACGCTTTGTGAGCTTTACTGTGACCGTGACCCGGAAAAGTTGTAAAACGTTTTTAATAAAGTCATCCCTGTGAAGAATGGTGAAGTTAGAAATGTGTTTGGAAAGAACCTTCGCTTCCTCTAATCATTGGTGTAAGAAAAAGTGCCACTGGCTCACTGGCGCAACGGCTCACCGATTGCCGAAGTTGGAGATCAATGACCGGAGACAGCTGCAAAGATCAAGTCAGAACCAGATCTATCGAGCCAGTGGCAACATGGTCCACAGGCATTCCTGCATTCAAACACCTCCTTCACAAAACCCACGTTGTTTTAAACCGTTGTCACGGACTTGGACCACGTAGGCAGTGTAACGATGTCTGGGTTTGTGTCTGTCCTTGACTTTTCTCTAATGGTCTGTGAAGAGCACAGGGTGTACCCGGCTGTGTCCGCCTAATATCGCCAAGTGTGATGAGGGAAATGATGACACATTCTTGAGCTCAATATATTACAATCACAGCAGGGGCTTTAACGCATTGATTTCGATTAATTCGTTACAAAGATTTGAATTGCGTTAAACATTTTAACGCAATTCATAGCGTCTTTTCAAAAAGTCCCGAACCGGAACCTTTGTATTCGTGTGTTTCTGGTGCACCCATAGATCTGACGCACATGCTACAACCGCTCACAATATTACACTCTTAAAGGCAATGTTTTATTCCCCTTTTCTTTATTTTACCAGTGATGCCAGTAACGAGGTACTTAGTAACTCTAATCTGAACGTATTATTTTCCAAACCAGTAGGCAAGGCAACTTTATTTGTACAGCACAATTCATACACAAGGCAATTCAAAGTGCTTTCACAGTTGCATAAAGTTACAAGAAAACAGAACAAATCAATCATTAAAACATCAACATAAAAATGAATCAATGACAGTAAAAGGCAAGAGTGCAGATAAAATACTTTCAGTTTTCATCTGCTCGGGTAAAAAGAGCTGTTTTCAGCCTGGATTTGAACATTGTCAGAGTTGAGGCCTGTCTCACATCCTCATGAAGACTGTTCCAGATTTTAGCTGCATGAAACTGAAACGCAGCCTCACCGTGTTTATTATTGACTCTGGGAACCACCAGGAGACCCTGTTCACCTGTGTCATCATCTGCGTAGTTGTGGTACGACACATTGTTGCTGTTTATTAGCTGACCCAATGGAAGCATGTACAAGTTGAATAAGAGGGGTCCCAAGATTGACCCCTGGGGGACGTGATGTCGGCAGCTGATTGATGTAACTAATAAAGGAACTTGTAATCTAACTTAGTTACTTTTAAAATCAAGTAATCAGTAGAGTAACTAAGGAGTAATCAGAAATGTGTAAACAGTTGTGGTCGAGCTCATGTGTCCATCCACTTGGCGGCGTACACGTCGTAGAATCTGATGTGGTCATTATGTCAGCTGGAGGGCAGGTGCCAATACGTTTAAGTGTGACATCACGCACAATAATGAGCTACCTCCGGGTCCAAATAGCTGAGAGCTCCATAGATAAATACAGCCAAAAAAACGCAACTTAATCTGAATCTCCAGCTGAAATAACAACAGATAAAAGGCCAACAACTGTTTTACACCGAATTCAAACAATTTAGCTCACCATATCTCCAGGTAAAATGAAGATATTTTTTATATTTATATTTGTGTATGAAAAAAAAAAGAGAATTAATGCCAGAATAGCATCCCTAAAGAAAATTGAGAGTAAATGTAATATTTCTTTGTGATTACATGTTTTAAAAAAGTCTGTACACTGTAAATTCCGATTACGGTCGTAACATGAAATAAAGTGTTATAATTACTAGGAGAGCTGATATTTTCAGCATTTACACTCTATTCCATGTAAAAAGTAAATTTTCAAGAAAAACTTGCTTGGAGATTAATTGGTTTTCGATTTTACAGCAACATGTTTTGTCGATATAAACATTAGTAGTTTAGTAGGCCCCCGATAAATGTGTGTTACTTTTCAGACGGTTCAGTTACCAGACTCTGTGGTGCCAGTAAAGGGTAATAGGTTACTGGGCACGGAGGGAGGATGGGGACATTTGTTTTAGGGGACATTTGAATAGTCAAGATTTATCTGTCAAGGCCATATCTGTGTTTTAGTATATGGTGTCCAGATGTCTCCCCAAGGCTAGCGAATTCCCTTTGTGTGGTGAAATGCATGATGGGATAGGTTGGGAGGATGAGTTTAAGCTAAGGATATAACGTGTATGCTTAGGACACTGTGGCAGACTTCTTTGAGACACCCCTGAGATGCACAACCTGTAAGATTCATTTGGACTATCTGTAATAAAGAGCCTCTGAGACACGCAACCTTTCTGATCTCTCCTCATTTTACAACGAGTGGATACTGGAGCCAGATCGCCACCTTTAAGTCGTTTTTACTTTTTATATTTTTATTCATAGTTTCCATTCCAATTACATGGTTTTGCCAGTACTGACTAACTTTACATGATGCCAGTAATAATTATTTGTAGTCCTGTTGTGCTAGCGCTCATTCTAAAGTATCCATTATAAGATTCTGTCCTATTTACTAGGATTTGCCAGTATCGAATAATACAGGCTTAACATTAGCTTTACTTGCTTTTCTCTTTATCCAGTACATGATTTTAGTAACTCACACTAACCTCCCCAGTGTCCTCTACTGAGCCCCTGTAACGGGAATTTGACTGTCTAGTAACCGTAACTAAACTAAGCTAATAAAACAGGACCTTTCCTGTTTTATTTCTCAATAATCAACTTAAGGTGAGTGTGTCTTTGGATATTTGGATGTATAACACTCTTGCTCTACCTTATAACACATTTGTTATTTAATTCGGTGACCGCACAGTGGCCTGTCTAATATTAGTGATACTAATTTAAGTAGTAAAGCTCCAGACCTGTCATTTAAAGACAGAAAATAGATACTTAAGGGTAATTTACTAAGTGTTTTCTCACATGCAAAAGTGCAGCAGCAGCACAAGATTTGTGATATTTTTTATTCATGCAGCATTTACATATTAGCTTAGGCACTATTACTGTAATACTCTTTATTTCAAATGTTAAATAAGGTGCAGCATGTCCACAAAATAGTATATTATATTTTTCAGTTTGCACTCACCATTTAACAACTCACAGCATTAAATTAATGTATATCTAATACAAGTTTTTCTTTTTTCCAGACAGTGACAGCTGTGAAGATTTACAGACTGACTCGGCATCAACGCTGAAGGTAAGACTTTTAAAAAGTATATAATCTAGTAAAATAATCTTTTAAATGGTTTGTGTGTGTCCAGTGTCAGACTGAGGAGTCCAGCTGTGGAAAGACCTGATGAGATGGAGCTGAACACACTGAGGTGAGATGGGACTCAAATGTTTGTGTCAAAAACATTTTTCCTGTAGTTTGGACTTTAGTGTCAGTACAGAACGGTTTAGTCTTCCACTATTAGTCCTGATTTTATATGATATAGTTCATTCTACTTGTCATAAAACTCATAGTCTTTGCTTTTCACCTGAGGTCATTAGCTAGTGTGGATATGCCTGTAGTGAGATTACTGATTGTATTTCTTTGTTTTACAGAAATCTGAAGTACTGTAAAAACTTTGAGACCATCTCAGCATCCAGGCAGTAGGTAAGACAGCACTAATCGTTATATTTGGACAAATTGGCCATGAGTTGGATGTGAAATAACATTTGTGAATGGTTTGTGTGTCCAGTGTCAGACTGAAGACTGCAGCTGTGGAAGGATCTGCTGAGGCTGGAGCTGAACACACTGAGGTGAGAGTCAGAGCTGAGATGTTTGGATGACACAGAGCAACATTTTACCTGTAGGTTTTGGTCTTGCCATATAGGGACTCGCTGACCACGCTGATGAAGACTATGAGGAGTGAGCTTTGACAGTGATTTACAAAGATGCCCTTCCTCCTGCTGTGAGTCTGCAGAACCTGCTGCATGTACAGAGTCTGTGGAACCTTCTGAGACACTTCAGCTCCTCGGCTTCATCGGCTCAGTACAGACTAATCCACCTGTTTGGACTGATTCAAACTATAACTGCAGAAACGGCGATGTTCTATCATTAATTACATCTAAAAATGTTTTGCAATGTTCAATAAATTTACTTTATAACTTTGTTTTGCTTTATTACAACATTTATATCTTGTACTAGATTTGTGAAACTTAATTAATGGGAATAACAAATAAACCATAAATAGAACAGGAATATTTCAGTAACCATTACTAAGAATAATAGTACAGGTTAAGATCGTATTCAAGTAACAAAAGTAATCGGTACTTGTATCAAAAGTAATGAATACTGTGATATCCCTCTTAATCATACTAGCGTTACTAGTAATCATAGCTTAACATTGGGCTTAATAATTATGCACCGGGTTTACAACTTATTCCAAGTAAGCGCAATGAGTTTACAGTGTAGTCAGCTCTACAGCAGAGTAAAATCAGCTAAATACCATCATAGTGAATAGGGCTAAAGTTCCGTAGGACACGGAAGTAGAGTGATGACATGATCGCTTAACAAACGTATAGAGTTTGGGAAAATCCATGTCGTTACCATGGAGATCCGCCATGTTTGCAGCTGTTAAATTAAATACATTTTCTATAGCTAAAAGCAGTACAAAAGAGAAAAAAGCCGTGGAACAACTCTGTTAGCTGCTGAGTTTCTGCTGGTAAATACATCTAACTCACTGTGGTGTCTCTATACAACTCTACGGAGAGAAGAGAGAAACCGTTTTTGAAAGAATTCATAAAAGGAAAATGGACAAACTGGATTCACAAACCTGCCACGTTAACCGTAAGGCCGAAAGTTCTTTGTACTGACCAACATTGCTGTTGCATCGTGCCCGAAATAACTTGGTACAACATCTCAAAGTTTAGTTAAATCTTTACTGCTTTTTCCACAACGTGTACACAGCACAACACATGACTATCGCGTCACTTCTTCTAACTTCCCGTAGGCAATAGCAAGCTAGTTCGCCCTCTACTGGGTAAACCTTATTCCGTTTACAATATAATAACAATAGGACACACTTATTCAGTATACCACATCTCCCCCACCTTTAAGCAAAAACCCCTCTTCCATCCATCCATTTTCTTCCGCTTTATCCGGGGCCGGGTCGCAGGGGCAGCAGTCTCAGCAGAGATGCCCAGACTTCCCGATCCACGCACACCTCCTCCAGCTGTTCTGGGGGGACCCCGAGACGACACCAGGCCAGCTCGGAGACATAGTCCCACCAGCGTGTCCTGGGCCTTCCACGAGGCCTCCTCCCAGTGGGACATGCCTGGAACACCTCCCGAGGGAGGCGACCAGGAGGCATCCGTAACAGATGCCCTAGCCACCTCAGCTGGCTCCTTTCGACGTGGAGGAGTAGCGGCTCGAGTCCGAGCTCCTCCCGGGTAACTGAGCTCCTCACCCGATCTCGGAGGGTGCGCCCAGCCACCCTGCGGAGGAAACTCATTTCGGCCGCTTGTATTCGCGATCTTGTCCTTTCGGTCATTACCCAAATCTCATGACGATAGGTGAGGGTGGGAACGTAGATCGATTGGTAAATCGAGAGCTTCGCCCCCTGACTCAGCTCCCTCTTCACCACAACGGTCCGATACAGCGACCGCATCACTGCTGACGCCGCACCGATCCGTCTACCGATCTCACGCTCCATCCGTCCCTCACTCGTGAACAGGACCCCGAGATACTTGAACTCCTCCACTTGGGGCAAGGACTCCCCACCGACCTGAAGCGGGGAAACCACCTTTTTCCGGTGGAGAACCATGGCCTCAGATTTGGAGGTGCTGATCCTCATCCCGCCCGCTTCACACTCGGCTGCAAACCGCCCCAGTGCGCGCTGGAGGTCCTGATTTGATGAAGCCAACAGAACAATATCGTCTGCAAAGAGCAGAGATGATATTCTGAGGTTCCCAAACCGGACACCCTCCGGCCCCTGGCTGCGCCTAGAAATTCTGTCCATATAGGTAATGAACAGAACCGGTGACAAAGGGCAGCCCTGCCGGAGACCAACACGCACCGGGAACAGGTCTGACTTACTGCCGGCAATGCGAACCAAGCTCCTGCTGCGGTCATACAGGGAACGGACAGCCCTTAGTAGAGGGCCCCGGACCCCATACTCCCGGAGCACCCCCCACAGGGCACCACGAGGGACACGGTCAAACGCTTTCTCCAGATCCACAAAACACATGTGGACTGGTTGGGCGAACTCCCACAAACCCTCGAGCACCCGATGAAGGGTATAGAGCTGGTCCAGTGTTCCACGACCGGGACGAAAACCGCATTGTTCCTCCTGGATCCGAGGTTCGACTATTGGCCGAATCCTCCTCTCCAGCACCCTGGAATAGACCTTACCAGGGAGGCTGAGGAGTGTGATCCCTCTGTAATTGGAGCACACCCTCCGATCCCCCTTCTTGAAGAGAGGGACCACCACCCCGGTCTGCCAATCCAGAGGCACTGTCCCCGACCGCCACGCGATGTTGCAGAGACGTGTCAGCCAAGACAGCCCTACAACATCCAGAGACTTAAGGTACTCAGGACGAATCTCATCCACCCCTGGGGCCTTGCCACCGAGGAGCTTTCTAACCACCTCGGTGACTTCAGCCTGGGTGATGGACGAGCCCCCCTCCGAGTCCCCAGCCTCTGCCTCCTCATCGGAAGACGTGACAGTGGGATTGAGGAGATCCTCGAAGTACTCCTTCCACCGCCCGACCACATCCCCAGTCGAGGTCAGCAGCCCCCCACCCACACTGTAAACAGTGTTGGTGGAGCACTGCTTCCCCCTCCTGAGGCGCCGGATGGTTTGCCAGAATCTCTTCGAGGCCGACCGATAGTCCTCCTCCATGGCTTCTCCAAACTCCTCCCAAACCCGAGTTTTTGCCTCTGCGACTGCACGAGCTGCAGCACGCTTGGCCTGCCGGTACCTCTCAGCTGCCTCCGGAGTCCCACAAGCCAACAAGGCCAGATAGGACTCCTTCTTCAGCTTGACGGCATCCCTTACCTCCGGGCGCCACCACCGGGTTCGGGGATTGCCGCCGCGACAGGCACCAGAGACCTTACGGCCACAACTACGAGCAGCCGCATCGACAATGGAGGAGGAGAACATGGTCCACTCGGACTCCATGTCCCCTACCTCCCTCGGAATCTGGTTGAAGCTCTTCCGGAGGTGGGAGTTGAAGACCCTACTGACAGAGGGATCCACCAGACGTTCCCAACAGACCCTCACAACACGTTTGGGCCTGCCAGGTCTGACCGGCTTCTTCCCCTGCCAGCGGATCCAGCTCACCACCAGGTGGTGATCGGTTGACAGCTCAGCCCCTCTCTTCACCCGAGTGTCCGAGACACGCGACCGGAGATCGGATGACACAACTACAAAGTCGATCATCGACCTCCTGCCTAGGGTGTCCTGGTGCCACGTGCACTTATGGACATCCTTGTGCTCGAACATGGTGTTCGTTATGGACAAACCGTAACTAGCACAGAAGTCCAATAACAGAACACCACTCGGGTTCCGATCGGGGAGGCCGTTCTTCCCCATCACCCCCACCCAGGTCTCACTGTCGTTACCCACGTGGGCGTTGAAGTCCCCCAGTAGAACAATGGAGTCCCCAGCCGGAGCACCATCTAGTACCCCCCCCAGGGACTCCAAGAAGGCCGGGTACTCTGCACCGATGTTGGGCCCGTAGGCCGAGACAACGGTGAGAGACCTGTCCCCGACCCGAAGGTGTAGGGACGCGACCCTCTCGTTCACCGGGGTGAACTCCAACACGTGACGGCTGAGCTGGGGGGCTATGAGCAAACCCACCCCAGCCCGCCGCCTCTCCCCGCGGGCAACTCCAGAAAAATGGAGCGTCCAGCCCCTCTCCAGGAGTTGGGATCCGGAACCCAGGCTGTGCGTGGAGGTGAGCCCGACTATATCTAGCCGGTACCTCTCAACCTCCCGCACAAGCTCAGGCTCCTTCCCCCCCAGCGAGGTGACGTTCCATGTCCCGAACGCCAGAAGCTGCGCACGCGGACCAGGTCGTCGAGGCACCTGCCTTCGACTGCCACCCAGTCCTCTCTGCACCCGACCCCTACGGATCCCTCTGCGGATGGTGGGTCCACAGGAGGGCGGGCCCACGTCGTCCTTTCGGGCTGTGCCCGGCCGGGCCCCGTGGGCAGGGGCCCGACCACCAGACGCTCGCATTCGAGCCCCAACCCCAGGCCTGGCTCCAGGGTGGGGCCCCGGCTGCGCCATACCGGGCGACGTCACGGTCCTTGGTATTAAACTGTCCATAGGTGTCTTCGAACTGCTCTTTGTCTGACCCATCACCTAAGACCTGTTTGCCATGGGAGACCCTACCAGGGGCATGAAGCCCCAGACAACATAGCTCCTCGGATCATTCGGGTGCTCAAACAACCCCACCACGTTAAGGTGGCAGTTCACGGGGTTGAAAAAAAAAAAAAAAAAACCCTCTTGATATATATATATATATTTTTTTTAACCAATGCGTATATACATAAATAACACAATACTGATAATAAACTGAAAATAACTTAGGCCAAACCAAGCAATACTCTTAAACTGAAAAATATTGTACTTTAACGAACAAAGTCAGGTGTATGTCTCTCTCTAGTAGAACGTCTCTTTTCTGGCTCAGTAGGTAAAACATTTTCAATCTGAATATCTGGGGCAGGTGGTATCTCTGAAACTTTCTCCACCCCAGAACTCTGTTGTTCTAACATTTGTGACTCGTTTAACTCGGGTAATGCAACAACATTAGGAGTAGTGTCTGGAAACAACACTAAGCTTTTCTCTTTCTCAACATTTAACACGGGATCTGGCAATCTGGCCCTGACCTGATCTACGTGCCTTTTCACAACTTGACCAGTACCAACATTAACTGTGTAGGACAGGGGTCCTGAAGAATCTTGGATAACACCCGGAATCCATTTCGGTCCATAGGAATAGTTCCTGATGAGAACGTCATCTCCAGATGTGAATTCTCTCTCTTTACAGCGTGTGTCATGAATCTCTTTCTGTTTCAGCTGCTTTTGTTGTACTCTGGTTTTCAAGTCCGGAACAACCAAATCCAGGGCTGATCTTAGTCTGCGTGACATCATGAGTTCTGCGGGGGACACACCTGTTGTTGCGTGAGGTGTGATCCTGTAGCTAAACAAGAATCTTGATAACCTTGTTTGTATTGTCCCTTCTTTCATCTTCTTCATCCCCTCTTTGAAGGTTTGAACTGCTCTCTCTGCGAGTCCATTCGAAGATGGGTGAAATGGGGCGGATCTCACATGATTGATGCCATTTTGTTTCATGAACGTTTCAAACTCTGCACTTGTGAAGCAAGTTCCATTGTCTGACACCACCATTTTTGGTATTCCAAAAATACTAAAACTTTGTCTGAGTTTTTCAATAGTGACTTGGGAGGTGCTTGTTTTTGTTGGGTAAACATCCAGCCACTTTGAATGAGCATCCACAATCACGAGAAACATTTCCCCCAGGAACGGTCCAGCATAGTCCACATGAATTCTTGACCACGGTGACTCCGGCCATTCCCACGGGTGTAAAGGTGCAGAGACAGGTGCTTTTTGATGCGCCTGACATTCATGACAAGCCTGAACAGTTTTCTCTATATCTTGATCCATGCCTGGCCACCACATGTATGATCTGGCCAGTCCTTTCATTTTAGTCATGCCTGTGTGAGTTTGGTGTAACAACTTGAGCATCCCCTCTCTTCCTTTAGTAGGAATAACTACACGAGCTCCCCAGAGAACACAGCCATCTCTTACACTGAGCTCCATTTTTCTCTGGTTGAAAGGTTTCAGCTTTGTATCAGTTTCTGCAGGCCATCCTTTCAGGATATATTCGTGTACTTGTGATAAGACAGTGTCTTTTGCAGTCCAGCTTTTTATCTGTTTTGCGTTTATCAATGTCTCATCCAAAATGTCCATCATCAGTACCTGCTCAGTCCTCTCCTCTTTCCTTAACGTGACAGGAAGTGGCAGCCTGCTTAAGGCATCTGCATTTGCGTGATGTTTGCCTGGTTTGTAGACAATGTTGTACTTGTATGCACTGAGTTTTACAGCCCACCTTTGTACTCTTGGTGATCCCATTTGGGGAATTGGCTTCTTCTCATTAAACAGGTAGATCAGTGGCTTGTGATCTGTATAAATAGTGAAGTTGCGTCCATATAAATATTTGTGAAATTTTTCAATTCCAAATATGACTGCAAGTCCTTCTTTGTCCAACTGCGAGTATCTTGTCTCAGCAGGTTGTAATGTACGAGAAACAAACCCTATCGGTCTCTCACTTCCATCTCCCATGACGTGTGATAATACTGCACCTACTCCATAAGGTGAAGCATCGCATGACAAAACTAGCTCTCGGTCCGCGGAGTAGTGTACAAGTACATCATATGTGTTTAGCAAGTCCTTGGCGTTTTTAAATGCCTCTTCTTGTTCTTTATTCCATTTCCACCGAACATCATGTCTCAATAATTCGTGTAATGGCGACAACCGTGTTGCCAGGTGTGGAAGGAACTTGTTATAGTAGTTTATTAGTCCCAAGAATGATTTAAGCTCTGTTACATTTGTTGGGGCTGGAGCGTCTTGGATTGCTTTAACCTTTTTATCCACTGGGTGTAGTCCTTGTGCGTCGACTCTGTACCCCAAGTACTCAACTTCATCCTGCATGAAGGTGCACTTGTTTCTTCTTAGTCGTAGTCCAGCCTCTTTTAGCCTTTTTAGCACAGTACTCAAGTTCTTGATATGATCAGCTTTGTCCAATCCACTGACCAAAATGTCATCCAGATACACCGCAACCAGGGGAATTCCACTCAAGAGACTCTGTCACGCCCCTGGCTGTGACTGTGCTTCCCTGTTGTCTGTTTCCCCTCCCTTCTCTCCTGCCTGTGTGTTTGTGTGTGTGTGTGGGCGGAGAAACCTGGCTGCTGCAATTGCTCACCTGCTCCAGATCTGCAATCAAGCTGTGGCCTTCAAGAAGCTGCCTCCACAGTCGGAGGCTGCCAGATTGTTCCGTCAGCTATGGTGATTGTTAGTTGGCCGCTCTGTCTAAGAGTACCTTGTTGGATATTTCCAGTTTGCCTGTTCCTTTTGGGAAACTCGTACTTACCTCCGTCCTGTGTTCCTCCTAGATCCAGCTCTGAAGATCCCAGCCTGCAGCAGTCCACTCCTCCCAGCTATTCCCTGGTGACCAGCCCCGACCTCTACCCTCATCTTGTTTTTTGGACAATAAACGCACAACCTTGTGTAACTGCAGTCTGAGTCTACTTTTTGGGTTCAACCAGCTCAGTCGTCACAGAACAATCTGGCCACAAAATGAACCCAACAGATTCAGACTCGATTTCACCCTCCTCCATAGACCCAGAACAAATCCAACATGCTCTGGCCTCCCAGGGCGTCCTCGTCGGCCGGCACGAACAGGCACTTAACGAGGTCATTGATCAGCTCCGAGGATTGTCCGCCAACGTGTCCCAGATTGGTCACCACGTGAACCAGCTCTCAACTGTCCTTGCCTCCTCCGCTGCAGCCAGCACAACTAACCCCTCTCCACCAGCCACTACTGCTCAACCTATTTTCCGCACCAGAGACACTCCACAGTGGGCTTCAGCTTCCCGGGAACCTCATATCCCCACTCCAGAACGTTACTACGGTGACCTTGGTTCCTGTGGTCGCTTCCTCCTCCAGTGCTCCCTGGTTTTTGATCAACAACCCGACACCTATGCCTCAGATAAGTCACGCATTTCATTTGTTCTTAGCTTACTGGGGGGTAAAGCCTCTCAATGGGCCACGGCAGTATGGGAGGCTAACTCCCCCATCTGCCATTCCTACAGAGATTTTTCTGGTGAAATGAGAAAGATTTTCGATCACCCGGTTAGAGGCAAAGAGGCTGCGAGACGTTTACTTGCTTTACACCAGGGCTCGTCCTCTGTTGCTCAGTACGCCATAGACTTTCGTATCCTCGCTGCAGAAAGTGGATGGGGTGACGCGGCCCTGCAGGGAGTCTTTATGAGGGGGTTAGCGGAAAACGTGAAGGATGAACTTGCTGCCCGAGATGAGACTGGGAGCCTCGAGGAGCTTATTTCCCTAGCCATTCGTCTTGATAACAGACTTCGAGAGAGACGCAGAGAAAAAGTTTCACGCCAGCCTGTGTCTCGTCTGCCTTGTACTCCTGTTGCTACCGCTTCTTTCTCACCCGTACCTACTCAATCTCCACCTGTGCTTTCCAATCCTCTCAAACCTGTTGAGACTGAAGAACCCATGCAGTTGAGCCGAACATCCTCTCCCCAGTCATTCACCCCGGACCGGCTCCAGCTCCAGGCCTCGCTGCATTGGTGTGGTGAGTCCATTCCACTTCTCGCTTTTGTTGATTCTGGGGCTGATAACTTTATAGACTCCACTTTAATCAGCCAAGCTAAGATCCCCATTGAGTCCATAGAGCCCCCCAGAGAAGTTAATGCTTTAAATGGGGAGCATCTAGCGAACATCACCCATCGAACTTCTCCCATAACCCTTGTTCTGTCTGGAAATCACAGAGAGGAAATCCAGTTTTTAGTCATCTCATCCCCACACGCTCCAGTAGTTTTGGGACTCCCATGGCTAAAACTCCACAATCCCAACATTGATTGGTCTGCTAATAGGGTAACCAGCTGGAGTGTATTCTGCCACTCACATTGTCTCCGTTCCGCCATTACACCCGGTAAGGCCATCGTGCCTTCCCATAGTCCTCCTGATTTATCCAATGTTCCCTCAGTTTACCATGACATTGGTGAAGTTTTTAGCAAACAGAAAGCGCTCGCCCTACCCCCTCACCGCCCATATGATTGCGCCATTGATTTGCTTCCAGGGCCCCCGTTGCCTACCCGCCGTCTGTATAAACTGTCCCGTCCAGAGAGAGAGGCCATGGAGCTGTACATTAAGGATTCATTAGCGGCTGGGTTGATTCGTCCCTCCTCTTCCCCTGTAGGAGCCGGATTCTTTTTTGTTGCTAAAAAAGACAAGTCCTTGCGCCCCTGTATAGACTATACAGGCTTAAACGACATTACCGTCAAGAACAAATACCCTTTACCTCTCATCGACTCCGCGTTTGAGCCCCTTTACCAAGCCACGGTTTTCCCTAAACTTGACCTAAGGAACGCATATCATCTAGTCCGCATTCGCCAAGGGGACGAGTGGAAGACAGGGTTTAACACCCCAATAGGTCATTTCGAATACCTTGTGATGCCTTTTGGCCTCACCAACGCCCCTGCAGTATTCCAAGCTCTTGTTAATGACATACTAAGGGATATGCTGAACAAGTTTGTCTTTGTTTACATTGACGACATTCTAATTTTTTCCCAAAACCTCCAGGAACATATTCAGCACGTCCGGTTGGTTCTGCAACGTCTCCTAGAAAATAAGCTGTTTGTGAAAGCGGAGAAATGTCAATTTCATGCTTCATCTGTTGACTTTCTGGGCGTTGTCATCGAACAGGGACACTTAAAGGCTGACCCTGCTAAAGTAAAGGCTGTGGCAGAATGGCCCAGACCAGAGACCCGCAAGCAACTTCAACGCTTCCTCGGTTTTGCCAACTTCTACCGCAGGTTCATCAAGGACTACAGTAGAAAAGCGGCCCCACTGACTCGTCTTACCTCCGCTGCTGTCCCGTTCATCTGGTCTAGTGAGGTTGACACTGCGTTTTCCACTCTGAAAAGATTTTTTGTTTCCGCTCCTGTTTTGTGCCATCCAGATCCGTCTAGGCAATACGTTGTTGAAGTCGATGCCTCGGATTCCGGAGTGGGGGCCGTCCTCTCCCAGCGGTCTCCGATAGACCAAAGACTCCATCCGTGCGTCTATTTTTCCCGCCGCCTCTCGTCTGCTGAGGTGAACTACGATATAGGCAACCGAGAGCTCCTGGCGGTGGTGTTGGCCTTACAGGAGTGGAGGCATTGGCTAGAGGGAGCGGAGCATCCATTCATTGTTTGGACAGATCACAAGAACCTCTCTTACCTCCGTTCTGCCAAGAGACTGAACTCCCGTCAGGCCAGGTGGGCATTGTTCCTAGGGAGGTTTAATTTTGTTCTTACTTACCGTCCTGGATCCCGCAACGCCAAGCCAGATGCTCTGTCTCGCCAGCACACTCCAGATGAACCTGAGGGAAAGGCCGATCCAATTATCCCATCCGGCTATGTTGTTGACGATCCTGATGCCGTGGTTGAAAATCCCTCTTCTAGCCTGTTGGGAGCGGTGCACTGGGACATCGAAAGAAGAGTCAGGGAGGCCCAAGGCACCCAACCCGACCCAGGAAATGGCCCTGCTAATAGTTTATTTGTTCCTGATGCTGTCCGATCTCTGGTCCTCCAATGGGGACATTCCAGTAAACTCACCTGTCATCCTGGCTACCACCGAACTCTGGCCTTCCTCAAACAGAAGTTCTGGTGGCCCTCCATGTGTCAAGACACCCGTGCCTTTGTTTCTGCCTGTTCTGTCTGTTCCCGCAGTAAAGCCCGCCATGAACCACCAGCTGGTCTTCTCCATCCACTGCCGATTCCCAGCAGGCCATGGTCTCACATAGCTGTGGATTTCGTGACTGGGTTACCACCATCAGAGGGTAACAATACTATTCTTACCATTGTAGATCGCTTCTCAAAATTTGTGCACTTTGTCCCTCTGCCCAAGTTGCCTTCATCCACTGAAACAGCCAAATTATTGGTTAATCATGTGTTTAGGCTGCATGGTATTCCCGTGGACATCGTCTCGGACCGCGGCCCCCAGTTCACTTCACAAGTCTGGAAAGCTTTCTGTCAGGCGCTGGGGACGGGCATCTCACTCACCTCCGGTTACCATCCTCAATCCAATGGGCAGACAGAGCGAGCAAATCAGGACCTCGAAGCGGCTCTACGTTGTGTCTCTGCTCGTAACCCTTCCACGTGGAGCTCCATTCTCCCCTGGGTAGAGTACGCCCACAACTCTCTTGTGACCTCCGCCACAGGCATGTCCCCCTTCATGGTTGCCCTTGGTTTCCAACCACCTGTTTTTCCGGACCAGGAATTGGAGGTGGCAGTCCCGTCGGTTGAGGCCCATCTCAGGCGCTGCCGCCGTATTTGGAAGGCGGCTCGTGCGGCTCTCAGACGTACCGCTGCCCGGAACCGGAGGTTGGCAGACCGACACCGCAAGCCATCGCCTGCCTACTGCCCTGGACAAAAGGTCTGGTTATCGTCACGCGATCTCCCTCTTCAGGTGGAATCGCGCAAGTTGGCGCCCAAATTTGTGGGTCCTTTTGAAATTGAGAGGGTGTTTAATCCGTCGGTTGTTCGTCTCAAGCTTCCGCCGTCTATGAATGTCCACCCATCGTTCCATGTGTCCCTCTTGAAGCCTGTTTCGTCCAGTCCTCTTCACCCTCCGGCCGAGCCCCCTCCTCCCGCCCGGATCATCGATGACCATCCTGCGTTCACTGTTCGGCGCATTTTGGAAGTTCGTCGCCGTGGGAGGGGCTATCAATACCTTGTGGACTGGGAGGGGTATGGCCCGGAGGAACGTTCTTGGGTTTCGCGTCGGTGTATCCTGGATGCCTCCCTCCTCCGTGATTTCTACAGGTCGTTCCCTGACAGGCCTGGTAGGACGTCTGGTGACGCCCGTTAGGGGGGGGGTACTGTCACGCCCCTGGCTGTGACTGTGCTTCCCTGTTATCTGTTTCCCCTCCCTTCTCTCCTGCCTGTGTGTTTGTGTGTTTGTGTGGGCGGAGAAACCTGGCTGCTGCAATTGCTCACCTGCTCCAGATCTGCAATCAAGCTGTGGCCTTCAAGAAGCTGCCTCCACAGTCGGAGGCTGCCAGATTGTTCCGTCAGCTATGGTGATTGTTAGTTGGCCGCTCTGTCTAAGAGTACCTTGTTGGATATTTCCAGTTTGCCTGTTCCTTTTGGGAAACTCGTACTTACCTCCGTCCTGTGTTCCTCCTAGATCCAGCTCTGAAGATCCCAGCCTGCAGCAGTCCACTCCTCCCAGCTATTCCCTGGTGACCAGCCCCGACTTCTACCCTCATCTTGTTTTTTGGACAATAAACGCACAACCTTGTGTAACTGCAGTCTGAGTCTACTTTTTGGGTTCAACCAGCTCAGTCGTCACAGACTCTCCATCGTTCTCTGAAATATGGCCGGAGCGGAGGCTACATTGAACGGAAGTCTGTTGTAGGTGAACAATCCTCTGTGCGTGTTCACTGTGAGGTATTTCTTGGAATCATCATCCATGAGTATTTGTTGATAAGCGTGACTCATGTCTAATTTGGAAAACTGCACACCTTTTGAAAGTGCGTTGAACAAATCATCCACTCTGGGTATTGGATACTGCTCAAGTGAAGATACAGTGTTGACAGTAAGCTTGTAATCTCCACATAATCTGACTGTGCCCACAGGTTTCAGGATGGGTACTACTGGTGCTGCCCATTCTGAATATTTCACCGGTGTGATAATATCATCTTTCAGCAACCTGTCAATTTCTTCATCTACTTTTGCTCTCATAGCATAAGGAATCGACCTTGGATGAAAGAAGCGTGGAACAGCATTTTCTTTCACGTGGATTGTGGCTTTGGTGCCTTTCAATGTGCCCAGCTCCTCCTTGAAAACTTCCTCATGTTTACACAACACTTCTTGTAAAGTCACTTTTGTTTCCTGTTTGTTCGTCTCTGAGTAAACATGATGTATTTGGCGATCCTTGTGTCTGGCTTTTATTTTTTTCCAGTCCATTTGAATGTCTTCTAGCCAGCTTCTACCCAGCAAAGTGGGACCATCTCCTTTTACAACCACTAGGGACAGTTTGGCTCTTTGCTTTTTATACTTTACTTGCACTTGAGCTGCTCCCACAACCTTCACTGGGTCTCCTGTATACGTCTCCAACTTGATTCGTACTGGTTTAATGTGGGGTGTTTTGCTGTTTTCCCATGTTGTTTGAAATGTCTTTTCATTTATCACTGTGAGACTGCAGCCTGTGTCAATCTCAAAATTAACTCTTTTCCCATTTATTTCCATGCTCACCGTGTAGGGATCCACTTTTCTCAGGTGCATTTCACTCATACTCCCAAGCTTAAACTTCATGCTGTGTAATGCAAAAGGTCCTTCATCTGAGCTGTCCGTGTTACTTTCCTCTTGCTGCTCTTGAACGTTATGTGAGCGATAGCTGGAACGAGACTGCTCTTTTTTCATCCCAAATGTAGCATTGCCTTTCGGTTTGCTTTTATTTCGACATGCTCTTGCAATATGCCCCACTTTACCACATGCATGACATTTCTCTTGTTTAAACTTACACTCTGTAGGGTTGTGCTGACCTTTGCAACGATAGCATTCTTGAACACTGCCGCTCTTGAACGCGCCTCTCTGATGCGGGCCTTTGTTTATTTTAAAGCACTTCATCGTTGCGCTTGGATTCTGGAGATCATGTACATTTTTATTTGCCGTTTCTGCCGCAACTGCGATGGACAAGGCCTTCTCACACGTTAGGTCTGCCTCTGCCAGGAGTCGTCTTTGAATGCGATCATCATTTATTCCACATACGATCCTGTCTCTCAACTTCTGCTCCAACGTGTTGCCGTAATTACAGTCCTGCGCTATCTTGCGCAGCTCTGCTACATACTCCATCACTGATTCATTCGGCTTACGACTGCGGGAGTCAAACTTGTACCTCTGGACGATTTCACTTGGCTTTGGGTCGAAGTGGTTTTTCAACAGCGTCACCAGTTCACCGTAAGTCTTCTCTTTTGGTTTATTTGGGCTGAGGAGGTTCCGCATTAGACTGTATGTAGATGCGCCGACCACACTGAGGAGTATAGCTCTCTGCTTATCCCCATCATCCATCTCATTGGCCTCAAAAAACTGTTCCATTATTTCACAGTATTCTTCCCAGCTTTGACTTTTCGCATCAAACACAGCCAGAGTGCCAATGGTCGCCATCATAGTTTGCGTTCACGTTATAGAATTCCATTTCAGTTGAAGGGCAGTTGTCAATACAACTCTATGGGAGAGAAACCGTTTTTGAAAGAAATTTCCAAAAAGAAAATGTCCAAATGTTTTCTCTGATCATCATGTGACAGTGATTGGATTCACAAACCTGACATGTGAATTTTATGGCTGAAAGTCCTTTCTACTGGCCAACATCAAGCACATGTTATTGAATATTGTCTCCACTTCTGGACGCCTTTGTGAAGAAATAATTAGACATAATGTTCATATGTGCTGAAAGATATGACTTTGAACTTTGTGACAACTTTAGTTTCATGTGAATTGGCCTCAGGAATTACAGAGAAATTAGCAATGATTTAAGACTAGAAATCTGCATTTTGAGCGTTACTATGGTTACACCCATGGAATTTTCAGTTGCCCTCCACCTCAATTTTAAACTATAGGATCTTCAGAATATTGTGATGTCACGTGAACGCTACCTATTGTCCAAGAAGTGACAGTTATATTAGCCAAAAAATCCCATCGTGCAATTCTTAGTCTGCCCTATTTAGAATGTTGTGATGTTCCACCACTAGGTAAATTTTAGACACATTAGAGTACACACAAAAATGGGTCCATACTTTCCACATGATCTATAAATGATGTAGACACACGTATATGGTCAGTGCATTGGAGAATGTGCGACACAGAGCTGTGGGGGGGTGGTTTTGGGGTAGGATACATTCTGCTGTCGTTTTCGACTTCTGCACGATCATTGTAAAGCACATTGTGCATACATTGTGCTGTAGAATGACATTTCTTTCAAAACAATTCTGCAGATGTCACAAGTGCATGTCATTGGCCTCGAAATAAGGAACAGCATAGACAAGAATGAAGCCAATCAAAGTCACAATGCTGGAGACAAATGAGGTGAAGCAGCGTTCGAGGAGCGGAGAGCCTGCCGGAGCAGACGGCAGCGTTCCACAGGAGCGCAGAGCTGTTGAAGTGACAGCCTCAGGAAGCGGCGGCGCCTCAGCGTGGAGAATAGCACGATTGAATTTCAGTCAGGATTTAGAGCTGAGCACGCGTCCAAAGGAGCTGGTTCGCCTCCTAACTCCCAGGGTAATTTCTCCCCCAAATAGTGCGGATGGAGTAAGTCGTACGCCGCTCTCCGTGAGGCAGCGGGGCTTTGAAGCGGCCGCGGGCGAACAGAGCCGGTCACACCGGCTGGAGAGGCCGTGAGCAGGTCTAACACGCGCCTCACTCACGCCTTCATCTGCCCACACACACAAGCCGCCGCTCACCCACACTCGCATCAAAGCAGCTCCTCAGCAAGTCCGTGTCAAAGCGGAGGGAGAGAGGTCTTTTAGCTCCTCGCTGCCGGGCGGGAAGCTGGAAGTGTGCTCTCAGAATGAGGCAGACCACTCCACGAACGTCACAGATATAACTCAGAGGGACCACGGCTGCACCGTCTTAAAGGCCGGATCCCCAGGGGTCAAAGTGGACTTCGGGAGGTGGCGGAACTCTGGTGTAGAAGACTCAGTACACTACATTAGTTCGATAGATGGCAGGCTACACACACACCTGTAGTTCTATGCAACAGAAGGTGTTTTATACGGCGTTTATTTTCAAAATACTTAAATAAGCCTTTTCTGAGGGGGCTCTTGTTTGAGATGCTCCATGAAAGTTGTGTGCCGCAGGTAAACTTAATGCAATCTGATGTATTTCAGGCAACGATATTGTGTCTTTTTACACAGTGAAAAACATAATCCAATCCAATACGGCTTTATTTATAATGCACTTTAACACCAAAGTGACCAAAGTGCAGTACACACATCATTAAAAAAACAAAACAACAACAATAAGACTAGGTGATACAAAAAGATTAAAATAAAATCGGTACAATAAATGGAACACAGCGCAAAACCAACAGAAGAGGATCAATGCAAAAGTGAATCAAAAGTTAATAGCCGAAGTCAAAAGGTAGGTTTTCAGCTGTGACTTAAAAATTGTGAGTGACTCGGCCTGTCTGAGGAACAAGGGCAGTGCATTCCACAATTTGGGTCCAGCGTAAGCCTGCATTATGATGACTTTTCTCTGAACTAAAAAAAAAACACTATTCATAATACAGGATTTATACAGGCAGAAGCACGTCAAATTGAATGTTTTTTTTTTTTTGCAAATAGTTCATCAAAAATAGAATTATTATTTTTGTTGCACTTATCTTAGACTTAATGCCAGTTTGAATTTAATTTCATGTTTTTTAATTACATTTAAGGCCTTGAGGCATTTTGGCACAATTAATTTAATGACTTTTAATGCTTTTTGTCTGCCCCACGGAAACCCTGTTATATCAACATTCATATACTTGTATTAGTCAGTTACAGTTTTTAAGCACTGTCAAAATCCTGTGTTATTGTTTCCCTCCCTCAGCCCCTCTGCAGTGGGGCCCCAGTCCCTGAACTGCCCGTGTCAGCTCCGCCCCTGCTCCATCTGTAGCTGTACCTCGTGCTGAGGAGACAAAGGCTCCTGACCTTTGCGTTGCTTTTATAACAAGATGATAGAGAGAGTATTGTGTGGAAAAGGCCGTGCCATGTGGGATCGCTGTGGTGCTTTTCACTTCATAAATGCACACATCTCCAGATTCATCTCCAACACCGCACATATAAGGCCGACTGCTGTCAAATAAAAAGCGGGCAAAACCTTGAGAAGACTCGATTCTGTTTATGGATTCGTTTATGTCTGTTGATCAGCAAATGGCTCTTCTTCTCTGTTTGGAGTCGGTGATTGATTGTTCTGGACCGTTCCCGCCCACTTTAACCCCTGCTTATATCTGATTTTAGTTGTGTACGGTCCAACACATTTCTATCACAGTTGTTCATGGGTCTCATCAGCAACAGAGACGAGTCAAACTACAGGAGTGAGGTGAGCAGTCTGGCCATGTGGTGCACACAGAACAACCTCTCTCTAAATGTGGAGAAGACAAAAGAGATTGTTGTGGACTTTCGTAGAGCACGGGTCCAGCATGCTCCTCTAACAATCAATGGTGCTGCAACTTAGTGCTTTTCAGATGGGAGAAAAGCACTAAGTTCCTGGGTGTGCACATCACAGAGAACCTTTCCTGGACCATGCACACTACATCTCTGGTCAAGAAAAGTAATCAGCGTCTGTACTTTCTCCGCAAGTTAAGAAGAGCTAGAGTCCCAGCCTCTGTTATGTGCAACTTCTACAGAGTGACTATAGAGAGCATCCTGACCAGCTCCATCACTGTGTGGTTCTTCTACAGAGGGACTTTAGAGAGCATCCTGACCAGCTCCATCACTGTGTGGTTCTTCTACAGAGGGACTTTAGAGAGCATCTTGACCAGCTCCATCACTGTGTGGTTCTTCTACAGAGAGACTATAGAGAGCATCCTGACCAGCTCCATCACTGTTTGGTTCTTCTACAGAGGGACTATAGAGAGCATCCTGACCAGCTCCATCACTGTGTGGTTCTTCTACAGAGGGACTTTAGAGAGCATCTTGACCAGCTCCATCACTGTGTGGTTCTTCTACAGAGAGACTATAGAGAGCATCCTGACCAGCTCCATCACTGTGTGGTTCTTCTACAGAGGGACTATAGAGAGCATCCTGACCAGCTCCATCACTGTGTGGTTCTTCTACAGAGGGACTATAGAGAGTGTCCTGACCAGCTCCATCACTGTGTGGTTCTTCTACAGAGGGACTATAGAGAGCGTCCTGACCAGCTCCATCACTGTGTGGCTCTTCTACAGAGGGACTATAGAGAGCATCCTGACCAGCTCCAACACTGTGTGGTTCTTCTACAGAGGGACTATAGAGAGCATCCTGACCAGCTCCATCACTGTGTGGCTCTTCTACAGAGGGACTATAGAGAGCATCCTGACCAGCTCCATCACTGTGTGGCTCTTCTACAGAGGGACTATAGAGAGCATCCTGACCAGCTCCATCACTGTGTGGCTCTTCTACAGAGGGACTATAGAGAGCATCCTGACCAGCTCCAACACTGTGTGGCTCTTCTACAGAGGGACTATAGAGAGCATCCTGACCAGCTCCAACACTGTGTCGTTCTTCTACAGAGGGACTATAGAGAGCATCCTGACCAGCTCCATCACTGTGTGGTTCTTCTACAGAGGGACTATAGAGAGCATCCTGACCAGCTCCATCACTGTGTGGCTCTTCTACAGAGGGACTATAGAGAGCATCCTGACCAGCTCCATCACTGTGTGGCTCTTCTACAGAGGGACTATAGAGAGCATCCTGACCAGCTCCATCACTGTGTGGTTCTTCTACAGAGGGACTATAGAGAGCATCCTGACCAGCTCCATCACTGTGTGGCTCTTCTACAGAGGGACTATAGAGAGCATCCTGACCAGCTCCATCACTGTGTGGCTCTTCTACAGAGGGACTATAGAGAGCATCCTGACCAGCTCCATCACTGTGTGGCACAGTGCCTGCACTGCCTCCTGCCAAAGGAGCCTCCAGCGCATCGTGAGAGCAGCGGAGAAGATCTGTGGAGCTCCTCTCCCCTCCATTAAGGACATATACTCCACCCGTCTCACCCGCAAAGCCGTCAGAATCACCAGGGACCCTACGCACCCATCAGTCTCTTCAGAGTAATGCCTTCAGGGAGGAGACTGCGGAATCTACGGCCCAGGTGCAGTCGGCTTAAGAACAGTTTCAAACACTAGGCCATCGGGATGCTGAACTCCCTGCCCTCCCTGTGCTCCCAACCCTCACTCCCCACCCCGCCGTTTCAGGATGGGAGAAAAATAATTTCAAACCATTCACAAATGGTTTGACAGATAACAAGCGATGTAACTGAAGATGTTTGCAGCACATGTTTGCAAAAATATCTCTTCATTATCGAGAAAGTTTCCCAAAAATATTATAAAATGGGAAAGAACCAATGGAGTTCTTTCTTGAGTGACACTATGGCACCACTTTGAATGAGAAACTGTATTTTCCGAAAGTTGTGGCCAGTTCAGCGATTCGGTGGATGAGCTGCTTTCATGTGCGTGACCGTGAAAACTCTGCTGAGTCCAAAACCCACTTCGGCTGCTTCTGTGAAGACGTGCAAAGGCAGGTTTATTTCTGCAGTGCCACTTATTATGGCCCATCTCTCAGGAAAATGGTTTTGGAGCCGTAATCTGCACTGGGGTGTTTGTAGTTGAGGACAATTCGCTTTCTCAACAAAATGTCAGGGTAAAAGTCTATACGCTCATTGTGCCCAAATAAAGGAATTCAAGTCATCAATTGGATTCCAACCGGTATTAAATCTTCATTTATTTATATTGTTTGTTTATTTTTGAACAGGTCTGTCAAAAGTCTAAACAAAATTACAGTTCAAAACACGTTTAACAGCAGCTTTGGCTGAATTGCAAAACATTTTTCCTGTGTCCTGCTTTGAGTTGTCAGTATTTCGCCACCTTTTTTCCTTTTGTGACAGTGAAATACATAGTATCTGGACTTATTATAATGGGGTTCAAAGCCGCTGAGTTGGACTTGCCTTTACCCGTATAAACGCTGGAACATAAAATTTGGAATTGCCTGAACTAATACCACCCAAACATTTACATTTGATCATATTTGTATTGGCCATAACATGTAAACATTCACAGGACAGCGTGGAATAAGTGAGTACACCGCCTGAATCTCACTGAACTGCAACAGTTTTGTGAAGAGGAATGGTCCAAGATTCATCCTGATCGCTGTGAGCGTCTAATCTGCAACTGCAGGAAAGCAGTTATTGCTGCAAAAGAAGAGTCAGCCAGCTATTTAATACAGGGGTTCACTTACTTATCCCACGCTGTTGTGAATGTCTCAGGTCTTTCTGCAAAATATCGTGATACACTTGTGAATACATTTTTCTATTGATGACAGCACGTTAACCAGACCCTGAGGAAACAAAACAGCTCCACACTATGATTCTGCTGCTCCAGACTTCACAGTGAGGAGAGGGTTTAGATGTTGATGTGCTGTTCCATTTGTCCTCCACACATGACGTTGTGTGTTCCTCCCAAACTATTCAACTTTGGGTTAATCAGTCCACCGTTTATTTTTCCAGTAGTGCTGTGGAGCATCCAAGTGCTCTTTCGCAAAACCAAAGTTGCCAAATCCGGCCCGCAGGCCGCCAGTTGGACATGTCTGGCATAGATGGTCCTTGCTGTGAAAATCCTGACGTATGTCTGTGGAGAACATGCCCAGGAGTGGAACCTGCCCTCTGTCCGGGGTAGAGAGTAGGGCTGCACCAATACCTGAACGATACTGAACCAGAAAAGAGAACAAAAATGATCTGCCCATTTACAATATCGTTTTCACCTCCAATGTCAAGAAAAGTGTGAAAAATGGGGAATAATTTGGGAGAAAATGGGGGGAAATAAGGAGAAATTGTGGCAAAAAATAAGGAAAACATTTTGTACAAAAAGGAGCAAAAATTGGGAATAGGGAAAATGTATAAAAAAAACGGGACAAACATTTTTTTGAAAAATTTGCAAAAATGGGAAAATAATAAAATGTATTTGCGCTAAAACAACCAAGTCACGTTCTTTAGTGCTGTGTCGTTTAACAGTACCCATTCCGAGTAGAGACTGGGGGGACATGTCCTCTGTCCCGCTCAGACTGGGGGGACATGTCCTCTGTCCCAGGTAGAGACTGGGGGGACACGTCCTCTGTCCCGCTCAGACTGGGATGACAGTGACACAGTGCTGCCATTAGCACGTATGCAGCTTGCGTTCCCTGCTAATTGGGTTTGGGGCCCCTGGGGGTCCGTGCGGGGGTTAAATGAGGGACGGGGCGGGTGAGGGACGGGGCGGGTGTGTGTGTGTGTGTGTGATTATGGCTCAAGGGTCAGCGGGGTGCCGTGTGTGAGTGAGGACGATGAATGGAGGGGCTGTGGAAAGCTGGCACCGGGAGCATGTTATTGATGGAGCCGCTCAGGCGTTCTCAGGGAAAAGAGCAGGAGGAATGATCATCAGCGCAGGTCTGTGATCCACCGCAGCAGAGGGGGAGGGTGGGGGGGGGGACTCCGGGCGGGGCATGGGAGGATAGGTATAAGCAGACTATGCACATGTAAAGGGCCACACTGTCCAACGGGGGACTTGATAATTAACGGAGATTGATGTTCCTGCTCCTGTGAGGGTGCAGGGGTGTGCGGCCCCGGGTCGAGGGCTAGAGGGCCGGGCGAGGTGGGTCAGGGGGTGGGGACAAGGGAGGGTACGGGACCCTGGCGCTGTGGAAGGGACCGTAATAGAGGTGGTGGACATCTTCCGGTGATGTGACGTTCATGGCTCTGGCGAACAGCTCTTTAAGGCGATCGGTTCAAACCGGACCTTAAAGGAACAGGCCACCGTTTTTAAGGGCCCGTCACAATCGGCGCATTGACCATTTGTTCTGCGCCAAAATTGAAATTGCCCTCAGCCGCAAAGATCGCAAAATAGACTTTTAAGAAATCGAAGTCACAGTCACAATAGAGTACGGGCTGCGACTGCATGCGGTTTATTTGGATAGTGTGCTGCAAGGAAGAAAGCGAATGGTGAGCGGCTGGTGAGCGAGTGTTTCACGGGCCACAGATGTTGATTGTGGACAGCCGTGCATCACTCTTGCTGGTCGTGTGTTAAAGCGCAGATGTCCTCCTCGTCTTCCACAACTTCGAAGGGACAAGTTGACAAGATGCCACCCAGGAAGACCAACACCGTGAAAGTAAAGGTACTCGCCAAAGCGACAGTGAAGACCAAAGGGGGGAAGAGGAAACAGTGACTATATGCCTACAGCAGGAATCACACGAGACGGATCCCGGCGCTCACCAGTCTCTCACCAGTCTCTCACCAGTCTCTCACCAGTCTCACACCAGTCTCTCACCAGTCTCTCACCAGTCTCTCACCAGTCTCTCACCAGACTCTCACCAGTCTCTCACCAGACTCTCACCAGTCTCTCACCAGTCTCTCACCAGTCTCTCACCAGTCTCACACCAGTCTCTCACCAGTCTCTCACCAGACTCTCACCAGTCTCTCACCAGACTCTCACCAGTCTCTCACCAGACTCTCACCAGTCTCACACCAGTCTCTCACCAGTCTCTCACCAGTCTCTCACCAGTCTCACACCAGTCTCTCACCAGTCTCTCACCATCTGCGCGACTGAGACGATTTATCTTTCACCATTTCCGCGACCGTAGCGGCCTGCTGCGGCTATATTCAGTCGCAATCGACCTCCACTGCATTTTGTGCATGACATTCAGCTGCGACACACACAATCCAACTGCGACTCACACCTTTTCATGCGGTAAATAGCGGTCGCTCGTGCAGATGGCCCGTGCGCCAAAAGAGAGTGCTCACACGACCTTCATATTTTGAGGCCGCAAACGATCACATAGTGGCCGTACGGCTATTGTGACCGGCCCTTTCCAGACTGAGATATGTTCTTACCTGAGCTTATACGAGTTCATACGTACCTGTCTGGTCTTTGTGCGTGCGCTCAGTCATGCAAAAACACCAAAGATGTTGTTAGCATTTGGCCTCTGGGGTGAAGTTAGAAGTTACCACGTTCTTCCACAGGTACGCATCGACTTGTTTAAGCTCAGGTAAGGTAACATATCTCAGTATGGAAAAAAACGGTGGCCTGTTCCTTTAATTGTGAAAAGAGAGGGATCTTTTTTCAGTCATTTTTACCCAGCACTCCCCCAAACAAACACAAGAATCAGCCCAACAACAGAGCACGCAACGCAAGTGAAAGCTAAATGCACTAAAAATGATTTGTCACATAAAAACATAAAACCAGTCCTGGACGCCGACTGTTAGAGCGTCCCCTACAGGAGCCACATGCGACTGCACCTGTTCAGACAAACACTCTGCATCTGTTCCAGAACAGCGCCACAGACTCAAATCAAATCATTATTAGAGACAAACAGTTTGTCTTTGTTTTTGTTTTTTATTACACAAGAAGTTCTATAATTTAGAGGGGCTAATTTGGCAATTTACCAAAAGAAAAAAACATTTTTGTCCCGTTGATATCTATGGAGGATTGAAAGTGCCACAATTAAATAAATAAATGCACCATTAAATAATTAAATAAATGTGTCATTAATTAAATAAATGTGTCATTAATTAATTAAATTACCAATGATTCTGTGTAAAAATATATATATAATTATTTATCTATTTAATTAATTATTTCATGGTCCTGTGTTGCAGTGTTTCATGAATTAATTTTATCTGTCAAACTCGCCCATCAAAAGTTGTGGGCGGCCTAAAGCCTGGTTAACTCAAATCTTGTCTAATCCATTGCTTTGGCCTGAAGTGTTTTTTGGAAACATGGCGGCTACGCTGATGGAGGACCTTCATGAGGTTTCAAGGGAGTTGGTGCGAGATATTTTAGACCTTGCTGAGTATGTGGAAGCAGGACCTGCAGACCCCGAGCATATACAGAATAAAGCGGAGGAATTTATTGAAGTTCTTGGAGTTATTTCCGCACTTTCTGACCAAGGCATTGACCGTAGAGTGACCGAAATTTTAGAAGAAGTACTCTACAGGGGTGCTAGTTGGAATGTGCCGTTGCCTCAATGCCCCGGTCGCAATGTACCGCATCCATTGGTTTTACCGCCACCTACCAGGCGGATGAGTGCTCTTTACGATTATTGAGAAACAGCAGATATTAATTTAAAAAAAGTTATTTCTTGACATCCCTTGATGGAGTGATCGAGGCTTGTGTTTAGTTGTTTTTGCTTGAGTATTCAAACCTACGTAAGGGAGAATAGCGCCACCCAGCGTATCGGAGTATGTTCACTAGTCTGCATCAATCCATTATTCTGGAATTGATTTGCCTTGACTCGATGAGCAGGATGACCAATCAGGTGTTAGGACCCACCCCTCAAACTTTGATGGGCGAGTTTGACAGATAAAATTAATTCATGAAACCCTGCAACACAGGACCATGAAATAATTAAATAGATAAATAATTATATTTTTTTTTTACACAGAATCATTGGTAATTTAATTAATTAATGACACATTTAATTAATTAATAACACATTTATTTAATTATTTAATGGTGCATTTATTTATTTAATTCCATATTTAATTAATTAATTAAACATTTAATTAATTAATGACACATGTATTTAATTATTTAATGGTGTATTTATTTATTTAATTGTGGCACCTTCAATCCTCCATAGATATCTCGTCATTGTGCGTAATAGTATAAGGGTGTATCAACACGTACTAGGCAGCCGTACGTTACCGTCATTTCTGTAGAACAGCGGTTCTCAAAGTGAGAGCCTCAGAGCAAAGCGTTCAAAGGGAAAAATGTATTTATTTGCTAAAGTGTACTACTTTAAATCAGTATTAGCTACAGTCATTGCTACACGTTAATGTAATTTTAGCTATGAAATAATAAAAAATTCCTTTGAACAGAGTAAGTGATTATATTTGGAGGCCCCGGAGAGATCCTTGGATCGATACGGGGGCTGCAATGCCCCTGACTTTGGGGATGGCTGGTATACGAAAGTGTAAAGCTCCTCACACTGGTCTGATGTTTCCCGTCATAGCTGCTGAACTCGAGCATGACCCAGGCAGACTGCTCACTGAAGGGCTGGTCTTCTCTTAAGTGTTTAGCCGACTGAAGCTGAATCATCTGCTCTGATCTAATAACATTTGGCAGAAGTAGAGCAGCGCCATGCAGCTACTCAGATACGAGGGCGGACTATAAGATCTTTAATAAGTTCTTAGCAAAGTTCTTTATAGTTTTCGTTCATTTATCGAATGCTTTTGGATTGAGTTTCATTTCGCTTTGATCAAAGGGAGAAATCTGGGCCAGGCTGCAAACCGTCACCCCTGAGTGTCTCTTGCGTCTCTCTGGACTTCAATATCTCCCTCGGGTATGGTTTTGTAAGGGACCAAAATGGTTAAAAGCTCCAAAAAGTCTGTGCGTCTTAATTGTCCATTGAAACGCCGCGTCTCCCTGTGTCATCCTCTCCCGCTGCGAGGCCCGCTGCACTGAGCGCCGCCTTCGCCTCGAGTGGATGCGTCTTTCTTCCGGCTGCCGGGGGAAAGTGCCGACTCGGCTTATAATTACCCATTCACCACGCAGATTGTGGCGTCGGGAAGAAACCGCGTCGTCCATGGGTACGGCGCGGGGGAAAGGCGGAGGGGGAGGAGCCGGGCAGCGGAAAGGGGCGGAGTCGACCGTCGGCGCGTGAAAGGAGACGAGCCGTCAGCACTTTCGGGGGCCCGGGGCTGAATAGGCGGAGGAGGCGGCTGCGTCAGGAGCGAGAGGATGCGAAGGTAAGAGTCATGTGCGCGGAACAGCTGTGCGTATTCAACAGAGCTGCATTCAGACGTGTGCGGCGCCGCGGCGGTTTGTGGGGCGGAGGTCAAAAAGTTTAGCCCGACAAACACTGCCTGTTAGTGAGTTGTGCCAAACTGGGTAACGCTGAGAAGAGTTTGCCCCCCCCCCCCCCTTATGGACCGTGGCTCAGACGGTAGAGTGAGCGAGTTGGTGACTGTTCCCAGCTCCTGTAGATGCAGCCGGCGGGGCACTTGGATAAGACTCTTACCCTCACTGCCTGTGTGTGGGAGAGATGTGTGAGAGATGGGCTGATGATGGAGATTGGCAGCCTCGCTTCTGTTGGTCTGCCCCAGGGCGCCAGTGGCTCTTTAGTTTAGTTTTGTTTATTAGCTCCAGCTACCCCTGTCTTTTGTGAAGCTGACAGCAATGCCTTTTCGAGATTTTTCACAAACAAAATTAAGATGATCAAGGATGAAATCCCGCCCCTTCTGTGTGGTACCCCTGCTGTGTTTGAGCCTTTGTCCAGCATGTGGTCCTCATTTAAGACATTTGCTGATATTTCGGCACTGGTGTCCAAGATGAAGCCCTCCTCTTGTTCATCTGACACCCTTCCTTGCAGGCTCTTTCAAAAAGTGTTCGAGGTAATTGGCCCTTGTATTACCAAAATGGTTAACGTCTCTTTGTCAACTGGCGTGTTTCCCAGTGCTTTAAACATGCCATAGCGGAGCCATTACTAAAAAGAACAGGTTTAGACCCGACAGATCTTAATAGTTTTAGGCCTATTTCGAAACTCCCGTTCCTGTCCAAGATCCTTGAGAAGGTGGTCTGTGAACAGCTTACGCTCTTCCTGGATCAAAGTAACAAAAGAAAAACGCACTGTTCTAGTTCTTTTGAATCTGTCAGAATTCGACACCGTTGACCATCAGGTTCTGCTGAAAAGACTCAGGGATCAAGTAGGACTGTCAAGTAGGGGTCAGTTCTTCAGTGGTTGTCCTCATACTTATCGGGGCGTAGCTTTAGTGTTACAGCTAACCAAATAAGGTCTGAGTCTGCGAGTTTGTTGAGTGGAGTGCCTCAAGGGTCCGTTTTGGGTCCTGTCTTATTTTTGCTGTATTTGATTCCTTTGGGAAAGATCATCCAAAGGTACAGTGATGTTTCTTTCTACCTATTTGCTGACAATATCCAGCTTTATTGTTCCTTTAAGCCGTCTGAAATCCAGAAGCTAAACTCTCTGCTCCATTGTCTAGTGCAGTGATTCCCAAACCTTTTGGAGCCGTGTACCCCCTAAAGCTTTGGGTCACGAGTCGCGTACCACCTAGTTTGACGCGATTGAAAACACTGGGAATATTACTTGTAATATAATTTTTTCCTCCATTATTACAGTGAACTCATGCAGGTTTTCCACATTCTGTATTGTTTTGCTCGTCTGGGTGATTAAGGCCATTAAGAATATGTAAATAAAAAAAAAATGAAAATGCCACTTTTTTATATTTTTGGAAAACGAGGCTGTTAGTGTGAATGGGTAAAGATGAGTGTTTTGCTTTGTCCCAGTGACCAACTCATTCTTAACATCAGACTCTGGTTTGGACTCTGGCCCCGCCCCCTCAGTCGTACTGTCAAACCACCGGTGCAGATTCAAATGCGCTGGTTTAAGCTTTTGTTAAAAGATAATGTTTACGCAGGACATTACAATCAGCCATAGACGCTTCTCCTTCTCCCCTCGGATCATAATGAGAGGAAACCTCCTGTTGCAAATCGAAGTCACGACCCCCAGGGGTACCCGTACCACAGTTTGGGAACCCCTGGTCTAGTGGAAATAAAACAATGGCTCAGCGATAACTCTCTGCAGCTAAATGCAGACAAAACGGACACACTGGTTATCGCACCTGATGATACAATTCCTGGGATTAAACAGTACCTGGGTGACTTAGGCGAGTCTGCGAAGCCAAGTCTTCGAAACTTGGGAGTTATCTTTGACAAAGAGATGCCATTAGTCAGCACTGTGAGCAGCTAACGAGGAACTGCTTCTTTCAACTAAGGAAAATCTCTAAATTTAGGAATATGGTCGCACGTAATGATTTGGAGCTCATCATTCATGCGTTTGTGTCTTCACGTTTAGACTACTGTTATAGTTTGTTTTCATGTCTGAACAAGAAGGAGCTCTCTCGACTGCAATTAGTGAAAAACTCTGCAGCGAGAATTCTGACCCGCACTGACAGGAGGACCCACATATCTCCTATTTTAAAACAACTTCATTGGCTGCCAGTGTCCTATAGGATCAAGTTTAAGCTTTTCTAGTTTCTAGCTTTCAGAGCCTTGCATGGCCAGGCTCCTTCTTACTTCAGTTTTCTGATCCAGCCTTACACCCCTGCTCGGGGTCTGAGGTCTGTGGATCAAAATCTGCTAAAAGTTCCACGCACTTGCTTTCGTACTAGAGGTGACCGATCCTTCCAGGCTGCTGCTCCCGGGCTTTGGAACGATCTTCCGCCCTCTTTGCGCTCTAGTGACTCTGTTGATACTTTTAAAAGCGACCTTAAGACACATTTATTTGTTTAAGCTTTTAATTAGCTCCTTTTGGGCTGCTATGATTTCTGTGTTGTTTTGACCCTGTGTTTTAACTGTGTTGTGAAGCCCTTTGTGGAATTTGTCTGTGAAAGGTGCTATACAAATAAAGATTACTTACTTACTTACTATTTGTGCAGTTAAAATTCTGCTCAAAAGGAGTGGGCTGAAGCAAAAGCTTATAAGGCGCCCACCCCCGACATCATTGCAATAAAAACATTAAATCATACACATTAATATACATATATATAATGAATATTATTACTTCAACAACGCTCTCATTTCATGTACGATATCTGATACAAAGCAAGTGACAAAAGGCCATTACTTAGGTACAGATGGTTATCAATGCCAAACACAGTCAAGATTCTCGAAAGTCACTAGTTTTGTGTTAAAAGAACATTAAATACATATTATCCGTGATCTTGCTACTTCCCATATTATTGTACTGATTAGTGTACAATTTTCTCGATGCTCAATGCTCGATAATGTAATAAGCTGTTTTAAAGCCTATTCTCTGATCTGAGCAGGAAGCCAGTGCAGAGACCTGAGCACTGGACTACTGTTAGAGGATAACATTAAATAGCGATTTAATGATCTCGAACATCATTGTTATTTCTCTAACGACTACTACTAGTCCTATTTTCTGGCTCCAGTTAGGACGGGAGCTGCAGCGTTCTGGTTTGGAATGGTTTACCCCCGGCTCACATTAACTACGGCCCGAGTTCGGTCCGGATCCAGTTCGGGTTTGCCTACCACTCACTACCACTCACAGTGAGTCCGGCTGACAATGTGGCTCCGCTGGCGCCAGATTCACGCCAGGTTCACACGCTTGATGCGAGTTCACGTGATAAGTCGCCCCATATACAGGTAGTTTTTGTAAACAAAAGCCGTATTTGCCAGAACAACGACTCTCCCCAGTGAAGTGGATGCTTTGCAACACACTAGTGCCCCATTACTAGTGGTAATGGAAAAATGTTTACATTTCCGACATTATGCGCGTGTACAGGTGGTAAACTAATCCAGATAAGTAGTGAGCAGACAGATTTTATTATGAAATACACCGGACTCACGAGACCTGACTTCCTGTTTGGCTTCCTGGGTTTTTCCGTCAGCTTGATCCGCAGGGCTCCGGCCTCTGGCAATAGACTTCTTGCGGATTCTTTCTGTTGCACGCCGGACTGCCTCGGTAACCGGACCCCGACTTCGCGGAGCAGTGTGAGTGTGCAACATTGGTTTTAATGACTTTCCGTACCGGACCTTAACCGGATTTAATGTGAGCCGGGGGTTAGACCGGGTTTAGACTGGTCTAATATAGATTTGTCCAAAGCACCTTTTAATTTTGTGTAACTAGACTTGAATCATGTAACTTTTCATGTAACTGTATTTAAATAAGGAAAACATGGAACAGCTTGGTGGCCTTTGCTGGGAGAGACTAAATGCCAACAACAAAGACCAGACAGGTACGCATCAACTCGTCTAAGCTAAGATGATAACATGTCTCAGTATGTAAAAACGGTGGCCTATTCCTTTAAGGGTTAAGTAAGGGTAAAGGTTTACAAATGTGTTTTCCTGTACGTCATAGGGATAAATAGGGTGATACCAAAATATCAGGCCGCTCAATTTTAAGTAAAGATTCTCGAGCTAAAATATAAATATTTTTAGTATCTGTAATATATTTTCTGCACATTCTACACCCGCCCCCTCGATACGCAGCTCCCACATGTGATCCTTCCACCTCCACAATGGCGGTGCGGTGGCAGAACCAAACAGAACTCTTGTCTGGAGATATTTTAGCCTAACTAGGCAAGATGCAGAGCGATCTGAGCGTCCAAATTAGACTCGTTGACTGATATGGACGAGCAGGGAGTCTGCTTCTTCAGTAGATGTTAAAAGCAGAGGTTTTTCATCGCTACACAAGTTTGTCCTGATGAGATGTGTAATAACAGTCAGGAGCTTGCTGTAGCTGAGGGACATTAGGATCATGCAGAATTCCCAATGGATGAACTCTTCTGGATCAGTCGTGAGCAACACGTGAGAATAGACCGTTCATCTGAAAGCAGCTAGCGATGGTAAAATCATAATTAGCCCCTTTATGCAAGACTGTTTTGTTCAGATGTTGGTTGTGCACATCCGAACTTGGAGTGCGTAATTGTTTTGTGTACAAAAAACAAACACAAAAATCTTCTTGGATGGATATTGAGGTTTTTGCCCCACGCAGGTATTACTTATCATCGGATCAAATCCAAAATCACTCTCACTGGTGCTACAGCTGCCTTTACGTTAGACAAACTGGCAGAATACACACTCAAGGGCTGCACAACGGTACCACACACTAACTTTTTTTTTAGATATGAGTTTTCGAATTCCAGGCAGATCCATTTGAAGGCGTTAGTGCTGAACATGCATTCACTTGTCGGACTAGAAGCTGGACTGACAAGTTCAACAAAAGGTCAAACAAAAGGTTAATTCTCAGATTTGGTCATGAGGCGGTTCACCCACACATGCATGTCCCGGGGCTTGTGGGAGGACGAGGAGGGTTGGAATGTAGATTTGAATGTACTTTTAAACACATCACTATTGATATTCCACCATTTTATACCCTAAAGCAATGTGTGTGTGTATGGAATCTGTTTATGGACATCGTCATAATTCGTCACTTTCACCACCGGGTGACGCTTCTGAGGAAGATCACAGGGAGTGATTGAAACTAGTAAAGCAGGTAAACCAAACCTTCTGTCTTTAAAACTAAGAAGACGGTATGAACCTTTTGCAAAGATCATCATAACAGCTTTGAACTCCCAGTTTCTGGCTGAGTTAAGCTGAGGAAAGCTTTACTGTGCAGCAGAAAGGGAACGAGGGGCAGAAGAGAGACATGATACCATTCATCCATCCATCCATCTTCTTCCACTTGTCCGTTGCCGGGTCATGGGGGCAGTTGTTGGAGCTGCCCAAATCCCATTGCACCAGCCCCTATGGCTCCTCCTGCAGGTGGTGGGTCCACAGAAGGACGGCCTCATGGTTCTGACCGGGCCTGTTCTGAGAGACATACCTTGATGATTTAAAGTTGATCCGTTTTGCCTTGTCAGAGCAATAATCCAAACGTCCTCATTGCAGCAGCGCATTCGTTCTTTCTTTGAGCAAAAAACAGGCGTGAACGCGAGAGCAGCGCCTTCGGACCACACCTGCTCCGCTGCAAAGTGTGGCTCAGGTCGCTCCGAGACCACCTGTTTCAGCCGGACTCGGGGCGGTTGTTTAGACCGGCGAAAAGGTTGGTTTCACACTGACCCAAAAATGACACTTTTCGGGTCGAAAGCCACTTTATGTCGACCTAACTAGAGCCTGAGTGAAAACGCCTTTAAAAGATTTAGTGACGAATGGGGGTCCACACTGGCCTGGCCTTTGCCATCCGTAAACACCGGTCAATTATAATTTCCCTACATGTACGACTGGGATTGATCTTCAGTGGCCGCATCACAGCGTTTGAATTTCAACCTACCATTCAGCGAGGCGGGTGTTTTGGTGACGTCAAGCATTTGCGCTGCACTTGCTGCTTGTAGTTCAGTAATGGCGGCGGACACGAACGTAAAGGAAGCTCTTTAATCCGTTCTGGCTCGGCTCTAAATATCCAGAAATTATAACTGAAGCCTTCGAATGCGTAAGAAAGAGTTATGATAGAGTTATGATAGAGCTATGATAGAGTTATGATAGAGCTATGATAGAGCTATGATAGAGTTATGATAGAGCTATGATAGAGCTATGATAGAGTTATGATAGAGTTATGATAGAGCTATGATAGAGCTATGATAGAGTTATGATAGAGGTGGCTGCTTCACTCAACACGGGCGCATTACATACGTCACAACCAAACGCTAGAGAAAATCAGATCCAATCGTTTCAAAGGAGTTCACCTCCCACCTGATAACGGAGCTCAATTGTGAAGATCCAGACCCTTGTACGAAACGAAATGAGTACGAGGGTTTGGTAAAACCAGGCTAGGTCCACACATGACTGGAGTCCTGAACTTGTTTATATAGTTCTCTTATCTAGTATATAGTTGGGGACACAAAGAAGTGGGATGTAGTGGATTTAATAAGACAGCACAGCCCGACAGAAGAGACAGTGGAGAGAAGAAAACTCCAAACTCAATAAGAAAACTCAACTCTGTGTGTGGTTGAAGTGTAGCTGGAAAAGGTGGTTCATGTGAACTTTTGGTGATATAATGTGTTGTTGGTCGTGGTCTGCGTGGGGCTGTTTGTGCCACTGTTCTGACAGAGAAATGAAGAGGGAGGACCTACGGTGTTTTTCGGAGTGTTTTCCACTTTGTTTTGGCCGCTGCTTTCGGTGTGTCACTTTTGGGACGGTAAAATCCCTCTTGCTTCTCCTGTGCATCCAAAATCGGGCTTAAAATTCAAACATCTTTGATTTTCATGCGACTGAGGTGTAGTCGCGTCCTTCTGCCGCCCACGCTACACGATTCGAACGCGAGTCCAGTCGGGACCCCTCCACACGACAAGACACAACCCTTTGATTCTGCCTCCAACTGGTCTCGACTGTTCCAGTTGTTCCATGTTTTTTTCCTTTAGTTTTTAAAATGCTTTTAGCTAATGTTAGTGTATGGACAGTGTTTGCTCCTGCTCCCCAAATGGGGAGTTTCCATGGTAACGTGGGTGGGCGCTCATAAGCCTTTGGCTTCGGCCCACTCCCTTTGAGCAGGTTAACTGCTCAAACAAATAAATAAACTAAACCAAACTAAAACGTTCAGTTTATAACAATCACATGGAATATCTGGATTTATCCTTTATTGGCACAAAAGAATGTGAAGGAGAACAAATAAAAGTGAATGCTTTAGAGTGGAGAGTGTTTTCCTTATTGTCTTCAGCATTAGCACCGCCTCATGACATCAGAAGGTCTTTGCGTGAACAAAGCAAAATCCAAGTCCGTTTTAAATGAGAGACCATGAACAGTAAGTACAATAGCGGAAAAGTCCGTCCCAAATCCTCTTCCCTGAGCCTCCTCTAAATGATTGAAGAGGATGAGCAGCGTGGGAGGGCGTGCACGTGCGGATGAGTGTGCACGGGTAACAGTCAGGTAGATTTTCTCAAAGCCATCAGCGGCTTATCTTTAAGAGCGTCCCCTACGAAGAGGCGCAGCGCTGGTCACATCCGATAGATTTCAACCTTCAAACCGTGAGCTCCGCCGTGACTGCCTCCACGGGAAAGATGAAAACACGGATCTTTGCACGCAGCGGCTCAATGTTAAGATGTGTAGTTAGTTTGAAGTTTTAGGGTTCCCCGCGCCTCTCCATTCACAAATACGGACACGTTTGGTATTGTCGTGGCATTTCTTACCACAATAAAGGAAAAAGGCTGGAAAGATGTTTGTCTTATTCAAAGATGTAACACGTGCGGAGAGTCGACACACAGAAATCCATGGTCAGCTCTGCCGGACAGAGCTTCTGATAAAGTTAATATAGACCGAGGCACACAGCAGGACCCAGAAACCGTGACGTCACATGGTCATGGGAATGATACTGCTCAGATGGAATGCGGGCACCAAGGTGGCGTCTGAGATGATCATGCGAACATCACCTTTTGTAATGTTTAGAGGAAAGGCCATTTTAGCGCGAGACAAAGGAAGGCCTTTGTCTTAAGGGTGAAAGGAGCAGCCAGCAGAGGCCTTCGTGGCCGTTGTGATGTCTTCAGGTGTGACGCAGAAAGCCGGCGCTTCAGTGGAAACTCAGCGTGGCGTCAGACGGTCTTCTGGGCATTGATTAAAGGCCGTCCACCAGATAGTAGGTTTAGTTTGTGTATTTGCTGCGACTGGTTTTAGTTTCATTAACTCTAAAAACTGTCATTACAGTATCCACATGGAGCACGACAGGCTGTGACCGAGATGACGCTGTAATCCAAATATGGTCGTTTCCTTTGTGGGAGACAGCGGGAGAAATATACACAGCAAGTTACTAAACTTCCGGGCCATTTTCTCCAAATGAGCTTTTCATTCCGCTCTTTAAAATCTCCACTGTCGTCGCTCCTACAGACTCCACACTTTACAGGCCTGGACTTAACGTTTATATCCAACTCCAGCCTGATTTATTGAGCTTTGAAAAAAGACCAAACAAAAAAATTCGAGAAATTCGATTTATTTTTTTTACAGATCTTTCCACTTATAATAAGCTTATTCGAAAAATAAAAAAAGTTCCAAAATCCCCTCTGAAAAAATATATGTGTTAGTAATATGTGAACAAATTAAAGCCACACATGGCCTGGCACTATCCATTATTTCGATTTTGTCGTGGAAAATATTGGCAATTGTGTCCATTTTGTATGCGTAAAATGTTTCATTTTTATATGAAAACATAAAATGACAGAAAAATACACCTTTTTTCCCCCTCGTATTCATATCAGGAATGTTCAGCACAAGTTTCAAATGGATATCAGTAGATGTCATTTATTTCCCCACTCACCTGCAGTGTCTACGTCGTGAATCCTCCAAAACTAAATAAAATGACAGAAACCTTTCCACACATTATTGTCCTATATCTATGTCAGTGATCTACAGCAAAGGTTTCAGTTAATATCTCTGCATTAGGGACGCACATTCTGATACATTTCATGAATCGATAAATGGGGAACTTCTTCAAACGATTAGTGATTAACTGTTAACCAGTCTCTGTAAAATGTAAACATGATTTTCTTTTCCCCCTCCCCTTAATCTGGAGCACAACACTCAAAGCATGAGTTGAGTGGACCACTTTGTAAAATATAGGCACGATCCTGGAGGTATGGGGCAAACCACTGGGTTAGAGAACCATAAAGATGTTCAATTGTGAGATGAAGGGTTGAGAATAACGGCGTTCACAAGTAAGGGATTATCCAGTAACAAGAAATCAATTAAGATTCAAGATTCAAGATTGTTTTATTTGTCAAACCATGTGACTGATTCTGACTGAGTTCAGCTTCCCGATGGCCCTGTGTACGAAACTGTTCTTAAGTCGACTCGACCTGGCCCGTAGATTCCGCAGTCTCCTCCCTGAAGGCATTACCTTGAAGAGACTGTGTGATGGGTGCGTAGGGTCCCTGGTGATTCTGACGGCTTAATGGAGGGGAGAAGAGCTCCACAGATCTTCTCCGCTGCTCTCACGATGCGCTGGAGGCTCCTTCGGCAGGAGGCAGTGCTGGCGCCGTGCCACACAGTGATGGAGCTGGTCAGGATGCTCTCTATAGTCCCTCTGTAGAAGAACCACACAGTGATGGAGCTGGTCAGGATGCTCTCTATAGTCCCTCTGTAGAAGTACCACACAGTGATGGAGCTGGTCAGGATGCTCTCTATAGTCCCTCTGTAGAAGAACCACACAGTGATGGAGCTGGTCAGGATGCTCTCTATAGTCCCTCTGTAGAAGAACCACACAGTGATGGAGCTGGTCAGGATGCTCTCTATAGTCCCTCTGTAGAAGAACCACACAGTGATGGAGCTGGTCAGGATGCTCTCTATAGTCCCTCTGTAGAAGAACCACACAGTGATGGAGCTGGTCAGGATGCTCTCTATAGTCCCTCTGTAGAAGAACCACACAGTGATGGAGCTGGTCAGGATGCTCTCTATAGTCCCTCTGTAGAAGAACCACACAGTGATGGAGCTGGTCAGGATGCTCTCTATAGTCCCTCTGTAGAAGAACCACACAGTGATGGAGCTGGTCAGGATGCTCTCTATAGTCCCTCTGTAGAAGAACCACACAGTGATGGAGCTGGTCAGGATGCTCTCTATAGTCCCTCTGTAGAAGAACCACACAGTGATGGAGCTGGTCAGGATGCTCTCTATAGTCCCTCTGTAGAAGTTGCACATAACAGAGGCTGGGACTCTAGCTCTTCTTAACTTGCGGAGAAAGTAGAGACGCTAAATACTTGTCTTGACCAGAGATGTAGTGTGCATGGTCCAGGAGAGGTTCTCTGTGATGTGCACACCCAGGAACTTAGTGCTGGTCACCCTCTCCACTGCAGCACCGTTGATTGTTAGAGGAGCATGCTGGACTCGCACTCTTCAAAATGTCCACAACAATCTCTTTTGTCTTCTCCACATTTAGAGAGAGGTTGTTCTGTGTGCACCACATGGCCAGACTGCTCACCTCACTCCTGTAGTTTGCCTCGCCTCTGTTGTTGATGAGACCCACCACTGTTGTGTCGTCTGCAAACTTGATGAAGAGGTTTGAGTCGTACTTTGGAGCACAGTCATGGGTCAGCAGAGTGAACAGGAGGGGGCTCAGCACACAGCCTTGAGGAGCTCCCGTGTTCAGTGTGATGGTTCTGGAGGACTTTCCGCCGACACGTACAGCCTGTGGTCTCCCCGTCAACATTAAGTTACTATTTCCTCGGCATCCCGTTCCTGTCTGAGCTTTTGAATATCATCATTTCTCCAGATCCCTCTGCTTGAAAATCTGAATGAAACATGCATTAGGGCATTAAAATTGCATTAAAAAAAAAAGTATATTTCTATTTTGTCTCAGTCCTTGCACCCGGACATGTTTGAAGAAGAAACACAGTGTCTCTCCACCTGCAGTGATATCATCAGTCTTGTGCTTATTCCTCTGTCAGGTGACCCATGAGTGAAAGACTAAACCTCGCGTGTGTGTTTGCGAGCGCATTTGACCCAGCGATGGCCCGGGCCTGGCGCCGCAGGCCGGGCTGTGCTGAGCGGATGTATTTGACTGATAATGCGGGCGGCGGGGGAGAAGGGAGTGCCTTTTATGGACTGGCGCCTGAAGCTCCTCTCTTGTTTAAAACAGCGTCTTTATCACAAGCGGCTCATTAAGTCCATGACTGCGGCCCTGATTAAAAATGAAACACACTTAAATGCAGACATCAATCTTTTAAAGGTGAACAAAGTGGCTGGGAAACAAGAGTTCTCCAGGAGCTGGCTGGCACAGGCCCAAGCTGAACCCTAAGTGTCGTATCATGACAGTTAGAATGGACTCCATTTGCTATGTGCAACAGTAGGACATTAGTTATTCATTTAAAATCAATGTTGTTTTTTTTTGCCCCAATGTGGTTTTATGCTGCAAATGGCAAATAAACTGAATCTGATCACATGATTCACGTTTACAGATTACTATCGGTTTACGCTTTGGCCCAAGTTTGCCACAGTGGGCCTCTTGGCTTTGCCGGTCGTTGATGACATCGTGATCTGGACGGGGACCGGTTCAACAGCAGCGGACAGACGTTTTCATGTCCCGCACTGACGACAAAATAAGCCAGACTTTGCCAAATGGGTAAGCAAGTTTTATGAGACAGCCCTCAGCTCTCTCCTAATAAAAATGTGAACAAGCGGAGCCCGCCACGCGGCCAATCGCGCGATGAAATGAGTCCGAAGTGAGTAAAGACGGGCTCTTGCTGTCGGGGCGCTGTGTGGTTGAACTCTCTGCTCCTGCGGTCGGACCTCATTAAAGCGGACAGAGGTTTTCGTTCTGCGCCGAGGGAAAAGAACATGTTTTGACACTTTTGATCCACCGCCTTCCTGAACTCTGCCGGCCGCCGTCGACCATGCTTTTCTTGACGACGCCTATACCGTTGACCGTTGCGCTGTGCAGTGGCTAACGGAGCCGTGGCCGCGCTCACCCGCCCGCGAACCTTTTCCACGTACGTGTTCACGAAGAAAGCGCCGTCGGACCAGGTCAAACGCCAGAGGCTGAACGCGTTCCTGCTGCGTTCGGATTTTCAGATTTGACTGAAGTGCTTAGAATTCGAGGACATGTTCGGCCTCCTGCGGTCCTGCTGCTAACTGGAACCATCGCAGTGAGTATGACAAACCCAAGTGTTCCCCTGGAAACCTGCCGCTTCTTCCTGGCTTCTCTTACCGGCGATAAACCGCCAAGTCACACCTCCTTTGCAGCTGTGCTCTAGAGTGGGTAGAGCTGAGGGATTTCGATGGAAGGGGTTTTAGAAATGCTTGGAAATGTCTTTTTAATTTCTAAACGTCCTGCTCTTTAGCATTCAGGCTTTTTACACATGAAAACTTGGGAAAATTAACAATGAAATCTTTTGTACAGCAGGATAACGTTAGGACTTCTATTGTGAAGAGTCCATGCCCTTGTGCCTATGTGGAATAGTGAAGGTTGAGTCCACGTTTAAAAAAAAAGAAAATCACTACTGATATTAGAGCTGGGACTATCCACTCTAGTCGCAATACAAGACGTATCATAAGATACTTATTACAATATAGTAAGTATATTGAAACGTTTACAAAAGAAAACAGTGAGATGCGTCCAAAAATGATACACCAATCCCCACTCGACATGTTCTGAAGTGTTGAGACTGTAAAGTGCATAGCCACAGCAACGTGTAGGTTCAACATGCACATCGACCTGTGTGACGGTTTCTGAAGACATTTTACATTTAAGGCGAGACACTGCTGGTGAATAGGGATTTTTTTTTTTAAAAGGCCAAAATAGCTGATATTTTTTGACCCAGGTTTAAATGTGTGTTTTTTGTTGTTGATATATTTGTAACAAAGATTTTTGTGTGGTGAATAAGCTAATTTATGAGTGAAAAAATGTCTGACTCATCATGGGTTAACATAACTTCATGTTCTTTTATTGAGGACTTCATGCATGAATTAATTAAGTAACTACTGTAATGAATTCATGAGGCAATCTTGCAATCTTTTAACAAAAATATTAACTAATCATAATTCTGAAGTTTATGCATGAATATCATGATTTTTAAGAAATTTTGTTAAATCAACATTAGCTAATCCTTAGTTCATTCATAAATTCATGATGATTGCACCGCCTACACTAAAGTGATGCACTGTTATGCTTTGGACAATCAAGGTGTTTATTGGACAAAACAAACACACATTTCAAAGACATTATCATTTATAACTGTCCACAATGCATTATGGGTTTAAAATAAGTTAATGTTTTGTGGTCGATTTCATTTCCAACATAAACACTGCCTATTGCTTACATTACAAATGTAAGCAATAGTAAGCAAATGTAATTTGTTTTGTCCAATAAACACCTTGATTGTCCAAAGCATAACAGTGCATCACTTTAGTGTAGGGGGCGCAATCACCATGAAATAATGAATAAACTAAGGATTGACTAATGAGGAGTTCATTACAGCCGTACATGTTGTATTAAGGTGAAACTTGCAAACACATTTCTTTAAAAATCATGATGAATCATGATATTCATGCATAAACTTCATAATTACGATTAGTTAATGTTTTTGTTAGAAAATCTAAATGTTTTAGTGAATTCATTGTGATTCCAAGATGATATATTAACAAGATTTTCTCATGAACTCATTACAGTAGTTACTTAATGAATTCATGCATGAAGTCCTCTATAAATGAACATGAAGTCATGTTAACTCATGATGAGTCATGATATGGTCAAGCAACCGAGTCCTCCACTTCCATGGTGCATCGCGGTAAGCTAGTGCGATGGCGTTTGTACTAAAGTGACTGCGTTGTTAATAGATGGTCATTATTTGTAGCTTGCTAGCGCTGGTCCGGAGGCTTCTGTGTAGCTGGGCAGGGTCGGATGCTCGGGGTCCCGGAATGGCTCGTCCGGAGAGCGCAACGAAATTAGCATTCACCTGGTATGTAGCTCGTAGCCTGTGCTATATCAGCCTACCCGTTATGTAGCTTTTCTTACTCAACTTACTTAATTTACCATTTTAGGGTCCTGATGGCGCGCCCGCCCCTCCTTTTTGTTCCGTTTCATAACTATTGTGATAACTCCGCTTCAGTGTTCTTGGATTCTACAAAACTGTCCCCTGGATCGACGTTGGACTGTCGATTATGAACTGAACTTGTCTAAAGAAATATTTTACTAAACTACTTATCCTAACTTAAAGAGAATACATCCATGTTTTTGTAACTTGTGTTTGTCCTGTCAATTTTAATGAACCTTCGTTGGTTAACTTATCTTTTTATTTTGTTTGGGGCGCAATGTCCCTGGCGTTGTCTCAGGATGAGTATTGTTGAAAAAGTATTCTTTACTACATGGACAAAGGACTCGGCCTATTAAATATGTATATTAATAATTCAACAGTATGTATAACATAAATTGAGTGGTGGGTCCACACAGCCAGCTAGCTCCCCCACTCGCCTCTTCACACATGAATACATCATGAAATCATGCATTATTTCATGTTATTCACACATGACTTCATGTAACCTTATTATAAATTGTTACCCACTATTTTATTCAATCTCCGAAGTGCATTGAGCTTAACATTGGGACGCGGAGGGCTGTGGATGACTCATGTCTTATTGAAGAAGGGCCTGTGAAACGAGTCGGCGGACGACACACGCACGCGGCGCTCTGGAGAAAGACTGCAGAGGAGATGCGGGATGGCGGGATGGCGCGATGGCGGGCTGGTCCCCCCTGGGTCTCGCTCCTTTGGCAGAACATGCCGGGGACCCGCGCTCTGGTGTGTATGGGTGTGTGTGTGTGTGTGGGCCCCCGGGGAGATCGTGGTGGAGGAGACTGGAGAGGGGCCCCTGTGGGTACGGCTGCAGCCCCAGTGACAGGCAGGGGAATGCAAGGTGACAGCATCCACAGAGGGGGGGGGGGGACGGCACGCTCACTCTGCACTAAAGGGACATTCTCGTGCATCAGCTTTCATCCTTATGTTGAAGTGTTTGGCTTCGCTCATTCGGGTTTGAGTAATGCTGGTACCTTTGATTGTTTCCTCTGCTGCCGCTAAAGCCCTCTGGTCCGGAATGTCTGGATTATTTGCATAATGGATGAAACTCAGAGGTGTTCTCTGCATTTTAAAAATCTGTAAACGCTGCAGTTCTGTGCTCAGTGTTGGGGAGAATACTTAGAGATTAAAATGGTGTTTCGGTGGGACAATAAACAGCGTTACACCGAGTTACCAGCCAGAGGCCAGTTAGCGCTCCGCGTATAGTTTTGCCCTTGTCATATCCGGCCGATATGAGCGAGCTCTCCACCACCGCGGCCCATCGGGCGCACGGGTTATAACTTTTCTCTCACACGGACTCATTCACATGGAACGATCTCACACTCTGAGACGGAAATCTCGTTTGCTTCAGACCTCGGATTTGCAACAAGGGTGAGCAGTACGGAGGAGGGAGGGGAGAGGATGTTTCTGGAGGTGCTGGAAAATGTAGTCAAAACCTATGGAAATAAAAGGTAAGTGGACTCTATAGGACTTATATAGCGCTTTACTACCTTTATCAGGCCCAAAGCGCTTTACAGTAAGGAGCCAGTCACCTATTCACTCTCATTCATGCACCAGTGTACGCAGACACTGGAGGCAAGGAGAGTGAAGTGTCTTGCCCGAGGACACAACGTATTTGTGGGAGCCGGAACTTGAACCCACAACCTTCCGATCATGAGACGACCCACTCTACCAACTGCACCACCGTCGCCCCCTTACTTTAATACGTGATGAATTTGGACCAGTACTAAATATACTTGATGTAAATGATATGTATACGCTGGAATGTAATGATTGAGTACTGTATTCCTTTGATTTGTGGAAAGTAACTGTACTCTAAATACCCTCAAACGAAAGAGTAACCGTACTTAAATGCAGTTAATCAAAATGAGTATAATCGTATTCTGAATACAAGTATTCCGTTACTAGCCAACGCTGTAGACTGAGCTCAAACTGCATTTACTGCAGTGCCACCAATGTGTGTTACAGCGCTGGAAGCTAAGAAACGTTAGCTTGTATTGAGTATTTCAGTTACACTGTCCTCAAACACTGGTGCACAGAAATGGCAAAGATGATTTTCTTCTAATCTTCTCTCGCTGTGATAGATATTTCAGTGTATAAACATCAATCAAATCAGATCCTTATGCAGCAGTTTTTTTATCAGTCTGTAAAGAAGCGACCTTCCCTTTAATGTATTCCCATTTATTCTCGATGATTCCTATGGGAAATTTTGCAACCCCCAGTTTATCTGGGATTACGTCATGAACGTCACGTCACCCTCCACACTCCAGCTGTGCTCCACGCTGCACATCTGCTCACAATATCATCACAATAATCTCCTGCAGAGGTTAGAAACTGACGTAGGCATCAGGGGAACAGCCCTCCCTTGTTTTAAATCTTAAATCTTACTTATCCTCCTTAACCCTGATAAAACCGAGGTTATTATATTAGGTCCTCAAAACCTGAGAGAGTCTTTATCTCAGCAGATCATCTCCCTGGATAATGTTAGCGTGTCGACGAGCTCTACAGTAAAAAACCTTGGAGTTCTGTTTGACCAAGACCTCTCTTTTAAAACGCATATAAACCAGGCTTGTAAAATTGCGTTCTTTCACCTGCGCAACATTGCTAAAATACGAAACATCCTACCTACGAGTGATGCAGAAAAACTTATTCATGCATTTGTTTCCTCAAGGCTGGACGACTGTAACTGCCTGCTAGCAGCAGGTCCTAGAAGTTCCCTAAAAAGTTTTCAACTAGTTCAAAATGCAGCTGCAAGATTGTTAACGCGTACAAAGAGAAGAGAACACATGACACCTGTGCTAAAGTCTCTCCATTGGCTTCCTGTTGAGTTTAGAATCAAATTTAAAATCCTGCTCCTCACATTTAAAGCCATAAAGGGTTTAGCTCCGCTCTATCTCCAAGACGTTATCGTTCCATATCGGCCAACCAGAGACCCCGCTCTCAAAACTCAGGGCTACTAGTGATTCCTCGGGTCTCCAAAATCACTGTAGGAGGAAGAGCCTTTAGCTCCAAAATCACTGTAGGAGGAAGAGCCTTTAGCTCCAAAATCACTCTAGGAAGAAGAGCCTTTAGCTCCAACATCACTGTAGGAGGAAGAGCCTTTAGCTCCAAAATCACTGTAGGAGGAAGAGCCTTTAGCTCCAAAATCACTGTAGGAGGAAGAGCCTTTAGCTCCAACATCACTGTAGGAGGAAGAGCCTTTAGCTCCAAAATCACTGTAGGAGGAAGAGCCTTTAGCTCCAAAATCACTGTAGGAGGAAGAGCCTTTAGCTCCAACATCACTGTAGGAGGAAGAGCCTTTAGCTCCAAAATCACTGTAGGAGGAAGAGCCTTTAGCTCCAACATCACTGTAGGAGGAAGAGCCTTTAGCTCCAACATCACTGTAGGAGGAAGAGCCTTTAGCTCCAACATCACTGTAGGAGGAAGAGCCTTTAGCTCCAACATCACTGTAGGAGGAAGAGCCTTTAGCTCCAAAATCACTGTAGGAGGAAGAGCCTTTAGCTCCAACATCACTGTAGGAGGAAGAGCCTTTAGCTCCAACATCACTGTAGGAGGAAGAGCCTTTAGCTCCAACATCACTGTAGGAGGAAGAGCCTTTAGCTCCAACATCACTGTAGGAGGAAGAGCCTTTAGCTCCAACATCACTGTAGGAGGAAGAGCCTTTAGCTCCAACATCACTGTAGGAGGAAGAGCCTTCAGCTCCAACATCACTGTAGGAGGAAGAGCCTTTAGCTCCAACATCACTGTAGGAGGAAGAGCCTTTAGCTCCAAAATCACTGTAGGAGGAAGAGCCTTTAGCTCCAACATCACTGTAGGAGGAAGAGCCTTTAGCTCCAACATCACTGTAGGAGGAAGAGCCTTTAGCTCCAACATCACTGTAGGAGGAAGAGCCTTTAGCTCCAAGCTCCGGTTTTATGGAATAAACTCCCAGCTCACGTTAAAGAAGCAGAAACAGTCCCTACATTTAAGACTAGGCTCAAAACGTACCTCTTCGAATTAGCTTATGATCAGGTCAGTTAGGTAAAGCTCTAACCCTCAGCCTGAAGTAAAGCTCTAACCCTCAGCCTGAAGTAAAGCTCTAACCCTCAGCCTGAAGTAAAGCTCTAACCCTCAGCCTGAAGTAAAGCTCTAACCCTCAGCCTGAAGTAAAGCTCTAACCCTCAGCCTGAAGTAAAGCTGCCTTAGGAGAAACACTGCTGTGGGATGTACGGTACACTGAGCTATCCTCCTCTTCTTCTTCTTACTGCAAACTTTGTCTTATTATGATACAATATGTATTTTATCTGTAGTCTGTTCATCACTATTCACATGGCGTCTCCTCTCCCACTCCCCCTTGGGAGTGCCTGTCTAGATCGAACGGAGGAACCCGGCTGAACGGAGGAACCCTGCCTACTGACAACATGGACTGGACGGTCTGTGATCTTGGCCCGTCTACTGAGGGACTCCTTCGGCCCTGGGTCTCTATAGCCTGTCCGTCCATGGGAGTGGATCTCTCCTTCTGTGGTTCTCCTCAAGGTTTCTCGTTTCTCCCACCGGGTTTTTGAGTTTTTCCTTGCCGTGCTGGAGAGTCTAAGGACAGGGGACGCCCGAGCTGCTCGTCGCCCCCCACTGCTGACGCTTATTTGGACATTATGTTTGCCTGGATACTTGATTCACCGGAACTTTACATTGTATTATTTACTGCTCTATTTTATTGCCTTAATGTTTGTTGCAGCCCTATGAGGCAACTCCTGTTGTGATATTGGGCTATACAAAACCATTGATTGATTGGTTGATTGATTGATCTGCTCCCGGGCGGACATGTTTACCAACCTGAAGGTGTTGATTAGGATGTCACCGTGATGCCTGGTGCATGCTATTTTTACATTACATCTTGTCAGCTACAGTGTGTGTAAAAAGTGCACAACCTGTTGTGATGCAAGACACAATTCCACTGTTTACTTAGTGACTTTTCTGATCTGTTCATCTGGACGCTGCATTCAAGGATTGAGAATGGAATTTCTTATGCACAAGGTCCTGTATTTGCAAATGAAAACATCCGGGCAGATTAATAAAGTGTATTCATTCAAATGAGCGAGACTCACTGCTACATCTGGGAGCCACACTCCCCAATCCAGCCCTGAAGGACAGACGAGGTTTGTGGATTCAAAAACGCTCCTATATTGTTTTTACCTTAGCATTGGTATTTCATGTTCTTCAACTTAGAGCTGCCCTCAGCTATTCTTTTTGATTTTTTTTTGTCAGTAGGTGTCAGTAGGAGTCGGTAGTGTACACTGCTCTGCCTTCCCCTCGCCTCACCTATGCCCCTCACCCACCTCCACACGCTGCCCTGATGATGGATTCAACGGGAATCTCATTAATCTTACGTGCAACACATAACAACACAAGATATGGAGGAGAGTATACATTGTTATAGTTATATTCATTTGCTAAACTGCACCTTTAAAGGAACGGGCCACCGTTTTTCCACACTGACATATGTTCTTACCTGAGCTTAGACGAGTTGATATGCACCTGTCTGGTCCTTGTGCCCGTGGAAGAGCGGGGTCGCTTCTAACTTCACCCCCGTTTGGAGCCATAGGAATATGCTGGGAGAGGCCTAATGCTAACAACATATTTGGTCTTTTTGCGTGACACGCACAACAAGCTCATGTAAGAACATATCTCAGTGTGGAAAAACTGTGTAAGATAACACAGCGAATGCACATGTGCCTCTGGAACCAGCCGAGGACATGTTTTACTGAACATTGAAAGTACTCACACAAACACATGAGCAAGACGGTTGGAGGTGGATTTAAACTTCAAATTGTAATAATATGCTCATAGTTTTTAATACCAGTTAAAAGGCGAGCGACAGCATTTTGGAAGATGCAGGCGAGAGACATAACGTAATAAAAGCAGGAATTGGAATCTCAAAATGATGGCGGGAACAAATGGTTTGGCGTCGGATAGCGGCCTGAGTGGATAAAAACAGGATTATACAACAGTGCATGTCCACCTTCCGATTGATCACGATGGGTTTTAGGTAAGTACCTAAGGGGCCCAGGTCCACCTGAGAGGAGGGGGCATCGTTTGGACCAAACAGTTAGTAGATAACTGGCAAGCGGTCTCACAGAGACTTGGTTTACGGCTACTGTCTTTGTAAAGTCCAACATAAGGAAGGAGGGGGCAGGGCTCCGTATATTGATAGAATTAGTACTGTAAAATGAGAGATAATATGTGACTTGTGGTGGAAGTATTTGAATGTATAATCGTGGATAAATGTTTTTGTTTGCTGTGTTTACACAGCTCCGGGATCAGGTATTAAATTATGTAAAGACTGGATAGAAAGGTCATATGCTATAAACACAAAAACAAAACATCATAGTATTATGTGGAGACTACAAACTTACTAAATATGAAAATATGAAATAAAACCTCACTAAAGTACAGAAGATTCTACTGACACTGTTTAACATTAGCCTGTATCCTTTAATCACAAGGCCAACCAGAATAACAGCACATAGAAACATTCACTGACAATACATTTTGGGTTTTGGCTTAGCTTTTAGCCGCCAGCCTTTGTTTTGAATGGGGCCCGGGACATTTGTTGTTGGTGCGGGCGTTAGCAACCTCTGTCCTCTGATCATTTTGTCCCAAGGTCTTTGTCATTTGGATGTGTTTATCTAATGCCTCACTGGGAATGATTGTAGGATATTATCAGTGAGTTTGCATTAGTGTTGCCTATTTGAAATACATTTTCTAAACCATTTATTGGCTCACAGCCATTAATATTAACGTTGAAACTGTTGATTGTCCTTTGAATATTTAAATTATTGTGCACAAGTTGCATTCATAATTATGGTGCAGTATTAATTCAACTGACTATTTATGAGTACTCTAATGATTTATATGTTTAAACACAGACCAGGTTCCTCCTGACCTGATCCATCCGATCTGTTGGTCCATCCATTCCACTGATCCATCCAATCCACAGTTGCTCCATACAACCTATGGAACCAGCTGATGGCGAGCTGAAGCCCAGGACCTAACCCTTTCATCAGAACTACAGTTCGGTAGAAGGGGGTGTAGCCTGCTCAGCCCACACACACACCCTATCCCAACTCTCTGTTCCACCCTGTGGACTCTGAACTCTGAACTAAATACTTGGCTCAAGGACAATTTACCACACAAATAATGAATAATCTATGAACTGAACCGGGTCCACGAACAATTGTTATTCCTTTTTTTGTAAATATTGTACATATGGTAAATACCAAAGTACACCTCTCACATCGTGCTGCACCATATTCTGTGTCCTGTTGTGGTTTGAACATAGACTTCTGTTCCTAGCCCCCTCTCCCCCTCGCCACGGTTTAAAAAAAAAGATTTGAACAATTATTTATCAGTCAGTCAATGCAAGTACCTGGATGTGCCCTCCCTGTTATTCGAAACATATAGTAAATGCTCCACTCACCAAGGTTGTATTTATCGTAATGAAGCATCATTTACACACACAGCCAAACAGCTGCAGTTCAGGACCTCGGACTACAGCAACACAGTCTACAGATCGGCATCAAAAACATAAACTCTGTGTCATATACCGTTATGCCGTTCGATCTGTCACAGTCACGACACTCCCCACTGGGACCCACACTCCCTGGTGACATGGCCCTCGCTCCACACTCGCAGACACACTCATTAATCAACCTTTAATCGGCAAATTATGCCTGTACCTTACCTCTCTGTTAAACACCCGTAACCCCAGACGCACGCTCCACAAAGTCCTCACATAAACCTCGACGTTCCCAAAGTTTGACTGGAATCATTTGCAGCAAACTATGAAACTCTCTTCATTTGTGTCATTTGCAAAAACTCAATTTCTACAATATTCCAGGATCAGTGTTTTATGTTTTTATCTTTATGTAACCTCATTAATCTGTATGTGTATTTTGTAAAATACATTTGTATTCCTGGACTGTACTGCCTTCCTTGTAATGCATCTTGGTCAGGTGTCATCGGTTCTCTAACCCTGACTAAACATAAACAAACAAATACAAAATAAACCAAATTGAAAAGAATCAATTTATTATTGGAATATTCATCAATTTGCAAAAGGCTTTCGGTACCATTGATCACAGTATTGTGTCCAATAAACTGGACAAATATGGTGTTAGAGCGGGTGTCCAAACAAATGTATACAGCACGCTGAAATATGTATACGGCGGTCAATGCTTTCAAATAATCCACTGGGTGTATTTAAGTGAGGTTGACCTGTGAATGAAATAATACAAGATCTTTATGAGTAAAAATGGGTTTAATACACATAAATGATCACTGAACCTAAAACAGAAAAGGGATATGCCAGTACAAATAACTATTAATAAAGTGTGCAATAAAATGTGTCCTTGAGCGTAGTCATTGACGAAAAGCCCTCTCGCCATGTTCGGAAGTGACAAAGTGTGTAGCCGTGTACTTAATCAAAATTAATTATTTATTCCGTCTCACTCCTTTGTGTCATATTTAAATTGCTGTTTAGAAGTGCGTGGGAAATTGTTAAATTGTTAGACCGATTTGTTACCTCAAAAAAAATCAAGTGGTGAGAACACAGCTAAAGGATAACGCCAATCCACCTTTTATGAACTCATTCAACTTCAAATGGTGTGACTTGGTAAAGTGAAACTGGTCACATGACGTACACAGCATCCAGAAAGTCCCTGCCCGGGATAGTCCTACGTCTGTTTAGAGACAGAGATGCTCATCACAACTGTAATATAATCTGTCTGTCTTTGTCGGGCGTTAATGTCCAATTGTCACAGTAAAATGTCGGAACATGTTGTTTTGCGGCGAGCGATGCCGTGTGGGCGTTGCTTCTTCCATCCCCCGTTTCAGATTGCGTGAATGTAAATAGATTTTTTGAATTATTTATGTTTTTTTATTTTTATTTTCATGTTTCTATGAGATCTTGTCACACAATCTGTCGGATGTAAGTTTGAAAGAAATATTTGTTCCGAAAAACGGAACAACTCTGGAGTGCGATCGGTCCCAGTCTACTCTAATCGTCCCGCAGCAGTTAGTAACTGTATTTCTGATCAAAAAGGCGAGGCCCCATTGCCCTTCAGTCTGATGGAGACTGAAGGGGAAGGAGAAATGTCGTTTTTGCTTTGACAATATGGCAAACGTCTTGTGTGATGTGTCTGTCTTTTCTTGCACATTGGAAAATGACAGATTCCAGTTCACACAGTCTTCAGTATGTCAAGTGATAGCAAAGACTTTTACTTCATTAGGATTATTGTTACCTGGCAAGGCAAGTTTATTTGTAGAGCACAATTCATACACAAGGCAATTCAAAGTGCTTTCACAGTTGCATAAAGTTACTAGAAAACAGATCAAATCAATCATTAAAACATCAACATAAAAATTAATCAATTACAGTAAAAGGCAAGAGTGCAGATAAAATACTTTCAGTTTTCATCTGCTCGGGTAAAAAGAGCTGTTTTCAGCCTGGATTTGAACATTGTCAGAGTTGAGGCCTGTCTCACATCCTCATGAAGACTGTTCCAGTTTTAGCTGCATGAAACTGAAACGCAGCCTCACCGTGTTTAGTCCTGACTCTGGGAACCACCAGGAGACCCCTCCCTGAAGTTCTCAGGGCCCGAGATGGTTCATACGGCTCTAACATGTCAGAGATGGACTTTGGCGCTAAACCATGAAACGACTTGTACACAAGCAGAGCTGTTTTAAATTCTATTCTCTGAGTGACAGGAAGCCAGTGCAGAGACCGGTGCACTGGACTAATATGGTGGTATTTCCTGGTTCTTGTCAGGACTCGAGCAGCAGCGTTCTGGATGTTCTGCAGCTGTCTAACAGCTGTAGGATTTATTGGACAAAGGGTTGAATAGCGGGGGCGGAGACACATTGACGGAGCAGGGACTCGAACCCCCAAAACCTTTGCCCCGAGCTGGACTGTTGACGCCGGGAAAACCCGAGGTGCTGCTTCAGACGTACAAACACAAGTGACATTATGGAAGAATCCATATTTATTTGCATGGGGGCTTTGTTCTGTTGGTTATGGTTGAAGACAGCTGTGATTTGGCTAAAACAAAAGTTCGCCCGACCCAATCAGAAGCAAATATCCCCAGAAAACGTCAGTCCTCCTCGCAGACGATTCAAACCCGGGGCCTGATAATACTGTGCTCAGGATAATTGCACCATAATAACAATCCCCGCTCATTTTAGTTCCCAACATTCCAGCTTCACGTTCGTACAATGCCCATTCATCAAACCGGTGTGTCCAAGGTCTGCGGCGTCTCCGCTCGGGCACATTCTTTTTCAGCTTGAATGAGAACGACGTGGGCGACGCGGTTATTCAGACTGACGCCGTCCGTCCAACAGAAACACGGACACAAGGTTCTGGCTTTGGAACCGCGAAGAGCAATTAAAAACGTGGACGTGATTTCCTCTTTTGTCCGGTTCCTCCGCGCCGCCTCGGCCCAGGGTTATCCGCCGGCGAGTGGTAAAAAACGCAGCTCATTCTTCTCGTAAATGTACTGGCAAACACCCGCTAACATTCCCTTTTCATTATCCGCTTTGTTTATCGCTGCAGAACTACAGTCATATCCCGCCACTCTTCCCCAGGGGGAAGGTTAGACACATCGATTTCGCGATAATTCATTTTCACAGTCCAATTAGATATTTGGTAGTCCAAATGTTTACGCGCTGGACTGTACCATTATGCTATATTTAGACACAATTAGTTTTTGTGCCATTCTCACCTAATTATAAGGCTACCATCTGCGCTTCCACGGCCTTACATTGGGGATAATGAGGATTCTAAACGGATATTTACAAGGGGGGGGGGAGAGAGACTGTTTAAGTGCCGTTTATCTGTTCACATGTAAAGCGGCACTGGACGGCGGTGATTTGTAAATGCCAGTCTGGGCCTGTGTGGTGACACGGTGAATGTCATGTTGATGGACTCGCGGTGGTCTGTGTGGGCGGAGGAGGAGGAGGGGGAGGAGGAAGATGAGGAGGGCTCGCTGTTATTAGGATCTGTGAGCGCTCGAGAGAGAGGACGCCTCTTCTTTTATGAGCTCTGCTATTGATCAAGCTTTACGGTAGGATATGAGCGCAATATGATCCGCCCGTGCGGCGCTCCCCGCGACACCCGTTCCCCCACAGCACTGCACCTGTCGACTGTGCGCGGGTGAGTGTGTGCGTGAAACGCTTTCATCACGGTCCATTTATAATTCAACAAAGGGGCCACATGTTGAGCCGATGAAAGAAAGAGCATTTTAGGGCAAGGCTCGGCAGTTGGATAGAAAAGTACCATATTTAGACAGAGACTTTCAAGAGAACTGTTGACTTAAAGGGGAGGTATTAAATCAAGTTGTGGCGTTGTCCCCTGATCAGAAACAGTTTGGAGCCACTTGTGCATGTTTGAGTAATCTTTGAATCTTAGACTATACTTAAAAAACGTGAACCATACTGGATTGACACTCTGGGAGCCACTTGTCCTCCTGGGTTGAATGAGGAAATTGATTTCTCCCCTTTTCTATGAATGGTCACTTTTTTCACCATTACGCCACTCGTACTATTACCTCTGGGGTCGCGGTTGCTTTATTTTATTGTATTTTCGGTCTCATGTTCATAACCTTTTGTCATATTCAATGATGCGTGTATTCACTCTTGCTCACTGAGTTATTTTTTTGCCTCCAGTGTCCATTTGTGGACGTAGTGTCATATTTTACTTCATGCTATCTCTCTGGGTCTCTTGCATTAGCCCTGGCCAGGACAATTTATTATATTATCTGCATGCCCTTGTTGTTGTTTGCTTTTGTTCTTGATCACGTGACATGTTTGGTCACGTGACATGTTTGGTCACGTGACCTCTTGTATAAATCTCCACACCTGTGATCAATTTTACATGCCGTGACGGAGACCTGTTACGGTCGAAACGCGTAGGCTGGTCCATTCTTAAATAAAGGACTTTTATTTTGCTACATGACTCGAGTGCCTCAGACTTTATTTTGCTTTTTTGATTGTTTTCGCTACTTTGCACAAGCTATTCCACAAACCATTCACTGCAAATTTAATCCATATACTTAAGGCCAGTTGGAGGATCTGGCCAATATAATTACAAAGGGACCAATGTATTTGTAGCCCTTTATAAGAACTACACCTTATTTAGCCTTAATAAATAATGAGATAACACTTAATTCATCATGAACAATTCATTAACTACTTAACAATGTTACCAGATTATTCAGTATTTACAGGATTTTATGTGTCGAGTTAAAATGAAGCTAAAATACTCAGTAAAATACTTTACTGAAAAAACAATTGCTTTCCTTTGAAATTCTGCTCAGGTTCACTTACTTTTTAAATCTGAAATAATTCCCCGTACCCCTGGTTGGGAAACACTGAGGTAAGGTGTTCTTTATTGTCCCTGTGGGGTATGTCCTCCGCATCCTTTGATGCCACTGGGACGGCGGCAGTGCAGCGTCCAGATGTGGAGCATCACCTAGTGTACATGTTTTCAGTGGTAGGGGAAACTGGAGTACCCGAAGGAAACCTACGCAGACACGGGGAGAACATGCAAACTCCACGCAGAAAGGCCCCGTCCAGGTGGGAATTGAACCTGGGACCTTCTGGCTATGGAGCACCAGTGCCCCTGTTTTTGCATGTTTCTTTCCCTGTGTCTGGATGGGTTTCCCCATTAACCAACAACATGTACTATAGGTGAATCCTTCAGCCAGGTGATTCTGACCGTCAGTCTGGTTCCACATCTGGAGATGGGTCCTCAGGCGCGGAACTGCGTTTGACCGCTGCTCCTTATGGGTTGCCCCCGTGGCATCGGAGCATGGGGCAAACGCTGAGGGTCCCTCATGCACCGACAGACAGAAACACCTCTAGAAGCTTCAATGTGACAATGCAACAGCGGCAGATGCATCTGAACATTAGACTGTGCAAAGATGTTTGGCGTGAAGGGGAGCGAGGGCCAAAGGAAACTCTGAATAAGATCGATATAACACTTTCTAATGAGCAGAGTCAGATAGTGGCCAAGATGTGTCTGATTTTTACCAAATTGCTGCACAAAGCAGAATACCCCGTTCAATACATTTAAAAGTTTAGTTATTTGTTAGTTCGTTGTTTTGTTCTGCACACTAAGTCACCACATTATTATTTTAACGAAATAAGATACTGTAGATCTGTGTGAGGTCTGGGGACCCCGGGGGAGCTCAGAGGCACCACAGCGGGGGCCCACAGGTTCTCTACAAAGCCGTCCCTCCAGGATTTCGCAGGCATTTTTGTGTGATTGTTGCAGGCTTTTACCAGATGTTGCAAATGCAGTTTAGATATTATTTCTGCTTAAAACCATATATTTTACATCAACATTAAACCTTTCTATTACATCAGTTTAACCTGTTAACTACCACTTTAGGGTTAAGGTTAGGATTAGGATTAGGGTTAACCACTATTTATATCCAAATCTCAAACCGTATTGACTGGACAGTTTGCGGCATATATGCCAGTGTGATACCTCATTTAAAAGCCAAGTCCTTCTAGTTTCTAAAAATATGTGTGAGATCTGTATGAGTAAAACACAATTTACATTACATATGCCGTTTTTAACCTTAATCATATCCTGATTAGGGTTAACTAACCCTAACCCCAACCCCCTGATCAGGGAGGACGGCAACAGGTTGAACCAAAGCGACTGGGAATATTTATTTCACACATTGACATTGAGCTTCGGCTCTGGTTCAACAGCAGTTACTCCTAAAGTCCGCACAACAGAGAAAGCACCAGCCTCTCACACAAACGATCGAAATAAATTGTCAGATAAAGCCTATTGCCAAATAAAGATCCAGTAGAAACTCAGAGGAGGACACGACGGCGCTCGCTGTAAAGTCTGACCCAGGCGAGTGAGAGGAGGTGGGGCTTCAGTCTGAATGACTTGAAGCAGTACTAAGTAACTTGTTTACCTTAATATATCCTTTCCGTAGTCCCTCTGGGGGTGACACAAGTGTTAATGGGATGATTGGGGGGTCTTTCATCTCCCCCTGGTGTCTCTGGCCAGAAAACAACAATTGCAACTTTCCTGCCTCCGGGTCGGAGTCACCAATACACACTAATGGAATCACAAAGAAGAAGTTAACAAAGCTAACTGTGGGCTAGCCCCACTTAAACAGTATTTGCAGCCAAGTTTGAGTGAAAAAAATGATCTCCATTGTGTAATTGGATGTACAATATCCTTTGTCTTTGTAATTGGTAAAAAAAAAAAGCTAAATGCTACGACACCTGCAGTGGCACTTATGACCTCTAGGGTAGTGTTTTTCAACCTTTTTTGAGCCCAGGCACATTTTTTTCGTTGAAAAAAATCACGAGGCACACCAACAGCAGACGATGTGTCTTGAATTGGAACACCATATAGTCTCGCTCGCCACAATGCCACTGTAACCGCCACCTGCCGCATTCATGCATCACTAATTCTCCTGTCTCAAAGAAATGAGCTACCTGCGGCCCCTACTGATATGGAAGAGCATTACAGGATGACTCTGTCGATCGCCAGACACTCAAACGGCACATTATTTGCGGGTCATAATTAATTTGTTTTAAAAAAAAATATTATTTCAGACCCACTAGGTCCTTCTGTGGACCCACCACCTGCAGGAGGAGCCATAGGGGCTGGTGCCATGTGACTTGGGCAGCTCCAACAGCTGCCCCCATGACCCGGCAACGGACAAGTGGAAGAAAATGGATGGGTGGATGGACCCACTAGGTGAAATTGGATAATTTCCCACGGCACACCAGATAATAGCTCACGGCACACTAATGTGCCACGGCACAGTGGTTGAAAAACACTGCTCTAGGGGCACGAGTTACCTCGTAGGCGCTGGACACTTCCTATGCACAAATATAACAAGTAAAATAAATCTAACTGATCAGAAACTCACTTTAGTTGCGCAGCAGTTGTAGAGTTCAGGAATAGCTGCGAAGGAAATTGCAAAATATTGAAATGGCGGTGGGCGGGCTTTGGAAAAGCTTCAATGCCGCACTGATTTCGCGGAGTTTGCTTATTTTGTGTTAATAGTTGAAATCGCAACATCGCAAAATCCTGGAGGGACTGCCACAGCGAGTACATAGAAACACATAGATTTTGAAATCTGACATTCACACGCGTGAACATGAACCACTTTTCCCCTGTATAGTCTTTGCTTTTTGTAATTATCATTTTTAACCATAAAACACGACAAACTCTTTTGGAAAGAGTGAATTATCATTCCTCGTGGGATCTTTTGTTGGATAAGGGGGCCGACACACCCTGGACTTTGGGAAGGCCTGCTGTTGATAGAAAGAAGCTTTAATCGTCAGGCATGAGCGGTTCATAGAAAGATACGACGTGTTTTTTCACAAAGACGTTCACATTAACATCACAAAAAGACACAAACGCCAGGCAAAAAAAAACAGCCTCGCTTTGGTCTTGTGTTCGTCTCGATTTTGTTTTTCTTTCTATGACCAAAAGTGACAAATCCACGAGACTACCCGGTGTATTTTCACACCGCTGTTATCAGATGAATGTTCTCAGAGCTCCCTTCATACTGTGGCCAAGCCCTGATTCATTTTCCCCTCCACAAAGCAGCCACATAATCTCTATAATCCCTGTAACAGTGAGCCGGCGCGGGTCGCAGCAGGTAAACAGCCCGCGTGAATTGTGAGGGGGAAGCAACACAAACTTACTTTTTCGGGTGACATTTAAAAGTATTCTTGGGCTGCGTTTGTTCCTGGCTCGATAGCGCGGCTCCGGCGCGGCGATAAGGCGGATTTCGCGGGCCGCTATTTCGGGACGTCTGCGCCGGGGACGCTATGAGCTGCGAGTTATTTCATCTGTTTCAAATGTCAGTAGTAAATGTCAGTCTTTGCTGTTAGTGATTCATAATATAACGGCCGAGAGTGACTCCTGTCTGTTGAGCGGCGGGCCCGGGGAAAACACGGGGATTACAGGGAGCCGGCGTGGAGGGTTAGGAGCCGCGGGAGGGGGGGGTGGGGGGGTGACAATCTTGGCCTTTAAAGGTGTGAGGACCAGTGCATGTTGGTGAACCGCACACATGTAGGCTTTGGTGTGACCACAGAGGTGGTGGAGAGACAGGATTTAGCCCACACCAGTCTGCTCTCTTAATAACAGTCATCTGCACAAGAAGCCGTTTCATTATGACGGATTTATTGTGTCTCCAGAGTAAGAAATGTAAACAGAGGGCTAGACACTGATAAGAACGTTTTCCTGAACATATCACCGCAGACACAAACGGCCTGATCTCGAGTTTCGGTAACACTTTACATGACAACCCGGTAACTACTAGGTAATTGCCTAGTAGTTACAGTGGTAATAACTATAACAAATATCAATAAAAGTGGTAGTTCTTGTGTAATTAAAGTAGTAGTTAATTGAAACTCTGCTCAATAACTGCTAGGTAATTACAGTAGTAATAACTAGTAACAAATATCAATAAAAGTGGTAGTTCTTGTGTAATTAAAGTACTACTTAATCGTAACTCTGCTCAATAACTGTTAGGTAATTGCCTAGGCGCATTGAGTTGCCTTGTGTACGAAATGCGCGGTATAAATAAAGTTGCCTTGCCTTGCCTAGGAATTACTAGTAATAAATATCATTAAAAGTGGTAGTTCTTGGGTAATTAAAGTAGCTGTTAATAGCAACTCAGCCCAATAACACTAAGTAATAATCTAGTAATTACTAGTAATACATATAAATTCAAGGTTGTAGTTCTATGGTAGTTGACATAACTGCTAAGTAATTGCTTAATAATAACAGTACTAATAACTATTGGTTTATTAATGTGGTATATTTTTGGTCTCCATAGAGGTGAGCTACACATGCTCATCAGTAAGTCTTACATTGTCAGTGTTATTGGGCTGAGTTACTATTAATAACTAGTTTAATTACACAAGAACCACCACTTTTATTGATATTACTAGTAGTTACTAGGCAATTACCTAGCAGTTCTTGAGCAGAGTTACTATTAAGTACTACTTTAATTACACAAGAACTACCACTTTTATTGATATTTGTTACTAGTTATTACCACTGTAATTACTACCGTTATTACTAGGTAATTACCTAGTAGTTACCGGGTTGTCCTGTAAAGTGTTACCTGAGTTTCTATACACAGACTAACGCGTAACCTTTTCCGACTAGCATACGCCAATGTGAGACCTTCCAGCTCCAGACCTGGCGCTTTGAGTGCGACGGACAAACGGACAACGGCGATGTTCTGCAAAACCGGCTCTCTCGGGACACCGGACAGTGTTTAACTCACGGTGGGATAATGTTTTCATTTCGACCTAAGATCATAAAAGCCCATAATGCTAGCGGAAGAACACGAGGCAGCTCGATTTGAACAAGGAAAAGAATGCGAGGCTGATATAGGAGACAGAGGAGCGTCGACATCTCTCGCGTGAAGATCGGGGCCCATAGTCTGCAGACGTTCCGAGGCTATCGGCTAATTTACGGTTGGCTACTTGTCATGTGTGGCTGAAGTTAGCCGTGCCAGAGGTATTTTCGAGGCACCGTTTAAGTGGATGATGTGACGGACCAAGCTTTTATCCATAGTAACACACATGAGAATACAAACTGTTTTGCACATTTTGTGATGTGCATGAGGCTACTTCACTTCCTCATTGGACACTGACATGGTGGCGCGTCATTTAGAAGCTCTCACAAAACCAGGCGTGTTTGGTTTTGGGGAATGGATACGATGTGGGAAACAGCGGATTGTGGCGAACATTTAGTAATTCCCTGACACAGATCTGAAGGTAGAGATAATTGAAACGTCATAAAATAAGCATTGTGAAGAGTGAGATTGGTCTATCTTTGACATTAGAACTAAAAAAAAGCCGACAATCTCAAAAATAGAGCTAATTTTTAACAAAGGTTAATGCGAAAGTAAGAGTCTTAAAGGAACATGCCACCATTTGTACATACTGAGATATGTTCTTACCTGAGCTTAGACGAGTTGATGTATACCTGTCTGGTCTCAGTCACGCAAAATGACCAAAGATGTTGTAAGTATTTGGTCTCTCCCAGCATATTCCTATAGCTCCAAACGGGGGTGACGTTAGAAGAGACCACGCTCTTCCACGGGCACGCACAAAGACCAGACAGGTACGTATCAACTCGTCTAAGCTCAGGTAAGAACAGAGCCGTGGGAAGACATTTTCTTTAGGGGGTGCTGCAGCGCCCTCAGCACCCTGGGTTCCCATGGCCTTGGGTAAGAACATGTCTCCGTAATGGAAAAAACAGTGGCCAGAGAGTGCTTCAGGACATTGGGGATGTGGACGAGGCATAATAACACATCTGGACAGAAGCTCCACCTGACTTCCACGGCTTTGCAGCTTTAATATCTTTGTGCACTGTTCCCAAGCAAAATGGAGTTCAGTTACAGCGAAAGAAGTCTAAGCGTGTAAACTTCACCAAGCAAGTGCGTGATTTCATCCCCTGATCATTATTTAGTTCCGCAGTTCCACCAGATTCCCCTGTAGTGATCATTTCTGTTGCCATGACGACGTACATTTCCAAAGAGGAGCAGGATTATTGTAATGATACGTCCCACTTCATGGGCCTTTCATCTTAGTAACAGGTTATCTAAAAATCACAGTGAGACAGAGGCAGATGGGCGCACTAACACTTTTCGCTTCTGCTTTCTGAACAAAACAAGCCTCGTGAGGATTGTAATGGATTTAGAGTACGGCGGGCTGCGCTGAAGCCATCGGCGTGTGTTACCTTTCCTCCAGGGTTAAAGTGGACTAAAGTGGAGGGGGTGGAAGTCTGGACTAGAAGACTCAGTACAGAAGGTGTTTTGAGGCGAGACGCTGCAGATGAATAGGGGGAAAAATACGAAATGCAAACTTCTGCTGTAGATTGCCGGCATAAATATGAGGAAAAAAAATGATTGCACGTTTTCTGTAATTTGATGTTTTCATATAAAAATAAGACATTTTATGCCTAAAAATTGGCTAAATTACCTATACAGTATGCCCAGTGTCGAAATGTGAATAATGGACAGACTCTGGTTTAAATTTTCGTTATATATTTTTTACATAATTACTACGATTTTTCAGAAGCTATTCATGAGCAAAAAAATATGTATGTTTGTGTGTGTTCAAACCACAATAAATCAGGCAATTACATCCCTCTGCAATAACCTTGAAAATACTGTTAAGTCCAAGACTGGAAAGTTTGGAGTGTGCAGGAGCTACTAAAGTGGTGAGGGCGTGTGTAATAGACTATCTCAAAGAAAGTGTCTCATAAACCAACAAATGTATACCAATGCTGTCTTAAACGACCAGATTGTAAAATATAACAGCCGTCACAGTCAGTGTTCTCTACCAAAAAATAGTTGCACAAAGTTTAACTTTATTCTAAATTACAGCTCGTGGTAAAATTGTGTCCTTAGCTCATTCACCATTTTAACAATTCATGAACTCACCGTACACTGAAACACATTCTTTATAAGTGGCTCTCAACTGACGCAGCTCTGGAAACAATCCTAAAAAATGTGACCCAAATAATAATGAATGTCAATTTATAATAAAAGCAATTTTCAGTTTGGCCTCATTTTAGTGTCAAAATACAGTATTTCCTTTCAGAGTTCCAGTAATTCAAGCACTGATCATAAGGATGGTTATTAATAATATTCAATATACAGTGCCTTGCAAAAGTACTAATACACCTTGAACTTTTGCACATTTTCATGTTCACAACCCTAAATGTAAAGATTTTATCTTGATTTTTTTATTGAAAGTTCACACAAAAGTAACAGACAACTATGAAGTGAAAGCAAAATGATACATGATTCTGTTATTTTTCAAAAAATAGAAAAGTGAAAAGTGGGGCGTGCATAAGTATTCATACAGCATGACTTAATACTTTGTGGAACCCCCTTTTGCTGCAATAACAGCAGCAAGTCTTCTGGGGTTTGACTCTACAAGGTTTGCACATGTAGAGACTGACATTTTAGGCCATTCCTCTTTACAAAACAACTCAAGCTCTGTCAAATTAGAAGGAGAGCGTTTGTGAACAGCAGTTTTCAGGTCTTTCCACAGATTTTCAATAGGATTTAGGTCAGGACTTTGACTGGGCCGTTCTAACACATTAATATGTTTGTTTTTAAACCATTCCATTGTAGATTTAGCTTTGTGTTTAGGGTCATTGTCCTGCTGGAAGGTGAATCTCCGCCCCAGCCTCAATTCTCTTGCTGACTCCAGCAGGTTTTCCTCCAAAATGTCTCTGTATTTGGCTCCATCCATCTTCCCAACTATTCTTGCAATCTTCCCAGTCCCCGCTGAGGAAAAGCAGCCCCATAGCATGATGCTCCCCCCACCATATTTGACACTGGGGATGGTGCACTCAGGACGATGAGCAGTGTTAGGTTTGCTCCATACATAACGTTTTACATTTGGGCCAAAAAGTTCAATGTTTGTCTCATCTGACCAAAGCACCTTCTTCCACATGGTAGCTGTGTCCTCCATATGACTTCTAGCAAACTTCAAACGGGATTTCTTATGGCCTCCTTTCAATAATGGCTTTCTTCTTGCCACTCGTCCATGAAGGCCAGATTTGTGTAGAGTACGACTTATAGTTGTCCCATGTACAGATTCCCCCAGCTCAGCGGCAGGACGTCCCAGCTCCTCCAGAGTTATCTTGGGACACTTGGTTGCATTTCTGACCAGTGCTCTCCTTGTTCGGTCTGTTAGTTTAGGTGGACGGCCGTGTCTTGGTAAGTTCACAGTGGTGCTATACTCTTTCCATTTCCGAATGATGGATTGAACAGTGCTCCGTGAGATGTTCAAATCTTGGGAAATCTTTGTATAACTTAACGCTGCTTTAAACTTCTCCACAGCTTTATCCCTGACCTCTCTGGTGAGCTCCTTGGCCTTCATGATGTTGTTTAGTGACCAATACACTCTGACCATAGCTCTGAGGCCCTCACAGAACAGCTGGAATTATACTGAGAGTAGATTACACACAGGTGGCCTCTATTTAATGGTTAGGACAAGGTGTGAACTTTCTAAAGTCATTAGGAATTTTATAAAGGCAATTTAAGGCACTCACAATCATGTATCATTTTGCTTTCACTTCACAGTTGTCTGTTACTTGTGTGTGAACTTTCAGTAAAAAATGCAAAATGTTGTAAACATTTTTACAAAATGTTGTAAAAATGTTTACAACATTTTGTCATGTTGTAAGCATGACAAAACTTTTAAGGTGTATTAGTACTTTCGCAAAGCCCTGTATATATATATATATATATTTTTTTTTTTTTGGCAAAGGGCTGTGACCACTTTTCGGTCCCTACTGTGGAAATATTATTATACAATGTGGAAATAGGTCTATACATTTTATCATACTAGGCTTTAGTGATTATATTTAAAACTGTGTTCATGTAACCTGTGCTCTAAGGTTCATTTGAAACTGGGGGTTGAAGCCTGACTTTACAACTGGGCGGACATTTTCCATTTTATTGCCCCATTGTTCTTATTGTCTTTACAGTTGGAGTCACTGGGGGGCAGCGTGTTAGAAGGGAGGTTTTGAGAAGACGTGAGTAGGGGTTGATGCGTACCACTGGGAAACGTGGCTCACTCATGGTCTCCTTGAAGTCAGCTCTGGTTCACTTCCGCTCGCTTCTTTTCTGCAGCGTGCCTGACCTTGGTTTGCGACAGCACTTACAGGCCAACGTGAGGAACTAATGGGACAAACACAACAAATAATCAATATTTACGAAAAAAAGCATAAGACATGACATCCATCTGAGAGGAACGTCTGTGTGTGAATTAGCATTTTCAAACAGTGGTCTTTTCGTCGACTTGCTCCCATTAGGTTTGTGTTTGTAAGTGTTGGGGGAGCAGCCCATAAGAAGCAGATCTGGAACTCGTCGGGTCCGGTAAGATTAGCGAGGTTGGGACCAATGAAAACAAAAAAAAAACCTCTGACATAATATTTGACTGCTTTCATTAAGTTATTACACCTTACATCCCCGCTAACACCAACTTGTTCTTTAATAGCAGTCACAACGCCTCTGTTTTGAAGCAAGCCTAATCATATTCACATTCACTTCATAATGATTTGCACAAAGAACTGAACGCCCACACTTCCCGGCCGTAAACAGGGAGGTCAGAGGTGACGCGCTTTTAAAACTCAACACGAGCTGATTTTTTTTCTCAAGTCTCATTTGCTCCACGTCAGCACAGCGATTGTACAACACACACTGTAGCGTAATTGTCATCTTTACTGGAATGAGGGGGGGGGGGAAAAGTACAAAACGAAAATAATATCTGCAGGCACAAAAGGAGGCGTTTAATAAGCGGCATCCCTTTAAACCGGTATGCAGGCACACGGCGGCGGAGACAATCCAAATGAAACAACTGCAAACATAAATCACAGTTAATCACTGCTCAGGGGATTGTGGACAAACAGCTTAAAAAGGAGTGTGAGAATGTGAGAAACGATAGAAAAACAAGTGATTAGAGATGACATGTGTCTGTGATTGGAATAAACACGACTGTTCCTCCATACGCAGGCACCGGCCATGTTTACGTCCACAAATACAGGGGACAGAACTCTTATTTGTGCAAAACATCCCTGCAATAGTTAAGCAAAGGTCCACAACATACTGTTTATGTATGTTGTGGACCTTTATCCAGAACATACATATGTTGCACATAACAGAGTCCCAGCCTCTGTTATGTGCAACTTCTACCGAGGGACTATAGAGAGCGTCCTGACCAGCTCCATCACTGTGTGGCTCTTCTACAGAGGGACTATAGAGAGCATCCTGACCAGCTCCATCACTGTGTGGTTCTTCTACAGAGGGACTATAGAGAGCATCCTGACCAGCTCCATCACTGTGTGGGACGTCTACAGAGGGACTATAGAGAGCATCCTGACCAGCTCCATCACTGTGTGGTTCTTCTACAGAGGGACTATAGAGAGCATCCTGACCAGCTCCATCACTGTGTGGCTCTTCTACAGAGTGACTATAGAGAGCATCCTGACCAGCTCCATCACTGTGTGGCTCTTCTACAGAGGGACTATAGAGAGCGTCCTGACCAGCTCCATCACTGTGTGGCTCTTCTACAGAGGGACTATAGAGAGCGTCCTGACCAGCTCCATCACTGTGTGGCTCTTCTACAGAGGGACTATAGAGAGCGTCCTGACCAGCTCCATCACTGTGTGGCTCTTCTACAGAGTGACTATAGAGAGCATCCTGACCAGCTCCATCACTGTGTGGTTCTTCTACAGAGTGACTATAGAGAGCATCCTGACCAGCTCCATCACTGTGTGGTTCTTCTACAGAGGGACTATAGAGAGCATCCTGACCAGCTCCATCACTGTGTGGTTCTTCTACAGAGGGACTATAGAGAGCATCCTGACCAGCTCCATCACTGTGTGGCTCTTCTACAGAGGGACTATAGAGAGCATCCTGACCAGCTCCATCACTGTGTGGCTCTTCTACAGAGCACTGCCTCCTGCCGAAGGAGCCTCCAGCGCATCGTGAGAGCAGCGGAGAAGATCTGTGGAGCTCCTCTCCCCTCCATTAAGGACATGTACTCCACCCGTCTCACCCGCAAAGCCATCAGAATCACCAGGGACCCTACGCACCATCACACAGTCTCTTCAAGGTAATGCCTTCAGGGAGGAGACTGCGGAATCTACGGGCCAGGTCGAGTCGACTTAAGAACAGCTTCGTACACAGGGCCATCGGGGAGCTGAACTCCCTGCCCTCTCTTCCGCCCCTCTTCCCCCACCCCCCACTCCACAATCAAGGATTTAGAGAAATATAATTTCAAATCAGTCACATGGTTTGACAAATAAAGCTAGTGATGGCTCAGTTAGCTTGCTGGTTCACGGGGTGAGCGGTGTCGTTGGGCTGCAAATGTTTCAAAAGACCAAGTATCTTATCTTACTTCACTTTAAGAGAAGTTATACATGTTCGATAACATTCAGTGACTAAGCAGTATCAGTGACCCAAAGCGTATCTATAATACGCTGGTCCTGTGCCCTCCAAGTGTCCTTGCTTGTAGCACATATGGTCCACCCTTCTTCACAGCCTCTTTCAGAATTCTATGGTTTTCTCTTTGGGTAAGAAGAAGGTTGTGCAGGATACAAGTAATTAAAAATCCTTTTGTCATGATCAAGCTCAGTGGCAGGGTATGGAGGAGCACTTTGGGAGTTCTCTGGCCTTCTCCTATGGTACGATCACGCAAACAACCACCGTCACTCATCCTCCCAATGTCACCAACTCTAATGGCTCTGAATCTATAGTCAGCATACACAAGAGCCATCAGCACAATGGACAAGTCGTGCTTGTAATCAAAGAACTGGGCTTCCTAAGCGAGCCGGGGCAGTTAGAAAAGTTCACATTTTCCCCGAAGCCACGTCCCAGCTCTGTGCATGACTGCACCTCCATCACCAGTCTCTCTATTGCCGCAAAGACCATGTGCACTGACTGCGTGACAGTGGAGTGACACTGGCTACGTTTACATGGCCCGAAAAATTGAGAAAAGTGGAGAAATCAGATAACCCAATAATTAGAGCTGATGCGTATCCATTCTCTTCAGAAGTTCAGAACTCTGGGTCCTATGTGCCAGTGCTTGGACTTGGATTTTTAGAGCAAATAAATTGTCTACACCCCTCTCTCTTCAATCAGGCCCGCCTGCAGAACCAGGTGGAGAATGATTGCGCCTCCATATTTGGACTTTGAGGCAAACTGGTTGAGTTTTTGTTTGAGTTTTCTACTGCCGCCTACGATGACATGGATCCCAGACTGATATCTATCTGTCTAAAAAATATACAGTGGGGTAACATCCTGGTCCCTCCAGGCTAGCAAACGCCATGTGGCATTTGAGTCTTGTGCTTGGTGCTGAGTGGATACAGCACAGGTTTAGTAACTCAGGTTCTAAAGAAGAAAGAAGAAGAAAAACAATAATAGCACAAACTGTGGTGTAATTCCTATTAAAAGTGTAAGGAGAATGGAGAGAAAATGCAGGAAATAATCAGAGGAGGTAGTAATGTTCCGCATGTGTGCAGTGCCTTAACTACTCGACTGTCAGCAGCACACTCACACTTACATACACAAACTAATTTAAGATTTATTTCATGGATAATGTTTATGATTAGGTTATTTACTGACCTAGATGATACCTGAAAGCCAGGCTGATCAAGGAGCCACCAGACGACGAGTTTCTGTAGAACAAAAAATGGAGGCTTCCCCCCTACTACCAATTGATCATCCATCCATCCATCCATTTTCTTCCGCTTCATCCGGGGCCGGGTCGCGGGGGCAGCAGTCTCAGCAGAGATGCCCAGACTTCCCGATCCACGCACACCTCCTCCAGCTGTTCTGGGGGGACCCGGAGGCGACACCAGGCCAGCTCGGAGACATAGTCCCACCAGCGTGTCCTGGGCCTTCCACGAGGCCTCCTCCCAATAGGACAGGCCTGGAGCACCTCCCAATTGATCAAATACACAAATATAGAGACCCTCCAGCCTCAGCGTACAAGTATGTAGAGATAATGTCCTTCCTCAGGCCACATACCTGTATTACAAGGTTTGTACTTATGTGGAAGTGTAATGCTTTACCAAAAACATGATTATAAACAGTATTTTTGTTGTATTGCACAGGTGTATTTACAAAATATTTCTATAAATGTACTATATTAAATACTATAAAATATTTCAGGACCAATGATCAGAGCTCATGCAAAAGTAGCACTCCCTTTCAGGTGGAAGTGGATTGTTTTTTTGTCTTTGTTTTGTTTTTCTGTATATTCTCTGTTGCCCTCTGCCTGAAATAAATAAATGAATGAATGAATGAATGCTGTTTTCTGTCCAGCCTCAAATGCGTCTTCCACTCCTCCTGACCCTCGTCCTCGTCCTCGTCCTGCAGTGCAGAAAGAATGGCTGCAGCACGCGCCTTTCTTTTGCTAGCTGAATGCATAAACATGTATTATATTACGATCGTCATAGGCTTTATAATGATAATAATAACCCTGACCCTGGAAGTCAGCTGTTCCCTTGGCCCTCCCACACTCACGCACTGATACATAAAAGATGCCAGGGCCTTTCACTGCCCCTTCCTGCCCTGAGTCGACCCGCGGAGACGTGCAGAAGGCAAATGGTACCGAGCTTTAAATTTCACTGTTACCCTGCCCACACAGTTAGACCAGCCAATACCTCCCGTCACAGCCCACGGGCCACCCATATGGGCGCTGTCACTTACCGCAGATGTGCTGTGATGTCATCGCTGACTCCTGCAAACCTCATTCATTCTGTGATGTCCAATCTGTGCTGTTACACTGCATAGTCCTCAAAATGGAGTCCTTCAGTTTGCAAAGCGGCTGCTTCCGGACACCGATCCAGATCCAGGTGATGCTCAGGATCGGGCCATTCCAAACAAAGTCCAGGTGGAGCTCTTAACCCTCGGTATGTCCAGTTTGCCTTTAGCCCAAATCTAAAAGCTTAAAGAAACCCATCGAAACCACACAACAGCGATAGGGACGGCAAACGTTAAACACATTTCCCTGGATTGCGCCAAAGTTCAGCCGTTCAAGGTTGTTTCTGCCGAGTCCTTTCAAACACTCCTCGCCGGCTCTCGTTGTGTGATTGAGCGTTGGCGGCTTTTTGTCCAATGCGTTAACGTTACCTTGAGCCAGCTAGCGGGCCCGGGGACACGTAATCCCGTCAACCCGGGCCTCTGATTGGCTGGTCGCAGTATGAATAAGCGCCTGCAGAAGTGAATCTGAACTGCAGGCCAAAGCAGAGAGTTCAAAGGGCAACAAAAATCGGATTGGACGACAGCATAACATTATAAAACATAGAGCTATTTCAAATAATAATATCTTCAGGTAATTGTGAAATAGTTTAGCAGGCCTTCGCGGCATGTCACTGTGTAAGATACAGTGCCTTGCGAAAGTATTCGACCCCCTTGAACCTTCCGACCTTTTGCCACATTTCAGGCTTCAAACATAAAGATATAAAACTGTAATTTTTTGTGAAGAACCAACAACAAGTGGGACACAATCATGAAGTGAAACGAAATGTATTGGATATTTCAAACATTAAAAAAAACAGAAGTTCAGTGAGGATCTCTGAATGATCCAATGTTGACCTAAATGACCAATGATGATAAATAGAATCCACCTGTGTGTAAACAAGTCTCCGTATAAATGCACCTGCTCTGTGATAGTCTCAGAGGTCAGTTTAAAGCGCAGAGAGCATCATGAAGAACAAGGAACACACCAGGCAGGTCCGAGATACTGTTGTGGAGAAGTTTAAAGCCGGATTTGGATACAAAAAGATTTCCCAAGCTTTAAACATCCCAAGGAGCACTGTGAAAGCGATAATATTGAAATGGAAGGAGTATCAGACCACTGCAAATCTACAAAGACCCGGCCGTCCCTCTAAACTTTCAGCTCATACAAGGAGAAAACTGATCAGAGATGCTGCCAAGAGGCCCATGATCACTCTGGATGAACTGCAGAAATGTACAGCTGAGGTGGGAGACTCTGTCTATAGGACAACAATCAGTCGTATACTGCACAACTCTGGCCTTTATGGAAGAGTGGCAAGAAGAAAGCCATTTCTTAAAGATATCCATAAAAAGTGTTGTTTAAAGTTTGCCACAAGCCACCTGGGAGACACACCAAACATGTGGAAGAAGGTGCTCTTGTCAGATGAAACCAAAAGCAACACAGCTCATCACCCTGAACACACCATCCCCACTGTCAAACATGGTGGTGGCAGCATCATGGTTTGGGCTTTTCTTCAGCAGGGACAGGGAAGATGGTTCAAATTGATGGGAAGATGGATGGAGCCAAATACAGGACCATTCTGGAAGAAAACCTGATGGAGTCTGCAAAAGACCTGAGACTGGGACGGAGATTTGTCTTCCAACAAGACAATGATCCAAAACATAAAGCAACATCTACAATAGAGTGGTTCACAAATAAACATATCCAGGTGTTAGAATGGCCAAGTCAAAGTCCAGACCTGAATCCAATCGAGAATCTGTGGAAAGAACTGAAAACTGCTGTTCACAAACGCTGTCCATCCAACTTCACTGAGCTCCAGCTGTTTTGCAAGGAGGAATGGGCAAATATTTCAGTCTCTCAATGTGCAAAACTGATAGAGACAAACCCCAAGGACTTACAGCAGTAATCGCAGCAAAAGGTGGCGCTACAAAGTATTAACTTAAGGGGGCTGAATAATTTTGCCCAATTTTTCAGTTTTTTATTTGTTAAAAATGTTTGAAATATCCAATAAATTTCGTTTCACTTCATGATTGTGTCCCACTTGTTGTTGGTTCTTCACAAAAAATTACAGTTTTATATTTTTATGTTTGAAGCCTGAAATGTGGCAAAAGGTCGAAAAGTTCAAGGGGGCCGAATACTTTCGCAAGGCACTGTATGTATGTAAGGTTGTGGAATTGATTAGTAAAGTAGAGCTACAATGTTTTAGCGCTCGTGCCCCCCACACCTTGAATGTCTGTAGAATGTAGAATGAAATGAACGTAGATCTGTGGATGAAATAACAAAAGAGCACAGTTTCCGCTCCTTCTGCTCCTACACCCGTGTAAGCGGTGCAGCGCGGTCTCGAATCCACTAGTGAGGAACGTGCGGCTCAAATTAGAACTCCATTAAGGAGCTGAGTGGCGCGCCGGTATGTTGGAGCTCACGCCGACACTTGCCTAGCATTCGCACGACCAAGGACGGCCCGTGGCTCCTCGGCCCGTTCGTCAGGCTGGAAAGGAATGTTCTGAGCACATGTCCCAAACGCAAAGGTCACCGCGGTGTCAGGGAGAGGAACTATCTTTCTGAAATGATCGAAGCTGACATGTTACGTCATGCACTAAGAAAGTGCGGGGGTATACTGATTTTTTCTTCTTCCAGGGATTTGGTCATTTCAAACACAACACATGTGTTTCTGTGAGGTTCAGTGGGTTCCACACTAGCCATGAAGAACGTCTTTTTTAAAGTAAACAAACAGCTACCTCTGAGCTAAAGACATTTGAGACTTACAAATGTACTTTTCTGAAACACTGAAGAGGCAGCAAGGGCCACCCCACTCCTGCAGCACAGTGGAGGCGTCACAAGAGGAGCTACAGGAAACCGAAAAGGGACAAACGAAGAGGTGTCCGGGCAAGACTCACAGCTACAGTACTCCGGTTTCCCCGACCTCAAAATATATCACTTACTTACTTACAATGGCACTCTCAAACGCACTGTGGCCTATTGTACATGTGTTGGGGCTGGCAAACCAACATAAACAATAATTAATGAAAGAAAGCGAGACAAGACAGTACTATTTTACTTCGAAGGAGAGACAAAACAGAGATAAGGACCCAGTTCCAAAAAAGGAGCTGAAGACAAATCCTCCGCTCGGTCTCTGGGCTCTCTGAGTGAATCTTCTTCCTTTATTTAGTAAACCACGCCCCTAATACAAGGTACGACTCTAGTCTAAGGGAAGGGGAAACATAAAAAAACTGAGTCGTAAGATAGCAATGTTGAAAGTGTACAATATTCTCATTATTTTCATCCTTGAGACAGTCGGTCTCACAGTGCAACTCTCCCAGAAACCCAGGCAAAGGGAGTAACCCAGGCAGATAAGATTCATTCAGTTTTATAAATCAAAGAATCTGTAACTCAAAGCACAAACATTAATAATATCTTTTCAGTCAGCAGGTTATGACATCTAAGACAAAGCAAAATATAGAGAATAGATATATTTATCCAACAACATGTGTTTAGTGGAAACTGGAGTGCCCCGAGGAACCCTTCGCAGCGCTGGAGTGAACATGCAAACTCCGCAAAGAAACGCCCCGGGGATCCATGATTCTGTAATGAATTCTTGTAACTCCTGTCGGACATCCACACCACAGTGTCACCGCTGTATTTTGTTTTGCAGTACTCGACAAATGTGTGTATACGAGTCCAGCCTTCTCAGTGTTCATGTGAATGTACCACAGAGACCACCAGGAGTAGCATGACACTGAATACAAGCTTTAGTTTCAGTAAAAAGGCTGAGGGCACATTGCACTGTCACAGACCAGCAGGTGAAGAAGGATGTCGCGGGCTGCATCTAAAAAGTATCAAGATGGTTCAATTCTCCTTCTCGTTCCTCCTGTTCCTTAACCTTTGAGGCCGACGTCATGAGGTCGACCTTCAGGAACAGGAGCTTCAACCCAGCGGAGGGAACAACCAGGAAGTTACGTCGTACAATATACGCTCCATATCCTCCTGCAACAGATTTAACAACAATTACCAACAGGACAAAAATAATCCGAGCGATTCAGAATGTGTTACATAAACAACTCTTTAAAAACACCGTTCAATTATCTCCGACTCTGAAAGTTTCAAACATGAACCACTGTCATATAAAACTACACAGACTGAAGATGAATATACTGTTTCTTACTTAACTCACAGAGATAAACTGCTCTGGTCAAATATTCACCAAATCCTGTCATTTAGTCCAGTGTTTCCCAACCAGGGGTACGGAGCACTTAGCAGGGGGTACTTGGAATTATTTCAGATAAAAAATAGAAACACAATTGAATTTCAATATCAATTCAAAAGGAAAGTTTGTTTTAATTATGTTTTTCAGTAAACGGTTACATTTTTAAACACTGAATAATCTTAGTTGAGTTGAGGGGCGACGGTGGCGCAGATGGTAGAGCAGGTCGTCTCATGATCGGAAGGTCGGGGGTTTGAATCCCGCCTCCTGAAGGTGCACATTGTCGTTGTGTCCTTGGGCAATACACTTCACCCTCCTTGCCTCCAGTGCTCTGCGTACACTGGTGTATGAATGAGAGTGTGAGAGACCAACAGGCCCGGTTAGAACCATGAGGCCGTCCTTCTGTGGACCCACCACCTGCAGGGGGAGCCATAGGGACTGGTGCAGCTCCAACAGCTGCCCCCACGACCCGGCAACGGACAAGTGGGAGAAAATGGATGGATGGAGTTGGTCACTTTGTAAATATATTGACAAGATCTTCAAGGTAGGGAGTACTCAGAGTATAAATGAAGGACTCAAGGGATATGCGAGATGAGACAAATGTTGGGAACCACTGCTTTAGTTCACCGCAGACAGCTGCTGCATTAGTAAGTGTTGCAAATGAGCAGTTTTGCTATAACACTAAAAACAACGTATCTGGTTTGTCCAATGCAGTTTTTATGTCCATATCAAATAAACTAATAATAATAATATCAGTTCTTTCACGGCGGAGGTTATGTAAAAGAGCCACGCAGGCATACGTTTCATTCTTGCAAAAAGTAAACAGAAGTGCGTAATGTTGTTCATAGATTTCCTATAGTCAAACTTTCAGATGCTGCTGTGGCTCTAACGCTGCATGACCTGCTTTATACTTTCATATATTTAGGCTCATGTTTTGATTGAATAAAATATCACGCAGCAATAATGTCAATCGTTTCACACTTGTGCGGAGATCGGACGATTTCGGGAACCTTCGGGATTGGTCTTACCTCTGTATGGGCTGAGAGGAGGTTCCTCTGCTGAAGGAGGTAATATAGGAACCATCATAGTGCAGTCAGGAGGGAGTGAGGAAAGGAGCCGACACATTTGGATGCTCCTCGTCACGGCTGAAGATGACGCACGATGAGGAGAAGGAGGTTCCTGAGATTATTTACACTTTTTAGATGCAGCCAAGGAGATTCCGCCGTAGACAAGAATTCATACTTCTGCTGGATGCAAGAATTCAATTCTGCAACTCTTGGGTACATAATACAAAGCAGAGTGATGTAAAAACATGCGAAAAGAGGGAACCAAGTGGTGAACCAATTAGACGCTGCATGCAGGCTTTTTCCACAATCCTTTTTCTGCTGTCGCCTGGCACTACAACCACTCAGCTAGTTTCACCGAGCGACCAACGAACTTAGAGGATGTGGCAAAGTGCTGTCTACAATTACACCGTGATTAAACAAGACTAAAAAATTATATCAATAGGAGGGAAAAGATCTTTTTTAGATTTCACTTGGTCCCGCTTAATGTAAAAAAAAAAGAAAAAAAAGAACATGTCCATTACGTTTACTCAAGCATTGCTCAAGTTCCTCTTTGTTTGTTGTAGTTCTATCAGGCTACTGTATATTCCCTAACAAATGGGACACTATGTTTCAGAAGTTCCCCTAGACCTTTCTTTTTGTCGGCCACATTGGCCGGCTGGGTCGTAAAATGTCGGCCATTCACAATAATTACCGGCCATTAAAAATATATAAAATGAATGTGGCTTATTATCAATAACGATCTACATTTAGACCAAGCGCTACACGAGTGCTTTAGTGGGTTCAAAACACGGCTATTTCTAATGAAAGAACGACGTGAGAAAAATGCAACAACAAATCCAAACATAAAGTTGTGCACGTGGAGACGATAGAGGCGGCAGGTGTCACGCGAACGTACCCCGCTCATCTGCACTATAACTCAGACAGAAGGAATCTACGACCCTCCAGATCTGACCTCATCAGCTGCACAGCGAGGGCTGGTCTGTAGGATGCCCTTCCGCGCTTTAACGAGGCTTCAGGTGTAAAATTAGCGACGTCTCGCACCGCTGAAATATTATGAAGGGACAAATCGACTATGGTAAAGTCATCAAAAATCAGTCTAGAGCGATTCACCACGGACCCAGCTCTGACACACTCAAGAGCGGCTCCAACACCGGTAACTAAGCCGAGGCGTCTGCGGAGACTGACCGAGGGAAGCGTCTCTAAACCCGGCCACTCTCTGAGCGGCTCCAACACCGGTAACTAAGCCGAGGCGTCTGCGCAGACTGACCGAGGGATGCGCCTCTAAACCCGGCTACTCTCTGAGCGGCTCCAACACCGGTAACTAAGCCGAGGCGTCTGCGCAGACTGACCGAGGGAAGCGTCTCTAAACCCGGCTACTCTCTGAGCGGCTCCAACACCGGTAACTAAGCCGAGGCGTCTGCGCAGACTGACCGAGGGAAGCGTCTCTAAACCCGGCTACTCTCTGAGCGGCTCCAACACCGGTAACTAAGCCGAGACGTCTGCGCAGACTGACCGAGGGAAGCGCCTCTAAACCCGGCCACTCTCTGAGCGGCTCCAACACCGGTAACTAAGCCGAGACGTCTGCGCAGACTGACCGAGGGAAGCGCCTCTAAACCCGGCCACTCTCTGAGCGGCTCCAACACCAGTAACTAAGACGAGGTGTCTGCGCAGACTGACCGAGGGAAGCGTCTCTAAACCCGACCACTCTCCCAGGAAGAGAGTGGGAAACTTTTATAAAAGTAAATGTACCTGTAGTTCGCCGTTTTCTTGGAAAATGTGACGAAGCACGAAGAAAAAGCGTTACATATCCAGAGAGCGATGAAGGCGCTTCAACTGCGCTTTGTAAAATGGGCTAAGTCAACCCATGACTCAAAAAGAAACACACCGCCCACAGATACATTTAGGGAGTTTTTGTCCCCAACACAGCCCAGAGAAATTGATTTGGTTAGTAAAGAAAATGCCGTCTTTTGTATTTCAGGAATATCCAGCTGCTTGATTGTTTCACGATTCCTGCTGTTTGATCAAATACAGTTATCCAACAGCCACAAGCGAATAATGTTGGTTCATTCTTGTTCAAAAAGCCAGTTTAATGTGCCTCTGTACCAGTGGTTCGGTGAACCCTAACCCTAAACCTGTAGGAGACATGACCGTGACATTTGCTTTGATTTGATCTGATAATCAGTGAACGAGTTGCCTGAGCTCGGCTGTGCGTTCGTACTGCTCCCTGTAAATGTGTTCCTGTGCGTCTCGTTGTGCGATAATCACAGCCTGAGTTCCTTGAAAGGTGGCAGAGACCTCCTACGCCATCGGCCTGTTTAGATTCACTGATCTCTTTATGTGCCACATTAATTCCTAAAATGAATATCTTGGGGCCATCTGCGAAGGATTTGCGCTCATAATTAAGCTCCACTCCCTCGCGCGGGATGCTCAGGGCTCGCGGGTACGTCCTCGCTGTGAGTGCGTCCCCCTCCTCTCAGCCACCCACTCGTCCTTTTGTGCTGAGGAGGGGTTAACCATGTCACTCGCCATCGCTTCAGATTCCCCCGACATTCAGCGCTGAATGGAGAGGCTTGAACCACCAGTGAAGCAGCCCTCAGATAAGGAGGCAAATACGATTATGTGGGCTCTCAACAGTCCAGGAATTCGACAATCTTAGACGCAAACAGAACTATTTAATTCCCCAAAGGCATGAAACAGAAAGCGCTCGAGGCAGGTCAAGCAGCAGAGATGTCTCAGCGCAGCAGCCTTGGAAGATACTAAACTTCAGCGATGGACGTTTGCGTTTCAAGAATATTTCAAGAGTGACGATCTTCGGCAAACGTTAGCATCACTGGTCACAGAAGAGGTCCTTCAGACGGGCGACTCCGAGGCCTGTTCAGCGGGTCACTGTCCACGAGAAGAGCGTCATTCAGCTGGACGTCCAAAGAGCCTCTCCAGTGGGGACAGGAGGCTGTGTTGGTCTGAGATATCTCCTCCGTTTATTCTCCTCTGTTTTCCGTCACTTCGCTGGTAGTAGCTGCCGTCAAACTATGAACGATCAGAATCAGGGTTGGTTTTATTGCCGTGGTTATGAACAGGTTCACAACCAGGGATTTTGTTTCGGTCGATCGTGCAACAAGAAACATAAAACATATAACACATATCTTAGTTAAATAATAACCTATAAAAACTTTAAACTATAAGACTATAAGGGCATGCGTAAGAAGATTAAATATAAACTATGATTTAGACAACAATATGAGATAGAACAACAGCTTGTATTTACAGATGTACAAGTGCATTGATCATCCAGATGTTTTCAGCTGTTCAACCCATCGATCACATTTATGTCAAAGCCTTGTTAGAAATCAGTAATGAATGCACAGACCTTTGGAGATTTTACTTTGGATACAAATTAGCGTGAATTAAATCAAGTTTTTGCTTTTGAGATCGGAGGGTCACTAAACATCTTATATGATGTTAATGATAAAGGAACCACAGAAATTGCCATGAAATGGACATTCAAAACAGTTCCATGATTTGACGGCTAACAAATTGTGCGCATTTGTAGGAACTCAAATAGCTAAAGGCATTTCTAAGATTTCTACGGTAGTTGAGATCTGGAGCAGATGGCATTGTAGAAATCATAGAAAGTCTGTTCCTACAAATGTGCACATTTTGTTAGCCAATGACAAGGTATGGTTTGTTCGTTTCCTGGTATCCATATCATTTCCGTAGTTTCTTTATAATTAACATCTTATAAGATGTTGTTTAGTGGCTAATAGATGGGTTTTGACTTTTAGATGCTAATTTGTGGCTAAATTAAAATCTCCGAAGGTCTGTAAATGCATTAATGATTTCTAACAAGGCTTTGACTTAAATGTGGTCGATGGTTTGGAAACAGCTGAAACGTTCATAATTTGCGATGTTTGGTGGCTATGCTAATGGCTATAGGAAATAAGTTGCCTGCTTTCTAACTGTCCATATACTTTAGGATCGAACGCTGCTTCTCCTTTTTATTTCTATGGATAGAAAAACAGCACAAAATCATCCCAAAACTATTCAAACTATAATTGCAGAGATAAAAGGGAAAAAGACACATTAGTTTTGGGAAAGACAAGGCTCGGTAAATCCATGCAGTGCTATATGATGCAGTTGTGCGCATAATGCTTGTGTTCTCCACTGGATCATCCTGCACTGTAAGTTGTGATTAGTAAAGGTTGCTCAAAAATACAAAAACACAAATTGCCACAATTTAATTGAGTAACGCGGCACGGTAGCACAGCGGTAAGCGCTCGTGCTTCACAGCTAGAAGGTCCGGGGTTTGATTCCCACCTGGACGGGGCCTTTCTGTGTGGAGTTTACATGTTCTCCCCGTGTCTGCGTAGGTTTCCTCCAGGTACTCTGGTTTCCCCTACCACTAAAAACATGTACAAAAGGCCAGGATGAATGAGAGTGTGTTTGAGAGTGCGCATGGGGGACGACAGACGCAAATTAGCCAAATTGGCTACAATCCGGTGTGGCTTGTTTACATGCATGAGACCCATGTATGTTCATTAACATGCACTGTCCCAACCAAATAAACCAATAAATTAAAAAACAGTTCTGTCATTAGAACAATTAAAGCATACTCTAAATGGTTAATGAAACCTTACTCTTTACACAGTAAACTTTGCTTTAAAAAGAGTAAGGTTTTATTAATGACTTAGAGTAAAGTTTACTCAAAATCAGTAGCTCCTAAAATACCTGAGCCCTTATAGGACCTGCTGTTATGGTCCGGGCTTTTTTCAGAGTTAGACCTCTGTCACAAACCATGAGTGACAGTAACATGATGCTCAGCACATTGTGGCCATTATATTCAATAAAAAAGCAGAGGCCTCACTGTTCTTCAGTCTGTCATAGACTGACAGGTGAAGAAGGAAGTCATGGAGCTTCTGCTTTAGACAGAAGTTTACATATGTCCTGTAAATTCTGAAACTAAAGTAAGTAGTGAATAAATCAAAAGTAAAATGTGAATTATTATTATTATGGTGCAGCAGAACAGATGTGGACAGGCTCAAGTTACAGAAGCTTATGAGGTCCATTTCTTTGACACCAGTTACTTTAGTAACTGTTGACTGCACAGTAAAAGTAGATCTATCACAGTCCTGTCCACATCTGTCATGGTCTACCATGACCCACCATGACTCAGAGGAACTGGGACACACATGACCCTATATCAGATAGTACATATGGATATTTTTTCAACCTTTTACAGTGCCTTGCAAAAGTACCTTGAACTTTTGCACATTTTGTCATGTTTACAACCCTATACGTAAAGATTTTATTTGGAATGTTTTACTGAAAGTTCACACACAAGACAACTGTGAAGTGAAAGCAAAATGATACAAGATTCTGTTATTGCGTAAGTATTCATACAGCATTTTCTGAGTGCATTAAATTGCCTTTATAACATTCCTAATGACTGCAGAAAGTTCACACCTTGCTCTAACCATTAAATAGAGGCCACCTGTGTGTAATCTACTCTCAGTATAATTCCAGCTGTTCTGTGAGGGCCTCAGAGCTATGGTCAGAGTGTATTGGTCACTAAACAACATCATGAAGGCCAAGGAGCTCACCAGAGAGGTCAGGGATAAAGCTGTGGAGAAGTTTAAAGCAGCGTTAAGTTATACAAAGATTTCCCAAGATTTGAACATCTCACGGAGCACTGTTCAATCCATCATTCGGAAATGGACACGGCCGTCCACCTAAACTAACAGACCGAACAAGGAGAGCACTGGTCAGAAATGCAACCAAGTGCCCCAAGATAACTCTGGAGGAGCTGCGACGTCCTGCCGCTGAGCTGGGGGAATCTGTACATGGGACAACTATAAGTACTCTACACAAATCTGGCCTTCATGGACGAGTGGCAAGAAGAAAGCCATTATTGAAAGGAGGCCGTAAGAAATCCCGTTTAAAGTTTGCTAGAAGTCATATGGAGGACACAGCTACCATGTGGAAGAAGGTGCTTTGGTCAGATGAGACAAAAATTGAACCTGAGTGCACCATGCCCCGTGGCAAATATGGTGGGGGGAGCATCATCCTATGGGGCTGCTTTTCCTCAGCGGGGACTGGGAAGCTTGTAAGAATAGTTGGGAAGATGGATGGAGCCAAATACAGAGACATTTTGGAGGAAAACCTGCTGGAGTCAGCAAGAGAATTGAGGCTGGGGCGGAGATTCACCTTCCAGCAGGACAATGACCCTAAACACAAAGCTACATCTACAATGGAATGGTTTCAAAACAAACATATTAATGTGTTAGAATGGCCCAGTCAAAGTCCTGACCTAAATCCTATTGAAAATCTGTGGAAAGACCTGAAAACTGCTGTTCACAAACGCTCTCCTTCTAATTTGACAGAGCTTGAGTTGTTTTGTAAAGAGGAATGGCCTAAAATGTCAGTCTCTACATGTGCAAACCTTGTAGAGTCAAACCCCAGAAGACTTGCTGCTGTTATTGCAGAAAAAGGGGGTTCCACAAAGTATTAAGTCATGCTGTATGAATACATATGCACGCCCCACTTTTTACTTTTCTATTTTTTTTAAATACTTCACAGTTGTCTGTTACTTGTGTGTGAACTTTCAGTAAAAAATTCAAAATAAAATCTTTACGTTTAGGGTTGTAAACATGACAAAATGTGCAAGAGTTCAAGGTGTATTAGTACTTTCGCAAGGCACTGTATGTGCATACATTTTTTTTAAGGGTTTAACAAGTTCCATTTCATGTTCAATTTATTCACCACTTTTGTTTCAGAATTTACAGCACATGTGTAAAGTTCTGTCTAAAGTAGAAGCTCCATGACTTCCTTATTCACCTGTCGCTCTGTGACCAGGCAAGTTTATTTGTGGAGCACAATTCATACACAAGGCAATAGGTAGCGTTCACGTGACATCACAACATTCTAAAGAGCCTATAGTTTAACATTGAGGTGGAGGGCAACTGAAAATTCCACGGCCGTAACCATAGTAACGCTCAAAATGCAGATTTATTGTCTTAAATCATTGCTAATTTCTCTGTAATTCCTGAGGCCAATTCACATGAAACAAAAACTGACACAAAGTTCAAAGTCACATCTTCCAGCACATATGAACATATGTCTAATTATTTCTTCACAAAGGCGTCCAGAAGTGAAGACAATATTCAATAACATGTGCTTGATGTTGGCCAGTAGAAAGGACTTTCAGCCAAAAAATTCACATGTCAGGTTTGTGAATCCAATCACTGTCACATGATGATCAGAGAAAACATTTGCACATTTTCTTTTTGGAAATTTCTTTCAAAAACTGTTTCTCTCCCATAGAGTTGTATTGACAACTGCCCTTCAACTGAAATGGAATTCTAAATCGTGAACGCTACCTATTCAAAGTGCTTTCACAGTTGCATAAAATTACAAGAAAACAGATTAAATCAATCATTAAAACATCAACATAAAGTTAATCAATTACAGTAAAAGGCAAGAGTGCAGATAAAACACTTTGAGTTTTCATATGCTCGGGTAAAAAGAGCTGTTTTCAGGCTGAAGAACAGTGAGGCCTCGGCCTTTTTACTGAATATAAAGGTCACAATGTATTTAGTGTCATGTTACTCATGGTTTGTGACAGAAGTCTAACTCTGAAAAAAGCCCGGCCCATAACAGCAGGTCCTATAAGGGCTCAGGTATTTTAGGGGCTACTGATTTTGAGTAAACTTTACTCTAAGTCATTAATGAAACCTTACTCTTTTTAAAGCAAACTGTACTTTGTAAAGAGTAAGGTTTCATTAACCATTTAGAGTACGCTTTAATTGTTCTAATGACGCAACTGTTACTCAATTAAATTGTGGCAATTTGTGTCTGCAATTTTTTTGAGCGACCTTTACTAATCACAACTTACAGTGTGGGTAATGTGTAAAAAGTAATCTAAAAATAAGTAACATTTACTTTATTTACTTTGATTTGAGTAGGTCAGTAAGTCTTCTCGTAATCTGCCAATGGAACAAGTACAGTTGTGCTCAAAAGTTCACTTTCAAAGACTATGAAAGATTACACAATGTTGTTTCCCCACTCAGTTAGTGGTTGTGTGAAGCCATTTATGGTGAAGCAACCGAGTTTGATATTTTTAAACCATAATGAAAAAAGAAAGTATTAAAATGACCCTGGTCAAAAGTTTGATCACAACTGTGTTTCTGCAATAAAACAAGGACAAAAAGACCTTACTGCACTTAATTATATTGGCAAATTATTCTCCTTGGTAAATCAGAATTACTCATATGTAAAATATTCTTAATTCTGGTCATTTTAATTGGTCAAGTAATGATGTTTTGCAGTGATAACTTTGGTGAAGGCATTCCACTTCACTCAAGCAGTTTTGACTAATCATATTGTTTTGTCCTCCACATTTTTAAAAGCCATGACCAAGGTTGCAAGACTGTGGGTCGTGGCACCAAACGCCAAAACGGTCTCAGAACTTTATTAAAACACAGCTAGAGTCCCATGGCCATATGCAAAGCAGAATTCAGTTATTAACAGTGCTGTATGAATTTGGTGTGGTTTCTATGGCAACATAGTTCAACACAGGGCATGGTGGCTGCCAGGGACATTTTGTGATATGATACACTGGGCAGCCATTGTTGTTTTCCTGTTCTATAAAAAGGCTCTGAGCCGTGTGAGCTGCCCAGGCCAGATACGGAAATTCACTAAAGGTTGAAAAGAAGCTACACAACAATTACACCAACACGGACTCATTCACGTTCAAGCACAGGAAGGAATATTCTGCAGGAGGAACAGCTATTCACTTTCAATTTTTGCCATTTTTAAAAATTTAAATCAATGTCATATTTCAATGGGAAGGATATAGTATGAGTTTTAGAAGTTGTGGTGTATTTGGGTCAATAACGTATAAGGGGTCTAAAAACATATTTTCAAAAGGTTTTTTAAAAACTGATGGCATGTATATTTTTGAGTCGAAGAGTTTGTGTTTAAACAAGTTATGTTTGTTAAATAACATTTAAAAGTATTTAAATGTATTTCTTTATGTATGTGTAGCTTCTCTGTATAAAAAAGTGTCAGGTGGCGCAATCGAGTTTTTCTCAAATTTAAATAGTTTCACAAAATGTCTACAATGTCAAGTCTTTGCCAAGTAAATCTTAGACAGCCTTTCTCCTCTGAACATTTCATCTGTAATCTGTAACAGACTGATGCAGTAATCAGCAATAAAGCAAGAGGACCACGGATGGAGTGCTCGGTGTCAGCCCAAAACAGTTATCAGTTCAATATTGGATATTTTAAACCAATATCTGATTTTTTTTAATTTTTTTTATTTTTACGTAGTATTGACTGATAACTTATACCAGTATTGGATCAGTGCATCAGTATAATTTTTAGATGGTAATTTTTTTTTTTTTTTGCAGTTGCACCACTTGACATTAGCAACTAATTTCAAATTAAATCGGCTTTTGTGGACTCTTACATTAGCTTTAGCATTTGTAAGCATGGGTAAACATTTACTTTTAAAACTAATTAAGATTTTTATAATAAAATAAGATTTTCCAATATTTACATCGGTTGTACCACCTGATACCAAAAGTGTGACAGTTTACCTATGAGTCGGGAAAAAAGCATTTTTATTTTTTTATTTTTTTTGAAAGATTTTCAACCTTTATGCTCAGCCATAAAGACAACTTGTTCTTCTGGCTGATGTCATATCCTGTTTGCTGTTAGTATTCTTTATTTCAAAATACCGGCCCTGTTCTTACGGTTGTGCCACCCTGATATTTTAAGATTACAAATGTGCCATCAAAGAAAATAAAAAGGTTTGCATACAGGTAATATATAAATAAATAAATATTATCCGTAACAGTGTTGCCTGCCTGTGTCAGCGCCGCCTCCGTGAGCTGCTGGAGCCTCACGCTGTGAGAGTTACAGACTCCAGACATAACTGAAGTTATAACTTTAGAAAAGACTCCTGTACTGTTTTAGTAATGCACATACACGAGAGGAAAAGGCCGACATTGTGACGTATCGCTGTGCGTGATCGCATTGTTTACGTTTCACTGCACAAAAGTTCAGTTTTTTTTTCACGCAGAAAATTGAACCTCTGCAGTAGTTTTCCAGCGTTAGCAGCGGCGGCCTCCGAGAGCCACACACAGGGAAGCTTTACAGTCATGAAGCCGGACACACACACACGCCCCCACGGCGTTTCAACCTGAAAAACGGATCGACAAACGGCGTATGTATAAAACGGCCTTTTTTGCGTGGCATTTGTTTGCTAAAGCATGTGTTGATAACGCAAACCAAAGCAGCGGTGCCTCCTCCTCCTCAGTGTTTACCCAGTATGTAAAAACACACAGACAAAGTCACGCCCCCACAGCGCTCCGAAATCTCCCAAATCAAGCCGGTTTGAACCTAAAAGTTTACGCTTTTAAATATGCCAATACTGCTAGCTTAAACATGTAGGCTCCTTCGTGACTTCAACTGAATGATTCTGCAAAAAAGGGAAAATCATCAATTTAAAAAAAAAAAAACCTTCTGTTGCGTTTTTCTCAAAAGTCGGGCCGCCGACTTGTGTCCCTGGTTCCCACGGCGGGTCACAAGTTGTGGGACAAAAGTTTTTCAGTGATCTCAAAAGCTTTAAAACTATTAATATTCAGAAATGATGGTTTATTTGAACGATATTTAACATACAATTATGCCATGATGTTTTATTTGGAAGTTGTTACTTTATTAGTCTAATCGTTTGCCCGGGCGGTTGCACCACCTGACACTTTAGGGGTTTTAGTTCTGAAAACATAACGACATATTTATTATTGAACTGAAATTGAAATGAAAATGTGTTTAAACTAAATAGGTTTTGTAGAATAACAGAGTTTTTGCTGTCATCAAGACAAAACCTCGAATGTTAAACAGCTTCCTTCCCACAGCTGTTAGACTGATGAATGAGACCCTATCGTCTACAGACTAATTAAGTTTTGTTAAATTAGTTGATTTTACATTGCAATAAATTGTTGGGTACGTGTGAAGCGTAATTTCATTTCTATGTTGCATAAGAATTACCAAAAAAATAAATCTATCTATCTATCTATCTACCTATCTATCTATCTAATGAATTATTTTAAAAGGAAATATAACACTCGGACACAAAAATATGTAGTCATGTCAATCCCCCATTTGGAGACAGCAAAACAAGGAAAGAGCGCGAGGAAAGGTAAGAAATAAAACGTTGTCGGGAAACATGAAAAATTCAACATTTAAGATTGGAGCGTTTGGAAATTTCCCCAAAACGTGATTCCTCCCGTGGGGGAAGTTTGCAGCTGCTCTTCCATCATCATCATCGGCTGATGCAAGCAGTGGGGGGGGGGGGGAAAGAGTCTGAAATCCAGGGCCATGCAGAGAACTACAGAGGGGCAGGGCTCGGAAATGAAAAGGAGGCATCTGCCACCCAAGCCACCAGTCCCTTTGCAGAAACAGACTTTCATCACTGTTTGTCTTCCTCGTGTCTCTCTCCCCTCGGGCTGTGGCTGACACCATGGGCTTAACAAAAAGGACATCGACTATTGAGAATGACGGGGAGCAAGGTCCACATTGTTGTAAGAGAATATAGAGCTAATTTATTTGGACAAAAATATGTCACGGATCATACAAAACTTTTTGAACCTGTCATTGGTCCGTGATCATGAAGCTGATTTACAAACAATAAACGGCGCTCTGAAGCACAAGCTGCAGAGATTGTTATGCTCCCACTACAGAGGGCAAGCTGAAGCTGAGCCGCCCCAAAAAATACATTTTATTTTGCAAATGTAGGAATTAAATGTCCGCAAATAAATCCACTAGCATGAGTTGAATTGTGCGAGAAAGTCAGTTGTTAGTTAGGTGTTCCAGTGTGGTCTTCTGCGGCAGAAGCTCTATGGGAAATCCCATTGAAGCTCTGCTTTTAGAAAGCAGCCTCTGATTGGCTAACTCTAGATTGTTTTGAGGGCGTGTTCTAACACCCACCAGCTGAATGCTGGTTGGCTGCCTCCGCTCTGACTGACCGCTCCTGCTCCTCCTCCTGATACCCCTGTGTCTGAGAGAGCAGCATTAGCATTAGCATTAGCTGCTGTCACTGTGAAGTTATAAAAGTAAACTGAAGCTCTTGAGACCAACACAACAGAGATGGACTTTACTTCAGCCATGGGCGACATGTTTTATGAAGCTTTAAAAAGAATGTGCTTTTGTGGATAAAAGAGAGTGAGTATTTTCTGGTGTTAGCTCCTCCCGCTTTAGCTGCTATTAGCCACATACAGCTACATCATGGCACAAGCACAACAGCTCAGAGTTAGCCCTAATGTGGACCTGGTTTCTTTGTTTAGTCCCAGTTTGGACCTGGTTTAATTCTGGGTTAGTCCCAGTTTTTTCTATATTTAGTCCCAGGTTTTCTTTGTTCCAGATTAAACTCTGTTAGCGTTGTTGCTACTGTTTGGACTTGGTTTAGTCCGATTGTGATGTCATCATCTTCGAGCATTATTTTTACTAAATACGGTTGGCAAAATGGTAAATAGTCTCAACTTATATAGCGCTTTTCCACCTACATTAGGCACTCAAAGCGCTTTACAGCAAGGAACCTCTCACCCATTCATACACCAATGTACGCAGACACTGGAGGCAAGGTGGGTGAAGTGCCTTGCCCAAGGACACAACGACAGCGTGCGCCTTCAGGAGGCGGGATTGGAACCCCCGACCTTCCGATCATGAGACGACCCACTCTACCATCTGCGCCACCATCGCCCCCATCGTGTACTTGGAATAGTATAAAAAGGCACGTCATGCTAGGACTAAAAAAAAACATTGATGCAGATTTTGGGGGATATTTGTAGTCTAGTGTCAGTTTAATTTTGGGGTAGAATCCAGTTAGTCCAAGATGTAGATGTTTTTTCCCTGTAATGATTTTTGAAGCTTTTTAATAAACACTGCTCTGCTGTTGCTCCAAATTCAACATATTTCTGTCATCATTCGGTGAGTGTTTCGGTCATACTGATTGTGATGTTTATTGTAAACTTTACGTCCTCCCTTTGAGTCCTCTGTACTCCCCGGGAGACGCTCGAATTACATTTCGTTGCGAGCAAACATTATGGTGATGTTTCTTCAGGCTGTTCAAAGACCCAGCGTCCCCCGGTAAGCCTTGACCCCCGCATGGTCAGGTCTTGTGGATTAGATTGTCCCTGGCCGACGCTGGTGTGGCTCTCAGTGTGGCTTTGGCCGAGGCGTCCCAGCTCCTCAGCGCGTCTGGACCTGGCACGGTCGGGACCTGAAACTTCAACAGATTGCCTTGAAAGAGTAAGAGTTCATGTTGAAATATGAACACATATGAAAGCTACAGTCTTACTTTTGTAAGGACTTGGTTCTTTTGTATCACGCAAGAACACATATTTGGATATAGCCAAAGCATACACTGGAGATAGAAGTTGTCTCAAAGAAAAGGCCTTTATTGCCGTTGTTCCTAGTTACAAAGTTACAGAGCAGAATAACCAGCTGGTGACTTCAGAGAGAGAGGAAGTGAAGTCCAGACCTCCGTCCACCGTTCTCTTTTATCCTAGTCTTGCACTCCCCTACGCAGAGAGGGTGACAGCCTACCAGTGAATCAGTTGTTTGTGTCTATGTGATTGTACTTTATCTGTCCTTCACATTTATGTCCAGAAACGTCACGGTCATCCTGTTCTGTAGCGTGTGAGCAAAGCACGAGTCAGGAGTTCAGATATCGTTGCAACCCTTACAATCCCCCTGTTACTTACTCAGCAAGAGTAAGTACAATAATAAGTTCTAAAACTAAGCCCTCTATATTGGCCCTCAATCCTAAACCAACTCATTTTTAGCTTGTGTGGTGTGTGATCCCATGTGTAGTGACATTCCACTGTCACCTCCATAGCGAGGCGCGGCTTTAACGTGATGCTGACCTCCCCCAACTCAGCTCTGCCACCCTTTCCGTTCCAGTGAATGCCATACTAAACATTGTGTACCTGACAAAAATCTAAATAAGCAACCCTACAACTATTTCTAGCAAAGCACAGCGTTAACATGTGTGATTAACTTTAGCAACATTGTGAATCAGTAATGTAGACCCTAGACTGTCACGTCCGAGGTTTCCAGCCTCATGACCTCCATCTCCATCTCACCAACACCTGTAACAGAATCAAGAACAACTGGGGGAGTTCCCCTACTCTCCCTCACCCCCATGTCTAACTTTGTTATTTCCAATTGGCTCACCTGGTCATTTTGAGGTTCATGTCCTATACTTTTATTATTGTTTGTCTATGGCCTTTTTTTAATTCAATTCAATTCAAAACATGTATTGTCAATTCTTACCAGAATCGAAACATTTATTTATCTCATGTTCAATCCTTTTTTTAACAGAAAAAACGAGTCGAAGCCTTATTATTTGTTTATTCGGATCAGAAAGAGTCACAATTGTTTCTAGTGTGAAAAATAGATACATTATTCTCTTTTGGGGTAATCAGCCATTATGGATGTGACCCTGTACAATGGCAGGATTATTGTAGTGCGAGTCCTCCTCCTTGAGGCAGAAGATGTGTGCCAAACTGCTGAAGTCAGAGGTCTTGTATATGCTCCATACAGCCGTGAGGAAGGGTGCCGGGACTGTGTGGAGCTCGCAGTGCGCTTTGACATTCTGAACGAGGCCGAGGAAGACGCCGCGGCGGTGTCATCAGGGAGAGTTTGTATCCGATGAATGGGGTGAGTCACCGTCCCATTCACGCTGAGCCGAATGAAGGGGGCGGAGCGCAGGCATGACTCAAGTCGGCGCTCCTCCATCTTAAACCAAGAGACGAGCGCAAGCTGAGGCGTGAGGAACAGTGCCCGGGTGTTAGCCCATTTGGAAACAATGTTGGGGCTGGTTTATTGGCTCCTTCACCTAAATGTTCTAAATAAATAAATCAATGAATAAATGTCGAACTCAGTGACAAAGTGACATTTCGACATTATTCAAAGCTCCGAAAAGTCTGTTTAGCTGAGCTGTGAACCCCGAGTCTCCTCCGGCCTGGATGAAGCCCTCGTCCTAGTCTTGAAGCCCCAGCAGAGACTGAAGGTGCGTTCCTCAGTCGTCAGCTCCATCTGCAGGTGAATGCCCATCTACAGTTCGCCCAATGAGGTTCTCGTCGAGGTTTCTCTTTCCCCCGTCTGGGTTCGTCCTTTGAGTCTTGACGTGAAGGAGGGTCCACGGGGAGGGGACGCCAGGGCAACGATCCATCTGCTGCTTCACCGTCGATCCATCTGTTTGTCTCAGTATTGATCTTCAAACTGGTTCTCTGTTTCATCAAGTCAGCGATGCTTGAAAAGTTCTGTCTGGTGAGCGTTAACATTTTGATGAGTGATCTCATGTTCTCCCTTCCAGTGGGCTGCGCTCCGAGACATTAACATTTAGTTTAGAGCATTTGACCTTTGATTACTTCTATTGTTCAGGGATGTTTTTGATTCATTTCAATACATTTTGTCTTTCATTTCAGGTTATTTTTTCGATTTGCCAATGGGGTAAGGAAGTCGCACTTGTCTCATTGGCAGTGTCACTTTCTTATTTCAAGCGAGATCCCTTTAGAACCAGTGAGAAATGTCCTCAAAGTAAACTTGGCAACCAGGAATAAAGTCTAAATGAGTGATGTCATTTAATTTAAACTCGGGAACGTTTAAATTACTTTCTCAATGTAAGTCATTTAAACCCATGCGTGATATTTAGTTGTTGTAGTGTGCAGACCAGAGGACTCATTGGCGATCCCGCCCCAGGACGGTTGGCTTCACTAAAGCGTGAGTGTGCCCTCTGCCCCACAGTCACGGATCAGTCGTTGTCCCTGTTATTTCACTTATGCTCAGTGAGCTATTCATTGTCAGAAAAGTCTGGGCATAAACCAGTCAATTTGTCAGGGACATTTCACACATCAGCACAAATGAAGACAATGGATGTGTCCCGGTGGAAAGTGACAGCAGCTCTGCCCTGGGCCTCTCTCGCTCCCTCCTCCTCAGAACGAGCTAAATCATTATTTCAATAACTGTCGACTGTTTTAACAATTGAAGAATTGTTTCTCCGAGTACAGCAGAGCGGGAATGATATCGACAACACAAAATATAACAGCAATAATGGCTTACACCTGTCCCACTGGAGGAACCTCTTCAGGTGGTCCTCAGGGTCGCCTGCCAAGTTAGACTCAATTTAACCCAAAGTTTAGTTTCAAATTGATCTTGATTTAGTTCTGGTGGTACTTGGCGTGAAAGGTTCGAGGACTTGAGTGCCATGTGATTCAACATAAATAAATGTTGTGCCTTTATCTATTGATTTATTGATTATCTGTAAAAGTCATTATTTAGTAAAAGAATCGTTCTTCATGTCCCCCTTTCTCTTCTCTCCCTTTTACCCCCTTTGCCCCCATTACCTCCCTCCCTTCTGCTCGTCTCTCTCCCTCCCCTGTCCCGCTCCCCTCCCTCTCCCCCTGTCTCCTCCTCTTTTCCCCCCTCCCTTTCTCTCCTCCTTTCCTCTCTCCCCCTCTCTCTGCCCCTCCTCTCCTCCTCCTTTCCTCTCCCCCTCTCTCTGCTCCTTTCCTCTCTCCCCCTCTCTCTGCTCCTCCTCTCCGCTTCTCTCCTCCTCCTTTTCTCTCTCCCCCTGCTCTCTCTCCTCGGGGAGAGCCTTCTCTCTGCTCCTCCTCTCCCCTTTCCTGCTTTCCTCTCCTCTCTCTCACTCTCCCCCTCCCTATGCTCTCCTCTCCCCCTCTATCTTCCTGCGGTGGTGCTGTTGTGACTGCTGTCAGCTCTTGTTTCTCCTCTGAGTGACACTACAGTGCTACAGACCCGCGGCTCCGCTGAAGGCTCTCACAAGGGCACTTTCTTCAATTACACATCTCTCCTCTCTGTCATCCAGGCTCCATCCATCTCCCCGCGTCTTCTCCGATAGAGGGACAGAGCTCCTCAGGGGGATACCACGGGACCACGGCGTGTCCCGGGTTTTTCCCTGGACCTACTTCCAGGTGTACAAGCCCAGAGAATCTCCTCAGGCAGAGCCCAGGAGTGCACCTCCTCTGAGACACTTTCCACTCCTGGTTTTCATTAACAGCAAATCATAAAAAATACCAACATGGGTTTTAAATGTAAATGGTATTTAAAACCAACAAAAATCCTTTTTCCAGTATTACTTTTACTGGAAAAAGTCTAGTAAAAGTAATACCTGATATGAGAGTATCTTGACAATGTTTCCATATACACTATGCAGCTTCTTATCTCAGGTTTTAAAAGGGTTTCTGGTAGGTTTCGGAATGGAATGTATTATATAACCATGGATACGGTTCAATCAGCAGTGAACACCTAAAAAACAATTGGTAAGTAAAGACGTTATGCATCCGCTGGATGTTCTGGTACTTTTACACAAAAAGCTGTATAGTGTAGGCACAGGCGGTTGATTATACGCAATCTATTGAATTTGCAAAACATTTAGACGATGACTTTGATAATAATTAATTAAACATGAAATGCTGTGATTCCCACAAAGTGACTTTTGTCTGTTCAGGTGATCCCAGTCCCACACAGGTCAGTGAGGAGCCCTGAATCTGTGATACTTTATAAAGAAGAACTTTTATTTATATAGCGCCTTTCACAGACATGGTCACAAAGCGCTTTACATGAGAGCATTCACTCCTCACTCAGTGGTGGTAAACTACGTTAGCAGCATCAGTTTCCCCTGGGGGAGACTGACAGATCTGACCACCTCCATGCATTCACACACACACATCATTCTGGCCTATTGTACATGTTTTTTGGTGGTACAGAAGAAAGAAAACAAAACAAGAGCATTGTTCTCTGAAGGTGAGATCCTCTACTGTTTCCATTTTGAGATGTTTCGAGTGTGTTTTATTTCCCTGATCAACACTAATCCACAATGTGTTTTTCCTCACATTTTGCAACACATCACATTTCATGTAGCACCTACAGACAATACACTCTCTCCTCTTGCAGTAAATATTGTTTAAGTTCCTTTTACGAGGCATTTGTTGATATCTAATCCAGACATCAGATGTTCTAATGATATATTGCATTTCAACAACAAAAACAATCACAAAAAGGCTGGACCCACGGTTAAAGGGTTAAAAGGCTTGAGCCCAGATTATACCCCAGGTGTACTATGGCCCAGGCCGTCACCTCCTCACGCCAGAATACACCGCCAAGAGGCCACATAGAATTTCTTAAATCTCCATCATGTTCCAAGCATGTTGTCGCTCTGTGGGACAAAATATACAAAACACAAATAAACATCCCTAAACCTTAACCAGACACCAGACAGAAAACTATGAAGCGAAGCCGGCCTCGCAAGATGACTGGAACTGCCCAGGTCACAAACTGAACTTTCCCTTGGCTCTTCCTGACCACACACATACTCACCAGTCCGTAAAGCTGATCAAGTTTGCGGACGACACCACCCTCACTGGTGATGAGTCCGCCTACAGGAGAGAGGTGGAGCGGCCGGCGTCCTGGTGCAGCCACAACAACCTGGAGCTGAACACCCAGAAGACAGTGGAGATGATTGTGGACTTCAGGAAAGACACAGACCCACCGCCCCCCTTCGCCCTGACAGACTCTCCCACCCCCATCTCCATCATGGACTCCTTCCGTTCCAGCCGACCATCAGCTCCCTCATCAAGAAGGCCCAGCAGAGGATGTTCTTCCTGCGGCAGCTGAGGAAACTTAAGCTGCCAACCAGAATGCTGGTGCAGTTCTACACGGCCATCATCGAGTCCATCCTCACCTCCTCCATCACCGTGTGGTCCATCCTCACCTCCTCCATCACCGTGTGGTCCATCCTCACCTCCTCCATCACCGTGTGGTCCATCCTCACCTCTTCCATAACCGTGTGGTCCATCCTCACGTCCTCCATCACCGTGTGGTCCATCCTCACCTCCTCCATAACCGTGTGGTCCATCCTCACCTCTTCCATAACCGTGTGGTCTATCCTCACCTCTTCCATAACCGTGTGGTCCATCCTCACCTCCTCCATCACCGTGTGATCCATCCTCACCTCCTCCATCACCGTGTGGTCCATCCTCACCTCCTCCATCACCGTGTGGTCCATCCTCACCTCCTCCATCACCGTGTGGTCCATCCTCACCTCCTCCATCACCGTGTGGTCCATCCGCACCTCCTCCATCACCGCGTGGTCCATCCGCACCTCCTCCATCACCGTGTGGTCCATCCTCACCTCCTCCATCACCGTGTGGTCCATCCTCACCTCCTCCATCACCGTGTGGTCCATCCTCACCTCCTCCATCACCATGTGGTCCATCCTCACCTCCTCCATCACCGTGTGGTCCATCCTCACCTCCTCCATCACCGTGTGGTCCATCCTCACCTCCTCCATCACCGTGTGGTCCATCCTCACCTCCTCCATCACCGTGCGGTCCATCCTCACCTCCTCCATCACCGTGTGGTCCATCCTCACCTCCTCCATCACCGTGTGGTCCATCCTCACCTCCTCCATCACCGTGTGGTCCATCCTCACCTCCTCCATCACCGTGTGGTTCCCCGGCGCTACAGAACGGGACAAGCACCGACTGCAGCGCATTGTGCGTGCTGCAGAGAAGGTGATTGGCTGTGAGCTCCCATCTCTCCAGGACCTGTTCACCTCCTGGACCCGGAGGCGTGTGGGTCGGATCACAGCTGACCCTTCTCACCCTGGACATGGACTATTCACACCCCTCCCCTCAGGCAGGAGGCTACGGTCTAACCCACTTGAACATTTTCCCCCTCTGCCATCATCTGAACAAAAACAAGACCCAATAACTTAGTCACAGACTCACGGATGTTTCTGCTCTGTTGCACTGTGTGGTGTGTCCACACTCAGATCTGCTGCTATCACTTATCACTTTATACACCTACACAATATGTAAATTCAATCCCGCTGTTGTTCTAGGTCAAATTGTTGTCGTCTTACCATATTTTACTTTTTATTTTCTATTTATTTATTTGAATCGTCTTTACGCACATTACTGATCGTTTCTCTGTGAACCCCTGACCCCGGCGCTCCCACAGATGTTTAAGCGAAACGTGGGAGGATCGATGCTGATCGGTGGTCCAGAGAGCCCCAGGGCCCTTATCGCCATGTAGACACCCTCCTACTGAAGGGAAATGTACTGTATTATATAGGCACTCAGCGAGGGCCCGCTCCAGTGCACAGGGGCACAGAGGTGACTTCAGAGTCAGCACCACACACATTCCATTTGTCCTTGGAACTCGGAGCTGGGGAAGCCATTTTCTTCAAGTCAGAAATTTGAATGACAGTTATACAAATAATTGGACCTTGTAGGGTCCCAAAGAGTGTGGTTATATTTATATAAACTACTAAATAATGTGACAAATCACTTAGAGTTAGTGCGACGACTCATTAGCCCGTGGTGGACGTTAGCAATATTAGCATCGTAAAGCAAATAGTCAATTTTAAAACCGCAGAGGCTCAACTCCTTCAGCGGATGGACAGTAGAGGACGACTAAAGGGTAGAGAACAAAAAAATGTTGGGTGTTTATATTTTTATTCCTAACACTGAGCTCTGCCATGTTGTTTTTCTCAACTCGGGTGAGGATTGTCCGACATTCCCAGTGGGAACTTCCCACCGAGACTACAAATGGAACACACCATTATCTCTCTGCCAGAACCCCGAGTCACACCTAAAGCCTGGTACACACTAGAGGATTTGAACATATGATACAAAGAGGACCGACCACACAGCCCACACAGGAGATGTTTCCACAATGAATAATCTCTCACTCATATGAATCCACGGACAAATGCGAGACACACTGTGAGACCAAACACAACCCTGTTCACTGAAAAGCACCTCTGACAATCTTCATTTTGTCACTTGAAATAGTGATTTGTATGTAGATATAACATTTGCATATTTTACATTGAAAACAGCATGGCCAAAAAAGGCTCCGACTCGACGATAAGTCGCATTGGCACCACACATGAAGAGTGCCGTGACAAATTATCGCTTATGAGAAACTGAGAACAACTTTTACTACATTATTAACAATGGTTACTTTTTTACTTCATTAAACACATGAAGAGATCATTTAAATAAGGTTTAATTCATTACAGTTTTGTGATTGCTTTGGCTGTTCTGGTGATGAAAACAAGACAGCCAGCCGCCGACAGTGGCCGGCGCTAACTCTGGGTTTGTGAATGCTCAATGATAAAGGGCAAGGTTTTTGTTTTCAACGCAGCCGTTGACGTAGTCTGTTTCCTGTAAGGTTCTACTTGTCCACAGCCTGTAAGAGTGAGTGAGGGGGGAGAGTGGCACAGTGGCCAAACCCACCCAATAATATCTAAAAAAAAAAAACGCTCAAAATCCATTGAATGATCAATGTTTTCAGTTTACAGAGCCCGTGAGCTTCTGTTATGATGAGAAACTGCCTCTCCCTCTCTTGTCATATGAAATCGTTTTTTTGTTTTCTTTTCTAATTAGGAAATAAAATATAGCCTATTTTATTTTGAAAACAGTATGGCAAATGGGCCCAATTCCCTGACAACCCTGCATAGTGGTGACCAGGCTTTCTGATGAGCTCTCCCCTGAATCTCTGCTGCACACTTGTTCCAGCGCTGCTCAGTGTCACCGGAGTGGAAGGAACGCTTGATGTTTACTGAATTATTCACTCTCACTGGTCACAAGGATGAACCCTTACTGCTCCCCGAGAAAGAGGGAGACAGAGGGAGTCAGGGGAGATGGAGAAGGAAGAGAGGAACAAGAGAAGCTAAAGAAGAGAGAGACGAGCCAGAGTAGGCAGAGAACAGAATATCTTCTCTAACGTCTCTCTTCACAAACTTCTCCCTTTAGTTCCTCTCTTTCCAACATTCTCTTTTTCATTCTCTCTTCTCTAGCTTTTTCTCTAGAGGTAACGCTCTTCCACAGACCTGTGTTCAGAAGCCACAAACACTTCGCTGTCTGTGCGGACCGAGTCTCGGTGGTTCAGGGTCATCTTGCAGCTGGAGGTCCCTGTACTGCCCTGTCATTCAGAAACACTAGAACGTCGCCTCACTCCCCTGTTCGCTGAGCACAGACTATTGTTCAGTCTTTCGAGATTTTGTAAAGAATTGGGGGGTCCACACTACACGGCTGGATTTAGTGCGATTATAGAACGACTGGGGGTTCACACTAAATGACTGAGAATCGTGAGCGCAGCTGCTCTACTCGAGTCTGACAAACAGCTGGTGCTGATGTTTTATAATCCTGCCTCATTTCTCTCTTTGGAGGAGAACTGACCCCCAGTCAGCCTCGATATGCCTCTGTTTGTGATGTGTCCGGATTGGTCAACAGCGTCATGTGATCACGGTCAGCACTACGCAGTTCAGTGCTGGACGCTCGAGTCCTGAACTGGTTTATTGTTCGGCCAAATGGAAATAAAAGTCGGCGACATGAATCTTCAATGAAGGTACTTGATTCATCTTCTGTACTCAGTAGTTGAAGTCTTCAAACGTTTCACCTCTCATCCAAAAGGCTTCGTCAGCGACAAAGGTCACAGTCTGCACGCAGCTGAATAAAAAGGTGAAAGGTGTTTACCCACAGGTGAGAGTAGCTGTGATTAGAGGGGAGGAGACTGGCCTACCCTAACTCCTCCCCGTTGGTCTATATATTCAGCTGCGTGCAGATTGTGACCTTTGTCGCTGACGAAGCCTTTTGGATGAGGGGCGAAACGTTCGAAGACTTCAACTACTAAGTACAGAAAATGAATCAAGTACCTTCATTGAAGATGGACAACTCCTGTACGACTGAGAACTTACACAGACATCGGCGACATGACGTATTTCCAAAAGAACAGGATGTGGACATCCGCCCCGAGACAGAGGTGACAGTGGAGAGAAGCAGCTAAATTGTCCGAGTCCGAACTCATGAAGTGTCTTTATTGACAGACTTTTGGCCTAAAATATTTGACTGGTACTCCAAAGCATATCAAAGGCCCCTTCAGCCTGAGCCTGGACTTGCTATTTTTGGCTGCTCACAAATAACAAGGACAATTCCCACTATAATGCGGCCGCCATTGGAGCTGGGATTGATAGTTGCCAAGAGACTGAGGAAGGAATGGAAGTCTCCCACTATGTGATTTGGGCAGCTCCAACAGCTGCCCCCACGACCCGGCAACGGACAAGTGGAAGAGAATGGATGGATGGATGGATGGAAGTCTCCCACTCCTCCTTCCTTACCATTATGGGTCACTGATATGCTATCCATAAAACAAATAGAACAAATAAAACACTGGTTTATTGGACACGCTTCTCCGTTCTTGGAACCCATTCTTATCTCATTTCGAAAACGCCAAAGCAAAACAACTAATTGTGTTCCTGTTTTAACAACCTTTCCTACTCAATATTGTGCAAATATTAATACTGTAAACAACTGGCAATAGCGGCATCTGAGCCCTGTTTGTTTGTTTAATTATGAAAATGAATAAATAAATAAAAGGTTCAGTTAGTGAATTTAAACGTTACTTTGAAACAGATTACGCTCCATATATTCTGGGAATATCCTTCATTGCAATATTATTGGTTCACAATTCATAAAACCTTAAATGATGTTTTTAAGGTACACATTGTGAATTACTTTTCAAGTTTCGGTCCAGGATGGGAGTGGGGATATATAATTGTTGCAGGTACTTTAGGCCAGTGTTTCCCAACCGTCAGCACTCAGCTGGGGGGGGGGGGGTCATGGAGTTATTTCAGATTGAAAAAGAAAGTGAAACTGAGTAGAATATAAACATTGATTTCAAAGGAACGGAACTCACCGGGGGTAGGCTTTTAACGGCAACGTTTTCTAATGTAATTTACCAGCGGGAGATGTGCGATAAACATGAAGTCAATCTTCAAAATGTTTGCAATACCATGACTGATACATTTGATAATAGTTTGAACTGAAATGGCTCGTTTTATTTCTATCATTTCGTTTGTTTTGGCTTCTGAAAAAGGGGGCAAACATTTAACATAATATACATACATACATACAAAAGGACAGTGCATGTATTTTACTCAATTGGGATCAGTTTTATGGATGGATGGAAATAACGTGTTCCTTTGAATAAAAGATGTAATGACTGTAAGCTCCCGTTTCATTTTGTTTGTCCATATAGACAAAAAAGAAAAAAGAAACTAAACAGATTACACAATGAGGGTTTGAGTTCAGTCACCTTGTTCGGGTTTACAGTGATGGCGTGAGCGCGTCAGGCCACAGACAGAGGAACAGCCCCACTTCTTAAATGTGGAGCGCCAGACTCCGAGCTTTCAAAGGCTTCTTTAAATATTGACGAGACGTAATAAAAGTTTAACTCAACTCTTCTGTGCGCTGTTTACCATCCATTAGTTTTTTGTCAGGCCTGTCACTTCCACTCCATTACCTACAGAGCCCGCAGCCGCCAGAATCATGTAGACATGAAATCGGAGTCACACACTCGCTAGACGAGCCTGTGCCTCGGAAAGCCTCTGTATCCGTGGGAACTGCGGAACACAATGAGAGGTGAAATATCTCCAATTAAGAAAGAACTTGGTCCAGGGGGGAAATGTTTCTATCTTTTCTGTAAACGGTGCAGTTGAAAGTCCTCTCCCTGTAAGTGAGCAGTGCAGATGAAGACTCCTGTCAAGAGAGTGCGTCTGTGATGGATGCAGGGCTGAGTGGAGGTCAGTAAAGCACATTAGACCTAACGTTGTTAAGAACGGCTCCTGGCCCGCTTGAACCTGATTAAAGCTGGGCTCTTTAAGTGCAGGACTGAGCTGTGTTCTTAAGTGCAGGACGCGAGGCCAGATCATCCCTTCACTTACTTTCACCGGCGTAAATTTGACTCTGTTCAGACTGTATATTGTCCCACTCTTCTCAGAGTAACTGTGAGTTGACTCTCTTCAGAGTGAAACTTCAGGTCACACAAATAGAATGTGTTCTATATTTTTAATAAAAAACACTCAGGCCTTATTGCATTTCAGTCTGTCACAGACCAACAGGTGAAGAAACAGGAACATTTGTAATTCGACTATAAACTAGTTATTAGGACTTCAGCAGGAAGTACTCTTGAAATACTGAAAATCAAGTAATTATTAACAACTGTTAGATTAAAAAGAATGAACGGAAGAAACGGTAAAAAAAAAAAACACTACAATTGTATCTGATGTAGGATCATATGTGTCCCAGTTCCTCTGAGTCATGGTGGTCTATAGCAGATGTGGACTGGACTGTGCTATCCACGGTTTGTAGAGTAGAGAATGTTGCAATAGTCCAACCGAGAACTGATAAATGCGTGAGTCGCCTTCTCTTGGCACGAGAGAAAGTGTTAGGGTCCAGTTTGTGTTTGTGTTTTCCCCCGCCCCTTGTTTTTCAGCAGGCAGTGTGAGGCAGGGGGTGTGGCTGACAGCCACGGAGTATACCAGCCTGGCCGTCTCAGCACCACACCGCTGGATTGTTCCGTCTTGTTGGTGTGTTTAGAACTACTTTTGTTACTCACCTGCTCTGCTCTAACCTTTGGCTCCTCGTTGCCCAGGTCCGGACCGCGTTGAGAGAGATCCGGCTCCAGTTGGCCAGCTCCCTGCCTTCATCGCCTGCTCGAGTTTCTGTTGTTAATAAACCTGCTTGAACTTTCCACCTGCTCCCGTCTCTGCTTTGGGGTCCATTCTGTAAAACCTTAACAGAAAGGGCTTCAACTTGGTCAAAAGGCACAGCTGGAAAAATCTGGCTTTAACCACAGCATTTATTTGTTGTTTAAAGTTCAGTCCACTCCCAGGTTCCTGACGGCCTCGCAGACTGGGCCCACTGCAGTGAAAAACCTACCAGAAACTCTAAAAAAACAATTGATCCTGGAGCCTCATAGAGGCCACCGTGATGGAAAGTAAAGGTGCCATGCTGACCACTCATACAGCCATTGGGTCACAAAATGGTCAGTTACGCACAAAGTTTGTTTGTGAGGGGCATGCTGACCACTGGGTCAAAAAAAAATTAAAAACAAGTTCCATAATGCATCTTTAAGGTCCAAACCTTTAAGAAATGTTTAGTTACATGGTATATACCTCAGTGGGAGGTCTTTCTCCGTTAGGCTTGGGGACTACACCTCATCCTCTGCCTTCCTGCGCTGTGGAGTTCCCCAGGGTTCAATTCTTGGCCCAGTTCTGTTTGCCCTTTATCTCCTCCCACTGAGTCAAATCTTTAAGAGGCACAGCATCTCATACCATTTTTATGCAGATGACTGTCAAATTTACTTGCCTCTTTCCAAGACAGCTAAAGGCCCCCTGACACCCTTACTTGCCTGCCTGAATGACGTCAAGGCTTGGTTGGCCCAAAATGTCCTCAGTCTTAATGAGGGGAAAACTGAAATTGTTATTTTTGGGCCCACTGACCCCTTAATGGACTTGGGCCCCTTTAAAGACAACGTTCTCCCCTCTGCCACCAACCTTGGCGTCACCATGGACAGTGATTTTAATTTTACTAAACAGATTAACACAGTCGTCAAGTCAGGCTTTTACCATCTTCGCCTTTTATCTAAAGTCAAACCGTTTTTATCTTTTAAACATTTTGAACAAGTCGTGCATGCTTTTATTTCGTCACGCCTGGACTACTGTAATGCTCTTTATACAGGCATTACCCAAAATGCACTCTCACGCTTACAGTTAGTCCAGAACTCCGCTGCACGACTTATTACTGGAGCTAAAAAGCGTGACCACATTTCACCAATCCTCGCATCTTTGCACTGGCTTCCAGTCAAATTTAGAATTGATTTTAAGGTTTTGTTGTTTGTTTTTAAAGCGTTGAACGGACTGGCCCCTCAGTACGTCGCAGACCTCATTGAAGTCTACACCCCAACGCGCGCTCTGAGGTCTGAGGGCCAGCTCCAGCTCGTGGTTCCTAAGACGAAACGTAAAACTCGAGGGGACAGAGCGTTCTCCATCGTCGGCCCTAAGCTGTGGAACGCTCTGCCCCTCCACGTCCGAACAGCCACAACATTGGAGTGTTTTAAATCTCGTCTTAAAACCCACTTTTATTCTCTGGCTTTTAACACCGCGTGAGTTGTGTGGTCCCTGTGTCTTTTTAATTTTTAGTGTTTTACGATTTTTATTGATTTTATAAATTGATTATTTATTTATTTTATTTTTTTATTCTATTTTTTGTGTACTTTTTTTGTGCAGCACTTTGGAACTGTTCTGTTGTTTAAATGTGCTATAGAAATAAAGTGGATTGGATTGGATTGGATAACCTGCTTACTGCACTTAGCAGTGCCTCCACACTGTATACTCTTCGATATGTGTCCCACAAAGGAAACAGTTTGGACACGACCTTTTTATGTGGCCTTGGTTCGGTTTAGTCAGTAATTGTTCAGTGAAGGTCTTGAGTCATCTCTCTGTAGTTGAAGTGTCAAACGTTTCCCTTCTCATCCAAAAGGCCTCGTCAGCGACACTAAAAAGCCTGTTGGATGAGACGCTTCGACTACAGAGTTCAGGAGATGACTCAAGAACCTTCATTGGAGATGGACAACTCCTGTACGACTGAGAGCCTACACAGACCTTTCGTTCAATGTGTTTGACTCCTTGACTGTACTGCTTTCTACTGCACCTTGGCCGCCAGGTCGTCATTGTAAATGGGAATTGGTTCTTAAATGACTTACCTGGTAAAATAAAGAATAAAAAAATAAATACAAATGATATATTGTTTATGTGAGTAAAGATAGTGATGATGTGAGCAAAGATAGTGATGATGTGAGCAAAGATAGTGATGATGTGAGCAAAGATAGTGATGATGTGAGCAAAGATAGTGATGATGTGAGTAAAGATAGTGATGGGGGAGTGAAGCCGTGTGACACTTCAACACTTTCTTCACAACAGCCTCGCTAAGGATTCAGAGCTGCTTCATTCTGTTTTTATCATTGACCTCTTATGGACACATTTTTTCATTGCGACTTCTCATAAACACGACCGCAGCACCTACGCTATCCAGTCAATGTGTGCAATAGAAGTGTCAAAGAGGTGTGTGGCGTTTTCACTGGGGTTTACATCGCCAAAAGTAAGGACCAGAGAACATCCTCGCCGCTCAAAGCTGTCAAGGGAACACACTCATGAGACTCACTCGGAGCCAATGGGCGCTTTGACGGACTGGTACACCACTCGAGTTGTAGTGAAACAGGCTACGGTGCAGTGCTTCGAACTGATGTCCTTCAGAAAGAGCGACACAAGCTCAAGAATTGACCCTGATGGGTTGGGACTCAAAAACAGGGCGGCATGACCATCTTCAGAGGCAGAAAGTTTAGTCTATAGATCAATGAACTCAACTAAACTCTAGGAAAACAAAGTGTTTTGATACAATTTATAACTAGAAGATCATACTGCTATTTTGCATTGTCATTTCAAATGAATATGTCATTGAGGTCACAGCTGGTTGTGTTAACTTGGATGTGTTGAGAACCGCTGCATTACGCTAAACACATACAAAATCGAAACAGAAGTCTTCTACCCCATCATTCCGACAACCCTCCGTTGGGACGTCCTGCCAATCCGACACTTTTTGATACCCCCATTCCGACAATAGTTTTGAGCGTAGCCTGTTCAGTTTATAAACTCCACTAAACCCTAAAAACAAATCTCTGGCTATATCCACAGCCAGCTCAGTAAATGTGTGCGTCCACATGGGTCGACTCAGGTCTGTGAAAACGGCGTGATTCATCTGCCAGGCCTGTGTGAGGCGCTGTGACGCTAACACAGATAATAGAACAAGATGTAGAGGGCGCATGTGCAGTAAACCTTTGTGGAAATGAAACGGATTCAAGGATTTAGGATTTACAGAAGAGACGAGGAGGCGAGTTTATTCTTCAGACGTAACGGGACTAAAGCAAAAAAACCTGTGAATGACCGGACTTTGACTCAGTCCAAAAACACAGACTGACTCGGCGTGTTTTTCTACTTATCACCTGTGGCTCACGGATTACCGTGGAGCAAAGAGGAGCGGAGTAAAACCATCATAGATCCATAAGTAAAACTCATTCTAAGGTCAGTAGATTATGGATAACAGACTCCACTCTGGGCTGTGATGTCATCGTTTGAGTAAAAGTTGCGGAGACGTTGTAACAACGGCGCCACGTAAACAGCGTTTTGAGATCTTTCCACTCTAGGACCTAGTTTGGAAAATGTTCGTTTACAGACCCCCAAAACGCCGGACTCGTATGGACGATACACTGGATCGATAAAATATCTTTGTGTTTGGTCCTCAGCTTGACTTCGTATGGAGAGGGCCTAATATGGTATGGTTTTAAACCAATATAGATTGGTTATAGGGCCAACCAATATGAATTGGTCATTTTGACCAAGATATTGGTTAATATTGTAGAGCCCTATATGAAGCAGCTTAGAGTTTAATACTAGTATCTGGAAGCAAATAATGTAACAACCAAAGTTATACTTACAGTACCATTTATTTTTCTTTAGACTGCACTTCAACCACAACAGTAAACACAAGTAATATGATGTACAACTTAGCATAAAATGGTCGCTTCAATAAAGTAGAGCAAACTCATTGATACTTATAAAGGTTGAAGAAATATCTATATATTATCTGATGTAGGGTCATGTGTGTCCCGGTTCCTCTGAGTCGTGGTGAGTCATGGTGGCCATGACAGATGTTTAGTTTAGTTTAGTTTAGTTTATTTGTTTATTTGAGCAATACACATTGTGCTCAAAAGGAGTGGGCTGAAGCAAAAAGCTTATGAAAGCCCACCCCCAAGTGCAATAAATAAAAAAAGAACATTTCAAAACATTTCAAGCAGCTACATTCGTACAGACCAACTTACAACAACAAAAATATATGAACTGTTTATATAATTAATTGGAACAACGCACAGCTACAACAACAATCTAGTTTCATATACGATGTCTAATACAAAGCAAGTCAAAAAATGTGTTCCTTAATATATTACTTGCAGATTTTTACCTGTGAGTACTTTTATGGTATAAAGGTACATTAATAGATATTATAATCTGAGATCTTGATACTTCCCAGTTGTCATTACCATTCTCAGTATAATTTTAATTTGGGTTTAATTATCATCATCATTATTATATATTTATTTAATTGAGTTATATGTGAAGTATGCTGTAGCCCTGCATAGTGTGGTGCATTAAAAAGCCAGAGAGTGAGCCAGTTGAAGAGGGCAGTAACTCCCCTTCAACAAACCCCCACACGGCTGCCCTAACAGCTGATTTTGTAGAATATGTTCCTATGCTGAGTGGTGCATTAAAAGACGAGGTTTAGAGCCCGTTGGGAGGATTTCCCTCAACAGATCCATAACCTGCCAACCCTAATTCTCCATTTGTAAATTTGAGCAATAGAATGACAACCGTTCCAAGCAGCAACACTCTTCCTTGAATATAGAGGAAAAAATACACATAATTGATTCTACTGCTCCCCCTAGTGGCAACACATTTCCTCTTGTCTGTATATTTCAAGAGTCTTTTGTTTGTATTTATATTTGAACAGGTTGATGTTTGGCCATCGTTTCAATTCCATCTCCAGTTTATTCCACAATTGTACACCATTAACTGTTGGACTAAAACTTTTCAAAGTTGTGCTATGTTTCTGAATCCTAAAGTTTAATTCATCACGTAATTCATAACAACCAGTACGTTCTTGGAACCTTCTTTGTATTTGGTTTGGTAACAATTTATACCTTGCTTTGAATAACATCTGTACAGTTTGGAACTCAACAATGTCCCAAAACTTCATGATCTTTGATTTTAAAAATAATGAGTTTGTGTGGTCCAAAAACCCAACTTTATGAATTACTCGGATAGCTCTTTTTTGCAACAATATTATTGGTTTAACTGTGTTTTTATAAGTACTACCCCAAACCACAGTACAATAATATAAGTAGGGCAAAATCAGAGAACAATATAAGGTATGTAGAGCTTTGATGTTTAAAATGTGCTTTGCTTTTGCTATTACTGAAATGCTTCTAGAAATTTTCGTAGATATATATTTAATGTGAGATTTCCAAGTAATTCTGTCATCAATAATCACACCGAGAAATTTGATTTCATGGACTCGCTCGATAACAACACCCTCATGTGAACAGGACTGTAGTAGATCTACTTTTACTTTGGAGAAAATAGTTACTATAGTAACTGTTAAAGAAATGGACCTCATTAAGCTTCTTCTGTAACATCTGTCCACATCAGTCCTGCTGTACCGCGACTCAGAGGAACTGGGACAAACATGACTCTACAGCAGATAATATATTTGGATATTTCTTCACCCTTTATAAGCATTAATCCGTTTGTTTTTCGTAATACAAATTTCTCCTATATCTGTCATTTTTAACAAATTTTTTAGTTTCAGAATATGATATAACGCTTATATCCAGCAGAACTCTGAAGTTCTGTCTAAAGCAGAATCTTCATGACTTCCTTCTTCACTTCTCAGTCTGCGACTGAAGAGCAATGAGGCCTCAGCTTTTCTTACAGACAATAAAGAGCTCACTATTTAGTGTCATGTTACTGTCACTCATGGTGTCTGACCTAAAGTCTAACTCGGAAGAAAGTCAATTCACATGTACACTGAGAAGGTTGGAAGGGCGCCCCCTTGTGTCCAGTGGCGTCCACTACTGGCACCCGATCGGGTGCAGTTAGAGGCTGAAGAGGTTAAGCCCAAAAAGGGTACATATCAGTATCTTGTGGCTCAAATTTGACCCATCGAGGGTACATAACTAGAAATTGTACCTTAAAGAACATAAATGTACCCTTAACGTACCCCTTTTTACAGCCCAACTGTTTGGTTTTGTAATTTCGGTTACTATTTTCATTGGTTGTTTGGCTAACCAATAAGATTGTTTTTTTGAAAACCAACCAATTGGTCAGTTTTGGAACAATATATTGGTTAATGTAACCAATATCTGTTCAACCAACTCATTTGGTTGTTTTTCTAACCAATCCCTTTTTAGAGTGTACTCTCAATTACCAATTGCATTGGTTGTTTGGCTAACCAATGAAATTGGTTGTCCCAAAACCAACGGATTGGTCAGTTTTATTGGTTAATCTTACCAACTAAATTGGTAGTTTTTCTAACCAATCCTTTTTTAGAGTGCATCCTTAAGACTAGGGCTAAAGTAAGGCTAGGGTTAATTCTAGGGTACATACAAAGAAGGAATTTATAAAGGAATCAGAGTAAATGTGGCTGTTTTTCAAGCTTTTGTTTGTTTTATTTATAATACAAAAAGTAAAAACAGAGTGCCATCTTTGCCAGTGACAATGGAGCTTTTCGAGCTAAACTTCCATTCAAGGCCGTTTTAATTTGCGGCCCTCGTTACGGACCTTTCCCACTGTTGGAACGCCTGTAGCTCATTAGTGGATTACACATTGGTGTCATTAAAAGTGTTTTTAAACAACTTTTAATTGCTTGCAGTAAAACAAATGTGTTGAAGGGACATTTTTGGAGGATTTGCGGCAGAACCGAGCTGAACAGCGCTGCCACGAATGAAACTGGTACGAGTCCACAGTTAGATGAAGGCTGAGCATGAGCAGCTGGGACCATCGCTCAGGGACATGGACCCAGTGTCCACCACAGGGACACCCCGAGGACACTCAGCAGAATGATCCATGGAAAGACTATGTTTTAAGTGTCGACCCATTTAATCTCACACCTTTAACTGAAAAGACTAAATAAGAAAAACGGGGAAAAGGGGAAAATAAAGGAGGTCAGCTTGAGGACAGTTTTTTATTATAATTGTGCGTTTTTGGTTTATTTAACACTTATACAATAACAATATTTAAGGACAACACAATATTTTTCAAGTCTAAGTGAGATTTCGCGGCCAGTCCTCCCAGAGTGATTGTGCGAAGGCGGACCATTTGAAAACCACTGGTGTAGCATACAGCAGAATAATTAATATAAACCTACATATGTGAAGATTTTAGGAAACCTTTAGGCAACTCTCCTAAATGAGAATTAAATGATTATGTATTATAACTTAAATCTTTATGTCAGACTTTGACAGTGCACGGGGCCAACAGTATGTATAACAAAAACATGCCTCTGTAGGCAAGTGTTCTGTTCCCCATGGGCCCCTAAAGTGACGTACGTTGTCCTCGCATGAAAAACAAAAACGGACCTGGAGCTGTGTTTGGAGCCGCTAGCGCATCTTGGAGCAATCTTTGGATCTTAGCAGCTCAGAGAAAGCTCCTCCTGACGTCATACACGCCCAGGAAAGGCTTTCCTCACCCCATTCATCGCTGGGTGAAAACACTCGCCGGGGCCCCACGAGCTCCGCACTGACATTTTTGTTTTATATTGAATGTTCCAACTTTAAAGGGGACATATTGTGCAAAATTGACTTGTGTGAGCGTTTAAGCTGGTTAAGGTGGTTTCCCTGTAGGTAGGACTTAGGAGCGCTCAGTTTCTGTGCAATGATCTAGACACATCCCCGCCCCGCCTACCCAGGAAGAGCACAGACCAGCTCTCATGTAAAATATGTTCTTCAAATGTGTTCGTGATGTAATAGATCTGTCTCCAATATTGTTTTGTTTTTTAATTATTATTATTGAAAAAGGCTCACTGCCTCCCTCAGTAAACAATCGCGCTCAGATCTAGTGGAATACACGCCGCTGACTTTTTTTTGATCCTGTTGTACAAACGCTTTTACCAGCTCATTTTCACTTCTGGATTATTACAACGTCTCCACGAGGAAAATCTTTGGACGTCGAGGAGAAGCCACATTTTCAGGTTTCCAGGCCATGGCACAAGGTGAGGTAAGTTGGACTTTCTGATGATCATCCTTTGGACCAAAATGTTCTCATCTGTGCACGACATTTTTCTGACGAATACTTTTAATTGGACAGAGGGAAAATACGCACTTACCTGGTGCAAGATATTGTATTAGACGCTGCTGCTCCAATCTACGGTGGTCTCAGAAACAACACCATTGATACAAAACCCTACAAGACCAACGAAAGAGCGACAAAAATCCATCCATTTTCTTCCACTTTACCCAGCTGTTCTGGGTGGACCCCAAGGCGACACCAGGCCAGCTTGGAGACATAGTCCCTTCAGCATGTCCTGGGTGTTCCACGAGGCCTCCTACTAATGGGACATGCCTGGAACACGTCCCAAGCGAGGCGACCGTGTGGTCCATCCTCACCTCCTCCATCCCCGTGTGGTCCATCCTCACCTCCTCCATCCCCGTGTGGTCCATCCTCACCTCCTCCATCCTCACCTCCTCCATCACCGTGTGGTCCATCCTCACCTCCTCCATCCCCGTGTGGTCCATCCTCACCTCCTCCATCACCCTGTGGTCCATCCTCACCTTCTCCATCCCCGTGTGGTCCATCCTCACCTCCTCCATCCCCGTGTGGTCCATCCTCACCTCCTCCATCACCGTGTGGTCCATCCTCACCTCCTCCATCACCGTGTGATCCATCCTCACCTCCTCCATCACCGTGTGGTCCATCCTCACCTCCTCCATCACCGTGTGGTCCATCCTCACCTCCTCCATCACCGTGTGATCCATCCTCACCTCCTCCATCACCGTGTGGTCCATCCTCACCTCCTCCATCACCGTGTGGTTCATCCTCACCTCCTCCATCACCGTGTGGTCCATCCTCACCTCCTCCATCACCGTGTGGTCCATCCTCACCTCCTCCATCACCGTGTGGTCCATCCTCACCTCCTCCATCACCGTGTGGTCCATCCTCACCTCCTCCATCACCGTGTGGTCCATCCTCACCTCCTCCATCACCGTGTGATCCATCCTCACCTCCTCCATCACCGTGTGGTCCATCCTCACCTCCTCCATCACCGTGTGGTCCATCCTCACCTCCTCCATCACCGTGTGGTCCATCCTCACCTCCTCCATCACCGTGTGGTCCATCCTCACCTCCTCCATCACCGTGTGGTCCATCCTCACCTCCTCCATCACCGTGTGGTCCATCCTCACCTCATCCATCACCGTGTGGTCCATCCTCACCTCCTCCATCACCGTGTGGTCCATCCTCACCTCCTCCATCACCGTGTGGTCCATCCTCACCTCCTCCATCACCGTGCGGTCCATCCTCACCTCCTCCATCACCGTGTGGTACACTGGCACTACAGACCGGGACAAGCCACCTCAGCTGCTCCTTACGACAAAACGTGAAAAAAAAAAACCCATGAAAAATGTGATGCAAATGCAACAAAAAAGTGACAGAAGAGCGATGATGGAAAGAGTCAAAAAAGTGACGGCAACAACGCGAGGAAAAAGAAGCTGAAAGTGAGACGCGTGAGGTCGAACTGTTGATAGACTATTATGACCACGGCTGTTTCAGAAGTCAAAATGAAAGCGTAATATCGAGTCTTTAAACTGTTGCTCAGATTGTTCTTCACACACACGTTTGGACCCGCGCGTCAGATAAATGATAAACGTCTAGTCAAAGCGAGCACAATAAAAGCAACAACAAAAAAGCCAAAAAACACAGGGTTCCCGAGCGCTCCCAGCCTGAGCCGGCGCTGGCTGAAAGTCGTCCAAGTGAAACAGAAATTAATTAATGTGAAATAACGCTTCCAAAAGCGCGTGTGTGCGTGTGCGTGTGTGTGAGTGTGTGTGCGTGTGTGTGTGTGTGTGTGCGTGTGTGTGTGTGTGTGTTCTCGACACGCTGGCTGCGCCGACACATGGCTCGCTGTAAACAACTTTAATGAACATCATCTCCTCCGCTTTTATCCTCCTGTTTTTAGACAAACACACAGACCCGGCGACGCTTTCTCCGGCAGTTTTTTTTTTTTTTTTTTAAACTGGCTAATACTTCAGACACGCAAATTAATTTAGCTTCTTGATTTTTAATGAACGATTTGTGCGCTCGCTCGGAAAACACTTACCTCTCCCCCGAGCGGCGATGTAAACACGCGACGTTCATAGCTCGCCGGCGTGATGCGCTCCTTCTGGTCCAATTAGCCACACAGTCCACCCCTCCAAACATACACTATTTACATGATTAATTACTCCTCAAATGCACCGAGTGTGCGGGGTGGGGCGTCCTGTTCCAAAGGTACAGTCTCATTACCGGGCAAACTTTAAGCCGACAAACTATGTAGCTTTTTAACGAAGGCTTACAATATCAGGGCAGGACTTTTTTTGGCATTCTTTGTATCGGCCACGACCTAAAACACGGTCCTCTACCAACCCTGGTGTCAAGGCGGTGGATAGGACTTTCTTTGACATATTCCTCTCTCTGTGATAGATAGTTCAGTGTATAACTATGAGGGGCCTGTTTCTATTGTTGTGGTCCTGTCCGGCCACTCCCTGCTCTCTCCATCTCCCCCTCCCCTTGTGTGTTTACCTTGTTTGGCGGTTCCTGGGCGGTTCCCTCATCGCTCACCTGCTGTGCTCCACACCTGTATCTCATCATGCATTCAACTCTGTAGAAAAGGCCGCCAGACCTCCACTCCTTTGCTAGATTGTTCCGTCATCCATCCGGTGATCGTCTATCAGGCTTTTGAACTATTTTGCACTAACTTGCGTTTTTTCCGTGTTTTGTTCAGTTGTGGGAGCCAGTTCCTGTTCCACTGCCATCTGTCCTCTGTCTGTGTCTCCGTCTGGATCATCCACCCGGTACCCATCTCCACGTACCTGCCCTGCCGCCCAGGATCACTCATCCCTCACCCCCATCCACTTGTGTGTTTGTGTAATAAAATTACTTTAGTTTCTGCATTTTTGGGTCTGCCAGTTCTTGTATACAACATCTATAGGTTGGAGTCCTTAAGCGATCAGTAATAACATAACTGAGTCTGTCTCATCTATTAAAATGTACGATCGCTCAGACAGGGCATTAAAACCGTGTCTACTCCACAACGAGCGGCTCTCGTCTCTGTGGCTCGTCTGGGTGCCATGACATTGGTCCGACAGCCCATTATTCCGAATATGTCCCATTGAGCAGAGGTGCCATTAGTCCAACATCAGAGAAAAACGGGCCCATTGGTCCGACCATAAACACCCTAACCCTAATATTAATTAGCATTACAAACAATCAAATGAGTTGCGGCGGTTCTAGTGTTAAATAAATGCCGTGTAAAACAGGTATTCTCTTCTCTTCAGTGGACTTGGAGCAGGCGTAAACTCCGAGCACATCTCCCCTGTTTATGGTCAGGCCAATGGGCCATATTTGTTCTGACTAAAGAGATGTCGGACTAATGGCACCCCTACTCAATGGGACATTTTGGAATAATGAGACGTCGGATTAATGGGCCGACACCGCTCATCGGTGCATTAGATCGGGGACATGATGACAACACGGGCATTTGTATCACCGTGACGGGAGCGCATCTCTTTTTCTTGTTATCTTTATGCGCTTGCACAAACTGGACGCTCTTCTCTCCACTTCACCCCCGCGACACGCGTTTAACACGAGCCTGCTGTATTTAGTTTCCCCTCGGCTTCGTTTCATCCCATAATGAAATGCTACGAAGATAAATCCATTTTGCTGTGTTGTGTGGTAAAAACAACACGCCAAAGCACGACGGTGAAGTGGAGAAGGGGATCGCGGCGGTACAGAGCCAAAGCAACATATGCACAAAGCTCTCTGTGTTTGCTGTAAAAGCCAAAGTGAAGTCAAATGTAGAGTTCTCAAAGTGTCCCAGAGGATCTCAGAACTTCTCCATAGTAAAACTTTGCTGTGTTTCTCACGGGATTCTCTTGTTACTCAAGAGGGCTGCGCTGCTATCTAGTGGGTAGGAGTAGAAGTGCAAGACCAAAGAGAGGCGCTGCAATAAATATGTCCCCCAAAAATAGATGTTTAAATATCGATTCAGACGCTTTTTGCATCAATACGAGCATTGCGTAATGTAATATCGCGATATATCGCCAAATCGATATTTTTCCACCAAGACCAGTTTGTGGTCGAAACGTGCATGTGCCTCTGATAATGATAAAAGTCCTTTATTTAGCAGAGTGCCTCGGATCTCTTTTGCCACACATACACCTAGTTTTGTTTTGTTCATCCTGAAAGAGCGCCTGATCTTAAACATTTGTAAAGACTGTGTTCGGACCCAGTGCAGCACTCCCGACCACCTGCCTTTCATTAGTATCGATTCAGACGCTTTTTGCATCGATACAAGAATTGCGTAATGTAATATCGCAATATATTGCCAAATCGATATTTTTCAACACCCCTTATAACTATCAAATCAGACTCTTACGTTTGCATCTGACATATCAGTTTATATCAGAATCAGAATCACAATAGGTTTTATTGCCATGGTTTAAAAACTAGGAATTTTTCTCGGTGCAAATGTGCGACATAAAACATATAACAAAGAGTTAAGATAAAAATAAGCTAAAAAACGTTCAACTATAAGGCTATAGGCCGTAAAACATATTATGTAAATAAGATCAAATAAAAGTGACATATGGTAAGACAACAACAATTTGACATTGAACAACAGCGGGATTGTATTTACAGGTGTGTAGGCGTATAAAGTGATATTAAGTAACAAGTGACAGCAGCGGGTCTAAGTGTGGACACACCACACAGTGCAACAGAGCAGAAACATCCATGAGTCTGTGACTGAGCTACAGAGACTTGTTATTGTTCATGAGTCTGATGGCGGAGGGGAAAAAACTGTTCAAGTGGCGGGAGGTATGGGTCTGGATAGACCGTAGCCTCCTGCCTGAGGGGAGAGGGGTGAATAGTCCGTGTCCAGGGTGAGAAGGGTCAGCTGTGATCCGACCCACACGCCTCCGGGTCCTGGAGGTGAACAGGTCCTGGAGAGATGGGAGCTCACAGCCAATCACCTTCTCTGCAGCACGCACAATACACTGCAGTCGGTGCTTGTCCCGTTCTGTAGCGCCGGGGAACCACACGGTGATGGAGGAGGTGAGGATGGACCACACGGTGATGGAGGAGGTGAGGATGGACTCGATGATGGCCGTGTAGAACTGCACCAGCATCCTGGTTGGCAGCTTAAGTTTCCTCAGCTGCCGCAGGAAGAACAGCCTCTGCTGGACCTTCTTGAGGGAGCTGATGGTTGGCTCCCATTTGAGGTCCTGGGTGATGGTGGTGCCCAGGAAACGGAAGGAGTCCACAATGGAGATGGGGGTGGAAGAGTCTGTCAGGGCGAGGGGGGAGGGTGGGTCTGTGTCTTTCCTGAAGTCCACGATCATCTCCACTGTCTTCTGGGCGTTCAGCTCCAGGTCGTTGTGGCTGCACCAGGACGCCAGCCGGTCTACCTCTCTCCTGTAGGCGGACTCATCACCGTCCGAGATGCGCCCGATGAGGGTGGTGTCGTCCGCAAACCTGATCAGTTTAACGGTCTGGTGGCTGGAGGTGCAGCAGTTTGTGTACAGGGAGAGGAGCCAGGGGAAAAGTACACAGCCCTGAGGAGTTCCAGTGTTTGTAGTCCGAGTGTCCGAGACGATCTTCCCCAGCCGCACGTGCTGTCTCCGGTCCGCCAGGAAGTCGGTGATCCACCTGCAGAGGGAGTCGGGCACGCTGAACTGGTAGAGCTTGTCTCGTAGCAGTTCAGGGAGGAGTGGGAAAAGGAAAATGTCCAAAACTGAGAGTTCCCGAAATGTTGCAACCCTAGTCTGAGCGGATCTGACCAACCATCGTGCTCCGTACGTTTTCAATCGGACCAGCAGCAGAGTGCAGGCTCTGACAGTCAAGAATTTAGCTTGTCCTAAAATAAACCCAGTCAGTGTTGGCCTTGTATTTGCTGATGTCAGTATCCACTGGTAGCATTAGTAGCAGTTTTTCCCCACCGAGATTACGATAATGTCTGTAGTAAACGCATGATTCCGTGGCCTTGCAGACTTCCATGGCATAGATACAGGCGGCGTCTTTGGAATCCATATATGGTCATGTTTGAAGCAGCCAGAGGAAAAACAAAGAAGGGGTAAAAAAAAAAAAGCTGCATTATGAATATAATTGTCATTCTCATGAGAGGTTTTCTGTGTCTATAGTATAGAGCAATGGTGTCAAGTTCATTTGGGGTCACGGGCCAAAATTAAGCTCCCACGGCAGGTCACGGATCACATATAAACAGGGCTGTAGCCTCATGAAGAATATCGGCTTATCCTTGTATATAGCACTTTACTGTAGCTTTGGGCTTCGTTTGAACTGCTTGAGAGCCTGGCTCCAAAGAGTTTTTCTTTTTCTAAAAATTGCTATGACCCATGTGCCAACGCTGGGCTAGGTGTCATTTTTTTAGTTTTTTGTATACTATAAATAAAAAGTGCAAACCTATATCTATGATTGATAGACCTTTTAAGGAACATGCTTTGTAGGAGGAGAGCCATGTTAATTTCACAGACCACTCGGGATCATTACTATGAATGGGGCTGAATGGCACACTGGTTATCTCTTCTATCCTATATCTACGTATAGAGCATTAAAATCACAGAAATGCATTTAGTCCGTACAGTTCTGTTGAATCCTGGATCAGATTTAAATTGAGAGTTCTATCCCCATACAAATGAATATTAACGTACAACAGCTGAAAACATCTGGATGGTTAATAATTTGCAATGTTCCGTGGCAATACGAAAATAGATTGAGCAGGCTCTGAAAAGTCTCCCGGACTAGCCTACTAGCTAACTGTCTGCATACACTAGGATTGAACGCCGCTCCTCCTTTTCATTTAAAGCGGTACTAAGTAACTCATGCCCCTGGAGGCCATGAGCGCCACTGCAGGTGTCATAGCATGTTGCGTTTGTTTTACTCATTAATTGTTCATGAGAGCAAATACTACGCTGACAGAAAGGGGGAGAGAGGGATATTATGTCACACGCAACAGGAGGAACACACTGGTGTGAGGCGACAGTGTCCGTCACTAGTGGTCACAAAACGATAGCCGTCGGACAGCCGTCTTTTTAAAAAGTCCAGGTGACTGTATGGTTCTTATGGTAAGGGGAATCCTGTTCCAGAGCTTGGTGTGCTCACAGAAAAATGAATTTTGTCCGCACGTATTCCTGTAGTTAGGTATTTGTAAGATTTGGTTTGTGGTGGATCGAGAGCTGGGTCTTGGGACCAGAGCAGACAGTGAGGCCGATGGGCAGTTGTTGAGCAGATGGAAGTAGAGCTTAATCCCATGGCTCAGAGCAGAGTTCTGGAAAGTCAAGGCACCAGGCAGTGATAGAGCAGGTGCAGTGGTGGGTCTAACCAGGGAGCCTGTGGTGGATCTTGTATGATTTGTTGTAGAGTCTGGCCACAGGTTCCCATATTCCCTCAGTTGTGAGCATCCAAACTGGCAGACCGTAGGACAAGGTGGAAAGTATGATGGCATGTAAGTGACAAACATGCTCTGATGGAACATTCGATAACAACAGTATATAAAGAGGACCAAAAAAACTTTGGGACAACGTTAGCTGCTGAGTCACTGCTGGTAAATCCATCTAATTCACTGTAGTGTCCAAGTGTGTCGTGTGTGAGGGGGAATGATGACCCAAATGCAAACATGTCCCAACAAAAACTTAAATTTAATGGTAGACCAAGCCAAAACAACACAGGATTAACTTACAGGCACGAGCAGAACTCCATGGAACAGAACAGACCGAGACCGAGACTGAGAATGACATGAACGACAAACGACATACAACAATGATCCGACAAGGACAAGGGAAAACACAGGGGTATAAATACACAGGGAAACAGGGCACAGGTGAAACACATCAGGGCGGGGCAGGTAATCAACAGGAGGAAGGGAAAGCTGGACGACACAGACACAGACCAAGACTATCAAAATAAACACAAGACAGAGACACAGACCAGGACAGGGGAGAACCAAACCAAAACCAGGACAAAACCAACAACCAAAAACCCACATCACAACAGTACCCCCCCTCCAAGGGACGGCTACCAGACGTCCAAAACAAAAAAAAAACAAAAGTCCGACGGGCCCGGGCGGGCGGAGGGGGCCCGGAGGCGGGAACCACGCACCCCAACCCTGGGGGGCACGGAGAGTCCTGGGGGCTACCCTGGAGGCAGCGGGTCTGGGGGCTCCGGCGGAGGCCGCGGATCCGGGGGTCTCCACGGGGGCGACGGGTCTGGGGGCTCAGGCGGGTCTGGGGGCTCAGGCGGGTCTGGGGGCTCCGGCGGAGGCCGAGGATCCGGGGGTCTCCACGGGGGCGACGGGTCTGGAGGCTCAGGCGGGTCTGGAGGCTCAGGCGGGTCTGGAGGCTCAGGCGGATCCGGAGGGTCAGGCGGATCCGGGTCAGGTGGCCCAGGCGGATCCGGAGACTGGTCAGGCGGCTCAGGCGGATCCGGGTCAGGCGGCTCCGGCCGAGGCGGGTCAGGCGGCTCCGGCCGAGGCGGGTCAGGCGGCTCCGGCCGAGCCAGAGGCGTGTCAGGGGCCTCCGGCCGAGGCAGAGGCGGGTCCGAGGCCTCCGGCCGAGGCAGAGGCGGGTCCGGGGCCTCCGGCCGAGGCAGAGGCGGGTCCGGGGCCTCCGGCCCGAGGCAGAGGCGGGGCGGATCAGGGGCCTCCGGCCGAGGCGGGTCAGGGGCCTCCGCAGCGGGCCAAGGCGGCGGAGGCAGGTCCGGATCCTCCGCAGGGGGCCAAGGCGGCGGAGGCGGGTCCGCGAAGTCCGGCGCCGGTGGGAGCAGGGCCGGGTCCGCGACGTGCGGCGGGAGCAGGGCCGGGTCCGCGACGTCCGGCGGCGGCGGGAGCAGGGCCGGGTCCGCGAAGTCCGGCGGCGGCGGGTATGCACCCTCCTCCGTCGGCCACGGAGGAGGAGGCAGGTCCGGGAGCTCTGCGGGCACCGGCGGCGGCCGGGTGGAGCTCCGACGAGGAGCGGGGACAGGCGGCGGCCGGGCGGGGCGCAGCCGAGGAGCGGGGACAGGCGGCGACCTGGCGGGTCGCAGCCGAGGAGCGGGGACAGGCGGCGACCTGGCGGGGCGCAGCCGAGGAGCAGGGACCGGCGGAGTGCACTCCGGACGGGGGTCTGGGCTTGGTGGTGGCCCCAGGACAGGAGGAGCCCACCCTGGACGGAGCAAGATGTCCAGCGGTGGCTCTGGGACAGAAGGGGCCCACCCCAAGCCCAGGTCGGTGTCCGGCAGTGGCTTAACCGGGGAGAACCCACCTTGCCACAGCTCCAGAACAAAAAAGGGACTGTCTGCTGGGTCCTCGTCTGGTCGGATCATTCTGTTGTGGATGCGGGGGAATGATGACCCAAAATGCTCAGCAGCTCCAAATAAAACTTAAATTTAATGGTAGACCAAGCCAAAACAACACAGGATTAACTTACAGGCACGAGCAGAACTCCATGGAACAGAACAGACCGAGACCGAGACTGAGAATGACATGAACGACAAACGACATACAACAATGATCCGACAAGGACAAGGGAAAACACAGGGGTATAAATACACAGGGAAACAGGGCACAGGTGAAACACATCAGGGCGGGGCAGGTAATCAACAGGAGGAAGGGAAAGCTGGACGACACAGACACAGACCAAGACTATCAAAATAAACACAAGACAGAGACACAGACCAGGACAGGGGAGAACCAAACCAAAACCAGGACAAAACCAAAAACCCACATCACAACACAAGTGTTCTCCATTAGTTGATTTATCCTCTGATGCAACACCTCGTGACATCAGCAGGTGGAACAGAGCATTGTGGGGGGGGGATTACTGAAACTATGAATGAGACATAACATCGCTATAGGCCGTTTCAGTCAGTCTTTTTACTGCACTTACCGCGCTGTGTCAGTAACATTAGCGGAGCGTCTGACACACGATGCCATCTCTTCCTGCGCTTAAGATGTTCCATCTGGCCCTGAGAGCTCCAGTCGGCGCAAGCTAATGAAATCAGACTAATGTAAAAGTGTTCAGGAGCGGGTAAATGTCTGTGGAGGGGCTGGTAGCCGCATATGTGTAAGATGAGACATTTATTTCAAACTGCCCCTGTGGATGAATACCATCAACATATATCTCAAAGTTTTCTATCGTTCAGCTTTAGTTTGTTTTGTGATGTTTAAATGTTTGCTTTACATCAGCCTAGAGAGTGGCAAAAAGGGGCTCATGTTTATTTCAATTTTACTTTAAGACGCCTAAAGGTACATCTTTTCATTCAAATGATCCAAAGGTTTAATGAGACCCTTTTGACCTTGATTTGAGTTGGTAAGTAAAGTTATCAGTCAGTGGTATAAGTTCTTCTGCACTTAAAATAATAATAATGAAAAAAAAAACTTGATTGCACCTAAAATAAGACCATACCTATTTCATTATAAACAAACAAAGCTGTTCAAAAGTAAACTATATCCTCCAAATCCACAAAGCCAATCACGCATTCTTTAAAAGTTCCAAGTTCCCTGATACATCTGTGGAGGGAAGTTCATTCTGTGGGAAACTCATTTCTGCATTAGATAATGAAATAACTGAGGAATACTTATGTTTGCTGAGGCTTTGCCAAACTAATCTCTGTCATCCTGCCTTTGCTCTGCCTGATCCCGTCACATCTCCAAACTAAGGAAGGGCCTGGTTGGTACCTGGATGGAACACCAGGAAGCCAGGGTGAATGTAGTGAGTGACTTGAGTGGGTGGTGTGAGGGGCCGATGGCAGCTTCTGTCAGTCTACCCCAGGGCATCTGTGGCTACTTATGAGGCTTACCATCACCAAGTATGGAGTGGACAAATAATGCATATAATTGTAAAGGGACTTTGAGCGTCGGAAAAAGCATTGTCATCCAGACGAATGCATTATTGTTATTATATAGTCCCGGTCAAAAGTTTAAGACCACTTAGAAAATGGTCAACAAGAAGCAACAAGAAGAATATGTTCAAAATGTGTTGAAAACTGCAAATAAACTGAAATACTCTGCTTTTCCAGCTGCATAAGCAGAACCTCTCGCGCCATCGCTGCTGAGACTTTAAAGTCATAGTTTGTAACTGACCAACTAACTGACACACGTTTAGTTCCATCCTTTATATACAGTATACTGTCTGTGCACACTCTCTGAACACTGGGCCTTTAAAACATGGCTCTTGCTGGAGTCGCCAGTACCTAAACGGAACATGACTTTCTTTCTTTGTGGACTGTTCAACAAAAGCGAGGGCCACTAGCGTAGGAGCCTCCACAGTGCCTTTCTCGTGTTCCTTTCTCGTGTGAAGTTGCCAAAAATGTTGCATTACTCCTCTCCCCTCCATACACGTGCTGTTTCTATCTCCCCATCCCCATCTCTCCTCTATTAACTTTCCCCATTCGACACGGTGAAAAAGGGAGAAGTCGCGGCTTATCTTTGAGCCCTGGTAACTCATACGCACACACACGAGCGCTCTCTCCACGCGGCCCGCTCTTGTGCAAGCACGCACCAATGACAGATAACGACGCGCCTAATGAATTTCTAAACTAATCTATATTTGTCCAGAGTTCATGAGGGTCCAACGGCAGCGGGAGGGGCAGCGGAGCGCCCTGGCAACACTAACACGTCTCCTCGCGGCGGGTCGGTTTAAGACACGCACATTAGCAGTGAATAAATGGCATTTAAGGGAACACATAATTGTGGCTTATATAAAAGCGATTTAAGGCAAAACTCAATTGACAGGCTTTTGGGCCAGCTTGCTCTCTTAACATTTAAACTTCTAGCTGGAAAAATATCATCTTCGCGATAAGGTGTTTATTTTTTTCAACCTGGATGGACTAAAAGAGACAAAAGCAGACATGGATATATGAATTAAAGTTAGTATGGATGGGTAGGTTAGCATTATGGATGTCTTCCCCCGGAGCCTGGACAATGGTGGCAGTAAAGGGGACCGGCGAAGGATGTCGCAGGGTAAAGCCGTGGATAAAAGACGCAGTGGAGGGGTGGAGGTGGGTCGCAAGCACAGCTGGGAAGCGGACGAGCCATGAACACTGGAGTCTTAAACGCGGGACCGAGGGCGATTGTGTGGCTCTGTGCTGCCAGGCTGAGGTGGAGGTGTGACCCTTGCAAACATGACATTTTCTCCAAATGTACTTTCTCTTTACCAACAATGACAGAGGAAGCCACTACATTGAAATGTCACTTTTCAGAGTCACTTTCGCAGGCCAGGCTAAATCCCAAATTCCCTTCAGAACAAATCTTTGTAACAAAAAAGTAATCATAAAACCATAAAATCAATTCTGGCTTCATCTGTCATTTAGAAAAGGACTTATTTTTACAAGAAACACATGAACGAAAACTCGCAGTACATTTTTATTTCATAGGTACGCCAGCCATTTACAGCAAAAGTTTCGAATTGATGACTGCATTGATCCCCTCTTCACCTGAAATTATCCACAGTTTCCACAGACTTGAAGGACTTTCAGGAAACCACCGAGAGGATAACTCAACACTGCATGAATGAAGCGAAAATACTATGCACGGTGTATGCTTTAGATGAGGGAACAGCATCGTTTAAAAGCTCAAAGTGTTTGGCTGTACTGTTGATGCAGAGAAGTTGTGCGAGTGTAGCCGCACTGCAGTGGTAGTGTGTTACAGGGTGACCCTTGGCTTTAGGTGGTAATAGTAAGGCTGTACTGTGATGCAGAGTGGCTGTGTGGGATGTAGTAGTACTGTAGTAGTGCATTACAGCTCCATCGGGCGGTGTGTGGTTGACCCTTGGATACGGGCTGGCTTTAGGTGGTAATTGTGCGGCTGTACTGTGATGCAGAGTGGCTGTGTGTGAGATCAGCTGAACAGTCCCCATGAGCAACGCTCGGAGCAGAGTTCAGGTGTTTGGACCAAGTCTGGAGGTTCCTGTGATCGCACTGGCTTCAGCTCTGTCCGTTGTTATGTTTGGAACTGTTGTTTCCATCTGCCTCCGTTAGCTCGTGCCTTTGTGCTCGTGATCAGGGGCTGTTGCTGTTTCTCATATAAAGAAATAGTGTTTTATTAACAGCTATTTTCCTTCAAAGCCATTGCTCAGTTACTGATTTCAGTATAAACATAAGTAGGGATGTCCCGATCCGATCATGTGATCGGAAATCGGGCCCAATCACGTGGTTACAGACTCGATCGGAATCAGACATTACCTCCCGATAAAGGACTCTGATATATACGCATGTCCATTCTCATTACTTTGATCAGATGTCGAGCTATTCGTCTGAGAGACCCCCAAATCCACACAAGTGCCAGCGCGGGAGAACAAAAACAACATCCCCGATAAACCGTGCAGAGTTTACTGTAGGCTAAGTGAGGAGTGAGAACGGACAGGAAGACAGGACGGGGAGATGTTTAAAAGTCCGTGATGGACAGAGAAACTTCTGTCTGTATTAATGACCTGAACCACTGCCTCCTCTCTTCGCTCACACATCCCCGCGCTCCGTTCAGCAGGTGATGTGAGGATGAAGCGCATGTTTTCACTCCTCTGGTCGTCTTAAGCCTTTAGTAAAACACGCCCACAGCAGATGACGTGCACAGCTCGGTGGACGGTGCACTCCGGTTTTCAGGCTGGGTCCGGGAAATGTGATCACTCTGTCTTCATTTAAAGAGACTGTAATCAACATGGCACATTTAGCTTTTAGCCAAATATATTGTGTTATTTAACTGTTTGGCCAAATTACTGCTGTGTTTTTTTCTGTACTGCCAGACAGTTTTGTACATTGCAGTGCACAAAAACATTATTGCCCAAGGTTTGTTTTCATTGCCAATCAACAAACACGATAATAACGAATGAGATTTTAGATCACCCTCTCTGTGTAAAATTATATCACTTGTCTTGCTTACTTGAGAAAAACAGACTAAGTAGAGTTACTCTCTATATCCAAAACCATGAATTTTTCTTAATTTAAAAATATATATATATCTGAACCGCTCTTTGTCAGAAGCCCCTTATGAGAGACCAACAGGCCCGGTTAGAACCATGAGGCCGTCCTTCTGTGGACCCACCACCTGCAGGAGGAGCCATAGGGGCTGGTGCATTGTGATTTGGGCAGGTCATGACCCGGCAACGGACAAGTGGAAGAAAATGGATGGATAAAAAATATATATTAGGTATCGGATCAGAATTCGGTATCGGGCAATTCTCAAAAACAAAGCCAGGCTGGTTCTGTAACGTATCCTGTGACAGGAATAGAGATTAAAATGAGAGCCAATGCATGACCGAGGACGAGTGACTGCACTGTCTGAAGCCGTGGAAAGACATCATTTGACTTTCTTTGCATCTTTCGGCAGAACGTATATCTCAGTTCTTAGCTGCGATTTTGCATTCCCTGCATCTTGTGAGCCGTGAGAGGGCTAAAATGTATTTATGTACTTATTTTTTAAACAATTCTGCATACATTTATGAGTAAAGATGTTGGTTACTCTTTCAACATTATTTGTATATCAAGATGGACAACCCTCATTACACTGGAATGTGAAAGAATGTCTGGACAGATTGATTCCTGTGACAGGAATGTTCTCTTAGAGGGAGGTAACACCCGTCCCACAGCCGCTTCAGTCCTGCCTCAGCCAGAAGACTGCTGTGCCTTCTGTCGTGAAGTTGAACTCTCCCCTTCCCTACCCCATATTGTAGATTTTATTTCCTGTTTTTAATCACCGGGACCCTCACACCGGTGACAGACGGTGGTGGTGGAAGTGATTGGACTTTTATATTTTACTGGACGGGGGACAGTTGTGGGGAGAGAAGCGGGTAAAGAGACATGAGGACCTGACTGTTGTCACGTTAAGCAATCGCTTTGATATCGGCGCTCAGGACAGTGTTTAACTTACAGTGGATGGATCGGCGGTTTGGTTGCTGTTTGTGCATGAACAGACTTTTGCAAAGGCAGCGCGATGTTTATGAACAACGAGGAGGAGGAGAAGAGAGGGAGAAGGAGGCCCGTGCTGCTGCATCTGTGCGTATGCCCCAAACCGCGCACATCTCTCGACCTGCCCAGGTGTGTGGGCAACGCTCACACACGGTGCAGAGGCTCTGACCAGGCATTAAAGAAATAAATATTACGTCGGGTTTGTTTCGTACTCGGGCCTACAATTAAAGTTAATTGCTCAGGTCGGGCCGGGCTTTGGGCCCATGGGCTCGGGTCGGGCTTGAGGCTGGAGGACCAGTCACCAGTGCTCTAGATCTCTGGCTGGATTGTTGACTGCGTTTTGAAAGCAAACGATCAAATTCCTCCTCTTTAACCAGAACGCCTTTCTTAAGGCCCATTCATACGTCATTAGGTGCAAGAACTTTGTTTTTACACCAAGAGCAAAATAAAGTCATTTTTGCCTATGGAAATTCATCTACAAGATGTCAACTGGTTTTGTAATTGTGAATAAAACAACATTCAGAAAATGTTGACCTGCTATCTGGGGACACAGAAGGCGATGCTTGGGACATACTCAGAACGTCCTGTACACTGCAATAACACAGTTGTAGACGGAATGAACTTGACCTTGTTGTTGTTTATCCCATTAGTCCTACCTCAGAGATGTTTTCAGTTTGCCCTGACAGCTCCAGCGTCGTCACGTCCCGCCCTCAGCTCGAGATCCCCCCTGAGACCAGCCAGTCCACAAGCCCAGGAGCAGGACCACGTGACGGCTGAAGAACTCAGCCCCAGAGAAGGCCCCAGTGCATAATTCTCCGATAAAAACACAGAGTGGAAAACAGATTTGGCCATTTGTGACTGTGTGCTTCTTCAAAGTTGTTACACGCTAGAGGCACAACAAAGATGGCTTTAAAAAAAAACAAAAAACCTGTCTGTGGAAAAAGCAGCAGTGGAGTTTAGCGGCAAAGTGCAACAACTTGGATATATTACAGCAGGAGGTAACAGAATGAAGAAGATTAAGGGTGCATGCACAACCCTCTCTTGATTTGAAGACTGTTAGTTCGGATTGTCTGGGTGTTGTGAAAAAAACATTCAATTGTTGTTGTTTTTTTAAGAAGTGGATCCTGGTCCATATGTAGCTGTGGGTTAACTTGGCTGAAATCAAATCTGGTACAAATTGTTTGATTTGCGATAGCAGATGGACCAGGGAGTGGTGCAAAACCAGGATCCGGTCGATGTTGGTAGGTCATATGACTGTCCAAATGAATGCAAATGTCATGAAGAGTGATCAATAATGGGACAAATGATGTCAGCAAGAGATTATATAAAGTATAACACATTCATTCAAATTTCCCTACGGGGACAATAAAGTATACAAACAAACAAACATTCTGTCACTCTTACCTAGCTGGTTAGAAGAGTCTCTTCACTGACCGCTTTGTCTCTTCTGATGAGGGCCACATCCATTATTAAAGCTGTAGCTGGGTTGCCAGAAGTGCTCTGCGAACGCAAAATGCTCATGTTCAGGCGAAACATTTAAACATTACAACATCTGTCCCCGATCGAACCAAGTCAGCTTGACTCAGGTGTGAATGCCTAAAATGGAAAGGTAAGGCTATGACTAATAATAATAGAAAAATTAAACTGAGCTGAGCAGCTGCAGCAGGTGGACAGGATCTATGGGACGGGGAACATGGCGCTGGACATCAATAAAGGTGGGCACTAAATCATGACTAGGGATGGGACAATAATTTGGGGTCATAATTATCTTAATCCAAAATAATTGCGGTTAACGATATTATCACAATATTTGCCTAAAAAAATCACTGAAACTGTAGAAATGATGGGGATTGAGCAATTATTAAATATTCCTCTTCACTGTCTGTAAATGTCATATTGAGTGAGACATAAAGTAAGTATTTAAAGGCACACTGTGTAATATTTTGGATTATACTGTGATTACAAAACATGCAGCTAATGAGCAGCTCGACACAGAAAATGCTATTTCTGCGGTGGGTAATCAAAGGTTGTCTGATGGATTTAACAAATCTTCTAGCACGATAATCGCCATAATAAAAAAATGTGGCGATCGATTAATAGCCGCATTTTTTATCGCGATTATTATTGTTTATCGTCCCATCCCTAATCATGACTTCAGCAGTTTTAGTCCTTGAGATTTGGCAGGACACAAACAGCATTATAACAACAAGGAAATGTCCAACATCCAGGACAATACATATACTTACATGAGTGTTACATAATAAATGTACATAATAATACTCACGGAGTATAATATATATTAATCTGTCTTTTTAAAGAGGGGGTATTATGCTTTTTTCAATCACATAGCACCAGTCTATAGCACTACAATGATGACGTAACCGTCTGCTGGTCTGTATATGCAGTAAATTAAAATAACTGCCTTGAATAAAATTGCTCTCTCAAAATGGCTGTACTGAACGTCTTGAAATAGGCCTCTGTCTCTTTAAGAAGCTTTCCGACACGCCCCCTTCAGCACACTACTGTGGCATTTACACAACAACACTGTGCGGGGAGGGGGCTCTGCTGAGCTGAGGAGCAGTGGTCGGTGGCTTGGCTGGTGACGAAAGGTCCAGAGGCGTCTCCAGGAGGTGGGGGCGTTCATAGGAGGACTGAGGCATAGCTACACCTAAAATGGCCGCCGTCTAAGTTTTTAGACTCCAGGCATGCGTTTAATGAGGGAATGATATAATAACATGATATAAAGCTTGAAAAAGTCGATTTTACATAATACCCCCCCTTTAACATAAAACTAGTGACTTTTGGTAATACTAAGAATGTTTGGCATGGTAACCGTCTGAAAGAAATGTAATGATCGTTACTTGCTTTGTACTAGACTTCGTACTTGAAAGTAGACCGTTTTTTCTGTTGATGTATGAACACTTTAAACAGTGTTTTGTAAGTTATAGTTACAGATCTTTTCTGCTTGACGGACCTAGATTTTGCATCATGTTCCTGGGACTGTGTGTGTGTGTGTGTGTGTGTGTGTGTGTGTGTGTGTGTGTGTGTGATCTTCAATACCTGTGCAGTGGAACGTATCACTGACCTCTTTGCAAACTGCTGGGATTCCAGTTCAGGTCTTGCTTCAAGGGAATTGGCGTCTGTATCAGTTCCTCAGACTGGTTTTGGTCAAAGCCTCATGAACTATTCATTTAGCAGCTTTTCCCAACACTAGCGAGCAGAGACGTGGGCATGTTAGGCTTGGGAGTACGTGTTTGTCAGGTAAACACGGCGTGGACAGCTGTTTGTTTAGCTTCCCCGTGCACGGCTGATGAGTGCGCTCAAACCTGGGCCTTGATTGAAGGTAATACATTAGTCCAATATGAGGCGGCGGCGGCGGCTGACAGGCTCCAATAACGCCGTTACCGGTGCATTAGCATAAGCATAGCATTAGCCCGACTGATCCTGTCATTAATTTGGCAGGTCTGCTTTGCATAAATGCTAATGTGGAGCAAGCTGAGGAAATGTCAGCGGGGACTGGAGGTCTGGAGGAGGCGCAGGAGGTGATGGAGGTCAGGCCCGCCAGCGCACAGCGCAGGGGAGACAAGAATGTGCGGCAACTCTGGACGGAACTTTTATCTTCACTAACATATGGCTTTGTTTCCTGTTCCGGGGGCCCGGGTTTGCTCTTCATGTGTGAAAATCGGTTTCCTCCAAGCACAATGGTTTATCTCGCCAATCCCAAACATGCACAATAGACTGAATCCTTAGGCTAAGCATTCTTGACCAACCGGCCTTAATAGCTGGAGATGTGTCTCTTCACGCTGCAATGGGATCGTCCACCGACCCTGAGAAGTGGCCCTAGGCATCGAAGGATAGATACACACGGGATCTTTGGAATCGCCCATATATGCTCATGTTCAAAGCAGCCAGAGGGAAAACAAAGGAAAAAAGAACTTTCCGCACATTTCTACACCATAAGGAATGCTGAATTATGAGTACATTTTTTTTAATTAAATGAAGATACAGACAAAGATACTGAACAATGTGCTGTGAACAAAAACATCCATATGGACCCGACTTTGATTTGATTGGTGCGTGATAAATATGTTCATAGTCTGCCAGAAAACCGAGAAAAAGAGTGAAAAACTGTGATTCCCATTAAAGGTTCTCTTCCCCCTCGGCCCCTTGTATGCATGTGTCTGTATCGATGGGTCAAACTCCTTCCCCCACGGGACAATATGCGGACACCTTAGGGCGGCCCTCTCCCTCTAGCTCCGCCCCTGACTTACAGCATTATAGAAAAGGAATGTTAAGAGGTTCTGCTCTTAATCAAGCGGAAGGGAAGAGATCGGTCACAGCTTGGCCACAAACATCAAGAACTCCTCCACAGACTGGGCTGATGATGCAGGCTCTCAGGAGGTTTTTTTTAAACCTCCAAATATAATGTTGACCCACATAATTTGGTAAGATTGAGAGAATCTTCAAAAACACACAAAACATTTGGACCACCCTATTAGACCGTCCTAGTGCACATATAGGCTCTACATTCTTTTTCCTGTTTGACAAATCAACTTTTTTTTGCAAATGTGTACATATTACCTGTGTACTATTGATTTTTTTTTTTTTTATGAGCAAGTTTGGTAAACCTCTTAACACCCACCTGAACCAAGCACATTCTCTCCAAATCGGAGTGAAAAAGTGTCTCATAACAAAGTAACATAAAGCGATGAAATTTAAGCAAAAAAGTAAACAAAAACTTAAGGCACCGACGCGGGAAAAAAAGATCAGTTCAGATCACTTTTGTAGGTCTGCGCTTTCAAATGAGCCATTACACTGGCATATAGGCTGTAAACTCCAATCTAGAAGCTTTTAGATTAGTAATAATAAGTCTCAACTTGTCCATTGAAGGCCAGTTCTTATGTTCATGTCAGTGTAAGTTTCAAACTCTATCCAAAACTTGTGAGAAACTTTGGCAGAAGTTCTTGTTGATGTGATGAGCTGGCACACGGGGCAGATTTCACACTTCCTGTTTTTAACACCTCCTGTACGGACGCATTTGCATGACTGGAGCGTCGTCATGTGAACGGCCTGTGAGTCAGTCTGTTCTGTGGGCTGCTCCTGGACACTGCTCGGTACGGGCTCCTCCATATGCTATACGCTTTAGGCACGCTATATTCTGGTCACTTTGAACAACTTTTCCGCAGGCGGCCGTCTAGGGTGCCATCTGCTGGAGGGGGCGCCGAATTGTGCTTTAATTTTGAAACCCCAAGCTCCATGCTCCTGCCAGCTACAAACATCGCAGATTTTCAGGGCAGCGTAACATAACATTTACTTCAGAAGTAGAGGTTCCTCCTCCAGTAGAACGGAATCTGCACGTTTCATGAGGCACATGTCCTGATTTGTTATAAATGAACAGATAATCACAATAAAATACAATAAAACCATCCTTTTCCATATCCAAAGTGTGTCCAGAAACACAGAACAGACACAGAAATATAAATGGAAAGTCAGTGCCAGTAACTCTTCTCCCCCTTTCACCCTGCGTTGTCCTGTCAAGTTTACAGCAAGAATATGCCTAAAAACAAAAAGGAACGGTGTCATAGTGCGTCCATGTAAATCAAACCGGTGGCGTTTGTCTGACAGGGACCTACAGCTCACTCAAAGCTCGGATTTAGTGCTACTACCCATTTCAACGGCATGGACTTTATCTCTCTTCCACGTCTTGCCCCACTCTAGCTCCCGGCTGCACCCATTGGTCAGATTGGGTCAGGGTGGTGCGGGCGGGTGCCGCATGCTTCCGCTCTCACACGGTGGGCCCGTTAGCGCAGAAACAACCCCATTCCCACCGGAATCCAAACACTGCCATCTTGGAATCGCCGAGGCTTCACCGCACACATGAGGAGGTGCCGCAACCCAATGCCAGAAACACGAGTCGGGCGCTCGCGTCAGGGGCATAGACTGTAAAATGAAGAACGGAGCGTCCAACTCGACTGGCTTTTTGGAGCCAGTTCCATTATTCAGAACAGGGCGGGCAAAAAAACAGTGAAAGGATCAAATTAGGACGATGTTACGACAAACACGTGGAAGTGAGAATGACAAGCCTGTATAGAGGGGCAAAACTGTTTGAATGGAAAGTCCATTGGAGCCCTTTGTTCCTGTTACTGTCTATGTCTCCGGTTCCCAAACCTGTTGGACTTCAAACGCTTCAGTCCAGGACCCCCCACTGTAAAATGTAATCAGAATTAAGTACAATAATCCATCCATCCATCCATTTTCTTCCACTTGTCCGTTGCCGGGTCATGAGAACCAGCCCCCCATGGCTCCTCCTGCAGGTGGTGGGTCCACAGAAGGACGGCCTCATGGTTCCAACCGGGCCTGTTGGTCTCTCATAAGGGGCCAACGGTACAATAATGTCAGGTTCAAAGCATTGGAGATCTTCATGAATGCGTCTTCCAGTACTTTTCCACAATGACGAAAACAACACTGCTACAAAAATGTGGTTTAATTTCACCGAACATTCTGTCTTCTCCAAATCCGGACCAAACGCTCAACAACTCGACGGGGCTTGAAGCTGTGCGAGTGCTGGAGTGGAGTTCATAGACTGTCCAAAAGACATCAGTGATGACATCGGCCCAGCATGTTTAATACAGCGATCTGTGAGACTTAGCTCGCGTGCCTTCTGATGTCAGTGTGTGTCGGGGGTCAGCTGATTCACTTCCGTTGTCGCCGCGTTCGGTTGCGTGTCGGCGGCCGGGTGCTCGCTCGCTGGCCGCGGGTTGAAAGTAAACGCTGTGTGTTTGGTGATACGCGGCTAAAGCAGTCTGGCGTTTACTCGAGTGTGTTTGCGCGGATTCGCTTTGCAACTCACTAATTACTTTGTCCAGTCAGTTCCGTTTATCTCACGGAAACACAATTACCAACACAATCTGGGAGCTCGGAGAAAAGAAACGACTCAAAATGGGTTCACCTGGCGCTTTATCAGTTTCAGCAGAGAGGCGTTTGAAGGGGGATTTTGGCGATGAGGTGCAGGAGCGACGATGTAGGAAAACCAGAGCGAGCGAGCGGGGAGGGTGTGTAATCTTGGAATGGTAATGAAGAAGGAGAGGGGCTTCATTAGGCGCGCTGACTGATGTGCTCGTCCCACGAAGGCGCATGAGAGAAGCGTGAGCCGAGAGCGCTCTACACATGCAGGTCGTCACCGCGGTCTGATTCTGTCCATTTCCACACGCGCAGGACAATCTGCCTCCAACTCCCACATCGGAGCCCACGGGTGTCGCGCTGAAAGGGGGACACGTTGCGCCGGATCGACTTTATGTAAGCGTTTAACTCTTCGCCTGCCTGCCCTTTCCCACAGAAGCCGCCCCCACCAGCCTGCCAGGATCCTCTTCAGCATGCTTTTTGTTCACCGTCCAACAGAAAGTGTTGCTCTTCACTGATAACCACATGCTACAGCGAGAACCCTATGTTTACATACACTACATAAAAAGACACATTTGCATTTTTCTCTCACTGTCTGACATGAAACCACTTTCCTTAGGTCAACTAGAATTATAAAAAAAATATTTCTATTTGTCAAATTCCAATTTAAGTGACTTTTTTCAAAGTCAGTACACACACTAAGATTACTATACCTTTAAGCAGTTTGGGAAAGCCCAGATGACGATGTCATGACGTTGGAAGCTCAAGTCTGGTTCATCCTTGGGTGTAATTTCAAGACACTTGAAGGTTCAGGTTCATTGGTTAACCCCTTCAGCCCGCCGGTCCCACCTGTGGGACCAAAATAGGTACTGCATCATAAACCTCTGTAGACATGTTAAAAACTAATCACGAAGGTATTTTTTTTTATTTTAACAAAGTTTACACCCTAATGCACACAAAATAAACAATGTTAATTTTTATGCAAATATTTATATGTACAGGCAATTTTTAGTTGTTTTTTTTCTCGAAAAGACGTTGTTTGCGTTGCCATTGAGATCCAGCTACAGCTAAGTTTGTAGTCCCGTGAAAGAGGAGAAGTCACTGAATCTAATGATAACAATTACTCTAAAAACTCTGATGTTGCAGAGTGCATGCGTAAAGGTCACTGCTTATTTGTCATACAACATATAGTAGGAATACACATAATAATAACAATAGACATTATGATAAAAAGTAGTGATTGAATTGCGTTTTGAATATATTCAAAACCAATAGCTTTTTTTAGGAGAACGCGATAAAAAAATCATAATAATTGTGTATGGATTTATTTTATCCTGAGTTACTTGTAACTATTGATGTATTTCAAGAGTGTTTGTGGAAACTCAGGATAAAATAAATCCATACACAATTACTGATGAAGTGAGGGAAAATGAAAACAAGAAAGGAATTCAATTTTGAGAAAATTAATGAATCCTAGTACTATAATAAAATGTTATGGTTTTATTTTGATCTTACATTTCCCTGATTTTTATTTCATACTTTAAATTATTCACGCAGCATATTTTATTATGGAATACTGGGTAACAATTGCCTGTATTTGTCCTATTTCCAAAGTGATGAAGAGGAGAATGGTGAAGCGGAGGACAATGGTGGCGCTCCATCTACTCACTGTGGTGCAGTCTCCTCTCTTTCTGAGGTTAGTGTGCTGCTTTGTGTTGCCAAGCTCATCTAATACTCACATCGTGTCTGCAATCAGAAGTTGATGCAATTTATTTATATTTGATGGTGATTACTTTTTTTGGGGGCGACGGTGGCGCAGATGGTAGAGCGGGTTGTCTCATGATCGGAAGGTCAGGGGTTCGAATCCCGCCTCCTGAAGGTGCACATTGTTGTTGTGTCCTTGGGCAAGACACTTCACCCTCCTTGCCTCCAGTGTCTGCGTATGAATGAGAGAGTGAATGGGCCCCCTATGAGAGACCAACAGGCCCGTTTGGAACCATGAGGCCGTCCTTCCGTAGACCCACCACCTGCAGGAGGAGCCATAGGGGACTGGTGCAATGTGACTTGGGCAGCTCCAATAGCTGCCCCCACGACCCGGCAACGGACAAGTGGGAGAAAATGGATGGATGGATGGTAGGGCTGAACGATTAATTGCATTTGCAATTTTATCGCGATATTACACAACGCGATTTCGTAATCGCAGGGCACGCGATTTGGGAAGTAAATGGAGCAACGAGATATGTCAGCAAAGTCCGCTCCGTCGCGTGCTTTTGTTTACGTCTCAGTCTAGTTAAGGTGCGCGGTAGATTGTGGATGTACAGTGAAAATATCAGCGTTTATCCTGCAGCCACCGCGAAGGAATATTGCTTTTCTCCGTTAGCATTGCGTTAGCCACAGCGCTAATCACGCCATTCCGTCGCCGCTACTACACGCTCTGGTGATCACAGAAACTCCCTCACCTCCGGAGTCTACGCCTCTGCCTCCACAGACATATGTAGGTGAGTCTGTGCTGATTGTAAAACGTAAAGAGTCGTTTGTGGCTCAGTTTAGGGGGCTTATGTTTGGGAATGTTGTGGATAAAGAACTTATCTCAAAAGCATAATGACGTTTCATGACCATTAAGTATCCGCGGAGGCGATGTGCCATGTGCCTTTATTTACCTTTGCGTCTACCGCATATCCGCTCCGTAGGTCGTACAGACGCTAGATATAAACACTAAACTGCAGTATGAAAAGGGTTGGTAACTAGGATCCGAGGCAGGAGTCCGTGTCATGTCTTATTTTGCTGAGGAAATGTGCTGTTTAAGATGAAATGTCACTAAATGGCTGCGAGTCAAAGATTACGTGTCTGTGTCTGGCACCTCATGTCCCGTCTCCTTGTGTCAGTGTTCTTTTCTTTCTTCATATTGTCCAAAGTTACATCCCAAAACCAAAATGCTGCTCTTAATTCCACTGTTTTGGCGTGTGCTCCATCTGGCCTCTCCGTGTCCTTCAATAACGCGCATCTGAAGCAACTACGAGTCGCAGCTCAGACTGGGATTTGATTGGCCGAAATAATAAAGTACTATTTAATAAATTAAATAGCTTATTTTGTATTAATTGGGAGTTTGATTTCCTAAAACTTTTCCAACTAGTTAAAGCAGACGTTTGTTCTTACTTTCCTGCACTTTAGTATGGGTGATGTTACTGACTGGATCAGTGAGTTATTTTTTTTTAATATCTATATAATTTAGCATTTATTTATAGACTGTACTGTTAAGTTCAGAGAGTTTAAGAAGTGCAGTCCACACACATTTTGAATAGGTCAAGCAACAATTTTGTTGCAATTTTCATTTCAAATATCGTTTATTATGAAACAGGCTGATTTGTTGCGTGTGTTAGGTGAAAAATACATGAGAAGAGGACCTTGCAACAATAATCGCATATTTAATCGCAATCGCAATATTGAAGGAAAAAAATCGCAATTAGATTATTTCTCCAAATCGTTCAGCCCTAATGGATGGATGGATGGGTGATTACTTTTACAGTGATGATGTTGGAGATGATGAGGACTATGTCCTCCCTAAGCGGAAGAGGGTACCATCCACATCTTCATCTTCCTCCAGTCCTGCATCCCCTGAACGTGGGATAACAAGAAGAGGCCATGCCCGAGGGCGTGGAAGAGCCCGTATCCAAGGCTGTGGAAGAGCCCGTACCCAAGGCTGTGGAGGGCTAACCAGAAGGCGTGTTGGGGTTGCTGAAGATGCAGAGGAGGCATGGTGCACCAAAGAGGACTCAGATGTTGCGCCAAAAAGCCCCCCCTTTGAGCCCAAACATCCTCCGGGCCCAAGGATTGATGACACCGTGAGCTGGTCTCCTCTAAGCCTGTTCAAGTAGTTTTTTTGTGACAGGGTGCTACGCACTGTCATGAAGAATAACAATGAAAACGCAGCAAGGCGACTGGCAAGCGGCAAAAAATATAAGTGGTCCCCCTTGTCTCCAGACACTTTTTTTGTTTTTTTAGCCGTTATCATTTATTCTGGTTTAGTCCACACACACGAAAGGTCTGACATGTGGAAAACCACGTTTCCGTACAACTTCCCCTTTCCTCGCTCTTTCATTACCAGGGTTATGACGATGGTGGCTCTCCATCACGATGGATGATGATATCCATCGGAAGAACCCTAGAATACGCGAGGGAAAGTCGGCTTAACGAAGCGATGTTGTAGCTACTTCCTGGAAATCTTTGCCTCGCTAGTGACAAAAAGTCATAAAATTTGCATCTTACAGGGTACATTTTGCCTTTTTTATACTCTGAGATTAAAACTAAGATGTTAAAGGAAAGAACAGTGTAGAAAGTAGAAAACAAGGAGCCCGTCCTTTCACATTTTAAAAGTCTATAACACCTAACGTGTGTTCATTACAGCGCTATGGATTTGTTAACATGCGCTCAGCTAACACTGAAGAACTTGCATTTTCTGTCCACCCTGCAATTCACAGTAATTCTAGCTCACACTGTGAACACGAGAACAATTGGCAATGCTTCGTGTCCTAGATAGCTCTAATCTTTTCAGTGTCTCGGCTCAAGTTACAAAACGTTAAATATTGATGCTGAGGCGCCCCAAAGCCGGTTTATGAGCCACAGTGATACATGCTGTGTCGACGGCAAACTGCATTGGACCAATTCCACACGGCAGTCTCCATCTGATGCGACTGTTTGCTTCACTGCTGAACACGCTGCTGAAAGTGTGGATATGAATGTAAAGCGAGTGTTGGTCGAGCCCGAAAACAAAATGTGAATACACAGTAGACTTGATATACTAATCATTCATTTCACTACATTTTCTTCTGTTGTTAGCATTTAGCCTCTCCCAGCAAGGGCATAGCTCCAAACTGGGATGAAGTTAGTGATGGGGAATTTTAGAGTTCATATCGTACCGCTAAATCAGTACATTTGGGCGCCGACCTTCTACATGACATGTGTCCTAGTCAACGTGGCACATCGTCTATGCCTAGACCGTTAGTGCCTACGTGTAACCAAGAGTGTTTAACTCTTATTATGTGGAAGTATCGCCAGACTCTGAATGATCAATGCCTTGAACACTGTGTTGACTGTTCAAATGTCTCCAGGCCTGTATTACGGTAATAAACTTCTTCTACGTAAGACATCCAGACTTCCGTCCTTCCGCTTACGTCTCTCCGGACTTCTTTAGTATTTCCCTAACAGTTAGAAGCTACCAAGCTGTGCCACGTTTTCCCAATGTATATACAATTACGTGAGCCTTTACACGATCCAAGTATAGATGCACAAAATGAAACATGTCGAGTTTCTAAGAGAGTAAAAAGAGGAACTCTATTGTGTTAGAGCAAAGACCAGACAGGTACGTAAGAACATATCTCAGTGTGGAAAAAACGCTGGCCTGTTCCTTTATCACTGTGCACGATGTTGTGAGCAAATGAGCGCTTCCTTACCCCCTGGGAGACTGGGAGATGGAGAGGGGTGTGCCAGCTGCAGTGCACATCCGTGATCCATACATCCTCACTTCACTTTTACAACATGCGCACGTTTAAACGCTAATGCTAATATTCTTTCAAGAGACCGCGTTTGAAGTTGCGATGTTTGCTTTGCAATGTAAACTTCATCGGCACATGATCAGCGGAACGAAGAAAGTTTCACTCGTCGACCTCAGTCAGTCTCTCCCTTCAATCAATCAATCAATCAATCAATCAATCAACTGCACCAAACATTAAGACAATGAACCAACACAATGTAATGCTCAGGCAAACACAATGTCCAACAGAGGTTATGTTCAAATTAAAGTTAAGTTATAATTTTTTTAATCCCTGTTGATAAATTCATTCTCTGCATTTGACCCATCCACAATGGCGCTGGGGCGACCTGTAGCAGTGAGCTGCCACCGTAGGGCGGCGCTCGGGGACCCATCTCCAGATGTGGAGCCAGGCTAATGGTCAGAAACACCTGGCCCGAGGATTCACCTATTGTACATGTACATTTTTTGTGGTAGCTGAAACCGGAGTACCTGGGGTACGCAGACACAGGGACAACATGCAAACCCCACACAGAAAAGCCCTGTCCAGGTGGGAATCGAACCTGGGACCTTCTTCGTGTGAAGCACAAGCACAAACTCTCCTACGAGGCAAGGAAACGCTCCAAACCCAGTGGGACAGTTACGATATACAGTCAGTGAGTAACCATGACTGGGCCAACAAGAATCATCTCCGGGACCGGATTTGGCCCGTGGACCGTGAGTTTGACATGCCTGGTGTCGACGGAGCTAAAATGACATCCTCCTCCCGTCCCCCAGCGCGGGGCCGGGACCCCTGCGTTAACATGGAGAGCCTGGCGCTCGCTGCCCCTCTGTTCCGCTGGAGCAGATCAGTCAGATGTTCAGAGCGGAGATAAGAGGAGCCTTATCTGCGCCTTAAACCTGCCGCGCGCAAATCAGGGCTCGTAAACAACATGTAAATGAGCGGCGACCCGGTGCCAGCAGCCTCTCTCTCTCTCTCGCTCGCTCACACACCCACACGCACACACAGGCGAACGCGCACGGAGCTGGGGGCCGCCGTGATTCATGCGTGTTTCCCCTCGGATACAGTGGGAGCGCGAGGCCGTTAGCGTGAAGGAGCTCTTAAATGAGTGTGATTTATGCAGAGAGTAAATGGCTGCATTAGAGCCGCGTGCCTCTGGTCTGTTGTCGGCCAAGTGGAAACTTCATCAGGTCCGGAAGGGGCGAAGCTTGAGTTGGTAATATAGCGGAGGTATTTACGCATCTCCGAAATCGGGTTAATGTTGGTCAAACAGGGACACAGCATTTATTTTCAACAAGGATTTAAAAAGGAGTCATTTGCCTCCGGTATCTGACGTGAACAGGCGAGTGCTTCCCTGATGTAGAGCGGTTTGAGCCGAATTTGGACCATTAAACATTTACCAAATGTTTATGATTCTAACTACAAAAGCACATCGACGCATATGTGGTGCCAAAAGTACGTGATTTCCTTACTTTACTAAAAGTACTACCGGCCAAATATTACAATAAAAGTAAGAGTTGCTCTGTCAAATTATTCAGTGAAGGTACTGAAGTCACTGCCATAGAAAACACCTAGTATTCAAAGTAGAAAGTGCAAATCCAAAATCCTTGTCAGTGGCATTGACGGAACATCTGCACAGCGCCACCTACTGTTCAATAAACACACACTGCTCATGTAAAGTACAGATCCTCAAAACCCCTACACTAGTTAAGCCATTGTACTTAGTTGTGTGCTAAATTGGGGTCAGTGCTGGTCAGAAGAGGACAGCAATGTCTCTACTTCCACCACAAACTGAGAAGAGCATCCTGACCTGCTCCTCAAAACATGTGAAAGTGGAGATTTTGTGTCCATATTTTGGCGTAGAGAGTTTCAGAGTACTTTGCTTTGCTCATCTGCTATTGGCTGAAATGTTAGCATGTTAGCTGGAATGTTAGCATATTTTTTGTCACCAGTTCTGTTCATTACTTATATGGACAGAATTTCTAGGCGCCGGAGGGTGTCCGGTTTGGGAACCTCAGGATCTCATCTCTGCTGTTTGCAGACGATGTTGTTCTGTTGGCTTCATCAAATCAGGACCTCCAGCGCGCACTGGGGCGGTTTGCAGCCGAGTGTGAAGCGGCCGGGATGAGGATCAGCACCTCCAAATCTGAGGCCATGGTTCTCCACCGGAAAAAGGTGGCTTCCCCGCTTCAGGTCGGTGGGGAGTCCTTGCCTCAAGTGGAGGAGTTCAAGTATCTCGGGGTCATGTTCACGAGTGAGGGACGGATGGAGCGTGAGATCGATAGACGGATCGGTGCGGCGTCAGCAGTGATGCGGTCGCTGTATCGGACTGTTGTGGTGAAGAGGGAGCTGAGTCTGAGGCAAAGCTCTCGATTTACCGATCGATCTACGTTCCCACCCTCACCTATGGTCATGAGATCTGGGTAATGACCGAAAGGACAAGATCGCAAATACAAGTGGCCGAAATGAGTTTCCTCCGCAGGGTGGCTGGGCACACCCTCCGAGATCGGGTGAGGAGCTCAGTTACCCGGGAGGAGCTCGGACTCGAGTCGCTGCTCCTTCACGTCGAAAGGAGCCAGCTGAGGTGGCTAGGGCATCTGTTCTGGATGCCTCCTGGTCGCCTCCCTCGGGAGGTGCTCCAGGCATGTCCTATTGGGAGGAGGCCTTGTGGAAGGCCCAGGACACGCTGGTGGGACTATGTCTCTGAGCTGGCCTGGTGTCGCCTCGGGGTCCCCCCAGAACAGCTGGAGGAGGTGTGCGTGGATCGGGAAGTCTGGGCATCTCTGCTGAAACAGCCCCGGATAAAGCGGAAGAAAATGGATGGATGGATGGGTTAGCATATTAATTGAAATCTTATCTGAAATGTTGGCATATTAGCTAAAATGTTAACATATTCCCTGAAGTGTTAGCATTATTGCTGAAATGACAGTGTTATTGGGTTTGTAGGGAGCAGAGGGCGCCTCAGAAGCGCCCTGGGCAGACTGGGCCGTGGTGTGGCAGGGAGCTCAGGAGTGAAGCCTGTCCCACAGCTCACAGGGTGAGAGGACAGTAGGCCCACTGTCGGGTCAGACGAATGAAAATCCAAAGGCAGTCAGAGCACAATGTTCTGAGAGCTGTCTCCCTCCAAGGACATGCCCAGGCTCCTGCCTGCAGGCCGGCGTTCGAGCTTCATATAGATTATTCATGAAAGGAAGAGCGGTGCGGAGGAGGTGAGGACACTTCCCACTTCATAAACCTACTTCAGACACACTCTGACAGCCCCAGTCTCTGCTGCGGCGCAGAGGACAGTCTTTCTGCTGCAACGGGGCTGTCGCTGTCTGTGGTGCTGAAACCGCCCACACACACTTCCTAATGGAGGGAAATACCACCACCTCTGTTGATCACAGGCTTACAAAAGCAGGAGTCAGTGGGGTTACAGGTCAAAATATTGAATGATAACTTGAGCTAACCTCCGGAGTGGGCTAGAGCAAAGGGAACTCATGAATACACACCATGCCATCTTCTGTGCTCACCAATCAAATGACCCTCTCTGACTCCAGGCACTAATGGACTGCAGACAACATGGGCCTATATTTTTGACCATTTACTCCTAACCAAAATGTGTTGAGCAGAAGAGTGGTGTCCCTTTAAAATAACGCTCAAAGGAATAACAGAATGACAATTGAAAGTTGAATCAACCATTATATATGCACTCATTATCCATCCATCCATCCATTTTCTCCCACTTGTCCGTTGCCGGGTCGTGGGGGCAGCTGTTCGAGCTGCCCAAATCACATTGCACCAGCCCCCTATGGCTCCTCCTGCAGGTGGTGGGTCCACAGAAGGGCACTCATTATCACTCCTGTAAATGTTAATTTATATCTAATTTCTACTTCTCCCATTACTACAAAGATAATGATTTAATTATCATTGAACATATTTTATTTTCAATGTATTTTTGCTGAAATTTGGAAGCCAATTCCATTCACCCATCCAATATGACAGTACGTTTTATAGCATTAAAACTCACTTATGTCAAATATCCTCCCATCGCTGGTGTTATATCCAGGCTTTTCTCTACTAAATTATCGGTGATTTTTTTTAGCATGGACGGACTCTTGAGTTTCTGAAACATTCCAGTAAGTAATGAATTAACTTATGAAATTATGTTGTATACAAAAAAAAAAAAAGGTGAGGTAGCAGAATCAAAGCAGAATATCCGCCTTCTGCTTTGATTACGCTTCGGACAGTTTCTCACAGTTTTCTTCACAGTGTCGACACAGAAATGGATTTAGTATGCACATGTCACATGACAGCGGTCTACAGTACAATGAAAAGGAGCAGAAGAGAAGATCAATCTTATGTTTTCTGTCCCTTTGTTATTTTGCAATTACTTCACATCAGTCTGTTATTTTGTTCATATTAAGGTCCAACTCTCTAAATATGAACAGTTTACAGATTTGTTTGTGTATTTAATGTACAATATTTACAAATATACAAATACAAAACCATCAAATTCATGTTCAAATAAAATATCTCACTTCATCTCACTTTTTTGTGTGCGTTTCTTGAATACCAGAAGAGTCTTTTACTTCTTTCTGAAGTGCATTCCATAAAGCAGGAATCTCCGAGCCCTAGCTCTCCAGCCCTCTCTTGGTAGCTCGCCAAAGGCTTTCTACATGTCTTTCCGCACTGGATAAGTCACATTATAGATGTGTTTTCTTTATGTTCTGACTATTAGATACATAAGGTAAAGTATAAAGACAAACTTCGAGTCATTTTCTTTTTTTCATTTCACAAACTCTCAAGGGTAAACTCCCACTAAGTCTCATAGTTACAGAAGTGAAAGTAGTCTGCCACAAACTAATTCCTGTCACTGCGACGCTTTGGAATTGAACCTGTTTTTTTTCTTTCTTAAGACGTCTGTTCCTTTCAGATCATAGTGACTTTCTCTTTTCTCAAACCTTTTTTGGATGTTCATTAGTGAGCCTGAAGAGTATTTTAATCTACAGCTCTAATCCTTTTGTCTGACTAAATGAGCAAAGGTTAGACTAAGTAGACATAAATAACGTTACTTACTTGCTACAACAAGACAAACACAAAAGGAGCACATATGCCTTGTTTTTTGGGGCCGGGGTTCAAGCGTTTTGTCTGTTGATGATGCTGTGTCAGTTCGGTTGAGAGGAAGTGTCAATCACACAGTTTCTTTGTTTTTAGGGGAAAGCAAGAGACCAAGCAGACCCAGAGCTCGAGATCGGGACAAAGAAGAAGGAAAACACAATGTCTCTAAAGAGAGATGGATAGTCAGAGTGAGACAGATTTAGTCCAACTCTCTGTTATGCACTGGCCCCGCGGAGGGTTAGTTTAAATCCACTCATCAGCCTAAACACAATGGAACACTTTCTACAAGTTCCCCTTAAAGGAAACAACAGATTTCTCTTTGAAAGGGGCAGTACTGGAGTCCTGTGTGGAGGCGGCGTCTTCGTGGTCGGGTCGGGCTGATTATTCCGCGATGGTCCCATTTAAAGCGGGACTCTTCCGGGCAGCGGCGGGGCTCCAGCGACGGCCGCCGAGAAGCAGAGCTCCATCAATTTAACTGCGCTCCGCCATAATGCGGCCTTATGGAAGCGAGCCATCCCCGACCGCAGCCAATAAATCAGCACGCGCAGCCAATCCCCGGGACGGTTACTTTATCAAGCCGTCCGAGGGAGAGCAAGAAAACAGGCCCGGGGAACATAATGATGCCACGCTGAGTCATCGGCGCGGGCCAGACCAGAGGCACTTGTTTATTCTTCCAGAAGAGCTAAAGAAGAGCTGAGGACGAGCTGAGGAAGATCTGAAGAAGAGTGGAAGAAGAACTAAAGAGGAGCTAAAGAAGGGCTAATGATGATCTAAAAAAGAGCTAAAGTGGAGCTAAAGAAGGGCTAGTGATGATCTAAAGAGGAGCTAAAGAAGGGCTAATGATGATCTAAAAAAGAGCTAAAGAAGAGCTAAAGAAGAGCTAATGATGATCTAAAAAAGAGCTAAAGAGGAGCTAAAGAAGAGCTAATGATGATCTAAAAAAGAGCTAAAGAAGGGCTAATGATGATCTAAAGAGGAGCTAAAGAAGAGCTAATGATGATCTAAAAAAGAGCTAAAGAAGAGCTAAAAAAGAGCTAATGATGATCTAAAAAAGAGCTAAAGAGGAGCTAAAGAAGAGCTAATGATGATCTAAAAAAGAGCTAAAGAAGAGCTAAAAAAAGAGCTAATGATGATCTAAAGAGGAGCTAAAGAGGAGCTAAAGAAGGGCTAATGATGATCTAAAAAAGAGCTAAAGAGGAGCTAAAGAAGGGCTAATGATGATCTAAAAAAGAGCTAAAGAAGAGCTAAAAAAGAGCTAATGATGATCTACAAAAGAGCTAAAGAGGAGCTAAAGAGGAGCTCAAGAGGAGCTAAAGAAGGGCTAATGATGAGCTAAAGAAGAGCTAAAGAAGAGCTACACAGGGTAAGTTCCATCCCTATAGTCGTGTGTGTACTGTGAGAATGAATTCAGTTTGCACCCAGGGTTTGAGAGCAATGCATGTCCAGTTTCTCTGTGGACGAAATGAGTACAACTATATGTGTTGTCTCGCACCGTATCCACAATACACAGACAGACAGTGCAGAGAGGAGAGTTTAAAGAGGGTCGACCGCTATGGAGTTTGACATTTTGATCGGCCAGTATGCAATGCCGATATTTTTGCCCAACATTTTTGGCCTATTTGTGTCTATAATCCTGTGTGTGATGCTTCTAGAGTGTAGAATGCGTCAGTGTTGACCTGTGTCAGCAGGAGGGGCATAGGGCTGATTTATTTCGATCATTCATTTAGGACGTTCTTTTTTTTTTTTTTTGGATCACATTTTTATTGATTTGTGCATCTTTTCAGTTTACAGATCATTTCCATATGCAGCACAATTATTTTTATTTTTTTCACCCTTCGTGATAATGGGTCAGTTCTGCACAGTACTTTTGCATGTACAGTTTAAAGTGAAAAGAATAAAGGAAACAGCAACAGAATATAAAAGAAAAAAAGTAATAATAATAGCAACAACACACACACACACACACACACACGCGCGCACACACGCACCCCAACCCCGACCCACCCCTGCTGTCCAGGCATGATTAAAAGAGGGACAAAAAGAAAAGAAAAGAAAAAAAATATATATATATATATATATATACATACACATAATATACACACACATATACACACATACATATAATAATAATAATAATAATAGACAAGACACAAAACAGATATTTGCTGATTTCCTGAATTTAGGACGTTCTTCAGAGGGAGCTTGTTTAACAGACAAATATCAGCAAGTCTATATCTCTCATGGTTCAGAAATGATAAGCAAATGTCTGCAAAATGAAATATTCTGAAGCCATACCAGTGGAGAACCTCTCTTTTAAACACTTTTAAAGAGCACATCCTTCAAACACCTTCCTCTGCCAGGAAGTCCTCAAGCAGCAGGGTTCGGTGTGCTTTACACCGGACAGACTATAAAAGGATCTGAACCAGAAGCACAACGTTGACCTCATGGAGAAGGACATTTACTGTGATCCCGGTGAAGTGACTGTGGATGGATGTGCAGACTTCACGTCAGCGGGAGTTTGTTCTATGCCGCCTCGCTGATCGCCATGAGAGCTAATCTCCATCCCCACCTGATATCGATCGGGCCGCTCCCCGCGGACGTGTCAGCGGAGATTGACGGCGGGGGTTTTAAGCAGAGGCCCGGCTGCACTAAGCGCCACATGGATTTACATGGCGTGATTGGTGGCGGCATTATGCCCCCTCGCATGTGGGCGGACGTAGATCACTCCGGCTCCTTCAGGTGCGAGTGGTGGGGGAAGGATTTACTGCGGGGCTAATATGGAGAAAGCACACGCTGTTTATTGTTTAAAGGCTTTCATGAGTCAGAAGGCTGCTGGGAGCAGACAGGGGGCTGACGGGAGGAGATATGGTTCACCCATCTTTCAAACATGGATTCGTATACGCTCTGCCTTTAGGGAGCTTCCTCAGGGCCGGGCTTGGTTATGGAAACAACTTCTTCTGATCTCTCTCTAAAACCAAAACATCAGGTTAGAAATCTAGGAGTAATCATGGACTCAGACCTGAACTTAAACAGCCACATCAAAGCAATAACATCATCAGCTTTTTACCATCTGAAAAACATTAAGATCAGAGGAATAGTGTCAAAACCAGACTTGGAGACACTCATCCATGCATTTGTCTCCAGCAGGTTAGACTACTGTAACGGCTGCTCACTGGCCTTTCTAAACGAGCTGTTAGAGCTGCAGAACATCCAGAACGCTGCTGCTCGAGTCCTGACAAGAACCAGGAAATACCACCAAATGTGACCCGCCGTGGAATCCAAAGACACAAGTCGGCAGCTTGCGTTTGGAGAAAAACGTAAACAAAGTTGGTTTTTTTGAAAATTGGTGATTTTCACTTTTTTCCAGAATCGTTTAGTTGAAGTCACGAAGAAGCCTCTCCATGTTTAAGCTACCAGTATTGGTATATTTAAAAGCGTAAACTTTTAGGTTCAAACCTGCTTGTTTTTGGGAGATTTGGGAGCCGCTGTGGGGGCGTGACTTTGTCTGTGTGTATTTACATGCTGAGGAGGGGGGGGGGCACAGCCACACAGCTGCTTGGTTTGCGTAGTCGACACATGCTTTAGCAAACAAATGCCACGCAAAAAAGGCAGTTTTATACATACGCCTATTGTCGATCAGTTTTCAGGTTGAAAAAGTCTGGTTTTGTCAGAGAAATAGCGCACGCCGTGGGGGCGTGTGCGGCTTCATGGCTGTAACCCCCCCTGTGTGGCTCTCAGAAGCTGCAGCTACTACACTGGAAAATGGATTTACCACGAGTTTGCTGAGCAGAAGGCAAAGGTTCAGACGGGTGAGTGAAAGTTTGTTTGTTTTTATCGCTTGCGGGTGCTGTGCCAGTAGTCTATTGTGCTGTTGTTAGCTAACGGCTAACGGCTAAGCTAACGGCTAAGCTAACGTGCAGCTGAACCTGCTATTTACACAAAACCAAGACCTCTCCCAACTTAAACTACTCCATAAATGTAGTCAGCGCATCCCTAGCTTTCAGCCACTTCTTATTTAAGAGAGATCCGCTTCATATTTTCGGTTTTATGACCAAATAAAGTTACGCTGCATTACTGCAGTGAAATGTAAACAATAGGCAACGCGCGCGGCGATAAAACGCAAAGTCGGCCTTTTCCTCTCGTGTATGTGGTTACATGTAGTATAGGAGGCTTCTAAAGTTATAAATGTAGTCAGTGCATCCATAGCTCTCTCTCAGGATTGTGTCTGTAAATTAAAGAGCAGCTAAACAGAAAACTTTTTTCATAAAGTGCAAATGACTGTGCATACTATGTGGTGCAGATTTAGAGGAAAACATTGTTTAAGAACAGATGGTGTTGAGTGTAAATAAACAGTAAGGTTAAAGCATTGAATAATAAAAACTTGAAGGAATAAAAATCAACCTCCATGTGATGTGGTAAATATTAGGTATTGATCCGTTATTACTGAAATATTGATTCATATTCACTCAATTGGCAATTTTCTATGGCTTAAAGTAAAGTTGTAACTCACTTAAAGTATTTATATTATGAATTTTTAGGGGGGGGATGATGTGTAGAAACTGTGTGAGGTTTCATGAATCAGAGCATTGCAATAACATTAAAATACCCAAACACCAGATCTCTTCTGTTGTTTTTTAAATATATTGTAAACTTATCTTTCATCATTCTTGTATGAAAAGCGCTCTCTAAGCAACGTTTGAGTGATTTGCTTTATTGATTGATATATACTTTTATTTTCAATAGTTTATTGCTTATTTATCATTAGCAAAAAACAACAATGGCAATAAAAACGATTCATACTCATACTGTATATAATATATCACTGTTTTTGATTTGAACATTAACATTATTTTTAACATAAAAGTTATATGTGTTACACAACACATTCTAAAGCCAGTGACAGTTTATCAATTGATATAAAAAAAATGTAAGAGAACAATAACAACCTTCTGCTGTGAGGTGAGATCAATAAATGAAACCAAAAATAAAACAGATACACATAATGAAACTGGTAAACAATGGTTTGTTGTGGAAGCAATAACCTTTGTGCTCCCTCTCTGTGCTTTACTGCTTTGAGGGGGAGTTTGACAGGGGGTGTGGCTTATCCAAATGAGATGTAAATGAGCCCTATTGTCCCTCCCAACAGCAGAGAGGTGAGAATGGCCCAAAACTTCAGAGGCCGTTTAATCCCCTTTGGTTTTTTGGGAATTGCCAACTTCAAATCACCGCTACACCTCCAAATATTATCAGATTTCCATGTGTTACACATCATTGGAAAGCTTGGAGACTACACTTTAACAATCTGTTATTATCTCATAATGTCCCAAAACCGACTTGTGTCTTTGGTTCCTGTGACTGGTCACATATTAGTCCAGTGCTCCGGTCTCTGCACTGGCTTCCTGTCACTCAGAGAATAGTATTTAAAACAGCTCTGCTTGTGTACAAATCTTTTCATGGTTTAGCACCAAAGTCCATCTCTGACATGTTAGAGCCGTATGAACCATCTCGGGCCCTGAGAACTTCAGGGAGGGGTCCCCTGGTGGTTCCCAGAGTCAATAATAAACACGGTGAGGCTGCGTTTCAGTTTCATGCAGCTAAAATCTGGAACAGTCTTCATGAGGATGTGAGACAGGCCTCAACTCTGACAATGTTCAAATCCAGGCTGAAAACAGCTCTTTTTACCCGAGCAGATGAAAACTGAAATTATTTTATCTGCACTCTTGCCTTTTATTGTAATTGATTAACTTTATGTTGATGTTTTAATGATTGATTTTATGTTTTCTTGTAATTTTTATGCAACTGTGAAGCACTTTGAATTGCCTTGATAAGTCATCAGCTGCACTTTGCAGTTGAAGTGGATGGTTAGTAGACGTTGCCAGTGTCTGGTAGGTGTGACAATCAGATGAACCTTTTACGTAAGAAGCTTTTGTAAAGTTGGAGAGCACGCAGAGAAGATGATGGTATGAAACAAAAGGCCTATAATTCTCACAGGGAATGTTATAAAATATGGTTTAAGCTGGCAAATAAGATTTTCAATGAAAATCAGGGCAAGGTCGGCCATTTTGATTTCTAATGCCACAGGAAGTTTGAATAGAACACATGATTGCCATATTGTTGCACATTTTGCTGTGAGCCTGGGCTTACGGCGGGGTGTGGTCCTTCACAAATATCGACACTGATGAATGAAACCAACTAATGAGCAAATGAAGTCATGCATTTATTACTTTAATACTTTTATCGTTTACCTTTTATTTAACCAGGACAGTCAACCCCAGAATCCACATTCTCCGTGTTCGCCCCACTCCCCTCCGGCCCGCTCTCAACTGCCCACATCCTCCTCTCTGCTCCGTGCCCGACAAAAACATGGATCAACTCTGTTTTCAGCTCCGTCAGAGTCCGGCCGCATCGGGCTCCACATCAGATCGCACCACACAGGAAAGAGAACGGCAAGATCTGGGTTTTCAAAGTAAATCCCTCGGCACCGAGTTTATTTGAGAAAAAAACCTATGGTAGTAAGAGCGAGAAGGGGGCCACGGCTTCAACGCGATCTTCTCTGTGACATTAGTTTACAGCTCGTCATTATTTTATCAGGAGTTTAGTTCACTAACTCGGTGCTTTGAGCTCCTGGTGGAGCGCGGCGGACTGAAGTGCAGGTAGTGGGTGTTGATGTCGCTGTCATTCGGAGGCATCTGGAGCTGAGAATCTTCAGGGTCCTGGCCCAGAGAAGATCCTACAGCATACCCTTCATAGTCCATCCATCCATCCATTTTCTTCCACTTGTCCGTTGCCGGGTCGTGGGGGCAGCTGTTGGAGCTGCACCAGCCCCTATGGTGCCCCCTGTAGGTGGTGGGTCCACAGAAGGACGGCCTCATGGTTCCAACCGGGCCTGTTGGTCTCTCATAAGGGGCTTCTGAACCGCTCTTTGTCTGACCCGTCACCTAGGACCTGTTGGCCCTGGGAGACCCTACCAGGGGCACGAAGCCCCCGACAACAGAGCCCCCAGGATCATTCGGGCGCTCAAACCCCTCCACCACGTTATGGTGGCGGTTCCAGGAGGGGCCCCTTCGTATTTTTAGTGGTATTTTTAGGGGGAACCGGAGCGCATGCAAGCTCCACACAGAAAGGCCCAGTCCGCTCTCCACGCTCGCTTGTTGTCCCGCAGCGCTGCTGCTGCACCTGGGGTATCCAAACTTTGTTGCCCCGCGCGTCTCCATTCTGCAGAGTGCGGCAGTAAACTTCCCCTGATCAATGAAAATGAGCCATAAATCTAAATGGAATGCAGCCAGTGCCTTGTTTGTAAATGGATGTGTTTTTTTGCAGGTCTCTAAAAGCAGCGCAGGTGAATTATGGGCCGCCGCGCAGCGAGGGAGCGCCGCGCATACTGAGCAGGCCGAGCACTCAGTCCGAGGGGGATCAGCCTCTGCAGCGGATTTAAACACACGCGCACTGTAAAGCCAGTCTTGTTTAGGGCCAGACACCGCAGGAGAACGGGACGCAAGTGTCAGCTTTTCGGGGCGATCAATGGCGTACGTTATGGCGTGTGGGACGTTTGTTTGGTTTGGGGCCTCCAGGAACGAGTCGGTACAAAGTGAAAGCTCTAAGTGAACGAAGAACTCTCCAAACAGAAGCTATTCCATAGATATTCTAACTTTTGGTCACTTTTTATTTGGCAACAATCAGCCCTGAATTTATTTTTAATTAGGCCTAAAGCTGAGCAATAAGTCTGAATATTCACAGATTAAAGACGTCACAAAGTGTATAATACACGGCCACAATGTGAAGCCATTTCCCCAATAATGAGCCAGACAGATAAACTAGCTCATAATAACTTTCTCCACACAAAAAAAAATTTAAAAAATCATTCAATCGTCTTCTGACAGTGTCTGTAATCAACAACGTCTATTTTCCTGTGGTTCTGATCACTGGCTTGGAATATCGTATCACCAGAACGAGAACTGACCAATGTGTCATGATTCTGTTTAGTCAGTCATTGTTTACGTTCTGATTCACTCCCTGCTCCTTGGTTTGGCCCGTTCCTGTTCATGTTTTCCTGCTCTCCACAGCTGCTCCCCCTTCCCTCGTCAAGTCGGGGGAGGTTATTTAACTCCCTCAGTTCAGTCGGTCTCTCGCTAGATTGTCAACCTGTGAAGAGAGACTTTCAAGCTCAGTTAAAGTATAGAGAGATTCTGATTCCGATTGTTAAGTCATCTGTTCCTGTCCTAAAAACAATAAACAAGTCCTGTTGGGGAAATCTTGGTGATCCTTCTTTGTTTTGTTTGGTGCCCGTTTATTCAGGCTTGTTCAGATATTTCAGTTTCCTTTGACTCCATCCTGTGTTGCATTTGAGTTCTTCTATATCGGTGATGAATGTCATTTTTAGCTCTTGTTTGTAAGGCATTGTCTTCTCTGTCTTAAATTTATCTAAAGTTCCAATAATTTCATCATAAAGGTGTCCAAAAGTGCTGACAATTTTCAATAACATGTGCTCGATGTTGGTCAGTAGAAAGGACATTCTGCCACAAAAATGATACGACGGGTTTGTGAGTCTAATCCCTGTCAAATACTTAGCCAGAGCCAGTGTCGATTTGGAAACTGCGTCCTATGACCAAAGTTCCAGACTGTCTTCATATGTATTTATAAATACATAAATAAAGTCAGTCTGGCTTTATACCAGGCTACCAAATACTGATGAGGCCAATTTTCGATTTATATGGAAAACTGTATCTCTCCTTGTTACGGTTACACCCCGCCATTCCGACACACCGCTAATCCGACATTGAGTTCTAATTGTCGGAGTGGTGACACCTTTATCTTTTATGCAACGTGCCGCTATTCCGACACAAGATAATTATCAACAATTATTATTGTTTTACGTTTTGCCTGATGAATGAAGAGACAATGCCCCCCTGATCGTTGGTACGTGTTTTTTTTGTTTGTCTACTTGTCTTTCGCATCGTTCTCATAACTGCAATAATGAAACAGTGGCACAAACACGGTTCACTTATTTAAAAAAGCTCTTCTTAATTCCATTCAGTCACTGTTGTATAATTATTTGTCCCGAATTTCCGCGCGTTTGTGGACAAAAAAAGGGAGAGTGAATGCATCTCCCACGCCGCCTTGGCTTTAACATGGATAAGTGTTTTTTGACATGTAAAACAAGCGCTGATGAGCGCAGCAGGTGGAGACAGACCTGTTGTTGTGGATTACGAAAAATACGTTTTGCCAAATGGAGCTAATGATGGACCAGACGAGTGAGAGTCATGGATAAAGAGGTGAAGAGTTCTACGGCAGATGATGGAGTGCACAGTGAGTGTTTTTATGCTGATTCTGTGGAGTAAAGTCTGGCTGAATGTGCCGCTGTTGCACAGACTCATTTCAACCTGATAAGACTCACAGACAGAAACGCGTTTTAGACGTTTTATTGAATGAATGCAGAACATCATTTGGGGCTCAGACCCCGGCGGGAGATTGGATGAACTGGTGGTGGTAGAAGACCCAGGGTGACCAGACGTTCGAGCAGCGCCGAGAGAGCCCAGGTGGAGAATAGGGGTGGAGGAGGGTTGCAGCACGGCTGGGAAACTCAGAGTGATGGGCCATGGTGCTTATGAAGGAATCTTTGAGCGATGATTGGCTGATGTGGAGAAGCTGAATGGCTGGACTGTGATTGATGACTGGAAGCAGCTGCCGGTGATGAGCGGTGGTTGATGCAGCTGGTGAGTCTTCCTTGTTGAATTTGCGCATAAGCTTCATGTGACATAAAGCGCGTGTGTTTATTGCTATTGTTTGTCTTGATAGATTCAGTGTTTGCCCGTGTCACACAGTGACTGGAGCAGATGACTTAGTTTAGGGTTGAACCCCCCAAATACGCACACCCATGCGCGCTGCTTTGTTGTTTTGGGACGGTGTTTTGAACGAAGGGGAGCGCGTGGCTCGGTCAGCGCTGTGAGCGACAGCTCCAGTGTCTGAGTGGAAAACGTCCAACAGTGCGCGGCGTATTAACCGCGGACTTCAGCGCTTTGTTGTAAAATACAGACTAGCTGCACCTGTCCCTGCCTTTGCCCAAAACCATCTCACGAGCCTCTGCACCCCTTGGCCGACAGCGGGGATGAACAGGGAGGTGGCGTTGACAGAAGGCAAACCGATACGCTCAAAATGATTGTCGGAATAGCGGTACCAAAAAGTGTCGGGATGGCGGTTCGTCCCGCCTTGTTACGGTCCTAGGCCTCCAGTCTCTGTCCCTTTTGTTGGTTCTGTTTTGTGTGTGGCTAATTCCCCCTTTTGCTGTCCATGGAAACGTGTGAGCCCTGGCCTGGGATTGGAGGACTTGTTTCATGCTGGGTGCTGATTCGCTGTTCGTCTCTGGTCCTGATTGGTGCTGTGTCTGAACACCTGGCCCCAATCAACCTCCTGCTGAAGCCACAGCTATATAAGCCCACACTTTGGATCAGTCGGGGCTGCTGGTTGCTATGGCCAGTATGCCCTTGTGTCTGTTTTGTGTCTGTGGCCCGTTCATGTCAGTAGTGACTTTATGTGTCTAGGGAACACTCGAGGAATGTTTGTCTCCTTTTGGAATGGTCACTGTTATGTGACGTGGGATCAGGAGACAAACATTTGAGTCATGACTCTATTTAGTAGTTTAGGCCTAATTTTGTTGATACTCTTCTGTTTTAGTTTAGGTTACATTTTTGTTAACCTTTGTGAATAGCCTTTGTTTGGTTACTTTTGTTACCCATTTGTTAAATTTCCCCTTTACATCCCTTTTATTAAATTACAACTTTAAACATTTTTTTTGTTACTTCCGTTTTCATCTAGCAGTAACACTCCTATAGAATTGTATTGACCCTGATGATGTCATAATCTGAGGTTATGACATCATCAAATTCTGGAACGTGAATGCGACCTATTGTCCTCTGCATTTGACCCTGAAGCGACCCGTGAGGAGCCGTGGGCAACCGTAGTGCAGATGTGGAGCCAGGCTCATGGTCAGAATCGCCTGGAGGATTCACCCATTGTACATGTTTTTAGTGGCAAGAATGCTAACGTTGAAGGTTCTTCTACTGTTTGGATTTACCCAGTATTTTTAAGTCTATGACGCTCCAGGAAGAGTAGTGAGTAGTAAAGATCATTCTCCACCCACACACGCTGGTGCAGTCCCTGCCCTGGGGCTGACTGACAGAGGCTGCCAATGTGCATCAATAGCCCCTTTCTCACATTCTCACCCCCATGCTCACATACTCGGGTTTTCCACTGGCGTATTGTCTTTGCTACTACAAACTGCCCGCAGGTCTGCACTTGAGACTCAGCCCGAGGCTTTAACATGGAATATTTACATTTGTTTGAATGCATATTAAAATACATTCTTCCTTGTGGGAGGACATTCATGCACAACCAACTTCTCAGACCCTTCTACCGTATCACAATGTCGCTCCCGCATCAAACATTTACCATGGGCCGTGTTCTGAGACGTTCACGTGAGTCTGTAAAACGTCTATACTGTAAACGCAGGGGACGCTTTATTCTATCAGTGCAGGCCTGGAGACGATCCAACAGTCGACGTATGGACATTGAAGAATCATGCTTTTCAAGCTTGAGTTACCAAGTATCTGAAAGCGCCACACCGGCTACGTTTACATGGTCAGAGAAATCAGATAACCCGATAATCTGATCTGATGCGTTTACATTCCCTTCAGAAATCTGAGAATCCCAAACTCCGGGTTGTACATGAGCCAGTGCAGATGAATTGTCTCCACCCCTTTTAATTTAGTCAGGCCCAGATGGAGGATGAGGCACGTCCATATTGTCCCTTAACTTCTAAAAGAAATGTGCGGGTGACGGGAAGGGAGCTATGATTCAAACAGTGGGGACTCTAGATTTATTTAGTTTAGTTTATTTGTTTATTTGAGCAGTTAACATTCTGCTCAAAAGGAGTGGGCCCGAAGCAAGAGCTTATACGCGCCCGCCCCCAAAATCCATACAATAAAGAATACAAAGGAACATAGTGCAAAAGTTAAAAAAAACAAGGAAACCACAGCAAAAAAAAATATTATACACTTGCAGTATCCGATCATGGTAGAAAAGACCCTTTACAAGCTGTCATTTGCATACGTCATTACCTGACTGAAACACATGTACTGTATACATTCCCCACAAAGAAGTAACACCGATTACGAAACAATAATGCTAATTTCATTTTCTTAAATCAAAAACATTTTTTTAATCTTTTCATAAAAATCTTTTAATCTTTGTCTCTGTGACTTTAGTTTGGCGTCTTTGCTGTATTTCTCCGGTTAGTTTGTGCAGCGTGTGAAAGATCAGAAACAAATCAGATTATATCAGATAATGCCGATACTTGGCAGGTTTAGCTTTGGTTCACTGATGAGGAAAACGTACCTAACCGGGTGCGACGCAGGGATCAAGATGTGTCTGGATTGATCAGCCGATGTCTGACAAGAGCACAACAACCCGGCGGAAAAGAAAAACAACGAACAATTCCCGAACATCCGGGCGTTCCCGATATTACCCACAACGCAAAGCGGCCTAGCGGTGAAAACGGTGGCTGTGTAGGATCGCGCTTTTGCCAGTGACTGACTTATTGTGTACAATCAATAGTGTACTCAGTAAATCCTGCCTCAACACTGTAGTGCAGTTGGATGTTCCACTTCGTCGGAATTACAGCCGTCAATCTTGAACTGAGTAAGTTACGGATTAGAATCGACGTCTGCAGATCTAAACAAGCTGTTGACTGATTGTTTCCCCAAAGCTGAACTTATGCAAGAAATTCGACTTAAAGTTGGATGGACCTGTCAATCATTTGTCTTTCATTTGACCAGAGTAGAGATATTGTTACATGTTGTAGTACTGCATAATTGTTCTTCGGTATTCAAAATGGCGGCCGGAACTATGCGGGATGTCATTAGAAACGCAAGTATGGGACTTTTGTGTGGCTATAGGCAGGTTACCATGGTAATCAGATGACATTTCATCACAATCTGACAATCATTCCGCTTGATTAATCCTCTCTTATATAATGATGACCACCCAATGCCAGAGTTCAGTCCAGCGGAGCGCATTGTCGCCCCCCTTTGACGTAACACCGGAATAGCTCATGACACGAGCGAGGCCATCTGAGGGGGTGGCCCGAGACCCTCTCATGCCACGATCGCATCGCTGTGTAAAGCAGTGTAGCTCACAGGTGGAGACCGTCCTCTCGAGGGGTGTCCAATCGCCATTGTCCCACCGGTGTGTTAAACATCGCGGTAACACACACGCGGTAACACATGCAGTAACACACACGCAGTAACACACATGCAGTAACACACACGCAGTAGCACACACGCTGTGAGGTGGAGAGCCTGTTTCACACACTGTTTTCCGGGCCCTTCAAAGCCGAGCTATGAAATGGGATCCTGTGCTGTGCCAAAGTCGCCGTGGGAGTGGGACGCCGCACACCTCACGACACGGCGTGTTCGTGTGTGTGTTCGTGTTCGTGTGTGTGTTCTTACCCAGTGCCAGTGCAGGGCCGCGACTGCGATATCCAAGGCACGGCCTGTCATTTCTCGTGCTCGTCGCCGGCTCGAGCCCGAGGTGGAAGAGGAGTTCCCACAGTAAACGAAATGCAGCGTGCTCTCATTTGCATATCAGATCCGGGGCCCCTCCCCCAAAAGCTGAGACGCACGCCATTTCAAATGGAACATGCTCACGAATGCCGCCTTCCCGCTCGCACTCGCCGTTGAGCCCTCGTCTTGATGAATGACCCCCTAAGTGCACTCCCACAGCGAGGGGATATGTTTGAGAACAGGGAGAAGAGCGAGCTCGCCCGTCGTGCTGCGGACCTTTCGGACGGGCAGCAGAGGGGCAGAAACAGACGCACAAACTTTGAGCTACGACTACAAATATAGACGGATGAAGCGGCTCCGACTCGTTCTGTTTGCCGAGGCTCAACCGATCCAGCCCATGCAAACAATGCAGCTGCATCCTCTCACTTTGCACCTTCCCCAGTTTTAGAGGAGACCCCACAGAGAAACACAAACGCCTGATTTTAAATGTAGATCAATTCACACTAATAAGTAATAAAAGCACCTAAAGAGTTGCCATAGTAACAGTGCGCCAGTCAAGAATGGTGTAGGTTTGGAAACGGGTTTGGGCTCGTCTTATTGGATCTAAACGCACACATTGACTGGACAATAAATCTAATCACCGTTTAAGAGTTGGTGGGTAATTAAAGTATTTGTAAATGCTGAAGTAAGTAAGTTTAATAGTGCGCCGTCATCATGATGCGTTACCGTTTTTAAAATAACACGTTATTGCAGATGAGTTATGCTGTGATACTTTTGGAGATCAGAGGCAACTGACCATCGGAGTTCCAAAAAAAGCCCCACGGAAACTCGGGTAACAGAGACTTCTTCAGATCACCGGTTTGAACTTCAACATCAGCACCTCTGTTACTAGAGACCATGCTGTATTTGGTGTGCATTTCTTTCTTTCTCCATTTATTTGATAGGGACATTTGTGAACAATAAGCATTTATAGCCAAGGCTAGTTTGCAATGTCCGTCCCTAGAAGGGTTTTTTGAAAAATGCACACAGAAATACAGAAAATCCATTTACAGTACCATGAATGAATTCTGACATTATATTACTTTCTTACCCACTGACCATAAAACATGCACTTTGACTTTAAAAGATCAATCTGAAACTTTTCATTCAAAGGTTACAGAGCTGACTGGCCTCTACTGCACCTTTTTAAAGCCACGCCGCGTAGAATTTTACCCAATAAATAAAATTGAAATACAATCATTTATTTTATGACAGATATTTTCATCACTGTATAAAAAATACCTCATGAATGTACAAACCCACATGAGCGGATCACCTCCCCCTAAGACGTGACTGTAACTCTACCGGGAGTGGGTGCGTCTCCAGCTCGTCTCCATGGAGATGTCGAGAAAAGGCAGCAGAATTTGAGGTTAGGTTCTTATCCAAATCCATTCTTCGAATCCCCGCTGCGGTAATAGACTTTTCTGTGTCGAGCTGGTCATTGGGAGCATGTTTTGTACAGTGTTAATTTTGACAACATATTTTAATTTAGTTTTAGTCTTGTAATTGAATTTTAGTCGAGTTTGTATTAATAATATTCATTATAATCAAATTTAATCAAGGTCCTCTGCTTCATGGAGCTGCTCCTTCATGAACAAAGCTCAGTGAATTTACATGATATGAGGCTCTTTCACACAATCAATAGAAGTTTGGATGATTTTAGTCTCTCCTTTTCATTTTTATTTAGTCTTATTTCAGTCGCCTAAAATATCTGGACAGTTTTAGTCGCATGAAAAAGTTTTTATTTAGTTTTAGTCCAGTTTTAGTCGTCAAAAAAATCACTTTGACTAAAATGAAGACTAAATATTTTAGTCGACAAAATTAACACTGGTTTTGTACTGATGGCAACAGTATAGTCCAAAATGTTACTCGGTGCGCCTTTAAGCTTACGCTTTGGAATTGAAGAATGACAATAATGAACAGGAAATCGAAATATTACCACGGTTTGCTGACGTCCATGAGATGTCAATGAAATCTATAGATAAAAACACGTGCAAGAACCAATGAAAATAAAATGACTCTCAGATCTAAACGCTACGAAGGCCCGAGCTTCTGTTCCTAGTCAAGTCCTCATCAGGAGAAGCTTCTTGGTGACAGTGGCTCAGAGCGGGCTGACCAATAACCCAGAGCTTGGCCGTTCTGTTCTGTGTGAATGGTGGTGAACATAAGAGACTGTACAGGGTGTACGACCACGCCGGGAACTCACACACGGGCACGGTGGAGAGAAACTGTCCGCCGCGTCTCCTAGCAACCGTCCTCTCGCGGCACGCCGAGTCTGTGAAGGTGGGCGTGAGTGCAATTATCCATGTAACCGAGGTACGGGAAAAGAATGGAAATGACGTGACCGTATCCGCTCTCCGGTCGCAAAGTCAAGCACGTTCAGCGCGGCGAAATTGGACGGTAATTACGGCCCCATGTGCGGCGGCTCTGGCGTGGGCGTGCGGCCGCTACGCTAGTCAGATCCAACATGAAGGGAAAGAAGACGCTCTTGGCGCCGGGGCGCGCGCGGGAAAACTTGTCCAAAAGTCGCCATCTGCTTTGAGCAACACTTTCCACATAAATGAAGATAATAGTCCAAACAACGCGCGTGCGGCGGAGACAAAAGCAGCCTCTCGAGTGGGTCTGGTGAGACTAAATATACGGGCGCGCCGAGCCAATCCGCAGCCTGTGAATCACGGCATATGTGCCGCTGTTTCAGCAGACCAAACTGACACCGCACAGAGGGAGCTGTGCAGTTCATCCGACACCGGCCAATATCCCAGCATCGACTTCTCCTGACAGAAGAGGGCGTGAGACACTTCAGCTGACATACTGGACATACTGGACAAACTGGACAAACTGGAGTTCATGAGTCGCTGTCTCCGATATTAAACACTCGATGTTAAAGTGGACGTACTGTATTAGACATAATGGCGGGACCGCAGCGTTGATTTTATTGATGACTGAAATTGTACAGTAGCCTAGCCTGGCTAACGCCGTGTGCGCTCGAACCCTTTCAAACTGCACAGCAGCCCGGGGACCATGGCCGAAATCTTCACATGTATTTGGGGACCGATCACAGAACGAGGAGGGTGACGCACCATTGGACATACGGACGCTTGTGGTTTGTTTAGGGATCTAACAGACCGCCATCTCAACACAACAATAAAACCTCTAAAATCTCTGTATAATCAAGCTGTTAAAGTGCTAGACAAAAAGCCACTGAGATCCATCACTGTCTGATCCTTGGAAAATACAGCATGTTTAACTTTGATCATTTAATTGTGTATGCAAATGTGCGATTAGTTTTGAAAATTTTGAATAATCTGCGCCTCCACCACTGAAAACATTTGTCCAGCTCTGTTCTGAGCAGATGACTAGGAGCTCCAGGTCCACGAGTCACAATGACTGTAGAGTAAGGCCTAAACGTAACTCAGCCTTTGCGCAGACATCCTTCTCATTCAAAGAATGGAATAAACTCCCACAGGATCTGAAACTTTCCTTAGACCTGAAGGATTTCTCTCGTAATATAAAAAAAGTGCTGTTGGAAAACCAGTCATGTCAGCGCTGATCACTGTAAATGTAAATATGACTTTTATTGATGTTTTATGTAGTAATTTTAGCATGATTCTATGTGGACTGATGGCTGTAACGGGTGAATGAATGAATGAATATTTGTATTTGAGTGTATAAACATATTTTATATTCTACATTTTGTAACTCACCTGCTCAGGGACTGCAGATGGAAACTAGCTCAAGCTAAATCTGGTGCAAAGCATCTTTAATTAATGTGTTTGCACATTGTCCCCGTTGAAATAAATTAATAAACTAAACTAAACTAATCTTTCCATCAAGCTTCAGACCGTGTTCTAAATAGTGTAGCTCAAAGGTTTACAGCGGGTACGTCATACGTCATCTGATGCGAGGATACGATTGGCTAAGGCTACGTGCAGACGCATGAGAGACATTCAACACAATAAACGGCTCTGGACAATCGTAAACCACACCTCTCCTACCAGAAGATGAATGGGTGGCGCCCAGACTAAATATCATTTGTGATTTTAGTCTAGCGTTAGCCAGGCTAACAGTAGCCTACATCTTAAAATAATGTATTTGTATCCTTTATATGAGATGCAAAGGTCATTTTGTTTAAGGTACTGGCCCCAGTCTTTGATGAGCCCTATAATGTTTTTTTTTTATATTGACAAAGTGATAAAGTGAGATTAAAGATATGACATCCTGTGATTTTTATGCTGAAATCAAGCAAGACTATAATTTTGAAAAATACTTGCTTTGTGAAAATTCAAAATACCGGCAAGCCACCTGTAACTTCCTAAGGTCATTGGTAGGTACAAAGGGCTGGAAAGAAATATGAGAACATGTAATTCATGTGTCGATAATTTTGTTGGAGATGAATTACATGTCATATTAGAGCGTACAAACAATGAGATATTGGTTTTCAGAGAGACATATCTGCCAAAGTATTATTGTAATTATCCATCCATGTTCAAGATGGTGCTGCTGTTTCAGTCAAAAAGCACAAAGAGCATCTGTAACCTTCTTAAAGAGGGTTATCCCACTGTATCAGTGAAGTGTGTTGCTTTGTTTTGCCTTGTGTGTCAGTAAGACATGTTTAAGGTTGTGCTCCATACCATGTATATGGTGAAGAGCAAAATAATGAATCAAATGAAATGAAATGAATTAAACATGAAGAAAGAAAAATGTAATATTGCGTAACTAACCTTTTCGTGACCCAATGGCTGAATGGATGGCTAGTATGGCGCTTTTACTTTCCATCACAGTGGCTTCTACAACGCTCCAGGATTAATTGTGTTGTAGGTTTTCTGGTGAGACGGTCAGTCAGCAGAACAAAACTACCAGAAACTCTAAAAACAATGAATCCTGGGGCCACTGTGACGCAGTGTTCATTTTGACAACATATTTTTACTTAGTTTTAGTCTTAGTCTTATGACGAAAATGTCATTGAATTTTTGTCAAAATGTAGTCAACTTTAGTCTAGTTTTAGTCAACTAAAATGTTGCATTTATAATATTTATGAAAATCATATTAAATGAAGGTCCTCTGCTTTATGGAAATTCTCCCACATGAACAAAGCTTAGAGCTGTTCCTTTGGCAATGAATTTAAATGATGTGAGGCTCTTTCAAACTGTCCGTGGAAGTTTGGATGATTTTAGTCTCTTTTCATTTTTATTCTGTCATATTTTAGTCGACAAAAATATCTGGACATTTTAGTCATAGTTTTAGTCTCGTAAAAACATTTAATTTTGTTTTAGTCCAATTTTAGTCAGCAAAAATATTACCTTGACTAAAAGTATGACAAAATTAACAGTGATGGGAAGTAAAGGTGCCTTTTAGCATTAGCTTGCATTAGCATTAGCTAGCATAAGCAAGACCATCATGTCCCATGTTAACATACACATATACCATTCTCTGACATGCGTAACAATAAAACCATTTATTTACCTTTTTTATTGGGGAGGAGGAGGAAATTCTGTGACACTAAAATGATAAAACAAAAAAAAACCTGTTGAGGCAAGTACTGAGATGCTCGGCATTTCCTCGTTTGCATCACGCTGCCTTGTGTTCGTCCTTGAGCATTACAGGCTCTCACAGGTCAAACTAAAACCTTCGTGAGCTAAACAATGTTTGTATCCCAGGAGAAAGAGCTGTAGCTACAGCCGGTGCCGCTGGTTGGCACTCGCTCAGCCGTAATTGCGTTAACACGACCAAAACAAAAGCACATGTTCTCATGTTCTCCCCCCACAACCCCTCACCCCGCCCCTTCCTGGACACGAAGTCTGGTTGGCGGATAAAGGCTCTTCTACATAACATCGACACCGGCCATGGGTGTTTCTCTAGCCCACGTACTTCCCACTTCGCAAGTCGGGGGAGGCAAGCTCTCAAAATGTGCTCCTACTAAAGCGCAAGATGTTACGCTATAGTCTGCATTTAGAAACAAGATCGGGCCCCTAGAAATACAACATAACATATAGCTACAGTGCCTTGCGAAAGTATTCGGCCCCCTTGAACTTTGACCTTTGGCCACATTTCAGGCTTCAAACAAAGATATAAAACTGTATTTTTTTGTGGAGAACCAACAACAAGTGGGACACAATCATGAAGTGAAACGAAATTTATTGGATATTTCAAACATTTTTAACAAATAAACTACTGAAAAATTGGGCGTGCAAAATTATTCAGCCCCTTTACTTTCAGTGCAGCAATCTCTCTCCAGAAGTTCAGTGAGGATCTCTGAATGATCCAATGTTGACCTAAATGACTAATGATGATAAATAGAATCCACCTGTGTGTGAACAAGTCTCCGTATAAATGCACCTGCTCTGTGATGGTCTCAGAGGTCAGTTTAAAGCGCAGAGAGCATCATGAAGAACAAGGAACACACCAGGCAGGTCCGAGATACTGTTGTGGAGAAGTTTAAAGCCGGATTTGGATACAAAAAGATTTCCCAAGCTTTAAACATCCCAAGGAGCACTGTGCAAGCGATAATATTGAAATGGAAGGAGTATCAGACCACTGCAAATCTACAAAGACCCGGCCGTCCCTCTAAACTTTCAGCTCATACAAGGAGAAAACTGATCAGAGATGCTGCCCATTACTTGGGCTGGAGGGAGAATAGTGTCAGGCAGGGAAACCGGTTCTTCAATGACAGACTGACGTGATAAGGAATCTGGCTTAATATTCCGCGAGCCAGGTCTATATGTGAGCGTGAAGTTGAATCTTCCCATAAACAGAGCCCATCTTGCCTGTCGAGAGTTCAGTCTCTTTGCTGACCGAAGGTAGGAGAGATTCTTGTGGTCAGTCCAGACCACAAAGGGGTGTTCAGCTCCCTCCAGCCAATGACGCCACTCTTGGAGAGCCAAGACCACAGCGAATAGTTCACGGTTCCCAATGTCATAGTTCCTCTCAGCCGGGGAGAGCCGACGGGAGAAGAAAGCACAAGGATGGAGTTTTTGGTCGGAAGAGGAGCGTTGCGACAGGACCGCACCAACTCCAGAGTCTGAAGCATCAACCTCAACAATAAATTGTCTGGAGGAATCTGGGTGTGAAAGGACTGGAGCTGAAACAAAGAGACTTGAGCAGGTTGAAGGCAGAATCAGCTTCAGCAGACCATCTAAACGGAATGGTTGTGGAGCCGCTTTTCTGCTGTGAGCGCTGTGCTCGTAGGTTCTGTATGGGTCAAAGTGCCTCGCCTGGTTCTCCTCGGGGTAAGTGGCGTAGTGACACTAGACCCAGTTCCAGGAAAAATCAAAAAAACTTTATTTCACGGGTGGTGAGGTGAGTGAGCTGGCAGATGAGGAGCAGCAGGGCAGGCGGAATCCAAGAACTAAAAAAAACACGAAACGGGTAAGTACTTAGCAGATCAAAAACCAAACTTAAGACTAGTCTGCAGGTGGTCACCATAAAGACTGAAGAATAATCTGGCGCCGAGTGGCTGGAGAGCTGGATTCAAATAGCTGCCAGGTGATTGCTGATGGGAGCCAGGTGAGACTGCTCCCAGGAAGACTCCGCCCATACCGGCCCAGGAGGGGGAAGGGAGAGAGGAGAGCCAGGTCACAGCACAGGGCGTGACAAAGGATACAGAAAAAGAATTAAAGAAACATGCGTGTGGTGAATGAGCCAACACTAAGAGTGATGCCTGTGTTCGACGTCTCCTCATTTTTGAAAACAGACAAAACCTGATAGATCAATCAGAAAACACAAGTTCAGATGCCCTGATAGAAAGCATGGCTTGGCTGCAGGGGCGTAGCAGAGAAACTCAGGTTCTGGGGAGCACTAAAGATTAAAACATCTAAACATCTCAATTTAAGGAAAGAGTTTCAGCAAATCTTTAGGCTACGGCTCCCCTCAACCTGTGTGCTATTTTTTTTTTCGTCTTCCAGGGGAAGGGAGCACCACCAGTCATCTCTGCCGTGGGCACCAAAATGGCCCTGTTTGAGCATCACACTCTGAGCACCATATAAGGTTCTTTTCTCCTCAGCCCGGGGTTTCTCACAGTAAACCCTCCATCTCTTTGGACCGGCTGTAAATCTTCACTCCAGACAGCATTCAGATTCCACCTCCATCGCTCCGTAAAGCTCCTAATGCCCCGGTGCACAAAGCAGCTCCACTCCCAGAACAGAACGGACACTCCCACACGTTACCGAAGTTTGGAAATATATTACACCTCGAGTTTGTGTTTGAAATATTGCATTTACGATTCCATTTAAAACTTTGGTGGGAAGAATGTGTCGTAGTTAATGAGATAAACTTTGGAAGGTTTCCTGTGACCCCAGAAAACTCTTTTCGGGACCTGCCTCAGTCTCAGTCCGAGATACAGTACATACTTTATGACAAGATTATGAAATGTGGTACAAAACATTGACATGATGAGGATTTCATACGCAAACATGTGTCACCTTTTTTCATCAAAAAAGGTGACACGATTTTGATTGAAAATAGGCACATTGTGAGATGTAAATAGAAACTCATCTAATCTACAAATTAAACACAAATTCTAAATTTCATAAAATTTGAATATTGTGAAAAGGGACTATATTGTTGGCCCAAAGTGTCTCCTTTCATCAGCTAATGGATCCAAAACATCTGCAAAGGGTCCCTGAGACTTTAAATGGTCTCTCAGTGGTTCAGTAGAATTCACCATCATGGATTCAGACTGCTGACCTGACAGTTGTGTAGAAAACCATCATTGACATCCTCCATAAGGAGGGAAGCCTCAAAAGGTAATAGCAAAAGAAGTTGGATCAAAGTGCTGTATCAAAACTGAAAGTTAAGTGGAAGGAAAAGTGTGGAAGAAAAAGGTGCACAAGCCGCAGGGATGAGCGCAGTCTGGAGAGGACTGTCAGGAAAAGGCCATTCAAAAGTGTGGGGGACCTTCACAAGGAGTGGACTGAGGCTGGAGTCAGTGCATCAAGAGCCTCCACACACAGACGGATCCTGGACATGGGCTTCAAATGTCATATTCCTCTGGTTGAAGCATCCTGGTCTTCCATAACACCTCAGCAGTGCCACAGGCTGAGAGCATCCATGCCACACAACCGCATTGAGGCAGTCATTCAAGCAAAAGGGGCACAAACCAAGTATTAAGTACATATGCATGATTATAGTTATATAATTATTGGGACAAAATTTCTTTGTTTAAAATCATGTTTTTATTCATTTTATGTAATATTCTAATCTTCTGAGATTTGGAATTTTTGTTTTTTTTACAAGCTGTACGTCAAAATCATCAAAATTAAAACAAACAAAGGCTCGACATATGTCATTTTGCATGCCATGAACATCATATTAGTTTAACATTTTATGTTCGAATTTTCCGAGTTTCACCTGCATTAGTTAAAACCCAAAATAAACTCTATATCCTAAAGATCATGCACTGTTAAAAAGTGTAATGTAAGTATCATCATGATTGACCTTGACAAAACCTTTTTTTTTTTTTTACTGGGCTTTTCTACCATTGTTGCTCATGTTCAGCTGAGAAAGAGTTTGTTCCCTAGAGAGACACAAAGTGCTTTAGTTTTGCGATGCGTGACCATTAGCCTAACACTGGAGATTGGAGATAGCAGCACATTAAATCCACTATGGCGGTCGAACAGAGGAAACGAGAAGAAACTAGACAATCTGAGGTGGAAGCACGGTCATCTGCAAATCCAATCACCTGTATGCATAAGTGAGCTGATGGGAACACAGGATCTCTCATTCACACTGAGCCTCTGAGTCAGCTATCAGAGGCCCGATCATGAATCATTATTCTAAGTTCTTCTGTGTTTAAAGGATTCCAACATGCTACAACTACAGGTCACCCCTCCTGGAACCGCCACCTTAACGTGGTGGAGGGGTTTGAGCACCCGCATGATCCTGGAGCTCTGTTGTCGGGGGCTTCGTGCCCCTGGTAGGGTCAGACAAAGAGCGGTTCAGAAGTCCAATATGAGAGACCAACAGGCCCGTCCTTCTGTGGACCCACCACCTGCAGGAGGGGCCATAGGGACTGGTGCAACGGACAAGTGGAAGTAGAAACTACAGGTCTTTCTGTGCTTCTTTGATCAAATGCCACGAAGGCCTTTGATCGGGTTAATCATCATGAGCTATTTACGAAATTAATCAGTAGAAGAGTGCCCAAGTATTTGGTCCGTATCTTGGTGTTTTGGTGCAAATCAGGTCATGCATGCATGAGCGCATGAGCGAGTGAGTGGTTGGTGGTGGTCGGAGGGGCTGAGACTGGTTGCCTCGTTTACGTTAGTCTACCCCAAGGCAGCTGTGGCTACGACAGTAGCTTACCACCACCAAGTATGAAGTGAATGAATAATGACAGTGTAGCGCTTTGAGAAACTTGGTATTAAGTGTAAGGCATTGTTATTATTGTGCATGTAAAGTGGGACAGTGCCTTGTCTGAGCCGTTTCATGTTTGTAATGGTGTTAAACAGAGAGGAATTGTCTCTCCTGTTTTCATGTTTACATTAATGAATTGTCCTCAAAGTTGAATGACTGTAAAACAGGGTGTGTTATTGGTACAAGATGTGTCAACCATCTCATGTATGCAGATGATATTGCGATAAACAGCCCATACAGGGATGTAACAATTGTTAAAAATATTTTCTGAATATGGCAAAGAACATGATATTAAGTATAAAGTACCCCACTAAGACTATATGATGATTGGAAGATGCAAGCAGGATAAAAATGTGGCCTTCCCTGTTTTGGTCCTGTGTGATGAGACTCTCATGCAGGTCAAATATCTTGGACTTTTTTATGACTGAAGATTGGCGTTAAAAGACAATATTGTAAACCGTACACACAGGCAAACATGCTGCTGCGTAAATTCAGTTCATGTTCTCCTAATGTTCAGTGCCTTTTGTACACTGTACACGGCCCCTTGTGGTGGAACTATAAGAGGTGCACCATCCATAGACGGACGGTGGCCTATAATGACACATTTAGGCTGATGATGAAGGTGCCCAGGTGGTGCAGTGCCAGCCAGCTGTTAGTGGACGCTCGCATTCCCACCTGTGAGGCGCTGCTGAGACCCTTAAAGTTTAAATTTGCTCCATCATACAGACTCGACGTGAGCAGAAGCTGGTCATCGGACAACTCCCAGAATGCCATGCTTAAGTTTCTCTCAGAACAGAAGGCTGAGGTTCTTTAGGTCCTGATGAGTGTAATAATAAACTGGTATCACAGTTGGAAAAACTAATTTGGTGGAGTCAAGAGTAAAAAGTATCTCCACTATTCATAAACGTTAACATTAGAGGACCACGAATCACTAAAGCAGGAGTGGGATGAAGAGCGCCAAAGATTGTTGGTGGTAGGATGGTGTATGTGCAGCTCCAAAGTCATTAGGGGGACTGATTAGCACAAGCGTTTGTTGCAAGATTACAAATAATGGGCCAGTTTACGACGGTCCTTGACTGTTGGGGCCCCCAAGGAACTGCCTGCATGGCCTAATGGCGAGATATGCCTCTGAAAAGGAGAATCCTACTGCATGCAGACAGTTAGCAAGTCAGCTAGTCCAGGAAACGTTACAGCGTCCTTTAGCCTGTTCAATATAGTATATTTCCTATATATATATATATATATATATATATATATATATATATATATATATATATATATATATACAGTGCCTTGCGAAAGTATTCGGCCCCCTTGAACTTTTCAACCTTTTGCCACATTTCAGGCTTCAAACATAAAGATATAAAACTGTAATTTTTTGTGAAGAACCAACAACAAGTGGGACACAATCATGAAGTGAAACGAAATGTATTGGATATTTCAAAAAAATTTAACAAATAAAAAACTGAAAAATTGGGCGTGCAAAATGATTCAGCCCCTTTACTTTCAGTGCAGCAAAGTCTCTCCAGAAGTTCAGTGAGGATCTCTGAATGATCCAATGTTGACCTAAATGACTAATGATGATAAATAGAATCCACCTGTGTGTAAACAAGTCTCCGTATAAATGCACCTGCTCTGTGATGGTCTCAGAGGTCAGTTTAAAGCGCAGAGAGCATCATGAAGAACAAGGAACACACCAGGCAGGTCCGAAATACTGTTGTGGAGAAGTTTAAAGCCGGATTTGGATACAAAAAGATTTCCCAAGCTTTAAACACCCCAAGGAGCACTGTGCAAGCGATAATATTGAAATGGAAGGAGTATCAGTCCACTGCAAATCTACAAAGACCCGGCCGTCCCTCTAAACTTTCAGCTCATACAAGGAGAAAACTGATCAGAGATGCTGCCAAGAGGCCCATGATCACTCTGGATGAACTGCAGAAATGTACAGCTGAGGTGGAGACTCTGTCCATAGGACAACAATCAGTCGTATACTGCACAACTCTGGCCTTTATGGAAGAGTGGCAAGAAGAAAGCCATTTCTTAAAGATATACATTAAAAGTGATGACCACATTTAGGTCAAAGCCTCATTAGAAATCATTAATGAATGTACAGACCTTTGGAGATTTTACTTTAGATACACAATAGCGTCTAAAAGTGTCTTCTGCTTTTTGTGGGTTAGAAACACATCCAATGGATGTAATGTTAATGATAACGAAACCACACTGAAAGTATATCAATTCCACGAAAAACACGAAACCTAATGGGGACAGGTGCTGGGGCTTTGGTGGTTTATCTTTTCCTAGTCTCTCCCGTGTCAGCTGTCGCGCACAGCTGTTGCGCAGAGGTTTGGAAAGTGCACGTACAAAGCCCGTTCCTAATAAGAACCTGTTTGTGCTGATGCGGTTAATATTCCATGAGAATGCCATGTTCATTATGGGATGAAAGTAATTGTGTTTCCCGGTACACTCAGAGCCTCAGGTAACCCAGCCGAACAGATGCTGCTTGTTCCTACTTTTAATTCTGAGACTAATAAGCCTAAATGGAGTGTGCTTCTACGAGATGAAGTTTCTGCGCAAACGGGTTAGTGAGCAGCCGGCAAACTGGGCATCTCTCCTTTGGGACGGCCGCAGGATACTTAACATAAACACTTTTCCATGGAATTTAAAGCAGACCGTATGCTTTCTTCAGGTGCTCGGTGGTAATTCGAAACACATTTGATCACTACATTGCACAGTGTTGGTTAGAAATCGCCTCCACCCCTTGAACCCCCTGGCTCTTGGCACCAATTATGGCTTAAAGAGGTGTTGTAACTTTGTTTTTTGTGCTAGGCTGATTCACTGGGTATTTCACAAAGGTTTGCCTTATGTATTCCGTTTTAAGGTATCAGAAGTGACAACTGTGGGTCTGTTTTTTGATGAAAGAACGACATTGAATTGGCATAATATCGCCGAAGTCCAATAAATCTGAAATCTAGGTCTGACTGTGTCCCACAAGATGGAAACAGTGGAGATGGTCCAGCGGTGTTCGGTATATTGTATGTATGAACTCTCTGCTGATGTCGGAGGGTTCCCTATCTTGAACAGGGAAATTCCAAGTCGCAGACGGACCATAAGCTTGATGTGCTTACCCCAACCCGACAGAGACGTATTGGTTTTCAAACATATAGAAGGATTATGAGTAATGAAAGGAAGCTAAACGTCCAAGAAAAAAGACATTGAAATTAAAAACAAACAAATAAAAAAAAATATATATATAGTTTGGTAACACTGCAGTGTTTCCAAACCAGAGATAAAGGGCAAAAGTCATGTTCACAATGACAGTTCTGCCAGTGCCTATTGTGGTGTAATATGTTTGAGAGAAAAAAACAGCTATATAAAGGCAAGATGTTATTATTATTTGATTATTATTATTATTTATCTCAATTTCCATTACTTTTACTCCAATACTCCAAACGTATTATTACTTTGTATAATGAAACTGACTAAAACCTTTTTAGTTTTCGTCTGACTTTAGAAATGACTAAAATGTGACTATGTTATGATTTGGTTTGTGTGCTGTCCCGCTCCCCCAGTGTTTTCTGCTGCAGCAGAGCAGTGTGTGGCAGGGGGTGTAGCTGACTCCCCCTGGTGCTGCAGACTAGACACCTGCACGTCATCACCAGTCAACCTCAGTATGAATGCCTGGATGTTTCGGCACCACACTGCCAGATCATGCCGTCCTGTTCGGTAGTGTTTCTCGGCTCCTGGTTTTGGAATTAGATGTTCGTCAACTGTGTGGTAAAAATCGTGATTAGATGAGTAGAAAACTACAATGAGTAAGAACAGTAATGACCTCAAGTAATTAGTTATGATATGAAATTAACTATAAAAATGAAAAATACAATTTCTTCTTTCTCTTGTAAAAAAAATAAAAATAAAAATCAATAAAAAAGGGGAAAAAAAGACCGGTGGGACTTAGCCTATCAATACCAGCCATCACTGGGTGTATATCTAGTAGGAGTCAAAGAAGCAATTTTTGTGAAGAAACAAAATCCCTCCATGATCAGGAATGGTGTACTAATGGTGTAGATTTCCCCTGTCCCCACAGGGCCTGGGGGGGCCTCGTGCTCCTGATCTGACGGGATTGGGCATAGCAAAGGCGGTATGGCCTATAAAGACTTCGAACTACAAAGTTGTTTACCCACAGGTGAGAGTAGCTGTTAATAGAGGGCAGGGACTTAGCCAAGCTCCCAGTGGTCTATAGCTAGTCTGCGGGCTAAGATAAAACTTTAGTGTTGCTGACAAAGCCTTTTGGATGAGAGGTGAAAAGTTACAGAAGATGACTCAAGAACCTTCATTGAAGATGGACAACTCCTGTACGACTGAGAGCCTACACAGACCTATTTAGTAAAAGGTTTGTATTTAAGAATATTTTATATTCATTTTAAACACAACTACCAAATACTGAATAATACTGGCAGGATCCTCGAGGTAGGGGGTACTCAGAGGAGTATAAATGAGCGACCCCGAGGGGTACGCGACACAAAAAAGGTTGGGAACCACTGCTTTACTTGTATTTTGGCCTGTAACTGTTGCTCTCCCAGCCACTTTGGCCTGTTGAGTTTCAAAAAGGTGGTGGTTCATACTGCACTTGGTTGCTGACGTGTTGCATTTAACATTCTCTGAAACTCTTAATAGAAATGTATATTTTATTGTCGTATATTTTATAAATGTAATTGTTGGGGTTTACTGTTGAACAAACCCAGCTATAGGAGCTGGTTATCCTTTTATTCTTCAGGTGAAAATGTAATATGTGAAACTGCGTGCCTGTGCTTCTGTAAGTCGAACCCCAAGAGTCAGAGAAAAACGCTATTTGAAATTGAAAGTTCCCATGCAAGTCTATGGAGGAATAAAGTTACATTATTAAAAAGCTTATTATTCATAAGCAACTATTTTATTTGTTTCCAAAACTGAAAATTAAACAAAAAGAGTCTCACCTTAAACCATAGTCTTCTGTTCAGCCCCTCCCATCTGAACTACCAGATTCCCTCTGTCTTAACCTGAGGCCGAGCTGATCCGCCAGAGCTCCCCACAGACAGCAGGCCTGTGTGGGCTGAGCGACCGCACCGTGCAGGTCTGTGCGGGGGTTTACCGGGCCGAGACAGAGGTGATCCACGGCCGGCTCATACGTGTCAGATCCCCCCCGGCACGGGCAGCCCAACAAAGCTCTTAATCCTCCCTCTGCGTTCTCCTGCAGCTCCCCTGGGCCCCAGTGGAAGTGTTATCTATCAGGCATAAAACCAGCCATTAATAATGGCATCTGCAGGAGAGGAGGGGGGGGCAGGCCGCAGACTGAGCACAGAGACTCACACAGTCAGGAGCATATTCAGCACATTGTTATCACACTCCATCAAATCAAATCAAATCAAATCAAACTTTATTTATAGAGCGCTTTTCATACAAAATGTAACACAAAGTGCTTTACAGTGCTTAAAAATCATTAAAAATAATAAAAATCGTCCCCACCAGTAAATATACATAAATAACTACAACCCCACCACCCACCACCCGCACACACAGACACACAGACGTACAGACAGCCCAGCAGTTAAAAGTCTTAAATAAAAATGGACATAGAGTTGAGTACGTAAGGCTGGGTACAGATGGACCGAAAGAGGAAACATCATCCAAGGAGCACCAGGAGCAGCCCATCGCCCACAGCCACAGAGCGCCAACCCAGGGGGCCCGGAGTAGGTGTAGGAGAGACGTCCTACCTCCATCCAGGCACCCCCAGGAGAGCGCCCGCACGGCCACAGCCAACCAGCACTCCCGGGGCAGAGGGCTCCCTCAGAGGAACCACTAGGAGAACATAAAAAATAAATGAATAAAATAAATAAAAATAAATAAATAAATATTTAATAAGAGATACATTAAAAACAGCTAAAACTGTGCGTGAAATAGCACAGGATAAAAGAGGGAAAATAAAGAAATAATAGAACTAAAACCGGTAAATAAGGTTAATATAAGTAAATATTAATTAAAAGCTAAACTAAAAAGGTGGGTCTTGAGCCTGCTCTTAAAAACATGAACGTTCTCTGCGGTCCTGAGCTCCTCTGGCAGGTCGTTCCAGAGGCGAGGGCCATAGTATTGGAAAGACGCCTCGCCGTGAGTCTTTCTGTTGACTTTAGGAATAACTAGGAGACCCCTGCCAGAGGAGCGAAGGGGCCGTGAAGGTTCATAAGGTAAAATCAATTCTGAAAGATAAGAAGGACCAAGACCATTAAGACATTTAAAAACCATTAAAAGAACTTTAAAATGGATCCTGAAACACACGGGGAGCCAATGCAGTGACTCTAAAACCGGTGTAATGTGGTCCCGCCTCCTGGTCTTCGTCAGGACACGAGCTGCTGAATTTTGTAAAAGTTGTAAACCTGAGATACTCTTTTTGGGAAGACCAGAAAGCAGGGCATTACAGTAGTCGATACGACTGGTGATAAAAGCATGCATTAGCGTCTCCGTGTTGGCCCGACGCCATTTACCGTCCATTCATGGGATACATGCAGAGGAATCAAAGCTGTATGCAGAGCAACATAGAAGAGCATGTGCACAATGGGGTAACCGGAGGGGGGAGGGGGAGATTCCACTCTGGCAAAGTCCTGAAGAAAAGTCCCGTTTCCCACGTGTATCCTGGTGAAGTTCAAAGACAACACTGAGGTCCCTCGCATCCCGGTCCACCCGTATTTCTGATCGTATTGAAAAACTGTCCAGTGCTCACCAGAGACGGCAGTGGCCTGGCAGGTACGTCTGCACGAGGCCGCATCTACAAAGACTCAACAACGTGACATATTTCATACGGGACAGTGCGACGTAAACAAAGCGGCTCCTGACAAATAAAGTTACGCTGAACCGCTGATGTTGAGGCACTTGAAGGTTTTTTTTTTATAGAAAACTGTTGGGTGGTGTGCGCGTTGATACTGTGGCAAAGCACGTGTTCACCCCCACTCCTCCTCACCCTCGGAGTTTGGTCGGAAGAAAAGGGTTGTTTTTACGTAACATCGGCCATGACAGTCTGTCCTGTCCACTTATTACGCCTGACCTGGCTCTGAAAGGGCCCTCTGACTAAGCGCAAAAAGTTACGCCCAAGTCTGCATTTAGAAACACAAGACCGGGCCCTTGGTGTCATTGGCGCCTGGGTTACCGACAAGATCGATCTTTCACTTTCTACTGCATGGTGATTTTCCCAGTTTGTTTAGGCACGCCATTCTGATTCAGATCAGCTCTGGACCCAACAGATCTAAGACAAATTCAGGCCTATTTCACGGTCCGTTCATGTCCAAAGTCTTGGAGAAGGTGGTCTCTGAACGACTGGTATCCTTGGAGAAACATTCTTAAAGCCTCGGATTTTAAAATCTCAACAGTAAGGGGGCGCGGGAGTGGGGAAGAGTGGGAGGGGTCTGGGTTTGTGATTGACAGGCCTGAGTCATCTGACTTCGATGCAGTGCTACTCGTAAACAAAGTCCACATGGAGTTCCAACAGCGAGCTAACGTGTTTAGCAACCTGTTCCACTGGGACAACTCAACAGCTCTCTCTACATAGGAGAGGGGCCATGTACCTGAGACTGCTCTGAGACACTGGGTTATTTTATTTACAGTGATTCCTCCTGTAATTTACAAAGCTAGCTGTTTAGCATTGAGCTAATGTGGCGCTATGGCTAGCATCGCAGCAGACAGACCGAATGTACCCGAGCGGCCCAGGCTAAGCTGACTGGCTGCCTTCAGAATTTGGTTCAGTTTGCCATTGTGGGCCCAAAGAGTCAGTTCTCCCCCAAAACACGCATTTCTGATACATTAAGGGCCACAAGTATTTTCTATTACAATATTTTGTGAATGAAATGTAACACCTACACTAAACCACCACTAAATGATGGCCCTGTATTGTAGCCTATATTAAAGTCTAATAAGTACGAATGCTTATTTAGTTGAGCATTTCAATATAGATTTCATATTTTGGCGCCAGTTTACTATTTTATTTCTATTTCTTTTTTTGTTCATCTTACCAGGACTATCGACTTGTTCTTGATTAGACCAGAACTAAAACACGTCCAAAACAAACCAGACAATCAGCTCATATTTCACTTGAGCCGCATGTGACTCCTAAACCAAAAGGTTAGGTTGCACATGCCTTGGCTTGAGGCAGAATAAATTATATCTGAATAGACCTTTGCCTATTTGTCTATTTCATTTTGTAGGTCTGAAATGGAACAGGTCTTACATGTTTTGACTGGACTCCACGGACTCCCTTTATCTGCATAGATGAATGCAATGAACTATGAAATATTAATTAATACGGTCACACCATAAAATATGAAAAGGGAAACGTGACCGTTTAGAGAACTAGAAAGCACTGAGTTTAATTTCTTAGTGTGGCTCGTTCAATTAGTAAACTTTGATACATGTTTAGTTTATTAGTTTATTTTGAGCAGTTAAAATTCTGCTCAAAAGGAGTGGGCTGAAGCAAAAGCTTATAAGCGCCCACCCCCGACATCATTGAAATAATAACAATTAATCAAATCACAATAGTACAGGGAACGTGTTACAAAGTACAAGACACAAGAGCCCGGGAACACGGCACACACACCCACACACACACACACACACACACACACACACACACACACACACACACACACACACACAGCGTACCCCTCCGTGACCCAACTTTACCTGTTATAATTACATTATCAATCCTAGGTTAAGCAACATCATACATTGATTTCTGAATTTGCCAGACCGGCAAAAGAGAACCTACAACACACCAGAGCGACCGTTTCAAAACGGACCATACCCACAAAGCACCTCTAGAAATTAACAGAATTTAACGGAATTTAATGGAACGGAAAAGGAAAAGAACAAATAAACAAACAAATAAAAAAACAAAACAAAAGGAAACACAACTACAACAACAGTCTCATTTCATGTACGATCTCCAATACAAAGCAAGTGACAATTATTATAAATTTTTTATTTTTATCTTTCTTTTTTTCTTCTTATTCATTTACCTATCCATTTATTTATTTATTATTTCTTTCCCTTTCTTTCTTTTCTTTTTCTTCTTTTTTTTTCTTTACAGATGGCTACCACTAACTTTACTTTATTTACTTACTTACTTACATACTTACTTGTGGAGGAGCTCAGGGTTTACAAAACGAGCATTGAGAAGACCTCGGAAGATTGACAGATTATCCAATACAACTCCAGGCTTATTCTCGTAATGTAGTGACGCTCTGAAAAGTCCCTTTTGCACACTACCACTCCTTTAACTTACATATTAACAGACCAGAGATGTAAATGAATGTGTGTTAATAAAGATAAAAGCAGGGGAAGGGTAACTACAGGCATATATACGAGTGCTGGCCTTCATTAATCACGGCCAACTCCTTCCGCTAATATATATGGAGGCTTAGAGAGAGAGACTGAGCCCATTCTTCTCTGTAAATGCTTTATTGTAATCAGCGCAGGTCACCGGAGTCGGGCCTCTGCGGTGCGGAAAGACTGAGATCCTCAAACGTCTGAAGAAAAGGAGGATCAGGGAAAAGCCGTCGGAATCCACGCTCTGCGGCGGCGGCGGAGGGAAGCGTACGTGTGGGCCATATAAAAGCGCAGCATTTATCACTATTAGAGCCGTGATGGACGGTGCACTAAAGCCCTCCCCACGGAAGACAACACAAGGTCTTCCATTAAAGGAGGGAGAGAGAGGGAGGAGAAAGAGAGAGGGGGAAAGAGAGGGAGACGGGGGAGAGATATGGAGAGAAGAGGAGGTAGACAGAGGGAGATGGGGAAAGGGAGAGAGAAGGGGAGGAGGGAGAGATAAAGAGGAGAGGAGGGTGGAAAACGAGGGAGGGAGGGAGGGAGAGAAAGAGGAAGAGAGGGTGAAAGAGGGGTAGAGGAGAAAAAGAGATGGAGGGAGAGAGAAAGAGGCTGAGGGGTAGAAAGAGGCGTGAGGGTGCGAGAGAGGAGGAGAGAGAGGAAGGGGGATGGAGGGGGGGAAGAAAGGGAGGGAGAGAGAGAAAGAGAAGGGGGAGAGATGGGAGGTGTGAGGGCGAGAGAGCGAGGGAAGAAAGAGAGAGGGAGGGAGAGAAAGGAGAGAGAGAGAGGGAGCAAGCAAGGGAGAGAGAAGGGGAAGAAAGAGCGAGAGAGGGAGAGAATTAAACCCGACACAGAATGATGGAGGGATTCATTTCCATCCAGTCCATTCTGATGTAGTGTGGGTTACTATGGCACAACAAATTCAGCACTGGACAGCTCCACCTTTTCTGTCTGTTCCAAATCTATATATCTAAAGTCCAAGTCTGAATTCACGTTTGAACTTTGTGCTTTTTACATGTCTAAATAGTTTAACAAACGGGGGCATGGGAAATGAATCAAATAAAAAATGCTATTTATGCTGTTATTTATCTTCCCCAGACCGGGTAAAACAACACAAACTAGCACATTCAGAGGAACGCAAACCTTCAAACGTCAGGACTCCGTTCACAGTGAGTGCACATCCGTGGAGCTGAGGAAAGCAGACCATGCTTGTAGAGCCACACGGCGGCCGTTTAACTCGTGGTCCAGCCCCGCGGAGACACACCGTGCACCCTGCGGAGGACGCGCCGGCGCCTAATCGAATGCAGCTTGTGCTCTTCGCTAATTGGAAGCGTTAACGTCGGACATTTCGCTTAATTATCCGGCCCTACATGGACCCACATCACAGAAACGACGAGTGGATAAGTGACCGTTTGTCTGTGCGTGCCGCTGGGTAATGAGGAGCGGCGTGGACCGGCCCGGTGTGAGCGCGAGCTGCTGCGCCCCAGAGCGTGACCGGGACGGGGCGAGGGGCGCTCTGGCTCTGGCAGCCGGAGCCCGTGTGTTGTGTCAGGTGTTTGTGCGTCGCTGACACATGAGCTGCTGCGGTTTGCACAGGTGGTTCAAATCCCGCACGGGGCACTGGCTGCCAATGTGCCGTTAGAGGTCTGGTTTAGGCACTGATTCTCAACGTGCGGGTAGCGGAACCATTTTGGTTTTATTTTCTATATTTTCCATCCAGTGATACGTATCCCGATACAAGGGTTGCAATACAATATATCCTGAAATTGAAGTATAGACGATAATTTTTTTACTACTTTGGAAACAACTATTCAGTAAACTAGTCCAGCCTTCATTAGATTTGGATCAAATACATCTATCTATCTTATGATATAAATGCTTTTCACTAATGTGCTTGTGACTGGTGTTTATGGTGATTATGTAACTTTGAACGGAAAACAGATTTCTTGGAAACCTAGTTATGAAACCAATTACTGGGGATGCAAGTTTTCTAGTATTTCTATAGCTGGGAGTCCTTAGCGATCAGTAATAACTATTATGGGTGTCATCCATTAAAATATACAATAACTCAGATGGGGCATTTAAAATCTTATCTGTACCACACAGGGTGTCACTCGTAGATCAGGGACATAATGGCAACACGGGCATCACCGTGACGACAGCACTCATCTCTTCGAAATCTTTGTGTTAGCAGTAGCACATAAACGAAGTAGAGGGGAAACTAAATGCAGCAGGCTCTTTTTAAACTTTAAACTTAAACTTTAAACTCTTTAACATGAGCATGTTGAATTTAGTTTTCCCTCGACTTCGTTTAATTCCGTAATAAAATGGTACAAAGATAAATCCTCTCCGAAAGCAGCGGCGACACACTCGGCAACATATGCACACAGCTGATGGCTCTCGTAATAATCCAGGTCTCTGTCTTTGCTGTAAAAGCCAAAGTGAGGCCAAATGTAGAGTTTTAAAAGTGCCCGGCGCGTCTCATAGCTCTTTTTCCATGGTAAACTCTGGCTGTGCTGCCATCTAGTGGGCGGGAGTAAAAGTGCAGGACCAAAGAGAGACGCTGCAATGAATATTCCCCCCAAAATAGATGTTTAAATATCGATACGGGCGCTTTTTGTATCGATACGAGAATCGCATGACGTAATATCGCGATATATCGGCGGATTGATATTTTTCAATACCCCTACCTCTTAGTCTTTTATACGGAAACACTTTTAGGTTTAGTCACACTTTAGTCATATCTAGCCGACGAAAACGCAATATAGCTTTAGTCAAGTTTTAGTCAGATTCATTATAAAAATTATCAATTATTAGTATTTTGACAAATTAATTTACATAAGTATTGAAAATAAGTATTTAACATTGGGATGAAGGCTGACAGGCTGTACTAAACTTTAGACACACAGATTACACCAGCAGTAGCATTGGGGAGTATCGCGTCCGTACTAGAGGATGACACGGGAGTGATTTCTCATTACCGTCCCGTCCCACTCGCACAGAAATAATCCTGTCCCATCCCAATCCCGGTGTGATGTGCAAACACATATTTTATCCCGTCCCGCTCCCGACAGAATCAATCCCACTCCCGTCCCAATCCCGCATGTATTACAAAGTTTTTAAGATGCACATTCAGGCCAATAAAAGCCACATGTTGTAACTGAAATAACCAGTTGGCGGCTGCGGGTCAGGCAAAGAGCAGTTCAGAAGCCCCTTATGAGAGACCAACAGGCCCTGTTAGAACCATAAGGGCGTCCTTCTGTGGACCCACCACCTGCAGGAGGCGCCATAGGGGCTGATGCAATGTGATTTGAGCAGCTCCAACAGCTCCGTTGCCCCATGACCCGGCAACGGACAAGTGGAAGAAAATGGATGGATGGATAAAGAAAGGACTTTATTTAAATGTAAGCCATGTGAAAATTTTGAGAAAATTCACGGTTGAGAGGAAAGTACCACCTCCAGTTGTCTAACTTTGTCAACACGGTGTTGTTCCGTTGGCTTGTCATATGCATTAGCATGTTTTGTCAGATAATTTAGTGGGGGTTTTTTGTTTGTTTTTTGGCTTGCCGGTCACGGGTCGTACATAATGTAAATTTCTATTAAATGACGTTCGGGGCCGTGATTGTCGCACGGGCCGGACTCAGAGTCTTCAGCCTAGTGTATGTCCTCTGTGATAGAACTGGACTCAGTCTTCAGCCCAGTGTGTGTCCTCTGTGATAGGCCCGGACTCAGAGTCTTCAGCCCAGTGTGTGTCCTCTGTGATAGAACTGGATTCAGAGTCTTCAGCCCAGTGTGTGTCCTCTGTGATAGGCCCAGACTCAGAGTCTTCAGCCCTAGTGTGTGTCCTCTGTGATAGAACTGGACTCAGTCTTCAGCCCAGTGTGTGTCCTCTGTGATAGAACTGGACTCAGTCTTCAGCCCAGTGTGTGTCCTCTGTGATAGGCCCAGACTCAGAGTCTTCAGCCCTAGTGTGTGTCCTCTGTGATAGAACTGGACTCAGTCTTCAGCCCAGTGTGTGTCCTCTGTGATAGAACTGGATTCAGAGTCTTCAGCCTGGTGTATGTCCTCTGTGATAGAACTGGATTCAGAGTCTTCAGCCCAGTGTGTGTCCTCTGTGATAGGCCCGAACTCAGAGTCTTCAGCCTGGTGTGTGTCCTCTGTGATAGAACTGGATTCAGAGTCTTCAGCCCAGTGTGTGTCCTCTGTGATAGGCCCGAACTCAGAGTCTTCAGCCTGGTGTGTGTCCTCTGTGATAGAACTGGATTCAGAGTCTTCAGCCCAGTGTGTGTCCTCTGTGATAGGCCCAGACTCAGAGTCTTCAGCCCTAGTGTGTGTCCTCTGTGATAGAACTGGACTCAGTCTTCAGCCCAGTGTGTGTCCTCTGTGATAGGCCCAGACTCAGAGTCTTCAGCCCTAGTGTGTGTCCTCTGTGATAGAACTGGACTCAGTCTTCAGCCCAGTGTGTGTCCTCTGTGATAGAACTTGACTCAGTCTTCAGCCCAGTGTGTGTCCTCTGTGATAGGCCCAGACTCAGAGTCTTCAGCCTGGTGTGTGTCTTCTGTGATAGAACTGGATTCAGAGTCTTCAGCCCAGTGTGTGTCCTCTGTGATAGGCCCAGACTCAGAGTCTTCAGCCTGGTGTGTGTCTTCTGTGATAGAACTGGATTCAGAGTCTTCAGCCCAGTGTGTGTCCTCTGTGATAGAACTGGACTCAGTCTTCAGCCCAGTGTGTGTCCTCTGTGATAGAACTGGATTCAGAGTCTTCAGCCCAGTGTGTGTGCTCTGTGATAGGCCCGGACTCAGAGTCTTCAGCCCAGTGTGTGTGCTCTGTCCATCCGGAGCATGACTGTGCACAGAACTGGAGATTGTGTGCGTAAGCGTACTCCTGACTGTTCTCAGGATTTGTTCTTACAAAGGAATGTTTTCAGCTAAGAACACATTTTGTGAATACCAAAAACCTTCAGGCGTTAATAACTAATTTGTGCATAAGAACGTGTCATGAATGAGACCCTATGTCTTTACTAAGGACAAGACCGTAGTCACAAATGATAGTTAGAAAAATGGTCCCAGATGACCCGCACTGACCTTACCCATAGGTAGGGGGCGCTATACTGGAATGATTATCTGGCAGTGAGTAAGTTCTGTTCAGGTAATAATGGTGTCCTTCACTGTTGCTGTCTGTGGCCCCAGTGAAGAAAGATTACAGGTACAGCGGTGTGCAAAAGTATCCGCCCCCCTTGAACTTTGACATTTTGCCACGCTATGGACCATAAAAAGAAATATATTCAATCGAAATTTGATGTGAAAGACACACACTAAGTGACACACAATTGTGAGGTGAAATGAAATTCATACACTCTAAAAAAGGATTGGTTAGAAAAACTACCAATTTAGTTGGTTATGCCGATATTGGTAAGATTAACCAATAAAACTGACCAGTCTGTTGGTTTTGGGACAACCAATTTCATTGGTTAGCCAAATAACCAATGAAATTGATAATTGAGAGTACCGCGGCCGATGCTAGAGTTGGGAAATGTTGAACTTTTTGGAGAATGACCAATGAGGAGCTTTCTCCAACAGTGACGTACGTTGTAGCTGAGCCACCGTCTGGGGCAGATGCTATGCCGGCCCGCAGATGTAAACAAGTCATGGAGGATTATCCTGTTTTGAACCGGAGCTACAGCAGCTGTGTCAATAAAGCCCTTAACTACACAGAGCAGCCTTTATTATAGTCACACACTGAGCTGGGCTTGACACATTTGTGGTTTATTGCACACTTTCTTTTTTTATCAGCAATGAGCTGTAGGCGATCGCAAAAAGCTAACCGGGCTAACCTAGCTTATAGCCACTTGCCACCAATTTCCCTTCAACCGTATGGGCTGGATATGAGCTTAAATACTGGGGAGATCCTGGGTAGACCAGGGAGGTATAGTTAAAGATCCATAGGACACCTTCTCAGTGAACATGTGAATTGACTTTCTTCAGAGTTAGACTTTAGGTCAGACACCATGAGTGACAGTAACATGACACTAAATAGTGAGCTCTTTATTGTCTGTAAGAAAAGCTGAAGCCTCATTGCTCTTCAGTCACAGACTGAGAAGTGAAGAAGGAAGTCATGAAGATTCTGCTTTAGACAGAACTTCAGACTTCTGCTGGGTATGAGAGTTATATCATATTCTGAAACTCAAAAATTCATTTAAAAAAAGGAAAAATTAGTATTACAATTCCCCCCCCCCCCCCCACAAAACAGTTCTTCAACAGTTACTATAGTAACTATTTTGTTTTTAGGGTGTAGAACAGCAACTACATGTTCACCATCGCTAAATAGGCTTTAAATACAATTATCTTTTTTACACAAATGTCCACTTATACAATATATAAGGACATAATAATAATGATGATAATAATAATAATTACACAACTAATTTCATTCCACTACAAGATAAATATTAATCATTTTCTAAAGGCCATTGATATCTTACATTAATGGTTCTTGGTTTATCAATTTTATATTTATCTTTATTTATATTGTTTATTTATATTACCAACAATATATATATAATTACAACTATATGTATCAAGTCACATTTGTGCATTTTCTCTTTGCACACAGTATGAACAATTCCTGAACACATGGGTGACAATCTGCAAACACTCTGGAAATTTTGCATAGACAGGGAAGTACAATTTTGATTTTTACTTTTTGGTTGAAATATCTCTCACCGGCATTTGGCTGAAGCACTGACTGATTTCTACAACAAAACAGTCTTCCATCAAGAGATAAAAATGAACATTTTATTAAAAAACACACCATCTGGGCCCCGCGTGCGCCTCATTGACTTCGTATTTGTGGCTTCTGCAGCGTCCGGTCAGAGCCATACAATGTATTCTCAGGGACAGATGACTTTGACCCTCTGGAGTGAGTGCTGACACAAACGTACACTGCAGGCTCGACCTCCGTGTAGCCATGAAAATGGCTTGAGCTGGACCGATTATTTACCAGTGACTTTGTGACTTGGGCCCGAACCCTCTGGTTGGGAGTGAGGTACATATGAACATGCCATTCACTGTATAAAGACTGGCTCACTCAAAATGGAAAGTGGCAGGCCATCAATGCACACTTCTTGACACAATGCTCCTTCCAGGGCTGTGGGACGGGAGCACACAGTCAATATCATTGTAAGTTGGCTATAACCGGGTTATTAGTAACCACATTGCTTTGAGCGTTTTGTATTTTCTGAAGGAGGACACAGCTGTCGGGGCCATCTGCTCCCACAGTCACTGAAGTCTGGTGGTAAGCACTGGCCATTTAGAATGTCTTTTTAAATATTTCAACAAGACTAAAAAGGCACTCTTACACCCTAAAAACCGAATGGTTAATATAACCATATTTAACCAATCTGCTTGGTAGATATGTGTCCAACCGATCTACTGGTTAAGACAACCAATCTAATATAGATTGGTTATAGGGCCAACCAATATGAATTGGTCATTTTGACGAAGATATTGGTTAATATCGTAGAGTCCTATAGGAAGCAGCCAATGTAAATTGGTTTGACTGGAACCATTTATATTGGCTAATAATTACCACTTTAATGGGTTAAAATGAGACCATTAATATTGGTTAATACTGCTTAGAGTTTAATACTATTATCTGGAATCAAAAAATGTAACAACCAAAGTTATACTTACGGTACCATTTATTTTTCTTCAGACTGCACTTCAGCCACAACAGTAAACACAAGTAATATGATGTACAACTTAGCATCAAATGGTCGCTTCAATAAAGTAGAGCAAATGTAACCCGCATTTAGTGTAGCCTTTTATTTTTGCGGGGTCACTTCCTGCAACACCCCGTACTCCCAACTTCCTCAAAGTTAGGGTCACGGGGGTTCACTTCCTCTCCGTCTCCGCTGTGGCTGTGGCATGGTCTGTTCGGCATCCCCAAACAAACCCAACAAATTGCTCCAACCATAGGGATTCAAGCTCTGAATCCTCGGTAAGTCTTTTGCCATCGGCTACTCAACTATAATATGTCACGTTCTGCCGTGTGATTGCGCACTGAAGCTCACCATGCTTTTTTGGCCATTGAAGCCCATTGATTTTTTTATGAATACTTACTTCGAATACCAAACTCTGCATTAGTATTTTGGATGATTCGACTACTTTTGTTTATTGAAATTTGAAGGTGCACTTTGTATTATTATTTTCTTCAATGTTGACTTGAGTTATATGTTTTGATTCTGAAAACGACTGCATTTAGATGACATTCAACTTATGGTGAAACACCGTAGCACATGGTAATAGTTTCTTTACTTTATTATACTTATTGCATACAAGTATACAAATATTATTGCATGATACAGTTAAATGTGTTTTTAACTTTGCGATCATTATTGATTTGGTAATATCCTCATGGGTATCCTCCACTACTTTATTTTTTGATATGCCTCTGCATTCAGCATGTATGTTTATGCATACATTGATTTATTTTATTTATACGGTTACCGTAGTAACTAGGTTACTTAATTTGTGTTTTTGGCCTTTTGAGGTCAGGTTTTTGTATTGGACCAACCAATTACCTTTCTTCACTCATCGATTATTGAACTCTCAATCGTCCCAACTCAAGGACTCCCCACGAGATGGCGAGCTACGAAACCTTGGATCTATACGTGGTAGGATAAGCAAAACGCACATTCATCACGCCTGAACTTTTCCCGAATTGGATTATTATTGACATCCCACTGAACTCTCTCGACCGGGGGACACATTGTGTCGGGGTTTTGTGTTGTATGTGTTATCGAAGCCACTCGTGTCTGTTTGTCAAGTACTGAATACACACTCAAACTGTAATCTATGTTTCCGGCGTATCCATTCACAACCCAGGCTCCGTGACGAACCATCTTCTGTGCAACTTAACATCCGCAGCCAACCACCTAGCCTTTACGTGTTACACAAACACATTGATGCTTATAAAGGTTGAAGACATATCTATATATTATCTGATGTAGGGTCATGTGTGTCCCGAGTTCCTCTGAGTCGTGGTGAGTCATGGTGGACCATGATAGAGAAAATAGTTACTATAGTAACTGTTAAAGAAATTAACCTCATGAGCTTCTTCTGTAACATCTGACCACATCAGTCCTGCTGCACCATGACTCAGGAACTGGGACACACATGACCCTACATCAGATAATATATATTGGATATTTATTCAACCTTTTTAAGCATCAGTGTGTTTGTTTTTTGTAATAATAATTTCTCCTTTTTTATTAGAGTCATGGGTCCAGTCCGTGATGCCGTCAGGAACCTGGGAGTTGTCTTTGACCGAGAACTGAACTTTAAACAACAAATAAATGCTGTGGTCAAAGCCAGCTTTTTCCAGCTGCGCCTTTTGACCAAGGTGAAGCCCTTTCTCTCACGAGAAGGCAACGCACGCGTTTATCAGTTCTCGGTTGGACTATTGCAACGCTCTCTACTCTAGCCTCCCACACTCGTCACTCCACCGGTTACAGTTAGTGCAGAATGCAGCAGCCCGTCTTCACGGGTTCATCCAGACACAGCCACATCACTCCTGTCCTCTCCTCCCTGCACTGGCTCCCGGTCCGTTTTCGGATTGATTTTAAAATGTTAATGCTTGTTTTTAAAGCTCTTCATGGTCTCGCTCCGTTATATCTGACTGAGTTGTTGACCGTACATCGCCCCAGCAGAGTCTCCGGTCTGTCAATCAAATGGTTCTGGACGTGCCCAGGTCCCACTACAAACAGTGGGGCGATCGTGCCTTTAGGGTTGCAGCGCCTAAACTGTGGAACAGCCTGCCCCTCAGTCTGCGTGTTCTCACGGACCTGTCCCTGTTTAAATCCAGATTAAAGACTCATCTTGTCAAACTTGCTTTTAATACTTAGGGCACACTGAATCGTGTCTTGGTTTTAATCATTTTGTGTTTTTAAATTGTTTTAATCTTTCTGTGAAGCACTTTGGTCCTCCTGGTGTTGTTGTAAAGTGCTATATAAATAAACTTTGATTGATTGATACTTGTCCATCCATCCATATTCTTGCGCTTTATCCGAGGCCGGGTCGCGGGGGCAGCAGTCTCAGCAGAGATGCCCAGATCTCGGAGGGTGCGCCCAGCCACCCTGCGAAGGAAACTCATTTCAGCCGCTTGTATTCGCGATCTTGTCCTTTCGGTCATTACCCAAATCTCATGACCATAGGTGAGGGTGGGAACGTAGATCGATCGGTAAATCGAGAGCTTTGCCTCAGACTCAGCTCCCTCTTCACCACAACAGTCCGATACAGCGACCGCATCACTGCTGACGCCGCACCGATCCGTCTATCGATCTCACGCTCCATCCGTCCCTCACTCGTGGACATGACCCCGAGATACTTGAACTCCTCCACTTGGGGCAAGGACTCCCCACCGACCTGAAGCGGGGAAGCCACCTTTGTCCGGTGGAGAACCATGGCCTCAGATTTGGAGGTGCTGATCCTCATCCCGGCCGCTTCACACTCGGCTGCAAACCGCCCCAGTGTGCGCTGGAAGTCCTGATTTGATGAAGCCAACAGAACAACATCGTCTGCAAACAGCAGAGATGAGGGGGTTGTTTAGCTAACCAATGAAATTGGTTGTCCCAAAATGAACAGATTGGTCGGTTTATTGGTTAATCTTACCAATATATTGGTTAAGATTCAAGATTGTTTTATTTGTCAAACCATGTGACTGATTATGCCGATATTACCAATATCGGCATAACCAACTAAATTGGTAGTTTTTCTAACAAATCCTTTTTAGAGTGTAGACATTACTGTGACCGTGTTGGTCTCTGAATTTTGTGAAACGTGTTGATAAACTCTCCAGGTCGGTGGAGAGTCCTTGCCCCAGATAAAGTGGCAGAAAATGAATGGATGGATGGGTCCTCATAAACTCTTATGATGATTGGGATGTTAGTGAATCAGCTTCTTCAGAGCTGTTAAAACATCACCATAATGGAACATTTTCCAAACATGACTGTCATGTTGTCCATATAACATGTTGGGATTGGAGAGTTGGTGGTTGGTCAAACATGTGCGTGATAGTCCTCATTGTACTGCACTGCACAATGAAGAAACAATGGACCCTGCCCTTTAAACTGCCGATAAAGTTACTTTAAATAATAAAACAAATTAAATACTTTTTTTTAAAGTAATAATAAATTCTATCTAACAACAATAATACAAATGTGTTTTTGTATATGAAACACTAACTGTAACTTGGGTATATTTATGGGGGAAATGGAGAAGAAGGAAAAAGTTTGGCAACATAGAAAGGGGCAAAAAAATAAATAAAATAAAAGTAAAATCAATGACAAAATAAGTAGACATTTCTTTACAATTATACAATGCTTATAAATGGTTTTCTTTTTAAAAACTTTTGAAAAGCTGTTTCCCCAGTTTCTTTTTCAGCGCGCAGTTAAAAGCTCAATAGAGTCCGTTTGGCTCATTACGTCTCCTTTAAAGAGTCATGTCACTGTTGTTTTCATCCAGCTCTTGATCTTTTTTCATCTCAGATGATCAGTTTGTGTAAAGTACACCAGTGTGCTGCTTTGGCACTGCAGGTGACATCAGTAAACTGCCTTTTGAGTGAGATCTGAGGAACGCTTTTGTCTCGCAACAGTGATGCAACATCCCTGCAAATCAACAAACCACTTAGTGCTGTTCGGCTTCCACTGGAGACTGCTTTGTGCAACCATACTTGTCAATAAAGTCTGGGTGCACCTGTTTTACACATGAACAGAAGAGCGTCTGCGTGTCCAACAGGGGACTCACGAGACGGGTTCTATTTCAACTCGTCTGGACATAGAACGCACTTTAGGGCTTTAGTGCAGTTAGGCCAGAACTCCAATATCACACACAAGCACATTTTGTGTGCTTATTTTTTGCACAACTCCTACATTTTTTATGACAATTGAGTGAAATAATGAGAGTATTATTTTTGGGTGATGTAAAATAATTGAATTTCATTTGGATTTTTATCCCATTGTAAAAAAAAATCCTGTTGTGGGTGCTTTGACACAAAAATGTGCTGGAATATGTATAAGGCTATAAAAAAAACCTTTATATTTGATTGATATATTTTTAAACTTTTTTTTTATTTTGACGGACTCTCCTCTTTTCCGACATATACACATGGCCCAAAATTACTATAGTGCATGGTCTAAAAACACAAACAATGAAATATTTTAACATTTTTAAATGCAAAATGGTCTGATGTGGCCAGATGTCTGTGTAGATGACCGGAATGATTTGTTTCCAAGTCTGTTTACGTAGCGGCCATTTTAGTAAAACACTCCTGTTGTGGGAGCTGTAAGAAAAAATTATGGAATTGTTTTATTATTTCTTTATTTTTATATTTATTATTAACTCTCCTCTTTCCATACATATAAAAACTATAACTTTAAAAATATTTTAACCCTTTAATTGCCAACTTTCTGTTGCAAAGTTACTCAAGTGCATTGCCGTTGTGGGCACTCCATAGATTTATATTGAAATCATTATTTTTTAAAACACTTCTACTAAACAGATTAAACATTTTATTTCAAACTTCTGCATATTTTCTGAACCGCGAGGCTTAAAACATATTTTTATCACCAAGAGGAATAAAATGCATGCGAGTCAACAGTTGTAAAAACATACACATCATTGTTACTGATTCTTGCCCTGTATTTTGTGAGTTTAGCCATCAGAGTGAATCTGTGGATAGGAACAGTTTTGGACCGTTTTCAACCCGTATTTGTACAAAAAAAGGAACATTTGCAGTAGCACTGGACCAGATATTTCACATTTTTCATTTAAAATGTTAAAAATATTTAAAAATTGTGTGGTTTTGGAACATGGACTACAGTAACTTTGTGACAGAGAGTTGGCAGTTAAAAGGTTAAAAATGAAAAAAAAAAATTACACTATGTATATATACATATGAAAAGCGGAGAATCAGATTCGAGCACAGTTTTGTGTCGAAGCACCCACAACGTCACTTTTTTACAGGTGTGATTGAGGGTTAAGCATGAACCTAACACATATCTCAAAGTCTTGCCTCTTTGCGCTAGCTTCCTGTTTATTTTAGATATGATTCTAAGGATTTTGTTGTTTGGTTTTAAAGCTTTGAAAGGACTGCGCAGCACTTAGGGAGATAGGGTAAAAACGGGCTATAGAAATCCAAGATTGAAAAACATTGACCATGATAATCACATTATTTCTCCTTGCTCATATTTTCAAAACAGACTGACCTTTTAGAGGTGTTCCAGAAAAGCAAAAGAGCGCTCCTAACTCAAATGCGATACTGTTGTGCATCATCCGCGCTGACAGCACGTAGGGAATCGTGTTCTGTCCAGTGTGAGCCTCTAATGAACGGTTAAAGCTGTGCGCTCCTCTCAGCCTCCTCTGCATCACCTCCGCGCCGCTCATTACGCTACGCCGGGCCGTCACTGTTGACCTTATCAAAAGAGCTCCCGCCTCCAACTCCCACGGCGACTTTTTATCTGACGTGATTGGCCGTAGGAGTCACGCTGCCCGCTCATTCAGCTCGCCCTCTTAATCAGTGCAGACGCATGAGGGAGACCGTAGTCGCTGCCTATTGATCATCTTCAAGAGCGTACTTGCTTTGTGGAGCTTTATAACCCTGTTAATGTTTCCTTTCATGCAGTCCATCTGCTCCGCTAGAGCACTAGAACACTGTGACCTCACCTGCTGACCTCACAAGGAGGTGCTCCTCTGGTTTGGGGGCTGCTGTTGTGATTTTGGGCTTTTCTGAAATGACAGACTCATTGGGCTCTGGCTCAGCCCCCAGCACCCGACTGAGCCGACAGTAACCGACCAAAAGGCCAATGTCACCGCTTGTAAACACAAATCAATATCACGGCTGCTCGTCTCTTTCGCACTTCATTGAACTCATTTCTAGGGATGGGAATCTGTTTGAGCAAAGCATCGGAACCAGACGTCTATTTCATTATGGATCCCTCTTATCGACGCTCCCGCTCTGAAAACACTGGGTTAGGGTTAGCTCAGGCCCGAGGCTCAGAGCGGAGCCTGTGGCTGCCCGTCCCCGCCCTGAGCGCACTGTGAGCGGGTCTACCTTTGCCTGTCCCCGCCCTGAGCGCACTGTGAGCGGGTCTACCTCTGTCCCCGCCCTGAGCGCACTGTGAGCGGGTCTACCTCTGCCCATCCCCGCCCTGAGCGCACCGTGAGCGGGTCTACCTCTGACCCCGCCCTGAGCGCACCGTGAGCGGGTCTACCTCTGACCCCGCCCTGAGCGCACCGTGAGCGGGTCTACCTCTGACCCCGCCCTGAGTGCACTGTGAGCGGGTCTACCTCTGCCCGTCCCCACCCTGAGCGCACTGTGAGTGGGTCTACCTCTGCCCGTCCCCACCCTGAGCGCACTGTGAGCGGGTCTACCTCTGCCCGTCCCCGCCCTGAGCGCACTGTGAGCGGGTCTACCTCTGTCCCCGCCCTGAGCGCACTGTGAGCGGGTCTACCTCTGCCCGTCCCCGCCCTGAGCGCACTGTGAGCGGGACTACCTCTGCCCGTCCCCGCCCTGAGCGCACCGTGAGCGGGTCTACCTCTGACCCCGCCCTGAGCGCACCGTGAGCGGGTCTACCTCTGACCCCGCCCTGAGCGCACCGTGAGCAGGTCTACCTCTGACCCCGCCCTGAGTGCACTGTGAGCGGGTCTACCTTTGCCTGTCCCCGCCCTGAGTGCACCGTGAGCGGGTCTACCTTTGCCCGTCCCCGCCCTGAGTGCACTGTGAGCGGGTCTACCTCTGCCCGTCCCCGCCCTGAGCGCACTGTGAGCGGGTCTACCTCTGCCCGTCCCCGCCCTGAGCACACTGTGAGCGGGACTACCTCTGCCCGTCCCCGCCCTGAGCGCACTGTGAGCGGGTCTACCTCTGACCCCGCCCTGAGCGCACCGTGAGCGGGTCTACCTCTGACCCCGCCCTGAGTGCACTGTGAGCGGGTCTACCTTTGCCTGTCCCCGCCCTGAGTGCACCGTGAGCGGGTCTACCTTTGCCTGTCCCCGCCCTGAGTGCACCGTGAGCGGGTCTACCTTTGCCTGTCCCCGCCCTGAGTGCACCGTGAGCGGGTCTACCTTTGCCTGTCCCCGCCCTGAGTGCACCGTGAGCGGGTCTACCTTTGCCTGTCCCCGCCCTGAGCGCACTGTGAGCGGGTCCACCTCTGCCCGTCCCCGCCCTGAGCGCACTGTGAGCGGGTCTTCCTCTGCCCGTCCCCGCCCTGAGTGCACTGTGAGCGGGTCTACCTCTGCCCGTCCCCGCCCTGAGTGCACTGTGAGCGGGTCTACCTCTGCCCGTCCCCGCCCTGAGTGCACTGTGAGCGGGTCTACCTCTGCCCGTCCCCGCCCTGAGTGCACTGTGAGCGGGTCTACCTCTACCCGTCCCCGCCCTGAGCGCACCGTAAGCGGGTCTACCTTTGTCTGTCCCCGCCCTGAACGCACGGTGAGCGGGTCTACCTCTGACCTCGCCCTGGGTGCACCATGAGCGGGTCTACCTCTGCCCGTCCCCGCCCTGAGCGCACTGTGAGCGGGTCTACCTCTACCCGTCCCCACCCTGAGCGCACTGTGAGCGGGTCTACCTCTGCCCGTCCCCGCCCTGGGTGCACCATGAGCGGGTCTACCTCTACTTTTTTCCCCACTGTATTTGTAAACTTGCTTAATTTAATGAATATTTTTTCTTGGGAAAACTAACTGACTTGCTTTTCCCCAACATGCAGACAAGTCAGGCATCGATAAGAGAATCGATAGATACAATTATTGATGGCATTGATATCAATAAAATCTTATCAATTCCCATCCCTACTCATTTCTCAGATTTTTGGAACGAGAGAAGAGCTGGATCCGAGATGCACTTCGTCTGTGAGACATACTGTAATAAAATAATGATCTCTGTCACATCGAGGGTAGCGGGATTTCACTATTTCACACAATTAACATCGATATTTCCCTCTATGGAGTTTGTCACAAAAACAATCACAGGACCCGATTAAGCTTCTATTGCTCTCACTCACTCTCTCTCTCCCCCGCGCAAGAGGAGAGACAGAAACTTAAGTGAACGAGGTGTCTCGCTTCAACGCCATCTCCTCTGTAACCGTGTTTTATTATTTCATTAGGACTTTTATTTCTCAAACTCGTTGCTTTGTGCGTGCTCACTTTGAGCTCCTCGTGGGGCAGCAGCAGTGGCGGAGCTGCCCGGGGCGGAGAGGAGCAGGCAGTGTGCGGTGATGTTGCTGCCGTTCGGAGGCGGCCAAGAGCGGAGCGAACAGGTGGAAGGTGTGAGTGATCGGGCCTCCTTTAGGCCTGTTTCACACGGTTTCGAGCGAACCAGTCCGCACCATCATTCACAGGCCGCGCTGCAAGTCGCGTCCTGTTGTGCAGATGAGGAAGCTCTCGTGTACAGGGCGGCTGCCGCCTCCGCTCCCGGAAACAAAAATGGAACTCGAGCGCAAATGTGCAAAAATCACTTTTATAAAGCAATTTCACGTCTATCCAATCTTGTACTTGGAATACATATTAATAACATCATTTTCCATGTACTACTACATTTAGATTTTTTTTCTTTATATGCATAAAACACATTTTGCACTTTAAAGAGACATATCAGTTGTATTCCTATCTTCCATCCACCCATTTTCTTCCACTTGTCCGTTGCCGGGTCGTGGGGGCAGCTTTTGGAGCTGCACCAGCCCCTATGGCTCCTCCTGCGGGTGGTGGGTCCACAGAAGGGTATTCCTATCCTATAATGAATAAAGTGTTACTTTAGAATGAACCATGAGGTTCCATGAGTTGTGTTGAGTCCAGTACTACTCTGGGCGCTCCGTGGCAGTCTGAATACATGCCGTAGTTCGGCCGCAAAGGGCGCTCGGCCTTTTTCTCTCCCATGGCCCGGGAGAGTGCTGGCGCTGGGAGCATTCAGGCGCCCCGTTTCCCAAGAGCAGCGCTCTAAAACCCTTTCCCCGCTGGCCGCGCTTTCACTCCTCCACTCTCTCCGTCCCACTCCAGCACTGACTTTTGTTTCAAAATAAGCATTCACAACTAAACCGACACATCACTACCTCCAAGAGTTATGACCGCTCTCTTCACTCACATTACGTCCCGACGTAGTGAGGACCCCATTTAAAGGGACACTGCGTAACATTTTGACTATACTGTTGTCATTAATATTAAACATGTTGCTGATGAGCAACACATGAAATGCTATTACTGCAGTGGGTAATCAAAGAATGAATTTGGGTGAGAACCTAAGCTATTTAAACCTCAAATACGGCTGACTTTACTCACATCTCCATGGCGACGAGCTGGAGACGTCCCGACTCCCGGTAAAGTTCCAGTCATGTCTTAGGAGCGCTGGGCCGCTCACAGCATTGGCTCATGTTTGTTTGTACAATTCTGAGGTGTGTTTCAATGATGAACATATCTGTCTGTCTATCTCTTAACCCCCGCCTTCACCAAGCACATTTTCTCTAGTTAGGCTTTACCCAAATCTAAAAGCCTTTCAGCCTATAGGTCAGTGTGATGCCTCATTTGAAAGCTAAGACCTACAAAACAGATCTAAGATTTTTCCTAGAGTCGCCGTTGCTTATACACTGTATTTCCGTTGCATTTTGGCGCTTTTTTCAAGAAGGGTCAGAATTTGGGTCAAGCTGAAGTGGAGAGAATGAGCTCGGTTAAGGCGGGGGTTAAGAGGTTCGGAACCCAGCCCTGAACTAAACCACTTGCTTCAATTTCCAAATCAGTTTTGAAAAACACCACTTTAAAAGGTGTAGCCAAAGCTCATCAACACAATCCTGTTAGTGCTCTGAAAATGCGTTCCAAGCCCGTTGAATGCCTTCCAGCCCGTTGGCCGGATCTCCAGTCCCCCGCTCCTCCGCAGAGCCCACAGCACGGCCTCTTCTCACGCGCTTCAGGCGTCTATATTGTGTCGACTTAAATGGAACACGATATCAATCATAATGTGTTGAGACTACAGTGGGGATGCAAATGCCAAATGAATATATCGCACGTGCCAAACGCTCATTTCATTAATTCACAGTCTGTTAATTACTCTGTAGGAATAATTAGCCCGGAGTGATGAAAATTAGGACACGAATTAACCCGGGGAAGGGCGGGTTCAGCCTTTGCCTACGCTACAAGCATCAGATATCCAAACCGCGTGAATGTTTAATAACTTCACGCCCACGCCACACCGACGGCGCGCTCGTCGTAAATAATCACTGCGATGAAGAGTTTAACTTTAGCGAGTTTACTTTCCGGGTGGATCTGCAGCGGGTTCCATCAGAACGGAGCGCTTGGGCAGGTGATGGATACAGCACTATGTTGTTGGAGAACTTCATTTTAGTACAATAGGTTGTGTTCATGTGACATCACAACAGAGCCTATAGTTTTAAAATTGAGGTGGAGGGCAACTGGGAATTCTATTGTGGTCACCATGGTAACTGTTGAACTTCTGTTTGTTTTTTTCTCTTTGTGTTTGGTGAATAGGCTCTATGCAAATGACAAGTCGGCGCTTCCGTATCCTGTCTCCGTTATTTCCCTGTGAGGTCTTGTCTAAAACAATGTATAGTTCAAGGACACATCACTGACAGTGAGATGCTGATCCGAAGTGACTCGCTACGTGTTAAAAACATTACGTTGGATGTAAACTCTTGACTGCAGGAAACGTCTGTGTTTTTTGAGGTAGGACTTTTTATCTCAGCGCTAACGGCTAGTATCAAAAAACACCACCACAAAAATTAAACGTCTAAAAAGTATTTAGCTATTTTTATTTTTAATTTGTGTTAGCCGTTAGCCGTTAGCTTCAAGACAAAAACACTCACTGTGATGAGCACGGAAGTTTCCTCTAGTGAATGTTTTGCCCCTGACGCGATGTTTTAACCTGATGCTGTGACTCCACCAGTAACTCACTGTCTACCATGTAATCTTCAGCTATTTATTTTTTAGACAAGACCTCATAGGGAAATAACAGAGACAGGATACGCAAACGACTACTTGGAATCCACTCGGAAGTCACGTGACGTTTGCGTGCATATAGCCCATATCTCTGTCATTACTAAGACAACCAACATGAAGCGGAAACTGTTTTAAAGTTCAATGTCTCCTCTATGAAAAGCGTCCTAAAGGGTGACAGTTTCCAAAATATATTTGTGATATTTTCAGTAAGTTCAAGTTCAATCACTTCCAATTACTGATTGACATTTTTTGGAGATTTATTAAAAAAAAAAAGTCTTTATCTTATAGACTTGTATTGACACGTGCCCTCCAACTGACATTATGAAATCATCACATTCTAGAAAGTGAACACAACCTATATCACCACATTCTGAAGAGCCTATAGTCTGATTGAGGTGGAGCAGCTCCAAAATTCCATGGCATTCCATGGTAACTGTCTTTATGCAGATTTTTAGTCTTAGTTTATTGCTAATTTCTCTGTGACAGTTTTAGTTTGATGTGAATTGGCCCCGGAATTACAAAGTTCAAAGTCCTCTCTTCCAGCACATATGAACTATGGTCTCATTATTTTCTAATGAAGGTGTCTGAAAGTGGTGAAAACATAATAATAATGCATCGGTTTTATACCGCGCTTTTCTGGACACTCAAAGACGCTTTAAATTGCATTATTCATTCACTCCAGACTTGGTGGTAAGCTACTATTGTAGCCACAGCTGCCCTGGGGTAGACTGACGGAAGCGAGGCAACAAGTCTGCGCCATCGGCCCCTCCGACCACCACCAACCACTCACTACATTCACTCTGGCTTCCTGGTGTTCCAAACGGTCTCCCATCCAAGTACTGACCAGGCCCTTCCCTGCTTAGCATCTTTAGGACATTTGTCATTTACAACATATTGAAAGAGACGCATATTAAAAAAGAGACACATGATGGATCGCTTCACAAACGCCTCCTGGACATTAAGCCGTACATACGTGGGCGATTGTTGTCAAAGGAAAGAAGCTGGGGAAGGTACAACATGCTGTAATTGAAGCGCGTTGAACCTGCCGTCCCCTCACGGTGTGGGCCGGGTGCACATTAGACAGCTCTGTAAAATGAATAAACAGTTTGAGCTACCTTCATATAACAAGCTTAGCTGTAGTCCAAGATCAACGTTTGTGTGTCTTATTTGATGAATATGTGATTTAACAGAGCCAACAGCGCTGAGTACAGAGCTGGTAGTGAGGCAGAGGTTTGCAATGATGATGAAGAGCTGCTCAAACCGGCAGTCTTCATCCCAACACAAAGCTTAGACTGTCTGGACCACACACGCCTGCAGGGACCACACCAAATGCCCAGTCTATTTTGATATGCTTTTTTTTTTCAAAATCTTATTCCTACTCTGAATTTGGTGAATTCCGAACAAAGGCAAATTCAGAATATTGGTAGATTGTTTCCAGCAAAATGACCAAAATCTCTCTGATCATTAAACATAGTTTGTCCCTGAAAGTATTTTCACCCAATGTACATTTTAACTTCGTGTTCACCTTCAGTGTCTTGTCTGAAGTATCGTCGACAGGACTGGGTTGACTGAGTTGAGGATGTTTCTCCTCTTCAGAGGCTTCTTCTCGCTCAAACAGGCTGGAGGCCCATTAACCACAGAGTCTACTTCCTAGTTTCACTGAGCAGAACGGTCTTTGCTCTGTCCCGGGGTAAAACTGAGAGCCATTCGGCTGCCTTCATGTGCTCTGGTAAAGATGAACCTCTCCAGTTGTGAAGTGGAAATAATGAGTGCATTGTGTTCAAGTGCTTTTGTGTCGTAGCAAAGTGAAACATAAAAAAAACAACGATACGCTATAAACAAGCAAATTAACGTGAGAAACTCTTCTACAAACCTCTGAACCACTGCTACTTTCTATCTGCTTTGAAACATTTCAAAACATAGAAAGTTTGGCTTTCTTTTTTTTTACATGTCTCTTTTTTCCAATTAGTGTCAACGTTAAAATGTATTTGGTACACGGCTAAATGCAGTGTGGGCTTCATAGCGACCAGCTAAAATAAACACCCACAGGTCCGAGCAGTTTCCGCCTCTTTCACACCAACATTCTTCTCCCGAAACGTCCTCAACTCGATCAACCTAGCCCAGTCAACGGTGTTTTAGCTCTACATGGAAGACGAGCCCCCCTTTATATGGGCAAATGTATAAGCAGGTACTATTTTCTGGGAACATACATTAAACATTCATTCTCAGACCTCCAGGTATAAGGAAGACGTCTGTATCAAGAAATGTCAAACTGTCTCACTCTAAACTTTAGTGGACTGTGCTTAGACATATGCATTATTTTAAGGACTGGTCCACTTGTAGTATTTATAAATCCACCCTCCTCCTCAAAAAAACTTGTCTACGCAGCTTCGTTAAAAAGAAAAACACCATCCACACCTAACCACTTAAATGCATTGTTATGTACATTCATAGTTCATAGCATTTTCTTTTTTTTGGGGGGGGGGGGGGGGGCAAGTGCATTGTTATAGCTTTACAGACCTTCCTAACAATTTTGAGACAATAAGTAAAGTAATCTTCTATCAGGACCGTGACATTCATCCCATTCCTCTGGGAGGATGATTCCATCTCAAACTTCTCCGATCAGCTGATCGAACCCGAACCCACTGGTGGGGTCTTGGAGGAACATGTCTTGGATGTGAGACGGACACTTGGTGGAAAAAAAACTGTAAAGCGCTCCTTCACCTGCGCTCTTCGACGTGAAGCAGAACTGGAAGAGTTTGTAAAAACGAGCACAAATCGCATGAATATTAATAATCATACCAACACAGTTTTGAGTAGGGATGTATCGATCCAATATTTTGACTCTTCTCGCTGGCCAATACTGATTGTCTTTTTGTATTCTTAAAATTGTATACAAAATATATCATTATATATATATACACAAATGAGAAGGTAACATTGGGTAATATAAAAGCTAAAGTGGGCATTTTACATTAAAACAAAAACAGTTATATAATTGCAGTATTTTAAGCCCCTTCACAAAACAACAGCAGTAGATTACAGCTTCTAAAGGCCTTTCAGGTCTATTATGTCACTTTCAGGCTCTGTAAAAGACAAACACTAGTATGAGCACAATTATTGTGCATGAACAAAAGTGTGCACCTACGAGAGCCTCTCATCTCCTCTGTTGGACTCGATTCTTTCGGACTCCTCCTGTAAAAGCTAAATGAAGCTCTGTAAAGCAGCGGCTCCTCAGCGAGTGTTCACCTGTAGGTGTTAGCGGCAGGTTAGCGATAGTAACCTAGCTTAACGATAGCATTGTGGGTGTGGTCCTGAACGAAGGTTTAACGGAGGTGAACCTGCAGATTCAGGATCACAGACTCACTGCTGTCTTTTTGGGGATCCGACACAATCCAATGTGCCCAATCCAAAAGTCCCGGATTGGCTACTGATACCAATACTAAATATCAGATCATCTCTAGTTTTGAGGCATCCATGTTGTTTCGGAAGTAAACACAGGTGTGACGTCAGAGCTTATTTAGTCGCAGACGTTGGGCCTAAAACGGCCTACGTCTTCACTTTGGCTGGAGTTTCAGAAACCTTTATTTTTAGGGACAGACATCTGCGGTTTGGTGGATGATCAGCCAAATTGTAGAAAAACATCTTGGGCTGGTGAAATACCCTGCTGCGTGTGGACAAGGCCTACGTTAAATCCAAAACACACCAAGGCCCCGGTGTGCAAAGAGCAGTTTTAACTGGCTCAATAAGGCGTAACAGGGATGTTGAGGTCTAAAACGTGAAAAGTAAATTCAAATGTGCTCAAAGTGTTCTAAAAAAAAGAAAGGCCTAATGAAATACAGAATCAAGAGCCGTTCACGAGGAGTGATTGGGTCCTGAGCGCCGCATCCCTGAGGCAGCTGAGAAAACGCCACTTTTACTGCGGCTTTCCACGGACAAATGTTTCCTCACGCCCTGCCGCGAGAAATCACATCGGAGCGCCCTCCCGTAATAAAGCCGAGCGGAGCTGATATGAAGATAAACTGCAATATCTTAAACCTATAGTGCCGACTGTGAATAATACATCTCCATTCCGACGGAGAGCGCTCCTCTCAGTGGGCCACGCGCTCGGTAAATGTTATTACTCCGACGCAGACGGAGAGACGAGGAGGTGCAGCGGAATGTTGATGCGAGAGAAAACGCCCGCACTGTCAAACAGCTCCGACACCGGCAACGGCACGCAGCGCCGAGCCGCCCGCGTTAAAGGCGCACTGCGTAACATTTCAGACTGTACCGTTGCCATCAGTACAAAACGTTCTCCTAGTGAGCAGCTCGACACAGACAATACTATTTCTGCAGTGGGTAACCAAAAGAATGGATGAGACCTGTTTAACCTGTTGGAAATCTCAAATTCTACTGACTTTAGTCGACATCTCCGTGGCAACGAGCTGGAGACGTACCCACTCCCGATAAAGTTCCAGTCATGTCTTAGGAGAGCTGAGCATTGAAGTAAATGTATGGAAGAGGCATGCTGTCCCACCTCCTATCTCTTTCAATGGTTGTGCTCAGTGGCGCATGAAACCAGTTTCGTCCGCCATAACGGCCCATGGTCCCGTATGACGTGTCACCTGTATCTATGCTCCTACGGCTCAAGAGGGTGAAGGCAGCGGGAGCGTGCACGGCTGCCGACGAAGCCTCAGAGCGGAGCGGACGCCATTGCGCTGTGAGTCAAATGTCTTAATATCATCGTTCTTTAAATACAAAATGAATGTTTAAGGCCATTTCAGGCGATGAAGCTACTATGTTAAGATGACCTGGGGGGTCAGTTTGTCAGTGCGGGGCTTAATAAGCTAGATACCCCCGCTCTTAACAACCGGAGCAGCTGCCCTTCCAACGTACGTCGCCGCGCTAATGTACTCTCGCTCGGCCACTTTTCTGAGAAGTTTCGTAAGTGCTGGCCGTCTTCATATTGCGATTGAAATTATAAAAATCTAGTTTTTACTTCACTGTATTTGCTAGTATCACCACTAGAATTGTTTGGCTGAAATACAAATAAGTAGCGCTACAAAAGTGTTCTCTACATTTCTATATATATATATATATAAAAACGATTTATTTTGTACTTTTTATTTTTGCTTTCCACTACTGGACAGCGTCACATTATCGAAACAAAAAGCTATTTTCAAAGCCGTGCAGCCTAATCAGACGATCACGTCTTCATTATTAGTTTAATTGTTGTTGTTGTTCATGTTAGCTAATAGGCCTACTTTTTATCATTTAGACACGCTTGCCATGTGTAGGTTCGCAATACATTTTAGTAAAGAAAAAACTTACTTTAGGTGTCTGTTAGCGTTTATGCTAGTCCAGTCCCGTTCATTACCGTATTATTGTCTGTTTGGCTCTCAGACTCTCAGACCGAACGGGGAAGACCTCTGCTCGTTCATGAGTCTTCACGCACACGCTCGCGCACGTCCACAGCACTGGTGACGTCACGTCATTGGAAAACCTTTGAAAAATTATTTTTGATGCTTTACAATTTTTTTACGAAGAAAAAAAGTCCATGACCTAAAAATAGTAATTTTAAATAAATATATTAGCCTTAGTCTGAAACTCCAGATGCCCCATGGACCATTTTACAGGCTGCTACTTTTACATTATTGTCTATGGCAAAAAAAGCTGTTGAGCCGTAGGGTGCAATATCACGGCCTGCCACTAGCACAACTCATTTCAGAGGAAAGGGGGCGGACCCCCCCCCCACTGGAGCTGAGCCGCTCACAGCAAAGACACACGTTTGTTTGTACATTTATGAGGTATTTTTCAATGATGAAAATATCCGTCGTTATATAAATGCTTTTTTATAAATTTTATTTGTTGGGTAAAATTCTACGCGGTGTGTCTTTAAGCGGAGCTGGCCAAACCCAATGTCTTAGCTCGAGTGCCATACAAAGTGTCACAGGGAAAGCAAGAATAAAATAAACCGTTTCATTTACGCAGTTAGCTTTTTATTATTTATGGTGGCACATTGACGTACGGTAGCTCCTACAGGACCTCACAAAGGGTCAATTGCAACACATCTCCATCTGTGGCCTTCACATTCGCTAGATCAATGGGCTTCCACAAAGCATCTGCATCCAAGCCACACATCACCAGGTACAATGCAAAGTGTTGGATCCAGTGGGGGTTAAGCCACTGGACTCTACAGCAGTGGACACATGTTCTGTGGACTGACAAATCCCACTTTTCCATCTGGCTCTGATGGACCAGTCTGGGTTTTGGCGGTACTCGTCGGACTGCATTGAGCCAAGTGTACAGTTTGGTGGAGGGGAGATTGTGGTGTGGGGTTGTTTTCCCAGTTCCTGAAAGGGAGCTGGGCCGGGGACTGGAACACTGATTCCAGGGAAAATCAGTTGAAAGGACCAGAGGAAAAGCAGATTTTAAAACTGATGTGGCCCATTCTATGCTCCCAACTTTGTGGGAACAGTTGGCCTGTCCCGTGAGATTGGTGTGCATGGAACCAGATTGGCCTGCACAGAATCCTGACCCCATTGAACACCTTTGGACTGACAGCCAGGACAGGTAAAAAAAAAAAAAACACACTTCTAAACCTAGTGGACAGCCTTCCCAGAAGAGTTGGTACTCTGGTATAGCGACAAAGGGCTTAAAAATAAATGTTCACCCTACTCTAGTTGCCTATATTTTTGGTGACAAAATATACATAATGTATAAAGCCAGGTTTAAATGTATATATTTGTTTTATTGACATATATAGCTACAAAATATTGTTTCAGAGTGGATTTGGATCTTGTTCACTTTTTGAATAAGCTATAGTCATCCGTAATCAAATCTGTAAAAATTCTAATGTCACTTCTTGGGGGGTTCTAAGGTGATTAAATCAGCCTGGCAATGAGATATTGAAAAAAAAATAGAACAAAATTAAAATTCTTGTTCAATTCAAACTGATACATTTTGTGTCCATCGGTGCTGTTCCTTTACGTAGTTCCTTTGAGAGTAATACATGTGTTAATAGGACGATTGGGGGGTCTTTTATCTCTCCCTGGTGTCTCTGGAAACCACACTTGCAGCTTTCCCTGCCTCCGACCCGGAGACCCAATACACACTAATGAAAAACATCTCCCTGGCTGCTCTCAGTTGTCCACAACATCACTTTTGGCTCACATTTATGAGGTCAATGACATGGTACGGGAAAGTCCTGACTGTATTCTGTCTGCAGCTTTCGGTTTGTTGATGAACATTTAGCAAAACGTTATTACTTGGTTTATCACGATCAGAAGAAGCTGACAGGCTAACCGGCAAAGCTAACTGGGCTAGCGCCACTTTCGAAGTATCTACAGCCAAGTTTGAGTGGGAAAAAATATCTCCATTGTATAATTGGGTTGTGGCACAATGTACAGTATCCCTCTCTGTCGTTGTCTTTTCTCAGCGTAGTATTTACGCTCCCGGACAATTAATGAGTAAAATAAATGCAACATGCCGCTGAGGAGGGATTTTTGACCACTCTTCTTTGCAGCATTAGTTTAACTCCGCCATATTGGAGAGTTTCTGTGTATGAGCTGCCCTTTTAAGGTCACACCACAGTCAATTGGATTTAAGTCAACTTTGACCTGGCCCCTCCAAAACTTGAATTGATCCTTTATGAGAGGTTCAGAAGTGTATTTGCCCGTACGTTTGAGATCCTTGTCCTGCTGCCAGACCCAAGAGCACCTGAGCTTGAAGTTTTGAACTGACGGTCGGACGTTTTTCTACAGGAATTGTCTGGTAGACAGCAGAATGTATTATGCAATCAACAACAGCAGGTTATTCAGGTCCTAAAGCAGCAACGCCCCAGACCATCACCGTGACACCTCCATGTTTGATGGGTTAATCACAAAAAGAAGGGGAATTTACACAGAGAGATTTAATGAATGTGATTTCAACCTGGAATAGACTCACACAGACCAAAGCAGTGATTAGGGAGATTTATTGACATGTGTATTAGTTTTGGCGATCAGACCCCGGCGGTAGACATCGATGTACAAGTCAGTGTAGGTAAACAGCTTGGAGTTAGGGATGTCTTCCCCCGGAGCCTGGACACTGGTGGTGGTATAGAAGATCGTTGGGAAGCTCGGGTAGGATGAAAGGCGGAGAAGGGGTGGAGGCGGGTCGCAGCGCAGCTGGGAAGCAAACAGGTCATGATTGCTGGGGCTTAAAAGCGGGACCGATGGCAATGATTGGCTGCTACGGAGGTGCGGCTCTGACGCTGATGTGGAGGTGTGGATCCTTCAGAAGGGATCATTGGCTGGAGGTTGATGATGCTGCGTTCGTCTACCAGGCTGAATTAACGCCTAGGCTTCATAATCATTTAGAAACTATAATGAATGAATAAGAATTATTGTCAACAGCATGTTATGTGTACATATATATGTGTGTGTGTGTGTATGTATGTGTGTGTGTGTGTGTGTGTGTGTGTGTGTATATGTGTATGTATGATGCGGGGCATATTGTTTTAAATGTTATCTGTAAAGCACTTTGTGATACCTTTTGGTATGAAAAGCTCTTTATAAATGAAGTTTGATTGATTGATGCAAGTGATAAATATAAACAACTTTATGAAATCAGGAAAAGGTCATATACTTTCTCAGGGCACTGTATGTGTTACCATATTGCAAGAGCAACAACCGAGAACATAAACGGATGTGTCCAAACGCTTCCTTCAGTGGGTCATTAAAATAAAGCATAATCTACTAACCCTTATTCAATGAAGGTACTTGAGTCATCTTGAAGTCTCAAACGTTTCGCCTCTCATCCAAAAGGCTTCGTCAGCGGACTGGTCTAGTCCGTCTGGTCTGTCTGAACTCCTGTACGACTGAGAGCTTACACAGACATACTAACCCTTATGTTTTCTACCAATAGCTCCACTCTGTCTTTTTTGGGTGGAATGTTCCGCAATATACAGGTGATACTTGGAAAATTTGAATATCTTGGAAGCAGCTCATTTATTTCTGTAATTCAACTTAAAATGTAAAACTCATGGCATGCAAAGTGACATTATGTCGATTATGGCTTGCAGCTTGTAAAAATTTACATGAAATCAATAAAAAAAAAAAAAGATTTGAAACAGAAATGTGGGCCCTCTGAAAACTATAATCTTGCATAGTACTCGGTTTGGGCCTTTTGCTTGAATGACTGCCTTAATGCGGTTGTGTGGCATGGATGCTCTCAGCCCGTGGCACTGCTGAGGTGTTATGAAAGACCAGGATGTTTCAACCAGAGGAATACGACATTTGAAGCTAGAGCCGTGGGAAGACATTTTAGTTAGGGGGTGCTGAGGGACAAAATGTACCCAAAAAATGCTTTTTCTGTGCATATTTACTATTTATTAATATTGCCTGCAGTTCACCACCAGGGGTGCTGCAGCGCCCTCGGCACCCTGGGTTCCCATGGCCTTGTCTGAAACCCATGTCCACGATTTTCCTGACAATCCTCTCCAGACTGCGCTCATCCTGAGATGTTTTATTTGGGTTTTTTACAAGCTATGAGCCATAACGATCAACATTATAACACATAAAGGATTGATATATCTCCCTATCTCCCTAACCCTTTCATCAGCTAATGAATCCAAAACATCTGCAAAGGGTCCCTGAGACTTTAAATGGTCTCTCAGTGGTTCAGTAGAATTCACCATCATGGATTCAGACTGCTGACCTGACAGTTGTGCAGAAAACCATCATTGACATCCTCCATAAGGAGGGAAGCCTCAAAAGGTAATAGCAAAAGAAGTTGGATCAAAGTGCTCTATCAAAACTGAAAGTTAAGTGGAAGGAAAAGTGTGGAAGAAAAAGGTGCACAAGCCACAGGGATGAGCGCAGTCTGGAGAGGACTGTCAGGAAAAGGCCATTCAAAAGTGTGGGGGACCTTCACAAGGAGTGGACTGAGGCTGGAGTCAGTGCATCAAGAGCCTCCACACACAGACGGATCCTGGACATGGACCTGTAGCCATAACGCCTTTGCGATGCCTGATTCTATATTGTATTTTTATTTTTATTGTGTGCAGCGCTTTGGTCAACTTTGGTTGTTATAAGGCGCTTTAAAAATAAAACTTGATTGATTGATTAATTCTGTCAGACCTTGGAAGCTAAGCAGGAAGGGCCTGGTCGGTATTTGGATGGGAGACCGTTTGGTAACACCAGGAAGCCTAGGCGAATGTAGTGAGTGACTGGTTGTGGTGATCGGATGGGCTGATGGCGCAGACTGGTTGCCTCTCTTCCGTCAGTCTACCCCAGGGCAGCTGTGGCTACAATAGTAGCTTACCACCACCAAGTATGGAGTGAATGAATAATGTAATGTAAAGCGTCTTTGAGTGTCCAGAAAAGCGCTATATAAAACCTGTGCATTATTATTATTATTATGGGCTTAAAATGTCATATTCCTCAGGTCGAAGCATCCTGGTCTTCCATAACACCTCAGCAGTGCCACAGGCTGAGAGCATCCATGCCAAGTACTAAGTACATATGCATGATTATAGTTTTCAGAGGGCCCACATTTCTTTGTTTAAAATCATGTTTTCATTGATTTCATGTAATATTCTAATCTTCAGAGATTTTGAATTTGGGTTTTTTACAAGCTGTAAGCCAAAATCATCCAAATTAAAACAAAGGCTTGACATATGTCACTTTGCATGTAATATGAGTCTATCATATTAGTTTCACATTTGAAGTTGTATTACAGAAATAAATGAACTTTTAAACGGTATTCTAATTTTCCGAGTTTCACCTGTAAAAAAAGCAAAACCGAGTTTGGCAGAGTGTGCGCCCTTAAATAAATGAGTTGTTCATCCAGAGTAAATGACGTGTGCGTGCGTTCGGAGAGGGTTCTCGCTGACAGCACGTCTGCTCTGATTAATGCCTGTGTGAAAACGTTATCAATCACCCGTGGGTGCTCTCTGAGGAGACGTCTCTGTCTGTCACTCAGCACATATTTAAAACCACCTTTCTGTGAGTTTGGAGGGAGATGGGCACACGTGTGTGATTGACCGCACTGCCCGTTCCTTCCTGATTTCACGCTGTGGAAGTCAGAGGTGCACTTCCCCATTGTTCCACATGCACAGCTTTGTCAGACTGCGCTGATTTGGACTCTTACGGAGTCAGACGGGAATCCTTCAGAACCAAGCCCGCCATATTAGTGTTGCGTAGTTTCTTATGCAGCAAACATGCTGAAAGGGTGTTGTGTGGCAGGCTGCGCCATAAAAATCACAGAAACACTGTTGGTCTTCCAGTGTGTTCCTACTTATCCGGTTGCTATGATAAGTGCATATCATAGCAACCGACTTCACCGACCTGTTTAATGAGCGTTCTGCCCCCCAGATTGTCTGGAATGGTGAAGCCAGGCCCGGTAGTACAGTATGGCAAGGTACGAATGTCAGTTTCATGGCAATTATATCATTTCTGAGGTTTCTCCCTGTAATTATTATATCATTAGATGATGTTCAGCGGCCATTGGATGTGTATCCGACTCACAATAAGCAGTCACAATCGCCACAGAAATGGACTGAGCTGTTTTTCTGTTTTATTTGTCTACGTTTCTTTTTCTCATGTATTTTTTTCTTCTACTGGGCATGTTTGTATTGTCCCTAGTCTTGTGTTTTTATGTGTCGATGAGCCAAAGATGAATTCCTACCTCGGTAGACAATACAATTCTATTCTATTCTACACTGTTTTAACATTTGGATCAAAAGCCACGTTTATATGATCATGTTTACTATTCATTATTTCATTAAAGGTGCACTAACTTTGTATGTAAGACGCTCGTTCAATAGTTTTTTTTAGGTTTACACCGCTGTTTGAACTATCTACATGGTTGCGTATACATTCGATTCCGAAAACCCATCAGAAACCCTAATAAACCGGAAATAAAATGTATTCTGAAGCATCATAGGAGCCACCGGGATGGAGAGTAAAGGCGCTAAGCTAACCACCCATACAGCCACGGGGTCACGGAAAGGTAAAATACGAACTAATATTACCTTTTTTTTTTACATGGAAAAATTGCATAGTGCACCTTTAATGATCTGCAACGTTTAATGGCTACAGGAGAAATACCTTGACACTACATGTAAAATTGACCATGCCTCTTTTTGCATTGCCGTGCATGGAGTTCTGCTCTACTTTCGCCAAGTCTAACGCGGCGCCACCTGGTCACATGGTTCAAGACGTTGCTCCATCTAACTTAATTAGATCAAATTAGATAATGACTATAAATATATACCAGCAGCACCTGCCGTCTGTTTTTCCTGTTACAAATGTCTTTGTTTACAATGAAGGCCTATGGTGACGACTACCAGAAACAGAATCAGTTCTAAATCAGGGGTTCTCGGCCCCGTTGTACAGAGAAGGAATTCACGTTCAACTTTACAATCAATTAATTTGTGAAAACCTAACTTAGTGGAAGGACTAGTTTGCATTCATTCTTAGGTCTGAGGATCTTGGTCAGCTAAACCACCAACCTATCACAGTGCCGACCAGTTGAGTCCAAAGTCTTAAACTCTCAGGTTGAATCATTGTCCCTGGACACCAAATCAAATCAACTCACTCTAAGCCTGGAGCATATTCTGACAGTTCTGTTATATTACTGCCGTTCTTATTAGTTTCTTTCTCCGCTCCGATCTCACACACGGTAAAGTCCGGTGGTGTGCAGAAAGAAAGGGAGCACTCTGAAGTCTGCAGCCCCAGGACAGCAGCTGATTCTGGGCAGTGGTGATGAGGAGGACAGCCTGATTACAGATTGGCTCCATCCAGCTTTTCGCTACAAATATCACATCTTAGAGGCAGACTGTACGCTGGGCTCCCACTGGCACTCGGCAGGTACTTCCAACTTTTGTTCCCTTGTCTCTCTCCTGTAAAGGTGCTACGTGATACGGCTACACCGAGGCGCATGGGTTTGGAGGCCCTGCTCAGGCGAGACACAACGAGTTCTCAAAAACTAGGACCTAAAATATCTAAAAGAAACGGAACAATTCAAGATATCAGTTGGTCTTCGGCAGAACGGTGATTAGTGACACATACAGATTGTGTTACTCGCGCAGGATTCTGAATCACGGAACTCGCCTACTGTCAATGTGTTTTTGGTCATTTTGGGTCAAACGAGGAGCTAAAACAGTTAAAAATAAATTGCAGGAAGGCCGAGTGGAGATGGAGGAAAATTACAATAAACCGTCAAATTTTCTGTGCTCAACAGAAAATCTACAATAACACAATTAGAGACGCTAGAAATAACTACTTTTCTTCAATAATCAGAAACCATAAAAAACAATCCAAGAATCCTCTTCACAACAATAGAAAATGTTTTAAATCCTGATTTTAACAGACCTCCTTTTAACCCCACAGACGCTCTCTGTGAGGCGTTTGCAGACCAGGGGAAAGATAGACACTATCAGATGTAATATTTTATCTAACCAAAGTAACACGGCTTTAAATACATCTGGTTGTCTACTTGTTCCAGAGGAAACACTGCACAGTTTTGTCCAGGTTAATGCTGAGATGCTTGATAAAGTTTTCTCCTCAGTGAGGACCACCACATGTCCTTTAGACCCGGTCCCAACCCCGTTTTTAAAACATTCTATGGATCTTTTAGTGAGGAACTTTTACATATGATGAATTGCTCTCTTCAGACGGGGGTCTTCCCTGCTGCCTTTAAAGGGGCGGTGGTGAGGCCCCTGCTGAAGAAGAGCAATTTGGACTGTAATAATATTAACAACTTTAGACCGGTATCCAACTTACCATTTTTAAGCAAAATCTTAGAAAAACTTGTTTTAAAACTTTATTTAACTTAGTGATTTTATAAATGCACATAATGATTAAATGATCTTAGATTAAATTATGACTCACAGAAGGTCACAGTGTTGGTTCTACTGGATCTGAGCGCTGCCTTTGATACAGTCGACCATACTATTATTTTAACTCGTTTAAAACACATCGGCCTCTCTGGTGCTGTCCACAAATGGTTTACATCCTACCTCACAGACAGGACATTCATGGTAAGTGTGGATACCTGCTCCTCCAAGGTCCATAACATTACATGTGGTGTGCCCCAGGGTTCGATTTTAGGCCCAGTGCTTTTTAACCTGTATATGCTCCCTCTTGGTGATGTCATCAGGAGACATGGAGTCATCTTTCATAGTTACGCTGACGATACACAGTTGTACATCTCCATGTCTCCTGAGGACACCAGGCCAATGGATGCACTTTTTAACTGCATTTTAGATATCAAATCCTGGATGGCAAAACATTTTCTCCAGCTTAACCAGGACAAAACTCAAGTTTTAGTCATCGGTCCTCAGGCCCAGAGAGAGAAACTGTTACTTGCTTTTACCTTATGAACCTTCGCGGTCCCTTCGCTCCTTCGGCAGGGGTCTCCTAGTTATTCCTAAAGTCAACAGAAAGACTCACGGCGAGGCGTCTTTCCAATATTATGGCCCTCGCCTCTGGGACGACCTGAGGAGGAGCTCAGGACCACAGAGAACGTTCATGTTTTTAAGAGCAGGCTCAAGACCCACCTTTTTAGTTTAGCTTTCCGGCGGTCGTGGCTGCTCTGCTGCTCCCGGGGAGGACGGCTCCTCTGATGGGGTTTCCTCACCTTGGTCATCTGTACTTGATTTTGATTCTGTGTGTGAGTGTAGAGCAAAGGGTAGGGGGGTGTAGGTGTGTATTGTGATAACTATATTGGGAGGGTGGGAGGGTTTGACGGGTGAGAATATTTTGAATGTCTTTTTAAATGTCAAGCACTTGGCGATGCACCTGTGTATGAAAAGCGCTCTATAAATAAAGATTGATTGATTCTCTCTCATGCGCCGTTCGTAGATTGGTGTTGAGGGAAATTCCACGTCCCGTGAGTGATGCTGCTCGTGAACGACACGTGACGCAAATAAACTAATCTGATGGCACGGGCTTGTTTAGATTTTTGACTGATCCCCCACTGTATGAAAGCTACAACATCATGAATGAAACATCATGACCATCACAAACTGAGAAGAGTCCCTGCCCCATCATGTGAAAAGGCCCCATGAGCCCAGCCCCTCCCTCATGTGCTTCTCAGGAGAAGGAGAGCGAGTTTGAAAATGTAACACACACCGATAGCGTAATAACGATTTATTCCATTATTGGCCTGACGACATGAAAATCGTTAACACATGTAATAAAGTCAGCCAATAATCAATAATAATCAATCTGACTTTATGATTTTTCATCAGCTTTGGTATTTTACTGCTTTTTGTTTGTTTTTCTCAAATGTTTTGGGGTGTGTTTTCCACTTGAACTAACTAAGGTGGCCGGTTTGAGTCCCTGCTCACACAGGAGCATGACGTCACTATGTCCTTGAGCAAGGCACTTCATCCACTTTGCCTGTGTGTGAATGCGGTGCAGTGAGTGAGTGGTTGGTGAGACGGGCTGATAGTAAAGTAATAGGATAATGATAAAAACAAAACAATATGATAACGCTATCTTTCCCTTTATGCTGCAGACTACTATTGTAGCCACAGTTGCCCTGGGATAAACCGACAGAAGTGAGGCTGCCAAACTGTTCCATTGGCCTCTCCGACCATCACTCACAAATGATGATAAAAAAGATTCACAACTGCAGTTTGTAATTCACAATTCTATATTTTTTTTTTGTGATTTTAGGGACACATTTGCATAATTAGCAGATGGCGCGTATGAAAGAGAAAAGTAATCAAAGAGAAATTAGGATTTTTGTTTTCTGCACAAAATTGCTAATGGTAAAAAATAAGATTTTATGATTTGAAGTGTACATTTCAGCTTTAAATCTGGTGGTTTAACTAATGTGTGAGAAAAACGTTTTGTTTACAAAAATTGCCAAAAGTCTATATATTCAGCAACAGAATCTAAATAATGGACAGAGCCAGATTTAAACGTATGGTTTTATTGTATTGACATATTAGTAACACAGTAAGATTTTTTTCAGAGTGGATTTTAGGTCTTGTTTAGTTTTTGAATAAGCTAATCATGAGTGAAACACATCTGTAAAAACTCAAATGCTGTTTTTTTTTTTTTTTATGGTTCAAAGCTGAATAAATCAGGCTAGAAATTAGATACACAAAAAAATCCCTTTGAAAAAATCTTGTTTGGTCCCAGACTGGAAAGTTTGAGTCCGTAGGAGCTACTAGAGTAGTTATTTCGTTGCGAAGTAAAAACCTAATTTAGAGAAAACCAGCCCTAAAGTTTTGTAACGTGTGCTCGGCACATTTCTCTGCTCTTCTGTCCGGGCGTCCCGCAGAAGGAGAAATACCATATTTGGATTATAGCGTCATCGTGATGCACGGGGACCCTTCACATGGGTGTGAAATCTGTCAATATTTGTGAATGAATACCTGTGGGAAACACGGCTTTGCTACTTCCGCGTTATCTCAGCCTTGCGGACAAAATGTCATAAATTAACCCTTGTGTGATCTTTCAATTTTGCACCCTTTAAAGACCCTAATGTAAAAAAAATGTATGAGTAAAGAACTTTGCCTTAAATAATGGGGTGCGTGTGGCAAAAAATCCGAGGCACTCTGATGCGTTATTTAAGGCAAAGTTCTTTACTCATTTTGTTTTTCATCCTGAAAGAGCACCTGATTTTTAGCAAACATTTTAAAGAACATTGCTTGGACCCAGTGCAGCCCTCCCGACCACCTTCCTCTCACTAGGAAAAAAAAATTACTTCAAAAAAGAACCTGAAAATTACCACACATTCATATTTCTGCTTCTTTTCACAAAAATCCTTCAGTGGTTTTTGGATGGGCTGCGGCTCCAGTGGCTTTCGTGGTCAAATAGACCCAAGGACCACACATGGGATAAGCATCGTACGGGGTAAGTGGAGGAAAATAGGTAAAAATGTCCACTTTGACCACTGTGGGGAAAAATCTATACTTTCCCCTGCCGTGTCTCGCCTTAAAGCAGTCTTTAAAACCATATGTCTCAATTGATTTTTGAAGATGCAAAGAAAACATGAATACGTGCAAATGCTACAACTACTTAAGTATAAAGTCTCAACTTCCTCACTCTCCCTAAGGCGCTATCTTCATTCTCATGTTTTAAATGGGGGGGGGGGGGGGGTATTATGTAAAATCGACTTTTTCAAGCTTTATATCATGTTATTATGTCATTCCCTCATTAAACACATGCCTGGAGTGTTGCCTTGGCTCATTCACATATTTTTGAGTAATCAGTAAAAACTTAGACGGCGGCCATTTTAGGTGTAGCTATGCCTCAGTCCTCCTAGGAACGCCCCCACCTCCTGGAGACGCCTCTGGACCTTTCGTCACCAGCCAAGCCACCAACCACTGCTCCTCAGCTCAGCAGAGCCCCCTCCCCGCACAGTGTTGCTGTTTCAATGCCACAGTAGTGTGCTGAAGGGGGCGTGTCGGAAAGCTTCTTAAAGAGACAGAGGCCTATTTCAAGACGTTCAGTACAGCCATTTTGAGAGAGCAGCAGTTATTTTAATTTACTGCATATACAGACCAACAGAAGGTTACGTCATCATTGTAGTGCTATAGACTGGTGCTATGTGACTGAAAAAGCATAATACCCCCTCTTTAAGGCCATGTGAACAGGCATTGTGTTGCGACTGTAGTAGCGGGTCATCCTATAACTGAGACGTCGGCGGTTCGAGTCTCGGCCCCCACGGGTGCAGTCGCTGCCGTCGTGTCCTCGAGCGGCTCCTTGACGTGAAAAGCCCTTTGAGCCTCGTGTATAAGAGACCATTCACCGTTTCACCGTGTGTGTCAGGAGCCACCGTCTTATCGGCGGAGCAAAAAGTGAAACAAAGAGCTTAAACACACGACTTTATGCAGAGCTTTGTATCGCAGCTAAACAGGATTATTGTGAGCTGAAGTGGATGTGACTGTAGTTAAAATGTAATTAAAAAGTGTCCTCCAGGCTGTCAGCCGCGGCGACGTGCCGGTGAAAGAGCAAACGGATTAACACATTGGCGAGGCTGATTCAGTCTGACTGTCCTTGATGTCTCCGCCGCAGCAGCGCTGAATAAACAAAACAACAGTTGAATTAAATGTGCGCCCGTCTGTCCGCCCGCCCGTCCGCCTGTCTGTCTGCCACCCTCGCACGACCGGACGACAGCGCCCAACAATGGCCGGCACGCCGCCAGGCCAGATCAAAGTCTTTCGTTTCAGACACATTTCAAAAGGTGTGCGTTCAGAAGCCTAGGGAAAAAAAAAAAACATCAAGGCGAGGAGGGGGAGCGTCCTCTGATTGAAATGTGGGAAACAGGCACCTCATCAGAGCGGGGACAGGAGCCCGGCGGAGGCTGGAGGAGCTTGATTAGAGGGGCGACTTTCTGACCGACCGGACCCGGCCAGAGCAGCCCCAAGCCCACAGGAATGAGAGACACTGCCCAGGAGTTAAAAAAGTACCTGTAAATAACCATTGAAATTGACCAAATATTGATGCAGGATAGAGCCACGTTTAGAAGTATGGTTTTATTTTGTTGACTATTTAGTTAAAATGATTTGTTCGGAGAGGATTTTGGATTTCTTACTCCGTTTTTGAATAAACTAAAAGCTTAGTACCGTCTGTTAACCTTCCACATTTACAATGCTTATTATCAATGGTTGATCCTGGGGGCTTTCGTGCCCCTGGTAGGGTCTTCCATGGCAAACAGGTCCTAGGTGACGGGTCAGACAGAGAGCGATCCAGAAGCCCCTTATGAGAGACCAACAGGCCTGGTTAGAACCATGAGGCCGTCCTTCTGTGGACCCACCACCTGCAGGAGGAGCCATAGGGGCTGGTGCAGCTCCAACAGCTGCCCCCACGACCCGGCAACGGACAAGTGGAAGAAGATGGATGGATGGATGGATTATCAATGGCCTATTTATCGACCTGTTGAAATACTAATACTTATTTTATTTTTTGGCCCCTCATAATCTCCGCCTGGCACTACAACAGCGGTAGCGTGGGGGTGTGGCTTAGTAAGACAGGATTGTTGTGCTGGACGTTAGAGGCCTGGCCCCGTTTTCTCAAACAATGGTGAGACATTTAGGGGTTCAGTTCGATGATCAGCTGAAATTCGCCGAACAGGAGGACAGCGTTGTGAAGGCGAGCTTTCTCCGGCGCCGTCTTCTGGCCAAAGTAAAACATTTCCTCGGCCAGAATGACCTAGTCCCCGCAAAATATCACAAGTCCAACAGTTTTGGTCATACAGTGTGTGGTGTGCAGCCACAAACCCAAACCCATTTCACACACAAACATTCTCAGGACCTCTCGCAAAACCTCTCAAGATCAAACGTGACTTCAGAGTAAACAAACATGGCGGACGGAGACGAGGCCGTGGTGATCGTTTGTAGTTAGTTTCTAACTGACGTTCTGATGCGCCGTGACAGCTGTTGTGATTTCGGATTCCCCTCTGTGCTTCCCGGTGGCGACATTTTTTTTCCCAGGATGAGAAAGGACAGTCGCTCCCCGATTGGCCAGTCTCCGACATTAGCAGCCAACGATAACTGGAGCTCCAACCATGACGTCACCTACACCAGACAACGCTAATTTAAACAAATCCAAACTAACCGCATACCTGACCCCAATGCTGAGTTCACACCAAACGCGGCCAAAGCATCAGATTTACATTGAAAATACCCCACGTATTTTCAATACGTATTTCAATACGTATTTTCAATACGTGGGGTATTTTCAATGTAAATCTGATGCCTCAGGGAGCGTTGAGAGATCACACAGTGCAAGTCTTCTGGGGTTTGACTCTACAAGGTTTGCACATGTAGAGACTGACATTTTAGCCCATTCCTCTTTACAAAACAACTCGAGCTCTGTCACATTAGAAGGAGAGCGTTTGTGAACAGCAGTTTTCAGGTCTTTCCACAGATTTTCAATAGGATTTAGGTCAGGACTTTGACTGGGCCATTCTAACACATTAATATGTTTGTTTTTAAACCATTCCATTGTAGATTTAGCTTTGTGTTTAGGGTCATTGTCCTGCTGGAAGGTGAATCTCCGCCCCAGCCTCAATTCTCTTACTGACTCCAGCAGGTCTTCCTCCAAAATGTCTCTGTATTTGGCTCCATCCATCTTCCCAACTATTCTTACAATCTTCCCAGTCCCCGCTGAGGAAAAGCAGCCCCATAGCATGATGCTCCCCCCACCATATTTGACACTGGGGATGGTGCACTCAGGACGATGAGCAGTGTTAGGTTTGCTCCATACATAACGTTTTGCATTTGGGCCAAAAAGTTCAATTTTGTCTCATCTGACCAAAGCACCTTCTTCCACATGGTAGCTGTGTCCTCCATATGACTTCTAGCAAACTTCAAACGGGATTTCTTATGGCCTCCTTTCAATAATGGCTTTCTTCTTGCCACTCGTCCATGATGGCCAGATTTGTGTAGAGTACGACTTATAGTTGTCCCATGTACAGATTCCCCCAGCTCAGCGGCAGGACGTCGCAGCTCCTCCAGAGTTATCTTGGGGCACTTGGTTGCATTTCTGACCAGTGCTCTCCTTGTTCGGTCTGTTAGTTTAGGTGGACGGCCGTGTCTTGGTAAGTTCGCAGTGGTGCTATACTCTTTCCATTTCCGAATGATGGATTGAACAGTGCTCCGTGAGATGTTCAAATCTTGGGAAATCTTTGTATAACTTAACGCTGCTTTAAACTTCTCCACAGCTTTATCCCTGACCTCTCTGGTGAGCTCCTTGGCCTTCATGATGTTGTTTAGTGACCAATACACTCTGACCATAGCTCTGAGGCCCTCACAGAACAGCTGGAATTATACTGAGAGTAGATTACACACAGGTGGCCTCTATTTAATGGTTAAGGTGTGAACTTTCTGCAGTCATTAGGAATGTTACAAAGGCAATTTAATGCACTCAGAAAATGCTGTATGAATACTTATGCACGCCCCACTTTTCACTTTTCTATTTAAAAAAAAAAACAGAATCATGTATCATTTGATTCACTTCACAGTTGTCTGTTACTTGTGTGTGAACTTTCAGTAAAAAATTCAAAATAAAATCTTTATATTTAGGGTTGTAAACGTGGAAAGTGAAAAATGCTCACCAGTTTTCTTGCTCACACCAGAGTTACGTTTCGGGGTCTAGCCCTTCATCAGACTAGTCAAAAGTTCAAGGTGTACTTTCGCAAGGCACTGTACAACCACCGTCCCTAACCTTAAGGTCAGTAGGATCTTGCATAAACCTAATTTTATTTTTCAACCCCTACTCCATGGGACATTTTCAGACTAATGAGACGTCGGACAAATGGGGCATCGGACTAATGGGCCGACCCCACAGTCACCAGGCTGCGGCTCATTTTTCCTCGGGGCACCACACGCCATGAGAACAATCCAACATGTTGAATATCGGCCTTTTGAGGTCGGAGCGGCCCCAACGTCCTTCCAAGCGGACGAGAGCAAACCACATATGGCTGGAGTATTTGATAAGATTGTCTTTAGACTCGGAGCGATCTTAAGATTGTTGGAAGGGGAGAATTGGGGCTAAAATCATCCTAATTATCTTGACTTGTGAACCAGGCTTTACCTCTTAAGATCTGCTTTTAGTTGCTCATTGCACATAATGTCATTAATATGTATTTTCTATGTTGTGTTGTTTTTAGTACACTGTACGCTATACAAATAAAAGTTGATCGATTGATTGTTTGGAAGAAAAGGCACAGGGAGGGACCGCTGTACATAACTTCGCCGTTGACCATGGGTGTCTGTCCAGCCCGAATAAAGCCCCGTTTCAACCCACTCACTGTGTTTAGTCTGGAGCTGAAGATCACACGGAGCGCACCTCGCCGCTCTGAAGCCTGCATTTAGAAACACAAGATCGGGCCCATTGAGTTTTTGTCGACTCAAACTGCACCGAAACATTGTGAATAAAACTAAAAGGCATTTTCGTCTGACTAAGACCAAGAGGGCTAGCAAAACACGACTCAGTCTGTTAAATGACTGTCAACAGGTTGTTTTAGCATGATTTGAGATTTTCAGGCTTATAGTCATTTGTACTTAGTCAATCATTTGGCTGGGGGGGGGACTCACTGCATGTTATCCAAGGTGGGCCCTGTGAACCACCGCTTTATTGCTCCATAGTCCCCGGCGAGACATCTGTGCCGTGCCTTTGAGTCATCCTTTAGTGACACTGGGGGGCATCCTGTCTGGACTGGACGTCGTGCATGTCTTGGGATGACGGGGGAAACAGGAGCACCCAGAGATAACCTATCCAGACGCGGGGCGAGCGTGCGACCCCACCAGGACTGTCTTACCTGATGTGTTTTGTTCACACAGCCACATGGAAGGATAATAACTGTGTGTGGCCGTGATGTTGCGTCTGACGAGAGAACTCTCCTCCAAGAACGTCCCTGACAGGGGGCTTTGTGAGAAAACGCAGTCTTTGGACAGTGTTTGTGCGCTGGTGGGTGATTTCTTCAGTGAGCGGAGTGTTTTGGAGTGCGGAGGAGGAGGGTAGGCGTCGATCTCTCCGCAGAGCAGCAGGGGCCTCGAAACACAGGCTTTTCAAGATTTGATTTCTCTTTGTCCTTCCTTTCTCCTTCCCAGAACCCCCCCCCCCACTCGCTCGCTCTTTCTATCTCTGCCGCCGCCTGCGTCACTCACAAAATCTGTGCTTCGCTGAGCGGAGTGTGTCAGCGGCACAAGGACGGCAGGCACATCACTTGTGAAAATGCAAACGAGAGCTCCTCCGCGGAGTAATTCACCACATGGGCCAATATTCAACTGGCATAAACAAACGTCAGACATCCATCGTTCTCCCAGGGCGATTGTATGAGCTGTGGAAGCTTGAACGCTTCAAGTTTAAAATTCAATAATCGACATCCAATTTGGGGATCTGTTAATCTGGCATTTCTGTAGACTATCCCGTAATTACTCACCATCAAAGTCTTTAGTTAAACTGAGCCCTTCACCTCGTCATAATGTTCCCTCGGTAAAAAAACATACCCTGGAGTATTTCAACCTGAATGTGTTAAGAAGGCATCAACGATATGGAATACTCTTGCTGGAGGTAGGATGTGACCCGGAGCAGGGGGAACGGGGTCCTGGGAGATGAATGGCTGAAGCAGGATGAGCAGCTGACTCGAGGGTGCGGCTCCAGATGGGGCCGTGATTGGAATGATTGGATAATGAAGACTGCAGGTAGGCCTTCCAGGTTGAATTTGCGCGTCATTTAGCTTTGATCATTCAGGTTTGAGTCATTTGGTCATTTCTTCAGCAGAATCGCTTCAATTCATCTTTCTTAGATTTTGTTGCGTTGTACAAAGCAACCGGACGGGCTATCACTGAACCTACGGTTTGGTGTTTATGAAAGCGCCCTTGATTTGTAAGCCTGCTGTGAATAAAAAAAAAATGAAGTTTGACATTTCTTTTTAAGAGAAATGCAGAGAACTCCCCAACCAAAAGAGACGCAAACCAACACAGCCCTGTTGAGAAAGTGTTGATTCCATACATACTATCTTCTGATTGATATGACAGCGAAGGACAGAAAGTAAAGGTTAGGATGTGACCGGAGCAGGTTAAAAATATTACATGAGATGTATCGGCGTAAAGTGTTCATAACGGTGGGTGTTTTTGTCTTGAGGCTAACGGCTAACTCTAAACAAAAAACAAAACTAGTGCAAAGTTTTGAACGAGCCTCGGCCTGTACACAGTACATTTGACTCTGTTCAGACTATGGTCCCACTCTTCTCCAAGTGACTGTGAGTTGAAACTTCAATCAGATGACATGAGTGACTGTAACATGACGCAAATAGAATTTGCTCTTTATTGTGCGGCACGGTAGTACAGCGGTTAGCGCTCGTGCTTCACAGCTAGAAGGTCCGGGTTCGATTCCCACCTGGACAGGGCCTTTCTGTGTGGAGTTTGCATGTTCTCCCCGTGTCTGCGTAGGTTTCCTCCGGGTACTCCAGTTTCCCCTACCACTAAAAACATGTACAATAGGCCCAGGGACTGCAGGTGGAAATTAGCACAAGTGCTATAACCTGGTACAATGCATATCTCCTTTCTGAGGCTAATGTATATTGTACACTGTCCAAATAAATAAATAAATAAATCAGTTTCAGTAAAAAGGCTGAGGCCTCATTGTTGTTCAGTCTGTCACAGACAGGTGAAGAAGGAAGTCATGGAGATTTTACTTTAGACTGAACTTCAGGGAATGAAACAAACATATCAGCAAACAAAAATGAAATGTTAACATTTAAAGAACTGTTAATCATTGGTAATAGTGAGGGGAACAAAAGCAACTCCTTTGTTACTTTTAAAAGAAAACTGTGTGTAGTTGTTACAGGGTCGTGTGTGTCCCAGTTCCTCTGAGTCAGGGTAGACCATGACTGATGTGGACAGGACTGGAGGGTAATTTAATTTTCTCCAAATTAAAAATGTGGCTGGCCACATGTGCTGTAGTCCACCATGACTCAGAGGAACTGGGACGCACATGACCTATATCAGATACAAGAGGGCTTTTTAATCGTTTTTTAATCTTTCATTTTTTCATTTAAATCTAACAGGTATTAATAATTGCTTGAATCTCAGTAATGAATTTGTACTTCCTGCTGAAGTCCTAAAAACTAGGTTATAGTCGAATTACAAACCTTCCTGTTTCTTCACCTGTCAGTCTGTGACAGACTGAAGTGCATTAAGGTCTATGTGTTTTTATTGAAAATAAAGAACACATTCTATTTAACGTCATGTTTCTGTCACTCATGGTGTCTGATTGTGTAACATTAAGTTTCACTCTGAAGAATCAACTCACAGTTAATCTGAGAAGAGTGGGACCATATACAGTTTGAAAAAAGTAAAATGTACTCGAGAAGATTTATGTTATTGAGTTGTTTACATGTTACATTGTCATTATTTAACACTAGCCTTTAGCTCCAAGATAAATGGAACACGCACTTTGGGGCAGGATTCACGTCCGACATGATGTTTGTAACAAGCTGCTGTGACTGTCCATCAGTAACTCATTATCCTTTACCAAATCTTGAGTTATCTCTTCATCTGTGTGGAAGCCTGCCAATCGTGAATGTAAAAGACAGGGTAGAAGAAGGACAGCTCCGTGTTTATTGTCCAGCTGGAAATCACATGGGAACACTGTGCATATAGCCCATACAAAGCTGCAGTTTGCTCACAGATATATCCCACAGTCAGTGGATCATTGCATTAGGGAAGCACATATCTGAACCTGGGAGGATGGAAGAAAGTAAGTATGTAAGTGCTTTATTGTCATTGTACAAGCATACAACGAAATAGTGTTCAGGCGTTAGTCCTGAGCTGCTGCGGCTGAGCCACGCTGCCACTGTGTGTCAACCTGACCCGCACGACCTTAGAGGTCGGGGAAACTGTAGCACTCGGAAGAAACTTGGCTGGCTGCCCTCTGTCTCCTCTGATCCTCTGAAACTGGTCAGCTCCTCCTCCTTCCTCTTCCTCCCTCCGCTCCACAACAGTCTTTCACCCTCTCTCGTTTGTCCTTTTTTGTTTCCTGTAGCTCCTCTTGTGACGCCTCCACTGTGCTGCAGGTGAGGGGGCTCATGGAGCATCTTCAGTGTCTCAGAAGAAGAAATGTGTAGGTCTCAAATGGGTTTAGCTGATAAGCTAGCATTTTGTTTCCCTTTAAAAAGCTGCTTTCTTCAGGACCATTTTAGACTCTCAAAGTAAACAAATCCACCAAACCTCCACAAAAACACGGCAAAGACGTTCAAAAGTATCCAGAAAAACAATGTGTAACACAGAAACCACAAATGCAGTTTGCAGAAAAAGGTGAACAATGAAGTTGTACCCGGAGAGAGGCGAAGACTGAAGTGAAGAACATATTTACAACAGAAAAACAGAAGGGTCCGTGTCATTGTGTTTTCACATGGAACCAACGTGTTCAACTCAGTGAAAGTGCCCATGTAGAAATATGTGCAAAGACTTATTCTACTTCTACTTAGATCAAGTTAATAAGGCTACATTCAGGGGCAGGTCTTAATGCTCAAGTCAGACTTTTTGGAAACACAGCCGTGGATCTGGCCATGTTCAATTTATGGGAAGCTACGGAGCCACTACAATAATAACCTCATTTCAAGAAGGCAGGACAACAGTTTTTTTTGGACTATAGACTTTAGTGGAGCAGAGGCAAACAGACTAGCCTCCTGTTCACGGATTAATCCTGACCGACTACGCCACATCTGCTTTCCCAAACAAGCTCCATACGGTTTCAATGTAAAGAAATAAACACGCGGCCCTTCCTTGTGTGAGCCTGGTGAATTTGGGCACATTTCCCTCCTGTTTGTAATTCCTTGTGTGGATGGAGTTGCTGCCGCCCGCCCCCGCTCGCTGATGGCACTTTCCTGCACACAGGCTGCGCTCCTCTCATCCCGACGCCGTTTCCGTGGGTTGCTGCTCCAGTCTAGCAGATCCTGATGCGCGGACGGCCGCAGTGGACACGCAAACCCAAACAAACCTCCGGCTCGCCTCGCTGTGACGCTGCTGACGGGGTCGACGTGTTCCCTGCGCCTGGCGGTGGGCATGTGTAGCCGGAGAAACCTTTCATCATCTGCGGACAAGCGCACACAGCTGCGGCCGTCCCGAGAGTGTAAGGTCGCAGTAGCAGGGAATCCCTTTTTTTTTTTTTTTTTTTTTTATAAGCTACTTTTTTGAAAATAAGATGGTTGATGCTTTTGGTGTAACGTGACTGTGGGTAATGCTGGGTTCACACGTCGGCATGATGCGTTACAAATGCAGTTTTTCCGTCATGCATCTTAACAGGTTTCTCAACAGAGCGCGATGGCTTTTTTTGTTTAGCAGGTTTTTGACCCAAAAAATCTTTCACGAATGTCACGAGTCACCCGCATTCGTGGAGTTCACTACGAAGCACGTCCTCTTATGATGATTAGTGGTCGGCCCATTAGTCCGACAACCCATTCGTCCGACGTCCGATTATTCCGAAAATGTCCCACTGAGTAGGGGTTGAAAAATAAAATTAGGTTCAGGCAAGAGTCCACTGGCCTTAAAGGAACAGGCCACCGTTTTTCCATACTGAGATATATTCTTCCCTGAGCTTAGACAAGTTGATATGTACCTGTCTGGTCTTTGTGCCCGTAGAAGAGCGTGGTCGCTTCCAACTTCACACTTATCAACTCGTCTAAGCTCAGGTAAGAACATATCTCAGTATGGAAAAACGGTTTGTGATGTCGCGTGAAACCTTGGCTCTCAAATAACCAAACTTCATCTACATTTGTGATGAAAAAGTGGCTAAAAGCTAGGGATGCGCTGACTACATTTATGGAGTAGTTTAAGTTTGTAGAGATTTTGTCAATGTCAATGTCAATTTTATTTATAAAGCACATTTAAAAACAACCTCAGTTGACCAAAGTGCTGTACAAGTACAGTAGCAATATGTACAATATACACAATAAAACTTCAGCACAAGTAATATAAAAGGCACAAACTGTATCTGGTCCACATAGAACCGAAGGCCAAAGCAAAAAGGTGAGTTTTTAATTTGGTTTTAAACTCCTCTACAGACTGAGCCGAGCGTACATGGGGGGAAGGCTGTTCCAAAGTTTAGGGGCCACTGAGAAGGCTCGGTCACCTCTGGACACACGCTTTGATTTAGGAACAGACAAAAGGAGCTGGTCCTCAGAGCTCTGGAAGGACAGTAGAGCTGCAGCAGCTCTGATGAATACTTAGGTGCCAGCGAATGAAGGCATTTAAAAACAATGAACAGAATTTTAAATTTTATTCGAAAAGGAACTGGGAGCCAATGTAAAGAGGACAGAATGGGAGTAATGCGCTCCCATTTTCTTGTGCCAGTCAGCAAGCGGGACTCCCTGCAGGCGCTGGAGAGACTTCAGGTCCAGCCCTGTGTAAAGGGAGTTACAATAATCAATCAATCAATCAATCTTTATTTGTATAGCGCTTTTCATACATTTCATGTAACACAAAGTGCTTTACAGATTTAAAACATTCTTGATAATCCAACCTTGAAGTGATGAAGGCGTGAATCGCTTTCTCTAAATCTTTTTGTGGCAAGTAGGCCTTTATTTTCGTAAGGAGTCTCAGTTCGAAGTAGCTTTTACGACTGATCCGATTTGTTTTTCAAATTTGAAACAAGTATCGAAAGTCACTCCAAGATTTTTAACAGGATAAAGGAAACAAGAGGCCCAACAACACTGTCGGTATTTAAGTTTGACAGGGGGTTACAACTTCCGAATATGGCTATCTCTGTTTTGGTTTAGCCAAGACTGGACATCAGATTTTGATTATGACCAAAAACAAAACGCAAACAAATCCAATCAACTGAACACACCACGTTAGCTTACAGCACAACAATAGCCTCATCAAAAGGCAAACAGACACGATGGCACAGCGGCCACAAGCGACAAAATAACAAACTTTCCCTCCCCCGTCTGAAGTGACCTTTGCGTGCCTTCTGCTCAGCAAACTCGTGGTAAATCCATTTTCGTCGCTCAGTTCTTTTCAATGTAGAGTTTGGAAAATCCGCGCTACATCCTTCTGTCTAAAATCACGCTCTGAAGGCAAAGAGTTGGCTCGGGAAACGTAATGGTCAGCAGGGGGCGCTGTGCATGCTTACAGCCAGGGCATCATCAGTCGCACTGGGAAAGTCAGCCTGGAAAAGTTCACCTCTGCAGTAGTATCCCAGCGTTAGCAGCGGCGGCCTCTGAGAGACACACACAGAGAAGCGTTTATGGATAAAAATATAAAAATGTAAAAACAACTTAAAGGCGGCGATCTGGCTCCCGTATTCACTCGTTGTACAATGAGGAAAGATCAGAAAGGTTGCGTGTCTCAGAGGCTCTTTATTACAGATAGTCCAAATGAAGTTTACAGGTTAAGCATCTCAGAGGTGTCCCAAGAAGTCCCCAGAAGTCCACTGGATTCTTCTCAACATAATCATTATATTCCCAGCTTAAACCCATCCTCCTAACATATCCCATCATGTATTTCAACACACAAAAGGAATTTGATAGTTTAGGTGTTAACATCTGGAAACCATGTGTTAAAACAGATAATAGCTCTTCCTTGACTGTCTAAACAGGATGCCCTTACGCTCCCCCCGATTCACAGTGGCCTTTTTAACCTTCTTGGCTCCATTGAGTCTGAAGCAATTAGAACCATCTGCCACAACATCACACAAATTGTCGGGGGCTATAAACCAACTATTTTTTATATCGACACGTTGCATTATAATGAAGCCACACACACACACACGACACGCCCCCACGGCGTGCGCTATTTCTCTGACAAAACAAGCCGATTTAAACCTGAAATACGGATGGACAATAGGCGTATGTATAAAACTGCCTTTTTTGCGTGGCATTTGTTTGCTAAAGCATGTGTCAACAACGCAAACCAAAGTGGTGTTTACCCCAGTATGTAAAAGCACACAGACAAAGTCACGCCCCTACGGCACGCTCTGAAATCTCCCAAATCAAGCCGGTTTGAACCTAAAAGTTTACGCTTTTGAATATACCAATACTGCTAGCTTAAACATGTAGAGGCTTCTTCATGGCTTCAACTCAAAGATTCAGCAAAAAAGTGAAAATCACCAATGTTAAAAAAAATTGCAAGAAAGTGAGTCTGCCGACTTGTGTCCCTAGAAACCACGGCGGGTCACAAATGTGGATTCTTGGCATTTGTGACAACGCTGTGTGTAAACCATAGCATGACAGATTTTTTTCTTAGGATGACTTCTGAGGATTTAATTAAGTCTCCGGGACCGCATTCCGCTAAGTGCGTGCCTACCCCCTCCCTCACACCTTTGTGCCGGCCCTGGGCTACAGCTCGTCTCTACAGAGAAAGCCTGTCTCACAGCCTGACTGGAGCTCTGTGCTGCATGTGAGAGGCTCCTGGCAGAACGACAAGGCAGAGGAAATTAGCATGCAGAGAGCGGGCGTGCTATCGTCTGTGAGCGAGGAGCGATAAGGAGCAGAAAACGCTGGCTTTATTTAATGAATGCACCGCAGTCTACTCCGCAACCTTTGCCCCTGTGTCTCCATTAAATCACTCTATATTCTATCTGCGGGGATGGCTCCGAGCTGAGTGGAGGGGCTTCTTTAGAAAATAATGTAGGAAGAGTAGAAAAATAGCCGCGAGTTCGGAACCTATAGAGCAGAGGAGGGCGTGTAGAGACGTTAACCCGTCATTTGGACGAGCTTGGAAACACTTCTTTTCGCGCAACTGTTTGGTCGGTGATGGAACGAGAAAGAATTCAACAAAGTGATGAAAAGATTGAGTAGATAAAGTTAATAAAAGCAGTGACCAGAATTGGAAAGATGGTAACCTTTACTCAGTCAGATGAGCTGAAAGATTTCTAAGATTCACTTCGGAGTGAGTAGGGAGCTGTGTGTCCCAGTGGGGCTGCCATAGCTGCTTAATTAGAAATGTGAAAATCTCTTAAAAAAAAAAAAGCAGGAACATCGGCTCTATCTACGTGAAACCACATCAGTCTCATCCATTTGTGTGATCGAGCATTGGTTTGTCTGTGCAGTTTAAGATACAGTGCCTCTCGAAAGTACTTTTACCGAAAGTTCACACTCAAGTAACAGACAACTGTGAAGTGAAAGCAAAATGATAAATGATTCGTTTTTTTTTTTTTAAATAGAAAAGTGGGGCGTGCATAAGTATTTTCTGAGTGCCTTAAATTGCCTTTATAACATTTCTATTGACTTTAGAAAGTTCACACCTTGCCCTAACCATTAAATAGAGGCCACCTGTGTGTAATCTACTCTCAGTATAATTCCAGCTGTTCTGTGAGGGCCTCAGAGCTATGGTCAGAGTGTATTGGTCACTAAACAACATCATGAAGGCCAAGGAGCTCACCAGAGAGGTCAGGGATAAAGCTGTGGAGAAGTTTAAAGCAGCGTTAAGTTATACAAAGATTTCCCAAGATTTGAACATCTCACAGAGCACTGTTCAATCCATCATTCGGAAATGGAAAGAGTATAGCACCACTGTGAACTTACCAAGACACGGGCGTCCACCTAAACTAACAGACCGAACAAGGAGAGCACTGGTCAGAAATGCAACCAAGTGCCCCAAGATAACTCTGGAGGAGCTGGGACGTCCTGCCGCTGAGCTGGGAGAATCTGTACATGGGACAACTGGAGTCGTACTCTACACAAATCTGGCCTTCAGTGGCAAGAAGAAAGCCATTATTGAAAGGAGGCCATAAGAAATCCAGTTTGAAGTTTGCTAGAAGTCATATGGAGGACACAGCTACCATGTGGAAGAAGGTGCTTTGGTCAGATGAGACAAACATTTAACTTTTTGGCCCAAATGCAAAACGTTATGTATGGAGCAAACCTAACACTGCTCATCGTCCTGAGTGCACCATCCCCAGTGTCAAATATGGTGGGGGGAGCATCATGCTATGGGGCTGCTTTTCCTCAGCGGGGACTGGGAAGATTGTAAGAATAGTTGTGAAGATGGATGGAGCCAAATACAGGGACATTTTGGAGGAAAACCTGCTGGAGTCAGCAAGAGAATTGAGGCTGGGGCGGAGATTCACCTTCCAGCAGGACAATGACCCTAAACACAAACATCTACAATGGAATGGTTTAAAAACAAACATATTAATGTGTTAGAATGGCCCAGTCAAAGTCCTGACCTAAATCCTATTGAAAATCTGTGGAAAGACCTGAAAACTGCTGTTCACAAACGCTCTTCTTCTAATGTGACAGAGCTTGAGTTGTTTTGTAAAGAGGAATGGGCTAAAATGTCAGTCTCTACATGTGCAAACCTTGTAGAGTCAAACCCCAGAAGACTGTTATTGCAGCAAAAAGGGGGTTCCACAAAGTATTGCAGTTGTTCTCCATTGGTTTGGCTCATTTCTTGAAACAGAAATTACATTCTCAAAACAACATGGACAAGTCTCCAAACCACTTGGCAATTGTTCACAACAGAATTGAATTTTTCATTAATTTCATCAAATTGCAAATGTCCATGTCTCAATGTCTCAGTACATCTTTGCAAATGGTACATGTAGCCTACAATTAGCACAATTTCCAAGTGAATAGATCTTGTTGATCAAAACTGATTGTTGATTCTCAGTCTAATGGTTGTTCGCTCAAAAACGTGTCGGCGTCATTTCATTGTATAAGTCGTCACATGCACGATAGTCTGTTCAATTGTCAAAATTAGTCAAGAACACAATACCATGAATACCATATATGAAACCCCTTGGAACATTTGATACATTTATTACAGCAATTAACAGTCAGGTGAAACTAGAACTGGACAAACGAAGGATATATGGAAGTTACTTTATTTGTGTGAATGATAATGGTTACAATTTCCTTGGCAGTATAAGTGCAATGTGTGATGTCAAACCTTGGAGACTACTCTTACCCTCAAATCCTATTCCTTTGTTGTTGTTGTTTCAGTTTTATACACAACTGTATTCTGTTAGCTAGACAGTGACAGTAACCATTGTCAATGAAGGACTGGGCTAAGACTGAAAGGTGGACACGAGGGACATTTCAATGGTCCTCTGCCATAGTGACAACACATCTAAACATTTAGACTTGCAGTGCTTACACAATGCCAAAGGGACAAAGCATTTTGGGGGCACTGACTGTATAAATGAGTAGGAAATGTTTTGGGAGAGGTATGATCTTTTGCTGAGTGAGCTATAGTGTTGTGTTGAACTTAAGACTGTTTTGCCAAATGATCTTAGAGTTTTAAGAATGTAATTTCGGTTTCAAGCAATAAGCCAAACTAATGGAGAAAAACTGTGGTACTTTTGAGAGGCACTGTATAGATCAAGGACATGGCCCAGCCCTTTCCTCCTTTGTTAACTGATGCGACGATAATCTTCTTAACCTAAATGTCTCAAAAACAAAAGAAATTAATATAGACTTTAGGCAAGAAAACATTCGCATGAAGCCAGGGTCATTCACAACGAAGAGGTGAAAATTGTTGCGACTTAGAATTGAACTGAAACTTTATGTAAACACAGATGATAACGCAAAGTAAGGTCAGCAGAGAGTCAGACTTCACTCTTTTGGCATCAGTGAGAGGATTCTTATAGAGTCTGCTACTGATCCCACATAGAAAGTCTTCTCACGTTTTCTTTCATCTGTTGGTTTGGTGAATTCTGTTCTCTGTGAGAGAACAGAATTGTCAATATGTGTTCCTAAATCATTGGTGACCGACAGACTGCCAGAAAAAAGAAAAAAAGCTGACGTAAAAGATGTTGTAATTAGGGTTAGCGCATTAATTTTTCTCAACTGTGTATATAGATGTAGTTTATATCACCTGTATTTTATGTGCATGGCACCAGTAAATATTCTGTAAGAACACGGAAGTAAAAGCCAGTGTTCTGCGTTTAATTCAGTTTGACTCAAATGCAAAGTGTGCTGGGCCTCAGAGTTTTACAACGCTCCACTTGATTAAAACAATCAGAAAGAGCATGTTTGACTGCGGGGTCTTCAGCCCACCTGCCGACTCCACGCACCGCCACTTCATTCCACATAAAAGAACTCAAATTGGTCCACGGCACTTTTCTATAATGAAAATAATTGTGATGTGAGAGTAATCATGGGCATCTCACAGCAGGCCACGATGGTGATATCTAAGGAACAAACGATGCTGAGAGAATGGCCTCATCAGAGTTTTGTGTTCATCGGCCTCCCTCTGAGCTGAGCCTGAGCCAGGGTCTGTCTGCAACTGTGAGGGCCCTTTGGAGAAGGTTGACATTCATTTATTTAAGAGGAATAACACCTTGAGAAGAACCATCTAGTTTTGGAGGAGGTCCTTGTGTCCAGGTACAAAACAAAACTCATCGGCCCAGTGGAGACACCAGAGGAAACACCAGCCAAGAGGAGAAGGAGACGATAGACCAGAGGAAACATCAAACCAGAGGAGACACCAGACCAGAGGAGACCTCAAACCAGAGGAGACAACAGCCAAGAGGAGACACCAGGCAATAGGAGACACCAGACCAGATGAGACACCAGCCAAAAGGAGACACTAGCCCAGAGGAGAAACCAGCCCAGAGGAGACACCAGCCCAAAGAAGATCTCAAACCAGAGGAGACAACAGCCAAAAGGAGACACCAGGCAATAGGAGACACCAGACCAGAGGAGACACCAGCCAAAAGGAGACACCAGACCAGAGGAGACACCAGCCAAAAGGAGACACCAGACCAGGGGAGACACCAGCCAAAAGGAGACACCAGACCAGAGGAGACACCAGCCAAAACGAGACACCAGACCAGAGGAGACACCAGCCAAAACGAGACACCAGACCAGAGGAGACACCAGAACAGGGGAAACACCAGCCACAAGGAGACACCAGACCAGAGGAGACACCAGCCAAGAGGAGAAACCAGCCCAGAGGAGACACCAGCCCAAAGGAGATCTCAAACCAGAGGAGACAACAGCCAATAGGAGACACCAGACCAGAGGAGACACCAGCCAAAAGGAGACACCAGACCAGAGGAGACACCAGCCAAAAGGAGACACCAGACCAGAGGAGACACCAGCCAAAAGGAGACACCAGACCAGAGGAGACACCAGCCAAAACGAGACACCAGACCAGAGGAGACACCAGCCAAAACGAGACACCAGACCAGAGGAGACACCAGAACAGGGGAAACACCAGCCACAAGGAGACACCAGACCAGAGGAGACACCAGCCAAGAGGAGACACCAGCCAAGAGGAGACACCAGCCAAGAGGAGACACCAGCCAAGAGGAGACACCAGCCATGAGGAGGAGACACCAGACCAGAGGAGACCTCAAACTAGAGGAGACAACAGCCAAGAGGAGACACCAGGCAATAGGAGACACCAGACCAGAGGAGACACCCGCCTCCCTCTGAGCTGAGCCTGAGCCAGGGTCTGTCTGCAACTGTGAGGGCCCTTTGGAGAAGGTTTCAGTGAAATGATCCCTTTTCATCCAATGGCTTTGAGACTCGGTCTTGTTCGCGGGCCAGATATGAGGGCCAGACAGGCCATATTTATTTCCCTTCCATTTCTTTTACTGGTTTCCCCAAATAACTTCATGCTCTTGGAAGAGGTTGTGACCCCTGAGCAACACTGTCACGGTAATGTAAACAATGACCTGTTAGTCTACCGTCTATACGAAGGGTTTAGGTGTACAAGGTCAAAACAGATGTTATTCAACTACTAGAAAAAAGGAGAGACAACGTAAAAGTGAGGAAGTTTGAGGAGACCCACATCAATGAGTGAACAGAGCTATAGATGAGCTTCGAGGCTTGGTCTGTGGTTGTCACTTTCCTTTGTCAGTGACACCTTTTAATATTGCTCACGTTCAATTGAGAAATGTATATATACTTTTCTTTTTTTACTTTAAAAGAGAGAGATGTGCATGATCAACGCTTTGTAAAAATCCTTCTAGTAAAAGAAATGTATCCAGTTCATGCCTGGAATAGTCCTATTATTTGTAATCTGATTACACAGACTTGTCACTTGTAATGCGTTGCCACCTGCCTGGCTGTCAGCCTAATGAGACTGTGCAGATGCATGTCTAAAGGAATTAGAGTTTAGTGTTACACACACAAATGCTTGTTATGGGAAATGTATCTGCGTCGGATTGAGTTTCTGCTAATAATATCCATGTCTCACTGCGGTGTTCTTTAAAGGCACACTCTTCCATATCAGCGTTTGCCTGTGGGGCCTGCGCTGCCTCTGCAGTACTCTCTTGCTGTGGGAGCTATTGCAATTTTTACTGTATCCTGTCATTGTCTCCTGCTATAAAGCCAATATACCAGAGGGATCAATGGAGTTAAGCTTTATCCTGTAATGATGACAAACTCAGCCGGCAAATTGCACTAAATTGTTTGTCTGAGTAGCGTTTTATGGATTTTATAGGGAAAGTAATAAGATGTGACAGAAATGGATGAAGCCACACTGCGGTTGGAGTAGTGCATATACTTAGAGCGCTGTGCACATTTATTTGTGATATATTAGGCTGAAATGGGCCCAGGCCGGAGCAGGGGAGGGCGGGGGACGGAGCGGGACCGGCCATGTGCGCTCATATGACAGATATATACGAGGGTGCTCAGGCAAGCGTGGGGGAAATGTGATAAAAGCTCTGCTCAGGTTACACACGTCCGGTCCCGTCGTCTGGACCATCCATCTCCGAGTCGGTGACCAATCCAACTTCCGGGCTGTTCAAATCTGAGACACTGGCCACTCACACATCTGGACCATTCATGTCACCGGCCAATCACACACGTCACAATTAGTCCATCCCAATCAGAGGCCATTGACCAATCGCATATTTAGGTTGCAGAAATTGAAGTCTACAATATGAAGCACACGTCTGGGGTTGTCACCTCCCAGAACAACTATGGTCAGTCCAAAATATGAATATCTTCAACATTAGTGACACTGTTTGCCTACGGTTAACTCCTAAAAGTTGTGTTCTATTGAATCTGTTGTTTTAATGTAATATGGTTACTTTTCTTGTTTTAAGCCCTTGTGTGTATAAAAATAAATATGCCTTTCCTTGCCCTTGCTCAGCAAAGGATCACAGGCACAGACTCTGAATCCAAGCTTCTCTCTAAGCTGTTGTAAAACCTTTGTCCCAACTTTACTCTTGTGTTGTTAAGACTTAACACAGTGGAGGATGTTGAAGATGCAGTTTGCATCCCTTCAGCTGTTTCCACTTGTTGTCGTCTGACTTCACTTTGCTTTAGCTGCATTTTCCCCAGCCAATAGTAGTTTTGTGAGCTGATAATTTTTTTTTTTTTTTTTTTTTAAGTTTTTGTTTATTTGAGCGGCATAAAAAAAAAAACGAAGAATGTTTGCAACAGAAAAAGGAGTTCACCAAACTTATGTAGACCTACCCATGACTACCCATCAGATTCGTACTAACGCCTGCAAGACACCTTTTGTAAACGTCACTATCCTTAAGGTTATGATTAGGGTCAGTAGTTTGGAGTAGCTTGTCTGGTGCTTGTCTGTCCACAGTTCATGGGAACCTGGGGTTGGAACATCATTTGCATTTGTGCATAGTTTTTGGTACAAAGCAGCTGTGCTCACAAACGATACGATAAGTTCATTTCTTAGAAAAAGCTAAATGAAAAAAAAGCAAAGCGGCCCCTTGGCTGGGGTAGGCGTAACATCCTTAGGGTTGGTTTAGTATTGTTTTGTAAGCCAGTGTAATAGGGTGATGACTGGTGATCGTCAAAATCTAAGAAATACAAATCTATAGAAGTAGTAGTAGTATTAGTAGTACCCAACAAGTAAAGAGAATCACTCAAATCTGAGTGAGCTCCAGGTCTGTTTTTGACAAGGGAACAACATAATAACATGCTCAAATGGTCCGTTTTGCACGTCATATCCCTGTCCAAGCGGTTGGTAGTTGACTGATACATTGTCATGCATAATACAAACTCTCTTTTGTCTGTTTTAAAGGTCCTATTTCATGCAAAATTGACTTTTTGCTTATGCTATTTCCTTATCAAAAACAGGTTTTTAGCTTCATTCACGCAGTCTAAGTAATCCTCCTGAATCCTGCTCTCTGAGCAGCTGTTCCGCCCTCTCCTGGAAAACCACTGAGTTGTGACTCTCTGACGTATTCTACGTCAGAGTGTCAAATGGGAAGTGCCCGACGCCTTATGGCCTGATTTTAATTTATAAAACATCTTTTCATTATTTCTGTTGTAAGAAAGAAAACAAAAAAATAATTGATGCGTCCATGCTGCCCCTGTGAGGTAAACAAACGCACCCCCTGAGTGTCTAAACAGATGTCATGTTTGCACCGAAAGTTGTGAAGAAGGAGCTCTTTCTAACCTACTCAGGACACTCTTTTTTCTTACCTAACAATAATGTCACGGAGAAAATGCGCTACAAGAGGACAGGACTTTATTCAACTTTCCTAAAGAAGAGGCCACTCGCCAGAAGTTAGAATTTCTTTCGGGGATTCAGTGTCTTTCAGCCAAAATAGTTTTTTTTCTGTGCCTCTGTCTCTGATGGATGCTCGGTGAACCTTGGCCAGAATCAAAGTGGATTCACTTTTGTAACCAACGCGAGTCCCATAATGGAAACACTCAATCGTCGAGGCCAGAGGCAGAGCGGTGAGTCAGTCATAACGCGTGTTAGCGTGTGTGTTAGCCATTTATGAAGCTGTGTTGCACATGTCAACTCCTTATAACTGCATTGTGAAGTAACTTCACTTTTTACTGTGATATATATATTTCTACTACTGCTAAAGTTGCATGGGCTGCATCTACTCGGGGAGAGGGGCGGAGTTAACTGAATCGAAACGTCTTGTCTTCCGGGTTTGAAAAATACCTCCAGAGAATACTTATATTTCTCACAAAAATGAGTACTCCATAGTGGTAGAGGTGCAATATATCATATAAATGCCTATTCTTTACTTTAATTATTTACTTTGGAATGGCTAAAATAGCATGATACAGATCCTTTAAATCTCTCCTGGCTGTACAGTACTGATCATGCAATAGACCATAATAGCCCGCTGTCCTTCAGGCCTCAGTCCTTTCGTTTTCCTCATGGCTGAGGAGCTGCAGCGCTGGAACATTGTATTCAGCCAATGGGAGCAGGTCACTGTTAAGCACATGCACATCTGATTTCCTCCCCGCAGCCTGCCAGACAAATGACATTTCCATAAAATTTGTTCGGGGACATTTCCTCCATCACGGTGATGTATTGAAGCGCTTATTGAGTTTGAAAGACTTTTTTACAAGTGCTAAATGGGAAGAATGCGTGCTGACCATGAAGCGCCGATGACAAGATTGAAAAGGTGGCCGCGACCAGTGAAAATAAGAGATTACATTTTGGTTCGGCCCTGGACAAAGCTTATTACCTGCTAACATCCACTCACAATTTCCATTTGGAACAACAGTCGGGCCATAATGTCAGCGATTTACGTTATGGGCGATTTAGGAAGAACATCAGCAAAAATGCATTAAATAGAGTCACCATATTTCACACTTCCGTATCCCAAATGTTCTCCAATCCCACATCCGGATCCTAACCCAAATTTTAACCCAGCCAATGTACTCTTCTAAAGGCCGACACGAAACATGGCTTCTGATCTCAACCCCAAACGTACACCAAACCCTAACTCCGAACCCAAACCTCAGCCCTAACCCATAGGAGAAAAACGAGATGGCACACCGAGCTACACAGCTGGGATACATCTGGCGTCTGGACGTGCCTATGTTCCGTGGCTCACTCCAGACTTTGGCCAAGTTGGAAGAGGGGGGCCTAGGATGACTATATGTTGCAAAAAGGTCGTGACAGTCCTGAATTCAAGGCTGTTGTCCCAAATCTAGCCCAGACTGTCCTGAAATGGATCCCATCCAGCAAAACAATGTGGGCTCCACATGGATTTACAAGTAAAGGTCCAGCCCACATGGGACAACACACATGGGGCCCACATGGAAACTGCAGACAGACCTACTTATAATCCAGGTGGGGAAACCCAAGCAGAGCCCACATCGTTTTGCAGGCTGGGATTCTAGTCCCATCACAGAAGCAGTAACTGGTGTGTGTCTGTCTTTAATTGAGGCAAACGCCTCTGTGGAGGCTGGTTATTATTGTCTGAGAGAGTGCTAGAGCACATGCACGTGCACAGTGGCGCTCCACGTTGCACCCCGGTCTGCAAAGGCTATAGACGCAACCGCATCACTGCCAATGCAGCACTGATCCATCTATCGATCTCACGTTCCATCCTTCCCTCACTCATGAACACAACCCTGAGATACTTGAACTCCTCCACTTGAAGCAAGGACTCTCCACCGACCTGAAGAGGGGAAGCCACCTTTTTCCGGTGGAGAACCATGGCCTCCAAGGTACGGATCCTCATCTCGGCTGCAAACCTCCCCAGAGCAGCTGAAGGTCCTGTTTTGATGAAGCCAACAGAGCATTGTCTGCAAACAGTAGGGATGAGATCCTGAGGTACTCAAACCTGGCCCCCTCCGGCCCCCGGCTGCGCCTTGAAATTCTGTCCATAAAGGTAATGAACAGAACTTGTGACAAAGGGCGGAGACCAACAACATTTACAACTATATAATAGATTAAATAATACTAAAAACTTGTCAATTATATCTGATGTAGGGTCATATTTGTCCCACTTCCACTCATGGAGTCATGGTGCAGCAGGACTGATGGGGCAGACTCTTGTTACAGTAGATGCACACGATTAATTTCTTTGGCAACAGTTACTATAGTAACTCTTTTCTCCAAAGTAAAAGTAGATCGACCACAATCCTGTCCACATCGGTCATGGTCCACCATGTGTCGAAGGAACTGGGACATAGGGTTGGGCGATGTCCCCTTAATTGGCAGTTGACGATATTTACAGCGAACCATCGTGATGGACGATGATATCGTCCATTTCTCATTATAAGCATTTTTTAAAGACATTTACATATAGCCTTTATATAGGCTGCCTATTATTTATGTTAGGAAAAATGTGAGATTGCAGGATAAATGGATCTAAAATAAACATGATCCGAAAAGAGTCATGGAACACGAAATTTGCAACAGAAATGTGTTAAAACTCATGCGTAAAGTCTCAGAGGAGAACGACTTATTCAGAGCGTCATCTGCTCCTCAATACCAAGGCTCTTATCACACTAATACAAATGTAAAGCTTATTATTTGCATTTGCTCAATTTCAATGTCGTGTTTAAGAAACAGTGGGTGAATGGGACATAATTTAGAAGTTTGCATCGTAGCCTACGTTTCTGAAGCTGCTCCAGCTCATAGCTCCAGCTCGTACCTCCTGCACTAGGCATCTTTCTCTCCTCTCTCGGCCCTTCATGAGAACATCCAAACCCATGCCCTCTCAGCTCCAATGTGATATCCATCGCTACATTTTAAACTGTTTAGTTTCCATACGAAAAGCAAAGCGAGACCACGTGGTTAAACAGTGAAGTGGCTTTTAGAGAGAGAGAGCCCCGCACGTCAGAAATAGAGCAGCGCTGTGTCTTTACTTTAATATTTTTTTTATTTTATAAATATTTTCTGTAATGACAATGCTAAACACTGAACTTTCAGCCGTTAATTTTTAAATCCAGTTGAAGTCTGAAGTTCTTTCTAAAGCAGAATCTCCATGACTTCCTTCTTCATCTGTCGTGCTGGACAGACTGAAGTGCATGTGGCCGCAGCCTTTATATTGAAAATAAAAGCACACCGTATCTAGTTAGTGTCAAGTTACTGTCACACATGGGGTCTGGTCTAAAGTGCAAATATTTTTTCTTATGTTTCTTTTTAAGTTGAGAGTAAAGCAGACAATTGGATTAAATCAATTTAAATTAAATTTGACTTTAAAATATAGTATGTTAAACATTTGAAGATAAGTTAAAATGGAAGTTTTGTTTTTTTTAAAGTTGGTTCAGACACTGTAAAAAACTTAAAAGTCACGGTGCAGTTTGTAACAAAGATTTTGAATATCTATATTAATATCACAAAAATATTTTTTTTTAAACTGATTTTCTGAAAATATTAATTTATTTGACTTGCCAACTCGATTTTGAATTTAAATAGATTTTTTGCCCAGCCCTACGTCCTTATAGTCCTTAAAGTGCCATAGCCTTTAGTAAACATGCTATCTGCTTTTCTCACACTCTCACTTGTCCATCTATGCAAACCAGATAGTTTATGCCTTTTATAGGACCTGTGCTTAAGTTTTATTGTGTATATTGTACATATTGCTACTGTGCTTGTACAGCACTTTGGTCAAATGAGGTTGTTTTTAAATGTGCTTTATAAATAAAATTGACATTGACATCCAAACAGCCCAATTACATCTTCATGAAACATCATCCATTACACAATCAATCAATCAATCAAGGTTTATGTATATAGCACTTTACAACAACACCAGGAGGACCAAAGTGCTTCACAGAAAGATTAAAACAATTTAAAAACACAAAATGATTACAACCAAGACACAATTCAGTGTGCCCTAAGTATTAAAAGCAAGTTTGACAAGATGAGTCTTTAATTTGGATTTAAACAGGGACAGGTCCGTGAGAACTGAGAGGCAGGCTGTTCCACAGTTTAGGTGCTGCAACCCTGAAGGAACGATCTGTTTGTAGTGGGACCTGGGCACATCCAGAACCATTTGATTGGCAGACCGGAGCGCTCTGCTGGGGCAATGTACGGTCAACAATGCGAGACCATGAAGAGCTTTAAAAACAAGCATTAACATTTTAAAATCAATCCGATTTTGGCCAAAGCACACGTCTGTCCAAAGCACAGGCAGATTTAGTGGAGAGGTAGAAAGTTATTTACAATCTTCACTCAATCGAAGCAACACGATAAATAGTGGCATTGACACAATGGCTGAATATAACGTTTTATTACTACTATTGCTATGGAGAAATGCAGCAGTCCCCTCACAGGACTTTCCAAATGCAGCTGCTGAATATCAACAGTAGTTATTAGCAAACCGTGAAATAGACAATGTATTGCCCAAAATGTCCCCAACAGTTGACAGTGGAGCAGCAGAAGAATGGCAACTGTTTTTGTGTAAGTGTGCCATGCCCATTGCCTTTGTTTTTTTGTGGGTTTGTTGATGCACTTTAACTGCAGTCAGCAGTTGTTTTGTTTTAAATGGGGGAAAAAAAATATTAAACATTATTTAAAAATGGCTTAGCTCTATTAGAAACGCCTTTGCTCTGTCCGATCCTGTCAGATCTTGGAAGCTAAGCAGTAAGGGTCTGGTTGATTCTTGGATGGGAGACTGTTTGGGAAACAACAGGAAGCCTGGGCGAATGTAGTGTGTGAGTGAGTTCTTAGTGGTGGGCTGAGGGGTCGAATGTGCAGGTCTACCCCAGGGCAGCTGTGGCTACAATAGTAGCTTACCACCACCAAGTATGGAGTGAATGAATAATGTCATGTAAAGCATCTTTGAGCGTCCAGAAAAGCGCAAATCTACTTCTTCCTTGTTTCTTAACCAACCATGTTTATAATGTTTTTTTCCTCACTCTTCAGTTTACGTTATACGGAAGAATGCATGAAGGTCCTCACACCGTCACCAAATTTGTTCAGATCCTGGCAGTTTTCAAACGCTTCCCTGCACCATAACCATGTCACGCTGATGAGTTTATGTTGCTGCTCCGGTTGCCAAAGCTCAAGAAGGGCTTTCACTACATTTGTGTAACTAGGGTTATTTACCTTTTTCATTCATCATTTTAGATTATGTTCCAAATATACTGAGACTAAGGTGTGCAAAGGAGTGGTTAAAGCCTGATTCACATTAAACTGTATGTACATAATAGACATTTAAAGCTGCAACAGTCGGGAGAGACTTAAAAAAACAGGCTGCAAAAGGCTTCTCCCAAACGATAAACGCTTCCCCCTAAGCATAAAGATTCATAAGGCTTTTGGAAAGTGCTGTGATATAGAATGCACTCATAAACAGCAGCAAACAAGTTGGAGCCGCTCCGCATTCTAATAAATAGTGTAAATACCAGGCCAATTAGAGAGGCAGTACACGAGTGGCCCGGCGCCAGCGCTGGCTCCATTACTGATTACGGTGACACAAAAATGCGGCTAATTGGACATTTCACATATTCATATTCTAAGGATGCAATAAATTTTTTTTTTTTTGCCCAGAAAGTTCCTCTTTTATAATAACACATAAAGTTAGAATAATCTTCTCTTTATTCAGTTAGACCAGAAAATATATGTCCCGAAACAGCTCCCAAACATAATTAAGGGAGACGCGTCCAGTTCTTCATCTCACAGCTCGTTTTCATTCATTTCTCACACAGTTGTGGAGCCATTGGCCTTACCTCCGTCCCATTGTATCTTTGCAGAGTGGGAGGTTTTGGAAGCACCTGCAATTTTACACATTCACTGATTCAGAATTCCACACTACAGTATTCACAACCCAAATCCCAATGACTGGCCAATGCTGTCAGTCAAAAGAGTTATCGATAATGCACAACTGAACTAAACTGAAGCCTATTGTTCGAGTGTTCAGGTCATTCTGTGGCCATGGCCCTCGTTGGGTTGTGAGGTTGGGATTGTAATTACACTTGCCCCGTAGAATATTGGATTAAAGGCAATTTCACACAGTCACACAGTTGTTTATGCATGTGTTTGTTTGGGAGATAATCGTCCAATCAGAGAGCTGAAAGAGCGCCACACTTAGCGTTACCAGATCCTCCGGAAAACATTAAGGAACTCTCTCTTACGCACACAATCCCAGAGCCTGCAGTCCACTCCTAATTTGTGCTAATGCAGCTGTTAGTTGGAGGTTCTTAGCTTTCACATGAGGAATGGTTTGACATACTGTATGTTGACAAATTGGATTGTAGTTGTACATAGTAAACATTCTAGAGTAAATTTGACTGTGTTCGGATTGCATATGGTCCAACTGTACACAGAGTAACTGAGTTGACTCTCTTCAGAGTGAAACTTGTGGGGGTGTGCATGTGCATTTGTTTTGTTTTGCGTTTACAGCCAAGCGTGGCCGATCCAGCTGTAGCTCTCTCTCTCTCTCTCTCTCTCTCTCTCTCTCTCTCTCTCTCTCTCGACATGAACATTGTTCAGTTCACGATGGGTTAATACAGTTTTTACTTTGACTGATGAGAGCCTAAGGCTTAAGGAAGAACAGAGGCAGCACAATGTAAATGAGGAAATGAATGTCAGCGGTGCTCCCATCAGAGCAGTCGCCTCCTCCTCTCACAAGTGGTGAAGGCGCGGAGCACATAGCTCTGCCACTTGGACAATCTAAACTCACCTGAAGCCTCTGCCCCTCCCTAGAATGTGTTCTTTGTTTTCAGTAAAAACACTGAGGCCTCATTGCTCTCCAGTCTGTCACAGATCGACAGACGTAGAAGGGCATCTACCCCTTATTCCGACAACCCTCCATTGCGACGTACCCCCAATCCAACACTTTTTGACACCCCCATTCTGACAATAGTTAGGGTTATCTGCTCCTTGTACTCTTGTGATCGTGACGTGGAACTTCATTTTTCGAAATCTTCCGTCTTATGTGAGCAAAAATATAGGTAATCCCACTTATTTTTAATAATTATCTTGTGTGTCGGAATGGCAGGAGGTTGCACAAAAGGTAAAGTGTCACCACTCCGACAAAGGGGGGGGGGAAAATGTCAGCCAATTAGACCTCAATGTTGGAGTGCTTGGGTGTTGAAATGGCAACGTGTAACCGTGAAGAAGCAGGAAAATGTGTCATAGGACAAACCTAATTATTAGAATTTCAGCAGGTACAAGTACAAATTAAATTCTGAAATTCAAGTAATTATTAATAACTGTCAGAGTTCAAAGGAAATATAATGAAAGCCAATTTTTCTCTGCAGTCGGGTCATGTGTGTCCCAGTACCTCTGAGTCATTGTGGGCTATAGCAGATGTGGTCAGCCACAGTTTTAATTTGGAGGCGGTAAATGATCCTCCAGTGAGTCTGCTGTAACATGGACCTGTCCATATGAGTCATGGTCCACCCTGACTCAGAGGTACTGGTACACACATGACCAGTAATTAAAAGTAATACAGGAGTTTGAATTGCTGTCTGATGTGTGTGGACCACAGTTACACCCTGATCCTGTGCTTGCACTCTTTGGAGTACCTCCGGTAACGGCTAATCTAGTTAACCAGCTGAAAACTGCTATTGGATTTGTCTCAGTGCTAGCTAAAAGACTAATCTTATTAAATTGTAAATACAAAAAAACTCAAACCTTTAATAATTTGCTACATGATGTAATGAAAAATGTCCAATTGGGAAGAAAAAAAATGTTAACTACAAGGAAAGGTAGAGGATTTTCATCTGACATGGGATCCGTTTCTGGAGCACTGGGACCAATGTATGAGTGAGTGAATGGCCTGAACCCCCCCACTCCACTTGTACTTAGTGTCATGTTTCTGTCACTCGTGGTGTCTGATTGTCTAACCAGAGGTTTCACTCTGAAGAGATTCAACTCACTGTCACTCTGAGAAGAGCGGGACCATAAATGATGTCCTCCAAACAGAGTACAACTTACTCTAGAACATGTACTGCATATCATTCAGAATGTACACAGAAGTACATGCATTCCTCGATAAAACAAAAGTCCTTGGTATCAGAAACGGCAATACTGCTTCCCATATCAACGTTTCAGATATCACCCAGCACAACTGCGCTTCACCTCATCCATCTTTAAAGTGCTGGGCTCTGCGCTGAGTGTGTCACACGCAGCATCATCACAGGGAGGGTGTGCTCCCGTCTCAGGCGTGTTGTGACAGCTGCCACACGGGGCTCTGATGAACAGAGGTGCCAGTCTGGTCAGTGTGTGAAGTCGGACTGTGATGTACCAACGGCCTCGACTGACTCCTGACCCACGCAACGCTACCCTTTCAACTCCAATGTCCCTGCAATCCATCACAGCTCCATCTGGTCCCTGTCACCCCGCTCCGTCCGTCAGCTCGGCGCCCTGACAGCTCATATCTGCTGACCGAGATCGCAGCAGCCCTGAGTCACGCTCCCTCTGCCCTGGCGCCCGACCAACACGCGGCACGTCATCAACATGAAAGCAAACCACACAGATGTGTTTGGGGCTGGACATCTCACGTACCATCACGCCCTTCTTCATTACCCGTCCAAATGTCATGTTTTTAATGCCAACAAGTGGTGCATATTTCATTTCAGATTTGCCATCGTTCCATCGAAGAGAAGAATGAGGAGAATTGTGACCCGCCCTGACACGTGCTTTAGCAAACAAATGCCACGCGAAAAAGGCCGTTTTATACATACGCCTATTGTCCATCAGTTTTCAGGTTGAAAAAGTCTAGTTTTGTCAGAGAAATAGTGCACGCCGTGGGGGCTTCATGACTGTAACGCTTCCCCTGTGTGGCTCTCAGAGGCCGCCGCTGCTTACGCTGGAAAATGGATTTACCACGAGTTTGCTGAGCAGAAGGCAAAGGTTACTTCAGACGGGTGAGTGAAAGTTTGTTTTTTTATCGCTGGTGGCTGCTGTGCTAATGGTTGTTTGAGGCTATTGTGCTGTTGTAAGCTAACATGGTGCGTTAGCATGGGAGACAGTCATGTAGTCGAGGAATGAACCTGCTATTTACACAAAATCTCTACAAACTTAGACTACTCCATAAATGTAGTCAGCGCATCCCTAGCTGATGCTCCATCCTCCCGGCCGCCTCCCTCTCAGCCCCGGGCCCGACTGCGTATAGCACCAGCCTGTTCTGTGCTCCTTCAGCCCTCTGTGTCATTTTTCGGGTTGCTTCTTTTCTCTTGTGATGTGGCGCGTTCGTAAAGTGCTTTCTTTTCCCCGCGGACTTTAATTCTATCCAAAATGAACGGGACTGGCGTGTACAGAGCATGAGGGGAAGAGAGCAGACGTAAGGCAAACTCGCACAGAGACACACAATAGGTCTATATGAGATCCTCATGTGTGTGAGAATGTATGAGCATTACTGTCTCCCCGTCCCGCTGTGCTCTGAGCCCGGGTCCGAGACTGTCTGTCCCGGGTCTGAGCGACTCCGCCGTTACAAAACAGCATCAGTCTGTCACAAGTTACAGACACGTGTTGAAAAGTACAAATGTTACCATTATATTTGAGGAGGCCAGGCAGGCTGAGTGCCGGCAGGAGCCACAGTATATTTGGAAACTTGCTTAAGTTAATGAATATTTTTCTTGGGAAAACTAACAAAGTGTCTTTTTTGACAGAGTTTATCGAAAGCACATTCATTCCTTGCTTTTCCCCAACACACAGACCAGGTATCGATAAGAGAATCGATAAAGAATCAAATCGATAGGTAAAATAATTGATGGCATTGATTTGGTGCAGCCCTATGAGGCAACTCCTGTTGTGATATTGGGCTATACAAAACCATTGATTGATTGATTGATATCAATAAAATCTTATCAATTCCCATCCCTAATGACTACAATAACAAAGTACTTATTAAATTGCTCGACAACTTCACTCATATCTTCTATTTTTTCATCATCATTATGGATAATGTAATCTATAGGGCAGTTTATGGTTAGTCTTTTTTTAATTAGACTATTTAACACTTTCCATATTTCTGTAATCTTGTTTTTTTTTTGCTTTCAAGCAGATTTGTATAATAATCTTTCTTGCTAGCTCTTAATATAGTTACCAATTTGTTTTTGTATCTCTTATTTCATGTCATTTTTAGATGATCTATTTCTTAAGAATTGTCTGTACAGTTGATTACAGTATGTCCATTATCTACATCCCTATATAGCAAAAACATACATATTAACACATAACATGACATGACAGTGGGGAGCTTTACGGGGGTGTGGCTTATCTAAATGAGATGTAAATGAACCCTATTGTTATTCTCAACAGCAGAGAGGTGAGAACTGCCCAAAACTTCAGAGGGGTTTTTCAGCCCTTTGGCCTTTTTGGAATTGTTCACTTCATATCGCCGCTACGTCTCCAAATATTATCAGATTTCCATGTGTTACACATCGTTGGTTGGTAAAAAGCTCAAAATGCCCCAGAACCGACTTGTGTCCCTGGTTCTACTGACTGGTCACAAATGTCTTAATTCAAAAGCACACTGGCTTCATTGGGCATCTTTTGAGTTAAGAAAATGTGCACAATTTCTGCAAAACTGCAGTTCAATGTGTTTCAGGCTCTTTTCAACAAAGGTATGCGTAAAGAGCAATATTTTTTTTTTTCAGATTTAATGCGAGTTGGACTCAATCAGTCAATCACACATGTCACACATAAAAACAACAGTCGAGTGTTAAAAGCCTGCCGGAATAAACGCGTTTCTTTTTTTATTATGCTGAGATTTGAAAAAGCCATTCATTCACGCCCTTTAACATTCATAATTGTTTAAAAATGTTCACCATCAAGAAAACATGAAACGCCTTCACATTATTATTACTGTAACATTGCAAGTATAATATTTTGTATTTTGATAGTCTTGCCCCTCCACCATTAATGGATTTTATATCAAAAACACGCAACATTCGAGTAAATAAACCAATAAATAAAATAAATAATGCCAGAGCTTTGACCTGAGGAAACTGTAACGCAGGACTAAATTCAGTCAAATGTCTCTTTCAGAGACACACAGTCTTGGAACTCACAACCGGATCGTTTCAGGAACTGTGACAATCAAAACACCTTTAAAGCAGTACTAGGAAACTCATGCCCCTGGAGGCCATAAGCGCCACTGCAGGTGTCGTAGCATGTTGCGGTTTTTTTTACTCATTAATTGTCCATAAGAGTAAATACTGCGCTGACAGAAAAGACAAAGGGAGAGAGGAATATTGTACATCCAACTACACGATGGAGATCATTTTATTCACTCAAACTTGGCTGTAAAAGTAAAGTTAAAGTGGCGCTAGCCCGTAGTTAGCCTTTCCCGTTAGCCTGTTAGCTTCTTCTTCGTGATTCCATTAGTGTGTATTGGTGAAGCTGCAAGTGTGGTTTTCTGGCCAGAGATACCAGGGGGAGATGAAAGACCCCCCAATCATCTCTTCAACACTTGTATTACCCCCAGAGGGACTACAAAAAAGGATTTATTAAAGTAAACAAGTTACTTAGTACTGCTTTCAAAATATCCTAGAAAACAAATCATTCCTGTGCTCACTGTAACCTCTCAGGTGTGTTCTCTCACCTGTGACTGTAACTTTGTTGTTCCATGTATGTCTCTTTTTCTCTTTGTTTTTTTTTTTGTTTCTTGTACGTGCCTTAGGGCAAGAGACGCAATTTAGCTATTATGCTAATTCTGGTACATTTACATTGAGGCTTGCTGCCGACGTGCTGATTAATGTCCTAATTCAAATAAATAAATAAAGGAAAGGAAAAGGTAGAACGGTTGCCTCCGCGACCGGGCAACAGTTAAGTGGTAAAAGATTTCAGGTGAGTAGCGTCTTTAACAGTAGATTGCCGCAAAGCATCATGGGGTGTAAAGCAACTCAGTGAGACAAGCTCATCTCTCATGGCCGTCTATGGCCTGAGTCACTTCGATGGTCAATCTTCTACAGTTTTCTGCAACAAAACGTGTTCAAACGCCACAGAACTAAACACTATACAGTAGGTGGTGGCATGCGCCTTGGTTGGGCAGCAGTCCGCCATTGAAGAGAACGAAGAAGAGGAAGGAACAGAGCATTGCTGTGTCGGGGCTTGTACAAATCGGGTCTCTGTATGTCCAGACCGGTTGCCAGATGGAACGTTCGTTATCCCATTTCCATATCCCTGTACGATCCGCAACAACACAACACGATTAGAAAGAGAATGGGCCAAACAAAAGGCAAAGTGGGGGCAATATTTCCGTGGGCGAGCAGATGTTCAATGAGCGGAGTAGACAAAGAGTCGCAGGTACGTTTGTTTTCCGCATTTTGTCAGTGAGAAAGGTCCGACGTCCGAGAATGACGAGCTGATACTAGCAACGCTCTCAGATGTGGAGTTATCCAGGAAGCGACATCCTTGCAAAGGGCTTTTCACAGATCTAAGCCATGGAGAAGGCGCATCATTTCAAGATCGTGCGGAATCGTGGCCTTAACGGGACCCCTCGGAGCCCCAGAGCATATTCAGCTATGCCAATGATAAAGTTTGACTTACTTGTGGATATCTTCTGATCCATAAATGATAGAAACAAGCTCTTTTTTTTCTCGGAAAGATGAGAGGCATAGCTCCGCCGTGATATGTCATGTGGTGTGTCTGTGCGTGCCTCTTAAGCAACGGGATGACGTAATCAAAGCCTAACCCTGACCCCAACCCTTTTACATCCTTTGAAACCAAGTACAACATGCTTATTATGAAAGTCCAGGTTGTCCTGAATTAAAATGAAAGTATGACACGTACATTGAACGGGGGTCTTTTAATGCACTAAAGAGCAAACGAAAATGACATTTGGGTCTCAGCAGGTTAAACTCCAGCCTGAACCGAACCGGGAGCCGATGGAGAGAGCAGAGGACTGGGTTAAATCAAATAAGGATTTATGTTTGTCATTATACAACACTGCACAACGAACTGTACCCTCTGCATTTGACCCATCCTTCGACGCCGCTGGGACGACCCGTAAAGGAGCAGTGGGCGACCGCAGTGCAGCACCTCATCAACATGTGGAGCCAGGCTGATGATCAGGAATCACCTGGCTGGAGGATTTACCCATTGTACATGTTTACAGTGGTAGGGGAAACCGGAGGAAACCTACGCAGACACAGAGAGAACATGCAAACTCCACACAGAGGCCCCGTCCAGGTGGGACTCGAACCCGGGACCTTCTGGCTGTGAAGCACAAGCGCTAACCGCTGCGCTACTGTGCAACGCTTTTTAACGTCAACACCAGCTTTGAAGTCGGCCCTAGATGCATTTACGAGCAAACAACAAAATCGGTTCATTATTTTCATTCTTTCGCACAGAAAAAAAACCCTTTTCATTTCAGTAACTGTGATTTCCATTTCGGCTGAAATGATCCTGATTACTGCTGTTTCCATAATCAATCAGCCCAATGCACTGTTTCCGCGGGGCTTTAGTCGTTCAATGAATTGTGCCAAAATTAAGGCCCTAAATTTCGTTTAAAAGCAATCCATTTTCATTCTAGCTGAATATCTCAGAAAATAATGAGTTCATCATGAACACAAACGTGATGGTCTGAAATGACTTCAGCTGCAGTGGCTGACAAAGGCGGACCGCTGTGTCCTGTTTGCTATTGAATATGAATTAAAATATGAGCAGTTTGTGGCGTTACAAATCTTCTATTACAAAAAAAAACATTGAATTTGACTCGCTGCCACCTCTATAAGGGATAAACAATTGACTAACGCCCGGCTCACACTGGATCCGGTCCGGGTCTGGTCCGGTTTCGGTCCTGATCCGGTCCGGGTTTGCCCCAAACTACCACTCACATTGAGTCCGGCTGACACTGTGGCTCCGCCAGCTCCGGCGCCAGATGCTGCGCCAGGCTCAGAAACGGCCCTCGCGAGAACAGAAGCGCACGTGAGTTTCCCTCTTGGTGCGAGGTCACGTCATAAATAGCCCCATATATACGCAATACTACCTATATATTATATAGGTAGTTTTTGTAACAAAAGCCGTATTTGCCAGAACAACGTCTCTCCCAAGTGGATGCTTTAAAAACACTAGTGCCCCTGTATCACTGGTAATGGAGACATGTTTACATTTACGACGTTACACGCGTTTACAGGTGGTAAACGAGACCAGATAAGTAGTAAGCGGACAGATTTTATTTTGAAATACACCGGATCTCCCTCTCCCATGAGACCTGACTTCCTGTTTGGCGCGTGTTTTCTGTCAGCTTGATCCGTTGGGGCTCCGGTCTCAAAAATAGACTTCTTGCGGATTCTTTCCGTTGCCGCCGGATGGCCTCGGTAGCCGGAGCCGGACCTCGTGGAGCGGTGTGAGTGTGCTACATGGGTTTTAATGACTTTCTAAGTTGGTGGACGTTAACCGGATTCAGTGTGAGCCAGGGGTAAATGTTTGTACATATTTAGTCCTCTGTACATTTGTAATTTGCAGAACATTTTGTCAACTAAAACAAATTATCTGGTTAGATATTTTTTCATTCCAATAACTTGGTTAAAAATACCCTCAGCATTTACTGCTTCCCATAAAAAACAAATATTTTTCCTACGACAGTGCTGGAAAGCCAAGTAGCCATATGCTGCTGTTGTTAACAGTGATGGATAAATTCATTTGCATTTGGAGAGGCTTTTAAGGAGGATTACAAACACAAAACATCTATGATCTGCTGTTTTCTCACCTCTATGTTAATATTTGTTCTCAGTACAGAGGGTTTTTGTTTGTGGCGTTATGTGAGTAACGCCCGGTCCACGCTCGGCGTAATGAAGCACAGCTCTGTCGGGACAAGCGCTGGACGTGTAGGAGGCATGTCTGTACAGAGCATACCGATGTTCTCGGGCTGCTCCTTTGAAGCGGCCGCATGAGAAATTAAGGCCTATTGATTTGTGTGAGCGGTTAGTCCGGCGGGCACGGGCCCCCCTCAGAATACCAAGCTGACCCGCACGAGCCTCTCCCAGGGAAGATTTATGTCCAGTTTACACAGCCACAAAACGGCCGTACGACGTTTCTTTCACATGCACATCGTATCACCTGACACCCGGCTTCGCTGGAAACTTTGGACGAGGTAGTTCCTTGTCTCAGTGGGAGGCCGTTCTCAGCCGCTCTGACTCTTGTGAACAGGAGAACACGAGGATGAACTCAGAACGGTCACATCACACTGTCTGAGCCCTCATTAGGTAAACTCCATCCATCCATGTTCTTCCACTTGTCCGTTGCCGGGTCGTGGGGGCAGCCGTTGGAGCTGCACCAGCCCCTGTGGCTCCTACTGCAGGTGGTGGGTCCACAGAAGGACGGCCTCATGGTTCTAACCGGGCCTGTTGGTCTCTCATAAGGGGCTTCTGAACCGCTCTTTGTCTGACCCATCACCTAGGACCTGTTTGCCATGGGAGACCCTACCAGGGGCACCAAGCCCCCTGACAACAGAGCTCCAGGATCATTGGGGTGCTCATACCCCTCCAGCATGTTAAGGTGGCGGTTCCAGGAGGGGTAGGTAAACTCACGATCGCATTATATTGTTTGTTTATTTATTTTTTTGAGCAGTTTGTCTGCGCAAACGGAGTGGGCCGAAGCCAAAGGTTTATAAACGCCCACCCCAAGAAGCAATATTGTGTTGTGAGGCTTCTCACAAAGCCCCTTATGAGAGACCAACAGGCCCGGTTAGAACCATGAGGCCGTCCCTCTGTGGGCCCACCACCTGCAGGAGGAGCCATAAGGGCTGGTGCAGCTCAAACAGCTGCCCCCACGACCTGGCAACGGACAAGTGGAAGAAAATGGATGGATGGAGGCTTCTCACATTTATATTTGTCGAACAACGACACACAACACACTAGCGCTCATGAATGTATACTTCGGTTATAAACTGGCTGCCTGACAGTATCTACTCGATATTAAAAGACTACAGTATATCCAAACACAACATGAACTGCTGTTTAACGTCCACAGACACACAGATGGATTTAATGACTTTGTTTTTACCGTGTCCTGTGATTCACACATTGTGCAGTGTTCGTGTGCCGCATATGTAATGAAAGCGTAGTTAGCTGCCTGACTGACAGCTCGTGCTGACGGAAAGCAAAAACCAGCCTCATAAGCATCTGTTCAATGGCAATTAGTGAACACACACGAGAGAGCGGGATCGATCGGCGGGAAACATCGATTTCCTTTAGTGCAGCGGTTCTCCCACTCTGGAAAATTGAACAAGACGGATGCGACGGGCGGTGGCGCGCTGTGCCCGACTGTGGCCGCGCTCGTTACACGTGGCTAATGGGGGACAAAATGGATGGGGGAGAAACGCTGGTCGGGACACGAGCACGGACATGTTCACTTAAGGACCGGGACAATGTGGAATAAAGGCGGCACACTCGCTGGACAGTGTATCGCTCCAAGACAGGACTGAACTTAGGACTAAATCAAAGCTCAATTGAATTTTGCATCCGCCCTCACGGCACCGGCCCACTCTGGTGTATGTCACACAGAGATTCCCATTCATTCACGCATCCATTTAATCTGGATTCATTTCTGTGGAGTGGGACAACAGGTAGGACCTTCTTTGGCATTAATGATATTTACCTAAACATTGATGGGTGACTCGTATAGAAGTTGAGCAGATGTTTCTGTTTATCTATTTGGATTCACCGTGAGGCGGGAGACTCGAGTCACATGACTTGACTCGGGTCAGACTTGAGTCGCCATGTTCGGGACTTGAGCCTTTCTTGACCAAAGCTCCAAAAAGACTTGGCTTGACTTAGACTTGCCTTTCGTGACCTGAGACCGAACTCGAGACTTGAGGCCAATGACTTTCTGTAGCCTTGTGTTTATTACTGATTCAAGTTCGATTGATGAAAGGATTCAGGGTCAAACTTGTGCATTTATGTTTACTGTGGTAATTAGCCACACGCTAATGACAAAATGTGTGTTTCTTTGGATTAAAACGATTTCAAGAGTGAGTGAAGACATTGATAGACTTCAGAGAAGAGCCCACAGACAGCAGGGCAGAAGGCTGTGCACAATCTACTTGTAGCGAATCCGAGCAGACATGGGCTGAGGGCATTACAGGGGAACCCCGGCATAGAAACTGCCAGAGTAGGCAAAAACATCTTTCAGAGTGCATGGAAGAGCAGCTCATGTTTAACAAATTCCTGTTTCAATATTTGTGAAGAAAGAGAACAAACTGCCATTACCTGGATACAAATCAGATCATCTTCTTTATTATTCAAAATGTAATTTACTCCCAAAGCTACAGATTTGACAGGGAACAGAAAATCTCTGATTTTTATATAAACGTAATAAGAAGCATATCTGATAACATAATTCTGTTTGTCCAAGTGTTAGAGGATGTTAGTGACAGAAATGTTCCCGAACAAACATAATAATGAACATGATTTTATGTTCCCATATCCTTTTCTGGTATTGTCTGCAATGGTATCAGTCCATACAGTTGGGCAGAAGTCGAGGTTTAATTATCTGAAAGCCTTTGGAGGTTTGTGATTTAGCATCTGTTAAGAAGTTGAGTGAAGATAATGGTCAGAACCACCTGACCGGAGGATCAACCTATTGTGCATGTTTGTAGTCGATGGGATAAACCGGAGCGCTTCACTCTCGTCACTGGGCTGTGGCGCTGAGGAAAAGGACAGTGACAATGTGTGGTTTTTAGAGAATCCAGCTGAATCCCGTCCGACACACAGGTTTGTTTTTAGATCTCACAAATCTATCCCCTTATTGACCTCGAAGCTCCTTTATTACGAGGCCCATTTGCCAAGAAATAAAGAGCGATCTGAAGCCCGAGGTGAGGAGATGGTCGTTCTGCGTTCCCCTCTCTCTCTGCGAGCTGTCAGACGATTCTGTCCGCGGTCCAACTCTTTCTTGCCCGTTTGCCGGTACCTGAGTTTCCTTTTGATATTCTGGTCACCGGCGCACTAGTGTGTCCTGAGTTTACCTTGAACTCCTCTGCTTAAATGAAGGTTTTTTCATTTGTTTGCAGTGTGATGTCTTTAACCTCTTTAAGTTCAACCTCAAGTGTTTTTTCTCCAGTTCAGCTTTACACAAATCTAAAATGTTACAGCCTATAGGCCAGTGTAGTGCCTCATTTGAAAACTAACACAGACAAAACTCATTTAAACAGGTCTTTTTTGTCATTGTAGAAATCTCCATGTTTTTCCTTCAGATTGTGGGGGCGTGTGTGTATTTGCATACCGGTAAGTTGCTTTTCTTTCCTTCTCTTTGGCCCCGCCCTCCAGGGCCCAGCGTGGCTACTTATGCATGCTCTATCCGAACGAGGCAATATGAAGTGAATTTACACTTTTTTCTTAAGTTGTCGCCGCTATAAAACCTCACAAAGAAGAAGCGTGAAGTGGATTTATTTATCACGGATATTTCCTCATGAAGAGCCTTGATAGCAAACCAGCGGGACAGAGACGCTTTGCTCCCCAGACAGGAGAAGACTTTCACCGCGGCAGCTTCAGCGCAAAACAAAGCATCCCGCAAAGCACCAAACTGTAAGTGTAGTGTCTTTTTATTATGGTGAATTCTGCGTTTGAGTTGATCTCTGAGGTCTCGCTTTGTCAATGTTGCACATTTTGTCATGCACACTGAGTGGTTAGCACTCGTGCGTCACAACTAGAAGGTCCGGGTTCGATTCCCACCAGGGACGGGGCCGTTCTGTGTGGAGTTTGCCTGTTCTCCCCGTGTCTGCGTAGGTTTACTCCGGTTTCCCCTACCGCTAAAAACATGTACAATAGGCCAGGATGTATGATTGAGAGATGTGTGTTTGAGAGTGCACATGGGGGACGACGGATGGAAATTAGCCCAAGGCTACAATCCGGTGTGGCTTGTTCAATAACTTGCACTGTCCCGACCAAATAAACCAATAAATAAGAGATTTTTTTTTTACAAACATAAAGATTTTATTTTGAATTTCTTATTGAAAGTTCACACACAAGTAACAGACAACTGTGAAGTGAAAGCAAAATGATACATGATTCTGTTATTTTACAAAAAATAGAAAAGTGAAAAGTGGGGCATGCATAAGTATTCATACAGTATTTTCTGAGTGCCTTAAATTGCCTTTGTAACATTCCTAATGACTGCAGAATGTTCACACCTTGCCCTAACCATTAAATAGAGGCAGCCTGTGTGTAATCTACTCTCAGTATAATTCCAGCTGTTCTGTGAGGGCCTCAGAGCTATGGTCGGAGTGTATTGGTCACTAAACAACATCATGAAGGCCAAGGAGCTCACCAGAGAGGTCAGGGATAAAGCTGTGGAGAAGTTTAAAGCAGCGTTAAGTTATACAAAGATTTCCTCACGGAGCACTGTTCAATCCATCATTCAGAAATGGAAAGAGTATAGCACCACTGCAAACTTACCAAGACACGGCCGTCCACCTAAACTAACAGACCGAACAAGGAGAGCACTGGTCAGAAATGCAACCAAGTGCCCCAAGATAACTCTGGAGGAGCTGCGACGTCCTGCCACTGAGCTGGGGGAATCTGTACATGGGACAACTATAAGTCGTACTCTACACAAATCTGGCCTTCATGGACGAGTGGCAAGAAGAAAGCCATTATTGAAAGGAGGCCATAAGAAATCCCGTTTGAAGTTTGCTAGAAGTCATATGGAGGACACAGCTACCATGTGGAAGAAGGTGCTTTGGTCAGACGAGACAAACATTTAACTTTTTGGCCCAAATGCAAAACGTTATGTATGGAGCAAACCTAACACTGCTCATCGTCCTGAGTGCACCATCCCCAGTGTCAAATATGGTGGGGGGAGCATCATGCTATGGGGCTGCTTTTCCTCAGCGGGGACTGGGAAGATTGTAAGAATAGTTGGGAAGATGGATGGAGCCAAATACAGAGACATTTTGGAGGAAAACCTGCTGGAGTCAGCAAGAGAATTGAGGCTGGGGCGGAGATTCACCTTCCAGCAGGACAATGACCCTAAACACAAAGCTACATCTACAATGGAATGGTTTAAGAACAAACATATTAATGTGTTAGAATGGCCCAGTCAAAGTCCTGCCCTAAATCCTATTGAAAATCTGTGGAAAGACCTGCAAACTGCTGTTCAAGGCAAGGCAAGTTTATTTGTAGAGCACAATTCATACACAAGGCAATTCAAAGTGCTTCACAGTTGCATAAAATTACAAGAAAACAGATCAAATCAATAATTAAAACATCAACATAAAAATGTATCAATTACAGTAAAAGGCAAGAGTGCAGATAATATACTTTCAGTTTTCATCTGCTCGGGTAAAAAGAGCTGTTTTCAGCCTGGATTTGAACATTGTCAGAGTTGAGGCCTGTCTCACATCTTCATGAAGGCTGTTCCAGATTTTAGCTGCATGAAACTGAAACGCAGCCTCACCGTGTTTATTATTGACTCTGGGAACCACCAGGAGGCTCTCCTTCTAATGTGACAGAGCTTGAGTTGTTTTGTAAAGAGGAATGGGCTAAAATGTCAGTCTCTACATGTGCAAACCTTGTAGAGTCAAACCCCAGAAGACTTGCTGCTGTTATTGCAGCAAAAGGGGATTATTAAGTATTAAGTCATGCTGTATGAATACTTATGTACGCCCCACTTTTCACTTTTCTATCATTTTGCTTTCACTTCACAGTTGTCTGGTACTTGTGTGTGAACTTTCAGTAAAAAAAATCATCTTTATGTTTAGGGTTGTATTAGTACTTTCGAGAGGCTCTGTACATACACCTATTGTCGATCAGTTTATGTGCGTTTGAGTGAGTGAACTCAAGGCCTGAGGACCGAAACCCCACACACACGGGGGAGCTTTGCAGCGCTATGGCTTTTCTAAATGAGATGTAAATGAGCCTATTGTCACTCAGAGCAGCAGAGGCTCAAACTTTAGAGGCCGTTTTCTCACGTTTGAGATACGTTGCGTTCCTAATTTCAAATGGCCACATCTTCTCCAACTCTTATCAGATTTCCATGTTACACATTGTTGGAAACTTTGGAGACTACACTTTCTTAATCTGTGTCCAACTCAAAATGCCCCGAAACCGAGTTGTGTCACTACTTTCTGTGATCGATTCTGTTCTCATCTCATTTTTGTCGCTGGAGAAAATGTGTTCTGTTCAGGTGGGGGTTAAGAGGTTAATGGCGGTGTATTTGTACTGACATATACACACACAGCCCCACTGTAGTAAGTTTGGATGATCATATTTAGAAACTGGAGCTCCATTTCTCTCCCGGTGAGTGTGATTTGTCGGGCGGGCTTTCTGAAGAGCCAAGTCTCCTGAACGGCTCTCCGAGACGAGTGGATCTCAAAGTCTGCGGTGGATCTCATCGCTGCGAGTGCTCGGGCCATACAGCGCTGTCAGAGGGTGAGTGTTTGGACACTTCCAGTGAAAAGGCAGGTTAGTTCAGAGTGTGGAAGTGCAGCCTGACAGACTGAAGGGCCTCTCCGCCGGTATCAGTGCAGAAGGCGCTGACGGGGGATGGCAGCTGCTCGCCGGAGGACTACAGAGAAACACCTTGGTTTTACCCACGTTGCGGCGTATCGTGCATGTGTCAACCGGCTCGCTTCTTTACTGGAAGTCACATGAAGCTGCTCTGACGGCGACTGAAGCCACGTGAACCAACCAGACCGGCCCCACAGGCTGAGGAGCGGAACCCAAGGCCTTTCAACAGTGTGAAGGAAACTTCTTCCACCATCAAGTAAAGACATCTATGCCTTTGTTTCATATACGTTAACCTCTTACCCCCCCCCCCCCGTCTGAACCGAGGGCTTTAGGCCAGGGGCGGACTGGCCATATGTCCATTCTGGAGGAGCACAGAGGGGCCCCTGGCTCTGGGGCCACCAAGTCTGGCCTCTCAATTTTCTCCTTAACCTCTTAACCGTGCGATGAAAACGAGGATGAAAATGGAACAAAAATGTGCCTGAAAAGCAACAAAAAAGTGACAAAACAACATGGAGAAAACATGACAACAAAGCAACTACAAAGCAACAAAAACATGACAGTAAAAAACAAGAAAGAGACGAAAACACGACGACAAAGCAGTGAAAAAATGATGTCCCAGTTTTCCCAGGACGGTCTCAGTTTTGAGTCCTTTGTCCCACGTCCCAATAGATTTCTCCAAAACCATAGATTTTTCTTTTTTTTGTCTCTGTCCCAGTTGTCCTGATATAATAATAATCCCAATATAGTCCCCAAAGTAACAAGTATAAACCAATTAAAAGGTAAAAACAGTTTTACCATTCAGCATGCGAAAAGATGATCAAGATTTGGAACCCTGCGGCATATTCCCGAATTGTGTCCCAGTTTTTAAGTTAAAAAATCTAGTCACCCAAACAAAAAAGCAACAAAAAGTGACAAACACACACACAAAAGTAATGAAAAAGCTAAAAAAAAAAGTACAACAAAACAAAACATGACAGAAAGTTAGGCGTTACACTGTTGCTATCCAGTTGAAAAGTTTTTAGATTTGGGTAAAGCCGAACTGGAGAAAATGCACTCGGTTAAGGCTAAAAGGTTCAAATATGTCTTGTCCGTCTGCCCCTGCTTTAGGCTTTACCCAAATCTAAAAGCTTCTCGACTGGAGAGCAACCGTGTGATGCCTCATTTGAAAGCTAAGACTCACAAAAGTGATCACAACATTTTTGTCACCTTTTTTTCTGGTTGCATTTTTGAAGCGTTTTTGTCGTGTTTTAAGTCTATTTGTCGGCGCCGTTTGGTCATGTTTTTTGTGGATTTCCGTTGCTTTTTTTTTGCTTTTTTGTCCTCTTTTCATTGTGTTTTCATCCTCATTTTGGTCGCTATTTTGATGCTATTTGTTTGTTTTGAAGCTTTTAGATTTGGATGAAGCCAATCTGGAGAAAATGCGCTCGGATCAGGTGGAAGTTAAAGGTTAAATACGGGAGTTACTCTCAACATAAAAGGTCAAAGTTTATTTGTATAGCACATTTAAAATACAGTCGACCCTGCCCATAGCGCTGCCCACGTTTCAAACACGAGACAGAAATATATATATACAAGGTACAAATGAACTAAAAAAAAAAAAACTTTTTTTTTACAGATTTGTGTTTTACTCATAAACAGCTTATCCCCTATGAAAGGTCAGTTTCATAAAATGCCTTATTGTTGTCAGAAAACAATTTTCTCTATTCACCCACAGTGTCTCGTCTTTAATGCACATGAATACGTTGGATTTGAAAATGTTTTTCTGCTTGATCACATGATTACAGAGGGGTCCCGGGTCGTTCACGTGGTTGTTTTGGGGGTCGCAGCTTAAAAAAAACAAACAAAAAACGTTTCAGCTCACTGATAATTTGTACTTTTTGGTTCGATATGTATAATATGAAGGGCAGGGAAAGAAGAAACGATCTACTGAATGAGATTGCACCTTTTTGTTGTACATTTTGATCTTCTATACATGAGCGACTGACGTTTAAGCAAACATGATATAAATCTCTATATTTGACTTGCAATAATAGAAATCTGCCTTCATTTGGTTTATACAGGAACAAGCCAGTCAAATGTAATGCTTTTTCCTGTCATTTTAATGCTCAAATACTACATTTCAATGCCACAAGTGCAGGCATTGTGGCATTGAAATGTAGTATTTGAGTAATACTACGTAGTAATATGTAGTAATTGTTTAACATTTGCAAACATGTCATCAAACATATGTTCAAAAAACAAAACAAAAAACTAATTGGTAAACTTTAGCCCAAACTGCTGCTAATGGGCTATATGCACGCAAGCGTCATGTGACTTCCGAGTGGATTCTAAGTAGTCGTTTGCGTATCCTGTCTCCGTTATTTCCGTGTGACCTGAGAAGTTTAGGAACCCCTGTTTTAGACCATAATGATGGTTGTCGATGAACTTAAATAGTCAATATTGTTGAACCATGTCATAATTTTCTAAGAAATGTAGATTTAAAGCAAGTTTCCATGCACAATGACATTTAAGACCTTGATTTTGGCGCAGTTCATTGAATGACTTTGAAACCCTGTATTGGTAAGATGCTAACCCTGCGTTGTGCGCTCAACACACAGGAGGCCATGTCGCTCCTCTTCAATTCATTTAGAATTATGTAGAATTATGCAGTAGTACAACATGTAACAATATCTCTACTCAGGATGAAAATGAAAGACAACTGATTGACAGTGGCATTTGTATGTACTTGTAATCCTTGCTCAAGAAGATAACAGTTAAAACACTGCCCTAGAAACGCACGTTTATGTGATATAACCAGCAAATGTGGCACAGACATAGCAGCGCTGTCTGTCGCGCTACAGTAGTATTTGTGACCCGCCGTGGAATCCAAAGACACAAGTCGGCAGCTTGCGTTTGGAGAAAAACGTAAACAAAGTTTTTATTTTGAAAATTGGTGATTTTCACTTTTTTGCAGAATCGTTCAGTTGAAGTCACGAAGAAGCCTCTCCATGTTTAAGCTAGCAGTATTGGTATATTTAAAAGCGTAAACTTTTAGGTTCAAACCTGCTTGTTTTGGGGAGATTTGGGAGCCGCTGTGGGGGCGTGCCTTTGTCTGTGTGTATTTACATGCTGGGAGGAGGAGGGGACACAGCCACACAGCTGCTTGGTTTGCGTAGTCGACACAGGCTTTAGCAAACAAATGCCACGCAAAAAAGGCAGTTTTATACATACGCCTATTGTCGATCAGTTTTCAGGTTGAAAAAGTCTGGTTTTGTCAGAGAAATAGCGCACGCCGTGGGGGCGTGTGCGGCTTCATGGCTGTAAGCTTCCCCTGTGTGGCTCTCAGAAGCTGCCACTACTACACTGGAAAATGGATTTACCACGAGTTTGCTGAGCAGAAGGCAAAGGTTCAGACGGTAAGCTAACGGCTAAGCTAACGTGCAGCTGAACCAAGACCTCTCCCAACTTAAACTACTCCATAAATGTAGTCAGCGCACCCCTAGCTTTCAGCCACTTTTTATTTGAGAGAGATCCGCTTCATATGTTCGGTTTTATGACCAGATAAAGTTAGGCTAGCTTACTGCAGTGAAATGTAAACAATGGGGAACGCGCGGCGATAAAACGCAAAATCGGCCTTTTCCTCTAGTGTATGTGGTTACAAGTAGTATAGGAGGCTTTCTATTATAAATCTTTCTAGTTATAAATGTAGTCAGTGCATCCATAGCTCTCTCTCAGTGTGAGGCGGAGCAGACGCAGGCAGAGAAACACGCAGGATTGTGTCTGTAAATTAAAGAGCAGCTACACTATGTCCATTATCTACATCACTATGGCCTAGTAAACATCATCTTGTGTTCATTCTAAAAACACGTACGTTATCTCATGTTTAGTCCATGTTTAGACTTTCTCATACCTATTGTTATTAGCTAGCTCGGACACTCGTGCGTTATAAGTCAAAAGTAAAAATATTCATCAATGTACAGGATTTTTTTTATCCTTTGACTCAAACCAGGGCTAACCACTAACTGAGGTCTAAACCAAGACTAAACCAGGAAGTACAGATACAGACTCTGAGATCTTTTTTTTTTCTTCAGGCTGGGTCTAACAGCTCCAGCCCGACCAGATGCAGGAAGAAAATCTTTATGCCAAGTTTCCGCCAGAGACCAGCCTGCTGATCCAGTTTAAAGATCATCTGGTTACCAAACTGCCAGCAAGAGGTATGTGTCTATTCTTTTATTCTTATTTTTCTGTTATGTCCCCTCTCTTCCTGTCTCCATCCCTCTCCTCCTCCTCATGCCTCCATCCCTATTTTATGTACATTAATGTTTTGATTTTGCTCAGCAGGTGATCTTTAACACACATTCACTTTACTTTATTAATGTCCCTTAAAGGGACATGAGAATAAGCAGCCTGATAGTAGCGTGAAATAATGCAGAATAGCATCAATATAGTAATTTTTACCTTTGTTAGACAGTTATGAAAAGACACACATTTCATTTAATCTAATCCAAGTTCCCTCTCTCCTACAGTTACACTTTCCCGCAAACCCTCTCCAGCCAGGACCAATGTACTTCCTGAAACAGAGGTGGATCTTCATTGTGACAACTGCAGTGGGCCGAACAAGAACAACTTCATGAAGACAGGAGTCAACACTTTGGCAGAGATCGCTGAGGTACTTTCACTTTACCGACTTCAGTGTAGTTTTCTGATTTGCTTCAATGAAACATTTAACTGAAGATCTTTTTTTCTTCTTCTGCCCCGTATGGATGGTCTTCCTGTCCTGGCCCCACCTGGACTAAACATCCACAGACAGACCTATCTGTATGGAAACATCAGGCCATTCTAAAAGTGGTCAGGACTTTGTGGAGAAGGAGAGTTCACCCACTGCACGGGACTGCAGAGGAGCAGCTCTGCAATGTCACTTTATCAACCAACCACCTGAATTTAGTTTTAGAGACTTTGTGTTACATTCACCCACCACTACCCACACTCCAGAAGAAGCAACGCCGATTCATCTCAGAACATCCTACTAGACCTTTATCAGGAAGAAAAACTGTGATTTTTGGATTCATTTATGTTTTGATTTTGAGTAAATGCCAAAATATTTATGCTTTAAGAAGTGGACAATGACCACTCACAATGCTTGCCAAAACAGAAAACTTGTATTTCTTTTTTCATAAAGTGCAAATGACTGTGCATACTATGTGGTGCAGATTAAGAGGAAAACATTGTTTAAGAACAGATGGTGTTGAGTGTAAAAAAACAGTAAGGTTAAAGCATTGAATAATAAAAACTTGAAGGAATAAAAATCAACCTCCATGTGATGTGGTAAATATTAGGTATTGATCCATTATTACTGAAATATTGATTCATATTCACTCAATTGGCAATTTTCTATGGCTTAAAGTAAAGTTGTAACTCAATAAAGTATTTATATTATGAATTTTTAGGGGGGGATGATGTGTAGAAACTGTGTGAGGTTTCATGAATCAGAGCATTGCAATAACATTAAAATACCCAAACACCAGATCTCTTCTGTTGTTTTTTAAATATATTGTAAACTTATCTTTCATCATTCTTGTATGAAAAGCGCTCTCTAAGCAATGTTTGAGTGATTTGCTTTATTGATTGATATATACTTTTATTTTCAATAGTTTATTGCTTATTATTTATCATTAGCAAAATACAACAATGGCAATAAAAACGATTCATACTCATACTGTATATATCACTGTTTTTGATCTGAACATTATTTTTAACATAAAAGTTATATGTGTTACACAACACGTTCTCAAGCCAGTGACAGTTTATCAATTGATATAAAAAAATGTAAGAGAACAATAACAACCTTCTGCTGTGATGTGAGATCAATAAATGAAACCAAAAATAAAACATACACACATAAGGAAACTGGTAAACAATGGTTTGTTGTGGAAGCAGTAACCTTTGTGCTCCCTCTCTGTGCTTTACTGCTTTGAGGGGGAGTTTGACAGGGGGTATGGCTTATCCAAATGAGATGTAAATGAGCCCTATTGTCCCTCCCAACAGCAGAGAGGTGAGAATGGCCCAAAACTTCAGAGGCCGTTTAATCCCCTTTGGTTTTTTGGGAATTGCCAACTTCAAATCACCGCTGCACCTCCAAATATTATCAGATTTCCATGTGTTACACATCATTGGAAAGCTTGGAGACTACACTTAAACAATGTGTTATTATCTCATAATGCCCCAAAACGACTTGTGTCTTTGGTTCCTGTGACTGGTCACATTTACTAAAGATCTGCTTCACTCCTTCGACTAAATGTACCCATTAAAAAGGAAACATAAAACCATTCTCTATGATTTATACAGTTTGTCATGTCGACAGAGTGTCAGTCTGAGTCCATGTTTAAACTGCTCAAGAAGTTGGCATGCTACCGGTTAGCAAGTGTCAACCATTGACAGTTGATTCAATCAACTGAGGAAATACTACAGTAACAGCTCAGCTCTGACCTCTGTCACATGTTGTATCAAATGCTAGATGTTTGTGGTTCAGGGCTTCCTCTTGGAGAGGTCAGAACTGAGCTGTTGAAGCTAAATGCTAACCGGTAGCCTGCTAACGTCTTGATTTCTTCACATAAACATGTGTCTCTGGGGCCGTGTTTTAACTGTTATCTTCTTGAGCAATGTCAATGTCGATCAGTTGTCTTTCATTTTCATCCTGAGTAGAGATATTGTTACATGTTGTAGTACTGCATAATTCTACTTCGGTATTCAAAATGGCCGCCACAACAACAAAGGTCACAGGACTGAAAGGCATGTATAGACAGTAGGGATGGGACGAATAACCGATTTGTATCGATACACGGGTTTGCGCACGAGAGGTGCGAGTGCATCGGCAGAGAAGCCACAGATCGATGCAGTTCAGAGGACAAACACAAGATGCATCATTTTTTTACGCACTCGTATCGGTTTAATCTAGATACGTTACGGCTGCAAAGCCTTTGGGCCGCTATGCGCGTCGTGTGTGCGTGCGTCCACATGACGCTACTCCTACGAGGAGCGCGTGTGTCTTACCGGTAAACGTCAGGCTGAGAGTGTAATAATAATGTTGAAAAACGAAAGAAAAACAGTCTTAATCCCCTCCGTCCCAATCCATCCCCTGCTTATTAAAGGACTTTTATCTTACCGATCAGAGTGCCTTGGACATTCCTTTGCTCTCAAAAACAATCTTAAGGTGGATAAACCCATAGAATATATAGGACACAAAACAACAACAAAATAAAATAAATATGTAGTCTACATTTAAAAAAAAGTAACTTTAAAGTTGTCTATTATCAGTTCATGGCCTCAATAATATGAATATTTGTCTAATCTTAATTTATTTGAGCTGGTTCTATTGAATCATTGCATCAAGCATAGCGTGGATGGCGAGACAGATGCATTGTGGTCATGGTGATGATTCGAATCGCATCGCCGCTCTGGTGTCACCAGGTGTATCTTAAATGAATCGGATCATGGCAGGTGTATCGACATGCGAATCGTATCGGACCGAGGCCTAAGATTCCCATCCCTAACAGACAGCGTTCACGATTTAGAATGTGATGATGTCATAATGTCAGGTGGAGGGCAGGGCTAATACAATCCTATGGGAGAAATACAGTTTTTGTAAGAAATCTCCAAAACGAAAATGAATAAATGTTTTTCCTCATCAGTATTTGACAGTGTTTGGATTCACAATTCACACTGGAACACAGCGCGATGTGTGTCACTGTCATTAGCCGCTGCAGTTTTGGAGATGATGAGTTTCGCCAGTCGCTGTCATTTGTCGCCTCCCGTGTGTCGAGTCCATTGGATTAGACCCAGTGGCTAAAAGAGTAGGTCCATGGACAGTGTTTGCCGTTTCCCACTTAAAGTAATAGTCTGTAAGTTTGGAGAAGATGGATAATATATACTGTTTGTGAGGAGTGATAGAGTGAAATATGAAAGTACACTCTAAAAACAGAATGGTTAATATAACCAGAATATTGGTCGTATTTAACCAATCAGGTTGGTAGATATGTGTCCAACCAATCTAATATGGAATGGCTTTTAACCAATATAGACCTATATGAATTGGTCATTTTGACCAAGATATTGGTTAATATTGTAGAGCCCTATAGGAAGCAAACAATGTAAATTGGTTTGACTGGAACCAGCAGAACTCTGAACTTTTGTCTAAAGCAGAATTTCCATGACTTCCTTCTTCACTTCTCAGTCTGTGACTGAAGAGCAATGAGGCCTCCGCTTTTTTACAGACAATAAATAGCTCACTATTTAGCGTCATGTTACTGTCACTCATGGTGTCTGACCTAAAGTGTAAGTCTGAAGCTAATCAAATCATAGTGACTCAGTGGGTTGGGCTCAAATGTGACCAAACGCCAAGATCCAAGCTCTGAGACTAAAATAATGAAACCCTGGGCTTAAGAGGTTAAGAGGTAATTACTTCCACGCACAAAAGGACATGCACCTAATATATGCCTGTCTGCAAACGACCAGGACACATGGCTGGTATTATTTTGGTAATATTGGAGACATTAAAACCTATTCCTCGTTGCTATTCTACCTAATTGGGTACATTTTGGAATAGTCAACTACTAAACTAAACATTGTTTGCGGCTGTCTAATTTAATTGGATTGCCTGAAGTGTTCTGAAGCCGCCACAGATGTAAAATATTTGCATTGACGATAAATTAGTGAAACAACTAATTAACGTGACCAGATGTGGAGTTGGATTGGGAACTTAATTAAAGACAGACTGAATTGTGTTTGTACAAAGAAGGCGACTTAAAGGCTGCTTTTCGGTAAATCACATTGAATCGATTCCCCCAGACGCTAAGTTACCGCTCACACCCCCCATGTCTCGGGCCCATTCTCTGGACGTCTGCCCTAACAATAGAGCTCCTATCAAATAAATCAGATTCTTTCCAACAGTAAATATCTCCGTCACGTGTTGGGCGCTGCAGCAGAAACATCCTGGAGTCTGTGTTTGACTGATGCCGCAGGGTAGTGAGTGATGCTGAACAGGCCGTTTTAGGCCATGGAAAAAGACAAAAAACACTGAAAGACTGTTTTTAATTGTACCTCACTGTCCAACAGGGCCAGACACTCACATCAGCTCACCCAGCCAGGGGCATGCTGGGACATCAGTTTGGCCCTTGAGTTTGATTATTTAAACCGGCCCACACATCTCCAGACTTGTGGCTCACCCTGTAAAGCGTCAGTTTTTGGCGTGGCCTCGCCGAAGGGGAAGGATGTATGTTTTGGGAAACACCATTTTTCTGGTGGAATATAAATGTATTTAGGCTATCACACACAAATAAAGTCACGTCTAAATCTGGTCCAAATGGATGTTTTTTTATGGCAGATTGTTCAATAGAAGCGAGAAAACAGCAGTCATAGCTAGCGTTAGCATGTAGCATGAGGCTAACACGAAGCATCATTAGCATTCTCTGTTATTTATGGTAGTTCAGATGGTAGAGCCGCTTTACCATCTGAACTACCACTCATTAATGTGGTAGGAAAATGCATATGAGCTGTGACAAGTTTACTCTAAAAACACATTAGAGATCAAAAACAAACGGGCATCAACGACATCTAACAATTAAAGGAAAACTGCGCAAAAACAATGTTTAATGTGTTTAATTTTTGGACATAAAGTCAGATTGATGGATTATTACATTATTGGCTGAATTATTATTATTATTTCTTATATTTGTCATTCATTTTTTTCCGAATAAAACTCATTGAGATTAAAAATCTCTTTTTCAAGAGTGTCCCGGCCACATAATTACATTCATCTTGTTAGACCAATAGTGTAAGAACAGGCCAATAGCGTAATCATCAAAACATCGTTGGTGGCAAATTGTTATTAAGTTATCGGCTTTTTACATTTTGAAAGTGGTCCGTTATTTCGTTATTGGTGTTTACAAGAGAGGAATGAAGGACGGACTCGGCTTATTTTTGCTACAAAAATAAAACACCTTGCAGGGAACTAAATATTCCCAGAAAGAGAAGAGGGCGATTGGAGGAGCCAGTTACTCGTGGATCAATCGTTCACCTTGGTTGTGAGGTGAGTTTCTGGAGAACATCGGCTCCAGCTCACAGATTGGCTGCCCAGTGGATTTGCAACTGGAGTGCGAACCAGCCTTTAGCGTAACTACTTAATACTTTAGCACACGTTTGTGAGTCAGGCCGTTTTCCCTTCCATTTGTGCTGTTGTGAAATGGTATTTTCGCAGCAGTTGTTGCCAACAAGAACGCAGCCAGCAGACGCGGCGGTGTCTGAAAAGCTTCTTTTTTTTTTTTTTTTGCATCACAATAACATGAAGAATGACCGACATAATGTGTTTCTGTCTGTGCTCTATTTGTCACAATCACCCCGGTCTATTTACAACCCGAACTCCCTAATGCCGGGATTACCATCTGAACATTGCATTACCACGGAGAAGGATCCATGCAGCCACAAAGAGAGGTGTGCGGAGAATGGGGCTCGGCACAAAGAGCCCGTAACGGCGCCGATAAAGCTGTGGCAGCGCTGCGTGCTCAGAGAGTCCTCCAGGAGGGTGCGTAAATACAGCCCAAATGTTTGTTTGCCCAACAAAGCCGTGGAGAACATGTATGTACACACGGGCATATGATTACTGCTTTGTACTCACAGGAACAGTGCCCCGCTGAATACTAAACAGGCCCAGCGCCCCCCGCTCTCTTTACAAAGATAAAGCAATTATGAGCTGTTTTAATCTTTTGACAAGGCGGCTGCCTCTGGGGCCGGGTCCATGAATAAATATGGAGTGCAGGTCCTTCACGCCGCCAAATCCTGTGCCGTTGTTTTCCTTGGAATCTCACAGGATACACTCTGTTATGTGTCTGAAATGCTTCCTGAAATGTAATACAGTCCTGGTGGATATGTCCCTCGATGCTTTACCTGCGGTCAGATATTCCTCTCCAAACTTGGCTCCTGTTCTGGAGATGGGTCCTGGAGTGCTGCCCTGACTGCTCCTGAGAGGTCAAAGGGGCCAACAGGACAATAAAGCAAGGGCGTAGGTCTGGTTTCATTATTAGTGGGGACGCTACCCCCGGTAAAATTCGCTTTTTGTTTGAAAAAAGAGGTAAATAATTTCTTAACTTACAAATATATATTGTTTTGTAATTAAGCCGGTCTCTTCTGTCTGTACGGCCCCTCCCCTCAGTGCTACACTCAGCGACCAAAGAGCAATCGGCTCTCCTCTCCTCCTGCACTTGACTTCTCACTAAAACTATTTTCTGGTCGTATTTGAGTAAAACATCTGATGTAGTTAAAGTACATTGCATGTTTCCCGTGTAAATGTGGCGCACGTTAATAGGTTCCATGAACGAACTGTAACCCAGTTGCAACCCAAAAATGTGAAGATCTCTCTCGTCCTCTCTCCGAGCCTGAAGTGCTCAAAACAGTGCTAAGCGTTTGTGAAAGATCGCACAATGAAGGAGATTCCCACATGTCCCCTATTCCCATTACATCATAAGTGAGAGCAGCTGGACTTAAAAAACATTCTTACATCACCGCAACACCTGTATGAACTCTGCCCAGCCGCTGCTCGAGTTATTGTACGGAAATGTAAATGCTCGGAAAGGAAAAAGGTGGGAAATATTGGTGAGGAATGTCCCTGCCAGGCCGTAACATTCTTAAGGACTGGTGTGGACCTTACACCCATGCAATTAAGCACTTCAAAACTTTGTCACGATACTAACAATGTTATTATAGCGCTCTTACTCCCTGTCTAAATGGAGGCTCTTATTTTGAAGACGCATACAGGATGTAGACGTGATGTCCTTCTGCTAACTTCCTCATGCGCTCATGGCCACGACTACACAGGTTATGGGCCCAAGCACCCAGGCACTGGTCTCACAGGCAACGTGGAGCCGACGGACCGACAACGGCTGCAACGGAAGGTGTGCAAGGGCGGATTTGAGCCGAAGAAAATACCCAGACACGTATTGCTGGAACCCTGTCCCCGCAGATGTTCTTCGATGGATCAGAAGACAAGTACGACCTTTGGGAAACGAGGTTTTTGGGACATTTACATACCTTAAAGTTGAAAGAAACCGTTTTGAATGAGCCAGCTAGTGAGGAGCAGATAGCAGCAGACAGGATCAAGAATCCAGATTGCTACGCTAATACGGCTAATCAATGATAAAAGTTTGGCACTTATCAGACACGAAGCTACATACGACGGCAGAAAAGCATTGAAAATACTGAGGGAACATTACTCAGGGGAAAGCAAGCCAGGGATTATCAACCCGTACACGTCTTTGACGGCGGATGACGAGTCAACTACGGACTACATTATCCGAGCAGAGAACCTGATTTCAGCTCTACGCGATGCCGGTGAGACTCTTAGTGATGGTTTGATCATAGCCATGATTCTTGGTGGTTAACTAGACGTTTACAAACCACTAGCCTTTCATATAACACAAAATGAGGACAATGTGACATTTGCTGAAATCAAAAGAAGATTGCGAATATATGAAGAATCAGAGAAAATGAGCACAACGGAGTCCACAGATAATGTGATGAAAACTGATGTAAAGCAGGAAAGAAATTCTCACAAGAAGTATACCAGCAACCAAGGAAAAGGTGAAGACGCAAACATGACGTGCTTCAAATATGGAATAAAAGGACATAGAGGAAATGTACCAGAAAGGTGTGGTGCAACTTTTGCAAAAGCAATGGACACCAAGAATCCTTTTGTAGAAAGAAAGATAAATAGGACAATGCAAGAAAAGTCACAGACAAAGAAGCAAGTGACTACTTCTTCAAAGCTGAACAGACCAAAGATGATGGTTCAATCCCCAAAGTAAAGATGAAAGGCATTATGGTGGATGCAGGAGCGACCTCCCACATTGTGAACGACATAAAAACATTCCAAAGCTTTGATGGCACATTCCGACCAGAGACTCATTCAGTGGAGCTTGCTGATGGGACGCGTTGCAGTGGAACGGCTCAAGGCAGAGGAACAGCGATGATACATCTCATGGACCGCGATGGAAGACAGCACAGAGAGCAGCTGCGGGATGCTCTGTACATGCCTTCATATCCCCACAACATCTTTTCAGTGTCAAGAGCAACGAGCGGAGGAGCAACAGTGATATTCAAGCAAGAAGACAGTCACATGGTAACCAAAGATGGTAACAGATTTGGCATTCATGAATATGAAAAGCTGTGTTACTTACCTCCATCCATCCAGCCATCCATTTTCTTCCGCTTTATCCGGGGCCGGGTCGTGGGGGCAGCAGTCTCAGCAGAGATGCCCAGACTTCCCGATCCACGCACACCTCCTCCAGCTGTTCTGGGGGGACCCCGAGGCGACACCAGGCCAGCTCGGAGACATAGTCCCACCAGCGTGTCCTGGGCCTTCCACGAGGCCTCCTCCCAGTGGGACATGCCTGGAGCACCTCCCGAGGGAGGCGACCAGGAGGCATCCGGAACAGATGCCCTAGCCACCTCAGCTGGCTCCTTTCGACGTGAAGGAGTAGCGACTCTACTCCGAGCTCCTCCCGGGTAACTGAGCTCCTCACCCGATCTCGGAGGGTGCGCCCAGCCACCCTGCGAAGGAAACTCTTTTCGGCCGCTTGTATTCGCGATCTTGTCCTTTCGGTCATTACCCAAATCTCATGACCATAGGTGAGGGTGGGAACGTAGATCGATCGGTAAATCGAGAGCTTTGCCTCAGACTCAGCTCCCTCTTCACCACAACAGTCCGATACAGCGACCGCATCACTGCTGACGCCGCACCGATCCGTCTATCGATCTCACGCTCCATCCGTCCCTCACTCGTGAACAGGACCCCGAGATACTTGAACTCCTCCACTTGGGGCAAGGACTCCCCACCAACCTGAAGCGGGGAAACCACCAGTAGGTTTTACTTACCTACTGTTGATAATACTGACCAGTGTAAAGTGCGTCATGATGTACAAACCTGGCATGAGATTCTTGGGCACTGTAATTTTGAGGATGTAATCAAACTCCAAAATGTGGTAAAAGGTATGGACATTAAAGGAAACGCGGTGAAGCCAGATCAGGTGTGTGACATCTGTACAAAAGGCAAGTTTTTTTCAAACAAGAAGTAGAGAGCCAGACATAAAAGCAAAGAAGCCTTTTGTCATGGTCCTGTGTTGCCACTTCTCCCCTCCCTCCTGTTTTGTGTTTTGTCTGTCTCCTCACCTGGGCGGAGCCATCAGATCTGCCACCTGTTACTCGCACACCTGCATCCAATCCACTGCTAGTTACCTGCACTTCAAGAAGACCAGTTTCTCCACCGCGCCTTGCCAGTTCGTTTGCTTTTCACTGCTACTGTCAGTAGACGCTTTTGCCCGATCTTGTAACCGGTTGGATTCTCGACTTCGTTTGTGTTTGCCTGCCAACCAACCCTCACCTGCCTGCAACTACCCTGTCCAACTGGATCTCTGGTCTGCTATTGTTTACTTTCCTGTAAATAAATACTTGTACCATTTACCGTCTGTGTTCTGCTTTTGGGTCCTACTTCAACCCGTGACACCTTTAGAACTTATCCATACTGACTTAGCTGGCCCAATGAAAACGACAAGAATAGAGGGGTACAAGTACACAGTCTTTTACCGATGATTACTCAGGTGCAATACTAGTGTATTTCCTAAAGTCAAAAGGTGACGCAGTTCTAGCTACAGAAAAGTTTTTAGCTGATGTAGCTCCCTACGGAGAAGTCAAGTGTATTCGTTCAGACAACGGCACTGAGTTTACAAGTCGAGATTTTCAAGTGTTGTTAACAAAGAACAAAATCCGACATGAGACATCGGCACCTTACTCGCCACACCAAAATGGCACAGCAGAGCGAGGTTGGCGAACATTATTTGACATGGCTAGATGTTTACTGTTAGAAAGCAAGTTACCAAACTCATTGTGGAACTATGCAATTCAAACAGCTGCCCATGTGAGAAACCGATGTTACAACAGGCGTACGAATTACTGACAGGAAAACTACCAAATGTATCTCAAATGCAAAAGTTTGGATCGACATGTTTTAGCTACAAACATGAGAAGGGCAAGCTAGATTCCAGATGCGAACAAGGCATTTTTGTAGGCTACGATAAAAACAGCCCGTCCTATCTGGTATACTACCCTGAAATAGAAAAGGTCCAAAAGCATAGGTTGGTAAAATTTAAAAAAAAAAAACTAAAGCAAGCAGGGAGAAGGAAACCCAAATGGTGGAGTCATATGCAGGATTTGAAAATGAAAATGGAGACAATGGACAATAGACAAAGAGGAAGAAGCAGCACAACCTGAGAACAGTTCTGAAGTTTACGATGAACAAGTCGAGACTCAACAAGCAGAAGCTAATGCTGAAAGTGTGATCAGGAGAAATCCAACCAGAACGAAACAGAAACCACTCTATCTACAAGATTTTGAGACAGGTGATGTGATGGACAAATTACAAACTTGTATTGATTTCTGATTTCTGTCTCAAGCAGTGTGTGACATACCAAAAACGTATCAAGAGGCGGTGACATGATCCAAGTCAGGACAGTGGAAAAAGCGCCATGGATGAGGAGATGCATTCACTAAAGGAAAATTAGACTTTTCAACTGACACAGACACCACCAGGTAAACAAGTACTGGGAGGGAGATGGGTCTATGCACTCGAAATGGACAAGGATGGCTCTAATAAGTACAACGCAAGATATGTTGCTAAAGGAAACAACCAGAAAGCAGGAACAGACTATGAAGAGACATTCTCACCCACCGCCGACATGACAAGTGCCATAGTTGTCATGCAGAAAGCAGCACAGGAAGACTTGATCTTGCATCAGATGGATGTCAAGACAGCGTACCTACGCGCACCCATTGACTGTGAGATTTACATAGATCAACCACAAGGTTACGAGAGAAGATCGAAAACTGGTGAAAAATTGGTATGTAGACTAACAAATCGTTGTATGGACTCAAGCAGTCAGGCAGAATGCTGTGTTACACTCATACCTATGCGAAAATGACTGTGTGCAAAATGCTGCAGATCATTGTGTGTACACCAGGGAAAAGCATGGTGAAAAGTTAATCCTCATAGTATGGGTAGATGACCTAATTTTAGCTGCTAATGGCGACAAGGCAATGCTTGATGTAAAAAGGATGTTGACTCAGAGGTTCAAAATGAAAGATTTAGGAAAATTGAAACATTTCTTAGGAACAGATTTTCACAAGAGAGATATGTGAAAAAGATTTTAGAAAGGTTTGAAATGCAAAACTGCAAACCCAGGGAAACTCCGTGTGAACCAAAATTTGATTATACAGAAAATGCTGAAAAGTTAAAATAACCCAGACAATACAGAGAGGCAGTGGGACGTTTAATATATGTATCCACTTGCACCAGACCTGACATTACTTATGTTGTCAGTAAACCTCTCAACACTTTAGTGAACCAACTGTGGAACATTGGAATACAGTGAAACATGTATTCAAGTGAACAAGGACTATACTTCAAAAAGAATACTACAGAAAAACTTGGTCTAAAAGTTTACTGTGATGCAAGTTGGGCATCAAACGAAACAGACAGACGTAGCACATCAGGATATTGTGCCAGTCTATGTGAAGGGAGTTCACCCATTTCATGGAAAACAAGAACACAACCGATGGTAGCCCTTTCCATATGTGAAGCAGAGTATATCTCTTTAGCTTGGCCAGCAAGAGGCTAAAGATACCAACGTGAGCGCATCATTATTTTACACTGGCCGTCTCCTCAACCTACACGCCTTAACACTAACATTTCAAACTCAATTTTGACACAAACTTGACACTCAATTTCAATGCCACAGCAAAAAAAAAAAAAACCCTCTCAAAGATATACTTTATTTGCTATAGTAGACTTTTGTCTCTCAACATATTAGTTTATTTGCTTTGACCATGTTCTTCAAAAATCACTGTAATAAACGGTCTAATGTAGCCTGGTCTTAGCATACTCTCGTACTCATTTCGTACAGAGAGTCTGGAACTTCACAATTGAGCTCCGTTTTCAGGTGGGAGGGTATGACAAAGTAGGTTTTATGTTACTTTGTCCCTTTTAATGTCTTTAAACATGTTGGTTATAAGTTTATGTATTCATTGTTTCATAGTTTATAATTTTGCAATATCCAAACTAAACAGTTAAACATAAGTATCCCGGGTTTGTTTTGTTTGTTTTTTCAGTTAAAGCTTCACACAGTATTTACGTTAAATGGTTCATTTTTGTTAATAGTAGTGCATTTAAGTTAGTACTTGCCACCTGGTCTGGGGAGGGGCTTCCTGCTGGGGGGGTGTTAAAAGGTGCTGGCAACAAGTATGGAAGACCATGTAGCTGGGTACATGTGGTGTGGTTTCCTGAGTTCAGTTTGCTTTCTGTTCAGCATTATCGATTAAAGTCTAACTCTGAAGAAAGTCAATTCACATTTACACTGAGAAGGTTGGAAGGGCGCCCCCTTGTGTCCAATCGCGTCCAAATGCCCGGACCAAAACAAGCACCCTGAAGAGGTTGAAAAATAAGTTGTGTGAAAGCAAAAAGGCAAATGCAACCATTTGTATTGTTTTTATTCAAGGAAACACTCATTACAGTTTAGGGAAAAGATAATTGACCGGAGTTTACGGATGGCAAAGGCCAGGCTAGGTCCAATGTCAATAGCTTAAAGAGACTAGATGCAAGTTGGTCATTTTCTACTCACTACTGCCACCTCAGGTCTTACGCGTAACTGCAGTCTCTATATTAAGCTCGTGCATGACGGCACTTCGGACCCGAATGAACACCTTTCTGAGTGACAGTGCTGGATTTTAGAGGCAGTTGTGGTGAACAGGTCTGGGCTCATTCTACACATTAGGACAAGGCTGGAACATGCAGGGGGAGGAATATACTTAATTTTGACATTTTTAAACTCCGTATAGTCCCTTTTAAACTGTACTCGTCTCTAATCCTCAATATAAACTATTTACAGACTGGATTTGGCCCATGACTGTCATGAACAGTCACTGCTGCCACATTTAGGAGCATACAGTAAGTCAGAGCAACAATGCTTAAAATGTACCTTTGAAATTCCTCCAAATACATTAATGAGTCAAGTATAAACAGTAAACATGTACGTGCACGGTTGGCATTGAGATAATTTCATTTTGTTGAGAATTTTAAGAGAAAAACTGATACATGTAAGCAAATGGAAGCGGCTAGGCTAAGCTACGCCATAGGAATGAATGGGCTGCTAAGCTAACGTTACCTACACTCGGCACTGCTACACTTTTTATCCAAACACTGCTCCTTTCAACATGGTCCGGCAGCAGCGATCGTATTCTACATTGCGACTACGGATGCATTTGGGTTAAGAACATTATCTAGAATTTTAGTATCATACAGAGAGTGATTTTCTGTCGAATAAAAGTTTTAAGAGACCGGCTGTGAGAGCGGAGCTGAAGGAGGAGCTGTGCGAAACATGCACCAGAGGAAATGACAGAAAGTATGGATACCTGCTCAAATTTAGCCTCAATACTAGTTTTTTTTTTCTGTTTTTGACAACCCTACTGTAAAAACTGTGAAAAGAAATTGAAACAAGCATAACAAACCTAGCGTGTTTTGATGATACTTCAACGTTCTCTAAATGCACTTCAATGTAATTCCACTCTGCTAAGCTGACAAAAGCCAAATGGATGTTGACAGTGAAAATAACATTAGCGCCGTAATAGGTTGGCTCCTGTTCGCGAAAAAGACGGACTTGTAGTGCAGCAGTTGTTGCCGTTTGACTAAAATGACTAAAATGACCTACGGACTTCAGGTAAAAAGTACAAATTACTGACATCCTGGAAGTTTCTTTGCCAGCGCAAATCTCAGTTTGGAAGGTAATAACGTCCCCTGATTCTTTACAATAAGTAGAATATTCCTCCCTCGAGGCTGTGTATTAGACCCACTTTTGTCCTGTCTTTTCACCTCAGACTGTAAACGTATTCACAGATCCAACCACATATACACATTTGCAGATGACACGGCCGTGCTGATGAAGAGAGCGCCTACAGAGAAGAGGTCTGGGTGCCATGAACTTGCTAACAAAGGAACTTTTTGGTGACTTTAGTCATTGGAAAAAAAAACTGCCACCACCTGGTCTGAGGATAAATGGGAAGGAGGTCGCACAGCTGAGGGGATATACATATCTATCCATCCCTCCGAGGACCTGACATACAGGCGCACAGTGTGGTTCTCTAGTCGCTCCTTAGAGGACAAGAGGGACCTGCAAAGGGTAGTCATCTCTGCAGAGGATTATTGGCACTCCTTTGCCGTCTTTTGAGCAGATTTATTTCACCCGCCTCAAGAAAGAACAGGGCCAGGAATATCTGCTCTGACGGCACTCACCCAGAACATTGCCTTTTTGAAACTTTTCCCTCTGTCCGTCTCAGGGTTCTCAAGGCCCCGAAGGAGAGGCTGAGAAGGATCTTCTTTCACAGGGCGGTCGGAAGTTTAATTGGACACCTCATGAGGCCAGTGCGTAAATCACTGGTGAGCACTTGAAATGACTTTTGTGATATTTATGCACATTTTTTTATTGATGTTATATGTAGCCAATATCAGTGGTTCCCAACCTTTTTCCCTTAAAGCCCCCTCGCGCGTGCCGTAACCTGAGTTCTTGTTTTCCACAAATTCACTGAAATTGGAGTGTTTAATGCCCCTGTTGTTCTTAATAAGTCATATTTGATGTTTTTAGACCCTCTGACCAGGCAAAGCTTTGGGCCCCCCCTGCAAACCCAGGTACCCCCCAGGTTGGGAACCACTGGCCTATTTTGTTGTGATTAATTTAGCAATTTATTTCTATAATTTAACTTAATATGAAACTAATATACGATATAGACTCATTACATGCAAAGTGACATAATTTTGATGATTATGGTTTGGGGTTTTTACAAGCTGAGCCATAATCATAAAAATTAGAGATGCACCGATCCAGCTTTTTTGCTACCGATACGATACTTGGATTTGCCGATTTTTTGACAATACCAAGAGACTTTCTTAAAAGTGTCTTTCTCTGAGTGAAACATTGAATTGACTATTTTCTCAATTTTAAGATCAATAAAGTCATATTTTATTGTCATGGTATTACGGCTCAATTATCAATAATATCTATTGATAAACTCTTGGATAAAAGTTAACAAGGATCACAGGACTTTTCTACACAAAAATATCCTTGGGTAGCCTGTATGACCGGCTTTAGGTTACATTCATATAAACAAATCACATGCAGTGATCTGATCATTATGTTAGATCAGTTATTTCTTAATTAGGCTGCTTTAGGTATTTCTATCATAGTTTTCTGACCCAGCCTTGATTAGTTTTCGTTAGCATTAGCGTTAGCTCCCGCTAGCTTTAGCATACTGATGCTAACCACGGAATTTTGCGCGGCGATCAAAAATACATTTGCGGAGGATACAACTAAGTCTGCGGTTCTCGCCTTTAAAATAATATGCAGCATGCCCATATTCACGTAGATTTAGGTGGTAAAAGTTGTGTTTTTAAGGCATTGAGAGCCACAACTGGTATCGGTTCAGTTTGTAGCCGATACCCGATATCGTATTTTTCCAGTATCGGCTCCGATATCAGATACCAGTATCGGATCGGTCCAAAAATATAACTAATAAAGGCTATACATATGTCACTTTGCGTGTAATGAGTCTATCATATATTAGTTTCAATGAATGCACTTTTTCATATTCTAATTATATGACCTGTACTCTATCCTAATATTGTTAACCGTATCTGTGTGAGGTAAAAACGTGCCGAGTTGAGCACAGGAGATGGACAGTGGAGGTGCGGGCAGTGGGACGGGGGGGGGGCAGGGTTCGGACAGAATACATGTGTTGGTCAATGCCCATGGATTTTCAATGGAACAGTTTATCTGCGAGAGCGCCGCGGCTCCATTAGCTCCGTCAGACTGCGGGCTGATGTATTGACCTGGTCATTAGGAGCAAATCAAGTCGCTCCAGTCCACAACCTCGCCGCCCCTCTTTAAACGCGAGCGTGTGAGTGCGTGGGTGGGGGTACTTATGCGCAGGCCAGTGTGTGAAACCCAGGAAGTAGTATTGGGAATAATGTTGTGTTCACAGCGGCGTTGATCGGACCCTGTTCCTGACGCGTTTCCCTGAACCATGCACACTATGCACATGAACGAACACAAGAACCAGCTCAACGATGGAGCAGGCCACAAAAGTGAAAGCTAAAGGCACTGTAGATGATTTGGCCGACAGTTGCGGCCTCTCTTTATTAGTTGTGGCGCAAGATTGTATTCACAAAGAGGTGTTTCAAGGCGTAAATATCAGTCCCATTGTAATTTTAGATGATTTAAGTGTGCTTTTTAATTGATGGCGTCTTAGAAATTGTGAATGGGTCTGGCTGTCGTTATTCAGATGTTATATTAAAAAGAGCCAGTCTTTTGAACAGCTCTTTGAAATGAACGGATCCCAAAGACTCCAGTAAAGAGCCGTAAATCCCATCACTAGGCTGTAAGCTCTTACAATACGCTTTGAGATCTGGATATGCATAACTGCTCACCCTAACTCTAAACCTAAGATGGCAGATAACAGGTTACGAGAATACATTCACAGTTCCCCCGTATATCAGTCAATCAATCAATAGTTTTTTATAGCCCAATATCACAACTGGAATTGCCTCAGAGGACGGCACAAGCATTGAAACAATGAAACAAGACAATGTAAAGTTCAAACAAATGTGAGGAAGTATCCAGGCAAACAAAATAAGAGCAATGGAAAAAGGAAAAAAGATCCGCACAACTGAAATATGCTCACCGGTTTAATAGTTCACACAGAGTAACGTTTCGGGTCTAGCCCTTCATCAGACTTAAAAAACAGCTCTGACACACCTGTTATATACATACATGGGCTAATTGTGTCACATGTTAGAGCGGTCACATGACCATGGGAAGAACTCCGCACATTGGTCAACATATGATAGGACAAACATGTACATATGTAGGTGTGTACAGGCGCAGTAGAATAGATGGTGAACCAGTGCAACCACAACACAGACACAATATCTATTTACATATACACAAGAATATTTACAGATATTTACAAAGAAACCCCGGGGTAAGACATAAACAACCATAGCTGCACTACTACAGTGAAGGTATGGCAAAAACAGATCCTCAGGCACTGTACTACGAGTGTGAACATAGTGGTACAAGTCATAGGAAGGGACGTAAATGGAACTGTTCGTTGAGACCTTTTGGGCTTTGTGTGTCTAGAGTATAGATCCAGAAGACTATAGAGCCCAAGCTGATGACTTGGTCAAACGCTTTACACAGAGACAATACAAGGACAAATGGATTTCCGCAGCACGAGACCGCTTCGATACTGCCACACAACAACAATGCCTCGAACGAACTAGAGCCAAAAATAAAGAGCAAAAAGTCAACTGTATCGTTCAATATTCACATTTTGGCCAGGACTTTAAACACATTGTTAATCAATACTGGTACATCATCCAATCAGATCCTAACCTGAAAGACTTTTCTTCACTACCACGGACCGTGTACAAAAGACCACCCAACTTGAGCAACATGCTCATAAGAGCCAACTTTCCTCATTCTACTCAAACTAACTTTTTAAGCGACATCCCACAAGGTAACTACAGATGCGGCCACTGCATTTTACGCAAAAGACTAAAACTTTCAATCATCCACGGACTGGGAAATCCTACCCCATAAAGGGAACCATCACATGTAACACAAACAATGTTATCTACATGCTCGAGTGTCCCTGCGGGCTGGCTTATGTTGGTAAAACAACAAGACCTTTAAAGACAAGAATTTCAGAACATCGATTTAACATACGTAACCATGACCCCCAGAGCCCTGTGGCGGTACACTTCTCATCAGCCCAGCACAATGTGAACACTCTGAGGTATCTTGGAATAGAACTAATAAAAAACTCCAACAGAGGCGGTGATATCAACAACTTGCTTCTAAAAAGAGAGGCCTTCTGGATCTATACTCTAGACACACAAAGCCCAAAATGTCTCAATGAACAGTTCGATTTACGTCCCTTCCTATGACTTGTACCACTATGTTCACACTCGTAGTACAGTGCCTGAGCATCTGTTTTTGCCATACCTTCACTCTAGTAGTGTAGCCATGGTTGTTTGTCTTACCCCGGGGTATCTTTGTAAATATCTGTAAATATTCTTGTGTATATGTAAATAGATATTGTGTCCTTGCACTATGCTGTGGTTGCACTGGTCCACCATCTATTCTACCTACATATGTACATGTTTGTCCTATCATATGTTGACCAATGTGCGGAGTTCTTCCCATGGTCATGTGGCCTCTCTAACATGTGACACAATTAGCCCATGTATGTATATAACAGGTGTGTCAGAGCTGTTTTTGAAGTCTGATGAAGGGCTAGACCCGAAACGTTACTCCGTGTGAACTATTAAACCGGTGAGCATATTTCAGTTGTGCGGATCTTTTTCCCTTTTTCCATTGAACTTTTTGGATCCAGCACACTGGTTCGGTACGGCGGATGTGCGTGTCTTTCCTCCTCAAACAAAATACGAGCCTCACGGGTGTCCCCTGTCCTTAGACTCTCCTACATGGCAAGAAAAAACTCCCTAACCCACTGTAAAACTGTACTCACTGTGACTCACCTCAATAGAGATTGGTATCAAACGTTATGACCTGATTACGGGCTAAAGGCTGGGCAGATGGGTAGATGCCGAGGGCCTGTTTTAGTGTTTCCTGGGTTTTTACTGTTTCTGTCGAGCGCCTGTTTTTTTGTGTTTTTTTCCCCCCGGAGTTTTGGCTGTCCTTGAAGCCCGCCTTGCCTCTGGGGTACAGGCTCTTTCTCATGTGGCATCTCTCCACATCAAGGCGCTGCCATTCTTCTGAGCATTGTGAGCTAATTTCCATAGAATAGAGCAACAGATACGTTTTCATTTGCCGAACACATCCCGGTCTCGCTGGAACGCCTGTGTTGCTCTGTGGAGAGAAAATTGAATTCCCAACTTTGCGGCAGCGTGCTGCAGAAGGCGTGCATGGATAATTAGAGGGCTGTAGGCAACAGATAAGGAAACATAAAGACTCACTTTGATGTTGATCACAAATTATTTCATGCTTTGAATGAGGGCACGCACACACTCACACACGCACACACACACACACACGCACTGATGCTGAGGAGAATTTAAAAACAGTCTAGCATGGTGCTGCCTCTTCAGTTTCCTAAATAAACCAGTCTTTTGCCTGAATTGTTTAAAAGTTATTTATCAAAATAATAACAATCTTAGCTTGTACAAAAGCACAGTCATTTCTGACAAGTTCCCCGGATAAGAGCATAGTGTATCCTGAAAAGACCTTCAGGAGGCCCTCGTCTGCCTAAAATGGTCAGACAGATGCTTCAGACAGTGTGAGGGAGTGGAGGTCATCTTGAACGGGGGATAGGCTGCATTTGTTTGTGCTCTGTCGACACGTGCTTGTGTTCCATGTGGAGACGCTTAACCCCATCTGCCCACTCGTCACATTACACTGGCTGCCTACTGAGATAAGACTTTATCACGGTGGAGAAATTCCCTATTCACAGCAGCACAATGTGTTGGCAACACTTGCAGAATATGAGGTGTATGTTTGGGGACAGGTGAGGGGTACGTTTGGGGGCAGATGAACAAGCTGGTCACGAGGTCCAGCTCTGTCCTGGGCTGCCCCCTTGGACTCTGTGGAGGAGGTGTGAGGGACAGGGGAGTGTTAGCCACGCTCACCTCCATCATGGACGACACCTTCCACCCACTGCACGGGACTGTAGAGGAGCTGAGCAGCTTCTTCAGTGGAAGACTGAGGCACCCTCAGTGCAAGATGGAGCGATGCTGCAAGTCCTTCATCCCCACTGCTATTACACGGTACAATGACTGTAAAGTAACACGTGCAATAACCCCCCCTTTGCAAAACTACGTGCAATATTCTTTTTGCAGCGCCACTTTATTCCCCGTACCAGCGTAACTTATTCACTGATTGACAACCTGCACTAGGACTGAAAACTTTGCACTGCTGATGCCGACCTTGATATTCTATTATTTGTAGTCTAATTTGATTATATTTTTATTTTATTATTTATTTCCTTATTGTTTATATTACTGCCCCTTAAGATGTTTGCCTTTACTCATTGTACATAAGATACCTTTAACTACACATTTCCTGTCTATTTTGCACACCCCGAGTGATCTTATTAAGTGCCAAATGTCCATCCATCCATCCATCCATTTTCTTCCGCTTTATCCGGGGCCGGGTCGCGGGGGCAGCAGTCTCAGCAGAGATGCCCAGACTTCCCGATCCACGCACACCTCCTCCAGCTGTTCTGGGGGGACCCCGAGACGACACCAGGCCAGCTCAGAGACATAGTCCCACCAGCGTGTCCTGGGCCTTCCACGAGGCCTCCTCTCAGTGGGACATGCCTGGAGCACCTCCCGACCAGGAGGCATCCGGAACAGATGCCCTATCCACCTCAGCTGGCTCCTTTCGACGTGGAGGAGTAGCGGCTCGAGTCATTTTGTTCCCTTGCTGACGTTCGCCGAGGTGCCCAAAGATTTGAGTGGGTGCTCGAGTCTCTCGCGGCACCAGCACAGGATAGGCGCCTGTGTGGGGGAGTACAACAGAGACGGGCGATGTTTGCGCTCATACTGGTGCCCTAGCACGGTTCAAAGCTCAGAAAAGTAAGATTTTGCATGACAAGCGTTGGTAACCCAGAAATAGCCCGATACGACTGAAGGCGGCTCGTGCTCCCGCTGCCGCGCACGGGCCTCTGATGTGAGCTGCTCTCCAGGGAAAACACCTACGTAACAAGGACACGCGCCGCCTCCCCACATGAACCCCATCCGACCCCTTTACATCAGAGCCATGTAATCACTCTGGGACAGGCCTCTTAAGGAGGATGGGGGGGGGGGGGGGGATGTTGGGCTTGGTGTCTTTAGGCTCAGATTAAGATAACGGCAGGTACTCGGCTGATCCGTTCGGATAAGGCCGCAGCGCCTCTCCTCCGCGCTCATTAAAAAGACATGAAACGTGCGAGCGTTTCAGGATTAGCCCGTGTTGACAGGCTGTCTTCGAGCTGCCAAGCACACTCATCCCGCCGCGCCGAGATGGCAGCTGCCGAGCCCACAGCCCGAACGGCGTCAAAGAAACGCAACAGCTCCGTTATGTACAAAACGAGCCGCTGGTTCTCTCGTTTTAACCTCCAGCCTGCCAGATGTTTTTTTTTTTATTTTATTTTTTTATGTTTTCTATATGGAGGTGCCAAACACGACCATCACTCACGCTTTCAAAGAGTCTGACTGTGGTTTGGACTCGAACATCTGCCCATGGGAGATGAAAGATGGACGTTCAGGGGAGTGACCACCTGGACACGTCCACGCTGACCCACATAAACAAGTATGAAAGTGACAGGCAGAGGCTTCAGCTCAGTGCGGCGAGTGAACACAGTGAAGGATGTGGAGTCGGAATGTTCCCATGTTGTCTTAAAGGCGGGGTATATGGGATGGACTGTCAGGATATGAGGTCTTATTTATTGACTAACAGCAAGTGTAATGTTACTTTTTCCTGAGGGTCTGTGAGTAGAAATGTGTTTGGGCAGCAACCAGGAGATTTAGGCAATCTAGGTCCAACTTTCAGATCAGTCTGTGGATTAGTTTAGTTTATTTGTTTATTTGAGCAGTATACATTCTGCTCAAAAGGAGTGGGCTGAAGCAAAAAGCTTATGAGCGCCCACCCCCAAGTGCAATAAATAAAAAAAGTACATTTCACATACCGAAGGAACAAAACATCAGAGACCTCATCCAAAGAGAATTTGAAACATTTCTGCAGCTACATTAGTACAGACCAACTTACAAACTTACAAAAAAATATATGAACTGTTTATATAATTAATTTAAACAAAGCACAACTACAATAACGATCTCGTTTCATGTACGATGTCTAGAACAAAGCAAGTAAAAAAAAAGTGATCCTTAATATATTTCTTTCAGATTGTTACCAGTGATTACCGAGAGTTACTTTTATATTATAAAGGTACATTAATAGATATTATACTCCGAGATCTTGATACTTCCCAGTTGTCATTACCATCCTCAGTATAATTTTAATTTGGATTTAGTTATCATCATCGTTATCATTATTATTATTATTATATATGTATTTAATTGAGTTATATGTGAAGTATGATGTAGCCTTGCATAGTGTGGTGCGGGCCAGTTGAAGAGGGCAGTAGCTCCCCATCAACAAACCCCCACACAGCTGCCCTAACAGCTGATTTTGTAGATGATGTTCCTATGCTGAGTGGTGCATTAACAAACAAGGTTTTGAGCCCGTTGGGAGCTCAAAATGCAAAACAACTTTCTTGTTTATACTGTATTTAAATAGGGAAAACGTGGAACAGCTTGGTAGCTTCTAACTTCACCCCAGTTTGGAGCTACACCTTTGCTGAGAGAGGCTAAATGTGCACATCAACCCGTCTAAGCTAAAATAAGAACATATCTCAGTATGTAAAAACGGTGGCTTATTCCTTTAAACATTTTTGCCTAAAAGACTAAGACCAAAACCAAGAGGGCTGCCAAAAACAACACTACCCAGTTCTGACATGCTAATCTGGAACCGTCGTCATGAGGATGTGGCCTCATGCCTCAACTCTGACAATGTTCAAATCCGCTGCATAGGGATGGGTACCGTTAGCTTTTTTTTTTCGATACCACTACTTTAACGATACCCGCTTTTCGGTGCCTTAACGGTACTTTTTCGATACCTATGTTATTTTAATTCAATTAAAATATTTTAATTCAATTAAAATAACGTGTATAAAAAAGTGTTAGGAAAAAGTCCTAAAACAGCACAACAGAAGCTCCACAGCCCGCAGCAGCGCCACCTGTAACTTCGTATTTTGAGGACAATTTCCACTTAAGCAGCGATAAAAAGAACTAAAGGACGTTATTACCTCCTGAGCTGTGGAGACAGATCCACATCATGACACGGGGTTCTTTCGGATAAACTTTTCTAAACACACTGCGCTGTGCGAAAGCTTTCCACGTATCAAAGATCCGTACATGGTGCGAGTGCTCACTAATAATTTACAAAACTGTACCAAAAATGTCTAATACAGAGTGAGCGCTCACACTTTTCCACAAACAATGTTTGATATTCCCCTCGCGCTGCAGCTGCTTGTAAAGTTGTAAACTCAGCCTCCGAGTCTGTCGCTAAAGGTAAACACTTTCTTGTTGTCACTGCTCTGTTTTGTTTTTCAATTTGCCAAAAAACTCAAGTTTCTTCAGTCCTGGTTTATAATAACTGGTTTAGTTTAGCTATGGGTTTTACAACAGGTGTAAGTCCTGGTTTAGTCCTGGCTCAGTCCAGCCTCAGACCACGGATGGGCCATCTCTATTACAAATAGAGTTTAGTACGTTATAGCTTTGCTCCATTTGAGCTGAAGCGGCTCATTATCTGCACACGTTCATGTTGCTGTTGCATGCTCGCTGCGGGTCATATATGAACAAACACCGAAATCTGGCACAGAAATCATTTTAGATTTTTGATACCACCCCCGACCGGAGCTTTACGGTCGGTACCAAGTAGGCACCGTTTAACGGAACCCATCCGTGCATATGAAAACTGAAAGTAGTTTTTCTGCACTTCTGATTTTATGCACCTGTGAAGCACTTTGAATTGTGTTTGATGGTAGGTGAGCGGTTCCTTGACGTAAAGCGCCTTCAGCCCACTGTAGACGGGAAAGCGCTTCCACTGAACACATGTACGACAGACAAGGTTGAATGAGAATGTGTTTGTGAGTGCGAGTGCGGGACCACAGATGGAAATGAGACCATGGTTACAATCTGGCGCCATTTGTTTTCATGCACGAGTCCGACGTGTGGTGATTACAGTTTCTCTTGATTGATAAGACACTAAATGCCATTGACTGCACCCAGCCGCCATCTGACAGCACACATTTGTCAGAGAACGTTGGACGCGATTCATGGTTTGAACGCGGTTCCCAAAACTCTTGGACACATTCTGGGCTAATTTTGAACAGTTTTCACTCGCAGCACACACGATTCAGAAAGTAAACTGCACTAGGCAGAATTGGGACACCGCTCCAACACGATCTGAATCGAAAGCAGCACGCGGCCACTCAAAGCTCTGGACGCATTTAGAGAAAGATTTGAAGTTGAGCTGAAGCCAGTTCTCTAAATGGATGGATCAAATGAGTAAAAATACAAATAATGAAACCCTTAGGATTATGCTGGTACTCTTTGCAGATGATTCCACACCCCTGCAGCAGTTGATGGAGGCGGTAACTATAGGGGTTAAAAGGATAGAACAATGGTTTGATTAATATGCTATCTCTGAACTTAAAGAGGGGGTATTATGCTTTTTTTAATCACATAGCACCAGTCTATAGCACTACAATGATGACGTAACCTTCTGTTGGTCTGTATATGCAGTAAATTAAAATAACTGCCTTGAATAAAATTGCTCGCTCAAAATGGCTGTTCTGAACGTCTTGAAATAGGCCTCTGTCTCTTTAAGAAGCTTTCCGACACGCCCCCTTCAGCACACTACTGTGGCATTGAAACAACAACAACACTGTGCGGGGAGGGGGCTCTGCTGAGCTGAGGAGCAGTGGTTGGTGGCTTGGCTGGTGACGACAGGTCCAGAGGCGTCTCCAGGAGGTGGGGGCGTTCCTAGGAGGACTGAGGCATAGCTACACCTAAAATGGCCGCCGTCTAAGTTTTTACTGATTACTCAAAAATATGTGAATGAGCCAAGGCAACACTCCAGGCATGTGTTTAATGCGGGAATGACATAATAACATGATGTAAAGCTTGAAAAAGTCAATTTTACATAATACCCCCCCTTTAAATAAAAATTGCCTAAGAGCATTACAATAAGTAAGGACGGATTAAACAACGAGGAGCCGTGCATTATACAGTTTTAATGCACGATGTGGAGGCAAGAGCACCACGACACACAGCGAAGTGCATTAGAACGGTATAATGCACTGCTCCGAGTTGTTTAACCCGCTTGTACCGGGGTCACACAAACTGAAAGTGTCCATTGTGGCTTGTTTGCTTTTTTTTAAGTCCGGGGTAGGAGTTTTTTTTTTAATGTTTTAATCTGTTTTACCTGAAACTAGTTCCAACGCAAATGTTTGTCGTTACTATGGAAACAGCTGCAGTGGAGGGATATAGCACATTATTTTACTGTTGCCGGACTAACTGTGCGTTATACAGTTCGGGAAAATCCAAAGTTACCATGGAGATCCGCCATATTTGCAGCTGTTGGCATACATTTTCCATAGGCTAACATTAGCTAAAAACAGTATAGAGAGTGCAGAAAAAAACCGTGGAGCAACTCTGTTAGTTGCTGAGTTTCTGCTGGTAAATACATCTAACACACTGTGGTGTCCAAGCTTTTTAATGTGAACAATAACTCCAGTATTTTAGCTTTTAAAATCTCCATTAGTTTATAATTGCTGCTAATCCCATAATGCCTCATTCCACACTTTTAGGAACTCTGTGAAGAAGTGGCTTTTGGACAATCAGACATGTGAACACAACATGGTCTACAGTCACCAACCACTGATGTCTTGCTGTGTGGAAGATTGTGGTGTTGTGTGTATTGTCCCTTTCTGATCTTTTAGTTGAACAAATGTACCTATTTTTTGCATTTTTAACTATATGTTGTTATTCATCATGCACTGTCTTTGTATGTCTCTGTGATAGTGTGTTGCTGTATGTTTGTGCCCGTTGTATGTCCTACCTGTCTTGACATCAACCTGCCCTGGGACTACGGATGAAAATTAGCCTATATGGCTAACTCCGGCGCATTTACATGTTGGAAAAACACATGTTGATTAATGTGCACTGTCCCAAATACCCCGACCGTGGTATAATACCCTTTATTGTACTCTTGTCTTGCCTCGTATGAGTTATGGTATTGAAGTTTGGGGAAATACATATTTAAAAATGTCTGCTCAAACTAACTAACACCCAAATATAAATATTTGATCATATTTTTATTGGCCATAACATATAAACATTCACAGGACAGAGAGGAATGAGAAAGTGCAGAAAAGCTTGAGGTCATCTGTTCAGCAGCTGAAGCTCAACAGAGGATGGGTGCTGCCACAAGACAATGACCCAAAGCACAAAAGCAAATCCACGTCGGAATGGTTTCAGAAGAATAAAATACGTGTTCTGGAATGGCCCAGTCAAAGTCGAACCAAGTCAAACCTAAACCCCATTGGAGATGCTGTGGCATGACCGCAAGAAAACCATTCACACCAACTAGAGGAAACGTCTGGATGAAGAAGGGTAAACCGGTTATTAAATCCAAGGGTTCAATTTTTTCCGCCCTGTCCTGTGAACGTTTACATGTTATGGCCGATAAAAATATGATAAAATGTAAATGTTTGGGCAGACGCTGTTCCCTTTTGCCTCCCACTGTGTCACTCATATTGAACACCAGAAAAAAAACTCTGAGAATAGTCCATAAAACAGGATTGTTCTCAGGTTGTGTGCGTTGAAAGCGGGGGATTTGATTCAATTCAAAACCCTCCAGGTAATGTATGCAGTTAAACATCATCAGCTTGTTACAAATACAAACCGCCAAGAGCATGATACATACACTACTGTTGAAACGCTGCACTAACTTGACCGTTTGTTCTTGTATCAACAGCTAAGCCCATATCCTCAATGGAACCATGTCAGCACATCAGAAAACACCCTTTCCCACCTCTCACCTTCCAACGGACTCGTTTTCGTTGGAAAGACAGACGTGTTATAAAGGCGTTCGACATTCCATTATTAGTCAAGGTGAAGAAAGAGCAGTCGGCGTCTCCGCGGCGTCGGCTGGAGGCCGTTAGCCCCGCGTTCGATCCCAGCCTCTCGATCGCCCGGGCCCGCGTGTCAGAGGTGAGACGGCGAGCGGAGGTTGATGGATAGACAAATTTAGTGATTTCTCTATGGGATCCCACTGTTCATGTTTCTCCAAGAGTAAATAATAAGCGAATCAATGTGTGGCGAGAGGTGTTAGCGCCCGCAGAGGCACTCCCGGGTGGGAAAGGGGGAGAAGGGGGGGGGGGGGGGGTCGTCCACCTTTCACTCGCCATGATTACAGAGCAGAGACGATAGAATGTTAACCCAGCACCAGACAGGATGCTCGATGTTCCTGTTCTCTTTTCTCGGAGCACGGCGATCATTATTGTGGCGTTTGTTTCACGGCGGGTTCACAGCCTGATGCCGAGTAAAAAGACGGGACGCAGGACTAGGGAAGGGCACGTCACTTTTAGTTGACTTCGGACTCTGGAACTTCACACACAGTGGACCAGTTGTTGGGAGAAAGACTTGACGCCAGAGGAAAAAGAACGATTTGTGAACAAACTCAAGTTAAATGGTGATGAAGATCTGTGTGAAGTGGATCCCAGTTTGCTCAGTGGCGATGTTGCAGTCTTGTCAGTCCATTTTCTCATCAATATTTGATGCCATGCTCTTATACAAAATGGACATTAGTTGTTATATTTTCAAGTTATTAAGTTATATCTGAACATTTATATATGCCATCGGACCCCCACTATTTTCACATGTTTGTTATCTAGTTATCTGGTTAAGGTTAGGGACAGGAACAGGGATATGATTGTCTATCCACTTGTCCGTTGCCGGGTCGTGGGGGCAGCTGTTGGACCTGCACCAGCCCCTATGGCTCCTCCTGCAGGTGGTGGGTCCACAGAAGGACGGCCTCATGGTTCTAACCGGGCCTGTTGGTCTCTCATAAGGGGCTTCTGAAACCGCTCTTTGTCTGACCCGTCACCTAGGACCTGTTTGCCATGGGAGACCCTACCAGGGGCACGAAGCCCCCGACAACAGAGCTCCAGGATCATTCAGGCGCTCAAACCCCTCCACCACGGTAAGGTGGCGGTTCCAGGTGGGGGGGATACGATGGGGTTAAGGTTATTATTTAGTGTTATATAATGAGAGTTTAAAGGGACTATACAGAGTTTAACATTTTTAAAACTAAGTATTTTCCTCCCCCTGCATGTTCCAGCCATGTCCTAATGTGTAGAATGAGCCCAGACCTGTTCACCACAACTGCCTCTAAAATCCTAGACTGCCACTTAAAAAGGTGTTCCTTCGGGTCCGAAGTGCCGTCATGCACGAGCTAAATATAGACTGCAGTTACACGTAAGACCTGAGATGGCAGTAGTGAGTATAAAATGACCAACCTGCATCTAGTTTCTTTAAAATTCAATTTGTCAAGCAACTAATTGTTATTTTCTTTTCTAAATCTTTACCAAGACCATGAAATTAACATCCACATTCTGATTGAGTATTGCAATCCATAACCATCTCCTTTCTTTCAATGATTCTGTCTGCTCTCCCTGATTTTGCACAACTTTGGGTGATAATAATGCTAATTGTCTTTGCGGATTTTTTTATTTTCTCTGCCTGTTTTGTCGCATTCGAATTCAAATGACACATTCAAATGTCAGGATTCACCGCTGCGACTTGTTCATTCCTCCGTTAGCTCTGAGGATTTGGCACCGCACTCGCCTTCTGCAAACGGGGGCTCTCCTCATGTGCAAAATATTGATGCTGAGGGCAAATGTTTCCTTTCTGCTGCTTCTACATTTGCCAACATACACTCAGTATACACTTGCACCGTGTCGTTTGACTTCAGAGCAGCTTCATTACGAAACCTGCCTCACTGGCCTCATTTGCATATTTCGAGTTGAGTCCTTCACTGTGGACTCCATTCACACATGAATTAAACTGCTGCACCCACACAAACAGATCCAAAATAGCCAAACCATGACAGTAAAGTACAAAAGGTTGATTTACAAATGGTTTAGTATATGTTAATGTCTCTGTGATCTTAAAGCCTACGCTCATAAAAAAGTCTCTCCCGTCTACACAAAGGAATCAATGGTCTTACTTATTTAAGATACAGTACACGTCTGGCTATTCAAACAATCTGGTCTGGCCCACTGGCAAATGGTGTCTAAGTTTTGTGAGCTGATTCAGTACAATGATGACGTGCTGACTCCAAAAATCCCTTTGGTTTTTCTCAATCAAGTCAATTTCTTTAAGGGTATTGTCTTGCTGAAGTCTTTCGTCCTGGGCCTGTCTGTCCACAGTTTGGGGCAGGTCTGGATCTGTCTGAAACATCATTTGCATTTGTCCATATATTTTGGTACACAAAATCGAATTTCAAATGAAAACTAGTCAAATAAAGCAACCCCCAATATATATATATATATATATATATATATATATATATATATATATATATACATACATCCATCCATTTTCTCCCACTTGTCCGTTGCCGGGTCGTGGGGGCAGCTGTTAGAGCTGCCCAAATCACATAGCACCAGTCCCCTATGGCTCCTCCTGCAGGTGGTGGGTCCACGGAAGGACGGCCTCATAGTTCCAAACGGGCCTGTTGGTCTCTCATAGGGGGCACATTCATACTCTCATTCATACACCAGTGTACGCAGACACTGGAGGCAAGGAGGGTGAAGTGTCTTGCCCAAGGACACAACGACAATGTGCACCTTCAGAAGGGGGGGTTTAAACACCCGATCTTCCGATCATGAGACGACCCGCTCTACCATCTGCGCCACTGTCGCCCATATATATATATATATATATATATATATATTTTTTTTTTTTTTTTCTCCTATTTGGTGGAAAATGTATGTTAAAAAAAATTCCACTTAGCACAAAAATCTGAGCTGATACAGAAAAATGCAGGTCACTTCCAGATACTGGGTTGCAAAAAAATTTCCACATAAAAAATTTTAGACACCTCACAAAAAGTATTATTTTGTCACCCACTGTAATAATTGGCTTATTGCAACACACCTGCTAATGCTACTATGGCTACTGCAACAGCTACCGCGGCTTATACTCTCACTGAGAATGAGTCTTGCTTCCATGTAGCCTTCAGAGTAGTGGCCGAGCTCTGGTAGAATCGAGTCCAACAGTTGGGACTGGAGCTAAAGTACATCCTATCGTGTGCACATTTTAAGTAGCCATGTGGTGAGTGCGTAGAGTCAATCCTTCCAAATTATACAACAGAACTGGTAAGGCCGGACTGGCCTGCTCTGCTCGCAAACTCACCAGGCAACTCTTAAGCCAGCGAAAAGCCTCAACAACCGGCTCTAAAGGTTTTAGATCAAAAACCAATCAGATTTTACCAATCAACATTCAGTTATCTATCAGGACCTCCAGCTGCACTGGGGCGGTTTGCAGCCGAGTGTGAAGCGGCCAGGATGAGCATCAGCACCTCCAAATCCGAGGCCATGGTTCTCTGGTGGCTTCCCCGCTTCAGGTCGGTGGGGAGTCCTTGCCCCAAGTGGAGGAGTTCAAGTATCTCGGGGTCGTGTTCACGAGTGAGGGACGGATGGAGCGTGAGATCGATAGACGGATCGGTGCGGCGTCAGCAGTGATGCGGTCGCTGTATCGGACCGTTGTGGTGAAGAGGGAGCTGAGTCTGAGGCAAAGCTCTCGATTTACCGATCGATCTACGTTCCCACCCTCACCTATGGTCATGAGATCTGGGTAATGACCGAAAGGACAAGATCGCGAATACAAATGAGTTTCCTTCCGAGATCGGGTGAGGAGCTCAGTTACCCGGGAGGAGCTCGGACTCGAGCCGCTGCTCCTCCACGTCGAAAGGAGCCAGCTGAGGTGGCTAGGGCATCTGTTCCGGATGCCTCCTGGTTGCCTCCCTCGGGAGGTGCTCCAGGCATGTCCCATTGGGAGGAGGCCTCGTGGAAGGCCCAGGACACGCTGGTGGGACTATGTCTCCGAGCTGGCCTGGTGTCGCCTCCGGGTCCCCCCAGAACAGCTGGAGGAGGTGTGCGTGGATCGGGAAGTCTGGGCATCTCTGCTGAGACTGCTGCCCCCGCGACCCGGCCCCGGATAAAGCGGAAGGCCAGTTATCTATCATTTACAAATGTAATTAATTTGTTCAAAGTGAAACTGAATTCTAAGTGTCTCAGTGGAATGGCCCCGGAGCCTGTCAGTGCATGTGTGACGTCGATCCTTTTAGATAAACTACTTTTGCCCGATCTGTATATTCAGTGAACGGTATCAATCTGTGGAACTTGATCCCTGTTGAGTAAAATTTTTTAACAGGATTTGGCATCTTCAAAAAACGTGCCAAACGTCGACAATTGTTAGTTCAGTTTGACATCTTGGTGCCAACGTCGCTTCCTTTCCTCTGGTAAATTCATCCGAGGTCGTAACTTGACCTCCGAAGAATGTGGCTCAGTATAAGCGTCTACAGTGTTCAACATTTAAAATGCACTTTATACTGTCTCTGCCTCCAGTATGTGAGAGCAGCTGTAGAGGAGTCCAGTGTCCATCCGCCACAGCCCCGCCCCGCCCCGCGCCCTGCTCACTGTCAGTGGGTGGACTCATGCTGGAAAACCTCATTAAGTTTTAATTCCTGCTGTATCCTATTTCTATAAGAGGAGATTGATTTTTACTTAGTGCACCGGAGCAGAAATAATTCCATTTTGAATCATTTCTCCTCCGCTGTCCGCCACGTTTGGCTGAGACGCCTGTGTTTGGTCATAATCTGCCTGTGGGGAGTCGCTGTTCATCAGGACACGGTTTAATATTTTTTTACTGTTGCATCACGGCCTCCACAAAAGCCAACATGATCACGGGGCATTTAGTAGTTTTGAAACATAGTTCTAGATACCACTGTTAGTCTACAAATGTACATTTTTGCACCATTAAATTGAAAGAAATATACAGTAGGTTTAAAAAATGACATTCTTTAACCACAACTACACCTTATTACTGTCTCAGTTTACATGCTTTTTCCCAAATGATTACAGCTTTACTGGTGGAATTCTATGACCTGTACTTTTAACAGTAATACTATGTAGAGTGGCTTGTCTGTGATGGTGTTGGCGCTGTGCTGACAGAGCCGTGTGAGCCGATGGCTGATCTCTCTGAAGAGGCTGGTAGGAGAATGGAGTGCCCTTTCACGCTGAGGTGAAACACTGACTGTATCTGCTGAATGTGTGGATGGAACATAACATGAAGGCTGTCTTCTAAAGCTGTTTTGTAGATGTCTATGGAGGTCAACTGATGATAACGCTAGATGAAAAGCTCGCAGCTTACCGTCGCCATGGCCATGGAGCTGGATATTAAACTCTTGTATGTGTGAGGTAAATAAATCAAACTCTAGAACCGCCACAGAGCAGGTCCCAAAAGCCAAAGCAGGGACATAGTGAGGATTTATCAGCTGAAATGAGGATATTTATTTTCTTTAGAAATGAGGAAATGACATGCATATGACAAAGAAAATTACTTTCAGAAAACAAAACAGCATTAAACCCAAACACATAGGGGTGCGTTTACTGAGGCAGGAGCCAAATCTCGGGTGCAAGCTACAAAAACAAAAGGTCCAACAGTATTTTGTTGGCATGTTACACTTTCTTTACCATTGGATGTTGCCTGTATTACAGTATGAGTACCCGAAATCCGATTTACAGTGTAAATATAGCACATATAATAAAATATATGTTTTATCTTTTATGGGGCAGCACGGTAGCACAGCGGTTAGCACTCATGCTTCACAGCTAGAAGGTCCGGGGTTCGATTCCCATCTGGACGGGGCCTTTCTGTGTGGAGTTTGCATGTTCTCCCCGTGTCTGCGTAGGTTTCCTCCGGGTACTCCGGTTTCCCCTACCACTAAAAACATGTACAATAGGCCAGGATGAATGAGAGTGTGTTTGAGAGTGCGCATGGGGACGACGGATGCAAATTAGCCCAAGGCTACAATCCGGTGTGGCTTGTTTACATGCATGAGACCCATGTATGTTCATTAACATGCACTGTCCCGACCAAATAAACCAATAAATAAAAATAAATAAATCTATTATTACAGTGAACTCAAGCAGGTTTTCCACATTTAAACAACTTATGGGTGATAGACTATTAAGAATATGTTGTCTCAGATAAATACAAAAATATTCAATAAAAATGTCAGTCTTGAATTATTGAATTGAATTAAAACGAGACTGTTCATATGAATGGGTAAGGCTGAGTGTTTTGCTTTGTCTCTGTGACCAGCTCATTCTGAACATCAGACCCTGGTTTGGACTCTGCGCTCTGGCCCCGCCCCCTCTGCGTCAAACAGCCGGTAGCTACAGCGCCGAATGCGCTGGTTAAAGCTCTTGTTAAGGCAAAGTTCATGTATATGCATGACATTACAATCTTCCCGCGTGCCGCCGCGCATCAGCTCGTAAATAAAATGTATGTGAGGCAGAGGAGGGCAATGATGCTTTCCCTTCTCCTTCCCCTTGCTCCTTGTATCAGAATGAGCGAAAAATCTCCAATTAGTCTGAAGGCAAATTGCAACTCAACCAACTTCATGTTGAAGGTGCTCCTCGTTTTCGCAGAGTTTTACACTCGGGTCCAAAGCTCGCCTCTTGAGGTTTCGGTTCAGGTGCGGATGGCATTTTCTTTTAGTGCAACCAATTGCCTTCAGAAGTTTCCTGATTATTTCTGAAGGATCACGTTGACCTAATGACTAAATAGAGTCTACCTGTGTGTAATCTAATGTCAGTTCTAATACAGCTGCTCTGTGCTGGTCTCAGATGTCTGTTAAGAGACTATTGGGGAGCAGACAATACATGAAGTCCAAGAACACACCAGACAGGTCCGGGATAAAGTTATTGAGAAGAATAAAGCTGGATTAGGTTATAAAAAGATTTCCAAAGCTTTGAACATCTCTCAAAGTACAGTTAAATACACCATCAAGGAATGGAAAGAGTATGACATCACTGCAAACCTACCAAGACCCGGCCGTCCTCCTAAACTTACTGACCGAACAAGGACAGACTGACCACAGCTGTTACCAAGAAGCCTATGATGACCCTGGATGACCTGCAGAGAGCTACAGCTCAGGTGGGGGAAACTGTCCACAGAACCACTATTAGTCGTACACTGCACAAATCTGGCCTTAATGGAAGAGTTGCATTTTGAAAAGAAAACCATAAGTCCAGTTTGCTGTTTGCCAAAAGCCACCATGTGGCTATTTAACTGTACTTTGAGAGATGTTCAAAGCTTTGGAAATCTTTTTTATAACCTAATCCAGCTTTATTCTTCTCAATAACTTTATCCCGGTCCTGTCTGGTGTGTTCTTGACTACATGATGCCGTCTGCTCCCCAATAGTCTCTTAACAGACCTCTGAGAACATCACAGAGCAGCTGTATTTGAAGTGAGATCAGATTACACACAGCTAGACTATATTTAGTCATTAGGTGAACATGTTATCATTCAGAAATCTTCATTCAACTTCTGAAGTTGATATATATTTGTTTGTGGTCCATAGCGTGGCAAAATGTCAAAAAGTTAAAGGGGGCGGATACTTTTTCAACCCAGGTCCAGAACAAGCTCCTCCACACATGAACTAGAAGACTCTTCCTTCTGTATAAGTGTGTTTCCCATGTGGCGGTTTTAGCGGGTACATTTCTATCAGATTGTGATAACCATATTTTTTTTCCTAAAAGATTTCTTTGCGTACACGGGGTTACGCGTATCACAGCCTGGGATCCCCTGCTGTAATTCATATCTGTCTGTAAAGAAACAACCTTCAGTTCTTTCTATTATCCTCCTGCTTATTCCCGTAATGTTCCCGTTAATTCCCAAGGTTTCTGAAACTCCCGGAATTTTGCAACCCTAACTACTCCTGATTACTGTTACTTGTTCTCATACTGTGCAGTTCCGACGACACACTGCAAACCTTTAAAGTTACTCGACAGCAGCGCGTGCCTCCGTGAACCAGCCGCCTTTGAGTCTGAAGCCGCCTGTTCACCCGGGCTCGGTCTCCGTGGAAAATACAAAAATACATCTGGAAAATGAATCACGAAGGCAGGGTTAAAGATGACGCGCTTTCTCAAAGACGCTCAAAGTTGTCGGAAACAGAATGAGAGCAGGTGAAAACCCAGAGCAATAAGCGGCGTTCCTCATGAAAATATCTCCGGAGCTCATCGAATTGTGTCCCATGTCTAATAAATGAAGCAAAGCGCGGGTTGGGGGGGTGCACGGCAGATCTGATTACTGCCTTTGCCTCTTTATTGCTTTGGGATCCCCAGAGAAGGCCGTGCTCTGGAGGTGAGCTCGCACAGGCAGCGGGGGGAGGGGAGGGGGGGCCAGACAGCGCACCTATTACGCTCAGCTGACTGCCATGAGGTTTCACTCGTTATGAGGAAGTTCCCTTACAGTAAGCGTGGTCGGTTTGGTTCATGCGCATGCAAGTAATCCCGCGTAGGGCTGGGTACCGTTACGTGTTTCTCTTTACCTGTGCTTCAACGATACTTGGTTTACGGAACCAATACCTTAACGATCACGTTTGGAAGATCTGCCAAAAAAAAAATGCCATTGCGGGCCGACTTGACCCGGAGGTCGGGGAAACCGTCTCCTCAGGTCCTCTGAAACGGTGCGGCGCCTCCCGGGTTCATCCGTGTTCCAGAGCGTGGTGTCCTGCACTGGTCAGCTCCACCTCCTCTTTTCCGCTTCCTCCTGCGCAGCTCCCTCCGCTCCCTCTGCTCCACAACAGTCTTTCACCAGCTTCTGGGAGGAGCTTAGCAGTTAATCTTCTTTATACTCGAGCGAACGTGCATTAGCCAGAATAATACGACGCGTGTCTTTTTTTTTTTTTTTTTTATTTGAACAGGGACAGTGTACAATCTACATTAGCCTCAGAAAGGAGAGATGCATTGTACCAGGTTATAGCACTTGTGCTAATTTCCACCTGCAGTCCCTGGGCCTATTGTACATGTTTTTAGTGGTAGGGGAAACCGGAGTACCCGGAGGAAACCTACGCAGACACGGGGAGAACATGCAAACTCCACACAGAAAGGCCCCGTCCAGGTGGGAATCGAACCCGGACCCTCTAGCTGTGAAGCACGAGGGCTAACCGCTGTGCTACCGTGCCGCCGTGTGTGGCTTTGCTGTAAGTCTCGCCCGGATACCTCCATGTTTGTCCCTTTTGTGTTTCCCGTAACTCCTCATGCTTGCGTGTGTGGGGGGGTAGAGCTGTAAATCTTTGCCCGAACCCGGTCCTGTCGGGTCCCGTCAGGTCGGGCCGAGATTTCACGCATGACAGTCGGGTTTGGGCCAGGTCGGACTTCTAGAATTTTATTTCAATATTTATTTATGATTTTCTTTTCTTTTTTTATGTCAATATAATCTGTAATAAAAACCTAAACTATAGGCTTAGACTATTGTTGACACGTTTAAGCAGCATGGCCAGGCAGAGAACATCGCCATTCACTGTTTATCTCAGGACAGTGTTTAACTTACAGTGGATGAATCAGCGGTTTGGTTCCTGTGTAAAAAGTCGGCTTTGGAAAATGTGCTGTTGCTGCTCCTGCGTGTAACCTGCCCCGCACATCTCGCGGCCTGCCCAGGTATGTGCGCAACGCTGCTGCGTGCACGTGTCCCGTGCACGTACCTCTCACATGCTGCGCGATCTTCTCCTGGCGCTTCTGCTGATGAAATGAATGCACTGCACAGAGGCCCTGACCGGGCATTAAATAAATAATTATTTACCTCTGTTTCGGGCTCGGGCTGACAATTCAAGTTAATTTCTCAGGTCGGGTTCGGGCTTTTTGCCCGCGGGCTCGGCTCATGCTTGATTTTTTTGGGCCCGATTCCAGCTCTAGTGGGGGGGCTCTTGGTGCCTCTTCTGTATCTCAGAAGAAGAAATGTGTAGGTCTGAAATGGGTTTGGCTGATGAGCTAGCTGTTTACTTTTAAAAAGCTGCTTTCTTCTGGACCATTATGGACTCTCTGCAGTAAAAAATAAATACAATTAATCCACCGATCCCGACAAAATCACAGCAAAAGCCCTATTCCCATGGGATTAGAATTACCTAGGGACCTCAAGTAACAAGTAAATATTACTGACGTCCTCGGAGGGTCTAGTCCCGTGCTAATCTGTCGTGTCAGTAATTCGGAAGGTAAAAATTCCCCCTATTTTTTACCTTCGGTAATTCTGCAAACTCCGAGGTCCCCAGGTGATTCTAGTCCCATGCGAATAGGGCTAAAGACGTACAAAAGTATCCAGTAAAACCAAGTGGAACACAGCAACCACAAATGCAGTTTGCAGTAAAAGGCAAAACATGCAGCAGTACCGAGAGAGACGGAGGTTGCTGCCTGAGGAGGTTTTGGGGAAAATGGTGCAAACAAGAATGTGATCCATGAAGCTCCTACGTGTTCAAAGTTCAGTCGGTATGATTCACACCGATAAACACTTTGTGCTTTCACCGGCTTGCAAACTAAACTGTCCGCGTGAACCATACTGGATTGACACTCTGGGAGCCACCTATCCTCCTGGGTTGAATGAGGAAATTGATTTCTCTCCTTTTCTATGATTGGTCACTATTTTCACCATTATGCAACTCATACTTTTATCCCTGTGGTCGTGGTTTATTCTATTGTATTTTCTGGTCTCATGTTCATGCCTTTTTGACATATTCAATGTTACATGTATTCACACTTGTTCACTGAGTTACTTTGCCCTCAGTGTCCATTTTTATTTCATGTTATCCTTTTGGGTCTCTTGCAGTAGTCCTGGCCAGGACAATTTGTTACATGTTTTTACCTGTATGCCCTTGTTGTTGTTTTCTGTTTTGTTCAGCTCTTGATCACGTTACATGTTCTGATCACGTGACATGTTTGGTCACGTGACCTCTTGTATAAATCTCCACACCTGTGATCAATTTTACATGCCCTGACGAAGACCTGTTACGGTCGAAACGCGACTCGAGTGCCTCGGACTTTATTTTGCTTTTTTGATTGGTTTGTGGAATAGCTTGTGCAAAGTAGCAAAAAACAATCACTGCAAATTTAATCCACATAAACTGTCCGCTGTTGTGAAGCTACAATCTGCACGTCGTAGTGAGTCCGCGTGGGTCTGGCTAAAACTGTAACGCCTCTAAAGGGCTGGGACCATGCACTTTAGTCACCATTTTGTTTTTAATCAACCTTTATTTAACTTGTATTTAAATGTTGGTTTATCATTTTCAAAACTATAATAGCACAAGGGCAAGTCTATGCAGAACAAATTAAGCACAAACAGTTTTTGACCGTGCTGGAGGATTATGCAATATCCCAAAAAACTATGAAAGCAAAAACAAAACTTCACACTACACAAGCAACTGACATAGTTTTATAAATCTGTGTTTGATGGGGCCAACGTTAAGGAGGTCCAAAACCTATAGCTACATTATAACTTATGTCCGATCAGCCAAGTTCATTAAAATGACTACTTGCAAGCACTCAAGATCAAAAATTAAAAACCAGTTGAAAAATGGGAAACCTTCACATTTTGCATGGTTGGATATTAACAAGGTTCCAAGTAGAACTTTAATATGCAACAAGAAGAAAAGGGGAGTGAAACGAAAATATATATATGTTGAAAATAAGTTGATGTTAGTTCTTATTTGACCTAAAAGGATCAACAGTTTTTATAGGATTTCTGGAAGGTTTTCTGGGTGGAATGTACCTGTATGCGTAACCATGGAGATGGTTCGTCACGATATATCACAAACTGACTATCCCAACTCTAGTATTTCTTTGGCACTCATTCATCTTCATTCATACTCTGAGAAATAAAAAGGCAAACATGTCTGTAGACGTTTTAAAGGCTGGAATAAGGCTTAATACGTTACGGACTGTTGTCTTAAAGAGAACAAACAGGCTTCAAAGAAGAGTGCTCTAGTGCCTCTCTGCCATTAGGTCACTCAGACTGAGATCTGAGTTTAAGATTCTTCAAGAGTCCATCCATCGAATGCACTTTAGGCCTATTATACTGCAGTTCAAAGAAAATGTCTGAAATTGCTTCATCTTGGCGCAAATCCGACACAACCTTTCCATTTCCCGCAGACTCGGAGTAAAGAGTCTGTCTGTGTTGTCCTAGCAACTTGTCAAGAAATGTGCTTCATGAAAGGCATGGCTGGACTACATTCTGTGCTTTTTAAGCCCACACAGCCTTTCGGAGCTGCTCTTCTAAGCTCTGAAAGAGTTTATGTTACGAAACTATCTTGGCATCATTTCCCCAGAGGCATCTGTCTACATCTTCAGAGTGTATGCCGATGTGGCCGGGGGTCAGAGATTGTCAGTGCTCAAATGGAGCGTGGAGGCAGTACCAATAAGACGCTTGTGTTTAGACGGACGTGGCCACAGTCCACTCTTGGCGGGAGACTGCGCATACAACGGCATGTTTGGGAAAGCAGGTAAATGGTCACTATCACTACTATTACTACTACTACTACAACTACGACTACTGGATATCCATTTTTGATACTGTTTAAACCATCTTTATGTGTAGTCCATATTGCCCTCTTTTTTAACAACCAGAAACCTGGAGCTAGCCAGGGGCGTTTCAAAGGATTTTCATCATCTACCACCCCACTCAGGGGGGCGGCATGAGGAAGTATATTAGGGGCCGTGTTTCCTCTCCCATTTCATTAGCAGAGAGCCCCACCATCAGCACACTCCTCCCCCGAGGTCCTCAGATTATTGCCTGTTATAATCAACGAACGCCACCGCATTCCGTGTAGCTCTGCTCTGCTCCCTGAAAGTTTCTAAACACATCGCTGCAAAGAAAAGGGAGGTTAGGAATGTCTCGTGAAAGTGAAGGAATTCTGCCGCGGCGCCATTATTCGATTTAGACTTACCCAACTCCCTCTGTCACGGTTTAAAAACAGAACGAATTAGAATTAGTGCCTTTTTCGTGAGAGAAAAGCCCACACAGTTGAGGACATAAAAGAGTTTTTCTCTGAAGCGTTAATTGAAACTAAAAGGGGATTTATGTTGCGTTGTGTCTTGAGTTCTACAAGGGGGTCGTGGGGTGAAGCACTGCTGAAGGAAGACATTTTGAGCACAAAAATTGGTAAACTTAGCAGACAAACAGTACTTTACGAGGGAGGATCACATTATGTTTTAGAGATTTTAAGTTATTCCTTTTATGACACCTCACCAACACCTGTCCACCTTCACAAGTTGGGCATGGAGGATTCCCTGTGCAAGCTGTGTGGAGCTAGAACAGGGGACATGCACAGATAGAGCCCAGGTGGTGCTCAAACAGAACACCTGCCCCTGTGCCCTTTAAGTGCCCTTCTCACGACCATCCATCCATGCATCCATTTTCTTCCACTTGTCCGTTGCCGGGTCGTGGGGGCAGCTGTTGGAGCTGCACCAGCCCCTATGGCTCCCCCTGCAGGTGGTGGGTCCACAGAAGGACGGCCTCATGGTTCTAACCGGGCCCGTTGGTCTCTCATGAGGGGCTTCTCACGACCACAGTTTCTTCTCCACAAGAAAATAACTATTATTTCTGTTATTGTTCTTAGATATTTGCCCTACTAAGCCAACATGTGTTGAAAATAAAGTTTTAATGCTCAACAACTTCAAATCGCGCTTAAATCCTCCTCTGCCTTCTGAGCCGCTGCAGCGCTGATGTGTGGCCTGATCAGAGAAGGGCAATGTCCCCGTGTTTCCCCGTTTGAGAAGATGGTACAGCCCACCTCTGTTAGACACGGGAGTAAGTAAACTGAGTAAATTCAATAACGTTTATGTATGAACCATGACTGGAACCATGACTGGATTATTAGGGGGAATGGAAACGAAAGGACAGTCGGGGCGAGGAAGAAAGCGGCGCAGACAAAGTCAGCGGTAAGAAGTCAGTAACTTTAGCGGTTCTGTTTGTAGCATCTTTAAATGAGCTGTATTGCTCACAGTAATTCAGAGCTGGGCGTAGACCTGGGCCAGAGCAGTTTGAGCTAGGGGTTGAACAAACTTGTCAACTTTGATCACGTGACGCAGTAGTGACTTGGCCCAACATGGCGGCGCAAAACAGCAACATGGCAAACGAGGGTCCTAGTTCCCCTGCCCAATCATCACGGCCAGGCAGCGCCAGCACTACATCAAGCGTTTGGAAATACTTTACTAAAGATGAAACCGGTACACAGGGAACGTGTAGCTTATGCAAAAGCACTCTCAAATACGACAAAAGCACAAGCTCGCTGCACACCCATCTGAACAGCAAGCACCCGCCGCTAATGCTAGCTCAGAAGCAGTCGATCAGCAGCTTCACTAAACGGGCTGTGACAAGCTGGCAGACAAGCGAAGACGACAAATCACCAAGCTGCTCAGGCCTATAGGCGCAGTGCATGGTGAAGGCCCTAGAGCACTAGTGAACTTTTTTGAACCACACTGTGTCATCCCGTCGTACCGTACACTGTGGACATGGTAGAGGAGATGCTAACGACAGACCTATGGACTTCTCCAAACATGGAGCCATGCATTACAGTAACAGCCCATCATATCACCAACACATGGGAACTCAAAGCAAGGGTCCAGTGTACAACATTGATGCCTGAGAGACACACTGCCTCTAACATTGCTGGTCGCTTAAGTGAAGTCATTGAAGAATGGGGGATACGCGTGTTTTGCACCGTGCACGACAATGCCAGTGACATGAACTTTGGGATGCAGCGGACACAGTCTGCAGCAGCGAGGAGAGTTGTCAGCCACTTTCGCCACTCCGCCTACATGTGCTCTCAAAACGCGTCAGGACCAACTCGGCTTGAAAACAAATAAGCTCCAGTCCGATTGTCCAAGTTCGTTGGAATTCAGCCTTTACCACGCTCCAGCGGCTTTTTGAGCAAAGGATAGCAGTGCAGGCTGTACTTGCAGATGACGCAGTTACAAAACCAACTGTCCAAAAGAAGCTTGCCATGAGAGCTTTCCTGAACCACTAGTTCCAGTCCTGCAGCCTTTGGCCAAAGATATTGTGCGGTGAACTGCACGTAGGACCTTCTTTTATCGACCCTGTGACCCTGAACATGGTCAACGCTACGCTGCGCATTGAGGCCTCTGATCTGACATCCATATTTCAAAACACAGTCCGCCAGCAGCTTGAAACACGAATCAAACTGGACTCTGATGATCTAACCAAGTCTATCCCAGTCGTGTCACGCTAGCTTTAAGCACCTGAAGTTCATCCCACACAGCAAAAGAGAAAACTCATACAGCCACCTGGACACCCTTTCTCCTGGATGAGGGCGAGCCGCTGAACTCAACAGGTGCGTGTAGCGCCATATTAATTCAAATTCAAAGATATGTTGCTAATTCAACCTTACGGCTGTCTGACAAAACTATGCACAGGTTACAGACCGCAAATAATAGGCTAAATAACAAAAAAATTACATCTGCTTCCTTTTTTTTATTTAATAAATTTTTTTTGCTGCCATCAAGTGCATAAAATGGCGCACAAAATGCACACACATTAAGAATGACAGTGCAAACATGTTTATGGCAATTTAATATGTTTAATGTTTTCTACAATTTTATTACGGCGTACCCTTAATTATTTTTAGCGTTTTGGGTCGCATATTGTAGGCAATATGCGAGGATGTCCTCTCGGTATGCGGCGCGCTGGGTTTCTTTAACAACAACAACAAAAAGAAAAAGGTCAAAGAAAATGCTAATTCGATCCCAGACATAACGCTAAGGTCAGGACGTGCGTGGCTTAAGTGCTGAGACATGAGGCATTTTACGCATGGCATACATTTGACAAAAGGACAATACTGTGTGAGGGGGGAGGACTGTACAGCTGATGTAGTGCGTGTTTGTTAGGTGTCGGGGAAGAAGACAGTGAAACTGGGCAGGTGGGGAAGAAGGACGGAGGTGAGCTGGACTCCATCGCGCCAAGAAGACGGTCCACGGCGCCTCGGAAACAGAAGAGGCCGGGGAATATATGCTGTTGCCCCATATCCCAACTCGGGGATCCATGATGACGTCATCAACTAGTCGAAGTCAACTAGTATGCACATAAAGTCGACTTTCAAAACGATGTAGTCGTTCAACCCCTAGTGTGAGCTGAGCTGAGGAGACAGAAGGGTGAGGAGGAGAGGGAAGGGTGAGGAGAGGTGCCTGGGCTCTGAACACTGTGGCTCTGTGGGGGGGGCCCAGGAACATGAACAGCCAACAACAAGTGGATTATTGTTATTTAGAATATTTTATATATGGACAAAGCAATGATACGGACAAACCAGATGTTTTAAGTGTAGGCTGTAGTACCTTATTCATAGCATTATTTATTTGTATGTGTGCTAATCATAAGTACAGAGTCCTGTGATAGTCTTACATCGTCCTCTAAAGACTGTCTAGTTTATTATTAGGTCCACATCATTGTACATTGTATATTGTTGTATTATTCAGTGGTCTCTTAGTGTTACTAGATACAGAAAATAATAATAATAATAATAATCACTATATGCATATATTATTATTTTTTTTCCGGGGGTAGCCCTTTTGTCTTGGTTGAGCACCTGCCCCTTAAAATGTCTGTGCACGTCACTGCACTGGAACTTGGTCTCGAGAAAGGAAGAACGTCATTCTCATGGAGGGAAGAAGGCTGCGAATAGGCAGGAGAGAGGAGGAAAGCCAAATACCAGCAGTAGGTACAGGACTGTCGGGACAAGGGATGCCATTTGCAGTAGAGGTGGGGGTGCAAAGGTTTGCCAGCCAACTCCATGTGGAACTTGTCGAGCAAAGTTGGAGTGAGAGGACAAAAGAGGACGGCTGCTGCTCGGAGGTTAGGAGAATCGGTGTGGAGAGCCTCATGTTGGCTGGAGGCCCGGAGGAGAGGTGCAGTGACTGGCCATCACTGCCGACCCACCAACTGGAGAGTGCCGTGGTTAAGGGTCGAAACACTCCATGAGGGTTGGGAACCACCTGATGACCACTCCTCCTCCTCCTCCTCAAGGAAAAAGCTACTAACAATAGCTGTTATATAATCTAATCAGGCAAAGGTATTTCACAGGGGCGGAGCAGAGAAACACAGATTTTGGGGGGAGGGGCACCAACTATTAACTGTTACATCTAAACTCGATTTAATTCTACAAATATTTTGGGATTTTCGGTGAAGTTTGGAGAGTGTATTTAATGTTAATGAGTTACGCCTCCTCCCCACACTGCTTTCTTTGGGAGTGGGGGGGGGGGGGGGGCGCTATCAAACATTTCTGCTTCGGGCACCAAATAGGCACAGTGAGCTGCCCTGTGTACGAAATGCGCGGTATACAGGGGAATCTCGAAAAATGTGAATATCGTTAAAAAGTGCATTTATTTCTGTGATTCAACTCAAACTGTGAAACTAATATATGGTATAGACTCATTACATGCAAAGTGAGATATCTCCATCGTGGACTCCTTCCGTTTCCTGGGCACCACTCTCACCCAGGACCTCAGATGGGAGCCGACCATCAGCTCCCTCATCAAGAAGGCCCAGCAGAGGATGTTCTTCCTGCGGCAGCTGAGGAAACTTAAGCTGCCAACCAAGATGCTGGTGCAGTTCTACACGGCCATCATCGAGTCCATCCTCACCTCCTATATCACCGTGTGGTCCATCCTCACCTCCTCCATCACTGTGTGGTCCATCCTCACCTCCTCCATCACTGTGTGGTCCATCCTCACCTCCTCCATCACTGTGTGGTCCATCCTCACCTCCTCCATCACCGTGTGGTCCATCCTCACCTCCTCCATCACCGTGTGGTCCATCCTCACCTCCTCCATCCCCGTGTGGTCCATCCTCACCTCCTCCATCACCGTGTGGTCCATCCTCACCTCCTCCATCACCGTGTGGTCCATCCTCACCTGTGATGATGTCACAGCGGGGGGGGGGGGGGGCAGGAGCGGATTTTTCCTATTAACAGCATTACACTTTCACAAGTCGTATCTAAAAAGAAAATGTATGAATTACAAAAATGATCATTAATATCAGTCACTGGGTCCATGATCTCTCTGTACAAGACCAAGAATGTCCTCAAAAACAAAATAATGTTACCTCTATATAATATTATAGGCCTTTAGAACGCTGTGATGTCATTGAAACCCAGCAATTGGCAATGTCAAAGTCTCCGTATCCTCTCGAACTGTAAAGAAACGTTGTATGGCAGTCGGTTAAAATTTGCTCAACGCTTTATGAAAGGCATTTTGACGTATTATAATTTATTTGAGCAACTTTAACTGATTGAGAGAGTTATGAGTGTGATCCACCCTGTGAATGAGCCGCACCACTTGTAATACTATGACTAACGAATTCACTGTGCTCTGGTAAGTATTTCCTCACACTTCGACACAATCAGTAAAGTGTGGGAGTACCACGGCGCAGTATAAAGTATGCGTGTGTGTGCATTCTCATCAAGTTCATTTGTGCGCTGGCTTGTTTTGTAAAAATGGTCAAAAGCACACCCGCCAAGTGTAAGCCGACTTTCGCACGCCACGTCGTATTGTGATTAAAAGCCCGGCGCTCCATTTAGCATGGGCTTAAATACGATCGCAAGTGTGTTTGTTTCTTCTCTCCCCCAGCAAAACAAGAGTGGGAAGAGCCGTCTTTTGATTGGTGTGATGGTGGTTCGCCATATGTCAGCGATGTAATTATCGGGGAGATAAAAATAGGGCCGAGCGCTAATGAGAGGCATGGAGCCAGAGGAGAGGAGGACGGGGATGTGGCGGAGGAGCCGGTCTCACAAACACAGCCGCCGAGTGTCAATGTTTCCAATTGGCCCATTTTTTTTGAGCCCCAAACTGTTGAAATGTAGAGAGAATATAAAGGCGATGATACACGCTATGGCGCCGTGGTGGGAGATCCAACACCCTCGCCTCACAGCCAGGAGGCCCGGGGTTCCACTCTCACATCCTGCCTGCGTCTGGGTCGGTTTAATGGGTCACTCCAGTTTCCAGCTAACCCCGACCAAACACCCTGACGCTGGGCCTCCGGGGGCGCTGGGCCACCGGGGCACTGCACTGCGAGGCTCACTGACACGTCGCGGGGCACATGTTTGAAGCACGTCCAGCTGCAGAGAGCAAAGTCTATCATTTTGGAGGGCTTTTAGTCCAAATAGAATAGTGAAATAGATTCTTTAAAGATAGTCGCCTTGGCTACTGGTTTCTGCTTTGCACTTTTACACGTTTTCTTCTTCAGGATATCGTCACAGAAATAGTTTGGACTTCACAGACTGTTTCAGGGACCATATGCAGCTCATGGAGAAAAGGAATAAATGGAATTTAAAATATAAAACATATTTTGATCGACATATAAAGTGAACTGACTCTATCCCCAAGAGTTGGCCCATTTTCTGAAGCCTACATGGGCAGTGACGCAACTACTGTAACAACAATACTTTTGAGGTAATGCAGTAACGTCACACATTATAATTTGATTTGATCTACAGTCAACAAAAATATAAACGCAACACCTTGGTTTCTGCTCCCATTTTTCATGAGATGGACTTAAAGATCTAAAATTCATTCCAGATACACAATATTACCATTTCTCTCAAACATTGTTCACAAATCAGTCCAAATGTGTGATAGTGAGCACTTCTGCTTTGCTGAGATAATCCATCCCACCTCACAGGTGTGCCACATCAAGATGCTGATCTGACATCATGATTAGTGCACAGGTGTACCTTATACTGCCCACAATAAAAGGCCACCCTGAAATGTGCAGTTTTTTGCTTTATTGGGGTCTGGGGACTCAGAACCAGTCAGTATCTGGTGTGACCACCATTTGCATCGGGGTCTTGACCTGACTCCAGCTCGTCGCTGTAACAGACTTGAGTGGGCAAATGCTCACATTCGATGGCGTCTGGCACGTTGGAGAGGTGTTCTCTTCACGGATGAATCTCGGTTAGGGTTAGGGTTAGGTGAACATCACCTCATGTTTCAGCAAGATAATGCACGGCCCCATGTTGCAAGGATCTGTACACAATTCTTGGAAGCTGAAAATGTCCCAGTTCTGGCATGGCCAGCAAACTCACCGGACATGTCACCCATTGAGCATGTTTGGGATGTGCTTGACCGGCGAATACGACAGCGTGTACCAGTTCCCACTAATATCCAGCAACTTCGCACAGCCATTGAAGAGGAGTGGACCAACATTCCACAGGCCACAATTGACAATCTGATCAACTCTATGGAAGAAGATGTGTTGCACTGCATGAGGCAAATGGTGGTCACACCAGATACTGACTGGTTCTGAGTCCCCAGACCCCAAATAAAGCAAAAAAACTGCATATTTCAGGGTGGCCTTTTATTGTGGGCAGTATAAGGTACACCTGTGCACTAATCATGATGTCAGATCAGCATCTTGATGTGGCACACCTGTGAGGTGGGATGGATTATCTCAGCAGAGCAGAAGTGCTCACTATCACACATTTGGACTGATTTGTGGGCAATGTTTGAGAGAAATGGTAATATTGTGTATCTGGAATAAATTTTAGATCTTTAAGTCCATCTCATGAAAAATGGGAGCAGAAACAAAGGTGTTGCGTTTATATTTTTGTTGAGTGTATTTGTGACCAGTCACAGAACCCAAAGACACAAGTCGTTTTGGGGCATTATGAGATAAGAACAGATTGTTAAAGTGTAGTCTCCAAGCTTTCCAATGATGTGTAACACATGGAAATCTGATAATATTTGGAGGTGTAGCGGTGATTTGAAGTTGGCAATTCCCAAAAAACCAAAGGGGATTAAACGGCCTCTGAAGTTTTGGGCCATTCTCACCTCTCTGCTGTTGGGAGGGACAATAGGGCTCATTTACATCTCATTTGGATAAGCCACACCCCCTGTCAAACTCCCCCTCAAAGCACTAAAGCACAGGGAGGGAGCACAAAGGTTATTGCTTCCACAACAAACCATTGTTTACCAGTTTCATTATGTGTATCTGTTTTATTTTTGGTTTCATTTATTGATCTCACCTCACAGCAGAAGGTTGTTATTGTTCTCTTACATTTTTTTATATCAATTGATAAACTGTCACTGGCTTTAGAATGTGTTGTGTAACACATGTAACTTTTATGTTAAAAATAATGTTCAAATCAAAAACAGTGATATATTATATACAGTATGAGTATGAATCGTTTTTATTGCCATTGTTGTTTTTTGCTAATGATAAATAATAAGCAATATACTATTGAAAATAAAAGTATATATCAATTAATAAAGCAAATCACTCAAACATTGCTTAGAGAGCGCTTTTCATACAAGAATGATGAAAGATAAGTTTACAATATATTTAAAAAAACAACAGAAGAGATCTGGTGTTTGGGTATTTTAATGTTATTGCAATGCTCTGATTCATGAAACCTCACACAGTTTCTACACATCATCCCCCCAAAAAATTCATAATATAAATACTTTAAGTGAGTTACAACTTTACTTTAAGCCATAGAAAATTGCCAATTGAGTGAATATGAATCCATATTTCAGTAATAACGGATCAATACCTAATATTTACCACATCACATGGAGGTTGATTTTTATTCCTTCAAGTTTTTATTATTCAATGCTTTAACCTTACTGTTTTTTTACACTCAACGCCATCTGTTCTTAAACAATGTTTTCCTCTAAATCTGCACCACATAGTATGCACAGTCATTTGCACTTTATGAAAAAAGAAATAAAAGTTTTCTGTTTTGGCAAGCATTGTGAGTGGTCATTGTCCACTTCTTAAAGCATAAATATTTTGGCATTTACTCAAAATGTATGTGAATGTAACACAAAGTCTCTAAAACTAAATTCAGGTGGTTGGTTGATAAAGTGACATTGCAGAGCTGCTCCTCTGCAGTCCCGTGCAGTGGGTGAACTCTCCTCCTCCACAAAGTCCTGACCACTTTTAGAATGGCCTGATGTTTCCATACAGATAGGTCTGTCTGTGGATGTTTAGTCCAGGTGGGGCCAGGACAGGAAGACCGTCCATACGGGGCAGAAGAAGAAAAAAAGATCTTCAGTTAAATGTTTCATTGAAGCAAATCAGAAAACTACACTGAAGTCGGTAAAGTGAAAGTACCTCAGCGATCTCTGCCAAAGTGTTGACTCCTGTCTTCATGGAGGCTTGATCAGTCCAAAGCCACAGTCAGGGGAAAACAGTGTGGCAGCAATAAGGAAGTTGATTTCAATTTTATCGTGAAGCTTGTGTCCAACACGCCAGGCATGAAGTTGTTCTTGTTCGGCCCACTGCAGTTGTCACAATGAAGATCCACCTCTGTTTCAGGAAGTACATTGGTCCTGGCTGGAGAGGGTTTGCGGGAAAGTGTAACTGTAGGAGAGAGGGAACTTGGATTAGATTAAATGAAATGTGTGCCTTTTCATAACTGTCTAACAAAGGTAAACATTACTATATTGATGCTATTCTGCATTATTTCACGCTACTATCAGGCTGCTTATTCTCATGAATAAATCACCCTTTAAGGGACATTAATAAATTAATAAAGTAAAGTGAATGTGTGTTAAAGATCACCTGCTGAGCAAAATCAAAACATTAATGTACATAAAATATAAATAAAACAGGGATGGAGGCATGAGGGGGAGGAGAGGGATGGAGACAGGAAGAGAGGGGACATAACAGAAAAATAAGAATAAAAGAATAGACACATACCTCTGGTCTCTGGCGGAAACTTGGCATAAAGATTTTCTTCCTGCATCTGGTCGGGCTGGAGCTGTTAGACCCGGCCTGAAGAAAAAAAAAGATCTCAGAGTCTGTATCTGTACTTCCTGGTTTAGTCTTGGTTTAGACCTCAGTTAGTGGTTGGCCCTGGTTTGAGTCAAAGGAAAAATCCTGTACATTGATGAATACTTTTACATTATAACGCACGAGTGTCCGAGCTAGCTAATAACAATAGGTATGAGAAAGTCTAAACATGGACTTAACATGAGATAACGTACGTGTTTTTAGAATGAACACAAGATGATGTTTACTAGGCCATAGTGATGTAGATAATGGACATAGTGTAGCTGCTCTTTAATTTACAGACACAATCCTGCGTGTTTCTCTGTCTGCGTCTGCTCCGCCTCACACTGAGAGAGAGCAATGGATGCGTTTATAACTACATTTATAAATTTAGAAGCCTCCTGTACTACTTGTAATGCACATATACGAGGGGAAAAGGCCGAATTTGCGTTTTATCGCCGCGCGCGTTCCCCATTGTTTACATTTCACTGCAGTGATCCAGAGTAACTTTATTTGGTCATAAAACCGAAAATATGATGCGGATCTCTCTCAAATAAGAAGTGGCTGAAAGCTAGGGATGCGCTGACTACATTTATGGAGTAGTTTAAGTTGGGAGAGGTCTTGGTTTTAGTGTAAATAGCAGGTTTAGCTGCACGTTAGCTTAGCCGCTAGCCGTTAGCTTAGACGTTAGCCGTTAGCTAATAACAGCACAATAGACTCGTCAAAACTGGCACAGCACCCGCAAGCGATAAAAACAAACAAACTTTCACTCACCCGTCTGAACCTTTGCCTTCTGCTCAGCAAACTCGTGGTAAATCCATTTTCCAGTGTAGTAGCTGCAGCTTCTGAGAGCCACACAGGGGGGGTTACAGCCATGAAGCCGCACACGCCCCCACGGCGTGCGCTATTTCTCTGACAAAACCAGACTTTTTCAACCTGAAAACTGATCGACAATAGGCGTATGTATAAAACTGCCTTTTTTGCGTGGCATTTGTTTGCTAAAGCCTGTGTGGACTACGCAAACCAAGCAGCTGTGTGGCTGTGTCCCCTCCTCCTCCTCAGCATGTAAATACACACAGACAAAGGCACGCCCCCACAGCGGCTCCCAAATCTCCCAAAAACAAGCAGGTTTGAACCTAAAAGTTTACGCTTTTAAATATACCAATACTGGTAGCTTAAACATGGAGAGGCTTCTTCGTGACTTCAACTAAACGATTCTGGAAAAAAGTGAAAATCACCAATTTTCAAAATAAAAACTTTGTTTACGTTTTTCTCCAAACGCAAGCTGCCGACTTGTGTCTTTGGATTCCACGGCGGGTCACATTTGCTTATTGGGTCAGAACAGTGAACACACCGGCTGAATTCATTGTAACACGGTGCAATTGCAAAACTGGTATTTACAGTCACTGAGATGTAAGCGGAAAAGCCTACACAACCAGGAGGCGGAGGGAGGAAAGTCGGTGTTTACTGTCTGTAAGTGACACTGGCCCTTATTTCGTCACTTAACTCCTTGTATTGGCGTGTTCACCCCACTTGTGTGTATTGTTTGTAGTGACTTTTTGCAGTGTTTTGAGTTTGGGGTGACCGGACAATACGTGACAGTTAATTAAGTGATCCACCCCCTGACCGAGGCTGATTGGTTGCGACCAACCAGACTGGAGCTTAAGAAGGAGAAAGGCGGCCAGGTAGAGGAGGAAAAGGTGCACACGCGGAGTAGGAGAGTACCAGAGTGGAGGACTGACGGCACCAGCGGGCTACCGGTGAGACTGTGGGGAGATCGGCGGAGACGAGGCCGAGGAGCAGCCGTGAAGGAGCGGGCCGGATTATGTACAACGCCTAACGAGAGCTAAGTGAAGGGACGTGTCTAGCCTGTCGTGTCTCGCTCTTTGTCATTCTGATCCTGCTTTTCCTGAGATCCTCCTACCCTCGCTGTTCAACGGCATCTTTACCCAGGTCGCTGGAAGTAACGTGTGACGGAGGCGCTTCAAGGCACAACGCTGTGGAGAAGAACACGTCGGGGGGGGCGCGCGCGCTACGGTCCACTCAGATTCGACTCAACGCGTAACGCAAGCTAAGTGAAGGGACGTGAACCCCCTACCGACTCGCGTGCACCGTGATCGATCTATTTCTACTGTACCCTATTACTGAGGTCGAACCCTCTTCCCTGCAGTGACGAAGGATAAGCGGTGTCCACGAGGGGAAGCCACGCCTCCTGTCCACGAGTGAGACTGGGACTTCGAGCTGCACGGAACGGCCCCCCCCCCATTCCCCCGGGATACCAATTTGCCTCCTCTCTCCCAACTGCACCTACGTCCGGAATGTATTGAGGAGGACTGAACGTTCAGAAATCTGGATCTGTTGGCTTTGTGTTTTGTTTTTATATATCATATTGACTGTTTTTATACATTTTTTTTAAGTAAAGTTATATAAATTCTTAAAGCACGGCATCATTATTTAACAGTGGCATCTTCCAAGCTGGTTTAGAACCTCACCTCGTGTGACATAAGCACGGGCATTATTCCCAGTAAAGCGTGTCCATTGTCAGCGATGTGTTGGAAACATGACACAACGTACTCGACTGCAAAAAACTCGGTGGTGGAACTTACCAAACACAAGTGGAATGACATTTGTTTTGTCCTCCTTCAGTACATGCTAAACTCAGACACTTTGGGGAAAACCCCGTGCATCTAATTGTAGAGCGTTTGTATCCATTTCATGAACTCAGTGAATATTCCAATATTTCAGTGACTGTGACCCTGCAAAGAATACAAATATTTTATTGATATGACACTGAAACAACAAAACAACAGACCATCAATCTTATTGCAGCTCCTTTATTACACAATTTATTATAATACAAACACATAACTGTACAAAACTAACTGCTTGACCAAACACAAGCAAATGTAACATAAAAAACATAAAAATGTGTGTGTGTGTATTAGGGGATGAAACGATTCACTCAAGCCCCGATTCGATTCGATGTCTAATTTTAAGTTTCCGATTTAGATTTTTCCGATTTTTTTTAACCCTTTTCTAAGAAAAGAATATGACTCATTCATACCAATGTTTCTTTTCTTTTAACATCTGCATTTTTGTCCTTGTGACAAACTGCAACTGTCTCAGTAAGAGAACTTTTCATTACAAAAAATGACAGACATGAAAATGAACTATAATTATTTTGACATGAGTGCTTGAAAATGTACATGTTTTCAGCATAAATAAGATGAGTAGCAAAGTTTTTTTTACAGTTTGAACATAATACTACCATTGCACTGGCTTCCTGTCACTCAGAGAATAGAATTTAAAACAGCTCTGCTTGTGTACAAGTCTTTTCATGGTTTAGCACCAAAGTCCATCTCTGACATGTTAGAGCCGTATGAACCATCTCGGGCCCTGAGAACTTCAGGGAGGGGTCTCCTGGTGGTTCCCAGAGTCAGGACTAAACACGGTGAGGCTGCGTTTCAGTTTCATGCAGCTAAAATCTGGAACAGTCTTCATGAGGATGTGAGACAGGCCTCAACTCTGACAATGTTTAAATCCAGGCTGAAAACAGCTCTTTTTACCCGAGCATATGGAAACTGAAAGTATTTTATCTGCACTCTTGCCTTTTACTGTCATTGATTAATTTTTATGTTGATGTTTTAATGATTGATTTGATCTGTTTTCTTGTAATTTTATGCTACTGTGAAAGCACTTTGAATTGCCTTGTGTATGAATTGTGCTCTACAAATAAACTCGCCTTGCCTTGTGTTGTTATCCTCCCTCATGTCACTGAAAGCTGGAGCTCGTGCTCTGCTGACAGACTGTGGTAACTTATGGCGACTGAAGCCTGGACTAAGGACTCAAAAACAGAACCCTGAAATGAACTACGAGCTGAACGTGGCCTTAACTACAAAATGTCAAATAAACTCAAGTATTTTTCTATACATTGCCATTGCCGCTGTGTGTCTATTTTTATCAACAACGAGCCGCTGTATGTGCTTCCATTTCTGCCGCTGGCGTTGACTGGCATGTTGGGTTCAACCTGCCAACGCTCTCACAATGCCACGGAAAGTTGTCAGCAGAAAAAACGGTTGGAACAATGTTTAGTTCCAGTTTTGAGTCCTGCAAGACATCAAGGCCAATGTGTTTCAAATGAGTTTGGAAAAGTCTGCTGGGAACTTTGACGTAAATGTCTTGTGCGGGTCTTTGAAATGAAAAGAACCAGGACGTGTTTGTCATTGCAGAGCGTTGCCTGAGGATGTGAGGGTTGGACCATACGAGGCGGCCCTCTCTCTCTCGGTCGCGCCTCAGGCTTTAGCACATGCGCGGTCAGAGGCCGGCGCTCCCGAGACTCGCCCGCGGCCGCCCGCCGTTGCCAAGGCGACGCACGTACGCGGCTTCGTTCCCGCGCTGTCCGTCTGATCGGTGTTTCGGAGCGAGCGCCCGTACGGTTTGGCGGCGTGACAGTGAGAGAGGAGCGTGTCAGTCAGGAGGAGCCAGGGGAACTCCCACTCGCAGGATGAGGACGGCGCGCACGCCCCGGCATCTCAACAGCCCACACTTCCCAGAGCATCGGTATTCAGAACACAGGCGCCGCACACAGGCGGGCGCCAGGGAAGGCAACTTTTATTTGGATTAAGGAAGTTTACAGATCTATTTTTATCTCTGGTTAAAGTGGACTTTGGGAGGTGGTGGAACTCTACTCTCGAAGACGCGGGACGCTACATCAGGCCGATATCGGAAAGGCTGCGCGTACTGTACCACAATAAAGGAAGAAAGGCTGGAAAGATATTTGTCTTATTCAAAAGCGACACACAGAAATCCATGGTGAGCTCTGGGGAGGCAGCTATGTGACTCCGCTATATAGACACACACATGAAAGCGTGGGGATGGGGGTGGTGCTGCTCAGATGTAAATCCAGGAGCCCAGTTGGCGCCTCGGATGATCATGTGAACATCAGCTTTAGTGATGTTTAGAGGGAAGGCCACTGAGCAAGACACAGGAAGGCCTTTGTCTTAAGTGTGAAAGGAGCAGCCAGCAGATTGTGATGTCTTTAGGTGTGTTGCAGAAAGCCGGCGCTTCAGTAGAAACTCAGCATCTCGTCGGACGGTCTTCTGGCCCAGCCGTCCACCAGATTAGTTTGTGTATTTGCTGCGACTGGTTTTAGTTTAATTAACTCTAAAAACTGCCATTACAGTACTTACAAGATGTGGCAAGATGGCGCCAGCGTGTGCCGGCGGTCGTCTGTCAGCTCTGAAAACGCGGAAAGCGGGGAGGTATCCTGGTTAGATTGAAGGTTCTCCACGGCTTTAATCCCCAGCTGTGCACCCCTCGGTCTTTAGCGGCTGGGCGACCTCTCGGAGTCCGATGGATCCGGACTATTGTTCCTGCTCCACCGGCAGCAAGCTTGTGCGGACACTCGCTGGAGACGCGCCCGCACCGTCCCCATGTTTCCCGCAGTCGCGGTGTTGACTTGGAATCTCTCCGGGAAGTGAGACGTGGTCTTTGTTCTCAGCTGCTCTTAGCGATTCTGAGCTCTTAACGCAAAATGATTCCCTTGATATTGGCCCGGACCGGTTGTTTTCGCACTTTGATGTGACTTGTACAGATATTTTGAATGCTGTGGCCCCATTTACGCATAAACGCGCAAAGCCTGTCACTGACCCATGGCTGAATGAAAATACCCGTGAGCTCAGGCGCGCTTGTAGACGCGCTGAAAGAAAATGGAAAAAGGACCGCCTTCATGTTTCCTTACAAATTCTGAAACAGTGCCTGAGAGACTTTCAAAAAGCAGTAAAATGTGCAAAAAGTAACTATTTTTCCAACCTTATATATATGATATATATTTTTTACATTATTTTAACAACAAAGTATCTGCTGTCAGGCCCTCCCATTCTATCAGTGTTTGTGATCCCGCTGTTGCTCCTATGCGCTGTTCTGTTCTTGAGAAATTTGAGCAAGTGTCCACTTTGTCCCTGACTGAAATTGTGAAGCAACTGAGACTTTCCTCCTGTCCTATGGACACTATCCCACCTCATCTTTTAAAGGAGGTCATTGAAGTAATCGGACCTTGTATTTTGAAAATAATGAATTCTTCATTGTTGGCCGTTTCGGTCCCAGCTTTATTCAAACATGCAGTAGTTCAGCCGTTACTCAAAAAACATAATCTGGACCCCAATGCTTTGTTTAATTTTAGGCCTATTTCAAAACTTACATTTTTGTCAAAGGTCTTGAAAAAATTGTGTATATTCAAATCCAGTCTTGATTTTAATGGGATTGGGGAGAAATTTCAGTCTGGTTTTAAACAACAACACAGTACCGAAACTGCCCTTTTAAAGGTTTTTAATGATCTGCTTTTAGCTGTAGACAGTGGCAAATCTGCAGTTCTTGTTCTTCTCGACCTTACAGCTGAATTTGACACCGTCGATCACGAAATACTTCTATCCCGTCTGGAGTTGTGCGTGGGCATTAAGGGTACAGCCCTCCAGTGGTTCCGCTCGTACCTCACTGGCAGAACATTCTCTGTGCACCTGGGAGAGTACTCGTCCACTGTGTCTCCCCTTAGCTGTGGGTCCCCGCAGGGATTAATTTTGGGTCCAATCCTCTTTGCTTTATATATGTTACCACTGGGCTCTATTTTCCAGAAGCATAACGTTTCTTATCCCTATGCTTTGCAGATGATATTCAAATATATTTGCCAATTACAGTCCACTCCAGTAAAGCGTCCTTGACAACCTTGACAAACTGCCTGGGTGATGTCCAGTCTTGGCTAAATCTAAATTTTCTGTCTTTGAACAAAACCAAAACAGAGATAGCCATATTCGGAAGTTGTAACCCCCTGTCAAACTTAAATACCGACAGTGTTGTTGGGCCTCTTGTTTCCTTTATCCGCCCCACTGTTAAAAAATCTTGGAGTGACTTTCGATACTTGTTTCAAATTTGAAAAACACATTGGATCAGTCGTAAAAGCTACTTCCAACTGAGACTCCTAGCGAAAATAAAGGCCTACTTGCCACAAAAACATTTAGAGAGAGCGATTCACGCCTTCATCACTTCAAGGTTGGATTATTGTAACTCCCTTTACACAGGGCTGGACCTGAAGTCTCTCCAGCGCCTGCAGGGAGTCCCGCTTGCTGACTGGCACAAGAAAATGGGAGCGCATTACTCCCATTCTGTCCTCTTTACATTGGCTCCCAGTTCCTTTTCGAATACAATTTAAAATTCCGTTGTTTTTAAATGCCTTCATTCGCTGGCACCTAAGTATTCATCCGAGCTGCTGCAGCTCTACTGTCCTTCCAGAGCTCTGAGGACCAGCTCCTTTTGTCTGTTCCTAAATCAAAACGTGTGTCCAGAGGTGACCGAGCCTTCTCAGTGGCGGCCCCTAAACTTTGGAACAGCCTTCCCCCTATGTACGCTCGGCTCAGTCTGTAGATGAGTTCAAAACCAAATTAAAAACTCACCTTTTTGCTTTGGCCTTCGGTTCTATGTGGACCAGATACAGTTTGTGTCTTTTATATTACCTGTGCTTTTATTGTGTATATTGTACATATTGCTACTGTACTTGTACAGCACTTTGGTCAACTGAGGTTGTTTTTAAATGTGCTTTATAAATAAAATTGACATTGACTTACACAGGGCATAGGCTGTGTGTAACAGAAGGTGTTTTATGTGGCTTTTCATTGGTTTATGTTCAAAACACTTTTGTTTGAGATACTCCCTGAATGTCGTGTGTAGCAGAGACTAAACTTTGGCCAGGATTCCTGACTTTTCTGTTTCTTTTATACCGGGGCAGATCCAGAGGATCAGATGAAAAAGCCGACATCGTACCATGTGATCGCTATGATCGTTACTTTTCTCTTCATAAGACTCCGTTTATGGATTAGTTTATGTCTGAGTTGATGACTTCATGATAAATGCTGTTATATTCATCCTGCTCCTCCTCCAGTCTCTCTCTGTAGAGTGGACTTCTGAGCAGTGCAGTTTTAGCAAATAATCTCTGTGTGCTCCTCCTCTTGTGATTGTCTGTCAGACGCAATTTATGTATTTCTCTTGTTATCACTACCCAAGGTGGCGGAACTTAGTTCCGGATGGTTCCGGCCAACTTTAACCCCTGTTTGTTATTACTTTTATCTAATGCACATTAAAGCAGAACTAAGTAACTCATGCCCCTAGAGGCCCTAAGCGCCACTGCAGGTGTCGTAGCGTGTTGTGTTTTTTTACTCATGAATTGTCCGTGAGAGTAAATACTACACTGACAGAAAAGACAGAGGGAGAGAGGGATATTGTACATCCAATTACACAATGGAGATCACTCAAACTTGGCTGTAAATACTGTTTAAGTGGAGCTAGCCCACAGTTAGCTTTGCTCGTTAGCCTGTGCTTCTTCTTCGTGATTCCATTAGTGTGTATTGGTGACTCCGACCCGGAGGCAGGGAAGTTGCAATTGTGGTTTCCTGGCCAGAGACACCAGGGGGAGATGAAAGACCCCCCAATCATCCCATTAACACTTGTATTACCCCCAGAGGGACTACGGAGAGGATTTATTAAGGTAAACAAGTTACTTAGGACCGCTTTAATAGGACAAACAAATCTAGAGATATCGGTTTGAAGGTTTGATTAGATTACTGACATAAATGTATGAGAAAAAAAAGTAAAGCAAGTTTCCTTTTATCATTTTCATTTGGAAAGCATTTTATGTGCATATGATTAAAGTAGCTGACATTTCGAAGGACAGTTTTACATTGGAAAGGTCTCTGTTGGTAGATCACGCTGATACAGATACAATAGACACAATATCATCAATATGATTCAGGGCTTGTTTGAAATCACTGATGACACCCATGTCTGCAGAGAGAAATCAACATCCACAGGTTTAGTCTCACGCTTTTGGCTGTTCTCACGCTCACATGGAATTCCCCGCGCTAAATTGAAATCAATCAATCAATCAAAGTGGTTAGGCTCTCTCCCTCCTGCCTGTGTGTGAGTGAGTTTGCTCCTCTCACGGCGTCGGTTAGTCTGTCTGCTCAGTAGACTTTATACGGCCCTCTGATTGGTTACTTGCAATCCTCTCTCACATGACTAGCTGTGTAGGCGGGACTAGACACTGCCAAAACCACATCGGCATTGCACTATAACAGCTGTGAGACATAACTGTGAGCAGTGAGAGTGAAGGAAGAAGGAGAAACCACCAGGTGTTTGGCAAAGTTAGTTGTTGCTGCTTTAGCGTAGCATGTGCCACACTGAGTGTGTTCTGCCAGGTTAGAACAAGCCAAGGCCCAGGGCAGGCCCCTGCAGGGGAACAACACCTAAATATCTAACCACTGTTTTCTTTACACGAGGGGACTCTGTTGCTAATCAATATGAAACTGCAATGATCAAATTGACAGGAGTTGCCCCTTTCTTTTGTGCTGAAGTGATATATTAGTACAGTGCTTCGCAATTATTTTTTGCAGCGTGCCCCCCCCCCACACACGAACAGACACACACCCAAACCCCCCACCCCCTGCACCTTGTTAAATGCACACTTCCCTCTCACTGCCCTGCATGGACAGTGCCAGGAAGGTTTTTCTGACGTTTGTGGGCAGCCTGTAGTGTTCTCTCTGGACGGGTCTCTGCTGATACATTTGCGTCTTTGGGTTGAAAATAAGTTTCCCACTATTGATCAATGATCACCAACTCTGCACCGCACAAACAGCGCTGTGGGATAAGGCGCAGGTCGGGGACACAGTTTGGAGCAGAGCGCATGCAGGACGCAGCACTCTGCACAGCCAGGTGTGTGCGCTCGGTCCCGCAGCTGCCCCTGTCCTGGGAGAGGCAGTGAACACTGGATGATGCAGACCGTGGGGTGGGACACGGATAACAGGCCTACCCGTGTGTATTTATTTATTGGTCGTACTGTGTTCGTTGTGTGTCTGTCCGGGCGCTCTGCTCGAGCCTTTCTTCAGTGTTGTTCTCGATGTGAACTGTCATTAAACAGCAGCAGTTTGCCAAGAAAGTTTAGCTTTGTGTCTCCCACTGTCCGGGAGAACGAGTCGAACGGGCAGTTTGCTGAAGTGTCGATCCTGCCTGTGCTGTGCCATTTAGCGACCATACGCGAGTATTTTTTTTAGACACAGCAACACACGGTCACACGCCCAAACTCACCTCTAGGCCACAGATCTGTGGTCAGTACATTCAAACATTCAACTTGGTGTATTTAAGAGAGGCATATACCAGCCCCCACGTGTATTTAGGCTTAGAACCATAATGCAGCTCTGTCCCACAATAAATGTTACTTTTTGAGGTTTTCTTTGTGTGAAATTGTTAATCTTGCAGTTCCATCTCTGGTGATGTGTGGCTGAGGGCCACCAAAAATTGGGCTAGGGGTCACAATTGGACATGCCTTATATAGACGGACAACTTTGAAGGCGCATTGAGTTGCCTTGTGTACGAAATGCGCGGTATAAATAAAGTTGCCTTGCCTTGAAGTAATTTATAACCGTCTGATTGGCGTTGTGGCATTACTGCCTTAAGCTAAGCAGAGAATTAACAAAGTCATGAGCAAACTAAAACATTCTTGTTTACAAAGCTGTTTTAGTTTATATTGTTGTGTCTGACTCTGATAGCTATTAAATGGAATAATCATATTCAAAGTTTAATCATCAAATATGCTCTAAAAATACTTCAGAAGACACAATCACATTGTCAGGTTTTCAAAATGTTATGCTACTGCTGGTAATAAGAATTAAAATGACTGACATGAGGCACAAACAGGAAACACTTACATAGAATCGCCTCTAACATACATATTTTAAAAGTTTTCTTTATATATTATATTTTGATAGGCTAATATAAAATGGATAAATTATAATAAGCTAAAATGTGTTTCATTCTAGTTATTGGCAGGGCCGTAAAAATGAAAGGGGCTAACTGGGCATGTGCTGGGAGGCCCCAACTTGAAGGGGGCCCAGAAAATGTATTCTAAAAGCACAACTGGCACATTTTTGACACCAGCAAAACGAGTATTATTTATGATCTAAAAGATGCTGGAGGAGAACCCTTAAAGACTTGCCAATGTAATAATCATCCCGGTACGGAAACACTGCAAGCGAATCCAAACATCAGGATGAAAACACTTTTTCCTGACCGAGGCAGACAGACGGCAGTGTCCGTGTGCATCTATTATTCAGCCCGGCGCTCGGGTTTCCCGCAGTGGGGCTGTGTGGTCAGGCTGTGGTGTCAGGGCAGGGCTGGAGCACACCACAGTCCCCAGGAGTACCCACTGGAGCCCCCACCAGAGGCCCCACGAAACACCAACGGCCTGCCAGGAACACTCCATCAGGACTTGACACTACCACAGTCCCCAGGAGCACCCACTGGGGCCCCCACCAGAGGCCCCAAAACCACACGAACACCTAATCTGCTTAGAGAGATGTCTTTCAATTCAAATGGCCAACGCTTACAGCAGAAATAAAACTTTGTGACACGATTTTCTCTTGAGGTTTCGGCTCGTGCTATTTTTATATGGTTGCAAAATTGTTGAAAGAAATTGGTTAGTGAGAAGGACCTTTGCTGAACATTACTGATGTAAATATGAGAAAAAATAATGAGTTTTCTGTCATCTTATGTTTTCATACAAAAAAACTAAAACTAATCTGATGGATAAAAATGGCCAAAATTGCTGATATTTTTAACACAATCTAAATAATGGATAGAGACAAATTTTAACAGTCAAAACGCAACAGATCAAGCTAGGAATTAGACAATCCCTCTGAAAAAGAATACAGAGTATTATGAAGTCCAAGACTGGAAAGTCTGTAGGTCCTACTTGTGTGGAGATATTATCGCACCAATGTGAGAAAAATGTATTTTGAGAAAATGGCCCTTGAAAAGACACATTTCCATATTAATTTATAAAGAAACATTGAATCATTGCAATAAATAAACATGTTACGGTAAGATTAGGTATTATTATTTGTTTGTAGGTGAAAGTTGATAGGTTAAGAGACCAAATAATATACCATATAGACCATAGAATTAGGAATATGGGCAAGGTGCTGCTTTTTATCTTACTCCTGCAGTCAGGAAAGAGGTGGTATTTGTATTAGCTCACCTGGAATACTGCTCTTTTATTTGGTCTGCTACGTGTACAAAGGACTACGCTCGGCTTCAGATCATTCGAAATAAGGCTGCTCGCCTCGCGCTGAGGTGTCCTTTTTCTACCAGGATCACTGATCTTGGCCTTTGCTTCAAAATAAATGACAATATCATTTTATATTTTTTAAGGAAAGTCATGTTAACAGGTAAACCAAACCAAGCCCAAAGATCTATCCATTTTATCAGGAAGTCTGTTCTGTTTAGATCCGCCCGACTCTGGAATGATCTGCCAAAACACTTAATAAAAAAGAAAACACTTACTTACTTACTTACTTACTTACTTACTTTAATCTTTATTGAAGGGACAATGTACAGAGACATTAAGATCAAAGAGACAGAGATGTACTGCACCAGATTATAGCTAAATAGCTAGTTTCCATCCGTAGTCCCTGGTTACATCAAAAATAAATAACAATATACAGCATGCCCATTCATTATTCTAACAGTCAATCACACAAAAAGGAACTGCTGTTGTTTATACTTTTTTTAATGATCATATGTCTTTGTATGTATTGCCATATTTTAATATTACCCCATGAGGATTAGCGACCACCAGTGTTGGGGGTAACGCGCTACATAGTAACACGTTAGTACTCAGATTACGTTTTCCGAGGAACAAGTAAAGTAACGCGTTAGTTTTGCATTTGCAGCTCAGAAAGTACTAGTTTCTTTTTCAAATCAGTGACGCGTTCGTTTGGGTCCTGATCTCTCCCTCGCCTTCTTTCTTCCTCGGCTGCTCGCGCATGCGCACTGTGTGCTCCATTACGTTCATCGACTTAAGAACATGGCAGAGTGTTCACCGAGCACTTTTTCACTGTGGATGTACTTACATTATTTTGAATTTACTGAAGAAAAGGACAATACCGCTAAAGAGGAAAAGCACGATGAAGCTAACCCTCGCCTCCCACACAACAACGTGTAGCTTTTGGCTGCATCGGCCCTTCCAACGTAAACAACAAACTCGCAGCCGGTTATGTGGTTGAGGACAGCTGTACAGTCTAAAGCAAGTGGAGTGAGTGTGTTGTGTTTATTATTATCAACTCAATGCACTTTGTAAAGCATAAGAGCTCCTTTACAGACGTTCTTTTTGTCGACAAAGCTTTTATAAGTAGACCTGCTCATTATTGTTGCCTTTAGCTGTCATTTGTCACATATCAAGTAAAGCTCAGAAGTGACTGTATTGTGCTGATGGAAGTACTGCGATCGGGCTGTTTGCGTGAGCTAGCATTTTGGTGACTCAGTTTGTGAAACGGAGCATTCCTCATCGGAAAACAATGAAAAATGAATGAAGGCTATATATGTTTATTATTGGTAACGCTTGAGTACTCTAACTACCTTCATGATAAAGTAGCGCAGTAACGTAGCGAGTTACTTTTAAAAGTAACGTTACCCAACACACGCGACTACCAGCGGAAGCTAATGGGGTTTCTGTGAGAATTAAAATACGTGAAATAATCTTCCGCCCAGGACCGTTGTTGATGGAAAAACAGGCAGAGAGAAAAATGATGTTCTTCAGGCATATTTATTGCAGTAGAGTGGTATAAAGGTTGCGCATTACAGATGTCCAAAATGAAGTCTACAGGTGAAGCATTTCAAAGAAGTCTAAAGAACTTTCCACAGCACAAGCCTTATATCTAAGTTTAGGCCCGCCTCCTCGATGCACAGCCCACATGCATTTCTGCACACAAAGGAAATTCCTTAGCTTAGATAAACATCTAGAAACCATACGTTAATCACAGATAAGGGCTTTTTCTTGACCAGCTAATCAAGATGTCCCCATACTCGAGCACAGTGGCCTTTAACCTTTCAGGCTCCACTAAGTCTGATGCAATTAGAACTGTCTGCAACAGTAGCACACATTACTTGGAGGCTATTAAACAACTATCTTTTATATCCACATTTCCAATAACAAACAAACAGACAAATGGGCCTAAAACCTTAAGTATCTCCCCTTCGTCTATTACTGACATTCCATTACAGATCGCAGGTCCAGGCGGCAAATTACATGCCATCTCTTCACTTTGTAAAACATTCAGACTTCGACACTATCACTTTAAATATCCTGATTGTTCGTAAAAAAGGCTCTGGCTTCCTTCTTTGAAATGAAGGAGGAAATGCTGGCTCAGCAGTTAGCTTCCGTGCTGATCGTTGTATAATGTGCTCTGTGGTAAACAAAGTGTAACTGTCCTGGGTATGAGGCATGCTAACTGCTGGGCCTGCTCCGCCTCTTTAGCCTGGTTTATGCGGCGTCCTCTGGCCCGGCTCATTAGCATGACAAAAGCCGACATTTTCTGTTTGAATAATCCCTTTATGACACCATTAAATGTGCCCAGAGTGGATGTTAAATGATTTAATTTGCTTTTGCTTTGGTCCTGCGGAACATGTCCTCATGCATTTTTAACTTGTTTGTGTTTTGCTCTGCAGCCATGCGGAGATAACGGGCCGCGGCTGCTCCCGGTATGGCGCATTCACTGACCCATAAAACGCAGGAGACGGCACGCGCGCGCATACACCCGTCCATGTGGGGAACGGGTGGGTGCGCGGTCGGGGAGCGGACGCCACGGGGCTGACACCGTGACATGTTAGAGCGGGGTTTCACGCGAGGGGATTCTTTCTTTTGTTTAGTAAAAAAAAAAACAAATAACAAAATGGAATCTTTTTAGTTTTCTTTCGACGCAGACGTGTTCAGGCAAGGTTTCAAGAAGTACAGCAATGATAAAGGCACGTTTTATATCGAAATCCATTGTTCACGAGCGCAGATGATAATAATATAATAATACCATTTTGTATTGTTATATTTTTATAGACAACATGTCATTGTACCTTTTGTCAGAATCATACATTGTGACCTATTGCATATTACTGTAGTTTCACCATTAGTGATGGGCGATACCACAGTGTTGGAATCGATACGATACCGATACTTTTAGGGTCATCGATACCGATCATTTCACATGGGTGAATGCATCAATATACAATTCTGAAACTGGTTATTTTATATGATCAATATGTAAATAAAAATGGTAAATGGTCTCAACTTATATAGCGCTTTTCCACCTACATTAGGCACTCAAAGCACTTTACAGAAAGGAACCTCTCACCCATTCATACACCAATGTACGCAGACACTGGAGGCAAGGTGGGTGAAGTGTCTTGCCCAAGGACACAACGACAGCATGCACCTTCAGGAGGCGGGATTCGAACCCCCGACCTTCCGATAATGAGACGACCCACTCTACCATCTGCGCCACCGTCGCCCTAATGAAATGCTGTTACTTTAACTGGTTTATTAAACAATGGAAATCTGGAATTAAATACATGAACACATTTTAATAAAGCACCTTTGCTTTACTTTAAATTTGAGACTTTCGTCTCTGTTCAATCCTCTGCTGCTGTGGAGTGTTTGTCGGAAACGAACAAAGAAATAAATCGTCCTTTTGTGTTTACGGTTGCTGCCATGCCTTATTTTTACATATGCAAACTAGTATTGATACTTTTTGCGGTATCGATACTGAAAAGGTAGCCGTTTGGTATCAATATATCAATACTATGGTACCGCCCATCCCGTTTTATAAACGGCCTGTAATTTCAAATTTCATTTGAAATTTCAATTTTAAATACTGCCTTTACTGTATATTACCCAGCTAATGCTGGGTAATATACAGTAAAGGCTAAAATGGGCATTTTACATTCAAACTAAAAGTTGTATAATTGCAGAGTTTTAAGCCCCTTCACAAAACAACAACATCAGGTGATATAGTTTCAACTCTATCTGGTCCTAAAGGACATTCAGGTCATTGCATTATGTGTGGGGCCAAAGAGCACATGGCGACATGGCGCTCTCATCTCTGCTGTAGGAATCGAGTTTCTGGCTCCTCTGTAAAAGCTAAATGAAGCACCGCAAAGGAAAGAAAATTTTCTCTGCTGCTATGATGTATTTAGCGGCTGATGAGCGTCCTCAGTGAGGGTATGTGCTGCATATATAATTAGGTAAGAAACTTAAATTAGACGACTTAAGGATTTCAGAAAGAAAAGGAGAAAATACTGTAATTGTCTGAAAGAGATGGTTGAAAAATGTGTCAAGTTACAAAGCACTTGAGCGTCAGGCTGTAAACCTCTGAACTTTGGGTGGGGATTATGTCGACTCGTTCACATGAAACTATTTGTGTGTATATTCATCGTCAGTCACTCTGCTTTAAGAAAAAAGGGGGTTACATCTCGTATAACGTAGATTCTGCTCAGTACGTGACTAGAATTGAGGAAACTGACGATGCTATGGCGGGAGACCTGACTATAACAAAGAGACTATCTAGCAATGTTATTCAGTCATTAATATAAACATGTATAGATTTTAAAGGAGTACCAGGCACGCTGTTTAAACAAGTAGAGGGTAGTCCGTTACCATATGCCGTGTAGTGTTCATTCTACGCCAGCATTTCACTGAGCGTTAACAATGCATGAGCCACACTTAGTCCATTATTGATGATTGCAATGAATGTTTAAGCAGCGCGGATAAACAGGCCGCGTTCTCTCTGAACAGTGGGCGACGGGTCTGTGCGTCTGTGGCGGAGTGAACCCCTGTGTTTCAGTAACGAAGCCAACGGCCGATTTAAGTGAGTGGACCTGACAAAAACAGCAGGATTGGATCGTTTTAAAGCCGACATTTTGCTGCCAACGAAGGCGCTTCTCCAAGGCTTGGATTGGACGTAGATGTGTGTGTTCCATTACTTTGTCTAATCAGAGTACTGTATTAATAATAGTTAGAATACAGTTATTTTACTGAGATGTGCTAAGTTTACCTGCTCAGTGTGTGTTGGAGACCTTGAAGTTCCTCTCAGACACACAGAGGTCAGAACCTGCTGCATGCTCCTTCTTACCCCCAGCTCACATTAACTACGGTCCAGGTTTGGTCCTGATCCGGTCCGGGTTTGCCCCAAACTACCACTCACATTGAGTCCGGCTGACACTGTGGCTCCGCCAGCTCCGGCGCCAGAAGCTGCGCCAGGCTCAGAAACGGCCCTCGCGAGAACAGAAGCGCACGTGAGTTTCCCTCTTGGTGCGAGGTCACGTCATAAGCAGCCCCATATATAGGTCGTTTTTGTAACAAAAGCCGTATTTGCCAGAACAACGTCTCTCCCCAGTGAAGTGGATGCTTTAAACACACTAGTGCCCCTGTGTCACTGGTATTGGAGAAATGTTTACATTTACGACGTTACACGCGTTTACAGGTGGTAAACGAGACCAAATAAGTAGTAAGCGGACAGATTTTATTTTGAAATACACCGGATCTTCCTCTCCCACGAGACCTGACTTCCTGTTTGGCTCGTGTTTTTCTGTCAGCTTGATCCGTTGGGGCTCCGGTCTCCGGCGAAAATAGACTTCTTGCGGATTCTTTCCGTTGCCGCCGTAAGGCCTCGGTAGCCGGAGCCGGACCTCGTGGAGCAGTGTGAGTGTGCTACATGGGTTTTAATGACTTTCTAAGATTGCGGACGCCGTACCGGACCTTAACCGGATTTATTGTGAGCCGGGGGCTATTCCCCCATCCCACCCGCCATGTCTTTGTATTTTACGTGGCCCAGCCAGATACCGCACGTGCAGCACACATTATCGTCCTGCTGCGACTGGAAACGTTACTCAAGCCCTGTCAGTCCTGTCAACCCAACACTCAAAATGTACACTCCTATTGAGTTGTTAAGTGTGACATCAGACACGATAACCAGGCGACTCCCGGGGCATCACTGTACAAGGCTGTAAAACACCTAATTATAATAATAACAAATGTAAATATTTCTCCAGTCAAATTGAATATATTTGCATAATTAATAATAATTCAGCCTTAATTGTGTATGGGGAAAACTGTTTGAAAATGAATGTAATAAAAGCACTGCTAAAGGAAATCCCGAGTAAAAGTATTATTTCTTTGTGATAAGGTGTTTAAAAAGATCCTTGTCGGCTCTACAGCGGGTTAACCTCTTAACCCCCGCCTTGACTAGGTGCAGTCCAACTTTGCCCAAATCTAAGAGGCCAACGTGACGCCTTAAAACTAATTTAAACAGATCTTTTTCCTCGCGTTGTTGCCGCGTTGTCATCACTTTTTGGTTACTCTTTTGTCACTTTTCTGTTACATTCTCTTCATTTTGTCACTTTTTCATTGCTTTTCTGTTGCTCATGTGTGACCAGTGCTCTCCTTGTTCGGTCTGTTAGTTTAGGTGGACGGCCGTGTCTTGGTAAGTTCGCAGTGGTGCTATACTCTTTCCATTTCCGAATGATGGATTGAACAGTGCTCCGTGAGATGTTAAAATCTTGGGAAATCTTTGTATAACTTAACGCTGCTTTAAACTTCTCCACAGCTTTATCCCTGACCTCTCTGGTGAGCTCCTTGGCCTTCATGATGTTGTTTAGTGACCAATACACTCTGACCATAGCTCTGAGGCCCTCACAGAACAGCTGGAATTATACTGAGAGTAGATTACACACAGGTGGCCTCTATTTAATGGTTAGGGCAAGGTGTGAACATTCTGCAGTCATTAGGAATGTTATAAAGGCAATTTAATGCACTAAGAAAATACTGTATGAATACTTATGCAAGGCTGTTTTTTTTTTTGTTATTACGAAATGGACCATGTTATTACATTTTCCTGGAAATAATACTGTGGCAAGTACATTTTGTAATAACTAACTCATTAGCTCATCATCATGTGTTTCAAAGAGGAATGTGTGAAGAGTGTTGCGATGCGCTGCCGGAGCACTGTGTTCTGGCCTTGGCCCGATAAGAGCACCTTTCGGATACAACCAAAACTTTATTTCCTTACATATTTAAACTGCGTGAAATGTGACCCTTACAGGCCGCCTGCAAACTGTTTCCGGAGGTAGTACGCCATTTTTCCTTTCGATTTTTAGTTGTATAAAGAATTGCATAAAAACTACCAAGCCTCAAAGTGGAATATTTCTGCGGTCGATGGGGCTCTGCTCTTCTTTCGGGGTCACCCCATTAGTCTGACGTCTCATTATTCTGGAATGTCCCATTGAGTAGGGTGTAAATAAAACCTAACCTTAAAGCAGTACTAAGTAACGCGTTTACCTTAATAAACCCTTCCCGTAGTCCCTCTGGGGGTAATACAAGTGTTAATGGGATGATTGGGGGGGGGTCTTTCATCTCCCCCTGGTGTCCCTGGCCAGAAAACCATGCTTGCAACTTGACTGCCACCGAGTCGGAGTCACCAATACACACTAATAGAATCACAAAGAAGAAGCTGCGACACCTGCAGTTGCGCTTATGGCCTCTAGGGGCAAGAGTTACTTAGTACTGCTTTAAGGTTTGGGCCAGTGGTTGTATATGGCTCTCTAATCCACAACACAACTGGGTTAGAGACGTCGGACCAATGGCATGGCCCCCTTCTTTCAGCTTGTTCCATCTGGTCACGTGGTTCGTGACGTTGTGTTAGAGGTGAGTCCAACTAAATATGCAGTATTAAACCTGCACAAATGAACAAAACAAACAATCAAATTCAGATATTCTTCTAATGAAAGGAAACTGTGATAACAGGGTTAAAAGCTTCTAAAAGTAGCCGACTTGAGGCCCCTCAATTAAACTGAACGCACAAATGGAGCTGTGGAGAAAGTGTGTTTCTTCCAGAGCCGAATATATTTTGTTGATTGCATATATTTTCGCTTGGCCTGTAATTATTTGCCTGTGCCGCCGTGTGATTTAACTGCCAAAACAAATTCTTCCTCAAGCCCATTTCCTCTGATGCGCCGCGTCCTTGTGGAAATTACATTTCTGCATAAAGCAGTACTTGGAAAGACGCGGTTAAAGTGCCAGACACAACAATTAGCAGGTGCTCAGAGGTCAATGGCTGCTCTTACTTAAGAAACTTGAAATGTGTTTTTGCTTAAGAGAATAAAGAGGAGCGGGTGCTTCCGAATGAACAGGCCTTCAGCTGATAGATCCATTTGGCCAGTAATTACAGCACTCTCATCGCACCGCTCCCCTCGCACGGGGGGAAAAATGGGCCTGATTCACTCGCCGCAAAATGACTCGCAACCTTTTCATTAAAACCAGAGAAATGATTTCAATTTTGATAACACGGACGAGTGGTTAACTTCTTCTGACATGTGCCGCGCCGCTGATGGGACCCCGAGATACTCATGTTTTCAAATGACGCCGGGGAACGAGGGGACGGGCGGCACAAAGAGGGCCAGGCCCAACCCCAGCCAGAGCACACTGCTGTTGTGTCCCGTGGCAAGACACCGATCCGTCGCGACGGTACGATCGCAGCTATTGCCGCAAAATCAAACAAACGCCGCGAACTCAGTGCGGCTTTGAAACCGTTCCAACAAGCTGCAAGTTCCTTTGCAACTATTCTTTAACTCCGCAACTTCTGCACAACTAAAGTGAGTTTAGGATCAGTTAACACTAGGGATGTAACGATTCACTCAAGCCACGATTCGATTCGATTTCTGATTTTTTTAAAGAAAAGAATGTCTCCTTCATACCAATGTTTATTTTGTTTTAACATCTGTATTTTTGTCCTTGTAACAAATTGCAACTGTCTCAGTAAGAGAACTTTACATTACAAAAAATTACAAGACATGAAAATGAACTATAATCCGTTTGACAGAGTGCTTGTAAATTTACATGTTTTCAGCATAAATAAACTATGTAAATTTTGAGATTATATTTATTTTACCAAACCTTTATTTATTTATTATTTTATTTTTTTGCAGTTTGAACATAATACTACCATTTGGTTGGTCAGATGTTTGTCAGTTTCCGATCTTTGGTAAACTTCTGTCAAAATGCTAAACTCTGCGTTAGCCGCTAACGCTAATCTCGTAGCTGCTAACTTTAGCTGCGTCTGTTTCTTTGATGTCTGCACGTGTATGTGTTTACATGGTGTGTTGGGGGTGAGGCGGGGGAGGTGTGGAGCTCGTCTTGAGAAAAGGTTAACGTTGTTAGAAACAACGAGCTGGTATGTTCCGGTCTGTTTCGGTCGCGCAAAATGGAGTAGCTGAGGGTGGCTTTAAAATCGATTCTTTTATTATTTACATCGATTCACATTTTACGCATATTAAATCGATTTAAAATCGATTTTCGATGAATTGTTACATCCCTAGTTAACATTCAGGGCCCCAAAAGGTATTTTAGATGATTTTCGCCTGGAATAGTTTGTCACTCCCATGCCATTAAAAACATCCCCTTTCAATGTACCCTTCAAGTGTTACACTTTTTTTTTTTTTCAGGACAACCTGGACTTTCATAATAAACAAGTTTAAGGGGGTTTTAAAGGATGTAAAAAAAAAAGAAGTTATAACAGAAATACCAAATAAACATTTAAGCGGATTTTTTTGTTTTTACACATTTTGATTGCTAAAACTAGGTCAACAACATATATATCGAAATTTATGGACATTTCAATTATGTTTCCAGGGGCCTCGTGGACCAAGGAGCACGATTATTTCACCCAGCTTTAGCACAATATTTTGATATTTTTCACGGTGAAAAGCGTGTCATGAAATAACGTTTGGTTACTTACAAACCCGTTCTCCTCCGTCGTAAACCAAACAAAGGCCTTTAGCACCTCCAAGATGAATCATTTCCACAACAAAGGACGTTGTATGTGATGGCCATTTGCATATATTAGCATAATGTCTCAAGTCAAGTCCAAGTCGTGAAGGTCCAAGTCCCAACAGGTCCAAGTCAATTGGTCATGGGGTCAAGTCAAGCCTCAAGTCGCAAACATCAGCGTTAAGCCTAATTTTGACTATTAATTCTTCTTTTCAAGTGGTTTCTCAAGATTTAGCAATTTAAACAATTTAGGCTAAAATCAAGCTTTTGAAAATGTAATGGATTTGGATTTAAAGTCAAATTAATATTTAATAATTAATTTAAGATTCAAAAATATATATTTTGAATGCTTCAGATTATGCACAAAATTACTAGGACAGCATTTTAAGGAAGGGGGCCAGGGGGGCTGTCACGTGCTGTGCTGTGACCTGGCTCTCCTCTCTCCCTTCCCCCTCCTGGGCCGGTATGGGCGGAGTCTTCCTGGGAGCAGTCTCAACTGGCTCCCATCAGCAATCACCTGGCAGCTATTTGAATCCAGCTCTCCAGCCACTCGGCGCCAGATTATTCTTCAGTCTTTATGGTGACCACCTGCAGACTTGTCTTAAGTTTGTTTTTTGATCTGCTAAGTACTTACCCGTTTCGTGTTTTTTTTAGTTCTTGGATTCCGCCTGCCTGCCCTGCTGCTCCTCATCTGCCAGCTCACTCACCTCACCACCCGTGAAATAAAGTTTTTTTGATTTTTCCTGGAACTGGGTCTAGTGTCACTTCTTGGGTCCCACTCGTCGTGTGCCATAACAGGGGCCATATTATTATTTTTTTATTAGATTCTGGCAGTTTTTCTGTCAGTGGTTCCCCTGTAATGCCCCGGCCCCTGTATACTCAGAGACGCCCCTGCTCAAAGTAGATTCCACACAGCCTTCAGTCCCGCTGTCACTGGGCTCTGTGTGGCTGTGGAAAATAACAACAAAAGCATGTGGCTAATTACCATAAGTAAACATAGATGCACTGGTTTTACGCAATGAATCCTGTTCTTTCAACAGTTACACTCAAACAAATAATAACTATAAAGTCACAGCAAGTCATTGAGAGTCACTGGCCTCAAGTCAAGTCGTTGAGTCAAGTCATTTCACTCGAGTCCCCCACCTCTGGCGTAGGGATTTACTTTGATAATACGGATTTTGTGGGCGTTCTCTTTCCTGTTTGTAGTGCGATCTGAGCTGTGGAGTTTGATGCAGCCGGACGCTGACGGTGCTGAATATAGAGTTGATCCGTATTTTTGTCGGGGTGTAACAGATCGGGAGGCGGTGATGGAGGCCCTCGGAGCGGAGAAGAGGATGTGGAATGTTTCTTAACAATTAAAGTAGCAATTTTGCTGCGGAGAGGAGCGAACACGGAGAATGTGGAATCCGTTTTTCAGTTATGTACTCCCCCTCCTGGAACCGCCACCTTAACGTGGTGGAGGGGTTTGATCACCCGAATGATCCTGGAGCTCTGTTGTTGGGGGCTTCGTGCCCCTGGTAGGGTCTCCCAGGGCAAACAGGTCCTAGGTGACGGGTCAGACAAAGAGCGGTTCTGAAGCCCCTTATGAGAGACCAACAGGCCTGGTTAGAACCATGAGGCCGTCCTTCTGTGGACCCACCACCTGCAGGAGGAGCCATAGGGGCTGGTGCTATGTGATTTGGGCAGCTCCAACAGCCCCCACGACCCGGCAACGGACAAATGGAAGAAAATGGATGGATCTACATTTAATCTACACGATTAAAGTGTCAGCTCTGAACATTTCATCTGTGCAAATAACAATGGTGCAATAGGAAGAGATCACTATATTTAAAATAGTCACTTTTCTCTTTGTGTTCAATGACTTAGTGAGTAAAAGCGCGTATTTCAATGCATACATGATCGGACACCATTGGTTCTTTTGGTATTCCATTTGAAATATTAAGAGGCTTAAATCATTGACTATGGATAGTGAAGGAGTGTCAGCCTGTGAGAAAGTTATATGAATCAAATGCAGCCATTGGTTTTGTTACTCCTTCCTCACACAAACAAAACGGTCTGGGAACCTTTCCATCTGGAGCCTTTCCTCCACCTGAACTAAATCCTACTGGGCAATCGGACTGCTCACCTGAACTAGGACAGGCCTTCTGTTCTGTCTCACGCTTAACCCACTTTCCAATTTAGCTGAAACGCAGGCTCTTCCGGGCCTCCAGGGAGTTCATTATTTCCAGAACAAATACAAAAGTTTAAGGCAGTGTGTTCGCCTTAAACGCTGGGACTTGATTCTATTATCTGTAATAAATAAGCGTTTGGCTAATGTGGGAAGAAGCTGTATTCCGCACACTTTATATGTGCTGTGACCTGTGTCTGCTTGCACCAGGCTGTTGGAGACACAATTAGCTTCCGGAGCCTTTGGAAGCCAAGGCACGAATAGCAGCAGAGGCCCAAAGCTCAGCGCTCCACTGATGCCAAGCTCTGTAATTAGTTTTAAATGACTGCTCCCAATTCGAGAGTGTTCGGGGAGCTTTTCCTTTTATCAAAAGCAATTTTGTTAAAGCAAAGCCCGGCTGTCAGTGTGATGAGCCGGAGCGCCGCACGAGGGAAACTTCAGGGACTGTTTGGTCACTCACTTTTCCTCAGGGGGCGTGCATGATACAAGAGATGCAGGTGAATTTGTCTGAATAATTATACATTTTGTCCCACGGTCTCCCATGTACAGCACTGCGGAGGCTTTATTATTGAATATCAACAGTTGGTGCAAATCCGCCCCCGTTCCGTTCCTCTTGTACCTCTGCACCAGTGGCGGCTGGTGGTCTTTCAAACACGGGCAGCTCGGGATATTTTCTGTTCATAAACCTCTACCAACATTGTACATTTTTACACACAGCTTTTTGTGCAAACAGAATTCATTTAGACTTTTGTCTCATTGCTAAAAATCAAATTGTTACAATTCAACAAATGAAGCTTATGCGCAAATTCAACAAGGAAGACTCAACAGCATGCCACCAGCTGCATCAATCACCGCTCATCACCAGCAGCTGCTTCCACTCATCAATCACAGTCCAGCCATTCAGCTTCTCCACATCAACCAATCATCGCTCCAAGATTCCTTCATAAGCACCATGGCCCATCACTCCGAGTTTCCCAGCCGTGCTGCAACCTCGTCGCTTAAGGGAAACTGAATGTCTGACTCTGATTCTACTGCCGGGCCCTTGCCCCCCTTCAGCGGGACACGGGTCCCACCGTTCTGCGCACTTCCCGGAAAAGTGCCCGCATCGCTGCTCGCGCAGCTCACGTCTCCCCGCGCTCGGCCCTTCTGTCCAAGAGGATTCTTCCCGGAACCGGTCTCGGTCCTACTCAACTGGCTCAACTCACCGCTGTCTTGCCGTCCGGTGATTCATCTCCGTCTCCGCCCGCTTCGCCGCCTCCTTTCGTTCTCCCGGGAGGGAAACTGTCCAGGAAGTCTTCTGTTCCCCCCGCCAAACGCCGCCGGGGTCGTCCTCCAATCGTGGCTCCGGCTCATGTCTCGTCTTCGCCATGGCCTGTTTTCGCTGCTGCTCCGGGCTCCATGACTGCCGCCGCTGCCGTGCGGGGCTCCACATCTGCGGGCTCTGCGTCTGCCGCTGCCGCGCTGGGCTCCAGAACTGCAGGCGCAGCGCTTGCCGCTGCCGCGCCGGGCTCAACTACCGCCGCCTCCACGTCTGCCGCGCGGCGTTGGACTCCCGGTCTGTCTCAGCTCCTCCGGTTCCGTCCGTGTTCTCCGGGGATTCCTCGTCTTTTGCCGCGACCCCACCCATGTCTGCGGAAGACCGTCGTCTGATGTCTGCCTCCATGGACGCTCTTCGCCACTCCGTCTCCGGGCTGTCGGCCCATCTCCTGCTCAACGCCGCTCGTCCTGCCGTCTCCACTCAGCCTGCACTCGGTGCGCTCCACGCTTCTCTCGCCGCGGTGACTCAGCCGGATCCCCCACTCTTCGCCCTCGCCAGCGCCCGTCCTGGGCCGTCTCTGGGTAGGCCGTATTCTCCGTTGCACGCTAATATCTCGTCAAGGCTGCGTTCGAAAATCTTGCGGGGCGATTACGTGAACCTGGTCTTGCCCATTCTTCCCTCTCCGAGGTCGAGGACCAGATCGCGTCCTCGTGTATCCGGATCGCCGCCCGAGTTTGACTATTACCTATGTCTGATCAGGGATCTGAATTTAAAATGCAGTCGGTCGCGTTCTACCAATATCACAAGGCTTTCGCAGCCAAATCAGCGTCGCTAATCACTCATGCTAACGTGCATCTGGACTGGTCCGTTCTCGATACAGAGTTGTTGCTCACGCTCACTCAGGCTGTCTCAGTTCGCTGTGCGGTTCAGTCAGTCCGATCGTTTCTTTCACCGCTCGCAGCCCGCGCACCAGCCACACGCTCTCAAGGGCCTCTCATCCCCACTAGGGGGTCGCTCTACTACGCTACGGTGGACCAAAAGAGTAAAGAAGAGAAAAAGAGAATAAAGAACACAAGGCTTTCGCGGCCAAATCAGTGTCGCTACTCGCTCAAGCTAACGTGCGTCTGGACTGGGCCGTCCTTGATACAGAATAGGTCGCGTTCACGTTATAGAATTCTATTTCAGTTGGAGGGCAGGTGTCAATACAAACTCCATGGGAGAGAAACAGTTTCGAAAAATTTCCAAAAAGATGTCCAAATGTTTTCTCTGATCGTCATGTGATAGTATTGGATTCACAAAACTGACATGTGAATTTTATGGCTGAAGGTCTTTCTACCGGCCAACATCAAGCGCATGTTTTTGAATATTGTCTCCACTTCCGGACGCGTGTGAAGAAATAATTAGACACATGTGCTGGAGGATATGACTTTGAACTTTGACAGCTGTTTCATGTGAATTGGCTCCGGAATTACAGAGAAGTTAGCAATGATCTAAGATTAGACATCTGCATTTTGAGCGTCACTATGGTTACAGTTTGAATTTTCAGTTTTCTCCACCCCAATGTTATACTATAGGATCTTCGGAATGTTGTGATGTCACGTGAACGCTACTCATTGTTGCTCACGTAGGCTGAATCAGTTGTAGGAGCAGCCCGTTGCTTGTTAACATGGTTTCGGAGGCGCTGTGCTGGATCCTACTCAATACGTCGGGGTTTAGTCCGTACTCCACTCGCTCGTGCCCGGCCCTCGCCCGGCACGTCCTCGTCTAAACTCAAGCTCCTCTTCGGCCTTCTGGGCGTGCCCCTGTCGGTCAAAGACAGTCGTTCCAGCCACGGAGCTGGAGTTTTTGGGGATCAAACTGGACTATGTCGCCATGGTCGCTTCTCTTCCGCCCGATACGCTGGCCGCATTCCGACGCGATTCAGAAAGCAGCTTCCACCCGCGATATCACAAAGCAGCAGCTCCTGTCCCGGCTGGGCCTCCTCATTTTGCCATGCATATCGTTCCCCAGGGGCGTTCTTTCATCTCGCGGCTGCTCGTCGCAGCTCACGCCGTTACATCGCTGTTCGACTCGGTCTCCTGAACGAAGGGCGTCGCTCCGACCCGCGTTTCTGGTCCTGCTGCTAAACGACGCACAGGTGTCGTTCTCCTATACGATGACGTCGTACGTTTCGCGGACGCTTTGTAATTTGTCACGGATGCCACCCCGTCCTCCGGTTCGGGGGGTTTCTATCAGGGTAAATGGTTCGCTGAGAAATGGCCTCCTTCCTTCTCCGATTCGAGTTTTCATCCGAATTCTTCAATCGTTCCTCAAGAGATCCAAAGGCAAGGCGCCTGTAACAGTCATTGCCACACAGGGGGGCCTTTCTGCCTTTTCTAACCATGCGAAATTTGCTCAAACGTTGAAGCTCGGTCCGCCCACTCAAGGGCTGTTTCTAACCCCTGAAGGTTAACTATGACGGCATCCAGGTTTCAAAATACCTTCGGTCGGCGCTCTTATCTGGGATCTATCCCCACACAACTATTCAGCCCACTCATTCAGAATCGGCGCCGCTACATTGCTGCCGCTCAAGGTCTCCCGCAGCAACACTCCAACAGCTGGGGCGCTGGTCTCCCTCGGCTACATCTCTTACATCCGCCCTGAGTCGAACTCCTTCCTTTCAGTTCAACGTTCCCTTCATAACTATAAGTTTCGTGCAAATAACTGGTGGTGGTCTAGACCCATCTCGCTCGGCTCTCATTCTCGTCAGATACAAACATAGGCTCGCCGCCGGAGGCTTCTCCTCCCCGTCTGCCGCTCTCTAGAGGGCCTCTGCTCTGTTCTGCTACCCTCGCCGGAGGTTCCCGTTCTGCGCTGCTCGGCTCCCCTCGTCGGAGGGTTCCCGTTTCTGCTCCCCTCGTCGGAGGGTTCCCGTTTCTGCTCACCTCGTCGAAGGGTTTCTGTTCTGCTCCCCTCGTCGGAGGGTTTCTGTTTCTGCTCCCCTCGTCGGAGGGTTTCTGTTTCTGCTACCCTCGTCGGAGGGTTTCTGTTTCTGCTACCCTCGTCGGAGGGTTCCCGCTCTGCGCTGCTCGGCTACCCTCGTCGGAGGGTTTCTGCCTGCTGCCCTCGCCGGAGGGTTCCCGCTCTGCGCTGCTCGGCTACCCTCGTCGGAGGGTTTCCGTTTTTGCCTGATGCCCTCGCCGGAGGGACTTTAAGTCTTATCAGGTTGAAATGAAGCTTATGCGCAAATTCAACAAGGAAGACTCAACAGCATGCCACCAGCTGCATCAATCACCGCTCATCACCGGCAGCTGTTTCCACTCATCAATCACAGCCCAGCCATTCAGCTCCTCCACATCAGCCAATCATCGCTCCAAGATTCCTTCATAAGCACCATGGCCCATCACTCCGAGTTTCCCAGCCGTGCTGCAACCCTCCTCCACCCCTATTCTCCACCTGGGCTCTCTCGGCGCTGCTCGAACGTCTGGTAGCCCTGGGTCTTCTACCACCACCAGTGTCCAGGCTCCGGGGGAAGATCCTGGCTATCGTTCTACGCCGTGCGGATTTATCGTTCATCCAATCTTCCGCCGGGGTCTGAGCCCCAAATTATGTTTTGCATTCATTCAATAAAACGTCTAAAACGCTTTTCTGTCTGTGTGAGTCTTATCAGGTTGAATTGAATTAGGCCTAATATTTAGGGGGAAATGGGACTAAACCAGGTCCAAACTGGAACTAAACAAAGAAACCAGGTCCACATTTGGGCGCATTGAGTTGCCTTGTGTACGAAATGCGCGGTATAAATAAAGTTGCCTTGCCTTGCCTAACTCGGACCTGTTGAGGAGGCGCTTAAAGCAGTACCAAGTAACTAATGCCATAAGCGCCACTGCAGGCATCGTAGCATGTTGCGTTTTTTTACTCATGAATTGTCCGTGAGAGTAAATACTACGCTGACAGAAAAGACAGTGAGAGAGGGATATTGTAAATCCAATTACACAATGGAGATCATTTTTTTCACTCAAACTTGGCTGTAAATACTGTTTAAGTGGGGCTAGCCCACAGTTAGCTTTGCCCGTTAGCCTGTTTTGCTTCTTCTTTGTGATTCCATTAGTGTGTAATTGGGGTTTTCTGGCCAGAGACACTGGGGGAGATGAAAGACCCTTCAATCATCCCATTAACACTTGTATTACCCCCAGAGGGACTACGGTAAGGATTTATTAAGGTAAACAAGCTACTTAGGACTGGCAGCCAGACAGGTTTCCTCTGGGTGCTCCGGTTTCTCCGACCTCCAAAAACAGGCTGCTCAGGTTGGCCCGCAGTGGCAGCGCAGCTCAGTTGCAGCAGCTCAGGACTAACACCTAAACACTGTTTAGTTGTACGGTTGTACAATGACAAATAAAGCACTTACTTACTTAAGCTTGTGTCATGATGTAGCTGTATGTGACTAATAGTAGCTAAAGCATGAGGAGCCAACGCCAGAAAGCAATTTTATTATTCACAGAAGTCTCTTATCTTTTGGAAGCTTCCTTAACACATGTGGTCCATGACCGAAATTGAAGTCCATCTCTGTCGAGTCACAGTGACAGCAGCTAATGCTAATGCTTCTCTCAAAGACAAAGCTTCCTCCTTGCTTTGCAGTCAAGCTTCACAGCAATGACAGTTGGCCAATCAGAGGCTGCTGCCGAGCTTCAGTGGGATTTCCCATAGAGCTTCAACTGCTCTGAAGGACAAGGAAGACCACACTGAAGACTTTCTCACACAATTTACTGACTTTCTCACACAATTTACTGACTTTCTCACACAGTTTAACACACTAGTTGATTTATTGTGACATTTAATATCTAAATTGGCAAATAATAATTTTAACGTTACATTTTGGGTGAAATTTAGCTTGCTTTGTAGTCAATAAGGTGAAGTGATATCCATTTGGAGTTAGCCTGATAATGGACCACGACCAGGAAAACCCTGCTCACGCTTCACTTTGCCACATTTACCTGACTTTTACGCCTTTCCTCTCAGTGCGGGCGCCCAAGAGTTGGCACTTTCTCAGCGCCTTCTTCCCCCTGGTTCAAATCGAAGAGAGATGGTGCTGGAACATGGTCAGCAGACTGTCGGATGCTGATTTGAGAGATGAGACAACCCCTTGACACAGGCAGAATGTTGAATGCAATAACTGCGTTGTACATTGTATAGCATAAACAACCCTAGCCTCCCTACATATTTTAGCATAATAATAATAATAATGATAACGCATTCGTCCATAGGCTACATACTTCATCATCTATCAGCGGTGAGTTTCCTCCTCCTTGGCTTGGTGCTGCAGAAGTAGCAGTTTTCATTTCGCAGCCTGCAGCAGTCTTTGATTTGATTCTCGGCTCAACTCGACGGCACAGAGTCGGCTGCAAACCAATCACTGCATTACTTTTGTATTTCGTGATTGGTGTGGACACATGCCAACGCACCTGATCTAGATATAATTGCAAAATCAACCGGGCCATCTTAAAGCAGTCGTAATCAATGTATTTTCCTGTAATGGAGTATATTTGCCAAGATAGATTTACATTGTAAAAGCGCAGGATTCATGAAAAAAGCAGATGAGTACTGTGTGCGAAAGTGAAACTTGGTTTGTTTATTTCAAACACAAGGTAATTCAAAGTGCTGCACTACTCATCCTGAGTAGTCATATTGTTGCATGTTGTAGTACTGCATAATTCTATTTCAGTATTCAAAATGGCAGCCGGAACTATGCGTGATGTCAATGGAAACGCATGAGGAAAATAAGTATTTGAACACCCTGCTATTTTGCAAGTTCTCCCACTTAGAAATCATGGAGGGGTCTGAAATTGTCATCGTAGGTGCATGTCCACTGGGAGAGACATAATCTAAAAAAAAAAATCCAGAAATCACAATGTATGATTTTGTAACTATTTATTTGTATGATACAGCTGCAAATAAGTATTGGAACACCTGTCTATCCGCTAGAATTCTGACCCTCAAAGACCTGTTAGTCTGCCTTTAAAATGTCCACCTCCACTCCATTTATTATCCTAAATTTAGATGCACCTGTTTGAGGTGGTTAGCTGCATAAAGACACCTGTCCACCCCATACAATCAGTAAGAATCCAACTACTAACATGGCCAAGACCAAAGAGCTGTCCAAAGACACTAGAGACACTTGTACACCTCCACAAGGTTGGAAAGGGCTACGGGAAAATTGCCAAGCAGCTTGGTGAAAAAAGGTCCTCTGTTGGAGCAATCATTAGAAAATGGAAGAAGCTAAACATGACTGTCAATCTCCCTCGGACTGGGGCTCCATGCAAGATCTCACCTCGTGGGGTCTCAATGATCCTAAGAAAGGTGAGAAATCAGCCCAGAACTACACGGGGGGAGCTGGTCAATGACCTGGAAAGAGCTGGGACCACCGTTTCCAAGGTTACTGTTGGTAACATACTAAGACGTCATGGTTTGAAATCATGCATGTCACGGAAGGTTCCCCTGCTTAAACCAGCACATGTCAAGGCCCGTCTTAAGTTTGCCAACGACCATTTGGATGATCCAGAGGAGTCATGGGAGAAAGTCATGTGGTCAGATGAGACCAAAATGGAACGTTTTGGTCATAATTCCACTAAATGTGTTTGGAGGAAGAAGAATGATGAGTACCATCCCAAGAACACCATCCCTACTGTGAAGCATGGGGGTAGTAGCATCATGCTTTGGTGGTGTTTTTCTGCACATGGGACAGGGCGACTGCACTGTATTAAGGAGAGGATGACCGGGGCCATGTATTGCGAGATTTTGGTGAACAACCTCCTTCCCTCAGTTAGAGCATTGAAGATGGGTCGAGGCTGGGTCTTCCAACATGACAATGACCCGAAGCACACAGCCAGGATAACCAAGGAGTGGCTCTGTAAGAAGCATATCAAGGTTCTGGCGTGGCCTAGCCAGTCTCCAGGCCTAAACCCAATAGAGAATCTTTGGAGGGAGCTCAAACTCCAGCCCAGAAACCTGACTGATCTAGAGAAGATCTGTGTGGAGGAGTGGGCCAAGATCCCTCCTGCAGTGTGTGCAAACCTGGTGAAAAACTACAGGAAACATTTGACCTCTGTAATTGCAAACAAAGGCTACTGTACCAAATAATAACATTGATCTTCTCAGGTGTTCAAATACTTATTTGCAGCTGTATCATACAAAAAAATCATACATTGTGATTTCTGGATTTTTTTTTTTAGATTATGTCTCTCACAGTGGACATGCACCTACGATGACAATTTCAGACCCCTCCATGATTTTTAAGTGGGAGAACTTGCAAAATAGCAGGGTGTTCAAATACTTATTTTCCTCACTGTATAAGAGGATTGGTCACTTTACTAACCACTCCACCCCTGTGCCCCTCTGGGTGGCACATGCAAGTTCTGCCCCAGAGTTGCCAAGACCCTAGTGCAGGGGTCCAATTAAAAATCATCAAAGTCCAAAAGAAAAAGCAAACGTCTGGTTAAATCGTAACTCTCGCTATCACGCGCAGCAGTCCGTAGATTGTTATTGAGGGACTCCCCGCCATGGCTTAACGGTCAGGTCCAAAAGTTCAGATGCAGGGTTCGGGTCCGGACGGGCTGGCGCGTGGGCGTCCTGTGACTTCTGCGCTATCGGCTCCGTCATGTCGGGATTACAGTGTGAAAGGACTGGAACAAAAGCTGCACCTCTGGGAGACTGGAGTGTGCAGCTCAAACACAAGGTAAATACAAGTGCGTGAAAGAGTTTGTATCAGACGGAGACAGACTGCCGAGAAACGGCAGAGCCCTCCCCACGGCCCCCCACATAATCACCCCATTCAAATCTCATCATTTCTTAGATAACTCTCAGCCCCCGTCTCATTTGGAACTTTATTGCGGAGAAGTCAAATGGGCGTAATAAATATGAGAATAGAATAATTCCATGTCCCCATGCCTATTACTTATGTCTTCATAATGTAGACGAGTGTATTAAGCCAGCAATTAGGATTTCATTAAAATCTATAAATGGAGCTTCATTTAAAGCAGATGAATTATCGTAGGCATATTTCTCTGGGTCTCTGCGGGCCGTGCACGCTCTCACGAGCACGCTCACATACACACGCACACACCGGCGTACAGTGTTCCTTTCAAAGCTGATCAGTTTACTCTCCCTATTGAACCGAATCTATCTCGGCGCCACATATTTCTGGGAAGTAGGGCTGCACCTTTGTGGACAAAGGGAAAAGCTCCGTCTGCCCGTTCTGTGTGTGCCGGAAGCCCCGCGCGCACAGGAGCGTCTGCCAGAAAGTCCGAACACAATCTCCATATTAATATTTCACCATTCCCCTTCGACTGCATTGACCAGCGCCGACCAGAAGAGCTGCAGTGAGTGGCAGGCCCAAACCAGTGTCTGCGCTCAGGGTCACCGCCCCCCCCCCTCTCCAGCGCTGGAGCAACAGCAGCAGAGGACAAGAGGTGAACATTTTCCACATCCAGCAAACTGGGACGTCCAATTTTAAAAGGCTTTCTCAGTGAATATGTTTTCAGGCGTCACAGTCATTTCGACTCACCACGGTCACGGGGCCTCACCAGTCTGTGTAGTTAATGTGTCCTGTGATCTAGTTTCATTTCTTACATGTGAAGAAGACAAAGAGGTCTTGCTTTATAGTAAGGGACTCTCGTTAAGTATTAGTGAGAACTAATAATCAAAAGGCCATGAATAATATTCTTGTATAGATATTAACAAGCTGCTTGTTATACTATTATCTATTAACATACTACAATGAAAAAAAGTTTGTTGATGAACCAAATGGTTAAGAGATCACTTCAAGTGGTAACGCCAAATTGAATTTAGTTCATTTAACTTATCTTCAAGTGTTTAATAGACGGATATTTTAAAGTCAAATTTAATTTAACTAGTAATTTGATTTAAGTGGCTGCTTCACTCTAACTCAAAAAGAAACAGAAAACCAACTTAATATTTGCTCTTTGCACTTTTAACCACACGCCATGAGTGACAGTAACCCATCCATCCATCCATTTTCTCCCACTTGTCCGTTGCCGGGTCGTGGGGGCAGCTGTTGGAGCTGCCCAAGTCACATTGCACCAGTCCCCTATGGCTCCTCCTGCAGGTGGTGGGTCCACGGGAGGACGGCCTCATGGTTCCAAACGGGCCTGTTGGTCTCTCATAGGGGGCCCATTCACACTCTCATTCATACACCAGTGTACGCAGACACTGGAGGCAAGGAGGGTGAAGTGTCTTGCCCAAGGACACAACGACAATGTGCACCTTCAGGAGGCGGGATTCGAACCCCTGACCTTCCGATCATGAGACGACCCGCTCTACCATCTGCGCCACCGTCGCCCCAAGTGACAGTAACATGACACTAAATACAATGTGCTTTATATTTTAACAATTCTTCAGTTTGTCACAGCTCGACAGGTGAAGAAGGAAGTCATGGAGATTCTACATTAGAAGGAACTTCAGACTTCTACTGCGTAAGAATTAAAGGTTGTGAAAATTATTGACCTATTTATATCTATATAATTGATCAAATAAAACAGAAACCTATATCTGATGTAGAGTCATGTTTTTCCCAGTTCCTCTGAGTCATGGTGCAGCAGGACTGATGGAGGCAGACTTTTGTTACAGGAGAAGCACAAGGTTCATTTCTACGACACCAGTTTATTTTCTCCAAAATAAAACCATAGTCCTGACTCAGATAAACTGAGACACACATGACTCTACGTCGTATATTGTTCTCATTTCACAATCGTAGTTATTTATAAACATTTTCAAGTTTCAGCTGTTAATTCTTAAATCCAGTAAAAGTTTGAACTTCTGGCAAAAGCACAATGTCCATGACTTCCTTCTTCATCTGTTCATTTTATTTATTTAAAAAAAAAAAAAAAGCATACTGTATTTAGTGTCATGTTACTGTCACTCTTGGTCAAAAGAGCAAATATTCTTTTTGAGTTAGAATATAGCATCCAATTGGATTAAATCAAATGACTACTTAGATTAAATTTGAATTTATAATGAATAGAACATTAGTTAAATAAACTTGATTTAATTGTGTGTTGCAATTTAAGTATTTATTTTAAGTTGGTTCACAAAAAACGTCCTTCTCTGTAAATAGGCTATGAATAATATGCTGTGGCCACCTCAGTGAAAATTGTCTGGACACGGCACTGGAAACACATTTAAAACACACAAACAATTGCATGCAGAGTGAATCCATTGCTTCAGTTTGTCACGCCCCCCCCCCCCCCCCCCCCCCCCGGTCAGCATAAAGAGACACAGAGGACGAGTCTGTTGTTTCCTTTAGTAAAGAACAGAAATGTCCGTGAACACTAGTTAATAACTATGGTTTGCCTGAGTAGACAGACTCGCTGGTTGAAGGAATAATTGACAAAGTAACTGCATATGACGTGTGCAGCCAGATGGGCTTCGTTGGTTCAGTAGCCATTTGTTCCATTGATCATAAAACGCCAGAAACCTGTCAACTGCACCGACTCACCTCAGGCACGTATCTGGACCCAGGCGAGTCCAATGACGCACAGAAAAGAGGAAATACAGGGTTTGTACTGACTATTCTAGCAGGTCTAAACATGTGATTTCAAATGACTTTTTGTGTTGAAAAGTCCCACAATACCACACAGACACAAAGCTTAAAAGGGAAATCGTTTTTGAGTCTCTCTCTCTAAAACCAAAAAATCAGGTTAGAAATCTAGGAGTAATCATGGACTCAGACCTGAACTTAAACAGCCACATTAAAGCAATAACATCATCAGCTTTTTACCATCTGAAAAACATTAAGATCAGAGGAATAGTGTCAAAACCAGACTTAGAGACACTCATCCATGCATTTGTCTCCAGCAGGTTAGACGACTGTAACGGCTGCTCACTGGCCTTTCTAAACGAGCTGTTAGAGCTGCAGAACATCCAGAACGCTGCTGCTCGAGTCCTGACAAGAACCAGGAAATACCACCATATTAGTCCAGTGCTCCGGTCCCTGCACTGGCTTCCTGTCACTCAGAGAATAGAATTTAAAACAGCTCTGCTTGTGTACAAGTCTTTTCATGGTTTAGCACCAAAGTCCATCTCTGACATGTTAGAGCCGTATGAACCATCTCGGGCCCTGAGAACTTCAGGGAGGGGTCTCCTGGTGGTTCCCAGAGTCAGGACTAAACACGGTGAAGCTGCGTTTCAGTTTCATGCAGCTAAAACTGGAACAGTCTTCATGAGGATGTGAGACAGGCCTCAACTCTGACAATGTTCAAATCCAGGCTGAAAACAGCTCTTTTTACCCGAGCATATGAAAACTGAAAGTATTCTATCTGCACTCTTGCCTTTTACTGTAATTGATTAACTTTTATGTTGATGTTTTAATGATTGATTTGATCTGTTTTCTTGTAATTTTATGCAACTGTGAAGCACTTTGATTTGCCTTGTGTATGAATTGTGCTCTACAAATAAACTTGCCTTGCCTTTTCATACGTCTGAAGAGGGAAACCTCTGATCCTTTTTAATTCTAAGGGTTGATCTGCCTGCCACGCTACATGAACAATTATACTCTTATAAAACATGCAAAACGATGCAACAATCTGACTCACTTCCTCAAACATTTGCATACTTTTGGATTGAAAGTGATCCCTCCGAAGAGAGACAGTGCAGTAATGAAAGCACAGCGAGCAGCGCGGGGCTCATTTGTGTGTGCACACAGCAGCGCTCGCTGGGCTCGGCTGTGGAATCCTGATGGAGCCAGTGGCAACAGAGTAAAGGCCAAACGAGAGCGTGGCACAACATTAGCGGCAGTTGAAAGGCATTTGGAGCTGTGGACGCCCGGCTCATTTAAAGGATAATGAATTCCACTTGGCAGTGTATTTGTGGAGGCACAGATGCAGAGATCCGTTCGCACCTCCACAGGCTGAGGAGGAAGGGGCTGATCCGAGGACAGAATGAGCCGCTGGATAGTCAGTGGCTACATGTGGACACTGATACAAGAAAAAACATTTAAAGGGAAAGTCTGTAAGTTAAAATGTTTGACAAGTTGAATAGATTCTGGACAAGTCGCAAGCCTTTCCCAGGGAACCTTTCAGAATCAGAATTGTTTTTTATCGCCATGGTTATGAACAGCTTCACTACCTGGAGTTTTTTTTTTTCGGTCGATCGTGCAACATGAAACATATAACACATAAGTTAGATAAATTGTAGGGCTGTCAAGATAACTGTGATTAATCGCATTAATCGAAAACATAATTGATGATGTATCTGAGCACACACATGACCTGAAAGTGTTAACTACATATTGTAAGCCAGGGGTCTCCAGTCTTTTCACACAATGAGGTACTTTTATGAAACACAAGTGTCAAAGAGCTACTTATGCATCAAAAGGCTTGTCTAATTATCCTATTTCAACAAAAATGATTTTAATTTTGTTCTTATACTCTGTTTTATTAACCTAAAAGCTGGCAGATTCTGTCCAAAAAATGTTCAGCAGCAAAGAAAATGTATCTAAAATGTGACTTATCATGGGCTGTTGGGGTTTCCAATAATTATGAAACTGTGAATATTTGGTTAATGAAATGTGTAACCAATAACCGTAAATGTAAATAAATGTTTTATATGTAAGTGTTTTAAGTTCTAAAAATGCATATAATTATTAGAGAAAAATGTGTCGATTGATAATAAATAATAATAATAAAATAATAATAAACTATAACATTGATATACTACGGGGCGACGGTGGCGCAGATGGTAGAGCGGGTCGTCTCATGATCGGAATGTCTGGAGTTTGAATCCAGCCTCCTGAAGGTGCACATTGTCGGTGTGTCCTTGGGCAAGACACTTCACCCCACGACCCGGCAACGGACAAGTGGAAGAAAATAAACTAAATGTATGTAGTTATTTATGGGGACGATTTTAATGATTTTTAAGCACTTGTATGAAAAGCGCTTTATAAATAAAGTTTGATTTGATTTTGATTTGATGTATACGAACACATGGGTCCACTGTTGGTCAGTCTTAAACCGAGAACGAAGCCTTGTGGACGATGTGGTCATCAAGCCCGTGGGCCGAGGCGATGACTGAACCCCCACTGGCCCGCTCCTCCTCTCACAAACGCTCCATATATCACCCAACTGCCCTGACATTCAGCGAGGAGACCTCTCGTATCGATGCGCCGCTTGTACTCGCGACGCCCCGTTTTATGTCAGCCAGCCTAATTGCACTTGAAGGAGTCGACGAAAGGAATGAGCCAATTATAAGGCAGCAAATAGAAGCTGAGGAGGCGAAGTGAAAGTCGTTAGGGCGCACAGACGTCACATCTCCACCGCGCTTAAACACGCTCACACAAACAGACACACACTCTGCAGCGGGGAATCTTTCTCCCTGGCATCCAATTCTCCTCCGCGGCCCCTCTTCAGATTAGGGCATCTCTCTTATGGAAACGGAACCGCTCAGAATTGTGGGCGCCAGATTCCCGCGCGCTCATATCGTGTGCCAAGAAGAAGAAGAAGTGGTTCTCCTCAAGGTTTCTCGTTTCTCCCACTGGGTTTTTGAGTTTTTCCTTGCCGGGCTGGAGAGTCTAAGGACAGGGGACACCCGAGCTGCTCGTCGGGACACCCGAGCTGCTCGTCGGGACACCCGAGCTGCTCGTCGCCACCCACTGCTCGTCGCCACCCACTGCTGACGCTTATTTGGACATTATGTTTGCCTGGATATTTGATTCACCGGAACTTTACATTGTCTTATTTACTGTTCTGTTTTATTGCCTTAATGTTTGTTACAGCCCTATGAGGCAACTCCTGTTGTGATATTGGGCTATACAAAACCATTGATTGATTGATTGATTGATTGAAGAAGGGGGGGGGGGGGGAAAGAAAAGCAAATCTTGAGAGCTGGCTTTGCACAAACTCCTCTACAAAGGGAAGAGTGACTAATGAGGCTCAAGTGCATCTTTTGTTGGAGAATTTGGAGATTTAAGGAAGCAGCTCGCAGGACGCCTGACGAGAAAGTGGAATGGCCCCGGCTTTGGTCACAATCAAATCAAATGTTTTGGTTACATAAACTGGTTCCGTGATATGCACACGACTTTGGGGCAATTTCATGAAACGCCGAGCCTTTTCAAGCTTCATCATTTTTGTTAGCTGCAGTATTTTTGTACAGTTAAGAGCATGTCAGGGTGTGTCTTTCAAATATGTGACAAACGTTACCTACGTCGGTCATAGAAAGGCAGATACTATTAATGATAAGGGAGATAACCATCATTTACTGGTAACTAATGTGAAAGATGCTGGACCCCTTTCCGACTTTGTGTCTCGAGGCTGTGCGGATCATAACCTGTGACCATAGAACAGGCCTTCTCAAGCTCCGGACTCGGGTCCAGATGCGGACCTTCGAGGTTATTTGGTCCGGACTCCGGTGGCGCCTCTGCACGGTGGATTTCATCGCCAGAGCAGAGCACCATAAGTGCATTTGCAGTTTTGGCCTGTAGGGGGGGAGGGGGGGGGGGGCGGCGTCTTAATTAAACAGAGGCGCACAGTCTGCTGGAATGGCGCTACCCAAAGATCTTTGATAAAACTCTAGATAGGACATGCGTCTCTCTGCCAATGCATGATTGGGTGTGTTTAATATAAAGCGGCTCTTTGCTTAAGAATTGGTCAATATTTCCCGTAAACTGGAACAGTCTTTAAGAACCAGGCATGAGCTAGTCCTAAAGACACTGTTTCCCATCTCTACTGCACGCAGGTCAGGAAAATCGTGGCACTGGAAACAGCTTCTCAAGCTTCTGATCACTGTTCCATTTGATCCCATTTGGCCTCATATTCACAGAAAAAGATCAAAATCAGGAAATGAAAGAAGGCGAGCTCTATCGAGGCATATAATGCGAAGCGCGACACTGTAATGTGGAAATATGCACAGTCATAGACTTTTCTTTCACATTTGTTGTAACTGTAACAAGGAGGATCCTAATTATAGTTGGCCTAAACTACTTTCTCTGCACAATCCGGTCAGGACCAAGCTGCAGGCACCGAGCCACAGGCCGGAGGAGGGGGCTCAGTGTTGAATTCTCCAACGTTTAAAATCTGAACAGTTGCTAATGACGCCGTGCAACGTTACGTTTTTGTGGCACAAACCACATGGATCATTCGTCTCCACTCTTCTGGCAGATGCTCAAAATACGCTGCATGCTATTTGCGTCATATTCGGCGTTTCTCTTCGATGACTTGAGCCAATGAGCCCAGATCATGGAATCAATGCACCGCCACCTTGGATCCCCAGGGGGTTGGGCGGTACATGGAAAGTGCTGCAGAGATCAAGGTAAAACGGTAAAACATTAAAACGGTAATAGAACAGAATTTGATTGGAAACAATGAGGTTAAATGAAGTAAATGCTGAAGGTTGATGGTTTGATGACAGTTGCCTTTGTGACCTGGAGCAAACGTTCGCTCACGTACAAATCGAGTTGGACGTGAACCAGTGGAGCATCAGCAGTTACACAGTATTCTGTCATCTGCATATCAGATTTGTGGCTCTAATACTGTCATACACGTTTGTCTGTAAAGGACTTCAAGGCTTAGTCTTCAGCCCTCTGACCTCAGAATGAAGCCTTTATAAACCTGCACACTGCTGCGGAGCCCAATTAAAACTCCTCCAAAAGTAGATGTTTGACATATTTGATATGCACAACCCGGCGCTGGCAGATCTGGAGGATTAAAGCCTGGCGACGGAGTCTGCTACTATTTCACTTTTAAGTCGAGGGGTGCATAATGATCAGCATCATTTCAGCATGTCTGTCAGAGTGGAGGAGTGATGAGGAGGGAAGCGTTCCGACCAGATGGATCTGCACTCTGCTGAATGCAAGGCACTGACCGCTCAGTGGGTGAGAATAAACAGGCCGTCACATCCTCGGCAATAACAAATCTCTGGGAGATTGATGACATGATCTGAGTTCTAACTAGAAATTACAATTTGAATGGTCTCATTCTCCAGTATAGGGTGACCCAGAGCTATTCCAAGGTGGCACCGGGACAAGGCCAAGTCATCTACAACAGGAGTTCCCAAACGTTTATGGCTGGGACCCCAAAGAATGACATGTAAACAACTCAGGACCGCCATTACTTAAAGTTGTTCCCTCTCTTTAGGCCAGAGAAAAACTTTTAAAGTCAAGTGAATATGTATTTAAGTATTTGAATGGATTTCACAAATTATTATGCTGTTTTACACTCAAACATATACTAAAAAAACAGTACCATTTCTCTGTTTATTTCCTCTTGAAATCATCTGGGGACCCCCACCCAAGACCTCGCAACCCCTACTCTGGGAACAATCAGTCTCCAAGACGGAAGATATGACAAAATCAGGGTTTTCTCTAATGTCAAGGAATGTGGGGAATAAAGTGGCGCAAATTCCAAAGAAATTACTATTTTGTTGAAGTATTTCAAGCACACCTTAATATAAAGGGGAGACGGTGGTGCAGTTGGTTGGGCAGGTCGTCTCATGATCAGACGGTCAGGGGTTTGAAATAAGCTGCTTAAGGTTGGAACAAGAAAGTTTGGAGTGAGTGAGAAGCAGAGGTTACTGCAATGATGAAAACACAAAAAAGCTAACCACGGGCTAGAAGCTAGGTGGCCACAGCTAGAGGAACGAGTTTACCAATGGGAGCTTAAACAACGTGCTGCCGGGAGAGGCTTGTCAACGTTGCAGTTACGCCTCCGTGTCCATGTCTTCTCCATTGTTCAGAAGATTTTAATGGATTTAGTGATTTGGATTGAGATGGAGAGTTTGGTATGTTCTTTATGCTATAGCTATCTGATCTGTTTACTATTTAGTTAGTTGTTTATGCTTCATGTAGCTAACCGTGTGTTACGTTAGCCTATTCAGTCGTTCGTTTTTTTTCATTAGGCAATGTTTGACTAGTGCGACTCCGGATGCTAAATTTCCAAAATTTCATAAATTTTAAAAACTGTTGCCTTGTCTACAAAGCCCTTCATGGTCTTGCCCCGCCCCCACTCTCCAACTACATTAAACCTAAAGCAATGAGGGGTCTCTGCACCAGAACCTCCTCCAGAGGAGATGTGGAGATCCCACACAGAAAAACAACATCTGGACTAACTGTGCTGTCCGTCAGAGGAGGCCAGTCTTGGAACAGCCTTCCTACAGACATAAGAGAATGCCCGACTTACAGCTCTTTTAAGAAACAACTTAAACATCACCTCAAAGTAAATCAGTCATGCACCCATTTTAACTCAAATGTAATTTGTAAAGTTTTTATATTGTGTTTTGTTCATACATTGTTTTACTTGTGACCTGCCTCGGGACTACAGATGTAAATTAGCAGTTTTGCTATAATCTGGCACATTTACAATTTGTGTACAACTTGTATATGATTGTTCATTAATGTGTGTTGTCCCGATCAAATAAATAAATAAATAAAATAAATAAATAAACTTATCTATGTTTTTTTCTTCTTCATTACACATTTTTTGGCTGGTGCGTTTTATATTCCGGAGCGACTTGTAGTCCGGAAAATACGGTAAACTGCCAAAACTTTTAATATTTCTGAGGTCAAATTTGGAATCCAAGCAGGGCAGTAATGAACTACTGCTGAATGTATAACTAATTGCACTAGGAATGGGTGGATGTGTTTCTAATGCAGGTGGCTGTCAGCCTCGTGCTGCTGTGGGAACAGCAACAGCAAAACATGTGGACCTAATAACTGCGTCTAAAGAAGGTAAAGAATGAAAGAAAAAATAATAATCATTGAACCCTTAGGCATCTGAGGGCTATATTTTGGGATTCTCGCCTGTATTTTTTCCCACTTAATTGCAGATTTTGTCCATTATTTCAATATTATACATCACTTGTTATACCTTGTTTTTTTTCAGGACACCCTGGGCTTTTTAGATCTGTAGGACTTGTTAGGTTCAGATGCATCTAATTGAAATTATTTTAACCATTATATAAGGGAATAATTCAAGCGAAAATCATTTTAGACACTTTTGTTCATCAAATAAACCCCAAAAAGTGACTGAATATGGGTATAAACATTATAAAAATGTTGTATGTGGTCCAATTGGTCAAAACAAAAGAGCCCAAAGTTGTAACTATTTTATAAGTGTCTTTTTGTTCACAACATCTTCAAAAAGTCCTATTTCTATGATTTAGAAGAAAAACAATTGTTCCAAAAAAGAATACACAGAGAGCTACAATATCACATTTAGGGCATATGTTTCACCCAGCTGTAGACAGAGGACCTCACACGTGAGCACCATTGACCGTATACTGTCGTCCATGGTGAGTGCGCCTGTATCTGTAGCCTATCCTTCGTGAGTCTGGCTCAAAATAGCATTTTGCGCGGGCGCAGATTTCCTACTTACTTTCTGATGTGTGATCCTTTCCGGGCCTACGACGTATTATTACAGTCAAATAAACGTTGAAAACATCTTCGAATGCACGTAATCCATGTAGTAAAGTTTTTCATCCAGATTCCACGCGTACAATTTACAAAGACCGCATTTGTTTTGGCGATAGGGATAATACCTTTCCACTTCTCTCTGTGTCGGATCATTTCCGGGTCAGAGAGCGCTGCACACGGAGGACATCATCATCTTGAGCCAGCTCACACTCTTTGGTAGAAGTTTCCCTGCGTTACAATTGGAGAACCGCGGCCATGTGCCAAAAGGAGATGCTACCATTGGACAGTTTGTCGTGACGTAATTCTGTAGTTTCTTAGTGCATTTCAAGATGGCGGACCGTCGACTCGTGATCGTCAGAATCTTACGGTTTTGGTGCAAAAAAAAGTAAGTTTCTATCATTTACGGATCAAAATTGACACACGATAATGTAAACCATTGTCTCACATGGCCGCGAGGTAAGAGTTAACATGACCTTATTACAGGCAATAATCTGACAATCTCACGCTAGAGGTGTGCGTGCTGATGATGGGGGTCAGTGAGGAAACACTGCCCCTAATATTCTTCCTCATGCCCAGAGTGGGGCGGCACCTTGGAGAAACCCTAGAAACGCCCTTGTGGTCGCTGACCTGTTGCTCTGCCACAGTATCTGTACCGGAGAGTTCGTTTGACCTGAAATGAGCGCTTGCCTTCGCTATACGGAGAGAAAGCGATGAATAAATGAATGGCGCCACAGCCATCAAAGGGAAGCGTTGGCATTTGAAGTCCTGTTATCCTCTGCTGTGTGTGCTCTGACAATTCAGACGGATTTATTATTGAGGACCCAGGCGTATCTCTATCAAAGACCAAAGTTCTACCGGTACATGCTCAGGTAAAGCTTTCACTGCAGATGCGTGGGATACACAGCGATTACCTGCGTCTGTGACACGTACAAAGGGCACCGTACACGGCGTTACACATCCACTTTACTCTTAGGCAGTTGTTACAGTGAGGCTGCTCTTGCATCAGTCGCCACAGACAGGCCCTGCTAGATCTGAGGCAGCATGACGAGAGACTTCTGAATACAGGCACGTACTGCACACTACAACAGTGCTCATTGTGTTATTATCACTAAAACACCTTTGGTATTTTATTCAATAATAAAAATAATAATAATGCATCAGTTTTATATAGCGCTTTTCTGGACACTCAAAGACGCTTTACATTGCACTATTCATTCACTCCATACTCGGTCGTGGTAAGCTACTATTGTAGCCACAGCTGCCCTGGTGTAGACTGACGGAAGCGATTCAAAGGTTTTTGTCATGATGTGGGTTTTTAGTTATTAGTTTTGTCCTGGTTTTGGTTTGTTTCTCCCCTGTCCTAGTCTGTGTCTCCGTCTTGTGTTTATTTTGATAGTCGTAGTCTGTGTCTGTGTCATCCTGCTTTCCCTTCCTCCTGTCGATTACCTGCCCCGCCCGAATGTGTTACACCTGTGCCCCATGTCCCTGGTGTGTGTATATATTCCCCTGTGTTCGCACTTGTCTTGGTCGGATCATTGTCGTGTGTTACCTGTCAGTCTTGTTCCTTGGAGTTGTGCTTATTTGGATGTCCTCGGTTCCCGTTACTCGTGTGAGTTCCCTTGTTCTGTTTCTCTGCCGTTTTTTGTACTTGGACGTGCCATTAAAATTAAAGTTTTTTGTCATTGAGCTGCTCTGCATTTGGGTCTATCTTTCGCACTTCACCCCCCTACCATGACAGACCGTGACAGTTTTACTTAGTGATACAGATGTGAATAACCTCTGTTGTATATGGAAATGTAAAGTGGGTTCTGTCTCTGAGAAAAAAATATTAGATTAGTGCCAGTTTGAATCCGATGTAATGTTTTTAAATTACTTTTTAAGTTTATTCATGGTCGTATATTCTATAATCATAGTTGGTCATTCTATTAATTTAAGATCATGTACGGACAGGGTTTGGGGCTTTCGAACAGTGTGATCAGGCCAACATTTTCAATGAACATAGAGGAACTAAACCGAGTTATACCAAAACATTTGTAATGGCACTAACATTCTTATTAAATGAAGACAATGTACTTCATTTAATGGGAACATTTCCGAGGTGCCTTACACTTCCGTTAATGACTGTATCTACAGTACTGCCTCCAGTGTTGAGATTTGAGTGTTTAGTATCGATCGGCCCTTCACTTGTGAGGAGCTCAGCCTCAAACATAAAAGTCTTTCAATATGAAACTACGGAAGGGCAGACGGGTCACGAGATATCAACACATTCTGCACAGTTGAGTTGGTGCAGCTAAGAATCCTATGATCGTAACTATGGTAACGGTCAAAATACATGTTTTTTCCTCTTGGTTTATGACTGAAGTCACTCCACTTGAAACACAAACACCTTCTCACTGTGTTTCCATCACTGCATTTTCAAGTTTTGCAGAAGTGATGGAAACACCGAATGTTGGATTTAGAATAATTACTCCCAGACAAGCAGGAGCTCAAACATCACTCTCTTTGCCGCTGCGTTCACGCTAAGAACAGTGTGTTGCGACTGTGGATCAAGTTCGTGACTAAAATGCTACGATGCGATGGAAACGGAACTTCTGTCAGCACAAATGAGCTGACGTTAAATGGTTTGGAGATTGAAGTGTCCACAAGTGGAGCTACAGTATTCATAGACATAGAAATAAAAAAGCAGAAGCGGCGTTCGATCCTAACGTATGTGGACGATCATCGAAAAGGCTTGTCCGGGAAACTTCACAGCGTCCGTTCGCCTGCTCAATGTATTTTTCCTATAGCCACTAGCTTTGGCCACTAAGCATCGCAAATTACAAACGATCCAGATGTTTCCTAAACCACATTTAGGTCAATGCCTCGTTAGAAATCATTAATTAATGTACAGACCTTTGGAGATACAAATTAGCTTTTAAAAGTGTACTCTGAGCTGAATGCTAACTCAAATTCAGTTCAGTTGATGGGCACTAAACATGATCTTATAAGATGTTAATGACAAAGAAACCACAGAAATTATATAAATGCCATGAAAAGGGCAACACATACCTCCCCATACGTTAGTATTGCGCCTCTTTCCCTGTTAATTTGTATGGGGATGGAACCATTTAAATCGGGTCCAGTATTTGACGGCAAACAAAATGTACACGTTTGTAGGAACAGGCTCAAATAGCTAAAGGCATTTCTGTGTTCAAAAACATGTAATGTCTCATTACATTATGTACCTCCAAAGTACTAATACACATTATTCCATTGTGTATGTACTGCATAGGTACAAGTTATTACACACTGTTAAAGAGCACATTACATTGTACGAAATTTAGTTTGATACAATGTATCAAATACAATGTATCAAACTAAAGCTGTTGGTCTCTCATAGGGGGCTTGGTGAAGCCCCCTATAGAGTTGTATTGGTCTGTGCCCTCCATCTGAAATGAAGCCATCATCAAATAAATAGAAGGTGAAGCTGAGGTCCTGTGTGCCGATGTGGTGATATCAATAGTAGTTACTATAGTTATTGTGTCCAACAACATATTGTGACCTTCTGTCAGGAGGAAAACAACGCTTCACTGTAGCCGTGTCGCAGTCCGTGTGTACACCGCCTCAGGACACCTCCGCAGCGCCACGTTAAGACGGAGATATGGGCAGGGCAGGGCAGGGTCACCCAGGCGTGCGGTCGGTGTGTTGTTGTGCAGGTCGGCGCGGGGGGCAGTGGTGGGCGGGGGGGGGGGGGGGGTCACTGTTTGTTTGCGCCAGGATTAATCGCTGTATTATTTTCAGACGATGCTGCGCTCTTCCCTGGTCCGACAGCAGAAAACAGCGGCCTCAGCACAAATCCGGCCCATAAGCCTGTTTGGAGATTGTTGAGTCTTTTGGGGGTGGGGGGGCGGGCTCACATTAGCATTGAATGAGTGATTGCGCGGCGCGGGATCGCCGGCCCCGCCTCCCCGGGGGTCTCATGGGGATTTACTCTAATCCATAATCTGGCAGCGGGCGCCCTCTGGACCCCGACGCCATTTGACTGAATTAAGACGCGCTCCTCAGTTCGCAGGTTGAGGGCCACTTTGATAATTGCACAAGTAGCACAGTGAGGCACGTGCCGCTGGGGGGGGGGGCAGCGCGCTCACCATCGCCGAGCCACGCTTCGCCTTTACTCGCCAGGTCGAGCAATCAAGACAATGGAGCTGCCATTAGGAATATTAATGGCCTCTACTTACGGCTCATATTTCTGCCGCCCCCGACGAGCAAACAAACTGGCGGCATATGGGCACGCGGCAGCACGATCGACTCCCCGGCGCACGGGCTTGTTTTTCCGGACGACAATACGAGACACAAAGCGATTCTGCATGCTGAAAAATCCTGCCGCTGGAACGCCGCGTCGCCGCCGCCCATTTGTTGTCGGAAAGTGTAGCGTGAGTTTTTGCGCCCGGCTTTATCCCTCCGTGTCAAAGTCAGAATAATCACTCCCAGCTCAATTAAAGCCGGCCTTTCCCGCCGAGGCCCGGGATTAATTTTCCAATGTGCAAATGAAAATGAGTTTTGCGAAGCTGAGACAAAAGGTTACAACATGTACATCGCCTCCAGCGCGCGGGGCGGAAAAGTGTGTGTGTGCGCCGCCGCCGCCGCCCCGCTCCCTCATCAAACACAACGGGATGATGAGATTCCCCCCTTTCTATTGATCCGGCTCGTCGAATGAGCAGTGAAGGTCACGCGTTATGCAAAATGGACTTTTTTTTACCGTTATATATTTCTCCTCAAAACTGGACCAGGAGGAGCGTTTGTTTATTCTCAAAAGGTTTCCCAAGGTGCATTCCTCCAAATTAAAATTCTCGTGATTGATGGTGCAGTTAAACGTCCATGAAGCCGCCTTTACGGTGGACACGAGCACTGTTTTTTGAAAAGCTAAGAATAATAAAATATCAAAACGTGCTCAGACCCCTTTGCGAAACCAGTACCTCCTTCCTTCTCCCGCCCACTTCCAATGATTCCACACCTTCCGCTCGGCTCCACTCTGCTCCGGGATGCCTCCGAACGGCAGCAACATCAATGCCCACTACCTCCTCTTCAGCCTGCTCTGGTCCTCTGCCGCTCCACGAGGAGGGCAATAGAAGCTTTAATCGTGCCTTGTGTTTGTGATAACAAGTTCCTACCGAGGGAAATTTTGGTTAAAGTAAAGTCCGTGCCGAAGGTATTTACTTTGAAAATCCAGATGTTGTGGCCATTCTCTTGGCCTGGTGCGATCTGATGTGGAGCTTGATCCGGCCGGCGCTGACGGAGCTGTGAAAATAGAGTTGGCTGTATTTTTGTCGGGGAGGGACCGACAAGACCCCTCAGAATGGAGAGGAAGTCGTGGAATGTGTCTTAACAGTTAAACAGAAAATCTTGCGGTTAGTCCATCTGTTTTATCCCAGATTGGGTCACAGCGGTCTAAGCAAAGATATGAAGACATTTCCACGCACACTCCATCCTCACCGGCCAGGAGAGGATGGAGCCTCTCCTGGCCGGTGCCGGGGCCGGTTCCGGTTTCAGAACTGGTTCTTTCGTTTTCCACTGAAAAAAAAGCTGTTGGTTCCAAAAACTGGTGCCGGTTGGGAACCCGGCTGAACGGAGGAACCCTGCCTACTGACAACAAGGACTGGACGGTCTGTGATCTTGGCCCGTCTGCTGAGGGACTCCTTCGGCCCTGGGTCTCTATAGCCTGTCCGTCCATGGGAGTGGATCTCTCCTTCTGTGGGTCTCCCCAAGGTTTCTCGTTTCTCCCACCGGGTTTTTGAGTTTTTCCTTGCCGTGCTAGAGAGTCTAAGGACAGGGGACGCCCGAGCTGCTCGTCCCACCCACTGCTGACGCTTATTTGGACATTATGTTTGCCTGGATATTTGATTCACTGGAACTTTACATTGTCTTATTTACTGCTCTGTTTTATTGCCTTAATGTTTGTTCCAGCCCTATGAGGAAACTCCTGCTGTGATATTGGGCTATACAAAACCATTGATTGATTGATTGATTGAACCAGTTAAAAGCTGGACAAAGAAACGAGCACCAGTGATGTCAGCGGTTGGGGGTGTGGCTTTTTCTCCTGACAAACAACGAATATTAGTTAGTTAGTGCTTATAACCAAAAAAGTCTCTGTTGTTTTGCTGTATGCTCTTTAGCTCCAGCTAAAACAAGAGGGAGCAGTTAGAAAGAAGAAATCAAAATGTTAACAGCTGCTGTGAGGAGGAGCATGAACTTATTTTTGTGTATTTGTGTATCCATGTGACAGTTGACTTCCCAAAGTGTTGCTATGGCAACAGGCACAATGTCAGCTCTCATTTTGGTGGAAAAACAAGTCAGTACGGAACCAACCCGGCACCAGAACCAGCTCCGAACCAGCGCCTTGGTGGAAAAGCCCCAAGTGAGGGCTGTAATAGGCATTTGTTTAAAAAAAAAAAATCTGTATATGAAGTTAACAGTTAGTGTACATTTATGTCGAGTGAATGCAAGAAAGTGTTGCTTGAAATGTGAAAGTTCCTGTGCACTGAAGCTTGACTCAGTGCTAAGGCCAGATCCCCTCCATGGGTAAATGATTAGAAGGAAGACCTGCTTTGGTCATCTCAGTTTGGGTTATAAAGCTGTTTCAAAGAGTTTATGACTGTCTTCCCCCAGCAGACGGAAAGAGCCAAGTTACTTTTCACACACATCCCCGACCCTGACTGAGGGGTCCAGGGGGAAACTGGTTTTGCTCAATGTAACACTGTGAACACTGTGATGTTGTGAGGAGGTGACGTGGGCGTGCTTCTTTTTCAATAAAGTGAAAGAACTTAATCGGTGGGGGTTGAACAGAGACTACCGGTACCGGGAAGATTAAATCTCATGTCTGTCTTGTCTTTGAGCGTTTCAAGGTTGCTCGTGTCAGAGCAACAGAATAATTTCCTGACACATGCCAAACGCACACCATCGTATCCCATCTCAGCTGGCTCCTCTTGAAGGGATGGAGCAGCAGCTCTACTCTAAGCCCCTCCTGGGTGACTGAACGCCTCACTTATCCCTGACAGTGAGCCTGTGCAGCCACCCTGCAGAGGAAACTCATTTCGATTCGTACCCAAAATAAGTAGGGCACCGCCTTTAAACATGTATGAATGCAGCAAAACACAATTCCAGGTTTGTTTTTCAACAGAATTCAACAACACGTTTCAAAGCCAGACAATGTGCTTTTAGAACCTTGTGTTCTCTTTAACAAACAAATCACCGCCTTTGTTCAGTTTCCATCAGAGATTTGCATAAACGCGTCCGTCAGTTGTTTTCCTAAACTTGTTTATGACAGTAACGCTGTGCTTTTATCGGTGAAAATAAATGCCTCTAAATGCCTCATCCGCCCCACACAGAGGGGTGGATGACGCCAGGCTCACTCTGCTTCATGGTGCCGTCACCCGCCTGCAAAAGCTCGAGTCCCATGGCGTTGCATTTAACGCTGTGCGGCCACATCTCACGGGGCTACGCTCCAGCTGAACGCCGGGTCCTTTCCTCTCCTGCTGGGGAGGGATCAGAGGGTCAGAGTGAATGGTCGCCTGTCAGGACAATATCTACTGGGTCTCCACAAGGTTCAGTCATCTCCCCACTTCACTCTGTGCACAAGCGACTGCGGCTCACGTATTCAGACGGCACATGGATTATTGCAAACTGAACTGGACTCATTCTCAGGGCGGTGTAAGCAGAACTGTTAGGATTTATGCATCCAAGACGATCAATGTGTCTAAGGCTCTCCCCTCACTCTCCGTCAACACCGAAATCATTGAAAAGAATCACTCATACGAATACCTCGGCTCCATAGTCGGGCATAAACTCACATTCCAACTCAACATTGGACACATCTTTTCAAATATATCAACAACGCCTCTTTTTTTCTCCTTGAGCTCCCCAAACTACAAGTGCACCGATCCATTCTTGCTGCTTTGTACAAATGGTTTATTGAGTCCATTCTCACATTCAACATCACTGCCTGGTTTGGTTCACTCACCGCAACCAGCTCAATAAAATCATCAAAATAAGTCACGGAATCATGGGTCTGGAGCAGCAGCCACTCCAGAGTTCTGAGGAAAGTCACCCAGGTCTCCATGGACCCCTCACACACTCTGCACGTTCACTACGCCCTGTTACCGTCAGGGCGCAGGTTCAGGTCCCTCCCACTGAGGACAAAGAGGGCGACCTCCACTTTCCTCCTTACCTCCATCCTCCTGTTGAACAAATGACCGTCCAGTCATCCCTCCATCTTCTTCCACTTGTCCGTTGCCGGGTTGTTCACCAAATCACATAGCACCAGCCCCCTGTGGCGCCCCCTGCAGGTGGTGGGTCCACAGAAGGACGGCCTCATAGTTCTAACCGGGCCTGTTGGTCTCTCTTGAGGGGCTTCTGAACCGCTCTTTGTCTGACCCGTCACCTAGGACCTGTTTGCCCTGGGAGACCCTACCAGGTTGGATTCACACTGATTTAAAGCGACAAGAGCCAGTGTGAAAAGATTCAGCATCTACCCCTTATTCCAACAACCTTCCATTTAGTTGCTGCAGGTTTATAGGGGAAAAAAACAAAATTAAAATTATCAATGCGGCACGGTAGCACAGCGGTTAGCGCTCGTGCTTCACAGCTAGAAGGTCCGGGTTCGATTCCCACCTGGACGGGGCCTTTCTGTGCGGAGTTTGCATGTTCTCCCCGTGTCTGCGTAGGTTTCCTCCGGGTACTCCGGTTTCCCCTATCACTAAAAACATGTACAATAGGCCCAGGGACTGCAGGTGGAAATTAGCACAATTGCTATAACCTGGTACAATGCATCTCTCCTTTCTGAGGCTAATGTAGATTGTACACTGTCCCTATTCAAATAAATAAATAAACTAAACTAAACTAATTTGAAATCTTTGTGGTAGATTACTGAGAGAAAAAAATAATAATTAACATGAATGTTTTTATACATAAAAATGGCTAACCATACTTGTATTTTCTGACACAAAAGCTGAATAGTGAACAGAGCCAGGTTTAAATGAAGGATTCAGTATGAAACCAAAGTGTTGAGTGTGTGTTCAAAACTCAATGAATCAGGCATGCAATTAGAGCTTACAAAATCCCTCTGAAAACATCTTCAAAATATGAATGGGCTAAAGTAGAGATGTTGTTCAAAGAGTTTCATAAAAAAGTCATTTTGAGAAAACGAGCAGCAGTAGCCGCGGCCACACACTCTTTTTAAGTCGACTTTGTGTGGCCGTTCAATCACTCCGCAACCGAGGCAGCCTTCGCCGAACTCCTCCTCGGACATCAAAGGATACATTGGCAAATTTATCCCAATCATCTTCATCTCTCTGACCATAACACAGAAGTCAGCCTGAGCGTCGGAGAAAAATGGTTGCCGTTCTTGTTTAGTGCGGAAACGCCTGTTTGCCTGGCTCCACGCGTCAGTGACGTCATCACCAACGGCTCTAGGGTTTAATTTGTATGAAAGTTTTAATATGTAGTCGTATGTCAGTTGTCTGAAGGAAATTGTTTGTGTGTTCACTCAGATTTGTACAGAATCATTCATCAAGTAAAGAACATATTGGACCGTTGAACTTCTGAAGAACTAATTAACTTGCACATCTGAAAATTCACTCACGCTCTCTTTATCATATTTTATGTTAATCTTCTTTATGCACGCCGTTATACTCTATAGTTGTATTATTTTTTATAGTTTATTATTTATCTAAGTTATATGTTATCTGTTTTAATGTTTCATGTTGCACGATTGAAACTGAAAAAAAAAAAAAAAAATCCATGTTGTGAACCTGTTCACCAGCAATGGCAATTAAAAACATTTAAAAAAAAAAAACTCTTCTGATTTTGATATACCATTCTGAACTTTGGGCGGGAATCGTGTGAATAAAGGCTGACAGAAAAAACTCATTTTTGTGTATACAGTATTTATTGTCATTATTTATGCCATTTATTGTCTTGTAGTGTATGTCCGTGTGTGTAGAAATGGCTAAAAGTTGACTATGACTGACCAGAGCCGTCGCAATGGGGTAGGCAAGGTAGGCAGTGGCCTAGGGCCCCCAGCTGAAGGGGGCCCCCGATGTCTGTGGCATTATGGGGTGTAAAGTTCTTTCCTTCTGACACTTCCTGTCACTGTAGCTTCTGCGGAGAGAAGCTTTTTCAGCTTTGTAACTGATAAAGTCTAACTCCTTATCCATGAACCAAGAAAGACTGACAGGACTGGCCCTTATATCAATAGAGAATAATATATCAACATTAGGAGGTTATAGAACATGGAGGATTTGGTCACTGCTTTTGTGCGAGCTGAAGTCCGCAAGCGTTGCTAAATCTCTTAATTTTGGATGGTTATTCCTTGACAAAAAAAATCCTTGTTGTACAATGTTCTTAAAATAGTTTGTGTTGTACACCATTGTAATACCTTTCTTTTAATTCAACATAAATTGTATAGTTCAAGAAAAAAACACTACTCTGTATATAAGAGAAGACAGTTCTAAAGAATGATACTAATATGAATAATTATACTTTTTGACCTTGTTTTTGCCTTGACAAAAATAACGATGCCTCATTGAAGACACTGTGTCCTTTACTACACTGTAGTGGCCACTTTGTGTAGCGTACTACAAGAGTAATTCATGGCTCTTAAAATGCACCAAAGTACAAGGAATCCCATCCGAATTTAAAACAATTTCCCGAGGGAGGACTTGGGGCCTCACTTTGCTGTTTTGCCTATGGCCCCCAAATATCTTGAAACGGCCCTGTGACTGAACATACCAAAATGAAAAACCCTACACGTCAGGAGGACTCCTAAGAAAAAAGAACCTCACGATAATCAATAATAAAAGTCAGCAAAAGGGCCGACCCGTCACAATGGTTTGGCAGAATGCACTCTAAAAAAGGGCACATGTTTGTCTCTACGTGAACATGCCATTCCTTGTTTGAAAGTTAAGAACCTCCAGAGTTCAGTCACTGAGCCCAAGCTACTAGAGGCTGCACTGGCACTAATCTAGGCATGATTGGGGACAGACAGAGGGGACATTTTAACATGTGACTGGACCATGTTTATATCAGATCAGATTAGAATATTTTGATGTTGTTTTCGGATGCTATCGTTAGTTCCAAGTCCCATTTTCATTATCGTTCACTCCCGGGAAAAAGCCATCCCATCTCCCCTCAAGCACATGTTTAGCAGCAACCCGGCGGACCCTGACCTCACAGCGCACCGGCTCATCCCCACCCAGTCCGATGTGGAACAGGGCGGCACAAAGCCCTCTCATCTCTCATGTGGACTAATCCACCATTACAATAATGAAAGGCCATCTAATCGAATCTCAGAAAGCTGCTCCTAAAAGGATCATGCAGTGGGCATTAATAAAGGGACAGATAATGAAAGAAACACAGAGCAAACAGCAGGGCTTATGTGGGTCAGCCGGGCTCACAGGGGCCCGCCGGAGTCCAGGCCAGACACTGCAGGTCAATGGGAAAGTAAGTTATTAATATATGATATTAAAGGCCCTATGCATTAGTTACGTTGCTTGTAAAACAGGGAGTGCATACATTTTCACACAGGTTACGGTCCTCACGCATTTATAACACGAGTTCATGAGCACAGTTCACAATTCTGAAGGAGCAACACTCATGCACGGCACACCGTTTTTTTCACAAATATTTCCCCATACAAATGAATAGGGAAGACAGGCACAATACTAAAGTATGGGGAGGTACGTTTTGTCCTTTTTATGGCATTTATATAAATTCTTGTGGTTACTTTATCATTAACATCTTATAAGATGATGTTCAGTGGCCATTGGATGTGTATCCGACCCATAAAAAGCAGAAACTGGACTGAATACGAGTTCGCATTTAGCTCAGAGGACACTTTTATACGGCAATGTTTATCCAAAGTTAAATCTGCAAAGGTCTGTACATTCATTAATGATTTCTAACGAGGCTGTGACCAAAAATGTGGTTGAAAACAGCTGAAAACATCTGGATTGTTTATAATTTGCAAAAGTGTGAGGTTAATGCTGTAGGAAAAATACATGGAGCAGGCTAACAGGCGCTGAAAAGTTGCTCAGACTAGACTCGCACACGTTTTGATCGAACGCAGCTTCTCCGATGAGAATTCTATGGAACTTTCCATCTATCAATGTCACATCACACCAAGTCCTAATTACAAAAGGGTTAAAACTTGTGAATTTTTAGTATGAGTTCAGGAAAGGTTGTGTCTATGGGTGCAGCAGAAAGCCACTGTTTGTTGGACCCAAACCCAAAACGCTGAGGACAGAACAATGCTTTGGCAGCAGCCTTAACCATTCGACCATGGGTGTCAAGTTCGGGCCGGAGTTGGTCTGTGATTCTGCTACTAAGCCGACACTAGACTATCGTATAAGTTAGAAATCAATGAAGTTTTTGTTCAGTGAAACAATAAACCCATTGTGACAGTTTACATGTGCAGAGACTAAACTGGCCCCGAACCTTTGTTTTTATTCTCCGTAATGCCTCCGGCGTCTCTCCTTAATTATGTGCCTTCGTCCCTCACACTGGTCCCTTTTGAACAGCGCAGAAATGTACAAAGACAAAAAAAAACAATACAACAGTTCCTGAGGCAAACTAAAGCATGAAAAAGTGAAGCTCTAATCAGCATATAAATGGATGGAATGTTCCTTGTAAACCTGTGTAATTTATTCTAAAAACACAAACTCCTGCAGGGCCTCGGCTTTGAAACGTGTTACATCGTTCAGCTACATTTGGGAAGGCGCTCTCTGGGACAGAGAGGCTGGGAAAACGTATTTGTTGTGAAGGAAATGACTAAAGGATTTGCCAATACAACAAAGGGTTTGTCAGTGCCATTCCAGCAGGGAACTGTTTGACCAAGATGTTCCATATTGGGCTGTACCCGAACATGCTCGTACTGGAGTGGAATCCAATTCAGATTCTCTCTTGCAGCATATGTTTTTTTTCCTGCCAATTATGGGGAAAAGAGAGTGACTACATATACATGGTCAGAAACGTGAGATAACTGAAGAAATCAGATAACCGAATAATCAGATCGTATGTATTTTCATGGTAAGTTTATGCAACGTGTGAAAGATCAGAAAGAAATCGGATTCTATGAATATCAGATACTCTACTGACCAACAGGCCCAGTTAGAACCATGAGGCCGTCCCTCCACCAGGTGGACCCACCACCTGCAGGTGGAGGACAGCTGCCCCCACGACCCGGCAACGGACAAGTAGAAGAAAATGGATGGATGGATGGATGATGGATGGAGATACTCCACTGTATATCAGATTATGCCGTTTACATGCCATGTCAACAATCTGAGAACTTCAGAAATCAGATTATGATCAGATTTTTGGTCTAGCCACTGCTGCACATGAGCGATCATAAACCAAGAAGTAGCTAACTACCCTGGTGCCGTTAAGTAGTTGTGAACATAGAAATAGAAAAGGAGAAGGGGCGTTCGATCCTAACGTACGCGGACAGTTAGCAAGCCGGCTAGTCCGTTAGCCTGCTCAATGTATTTTTCCTATAGCCATTAGCATTAGCCATCAAACATCGCAAATCGTGAGTGTTCCAGATGTTGTCAGCTTTTGTTAACCCAGCGACCACATTTAGGTCAAAGCCTGGTGAGAAATCATTAATACAGACTTTTGGAGATTTTACTTTAGACCCAAATTAGCGTCTAAAAATGTCCTCTGAGCTAAATGCTAACTCAAATTCAGTGAAGTTTCTGCTTTTTTGTGGCTCAGATACTCATCCAATGGCTAATCAATTTCATCTTATAATATGTCAATGATAAAGAACCCACAGAAATGATATAAAAGGACAAAACGTACCTCACCATAGTTTAGTATCGCACCTGTCTTCCCTATTCATTTTGTATGGGGACGAAACGTTCAATTAAAATGCGTCCAGGATTTGACGGCCAACAAAATGTGCGCATTTGTAGGAACAGGCTCAGAACTCACGGCATTTCTGTGATTGCTCTGGTTGTGAACTCAAAAATTAGGGATTTGCTTGGGCAACAGCAATTTAATCTGAACTATTTCCTTTTTTCGGTTCGGAAAAACAGTTGCAGGGTTGAGAACAAATTGCAAATTTCAACTGAAAAACTGTTGGATGTGAAGTGTCCCAGGCGTGATCCGTTTCAATCGGGTGTGCAGAGCTGTTATGCACTTTATATCTCTCAGTTACAATGGAAAAGAAAAACATCTGACAGATTCTGAAAAGTCATAAATTGTTAAGAGCATGTCAGAGGGAGGCAGCCATCTCGAAATTTGAGAGATATTGGACAACAGAAACCGTCAAACGTTTTGTTGCCAATAGCCGACAGGGTCACACGAGGCGAGTTCAGAAAGAAGACGCAAAGAAAACTGCCAAAGACTGAAGAGGAATGAAGCCTGAAGCCCCCGTCCATTTTCGTCCATCGTCTGTTATTTTCGGCCGCTGGAACCAAAGGCGTGCTGAGAGATTCGGGATGTCGGTGGGCCGTGGTACTTTTGGGCCACCCCAAAAAAAAAAGAAAAAAAAAAAAGACTAAATGTTTTACAAATGTCATAAAGTGTGCATAATCAACCACCTGGTCATGCGTTTTGATGTAACGTAAGCAACAATAAACTGCATCGAGTTCGGGAATGTGATGTCCTATCGCTAAGCATCATGGGATTAAGAGCAATTATAAACTAATGGAGATTTTAAACATTAAAATGTTGGAGTTATTGTTCACATTAATATACTTGGACACCACAGTGAATTGGACGCATTTACCAGCAGTAACTCAGCACCTAACAGAGTGGTCCCACGGCTTTTTTCTCCACTTTTTTTATACTGTTTTCAGCTTACGTTAGTCTATGGAAAATGTATGCTAACAGCTGCAAACATGGCGGAGCTCCATGGTAACGGTGGATTTTCCCGAACACTATACACTACCATTCCAAAGTCCGGGGTCACCCAGGCCAGTTCTAGCTTCTCTAATCAGCACAACCGTTTTTCAGCAGTGCTAGCATCATTGCATGATCATCAATAACCCTCTCACACGATTAGCTTAAACAAAGTACCATTAGAACACTGGAGCGATGGCTGCTAGTAGGTATTCTATTAAAATAATCCGTTTCCAGCTCTCGCCTTATGAGAGACAAACAGGCCCGTTTAATCGTGAGGCCGTACTCCCGTGGACCCACCACCTGCAGTAGGAGCCATAGGGGCTGGTGCAATGTGATTTGGGCAGCTCGGACAGCTGCCCCCACGACCCGGCAACAGACAAGTGGGAGAAGATGGACAGTTTCCAGCTCGAATAGGCATTCACAACATTGACAATGTTCAGACTGTATTTCTGATTGATTTAATGTTATCCTCATTGAAAAAATCTGTGCTTTTCTTGAGAAAATAAGGACATTTTCAGTGACCCCAAATTGTTGAGCGGGAGTGTAGATATATATTATTTCTTTGGAAAGTCCCTCCTTCCTGGATCTCAGCTGCTAATCACTACTCACTCAACTGTGAAGCACTTTGAATTGTGTATGAATTGTGCTCTACAAATAAACTTGCCTTGCCTACTAGTCTAGTACCCTCCCGTGTTGACCAACGAGACCAGCTTTTCTATTCTAACAATATTTTACTTATTTAACTATGTGTTTGTTTTCCAGACTGTCTTTTATGTTTTGTGAGTGAATGTTTGACAGTGCACTTTGAGCTACTTTAGTACTGCAAATGGCAAATAGACTGAATCTGTCAGGTCCAATCAGTGACCAATGTATAAAAAGTGCATAAATAATCTATTTTTCATTTGCAGAACTCGAAGCTGAATGTGAACGTGTCAGGCCCAGATTATGTGTGTGCAGCGGTCGATGTGAAAGAAGAGAGAACCGATCCGACGGCCAGCTGTGTTCTGGGCTAACACTTTACGAGTCCGGAGATGTCTTGTTTAAATGATAAAACTCCAGCACGCCCCTGGCTGGAACTGACCTGAAGTGTCCAGAAGTATGAGGGGCTTGTGTTGAGAAAGCAAGCCTGAAACTCTCCGTTTGAAATCAAATTGTAAGTAAAATAATGTGGACACGTTTTGAAGCACTGTGTTGCCGCCGCTGGTCGATTGCTTCGCCAATTATTGCGTGTAAAGAACCTACGATTAATCGCGGCTGTTGGATTGCAGACCTTGCCCGGACATTTTTGTGCCACTCCTTGGGCTGTGCCAAACCAAATCAAAACGTGGGGAGAAATGTGAGAAGTGTTTGGATATTTCCACCAGACCCTCGCTCTGCTTAAGCGAGGTGTTGGCTCCTCACAGCTGTCGGCTGCGCATCACGCCCCCACGGGATAAAAAGCTTCATTCAAAGTAAAATGTTTCAAATTTATGTATTTATTTCCTGGAAGAACCAGCTTGGACTAGCGTCTCACTGGGTTACAGATGAGCTCCTCAACAATTCAGTGAAGAGTGAGAAAGCTACGAGCGTTGAGCAGATAATACTCGTTGCCTTTCACATTTGCTTACATTAACCATAGATTACCCACCAACGTAAATGGTAAATGATCACGTTTACATCAAGGAACCACCCACCCCCTCACACCTCAACAACAGTGTGCCCCTGCCCTCGTCTATACTATTGCCACCACATACTTATGTGATTGGCAAAAACCGAAATGAGATCAAGAAAAACGTACAGTGTATCGAATATAATTCATTCAAAACATCGTAGATCTGTGAATAACCAAAAGTAAACCATGTTAAAACCTACATTCATGACGCACATTTTTTTTTTAATTTTTTACCAGAACCATCAAACATTGTCTTGCCAACAGGGCCGTAAGAAGTGAGATGACAAGAAAAAACACACTGTCAAAAATCAAGCATAAAGCCATCAGGAATCATGTTCAGCATTGGTCGATGGGGGTTTTGGCCTGAAAAGTAAAAAAAAAACTCCTGGTCTAACTATGTGGATAAACATCTAAGTCTGATTTTAAAGCAGAACTAAGTCATTTTTATTTATTTTTTTACCTTAAAGGAACAGGCCACCGTGTTCCTATACTGAGACGTGTTCTTACCTGAGCTTAGACGAGTTGATGCGTACCTGTCTGGTCTTTACGCGTGCGCTCAGTCACGCAAAAACACCAACGATGTTGTTAGCATTTAGCCTCTCCTCCTCTCCTCTATGGGGCCAAACGGGGGTGAAGTTGGAAGCGACCGAGCTCTTCCACGTTTTCCCGATTTAAATACGGTTACGTGAGCAGTTGATAGATAAAAGGGGTACTATATTGTAAGGCGTAGTAACACTTTAGGAGCACTTCGACTTTACTGCACGGACATTGAGTCAGTGCCACTTGTTGCCTCTAGGGGAAAAATGTATTGGTACTCCTTTAACCTCTTAACCCCCACCTTATCCAAGGTGGGGCTGCTCAGCTTTACCCAAATCTACAAAACAACTCATCGAAATGGATCACTTATGTGTTGCGTTTTGGTCACACATTTTCGTCTCTTTTCCATCACATTTTTGTTGCATTTTCATCCTCGTTTTTGTCTAATTTTTGTCGCTATTTTGGCACTTTTTTCAAGAGGCTTTTAGAATCGGGTGAAGACAAACTGGAGAAAATGTGCTCAGTTCAGGTGGGGGTTAAGAGGTTAAGGCAACACACTGCAGGTAAATAGGAACAATAAATACATTTAAAGGTATGATTTTTGCTGTAGATATCTGACATAAATACTAGTAAAACAATGTAAGTTTTCTTTTTCAAAACAAAATGCCTCATTAAACATTTCTGACAATCAAATAATGACTCGAACAAGTTTTAATTGGTTTTATTGTGTGACACATTAGCTACAAAGATTTGTTCATAGGGGATTTTAGATCTTGTTTATTTTTCGAATAAGCTAATTATCAGTAGAACAGAATTTGAAAAGTTGGGAGTCTGTAGTAACTTCTTATGGAGAAATGGTCAAATAGACTAATATAGCGCTTTTCTACCTTTATCAGGCCCAAAGCGCTTTGCAGCAAGGAACCAGTCACCCATTCACTCTCTCTTTCATACACCAATGTACGCCGACACTGGAGGCAAAGAGGGTGAAGTGTCTTGCCCAAGGACACAACAACAGTGTGCATTTGCAGGAGCTGGGATTGGAACCCACGACCTTCCGATCACAAGACGACCTGCTCTACCACTTTGACCTTTTTAGGTCAATTAGAATTTTTTAAATTATTTCTATTTGTCAAAAGCCAGAAGAATGAGAGATAGAAATTTCGACACGGTTTTATTTTACTTTTTACAAAACCAAAAGTTTACATACATTTCATTAATCTTTGGTAACATTGCTTTTTAAACTGTATAACTTGGGTCAAACGTTTTGCATTTCCTTCCACAAACTTCTCACAATAGTTAGCAGGAGTTTCGGTCCATTCCTCCAAACAGAACTGGTGTAACTGAGACACATGTGTATGCACATGCCTTTTCAGCTCGGCCCATACATTTTCAACTGGACTGAGATCAGGACTTTGTGATGACCACAAAACATTGACTTTGTTTTCCTTAAGCCACTTTGTAACCAGTTTGGCAGTTTGCTTTTGGGTCATTGTCCATTTGGAGGACCCATCTGCGCCCAAGCTTTAACTTCCAGGCTGATCTCTTGAGATGTTGCTCCAATGCTTCATGATGTCGTCTATTTTGTGAAGTGCACCAGTCCCTCCCACGGCAAAACAACCCCACAGCATGATGCTATGTCACAGTTAGGATGGTGATTTTATTTGTTATTTTTTCTGTCAGACCTCAGTAAGTGTAAGAGCTTCTTCTTGGTAGAGTTCCCTCTCAGCCCATGTCTGTACAGGACTTGTTTCACTCTGGATGATGACAAACTCTTAGCAGGTTCAGCATCTTCACCAGGTCTTTTGCATTTGTTCTTGAGTTGATATTCACATTTCAGACACAGCACGTTCATCTCTGGGACCAAGGACCTGCCTTCTTTCTAATCTGTATGATGATTGGACATTTCCATCATTGTTTAAACCAATGAACCTGGAACCTTCAAGTGTCTTGAAATTACACCCAAGGATGAACCAGACTTGAGCTTCCAAGGTCATGACATCGTCATCTGGGCTTTCCCAAACTGTTTAAAGGTATAGTAATCTTAGTGTATGTAAACTTCTGACACAATTGTTTCTAAAAAATCTCTCATTCTTCTGGCATTTAGCAAATAGAAATAGTTTTAAAACATTCTAATTGACCTAGAAAAAAGTAAAAGTTAATTCTGGTTTCATGTCAGACACTGAGAAAAAAATGCAAATGTGTCTTTTTATAAAGTGTATGTAAACATCTGGTTCCTGTTGTATATCCCTGTAGACCATGGCTGACGTCAGTATTTGTCAATAGATATGCGTGAGAAACCCGGCGGAGCTCGGCAGTGTTGGAGTGATTTCAGGACAAAATGTGAAGAAACTTTGGCCATAAAACATCTAAAAAGATGTTGACCACGAAAACTAGCCAAAAAAATCACAAAATTGACCGGTTCTTGAAAAGTCGTTTTCTGCTTTCCACCTGCCGTGTGTGGCCGCTGTAAAAAAAAAAAAAAAAAGCTGCTGATGTTATTGATTTAATGTGGATGACGTGCTGCTTCTTGTGTAAAGTGTTTTCGCAGAGACTCGCTGTAACTTGCTGTAAAACTAATGATGCCGATTGAATGACATGTCATCGAACGGAAAATAGCTGCCAGACGTTCCATGACATTATTTACTGTATCGAGTCCTGGAGACGATTCTTGGCCAGTTAGCGTTTGGCCGGTGTCTGAGCCTGGCGAGACAGACAGCTCCGCATTGTGCCCACAGTGGCAGCGGGCCCCATTATATTGTTAAGTGGCGGCGTGAGTGATGGCCGACAATGGCGCGACCGGGCAGGTTAATCAGCGGGAAAAGACAGCCCCCGCCAAACGCTCCCCACAACACCGGCCCGGGCCATAATGGGATATTTTAGTGCGCTAACATGGCTTAACACATTATCATGCTAATCCCCAATTACAGGACACGGAGGACACACTTCCGCACGCATACCCCACACACGCTAGGTGGGCCAGCGAGGAGAGACCCCAGCCAATTAGCGAAGCTTCCAGATGCTGTTAGCTTAATCCCGCTCCGGAGACGCGCCGCGCTCCAACGCGTGCGCGGCTCCACCGGCGAGTAATCAAGCCTCCTCAAGCATAAATCACACCCCGCCACGAAGAAAATGTGGACGGGCCTTATTAAAATGCACACACCTAGCCACAATACGGTAGCGGTAGGATTGTTTTCCCGTTAATTACCTCAGCCCGTGCTAAAAATCTTAATTGGTTCATTTGAGCTATAGCTATCTCGACAAGTTTACGCTAGCCAACTTTTGCTTCCACAAACGGAGGCAGGGTTCAGGCGCGGGCGGCGGCCGGCGGCAGGCAGCTGGGCTAGGTGCGCTGCTAGCGGGAGAAGGATCACACGAGCAGATGTTATGCTAATGCCGCTGTCTGTCAGTTAGCGTGATTGACTAGGCCTTGTCATTACGCGGGGGGGGGGGGCAGGCATTTCCATTTCGTCATAAGCGCCGAGCGGCATACGGAGCGGAGGGCCCAGGCGTCGCGCTCCATGTTTTAACTGTTATTGTACAAAGAGTCGTTTTAGCCTCTTTTTTTTTCGGGTGATGGATTGCTCTTATCGGCCGAAAGCGCCTGTGCGGAGGAGATTGTGATCAGCGCAAAGAGCAAACGCAGGTCTGATATGGATGAAGATTAGATTCCACACAGCCACACTGCCCTGCCGCTCGCTGTGGTCTATTCTATTATTGAGTTTTGTACACCGTGGCTTCAGTAATTGTTCTCAGGATTATGGCAAGGCAAGTTTATTTTGTAGAGCATCATTCATGCACAAGTAGGGCTGGGCTGATTTTCGAACAAGATACCTGAACGATTTCTGATACCTATATTCAAATATTTGCCATCTAGAACCAGAAAACAGAACGATAATGATTTACAATAGCCCTCCTGGAGCCGGCACCTTAACGTGGTGGAGGGGTTTGAGCACTCGAATGATCCCGGGAGCTAAGTTGTCGGGGGCTTTGTGCCCCTGGTAGGGTCTCCCATGGCAAACAGGTCCTAGGTGACGGGTCAGACAAAGAGCGGTTCAGAAGCCCCTTATGAGAGACCAACAGGCCCAGTTAGAACCATGAGGCCGTCCTTCTGTGGACCCATCACCTGCAGGGGGCGCCATAGGGGCTGGTGCAATGTGATTTGGGCAACTCCAACAGCTGCCCCCACGACCCGGCAACGTGGAAGAACATGGATGGATGGATGGATGATTTAAAATATTGGGTTTATTTCCAATGTCAGTAAATGTGTGAAAAATGTGGAAAATATTGGGAGAAATTGTGGGCAAAAAAAAAGATTGGAGTGGACTGCTGGACAGGCTTGTTCAGACTATTATTTTATTTTTATTGCTTTGATCTTTGTCTAGGCCAGGCAATTGTTATATAGTCAAATATTTCATGACGTTGTACTTGGAGAGAAAAGTTTGAGTAATTAGTTGTTTTGAAATATAGTTACACAAAACCACCAGCAGAGGGCGCTAGTTCACATGTGGAAGAAGCTAAGAACAAAAGCTGCGAAGATGATCATTTGCCAGAGCAGGAGCAGGACAAGGCCGTTCCTCCATTGCCGGGATCCTTCCTCCGTTGGTCCACTTCGGAGGTGGGCTCCTCCAAAACGGAGCCGAGTGTCATGTCTCGTGTCAAATCATGTGATCAAATATCAAACGTTGCTTACAAAAAACACATTTCTATATTTTATAAACTGGTTTCGGTAAATGGTCTCAACTTATCCACCCACAGTGGGCTCAAAGCGCTTTACTGCGAGGATCCACTCACCCATTGACACACCAGTGCACGCAGACACTGGAGGCAAGGAGGGTGTTTTGCCCAAGGACACACAGACAGTGTGCAACTTCAGGAAGCAGGATTCAAACCCCCAGTCTTCCGATCATGAGACGACCCGCTCTACCATCGGCGCCACTGTCGCCCAATTTATGATCTGGTTTTGGTTGGATGTCTTCCTGAATGAAATAATAACATTGCTGCAAGGATTGGCAAGAAATTCAATTCAAACATTACATATATTTAGCAGGTTTATTGCTATTCGCCAACAATTGACCTACGCTAACAAACATAGGCCTAATTTCTTAATAAACATAGGCTTTTCATTATTATCGAATTTATATAAACCTAATTTTTACATCTTCACTTGCTTGCAACACTTCTACCAATGTTTTTTTTTGTGGAACACAACTTTTTATAGTGAGTACAAACAAATCAAGTTTTGGGAGAAAGGGATGAAACGTTTTCCGAGGCAGTGGAGGATCCACAGGTGTACCCTTTGTAAATGGAGGGGTCGAGCTGCGAGGGGGGCGAGGGGTCCAAGTGCATTGGAACTCCACTCGGCGGGGCTGTGATGACGCGGATCCCGTCCGAAGTGGTCGAGACGTCGAGGATGCTGGCTATTGAGACACTGTCCAAGTGTGGGGAACAGGAGTATAATACGTGGCATTTGTGTTGCACTTCACCAGTCTGAGTGGACAAGCTCCTCAAAGCACTTCACTGTAGTTCAACTAGCTGAGATACATGACAAAAACAGCAGCCAGTAGTCCAGTGGAAAGTTTGGCTGTAAACAAAGCACCGGTTTGCTGGACTTCACTTCCTGCTCTTCATCCCTTTTCACTCGGGGCTGCCCTATTCAGTAAATCCTACAAGTAACTTTTTTGAACGTTTTTTTCAGTCGATATCACCCAGAACTCCACCGAACGAAAACAAGAATCAGCCCCATAATGCAGCAGGCCACACAAGTGAAACCTTTACGCACTAGAGTCACAGCTAAATGCACTAAAAGGGATTCGTCCGACAGTTGCAGACTCTTTTTTTTTAGTTGTGGCACAAGATTGGATTCACAAACACATTTTTAAAAGCGTAAATATCAGTCCCATTGTGATTTTAGATGATTTCAATGAAAAAGGTGCCTTTTGAGATATTCAAAGAAGTGCTTTGTGAGTTCAACCAGATTTTGCGTGGAGAAAGGGAGAAGTACTTCTCTAAAATCATCGCAAACTGCAGAAACAATTCTCGTGTTCTGTTTTCCACAGTAAACAGATTAACTAACCCTCCAGTTTCACTGCCCTTAGAACTAATCTCTACATCTAAGTGCAATAAGTTTGCAATATTTTTTTATGACAAAGTCCAAGGCATTAAAAATGCCATAATTTCCACAACACAAATAGCAACCCTGCCACCAGATAAACACCTTGAGCTGACACATTTCACACCTGTTACTGACAAAACAATGGAAGAGGTTATCTCCGGTCTGAGTTCATGCACATGCTGCCTTGATGAATTGCCCACTAGATTTCTGAAGTCTGTGCTGATCAGCTTGTTACCACAACTTGTTCAGTTAGTTAACATCTCATTTGAAAACCGCGGTCATTAAGCCTCTTCTAAAGAAGAGCAGCCTTGATCCCAAGATACTGAACAACTACCGGCCCATATCAAACCTACCATTCTTAGGAAAAGTCCTGGAGAAAGTAATATATCAACAGCTCGCTTACTTTCTCCTATCTAACAATGTGTTTGATACTTTCCAATCAGGTTTTAGGCCCCACCACTGCACTGAGACAGCTCTGATCAAGGTGACAAATGAATGAACACCAACGCAGGTAAGGTCTCGGTTTTAGTTCTGCTGGACCTGAGCGCTGCCTTCGACACAGTGGACCACGGGATCTTACTTCACAGGTTAGAAAACTGGGTGGGAATCTCTGGTACTGCGCTAAACTGGTTCAAGTCCTATCTGGAGGATAGGACGTACTTTGTCGAAATTGGCAACTGTGTCTCAGACAGAATTTCCATGACCTGTGGAGTCCCCCAGGGGTCAATCTTGGGACCCCTCTTATTCAACTTGTACACGCTTCCATTGGGTCAGCTAATAAACAGCAACAATGTGTCGTACCACAACTACGCAGATGACACTCAGATCTACGTGTCACTGACGGCAGGTGAACATGGGCCTGTAGATACTCTCTGTCACTGATACAGGTGAACATGGGCCTGTAGATACTCTCTGTCACTGATACAGGTGAACAGGGGCCTGTAGATACTCTCTGTCACTGATACAGGTGAACAGGGGCCTGTAGATACTCTCTGTCACTGATACAGGTGAACAGGGGCCTGTAGATACTCTCTGTCACTGCATCGAACAGATCAGTTTGTGGATGCAAAACAACTTTCTCCAACTAAACTAAGACAAAACTGAGATCATTGTTTTTGGCCCACAGACACAAAGACAAAGTGTTATCAGTCACCTTGAGTCTCTCTCTCTAAAACCAAAAAATCAGGTTAGAAATCTAGGAGTAATCATGGACTCAGACCTGAACTTAAACAGCCACATTAAAGCAATAACATCATCAGCTTTTTATCATCTGAAAAACATTAAGATCAGAGGAATAGTGTCAAAACCAGACTTAGAGACACTCATCCATGCATTTGTCTCCAGCAGGTTAGACTACTGTAACGGCTGCTCACTGGCCTTTCTAAACGAGCTGTTAGAGCTGCAGAACATCCAGAACGCTGCTGCTCGAGTCCTGACAAGAACCAGGAAATACCACCATATTAGTCCAGTGCTCCGGTCTCTGCACTGGCTTCCTGTCACTCAGAGAATAGAATTTAAAACAGCTCTGCTTGTGTACAAGTCTTTTAATGGTTTAGCACCAAAGTCCATCTCTGACATGTTAGAGCCGTATGAACCATCTCGGGCCCTGAAAACTTCAGTGAGGGGTCTCCTGGTGGTTCCCAGAGTCAGGACTAAACACGGCGAAGCTGCGTTTCAGTTTCATGCACACTGTAAACCCTAACATGCCGATTGGACTTAAAATATTTGATGTAATCTGTTTCAACAAAACTTTAAAGTTGATGAACTGAAAACTTTAAAGTTGAACTTGGCTTATAACTATCAGGAGTTTTTAAGCTAAGTTGAACTTTAAAGTTTTCAGTTTATGTTTTTTAAGTTTTTATGAACTTAAAAATCTCAAGTTCAACTCAACTTAAAAAACGTTTGCCAACATAAACTGAAAACTTTAAAGTTCAACTTAAAGCTTAAAAACTCCTGATAGTTTTAAGCCAAGTTCAACTTTAAAGTTTTCAGTTCATCAACTTTAAAGTTTTGTTGAAACAGATTACATCAAAACTTGTAAGTCCAATCGGCTTCTTTTCACAAATATTTACAAGCAAACCCCAAAAAACAATTACAAAATGGCAGATTACAGTTTTTTTTTATTTCATAAAATAATAGTTTACATACCTTATGTTGTAACATGTAGGCTGAGTTATTCACAACATAATTCTTCAAAGAATGTAGTAAAGATGCACAATATTTGTCAGTCCTTATTGACTTCAAGCAGATTCACTGGACTTTGCTTCCTGGCTCAACTGGCACCAACATCTGAAAAATATGGAGAAAGTCTGTTAATACAAAGCAAGAAATTAAACCAAGTTCAATGTCATGTGACTGTGTTTAAACTTACCGTTTGTCTTCTAGAGCGCACTCTTTCTCCTCTTCACATTCTGTGATATACCACTTGGCTTGTACAAGTCTGTAAGAATAATAATAGAACAAACATCAAATCGTCAGAAATTATTAACTTTACCACGTATAGTCCAATATTGCTCCAACACTTTCTAAGCCATTCTGTAAAATGATCTGAGCAAACAGATGAACAATGAACACAAAACTCTTTTACATTAACAGAGTAACAGCAAAGTTTTTTAATGGTACCATTTTGTCCACAAATGTTATGAAAACATCCAAATAGTTGCTAATAAGTAAGTACGTTTTTTTTTTACCATCATTTGCTCAAATAATATAATTTATGATCTGACCCTGGGCTCCCCCTTGCAATCCCAGGCACCCCCACTCCAGGTTGGGAACCACTACTTTAGGCGACACGTTTGTGCTTCCTACATTTAATTAAGCTTGTCTAGTTGCACACTCAAAAATGATCTGAAACAAATTTGTCTAAATGTGCATGGAAATGCAACCACAACCTAACCCTAAACAATTACAACTTTACAAGTGAAACTCTGAAAATAAGGATATTGTTCAATGTGCATTTATTTCTGCAATTCAACTTAAACTGAAACCAATATATGATATAGACTCATCATGCAAAGTGAGTTATGTATAGCCTTTGTTTGTTATAATTTTGATTATTATTACTCAGTATATAAAAACCCTTATTTAAAAATATCAGAAAATTAGAATATTTTGAAAATGGACTGTAAGCCATAATCATCAAAATTATAACAAACACAGACATGAGTCTATATCATATATTAGTTTCACAGTTTAAGTTGAATTACAGAAATAAATTAGCTTTGAACGATATTCTAATTTCCCTGAGTTTCACCTGTACATGCTTCAGTAAAGTTGACAAATTTACTTTCGCCAGTGCATTAGATTTACTCACTTTAAAAGCGAAGAGCTGAGAGTCTGTCAGGGAGTGCTTCTCATCCTAATTCGCGCGGAGCTTCTAATGTTAGAGCACGAGATCCCATCGGCCTCAGGTCTACTGAAACAAAAACATTTAAGAACATAAACATTTGTAAATACTTCAGTAAGAGATGAGAGGTACAGAGTGAAACCTGACTCAAATCTACTTACATTCTGGCTGATTAGCCGAGTCCTTTTCACAGTGCGTGCTTCTTTTCTCTGCATTCTCCATTTCCACACACTGTACGACATACTGGTGGACACTGGAAAGCCTCATGTCTTCATCCTCACATACTGTAGGACATACTGGTGGACACTGGAAAGCCTCACGTCTTCATCCTCACATACTGTACATACTGGTGGACACTGGAAAGCCTCATGTCTTCATCCTCACATACTGTAGGACATACTGGTGGACACTGGAAAGCCTCACGTCTTCATCCTCACATACTGTACATACTGGTGGACACTGGAAAGCCTCATGTCTTCATCCTCACATACTGTAGGACATACTGGTGGACACTGGAAAGCCTCGTCTTCATCCTCACACAGGCCTCTAGGTCACAGCACCTCCTCCTGTATTTGTAAAATGGACAAACAGGATACTGAAGTCAGGACACTTCACCTTAACACAACTATGGCAATAGTTACTCACTTTACCTTCTTCGTTGTGCATATCAAAAAATTAGTAAGACGGAATTTGTAGAGTTGATTCTCTAGATAAAAAGAAACATTTGTTATTACTCTAGGTGTCCATGACAGAATTGGAAGATTTATCATAAACCACGGTAAATGGTCTTGATTGCGCTGTTCAACCTACATGAGGCTCATTTACTCTGATTCATACTCCAGCGTGTGCAGACGACACTGGAGACAAGGTGGGGAATGTGTCTTGCTCAAGTGCACAACAGCAGCATGCACCTGTGGGAACTGGGATCATCTAGGTGAAAAGGACAAAGTAAAGAATTGCCCCAATTCCCAGGTGTGACAGTGACAAATCAAACACCTAAAGAAACTGTACTTTCTGTTTAATTTAACTTTGTGTTTAATTAATTATGTTGGACATTAAAAAATGTCCAACATAAATGTCTCACAAAATGTTGCAAATGCAACTAAACAGCTACGCCTACTTTCTGCCCAAAGACAGGAACGTCGGGGACTTTTCTCACAGCCAATCATTCATCACATTCCATATCATTCCAATCAGAGATGCATATTTGTAAATGAAGAAGAGTCTCAGATCACATCTCATTCAGAACAAACGTTATCATTTCTGTTACCTGTAATTAAAATAGTTAAGTGATTTGCCTGTTGATCTGAAAGAGTGCAATATTTGTTATGTTTAGTTTTGTTGTAGTGGGGCGGATCAGCATTTTCTGTGGTTTAAGTGTTTCTCTGATCCAGAGAGCTGTACAAGACATTTTTGCAAAGAATTGGAAAAGTGTGTTGTCTGGTTGGCACAAAATCCAGGATAAAAAAAACACACAACAAAAACGCAATAAACCAATTGTGTAAAATAGGATCATATAATCAGCAAGTGTATGGTCTCACCTTTATTTTGTGCTACAATTTTCTTTCTTGTCTGGTACTTGTTAACCTGCATTACAAAAAAAAAATTAGGGATGGGCAATTTGGCCAATAAATGAATTGTTTAACTACTTTGGACAATGACCGAATCAATTTTATTCAACATTCTCTTAAACAGGGACCATTGTAGCTCATTTGTACTCAATCTTTTTAGGCCCATAAGCTAAGTTTATTTTGGCTTAGCCCTTTTACTTAAATTACAACGATTGTAATTTCTTCTATTAGCCCAAAGAAATATAACTTGCTCTTAAAGTTAAGAACACACTTGTTACGGAGTTCTCAAAGCTCTCTGTCCTCTGTCCGCCCCGCTGCTCCTGCTGATGCTGCTGCTGCACAGACGGAAGTGCGGAGGCAGCGCTGAAAACAGCGATATTAACGTTACTTGCACTTCACGGTCGCTAACAGCCTTCGAGCATATTTAATCAGGTCCTCACGGTTAGTTGTAAGAGTTTTAAAGACAACATGACTCGGACTTGGCTCCGGACTCGGGCGGAAGTGCGTCGCTGTTGCAGTTTTAAAAAGAAGCGGGAAAGATCTCACGCTACGCATTATCGATTAAACAGTACAATCTGAAGCATAAACAATTCTCCTGGTTCTAACTACCTGCACACTGAAATCATACATATAATTTCACTGGATATTAATAAAGTATATTACCTTATTCAGGTCGTAGAAGCTCCTCTTCGTTAAATGACGGACACTCCCACAGCAGCGCACTGCGGCTGTGCACAACCAAATACGTCACTCCAGCCAAGGCACGCAGGCGTCATGATGTCATGACGCAAAAGACCCGCCTCAAAACTTATAATTTAAACTTTCTAAACTTGACAATTTTAATCTGAATGGCAATAAAACCTTACTAAACTTAAAAAACACCCATTTGGACTTAAACATTTTGAGATGAATGAAGATTTTGGCTAGTTTTGAGTTCTTTCACATCTTAAATTATGACCTCAAATAGCATTCGGGTTTACAGTGCAGCTAAAATCTGGAACAGTCTTCATGAGGATGTGAGACAGGCCTCAACTCTGACAATGTTCAAATCCAGGCTGAAAACAGCTCTTTTTACCCGAGCATATGAAAACTGAAAGTATTTTATCTGCACTCTTGCCTTTTACTGTAATCGATTAACTTTATGTTGATGTTTTAATGATTGATTTGATCTGTTTTCTTGTAATTTTATGCAACTGTGAAGCACTTCGAATTGCCTTGTGTATGAATTGTGCTCTACAAATAAACATGCCTTGCCTTTCATCTATAGCGCCTTAGATACTGTGAGTTGTGAGTTAAATTTGACGTGACCAAGAGCCAATATTTTGAATGGCTCTCTGAAATGAATGGATGAGGCACGGCTCCCAGTAAAGAGCCGTATATCCCATCACTAAATTCTACAACCCAAAAATAAGGTCGAATGAAACAAGAATAAGAATAATATGGAAAGTTGTATGTGTATGTATGTATTCAAAATGATTATATACGTTATTAAGTGACACAAAATCAACACTAGGTTTCTATTGCGGGGGTTTGTAGTAGCGCAGACAGACTGTGGTAGATTGTACTACCTCCACGCTGTCAGTCCTCATCGCCCATCTCTTTACTGTCAAGTGTTACATGACGCTGGAACAGCCGCGTGGTGAACGGAGGAGCGTCTGCAGGATACAAAAACGAAGATGGATGTCACTGAAGATGTGGTCGCATCATCTTCAACCAAATCCAGGCTGTGACGGCTGAACACTTTGTGCCTTCTCGGAGTTTCACACAGTGGAAGTTGTTCAGTGTGGCTCATGTGTGTGCAGTATTTGATGATGGAAACGCATTTGGTATTTGGCTCTACTATTTCCCTTTTTGTTTGCCCCCAACCAATTCAATCATTTCATTTGGAATCTGTGCCCCCTGTAGTGTACCTTTTGTTCTTTCTACTGAACCCCTCCTCAAATGTTCACTCGCGATGGGATCAAGCTGTTCCATCAGCCTCATTTCTGACAAAATGTTCCATTTGCATGTCCTCGAAGTGCTTGCTTTCTTTCTGCCAGCTGGCATATTGATCAATTTGAATCATTTGATCAAAGGCTGTCTTTGTCATGCTTGTGGCTCATACAAACACTTCATTTTAGCACTGTGTGTTTTTGTGTGTTTGTGTTTCTGAACCCCCTTTACTGTATGTTAGGGCAATGTCCGCTTTTCCAAAGCCACATCATTACTCTCCTTCTTTGTCATTTTGTAAATTCTCTTTTTTTCAGTATCCTTCACCCAAACCGGGTCTTTTGTTGAACGCTTTTCATTATTGCAGAGAACACCTTTTTACAGCACATAGAGACCGCATGTACGTTTCTAACCCGCCACGCAACAGGGTTTCTATATTTACAACCCACACTGCACCGCAACCAACAAATACTGCACATTATCAATATGACTAGTCTGAACAGAGCACAACTTTAATTCTGTCTGAAAACATGCCTAAATCTGCAAGAGGCCGCAGTGTGGCATTATCAGGAGTTATCAGGAAAAACAAGGTTTTAAACGTTTCCAAATTGTCAAGATGAGGCTGACGTCTCTCTCTCTCACTCGCTCTCTCTCTCTCTCTCTTTATTTCTCCTTCACTCTTTCTTTCTTAATTTCTCTCTTTTTCCCTCTCCATTTCTTTCTTTCTCTCTCTCACTCTCTGTCTCTCCCTGTTTTTGGGTTGGCTCTCTCTAACCCTCCCTCTCTATCTTTATTTCTCCTTCCCTCTTTCTTTCTTCTCTCTCTCTCTCTCTCTCTCTCTCTCTCTCTCTCTCTCTCTCTCTCTCTCTCTCTCTCTCTCTCTCTCTCTCTCTCTCAGAGCAGGAGCAGACAGTCAGATCGTGGAAATAGGTGATCTCCATAAAAGCGCTCTCTGAGTCACGAGCTACAAAACGCTGCTTGTTTTAATTTGATTTTTGTATTTCTTTATTGATTTATTTGGTCGGGACAGTGCATGTTAATGAACATACATGGGTCTCATGCATGTGAACGCGCCACACCGGATCTCCATCCATCGCCCCCCATGCGCACTCTCAAACACACTCTTATTCATCCTGGCTTATTGTACATGTTTTTAGTGTAATAAAGTCAGCCTCATATTTACATCAAACACCTGCTGCAGAGATGATGTTCAATGTTCAAATCCAGGCTGAAAACAGCTCTTTTTACCCGAGCAGATGAAAACTGAAAGTATTTTATCTGCACTCTTGCCTTTTACTGTCATTGATAATTTTTTATGTTGGATGTTTTAATGATTGATTTGATCTGTTTTCTTGTAATTTTATGCAACTGTGAAGCACTTTGAATTGCCTTGTGTATGAATTGTGCTCTACAAATAAACTTGCCTTGCCTTGCCTTGCCTTGCCATGATTAAATTAGACAGGGTTCAGGATACACAGACTTACATAGGCCTGGCCCGCTACTGCAGCGCACACACACTTTGAACACACATGATCAGTTAGGACAACATTATCGCACGATTCACACTAAACAGCGTCTTTTATCTCGACTCACAAAAAACCATCTCCGTATTTTTAGCTTTAATTAGCAGAGCGTGTTTTGGTCGGCGGAGCTTGGCAGCTCTGGAAGATTCACAGGGGTCTGTAACCAGTCCAGACCCACAGGCAGTCCTAACCGTCATTATTATTGCACATTAACAGATCTGTGATTAAGATTCCTATTACTTTAAAATGGCTATTAAAAACTGCACTAAAGGAGAGGCAGAGACTCCTTTATTAAACCCAATGATGGTTACCGCGCTTTGGAATAAATGCAATGAATTCAATGCTGATATGATTGTTTATGCATTCTAAAAATACATTCTGCCACCTGGATAGCAGAACTCCTATATATTATTTACACACTGCAGTGCTGTTTCTCCCGTTTGCTCAGTAAGACACGCTGAGTCCAGGCTTAGACCGGGCTTAGTGCTGGTTCAGACCGGCTCGCTGCTCAGTTTTATACCAAGATGGTCAGTAAACAGTGGGGAACCATTGGAGCTGGACGATCGCGCGTGCATTTTTCATTTGATATGCGTTTTAAACGTTAGCGAGCTATAGTTCAGTCATTCCTGGGCCGTTTTTATACAAAACATACACAAGAAGAGAAAAAGAAGAAAGAGAAAGAAGAAAGAAGGAAAAGAAGGAAGAGAGAAATAAGAGAAAGAAAGAAGAGAGAAAGAAGAGAGCGGAATAAGAGAAAGAAGAGAAAGAGAGAGAAAGAAGAGAGGCCAGAGAAAGAACAGCGAAAGAAGAGAAAGACAGAAGAGAAAGACAGAAGAGAAAGACAGAAGAGAAAGATGAGAAAGAAGAGAGGCGAGGGAAAGATGAGAGAAAGAAGAGAGCGGAATAAGAGAAAGAAGAGAAAGAGAGAGAAAAAAGAGAGGCCAGAGAAAGAACTGCGAAAGAAAAGAAAGAAGAGAAAGACAGAAGAGAAAGATGAGAAAGAAGAGAGGCGAGAGAAAAAAGAGAGAAAGAAGAGTTAAAGAAGAGAGAGAGAGAAGAGAGAGAAAGAGAGAGAAAGAAGAGAAAGAAGAGAGAGAGAAGAGAGTGAAAGAAGGGAGAGAAAGAAGAGAGAGGGGGAGAAGAGGACTTGGCCAGGACTTCCTTTAAACAAATGAAAGTTTTCGTTAGACCTTCCTGGTTAAATAAAGGTCAAACCCAATGAAAAGAGTTCATCTTTGTATTACGGGCCCGCTGCAGTAACGGGACACTCGTTTGGGAGTGAACAATGGAAGGGTTTTGTGTCAGGACAGCGATGGAGGGCAAAGCTTCCACTCCCGTTAGTTTCAGACAGAGGAACCATTTCAGTAAAAGCCTTTTTAAAAACAAACACGATTTCTAGCCATCTTGCTCAGCCCAATTTCGTTTAGATTTGATTCATTTGCATAAAAAAAATAAATAAACAAAGTGAGTGAGACTTTCCGATCTTTGGCCCAGAGACGGTAATGAGCAAAAAAAAATAAAAATAAAAAACAGCCCTAGCCCCGAGACATGTTGTGTGTCCCAGAAAGCGCACGCTGTCAGCAGTAATAATTCAAGAGCAGTATACGAGCCTCTCTGTGTGGCAGAATAAAGGGTCTCGGCGGGCTGTGTGTGTGTGGGGGGGGCCCGCTCTCACCTGCGCCGCATACACACTCCCTGTCCCCTGAGCCGCCGCCCCGTCCATTTGACCCTTTAAACATCCCCGTGACGCGGCAGAGGTGTGCTCATCACCGGGGCGGCCCGGGGAACGGCCTGCCTGTGTGTGGACGGACTTCATGCTTTATTCATCTGCAACGACACAGAGCTGGGATTTGGGTTTTTAGGGATTAGTGAAGAAGCGTGAGGCCCGGAGGAGGCCGTTCACAGGAAGTGTGCTGTTTATCTGATTTATTCATGTTCTATTATTCATGTTATTGATTTAATGTTTCATTTATTTCATTCATGATTTACTGTATCATTGACTTTGTCCACATGGGGAGAGCCAGCTTTAGCTTTGTGTGAAAACAATAGAATCATATAAATACTAAATGTTACTATTTACTAGAGTGGGGTAATGTTAAACAATAGTGGTCTGGTATTGTAAAAAAAACAGTAATACAACCAGTATTGAAAAAATGTACATCTTTAGAGCTACAGTGTTAATACTGTAGGTCCAGGGACAGCATTAAAGGAAGTGACTTGGTTTTGTTTCAGCGCAAATAGATTATTTCCCCCCCTCATTTTCACCCCATTAAAAAGATAAAAAAAAAATTCTCTTTTTTAAATTTCGGCCCTTCATGTTTGCCCCTTTTTTTAATTACTAATATGTTCCATATTTGCCCCCACTATTTGTCCTATTGCCCCCTTATTATTCCCATTTTCCCCACATTTCTGGCCAGTGTATCTTTTCTTTTTGTCTGGCAAGTTCCAGATCATGTAAAGATCCATTCTAACCAAACTCCAAACCAAGTCCGGACCATATTCAGACCATGTCCGGACCATGTCCAGACCATGTCCAGACCATATCCAGACCATATCCAGACCATGTCCAGACCATGTCCAGACCATGTCCAGACCATATCCAGACCATAATCAGACCATGTCCAGACCATGTCCAGACCATGTCCAAACCATATCCAGACCATCTCCAGACCATGTCCGGACCATATTCAGACCATGTCCAGACCATGTCCAAACCATATCCAGACCATATCCAGACCATGTCCGGACCATATCCAGACCATGTCCGGACCATATCCAGACCATATCCAGACCATGTCCAGACCATGTCCAGACCATATCCAGACCATATTCAGACCATGTCCAGACCATGTCCGGACCATATCCAGACCATCTCCAGACCATGTCCGAACCATATTCAGACCATGTCCAGACCATGTCCAAACCATATCCAGACCATCTCCAGACCATGTCCAGACCATATCCAGACCATGTCCAGACCATGTCCAGACCATGTCCAAACCATATCCAGACCATGTCCAGACCATATCCAGACCATGTCCAGACCATATCCAGACCATGTCCAGACCATGTCCAGACCATGTCCAGACCATGTCCAGACCATATCCAGACCATGTCCAGACCATGTCCAGACCATGTCCAAACCATATCCAGACCATGTACAGACCATATCCAGACCATGTCCGGACCATATCCAGACCATATCCAGACCATGTCCGGACCATATCCAGACCATGTCCAGACCATGTCCAAACCATATCCAGACCATCTCCAGACCATCTCCAGACCATCTCCAGACCATATCCAGACCATATCCAGACCATGTCCAGACCATATCCAGACCATATTCAGACCATGTCCAGACCATGTCCAGACCATATCCAGACCATGTCCAGACCATATCCAGACCATGTCCAAACCATATCCAGACCATGTCCTGACCATATCCAGACCATGTCCAGATAGGATCGAAAGTAAAAACCTTGCCCTTAAAGTCTAGACCAAGTGCATATTTCTGCCTTTTAAGGATACGTTTTACGCGGACACTCGCCAAACCATTTGTCACTTTTACTCACTCGCTGCTGTCTCACAACATACTTTTTGGCCAAAAATCCAAGTGATTCATGGTCTTTTCAATAGTTTCAAGTCAAAGCGGCTCCTGCTTTGCTCACTTCTGTTGGATGGGACAGAGATTCCACCGTGCCTCCACCTGTCATTGTTCACAAGTATGCGACGCCGACACAATCACAGACGAGACCGTATCAAACAATCAAGCCATTCTCTCATATAATAAAAGCACAACCATTTTCATCGTCCCATATTGGACTTGTAATCCGAGGCGTCAAAGTTGGTTATTTCCAGCTTTCAGACGAGCCTGATCGCACAGCTCGACCTTCCCCTCCGCCGTGACACACCTGCAAGTGTCACAGGGCCTCTTGGGACTAGTTCTTTGGAGTAGTTATTTGACACAGTGGAAGGGCCATAGCGAGCCGCAGACAGGTAACAGGCCGGGAACCACTCCGCTCCCTCCCAGGAGCAGCTCCGGGGGCACAGAGTCTTAAACACAGGCGTACTCTTTACAGCAGCTCACTGCCGCTGTACAGAGAGGCCTCGGGAGGAGACATTATCCACAACACTGCAGGCAACTCTGTCCTACACTGCACAGGGGACGTGAACACACCACACACGCCACCAGTCACACCGCCTTCAGGGTCCAGGGAAACGACATTATTCATTCAGAGGGTTCAAGGATACGGTATAATTTATTGTCCGCATAGAGGCGTTTGTTCCATATTTAAATGCTACAGGCCTTGTGGATCAGGATACAATACTAGGACTACTACTACTAAAAGTAGCTCGCCGGGTATAACATGTTGGAGATCCCTGCTGTAGGTGGATAGGGGGAAATAAATATATTTAGTGAAATCAATTCGAAATTTCTGCTGTAGATTACTGATGTAAATATGAGGAAAAAAATTATTCATATAAAATAAGACACGTTTAATGCAGAATTCAGAAGCCCCTCATGAGAGACCAACAGGCCCGGGTAGAACCATGAGGCCATCCTTCTGTGGAGCCACCACCTGCAGGAGGAGCCATAGAGCAATGTGATTTGGGCAGCTCCAATGACCCACGACCGGGCAACGGAAAAGTGGAAGAAGATGGATGAATGGATGGATGGACATTTAATGCATAAAAGACAACATCTAAATCATGGATAGACCCAGGTTTAAATGTATGGTTCTATTTTGTTTATCCATTAGTTACTACGATATTTTCAGACGCGATTTTGGACCCTATTTATTTTTTGAATAAGCTAACCATCAAAGAATTTAATTTAATTTTTTTAAATCTATTTTCGCCTTTTTGTGTGTGTTCAAAGCTCAATAAATCAGACCCGGAATTAGAGATTTAAAAACGACGACATGCACAATATCTCCAGCTCCATCGCGGACAAAACATCACAAAATAAGAACGCTTAAAGCTTTTTTTATCCTCTGACATGAAAACTAACACGTTAAGGGAGAAAATCTATGTTTTTACCTGCCATGTCTCACCTTAATTGTTTTCGGATAATGTAATGTTTGTTGAGCTTTAATGGCAGGAGGCTACACCAGCACTAACTAAGGTGTGATTGGGGACAGTGAGGGAGTCTGTAACCCACGGTACGTAAAGCGCTCTTATTGTGACAACTTCCGGTCAACTGCGGAGTTTCCGGGAGCTGCGCGCTGTCAACAAACTTTCAAAAGTTCCGACTAGCCAGCGTTCGCTCTTGCTCCTCTCTGCCCTGCTTCGTGGCTGATAACCGCTGTTCTGGACCGATACCACGGAGGCTGCTTAAGCCACTTCCCGACAGAACCATCGGTGAGTGTTCGGCGTGATCTTTTTGTAAGAATAAGCACCCGTTATGCAGATATTTCATCCGGATCCACTGTTTGTTGCAGCAAAGGCGCCGCTACTGCCGCCGCCATATTGAACTACGAGCGAGCTGCACGTTAACTCTGAAGACTCTCCGGTATGTTCTCTCTCCATCCTTTACCGCAAAGGATTTGTTTCAATCGATTGGGATCATGTTTACTTGTGAGCCGAATTGAAATACAACATAACACATGTTGATCGGGCACGGCTGTTTTCCGTTTTGTCCATGCGATTGCATTTAACGTCTGTTTTCCATGGTATGGTAAATAGACGCTGATGTTTTGACTATGATAATCTATTGGCCATATATGTTGTACAACTATTATTTGATTATCACAAAATGATTATTTAATTGCTAGCTATGATGAGATGTCCATTACCTTGTTAGTTATGAATGTTTTGACTGTGGTGACTAATTTCTTTTTTGACCTCCTTCAGGTCAGGTTTTTGTGTACTACTACTACTACTACTGCTACCAGCACCGCCCACTGTCACTACCCACCACAAAACTACTACTACCACGACCCCTGACTACGGATGGCGAGCTCTACTACTGAAACGTGGTAGGAAATTGAACTCTATCACTGTTGGATTGTGTGTGTGGACATTTCAGACACAGAGACATTCATGAACTGAACGCACCAGCTCATAACCAAATGAACTGAAAAGTGCATTACTTTATTTTCCTCCCTTTGTCGTCGTGTTGTGTTGTGTTTGTTTAAATATATATACATTATAATTATTATTGAATATCAACCTATACAAAATATCTAAGGCCTTAAATACAATGCAGATCTGAAAATCTATTCATTCCTTGTATTGTGGTTATTCACACACCTAAGACTCCGAGACGAACTTAACCAATGCGTAACCTGCGTTTGTTTCTCTAGCCCAGCCATTCCCAAAGTCTGGATCATTGCAGCCCCTTATCGATCCAAAAATCATTCAGGGCCCCCCTAATTTGAATTAGCTACTCTTTAAAGGAATTGGTCATTATTTTGCAGCCAACATTTGATTTTAAATGAGAATTAGTACATCTGTAGGCCAAAATCGGTCTTAAGTGCAGTACATTTGAGTAAATACACATGCATATCCTTTCAAAATCCAATTAGTTCATTGCACTTCATTTATAGAAAAGTTTTGGGGGCCCCCCTGCAGTGCCTCTGAGGCCCCCCAGGGTGCCCCGGACCCCACTTTGGGAACCACTGCTCTAGCCCATAGAGAGTGTTACAAGTCCCTTTATGCTCATTTCCAAACTGTTTTTGGCCATAAGATATTGTAACTCTTACGCGTGGAGCCCATTCTGCTTTCTGATTAAACGCAGTCAGGCGTTTAAGCCTCCAGCGTCATGGCTCGTCTGCTTCCCAGCTGGGCTGCACCCTACCTCCACCCCTCTTCTATCCTGCTTCACCCTCCGACATCTTTCACCATATATCCATGTCTGACCGCCAAAGATATACACTATAGTATGTCAATAAATGTTTCTAATGGCTGCTTTTGACTCTATCCAGGTTGAATTATGCGTATGTACAAACATATCTTATTTATATACTTAACTCACAGTGGCCTGAAAAAGTATCTGAAGCTTTTGGAATTTCTGACATTTCTGCCTAGATTGGTCACTAAATGTGTTCTGATCTTCATCAAAATCATAGGAAAGATTAAACAGTGTCTGCCTGAACTAATACCACCCAAACATTTACATTTGATCATGTTTTTATTGGCAACAACATGTAAACATTCACAGGACCGCGTGGAATAAGTAAGTACACCACCTGAATCTCCCTGAACTGCAGCAGTTTCGTAAAGAGGAATGGTCCAAGACTCATCCTGATGGTTGTGAGCGTCTAATCTATTGATGATAGCACGTTGTCCAGGCCCTGAGACAACAAAACAGCCCCACACCATGATTCTCCTGCTCCATACTTCAAAGTGAGCACAGGGTTTTGATGTTGATGTGCTGTGGAGTGTCCAAGAGCTCTTTCGCAAAACCAAAGTTGAATGGTTTGGGAGGAACACACAATGTCACCGTTGACACCGTTGAAGAATAAACAGCTAAACTGAACAGGATTGATCTGAGGATTACTCCAAACTGCGTGATTGTGGGATATGTCAACTTGAACCTGTTTCACATGTTAAAGTTAAAGCCAAGTGCAAGTACCGTAAAAAAGGAAAGAAAATAAAAGTGATTAAAGTATAACAAAACAAGCGCCCTCTGAAAAGGAGAAAATGTGTGTTTTGCCTGAAGTGAGCGAGCTGGCGAAATAGCAGACACATCTTATTTATTCTGAGCCAGTGAGCAGCAGTTTAATTAAAATGATGTCAAAACACATCTCTGGGCCACTTATTTGTTTATTTGTCTCTTTTTTTATCACACAAACCATATTTTGTGAGTTTCCCTGAGCATGTCTTGGCTCCGGCTGTCTTCCCTGTTCTCTCCGCCCTGCCTTTGCCCCGTCTTTGCCCCGTCTTTGCCCCGTCTTTGCCCCGTCTTTGCCCCGTCTTTGCCCCGTCTTTGCCCCGCCTTTGCCCCGCCTTTGCCCCGCCTTTGCCCTGCCTTTGCCCTGCCTTCGCCCTGCCTTTTGCCCTGCCTTTACCTGGCCATTGCCATGTCTGTTATTCAGAGGAGGGTTTTGTTTTCTTTCTTTTCTGTTTTTCTTTCCTTCGCTAATACTTGAATTGATTAAATAATTATTCAAAACCACGCATCATCCCCAGTAGATTTGTCACTATTACATTTTCCGTCTCATCGTTCTTACTGCACCGTGACCTCACACATTATGTAACCTCTGTTGACCTCATATTGATTCTGATAATGCCACATTTTGATTCAAACTATTATGCATTTTGGTACTTTTTTTTTGTTCCTCGATGACCAATGACCAAACCGTTGCTATTTTTTTATGGCATTATAAAACAACAAAACGAAATGCGGGACGGACTGGTACATCCGGCTTAGTTAGTCCTGTTAGTACCAGAACAATGACGGCAGTGTAATCATGTGAGCTTCCAAAATGCAGCGTGCGTGATTACATTTGGATTTGGTTCCATGACAAGATTAGGATAAGCTTCAAATCTTTCAATATAAATACAGGATGAATGCTTGTTTGTTTGTGTGTGTGTGTGTGTGTGTGTGTGTGTGTGTGTGTGTTTTTTACGGGATTGGAATTCACGACCCAGCTGCACAGGCCCACTCCAGAACATTGAATTATCATCATTGCGTTACGACAGAACATGGTTTAAAAGCTCCTCGGCCCTTCTCTAAGCAGCTCCTCAGAAGGCTTTCTACGGTTCCTCGTAATTGTCGAATTTGATTTTGTCCTGGCAAAACAAACCTGCGCGCGTATCGAGTCACATTTTTCCCTCGCTGTGGACCGAGTGATTGTGTTACAAACACGGCGAACGCAGTCCGCCGGCATTTCGGTAAACACGGGGAAGGATTACGAGGAAACCTTATTCTCTTGGCTGCTAACTGTCCTCGCTCGAGCGCCGTCCACGCGTTAGCAGCTCCGCACGGTTTGATTCAGTAAAAGTGGCTCCCGGGGGATAAAAAAAGCCCAACATGCTGCCAAATCATCGTACCCGATTTTTTTACGAGCTCTTCCATCTGACTGAGATTTACACAACCTAAAAAAAAGCATGGTAAATTAAGCAGTTCCAAATGATCCATCTTCACGATAATTTACTTCCATTCAGAAAGGTTTTGTGTTGACACGGTCTGGCGAAATATAAAATAATTTAAGTTATATTCAACCCAAGCTCAAGGTTTAGGTATATCGACAGTGGATGATTCTCTTCTGCAACAACAAAGTAGAGATGCACCGATACAGCTTTTTTCTGCTTCCGATACTGATACCGATACTGGGGTGTTGAGTATTTGATGATATCCCATATTAACCGATACTAAGAGAACCTCTTAAAGGAATAGGCCACCGTTTTTACATACTGAGAGATGTTCTTACCTGAGCTTTGACGAGTTCATCTGTACCTGTCTGGTCTCCACGTGTGCCTTCCGTAACGTAAACACAGCACAGACGGCGTTAGCATTTAGCCGTTAGCATTTAGCCTCTCTCTTCTCCTCTATAGCTCCAAACGAGGTGAAGATGGAAGCGACCAAACTCTTCCACGTTTTCCCTATTTAAATATGGTTACGTGAAGTGTTACACTATAAAGTATAATTACACAAAATTAAACAATGTGGATTTTCTAAGCGGATAAAAAGGGGAACTAAATTGTAAGGCGTAATAATAATTTAGAGGCTAAATGCTAACGCCGTCTGTGCTGTGTTTACGTTACGGAAGGCACACATGGAGACCAGACGGGTACAAATTAACTCGTCAAAGCTAAGGTAGGAACATCTGAGTTTGTAAAAACGGGGGCCTATTCCTTTAAAAGTGGCTGCTGTGAGAGTAAAACAAAGTGAACAATCCTCTTTTCTCCAGTGTCAGATCAAAAGAGTCTGATCTAGCGACATGTTACATTGGCAATTATATCTATGAATAAACTAATTGAAAAACATTACACAAGGATCTCTGGACTTTTCTGCACTTCCTTGGCAGGCTTTATGTTGCAAGTGATCTGATCATTATATCTTTATCTGCTTTTTAAAAATGTTAGATCCGTTATTCTTTAAAAGCATTTCAAAAAATACACCCCAGCAGTGGTTATTTTATTTGAAGTAGGTGATCCAATCATGATTTCTGTCCCAGCTTTGATTAGTTGACATTGGCATTACGCCTCATTTACATCATGTCATCCATCATGTAATAATGTAGGCTTTCCATCACATGTAAGTCAGTAGTGCCAGCTTATTTTCTGAGTTAAAAATGCATTATAAAAGCTTACATTATTTCCTGGATTTTTTTGGGGGGGGGGAATTCCTCAGTGTTTGTGTGTACCTGCGCCTCAAGAATCCGCACATGGAGCCACGGTCTGCCAGTCGTTGGTCTGTGTCCTCTCTCATCTGTACTAGCCTCTCCTTCAACGCCTCGGCCTCGGTCCTCTTGCACTTGTCTCTATATGTCTCTCCTCCATCATCGCCGTCCTCTTATCCAATGCCTTAGATGGGCTGGTTATCGTAGGATCAATTTTAGACATCTCCGAGTCTACAGTGAAGATCCCGCCCATATGCCCTTATTAGGAACATGCTTCGTCCGAGCTGGGGAGGAGGAGCCTGTAAATCCGCCATGATTTCCCCCTCGAACGTGGTCATTGTGGTAAACGGGGAGGAGTGAGTAATGACAGTCTATTAATAATATTTCTATGGACGAGACGAGTGTCGTGGACAAAACTTTTGCCAGGAGTTGTTGTTCTGAAGTGGTGTCACACTGTTTATTGCCCCACCGACACATGGAAAAGCAGTTCCGCCTTGAGCGCATGGTCTAAAAATCATCAAATATGACTGAGTAAGGACTACAGGTGCATTAAACACTCCAATTTCAGTTTTTTAATTTCGGGTCCGAATTGCGGTAATGCATGAGCTTAATATTGAGACTGCATTTGCGTGTAAGACCTGAGGTGGGAGTAGTGAGCCTAAAATGACCAACTTGCAGCTAGTCCCTTTAACAGATGAGTGCTTTCAAAGTCAGTGCTGAAGGTATTATCTTAGTAATGCTTTCGGTCCGGTCGTGTGTGTATAAAGTGTGTTTAGGATTCTAAGGACATTTGGATTTAGGGGATTGTGATGTTGAGCACAAAGTCTTCATATAAGGCTCGATGTGGTTTAGAAGGATGAGGATTACTGGACTGTTGGGGGAACAATCAATTTGGTTCATGAGACTACAGTTAATATCTGCCTTTCTCCATTTTTTCATCTGATTGTCAGGGATACTAAAAGTCTTTTAAGGGACTAGATGGAAGTTGACATTTGTATACTCACTACTGCCACCTCAGGTTTTATGCGTAACTGCGTAACTCTCTATATTAAAGGAACAGGACACAGTTTTTCCATACTGAGATGTGTTCTTACCTGAGCTTAGATGAGTTGATGCGCACCTGTCTGGTCTTTATGCGTGTGCTCACTCGCGCTAAAAGACCAAAGAAGTTAACATATGGCCTCTCCCAGCGTATTCCTATAGCTCCAAACGGGGGTGAAGTTGGAAGCTACCACGCTCTTCCACGGGCACAAAGACCAGACAGGTGCGTATCAACTAAGCTCAGGTAAGAACATATCACAGTATGGAAAAACGGTGGCCTGTTTTAAGCTCGTGCATGACAGTACTTGGGTCCGGGCTCATGCTACACATTAAGACATTGCTGGAGCATGTAGGGGGTGGTAAATACATAATTTAAACATTTTTAAACTCTGTCTAGTCCCTTTAATCACAAGAGTCAAATGTTGACTTACTTACTTCCATTAGAAGCAATATGGCGCAGTTCACTGAGAGCAGTTCAATTTGGGAGAAGGGTCTGGATGCAGCCAATGAAGGGGCATGTGATCATCTTAATTAAAACGAATCCAAACTAATCCTAATCCTAACCTTATGGATAGTGGCGTTTATTAAAGGCGTCTTATTGAGATTCATTTAAAGTGGAGGTGACGTCATTTCCTGTGGGGAAGTGGAGCTCCACTGATCATGTGACATTCAGACCCTCTTGCAATTAGGTGGAAACGTATTTCAGAGAAATGTTTCTGTGTTGGACCGAAATGCTCTTATTTGTTCTTGACATTTTACCGACAATGCTTTGTAAACAAGGATTTATTGGACAGAGGAAATATTAAAGTTTGTATCAGCCCTGGTGCAGTCCCAAGATATAAGACGCCGCTGCTTCCCCAGCGTATTAGGGTAATGTGATGTGCAGTAACTACTTCTCATAACATAAATACGCTAAACCCGATCGTGCCTAACGTTACGTGACTCAGAAACAACACTGTCGCTACAAAACTCTCCTCATGTTTGAGTTTGGCCAGAAACGGGGCAGTGCTTTATTCACCAGCATATTTTTCCTCATCTTTTACATTCATGGAAACTGGATGTGTTTTGAAGGCTTGATTTGTGAGACTTTTTCAACTTGACGCTGTGTTTTTCTGAGTGACGTTTGCTTAGGGGCCGGGCTTGCAATGTTTAAAGCGTTGAATAAAGTCGTATGTGTGTAATAGATTATCACAAAATACCTGAAAAATATCTCCTTCAACTCACTATGGGAGTGTGGACCTAGTGCATTCCAGAATCTGCCAGTCACTGTCACCAATTCCTTCTCCACCTCCTCTCCAAACAGCAAAAGCTCTTCCTGCAGACACCAGGGAGTCTGCCACTGGAAACTGTCCCGCCCTAAATATTTTAGCAGTGTTTTCATTATCTCCAGCCTGTTGGACCACACTCGACAGTTCAAGAAAGGGGGTGGTTGAGATGGAATCGTTGTCCCATTGTTTCTCTGCGACTGTAACAATCTTTATTGGAGAATTGTAGGCTCTTTTAAGGATCTCTTGTAGACTCATTTGATCTGAAAGAAAACACAACAACAAATAATGAATGTAACACAATAGTTCAAATCACTTGCTGACATAAGTTCTATAACATAGTTTGTCAAATCATATCATTTTACTTTCTATTCAATAATTGAAAATGTAATTATTATGATGTTCCTCATCAGCCCATGAGGAGCTCAAAACGATCCCACAATCCACTGCACTGCCTCCTGAAGGTTTACGAACTCTCCGATCTCCTGAAGTGATTGACAGTTTTGCCGTGCGACGTTTCATTCAATAAAAACATGAGCTATGTCCTGAAGTATAAAGCAGGACATGCAGCCACAGCAGCATCTGAAAGTTTTATTACAGGAAATCGATAAACTTATGGCAACATTATGCACTTTACAAAAACATAACCTCTGCTGTGAAATAACAGAGGCTTAGCAGCTGTCTGCTGTGAACTAAGATATGGTGAATATCAGTACAAGTTGAACAGTGATGTTTATAAAGAGTGGTTTTATTAAACACATAATTTTGACATCGTGCAGCTGCTCAGATTATGTTGGTTATATTATTAACATTAAAGTCGTTGCAGGAGGATATGGAGCGTATATTGTACAACGTAACTCCCTGGTTGTTCCGCTGGGTTTGGAAGGTTCAGATCGTCCTGAGGCAGAAGGAGCAGCTCAAGCTCCTGTTCCTCACTACAAAAGGTTCCTCACGGTCGACCTCATGACGTCGGCCTCAAAGGTTTAGGAAAAGGACCGATCTTGACACTTTTTTAGATGCCATAGTTGAGGCCAATTAGCATTACAATAATGCCTCGAACTAAAACGGTATACGCTAAAAACAACAACTTACAGGAACATTTGTAAAATGATTAATCAGTCTTAAAATGTGTGTTCTGTTAAGGAGGTTCCTCTCGCGACTGCGACACAAATGAACTTCACAAATCCAACCAAATAATCAAACTGTAGATTTAGGTAATGAAATGGCACCACATAGTTAGGGAGATGTGGAGTGATAATAGAAGTCCTGAAAAGACCAAAACATTGTAAATCCTTTCAACCAGAAGCTATTTCCAAACTGAGACGAGGGGCAGGAGGGCGAGTCACCTGACAACTCCCAACATGCACTTCTGTGTATGCATTTGTCTAAAATGTATAAAAATAGAGTTCTGAGGGTGTTACAATAAACTCTTGTCACTTATATTGGCAAATATGATGTGAGGCCCATTGCTCATTATATACAAGATTATCTGGGAACCACAAGTCAAGAAACCGCCAACGGAGGAGGATAAAAGGCGTCAGATACGCCTGGTGGATGAGTCGTGTAATTGCATCCAAATAATGAACTGAACGTCAACGGAACTTGCAGTTTCTATTGTGGGCCGGTGTGGTCCAAAAAGTACGTCGGCCCACTGGGAAAACTCCCGGTGCTCCCGATGGACAATCCAGCCGTGGCGGCTGGGTCACAAAGGTCACATGCACATATAAAAAGTTAGTTCACCCAAAAAGTTCCATAATACACCTTTAATATAATAATAATAATAATGCATCGGTTTTATATAGCGCTTTTTTGGACACTCAAAGACGCTTTACATTGCACAATTTATTCATTCCATACTCAGTGGTGGTAAGCTACTATGGTAGCCACAGCTGCCCTGGGGTAGAGTGATGGAAGCGAGGCTGCCAATCTGCGCTAGCGGCCCCTCCAACCACTCACTCACTCACTACATTCGCTATATTTACTTAAATATCAGTAGACAAGGCTATTTAAGCTATGCTTTTTTTAATATTTAAAGTAATATTTATGAATCGATATCCTAGTCAATTGTTTGTCCTCTCTTGTGACCATATACACCACCCAGAAAAGGAGCCACTGTTAATGCCACTACCTTTAACAGGTCACCAGGTTGGTGTGTACGAATACAGCACCAGCCCTTCTCCATAGCAGTCTGAAGGCTTTAACTCACACTCGTCTCTGTGTGAGCTGTGTGTGCTGAAATGGCGTGGGGCTGTGGCGCATGGGGAGCAGTTGTCAGCGCAGCGCGGCCCCTGCCGAGCAACAGGATCAACACTGTCCCACAGACTTTCAACACAAAGCAGCACCGAAATGGGGGAAGTAAGAGGCCATCCATGACGCGAGATAATGTCAAAGAGGATTACTGTGATGGTCATCTTCATTCTAAGACCATTTTAATCTTATAGGATTTATTATGGAGAAATAAATCATCATTTAGTTAGAAAACATATTTAGCTAACTTGTTTTCAAATCCAGTCCAGAACAAAGCAGCATTGTGTGTGTTTTAAAGTGAATACACCAAATACGATTATGGCTTAAATCCATTCTTTGGCCTTTTGACTTGGGGGATAATTGTATTTTGTTAGAACGTCTCGATGGCATTGGCTTTGATTCAGAGGCGAGAAACTGGTTCGCAAACGATCTCCCAGATACAGCCTGACGGTTGTTGCTCAGGGCTACCAGTCTGACTTTTTATAACAAGGATGTTCCCCAAGGGTTAGTTTTAGGACAACTATTATACATGTTAATGACAAAGAAACAAATTATATAAATGCCATGAAAAGGACAACATTTACCTCCCCATACGTTCGCATTGCGCTGTGTTCCCTTTTCATTTGTATGGGAATGGAACGTTCAATTTGAATCGGGTCCAGAAGTCGACGGCGAACAAAATGTGCACAATTGTAGAAACAAGCTCAGATAGCTAAAGGCATTTCGATGACTTGTATGTTCTAAACAGCCTGTAGTTTAAAATTAAGGCGGTGGGCAGCTGAGAATGCCATGCTAGTAACTATGGTAACCATGACAATTTGGTCTTGGCTTATGGCTAATATCTCTTTAGTTCCTGGACCAATCCACATCCAACAGCAACTCTTCTCTCTCTGCACACATGACTACGGTTAAAATATTTACTATAAAAGTGTCCCCAGTGGTTTGAAAACACTGACCTGATGAAAGAACTTTCAGCCGGAAGGTGAATACAGCAGGACTGGATCTAATCCCTCACAAATATTGATCAGCTGACCATTTGATTACTTTATGTTTGGAGATTTTTATTTCTCCCATAGATTTGTATAGGTTGCGCTCATGTGACATTACAACATTCTAAAGAGCCTATAGTTAACAAATTGAGGTGGAGGGCAGCTGAAATGATTCATTAATTCAATCTTTATTAAGGACACAAGTGAGGACACATGATCCATATTTACTTCAGCCCAAACATTTTGACAGTAGAGTAACTGTCAAAATGCAGATTTCTAGTCTTTGTTTATTGCTAATTTCTCTAATTCCTGGGCCAATTCGCATGATACAAAAAACTGTCCCAAAGTCCTCTCTTCCAGCACATAGAAGCTATGGGCTTATTATGTCCTCACAAAGGTGTCCAAAGGTGGTGACAATATTCAAACACAAGAGCGTGATGTTGGTCAGTAGACTTTCACTGTAAGAATAATGTGGCAGGTTTGTGAATCCAATCACCGTCAAATAATGATCAGGGGAAAAAAACATGTGGACATTTTCTAACTGTTTATAGAGTTGTGTTGGCATCTGCCCTCCAACTGAAATAGAATTCTAGAACATGGACTCAAGCCACCTGACCATACGACACACTAACAATCTAGAACATCCAAGAGGCCACCGTGATGGAGGTTAACAAGTCGCCATGTTCGCCTCTCACACAGCCGCCGGGTCAAAGACGCACTCGTATCTTTTTTCCCTCCATCAAAGGTTACATAATGCACCTTTAAACTGCAAAGTAGAACAATAAAATGGGTCATGAGTTTCATATTGAGGACTTTTCCCATTCAAAAGATGTAGAACATTTCGTATAATCTGAATTCCTCATTGCTCTCAAAATGGTGTATTTGTATTTTCGTGTTTTCTTGCATTAGTAGCACTAGTTTTTAAATATTAAAGAACTGTGTATACATTCTGGTTCAGACTGCTACATAATGAAGGTGATCCAGCCCACAGCTGCAGTCCCGGCTCAGTCCTGTTGCCTCCACAGGACTCCGAGCCCTGTGAGCCCGGACACAGCTGCGGCCTTCTGTCCACGACCAAAGTGCAAGTGTTCAACAGGAAAAAACCCAAAGCCCGGCTCCCGCGGAAGCACAGGCCACCGGTAAAAAGGGAAGTGTACGTGAGCGAGCTCCATTACAGCTGTGCATCTGCAGCATTAAAACACAATCAAAAATCAACAAATTAATTGATAAAATTACATAATATATATATATATATATATATATATATATATATACACATACAAAAAACAATCATCTCCATAGGCAACCGTAAAAAGGTGTCCTTTCAGCCTGGACTTAAAAATATTCAGGGTTGAGGCCTGTCTCATGTCCTCACTGAGGCTGTTCCAGACTTTTGCTGCATGAAGTTGAAACGCAGCCTCACCGTGTTTGGTGGTGACTCTGGGAACCACCAGGAGACCCCTCCCTGAAGTTCTCAGGGCCCAAAATGGTTCATACGGCTCTAACATGTCAGAGATGTACTTTGGTGCCCGACCATGAAGAGACTTGTACACGAGCAGAGCTGTTTTAAATTCTATTCTCTGAGTGACAGGAAGCCAGTGTAGAGACCGGAGCACTGGACTAATGTGGTCGTATTTCCTGGTTCTTGTCAGGACTGGAGCCGCAGCATTTTGGATGTACTGCAGCTCTAACAGCTCATTTAGAAAGGCCAGTGAACAGGCCGTTACAGTCGTTTAACCGACTGGAGACAAATGCATGAATCAGTCTTTCCAAGTCTGGTTTGGACACTATGTTTTTTTATTTTAGCAATGTTTTTTAGGTGATAATAGGCCGCTGATGTAATGGACCTAATATGACTGTTAAAATTCAGGTCTGAGTCCATGATTACCCCTAGATTTCTAACTTGACTTTTGGGTCCCAGTGAAAGAGCTCTATCAGTTTTATCTGTATTTAACTGGAGGAAGTTGTTTTGCATCCACACACTTATCTGTTTGATACAATGACAGAGTGTATCTACAGGCCCATTTTCACCTACTGTCAGCGAAACATAGATCTGAGTATCGTCTGCGTAATTGTGATAGGACACATTGTTACTTGATGATAATTGACCCAATGGAAGCATGTACAAATTGAACAAGAGGGGCCCCAGAATCGACCCCTGGGGAACCCCACAGGTCAATGCCATCCGGTCTGAGACACAGTTTCCCATCACGACATGGTATGTTCGGTCGTCAAGGTAGGATCTGAACCACTCGAGAGCCTTTCCAGAGATTCCCACCCAGGTTTTTAACCTCTCTAGTATGATCCCGTAGTCCACTGTGTCAAACGCAGCGCTAAGGTCCAGCATAACTAAAACTGTGACCTTGCCTGCATCTGTATTTAGCCTGATACCGTTTGTCACCTTAATCAAGGCCGTCTCAGTACTGTGGTAGGGTCTGAAGCCCGACTGGAACACGTCAAAAACATTATTTACAAGAAGAAAGTCTGTAAGACCACTTTCTCCAAGACTTTTCCTATGGCCGATAATTGTTCATTTCAGTGGCATCAAGACCACTCTTCTTCAGCAGTGGCTTGATGACAGCTGTAGATGTAGGGCCTGCACTACTAGTATAAATCTAAGGTATGGGGGGAAGCGAAGGAAAAGGACATCTTTGAATACACTTTTACTCAGTGGCATTCTTACTATTTTCAGTGTATATTTTGCCAAAAGTAACTCAAAGTAGTGTAACTCAGTAACAATTTTAAAACCGTATTAATACAGCCATATTACATGTTTAAAGCTGTAACTACTAATATAGAATATATTACAGTTTTAATATAACTTGCCCAACATTGGTTGCAATGTTCCCTCATCAAAACCACTGGCAGGTGTGTCTTAGAGTCAGCGACTCTCAGGCGTTCATCTCATATAGAGTTGCTGACAAAGCCTTTTAGATGAGAGGCAAAACATCCTACACTTCTACAGTGCAGACGATGACTGGCTTGTTGGCCTTGCCTATGGTAGTACCTCTGGTGACTGACCACCTCAGGCTCTAGCATTACTTAAAGCTGGGTACCTGATGTTTCCTGTTCAAAAAATGTAATGTTAAGTTTTGACCCAAACTCATTTCTAGCTGTCACAATTCCTCCTGCACCCCTGAATTGTCCAAGCAAATGAATGATATTGCAGGGGGACTACCCTGAGAAATAAATTACAATCATTCAGATTCTACTTCTATCTTCCATCACTCCTTACATTTGGGCAAAGACAAAGATCTGTTTTGTTGTGTTTACAACGCACTCTGTGATGGCAAAAAATACATTTACTATTTACTATATTTACTATAGTGCAGTATCACCGGGAAATGTAAATGTGTATTATATTGATTACGTGGGGTAAGCTTCTGGCTTCAGCCTACTTCTTTCTTTTTTGAGCCGCCGTAATAGAATGGTGTGAATGCAAATGTTGTTAAAATGTAAACTGCTCAAAAAATAAACTAAACTATACAACAACAGAAAGTCAGGTGCCCCAGCTTTAAAGATGCGTCATGTAACTTTTTATGCGGAAAAAAGTTGATATTCCAGAAATCCTTTACGATGTAAAGTGTGCCTCACCCCCATCTCAGTCCTCTCCTCACGCTCATCCATCAGCTCCACCCGACCTCTGGAATCAGCCGCCTCAGCCCCTGTGAGCTAATGTTCAGGAGCATGTTCCGTCGCTGCAGCGTGTGGAGAGGAGGGCCGCATGTGAACGGGGATGAGTTGTTCTGACGGAGCATCATGGGGCACCACCCCAGGCCCTCCTTTAAAAAACTCACACTCAGTTCTTCACCCTCTGCCCTCATTAGAGATTTAAAAAGAAGTTTATTTTTTATTAATTTTCACTCTTATAATGATAAATGGTCTCATCTTATACAGCGCTTTTGCACCTACATTAGAATCAAAGCGCTTTACAGACAGTTCCAAGAGCCTGAGGGTGAAATAATAATTCATAATTTATGTATCTATTGCCCTAAATCATAAAACAGTTTTTAAAGTAATCTTTAGTGACACTATGACTCTGCTTTATGTATGAGACGCACTTGGAACATTCTGCACTCTTTTCATACAGCTGTGAACTTGTCAGACAAACTCATGTTTAAAAAAAAAAAAGACAAAAGACAAATTGATTACGCAAACAGCTTGATATTAAATATTATTTTTTATAATAATAATAATGCATTATTTTTATATCGCGCTTTTCTGGACACTCAAAGACGCTCTACAGTTGCATTATTCATTCACTCCATACTTGGTGGGGGTAAGCTACTATTGTAGCTGCCCTGGGGTAGACTGACGGAAGCGAGGCTGCCAATCTGCGCCATTGGCCCCTCGGACCACCACTAACCACTCACTCACTCACTGCGTTCGCTAGGCTTCCTGGTGTCTGTGTAAGCTCTCAGTCGTACAGGAGTTGTCCCCTTCATTGAAGATGGGCTTCCTGGTGTTTCCCAAACGGTCTCCCATCCAAATACCGACCAGGCCCTTCCCTGCTTAGCTTCCCAGGTCTGACGGGATCGGGCAGAGCAAAGGCGGGATGGCTTTGCTATACAGCTTAGCCTGTTTTAGGGGGTATGTGGGACATTTCTAAATTATGTAATGAATTATGTGAAAAAACAACAACCCAGCTCTGCTCGGGTGGAGGGAAGTAACACAAAACAAGAAGTTAAAATGCTAAATGAAGTGTGTAAAAGGTCATTGCAAATAAAAAGGCCAATAAAAAGGGAGGTATCTCTAAAACCAAAAGTGATCGAGACTTCCCCATGTTTGCAATGGAAAGAGATCAGTCAGAGCGTTACAATGAGCACACCTCCCACTGCTTCCATCGGTCAAACGTTTGTACACCTATTGTATGTATTTTATGTTGTAGACTTTAGCGTACAATTACGGACCCATGAGAGACGGGGACTTACCGTTTTTTTTTGTTTTGTTTTTTTTTAATCTGCAGGGCTCTGTCTTGAGCTCAAACAAGCTCCCTCTGAAGAAGCTACTAAACACGAATGTCCTGAAACAAATCAGCCCTATGCTCCTCATACTGCGCCCCCTGCTGTCACAGTTCCACACTGACACGTTAAGAAGCACCATACGCAGGATTATGGTCGAGACATTTTCCCTAAATATTGGCCAAAAGTATCAGCGGTGCATCTCGGTACATTAACATCTTAGAGATTTTTATTTTTTTTACAACAAATTAAATTACTTAAAATATCGGCCTATATATCGGTTATCGGCCAACCCCCTTCATATTGATATCGATCGGGCCCTAATCCATATACAAAACAACCAAACAGGTTTTAAGGCTCACATACAGTAACTCATTTAGAACAAAGGAGGGCGCCTGGGGAACACATCCCAGACAATGGCTCCAAAATGTCCCGTCCTTTGCTCATTTCTCCGGTGAAATCTGGCAACCCGGGCCTCCAGCCGAGCAGAAGCACGACACGCCGGGACATGGCGCCTTCTCCATTATGCAGCGCGGGGGGCCCCCGGAGCCAGGGTTACACTGTCGAGCCTGCGTCGGGGAACTGGGCTCACACCACTTTAAGGCTGTCGTGCCGGGACGTTTTTTGCCCCGTCGGTCCCTCTGTTATGAAATATGCAGGGGGCTGTTGACGGGACAGGAGCCATTTAGTAAACACGACGCTCTTGCGCTGCTCGTTTATTCACAGACGTCCCCGGGCCCGGTCCGGTGGCCCCCGGTCCTCTCAGAACGTGTCACCTTAAATATGGCTGACAGCGAATAACCATGAACAATTCATCATTATGCAGCGCTCTTTGTCATCGCTGGTCCAATCTTGTCACGCGCGGTTTCCCAAAGTAGGCGCTCGTAAATATTTCATTTGTTTGTATTTGTGGACTCTGTTGTTCCCCCGTAGGAAAGTGTGACCCGTCCCGCACGTACCAGTGCCTCGGAGCAAAAGTACTTAGCTGGAATGTTTTAGCCCACTGCACGAGATTTCATTTGTGTACATCCTATAAGTGGTTTTCCGGCTGTACCCGTTGAGATTGCTTTGTGTATTCGTCAGGTGACCCAAAAGGAGTACTTTACCCTTGACCATTTGCAGAGCCGTCGCAATGGGGTAGGCAAGGTAGGCAGTGACCTAGGGCCCCCAGCTGAAGGGGGGGCCCCCGATGTCTGTGGCATTATGGGACGTGAAGTTCTTTCGTCCTGTCACTGTAGCTTCTGCGGAGAGAAGCTTTTACAGCTTTGAAACTGATAAAGTCTTACCTCCTTATCCATGAGCCAAGAAAGACTGACAGGACTGGCCCTTATATCAATAGAGAATAATATATCAACATTAGGAGGTTATAGAACATGGAGGATTTGGTCACTGCTTTTGTGCGAGCTGAAGTCCGCAAGCGTTGCTAAACCTCTTAATTTTGGATGGTTATTCCTTGACAAAAAAAAATCCTTGTTGTACAATGTTCTTAAAATAGTTTGTGTTGTACACCATTGTAATACCTTTCTTTTAATTCAACATAAATTGTATAGTTCAAGAAAAAAACACTAAATTCTAAATGTATTTATGTATTTGAACAGGGACAGTGTACAATATACATTAGCCTCAGAAAGGAGAGATGCATTGTACCGGGTTATAGCACTTGTGCTAATTTCCACCTGCAGTCCCTGGGCCTATTGTACATGTTTTTAGTGGTAGGGGAAACCGGAGTACCCGGAGGAAACCTTCGCAGACACGGGGAGAACATGCAAACTCCACACAGAAAGGCCCCGTCCAGGTGGGAATCGAACCCGGGACCTTCTAGCTGTGAAGCACGAGCGCTACTCTGCATATAAGAGAAGACAGTTCAGAATGATGATAATATGAATAATTATACTTTTTGACCTTGTTTTTGCCTTGACAAAAATAACGATGCCTCATTGAAGACACTGTGTCCTTTACTACACTGTAGTGGCCACTTTGTGTAGCACTACAGAGTAATTCATGGCTCTTAAAATGCACCAGAATACAAGGGATCCCATCCGAATTTAAAACAATTTCCCGAGGGAGGACTTGGGGCCTCACTTTGAACACAAATATTCAAACATTTCCATATGAACATTACGACTGACTTAACAAACTACAAAAATGACCCAAAACCTTTGCCACAAACTTGGCACTGATGGAAAAGGTCACACAGATGCAACACTGTTGCGTGTATTACCCTTATGATGGGAGACCGAGTCCCTGAAGGAGATGAAGCATGGACCAACGGATCTTAAGGAAATGGTCCGGTCGGTGGTGTCTCCGTCTTTTACAGGCGCTCCTTGCACTGAATTCAGGCAGACTTAAGGCTTCGGCCCAAGCATCATTTCATTGAGCATCACCCCGATCTCATCAGGCGGTTTGGACCTCTGCTTCATCTGTGAAGCATGAGGTTCGAAGGGTTCGTTGAAGTGAGTGGTAAGAGGTTAAAGGATTGTATCTTTATCTTTATACTCTAGTTGGTTAAACAGGTGAAGGACATCAGCACTGTGGCGAAATACTTCTTCTCTCCTCCGCTCTCCTGCTTCTTCTCTCCTCCGCTCTCCTGCTTCTTCTCTCCTCCGCTCTCCTGCTTCTTCTCTCCTGCTTCTTCTCTCCTGCTTCTTCTCCTGCTTCTTCTCTCCTGCTTCTTCTCTCCTCCGCTCTCTTGCTTCTTCTCTCCTGCTTCTTCTCTCCTGCTTTTTCTCTACTCCGCTCTCTTGCTTCTTCTCTACTCCGCTCTCCTCCTGCTTCTTCTCTCCTCCGCTCTCCTGCTTCTTCTCTCCTCCGCTCTCCTGCTTCTTCTCTACTCCGCTCTCCTCCTGCTTCTTCTCTCCTCTGCTCTCTTGCTTCTTCTCTCCTCCGCTCTCCTGCTTCTTCTCTCCTGCTTCTTCTCTCCTGCTTCTTCTCCTGCTTCTTCTCTCCTGCTTCTTCTCTCCTCCGCTCTCCTGCTTCTTCTCTCCTCCGCTCTCCTGCTTCTTCTCTCCTCCGCTCTCCTGCTTCTTCTCTCCTCCGCTCTCCTGCTTCTTCTCTCCTGCTTCTTCTCTCCTGCTTCTTCTCCTGCTTCTTCTCTCCTGCTTCTTCTCTCCTCCGCTCTCCTGCTTCTTCTCTCCTCCGCTCTCTTGCTTCTTCTCTCCTGCTTCTTCTCTCCTGCTTTTTCTCTACTCCGCTCTCTTGCTTCTTCTCTCCTCTGCTCTCTTGCTTCTTCTCTCCTGCTTCTTCTCTCCTCCGCTCTCCTGCTTCTTCTCTACTCCGCTCTCCTCCTGCTTCTTCTCTCCTCCGCTCTCCTGCTTCTTCTCTCCTCCGCTCTCCTGCTTCTTCTCTACTCCGCTCTCCTCCTGCTTCTTCTCTCCTCTGCTCTCTTGCTTCTTCTCTCCTCCGCTCTCCTGCTTCTTCTCTCCTGCTTCTTCTCTCCTGCTTCTTCTCCTGCTTCTTCTCTCCTGCTTCTTCTCTCCTCCGCTCTCCTGCTTCTTCTCTCCTCCGCTCTCCTGCTTCTTCTCTCCTCCGCTCTCCTGCTTCTTCTCTCCTCCGCTCTCCTGCTTCTTCTCTCCTGCTTCTTCTCCTGCTTCTTCTCTCCTGCTTCTTCTCTCCTCCGCTCTCCTGCTTCTTCTCTCCTCCGCTCTCTTGCTTCTTCTCTCCTGCTTCTTCTCTCCTGCTTTTTCTCTACTCCGCTCTCTTGCTTCTTCTCTCCTCTGCTCTCTTGCTTCTTCTCTCCTGCTTCTTCTCTCCTCCGCTCTCCTGCTTCTTCTCTACTCCGCTCTCCTCCTGCTTCTTCTCTCCTCCGCTCTCCTGCTTCTTCTCTCCTCCGCTCTCCTGCTTCTTCTCTACTCCGCTCTCCTCCTGCTTCTTCTCTCCTCTGCTCTCTTGCTTCTTCTCTCCTCCGCTCTCCTGCTTCTTCTCTCCTGCTTCTTCTCTCCTGCTTCTTCTCCTGCTTCTTCTCTCCTGCTTCTTCTCTCCTCCGCTCTCCTGCTTCTTCTCTCCTCCGCTCTCCTGCTTCTTCTCTCCTCCGCTCTCCTGCTTCTTCTCTCCTGCTTCTTCTCTCCTGCTTCTTCTCCTGCTTCTTCTCTCCTGCTTCTTCTCTCCTCCGCTCTCCTGCTTCTTCTCTCCTCCGCTCTCTTGCTTCTTCTCTCCTGCTTCTTCTCTCCTGCTTTTTCTCTACTCCGCTCTCTTGCTTCTTCTCTCCTCTGCTCTCTTGCTTCTTCTCTCCTGCTTCTTCTCTCCTCCGCTCTCCTGCTTCTTCTCTACTCCGCTCTCCTCCTGCTTCTTCTCTCCTCCGCTCTCCTGCTTCTTCTCTCCTCCGCTCTCCTGCTTCTTCTCTACTCCGCTCTCCTCCTGCTTCTTCTCTCCTCTGCTCTCTTGCTTCTTCTCTCCTCCGCTCTCCTGCTTCTTCTCTCCTGCTTCTTCTCTCCTGCTTCTTCTCCTGCTTCTTCTCTCCTGCTTCTTCTCTCCTCCGCTCTCCTGCTTCTTCTCTCCTCCGCTCTCTTGCTTCTTCTCTCCTGCTTCTTCTCTCCTGCTTTTTCTCTACTCCGCTCTCCTGCTTCTTCTCTCCTCCGCTCTCTTGCTTCTTCTCTCCTGCTTCTTCTCTCCTGCTTTTTCTCTCCTCCGCTCTCCTGCTTCTTCTCTCCTCCGCTCTCTTGCTTCTTCTCTCCTGCTTCTTCTCTCCTGCTTTTTCTCTACTCCGCTCTCTTGCTTCTTCTCTCCTCTGCTCTCTTGCTTCTTCTCTCCTGCTTCTTCTCTCCTCCGCTCTCCTGCTTCTTCTCTACTCCGCTCTCCTCCTGCTTCTTCTCTCCTCCGCTCTCCTGCTTCTTCTCTCCTGCTTCTTCTCTCCTGCTTCTTCTCTCCTCCGCTCTCTTGATTCTTTTCCCCTCCTCTCTCCTGATTCTTCTCCCCTCCTCTCTCCTGCTTCTTCTCTCCTCCTCTCTCCTGCTTCTAGTCTGTTTTCTTCTTTCTTAAACTTTGTTTTAAGTCAATATACCATACCTAGCTTTCTTGATCCCATGTAGGAACAAGTTGATGTCCACACTAAACGTGCCCTGCTCCTCCGTGCTGTTATCTGTGATCTGCCAGGATGTATATCCTCTTAGCCCCTACCTGAATTGAAATAAAATAAAAATAAGTTTTGTCTCCTAAATAGCAGAATGCATAGCCTATATTATACACAATGTGCACATAATGTATGACAATGATGTGTTTCTCCTCTTTGCTCAGTTCAACAAGCTGAGCCCGGCCTAGTCCAGGTCTAGTCCAGGTTTAGTCCTGGTTCTGACCTGCTCATTGCCGATGGAGAAACGGTGCTATTTGTGCATTACGATCGCGTGTGCATATTTAATTAGAGCGTTGGCCGCTGTTGTTTTTTAGCGAGCCGTATTTCAGTCCTTCAAACCCATCCATCTATCCATCCATTTTCTTCCGCTTTATCCGGGTCGTGGGGGCAGCAGTCTCAGCAGAGATGCCCAGACTTCTCGATCCACGCACACCTCCTCCAGCTGTTCTGGGGGGACTCCTTCAAACCGTTTCTAAAAATGTAAAAAGATGTAGGACTTTCTCTCAGAGAGGCAGAGAGAGGGCACACGCAGCCGCTCGTCTGAGAGGATTCACGGTCGGGTCCAAAGTTCGGGTCCAAGGTTCAGGGCCGGATGGGCTGGCGCATGGGTCCGGACCGAGGTCCGCCGTTTAGTGTCGTCCACTTTAATAGGTCTTAGTTGTTGCTCTCCAGTCGAAGTTTTTAGATTTGGGTGAAGCTGAATTAGAGAACATGTGCTCGTTTCATGTGGGGGGTAAGAGGGTTCCTGTGACTCCCCACATGTGCACTGTCATTTGGCTCAGGCCTTGTCCAAACGTAGTGGAGTCTCACAAAATGAAGATATTTTCTCAGGATTTGGCTGGTCATCCACCAAACTGCAGATGTCTGTCCCTAAAACCTTCGGCCACAGTGAAGATTAGGGAATACTCCAGTGATGTGTTTGAGTGTGGACCTACCTGTAAGGAACCGGAGGTTTGGCCCAAACGTCACCATCTGCAACTAAATCTTCTCTGGCGTCACACGCTCGACCTGTGTTTACATCAGACACAGCCTCAGAACTGTGTGGGTTTGAGTCAGAGGGCTTGTCTTTAGTTCTGCTTCACACCGAAGAGTGCAGGCTCTTTACAGTCAGTTTGTTTTTACATTTCTGCCACTTTTCTGTTGCTCTTTTTTGATGCGTTTTCGTCACACATTTGTGTCACTTTTTCATCCTCGTTTTCGCTGCTCTTTTGACACTTTTGTCAAGAGGTTTTCAGATTTGGGTAAAGCCAAACCTGAGGAAATGTGCTCGGTGCAGGTGGGGGTTGAGAAAGTTGCTCGCACTACTATTCACGTGATGGAAGATCCCGAAAAATGGCAAAATGCATTTGGTTTGTCAAGGTCAGTCTGTGAAGCTCACAGTTCATACAGCTGCATAAAACTGAATGACACTTGTGAAGAGAGAACCATTCATGTTTTTTCTAGACTGATGGTGGATTAATAAATACCCTGCTACGTGTGGACAAGGCCACAGATTCAAACCAAACAGTCCTGAGGAAGTGGCCTGGTTAGTGGTTAAATATGAACTTCTTTAAGACATAAAGACCCAGCGGTTTGTTAATGACAATAATGTATTTTATTAATGAGGCGCCGTGTGGGCATAAAGGTTACCCCACATCGCTGAAGCATAATCACAGCGTAAACAGTTTAAGGAAAGTGAGTTTTATTGTGAAGATTTCTTATTGTGAAGGCGCTACATGAAATGATTGCACATAGAAAGGCGGGTGTACTCAGACAATCTGGGCCCATTATGTACGAACACTGGGGCTGACCGCAACGCTTTTCACACGGGGACGCTTTTCAGAGAGAAAGTCAAAGCCATAAAACAGGACACTCTGAGCAGAGTACAGCGTGCTACCACATTAGCGTTGGCAGATTACAACCAACCACTGAATTCAAATGTAAAACAATTTCAGCCGCAGTTTGAGCTGAGCTTTTACGAAATCTTATTTCTTTGCTCCAAGTTGGCCCAATCTTTCAGTTTACCTTCATTCTGTTTGCAAATGATAAGAAATTTTTTTTTATTTTTTTTTGAGGCAATAGAGAATATTAAAGCTGCTCATCGCCGCCCACTGCTGACGCTTGTTTGGATATTATGTTTGCCTGGATATTTGATTCGCCGGAACTTTACACTGTCTTATTTAGTGCTCCGTTTTATTGCCTTAATGTTTGTTACAGCCCTATGAGGCAACTCCTGCTGTGATATTGGGCTATACAAAAAACCATTGATTGATTAAAGAATACGGGCCACACCGCCTTTGCTCTGCCAGATCCCGTCAGACCTTGGAAAGCTAAGCAGGGAAAGGCCTGGTCGGTTTATGGATGGGAGACCGTTTGGTAACACCAGGAAGCCTGGGTGAATGTGGTGAGTGAGTGGGTGGTGGTGGTCGGAGGGGCCGATGGCACAGACTGCCTCTCTTCCGTCAGTCTACCCCAGGGCAGCTGTGAATGAATAATGACTGAAACTTGGTTAAAACAGGCTTGTAAAGCGCATTACAAGCGCATTATTATTATTATATTGCACTCGGGTATTAAAATGACTTTTAAAAGCATTGCTGCTCCCAATCGGTCAAATGAAACTATAGATACAGACGGCATCTCTGGAATCGCCCGTATACTGCTTCCCCCTCAACTGCTCCATGTTTGAAGAGAAAAATAGTTTCATGTCAGTCAGTGAGAAATGAATTGAGCTTTATTGACCCTCCATGGGGTAATTTGTTCTGGGCACATAGTGCAGATGCAGCTGACCACATGTAAGACAGAGATGGACAAGGCGCATTGAGTTGCCCTGTGTATGAAATGCGCGGTATGAATAAAGTTGCCTTGCCTCACTCCGCTGAGCAGTGGGACATCACCAGCTCGTACCCACTGAGATTTGACTGTTCCAATAGTGTTGTTAAGTGTGACGTCACACACAATAATAAGCTACTTCAAGGTCCAAACTGTATAGACTTCCATAGCCAAAAAATGATCTGAATCTCCTGCTGAAATAACAACAGGAGTGATGGACTTAGGTTTCCCCTGTCCCGCTGTACAGCAGCCTCCTGCGCCCCAGGCCTGGAGGGCTCTGTCATGCTAATGAGGCTTTAACTCGGCCCAGGACAGATCGATACACGGGTAATTAGCAGTGACCCCTCCTCCAGGGGTTTATAAAAAGTCTGCGGGCTAAGCTGAAACTTTAGCATAGACAGACGATGACTAAAGAACCTTTTATTGAAGATGGACAACTCCTGTACGAATGAGAGCCTACACAGACAATAGATACAAGGCCAACAACTGCATCACCGAATTAGATGAATATATCTCACCATTTCTCCAGGCAAAACGAAGATATTTTCACATTTACAATAAGCGTTTGTTGTGCATGAACTAAACAACAGATAATGAATGTCGGTCAATGTGATATTTCTGTGTGATCAGATGTTTATAAAGAGCCTTGTTGTCGGCTCTACAGCAGGTTAAAGGGGGGGTATTATGTAAAATCGACTTTTTCAAGCTTTATATCATGTTATTATGTCGTTCCCTCATTAAACACATGCCTGGAGTGTTGCCTTGGCTCATTCACATATTTTTGAGTAATCAGTAAAAACTTAGACGGCGGCCATTTTAGGTGTAGCTATGCCTCAGTCCTCCTAGGAACGCCCCCACCTCCTGGAGACGCCTCTGGACCTTTCGTCACCAGCCGAGCCACCAACCACTGCTCCTCAGCTCAGCAGAGCCCCCTCCCCGCACAGTGTTGTTGTTTAAATGCCACAGTAGTGTGCTGAAGGGGGCGTGTCAGAAAGCTTCTTAAAGAGACAGAGGCCTATTTCAAGACGTTCAGTACAGCCATTTTGAGAGAGCAATTTTATTCAAGGCAGTAATTTTAATTTACTGCATATACAGACCAACAGAAGGTTACGTCATCATTGTAGTGCTATAGACTGGTGCTATGTGATTGAAAAAAGCATAATACCCCCTCTTTAAGATCAGTTAAATCCCATTATAGTGAGCAGGGCTAAAGTTCCACTGGGCTCAGAAGTGAAGCGATGACATCGTGAGCTACAGGTGAACAAAGGTTACGTTTTTACACCGGGTCCTCCTCCAACTGCTCCATTTTTCTATCAGTTACAAATAGCGTTACGAGATGAGCCTGATCCGTCTTTTTGTTTTTGTTTTGTTTGTCCACCGTTCATGCGGCCCATAAGCCGGGCTTTGCACCGTTCTCCTCGAATGACGTCTTGGCGTGAAACCGCGGTTCCCCTCTTAAGACCGGCACTCCCCGAGCCGAGCCGCAGATAAAACCGTGAATAAAACAGCCGTCACATTCTCCGTCATCTCAGATCTCGGAATACATATTGCACCAGCGGCATTGAGGCGGAAAATCAATGTTGGCTCATTAGATTCCTTTAACGGCATATAAGATCAAGCGGGGTGGGGGCGCGGGTCGGGGCGTGAAGCCGTGTCGGACTGGAATACTACAGTAACACATGAATATATATTGCGGGGCCGATCGATTGAACGGGTAAAGGGCAGGGTTTTGTGTTTTTTTTTTTTTTTTCGTCTGAGCCGGGGATGTCTGATCTTATTCCGCTCGATCCAGCGGCGGCTTACGCTCGGGCCCGGAGTAATAAACTCGACCGCGGCGCACAGCCACAGTTATTGCTAAATGCCGTTCTTCCTCTTCCTCTTCTGTCGGCGGCTGCGAAAAAGTAACTTCATGCATATTTAAAGGGACAAATGCGGAGCGTGATGAATGCTACGTTTAGCCCCCGAAATTTAATTACAGCGCGGGCCGTCTCCAAATGAGCACACTCTTTGTGACTTCCCCCACTTTTTCTTTTTTTTTTACCCTGCACAAGCCATTATCCGCCGCTCCGTGTCATAAATTTGAAATCCGGAGACAAAAGTCGGACTACATTTACTGCCGCCGCAAAGGCCCAGCTCATATTTTATACAACAGTTGTTTGCCGAGCGGGAGAGAGGATGAGAGGCGAGCGCGTCGTCCCGGGCCGGGCCGGAGGGAAGGGTTCACGGGACCGGGAGCCGCATGCTTTGACGTCTGCTCTTTTCGTTGGAAGAGTGGCTCGCTTTGATAAGTCGTCGCCTAAGGACGTACTGTGGAGCTGCGTGTGATTTAAACCTCTTAACCCCCGCCTTGACCGAGCACGTTTCCCCCCCCCGTTCGGCTTTATCCAAATCTAAAAGTTCCTTGACTGGAGAGCTTACAGCCTATAGGCCCGGTTGAAAGCTAAGACCTGCAAAACTGATAGTTGTGAGGCAACTCCTGTTGAGATATTGGGCTATACAAAACGATTGATAGATTGATTGTCCTGTCCCTGTAAGCCGGGTTCCTCCACGGATAAAGCTGAAGACTGCGATACTAACGACCGACCATCTGGATTTAAATGAACGTTCCATCCCCATACAAATGAATGGGGAAGACAGTACTAACTTTTATGTGTGTGTGTGTATGTTACTTCAGTCCATACACTGGGAGAGATTTACTCTGAACCCTGGTTACACTCTAACCAATGAAATGCACCTTTGGGTTTTGGCTTTGAGACCATGTGTGTAGCTTATTAGTTCAGGACATTTAATAATCATCTCGCTGTCGTAGGGGTTTTGGTTGGGGTCACGGCCTAAAAAGTTTGGGAACCTCCGGTGGACATGACTGCTACCATGTACACAAGACACAATCTAATCCCAACATAGTGAGTTAGAGTCCTGACTTGACGATCTGCTCAATACTCCCCACTTTTCACCCTCTTTCACTCTAACTGACCTGTTCAATGAATCTATGGGCCAAATGCTTCCGAAACAAAACCGTTTTGAAGCTGAGCGTGGGCCATAAATGTCACCTCGGTTTGATTCTGTTACTAATTTCTCCCGCGGTGAGCCAGGGTCGGGGCGGCTCGCCTCGGGCTGCTGTTGACCTTGGCTGCGCGCTGTAGGGCGGCTTGTCAAACGGCGCTTTACCTTCTCGGTGCGTGGATTGGAGATGGCTGGGGCTGGTGCTCCCCCTCGTCTCTCTCCTGTGGCCTACTTTCTCAACAGCCCTTACGCTGCGTGACTGCTCATTACCATGTCCAGACCTCCAAACATGACCCCCCAGGAGGAGGTCAAGGACTCTTCAAAGTCTGACAAACCCTCTCATTTGGAAGTTTGGCTCAGACTCTTGTCTAAAAGCCCACATTACTTCACTAAAATGTGAAAGTCATTAGTTTTGTGACTTCTAAGCAATAGGGACGGGTGATCGATACCAAACGGCTGCTTTATGAGTATCAATACTGGCTAAAAAGTATCAATATGAATTAAAGCCGCAAGCGGTGATAAAGGCCCTCGCCCCTGGTGCAGTCCCCCCCCCCTTGTGACCGCCCCTGCTCGCTCTTGCCTCAGCCTCATACCCAACATGGTTTCTTGTGCCAGTTAATTCCGGCCCACTCTCGCCTGAGGCTTCCTCACACCCCGGTCTCAATCTTGCCCCAGGTAGCTTCGGTGCCGGCCCACTCTTGCGCCAGCCTCAAGGCCTCACGCTCGCCTCAGCTGTGCTTTTCACTCGTTCTAGTTGAAATACTTTCTAAGGCCAGTGAACTGCAATACTCGGGAGAAGCCACCAGGCAAAACAGCATCTGGACAGATGTGCCAAATTCCATGGAAGTCCTTTCTACGTACTTCTATTTGTAGGCACCGAACCCGTGGGTGCTGCAGGCTGGAGCACCCACTCAAATCTTTTTGTACCCAGGCGAATTTGCCTTGATTACAAAATGATCCAATGAATATCGCCAAATCTGTAAAGTCGCTACTCGGTGTTCAGCAAATACACGAGCAGGGGGCGGTACCTAATATACATGCAAGTGTACTTCGCACCACCCGTTTAGCTTCATAGGTAGAGTGTCGGGCTCCCCCAGTTCATAAGTGATTACATGTCCAACTCAATCTGACAAGGTATGTAAGAATTATAAAGGATATTATGCAGTCTCTGGGACTTTTAGCTTTGCCACACCCAAATCTTAGAAAATATCATACACATGTAATATATTTTTGTGTTTGTTTTAATGTGTAGAATTTACCTGCAACGTTTCATATAAATCATACAAACTAAAATGTTCTGTTTTGATAGGTGGTGCTGTACTGTGGTGAAGTTGGTCTTTTAATGAGTTTGTTCTGGTAATCTTAGCATTGTGCATTAGTAACACAAGTTTGAGCTCAATTCTTTAGTGCATGTTGTAATTATGAAGGTTTACGTGACATTTGAGACATTTACCGTGGCCACGCCCACATCTTGCAAAATATGACATGACTAATATATAGTTTTTTGTATGAGTCGGTGTTTAGAACAAACTGGCAACGTTGTATAAAAAAAAATCCAAACTGCAGTTTTCAAGGTATAGCTAGGGGGCGCTATCCTGGGGGCAGGCTACATGTTAAGGACTGCATTCTGTTCAGTTTCGGGTGGTGCATTAGTGACTTGAATATGAACACTGTAGGCCAATGCCTGTGAGCGTGAGCTGTCCACGAAAATACACGAAATCTATGTATTCTTCGCCGCGATGTTGTAAGGAGGAGTGTGACAGTTTTACAAACCGTGGCCAAATCTTGAATTTCAATACGTCTAGATGCACTGTGGCAAATGTGATCTTATTCCGATGAAAAACCAGGGACTAGTTAAAACATAAGATTAGTCAAAACGGATTCTGGTTTTCAATCCAAAATGGCCGACTTCCTGTGCGTCGGGCCGTGTTGCTCCAATGCAGTTTTTGGTTTGTCCTTGTGTCCCCTTTCACAGTACCAAACGGTTTTGGCCTACGCCGCAAAACGCATGTCCCGATTTGAATAGGAGTCAACTTTTAGGGGGGTGCTGTTGAGCCATTTTGTTTCGGACATGGCCAATTCATTCATTTCCATCAATTTTCACGCCACGTTTTCGAAATGTATACTGATTGAAATGCATGCAACCATATGAAGTGACCAGTATCGGTTTCGACCAAAATAAAAAAATATATGGGTTTCATATCGATTCAAAGAAATGTGGCATCGCCTATCACTACTAAGCAGTATACTGTATAGACCACCTGAGATTTCACCACACTTGTCCCTCTGTGTCGGTTTGTAAAGTGCTCTAAATCTTTATTTGGACGTGTGCCACAAATCTTGTCAAAACGGAAAACACCACAACCCGGATTATATCACATCATTATGAATTTATGAATGACTATTGGGGTCAATGTGTTTGTTTTTAGCTCTTCCGCATCTTCACCATGCAAACATGTGGTTGTTGTATTTTATCATACACATTGTTACAAATAAGGAAAACCCAACAACATCCGACACACCATCATTCCGACGTCCCTCCATTGCGACATCCCGTCAATCCGACACCTTTTGACAGCGCTATTCCGACAATAGGTCCTTAAGGTTAGGGCTAAGGTTAGGGTTAGCTTGTAAACTCCACTATCCTTAAGGTTAGGGTTAGTTTGTAAACTACACTGTCCTTTGGGTTAGCTTGTAAACGCCACTATCCTTAAAGGTTAGGGCTAAGGTAAGGTTAGGATTAGTTTGTAAACGCCACTATCCTTAAGGTTAGGGCTAAGGTAAGGTTAGGGTTAGTTTGTAAACGCCACTATCCTTAAAGGTTAGGGCTAAGGTAAGGTTAGGATTAGTTTGTAAACGCCACTATCCTTAAGGTTAGGGCTAAGGTAAGGTTAGGGTTAGTTTGTAAACTCCACTATCCTTAAGGTTAGGGCTAAGGTAAGGTTAGGGTTAGTTTGTAAACGCCACTATCCTTAAAGGTTAGGGCTAAGGTAAGGTTAGGGTTAGTTTGTAAACGCCTCTATCCTTAAGGTTAGGGTTAGTTTGTAAACTCCACTATCCTTAAGGTTAGGGCTAAGGTAAGGTTAGGGTTAGTTTGTAAACTCCACTATCCTTAAGGTTAGGGCTAAGGTAAGGTTAGGGTTAGTTTGTAAACGCCACTATCCTTAAAGGTTAGGGCTAAGGTAAGGTTAGGGTTAGTTTGTAAACGCCTCTATCCTTAAGGTTAGGGTTAGTTTGTAAACTCCACTATCCTTAAGGTTAGGGCTAAGGTAAGGTTAGGGTTAGCTTGTAAACGCCACTATCCTTAAGGTTAGGGCTTGTTGTCGTGGTTTGGATTGGGATATTGGGGATATGTTTTGGTTGTTTTCTGCTCCCCTCCTCCTCCAGGGAAATGAGGCACATCTGAATCTACTTCACAGCAATCACAGCAGGGTTGCCAGATGTACGATAACTATCGTATTTGTACGATAATTTTGACCCCTGTACGATCAATAATTCAAATAAGCCCTAAATGTACGACAATTTCAGAGCGCCAGATAAAGTCTGGTTAAATGCACCGTCCCCTCTCAGCAGCGCTTCGCTTTCACTCTGATCTGGAGTCAGACTTAGCCTCCGTATTCACGAAGGCATAATATCTGCAGTAAGAAGGAGAGACTGTCCCTGGATCAGTTTTACAGTTCCACTATTGCATTATCCTTCTGCCCTGACGCATCCTCTTTGGTTAGCAGGTCGTGTGTGTGCGTAATGTAATAAATGGGACAGTGCGTGGGGCTGTGTTGTAGTTAGGGGTGATGATGATATGAGCAATATTTTGCGCGGGTGCTACAGCGATATTGGCATATTTATAGTGTACGATAGTTTGTGCTGAAAAACGATAGTTTTGGAAGCTCTGTACGATATAATGGTTTTCAAAATCTGGCAACCCTGAATTGCAGTCTTCAAAACCCTGGCTCTCACTCCACACCTGTCCCAGATTATTCCGTCTACTTGGTAGTGTTTAGTCAGAAGTCTTGTCGAAAAATATTTTTTGATTTGAATATGTTTTCCTGTGCTCAGGTCTCTTTGTGGCTCTCCTGGAGTGACTTTGCCAGCCTGCCAGCCCCCTGTCTCCACTGCCTATCGTGCCTGCCTGGGAAGAAAATACATGTTTTAACTGTTATATCAGTCTCTGGCTCTGCTTTGGGGTTCCTATCACCAACCATAACAATTCCCATTTGATTACCATGACCATGTAACAGGTGTAACTCTGTCTGCTCACGCAGGGAAACGGGAAATATTGACGACATGTCAACGTAGTCAGTATATGTACAATAGTTTTCCTTCTGGGGCCAGCGCTCGCTTGAAACAGAGATTCTTTATCTCAGTGGGACTTTAATGATTAAATAAAGTTCTAAAAATACATGCTTAATATGAGATGGATTCTTCCAGATTCTATCTACAGGGGCATTAAAAAGCATTATATAAATTCAGTTATGTATATTCTCAGTGCTATGATGGACCTTTTTCTTTAGAACCCATGAAAGTATTCACTTTGAATAGGGGGGAGGCACTTACAAGCTTTCTTGCTTCGGCCTACTCCTTTTGATTTTTGATTACAGTGTAATGATGTAAATCGATGCAAACTATGTTTGTAAAAATATAAAAAATCGTGCCAAAATTGAGGCCTTAGAGGCACTATACTTGATTTCTCTTTCAATACAAACAATGGTAAATGGTAAATTCATTTCAATACAAACAATGAAAGAAGAAACCACTAAATTAATGTTAGTTATGTCCAAACTCATTCCTAACTTTCCAAACATTTTTGTAATATCACTGGGACCAGTTTATTGCTGAGATTGATACAAATGCGTTGTAATTAGATGGACAGTATTTCTCTGTCGGTATCAATATCGACAAAAATGACCTCAAACGTACCAGTATTGTGTCGATTAATGAAAATACTAACACTACCGTTTGAACTGCATACGTTTTTCAGAAATGGAGAAATGAGGATCTAAAATCCATTCAAATATAGTTTCGGCTCAAATTGTGTACATTATTTCCTTCATAAGTTTCCTGATTTGTCCAATTTGCTTTTGGATATCAACATTTCTCCTCAGAGGGTTAAAGTCTTCTGTTTGATGGAATCTTTGCAAATCAAAAACTTAAATAATGGCTTTAAAAGCATTACATTTGCTACGTGATAAACCTTAATCTATTATGCAACAGCACCAGCAGATGTAAAACGAGGCACGTTTAATCTGAGCGTTTAGTTCTCAGGTAAAACGAGTTCCCACCATCTGAACGGGTGTCACTGCGCGGGGCCCTCGGAGCTCCCGTCGAGGCTCGCGACGAGGGCGCTCTTTTCCCGTAAACACGTGAAACCCGAGCGGCTGAAAGCCCGCGCCTCACTTCACTCTGAGACAATGCACAAGTGAACGTGATCCTTCTTTAGCGCTCAGCTAATTGACGCGGCGCATTTGCAGGGAACTGGAGCGCCGGTTAGAGGCCACTAGCTCTCCCTGAAGAGCTCATTTGAATAGTTTCTCTCTGAAGCTCGGCGGCTGAGGACATAATCCGCTTTCTCCCGGAAAGGCCTGGACACCGGGGGCATTATTTGCTCCGCTGATGCCGGCTTTGTGACTCGATTAAACAAACTACTGCAGCCGCTGACTTCTCGAGCATATTCCACATTCGCTTTCTGCAGCCGAGCACAAGGAGTGACGGTGAAGAACTCATTAGACTCATTAGATAGTGTGTTTTTATTTGACCTCCTCTGAAGTGCAGGTACATAGAGATACTAAAACCTTATAACCCTGAGAAAAACTTTTCCAAAAGACCACAACTTTTGCGCAACTATAGTTTCTCATCAGTTACTGGCAGGGGTTAAATTTGGCCCGGAACCATCTGGGTAGTGACGAAATAAAAAAAATATGTTCTTGTAGCCAGTCTCTTCTTTTTCTCATACCTGACGGTTTCAGCTACAACTGTTGCTGTCTGGTCAGCTGATTTAAACAGTTTTTGCCTCCATCTTCCTGCTTGTAGTAACAGGACGACAGCGCCATCTGCAGTCTCACTTCTTCAGAACTGTGTCCCAGGTGTGGGAGAGCCGGTACGCCCCCTCGTCCTGATTTACAGTCGTCCTGATTCACAGTCTGGGGAGCATGCTTCCGGATCTCGATGGCTTCTCCGCTCCAGCTGTGGTATTTGTTGCTCTTGGTGCCGATGACATGGGCATTGTCCCAATAGGAGGTGGTTCCCTCTTGCAGTGGACTGATATGGACGACTTCAGCTGTTCTTGTATGTGTTCAGGTATGAAATAACATTAAGTTCTGGCTATAAGAATATAATAGTATCATTAATAGAATACCTAATATACCTAATTGGATACCCAATACTGGTATCAGTGCATTCCTTAACATAACTAAACAAAAATGCATTTGTGTTTGAAAGTCTGTAGCAAAATCCCTCATATAATTATGCCCCGGCCCGAGAACCAGGGACACAAGTCGGCTGACTCAGTTTCCCACAAATTGAAAAAGTGAGTTTCGCTTTTTTGGAGATTTTTAGTTGAGATCACAAATTTTTAGTTTTAGATAACAGTATTGGTATATTTAGCGTGAAAGCTCTGAATAGCCAAATGCTAATGCTAGAATCCTACTACAGAAGTTAATTTTTCTGCGTGAAACCAGTGAACTTTTCCAGGCTGACTTTTCCGTGCGACTGATGATGCCCTGGCTGTAAGCATGCACAGCGCCCCCTGCTGACCATTAAGTTTCCCGAGCCAACTCCTCGCCTTCAGAGCGTGTTTTAAGACAGAAGGATGTAGCGTGGATTTGCACAACTCTACATTGAAAAGAACTGAGCGAGGAAAATGGATTTGATCACGAGTTTGCTGAGCAGAAGGCACGCAAAGGTCACTTCAGACGGGTGAGGGAAAGTTTTTTTTTTTTTTTGTCGCTTGTGGCCGCTGTCCCATGGTGTCTGTTTGCTTTTTGAGGAGGCCATTGTTGTGCTGTAAGCTAACGTGGTGTGTTCAGTGCGTTGGATTTGTTTTGTTTTTTATCGTAAGCTGTGTGTGCAGGTTAAGGATAATATGAGTGTCCATGGCACTAATGATCGTGTGTGCGTTCTTCTTTCCCTCTGGTCAAATGTGTGTGTGTTGGGATAATGTTGCTAGTTGTCATTGTGTTGCTAGTTGCTGTAGAGGTAGGCTCGATGGGAAGTGGATTTATGCAAGAGACGTTTATTTATATTACCTGTTGCAAACCTTTGCTTTTTTTGTTCTTGCTTTTTGTCTTTTCTCCCGTGCTTTACAGCTTTATGGGAGGCGAAGGTATGGCCTATCTAAATGAGATGCAAATAAGCCCTATTGTCACTCGAGCAGCAGAGAGAGGCGAGAACAGCCCAACAGTTTAGAGGCCATTGAGCTTTTTGGAATTGTTAACTTCAAATCGCCGCTACGTCTCCAAATATGATCAGATTTCCATGTGTTACACATTGTTGGAAAGCTCGGAGACTACACTTTAATAATCTGTGAAAAGCTCAAAATGCCCCAGAACCGACATGTGTCCCTGGTTCCTGTGATTGGGCACAATTAGGCCTAAAGCGCTATTTGCATGGGATTAGAATGACCTGGGGACCTGGGGAGTAAAGCAAGTATAGAGTTTATTAATAAAGCACATTTCACAGAGAAGTCACAAAGTGCTTCATAAAATGGCTAATAGAAGTACAGATAGTCACGAAAACCATGCAAAAAACGACCCTTAAAGGAACAGGCCACCGTTTTTCACAACTATCGCAGCCTCTGTTACTAGCGGAAACAAAACGGAACCTGTTCTAATGGTAGTCAAATAACATCTTAAGTGATATAGCGGAGGTGTAAAAACACATAATTAAAAGGAACAGGCCACCGTTTTTACATACTGAGATGTGTTCTTACCCGAGCTTAGACGAATTGATACGTACCTGTCTGGTCTTTGTGCGTGCCCTCAGTCATGTAAAACACTCTCCCACTATATTCCTATAGCTCTTTCATGGGCACACACAAAGACCAGACAGGTACGTATCATCTTGTCTAAGCTCAAGTAAGAACATATCACAGTATAATAATAATAATAATACATTGAACTTGTATAGCGCTTTTTTGGACACTCAAAGACGCTTTACATGGGGAATAAACAAAACAAAAAAGGGGTCGTCAAATGTCGTCTTTATGGGGAAAGAAATATTGACATATAGTGTTTTAATTTCAGTGGATTACACTGGAGTTAAAATGCTTATGTCAATATTTGTGAGTGAATACGTGAGGGAAAGTTACTTCCTTGATATCTCCGTCTCACGACAAAGCGTCATGAAATTAGCATTGTACAGGGTAAGTTTTTTGTCTTTTTTATCCTCCGATATTTATCCTCTGACAACCTCCACTGGATGGAGGTTTGTGGTTGTTTCAGGATCCTGGTCACTTCAGTCGACGTGTGAGTTTCCAGTCTCCATGTCAAACTCTCCTGCTGAACTGTTTCTCGGCGCATATTACCTGCAGTGTTCAGCAGCATAAAAGCCCGGGTTGTCACTAAATGCATTGTATGTGTCAGGTTAGAAGACTCCCCTCCACTTTTCAGTGTTGTGTCGCTCTGCGGTTACAGAGCGTTGCCTGCCATATATAATAATACACTGTGAGTGCAGTATGTGTGTGTGTGTGTGCGTGCGCCTCTGAAGATACAGTCTGGCTTTGTGACTCATGCCTATTTTCGTCTCAACAATTTTAAACTTTGCCAATTCCGCGCGGGTTTTACGACTGCATTTTAAAGCTTCTCTCTCACACTTTTAAACTGATTTTTCTCTTTTACAGATTGGCGCAATTTCGAGTCATTTGTCCCTCATTTGACACTGCAGGAGAATAGGGAAAAAACCTTTTACTGAACATTACTGGTATAAAAATGATTGTATTTTTTTTATGTATAAATTGCCTTTAGTTTCTACAAAGAAATCGAAGTACTTGCCAGTTTTAAATGTGTGGTTGTGCAGGTCCGGTCCTGATAGGTACATAGATCGTGGCGTGAGCGTTTAGGGTCGTTACGCCAAGTTTGCACAAACATTCATCTCTGGCTATATCCACACGAAGACAAAACGCTTATATTTTCAGAAACTTTCTTTGTACGTATGAAGCCAGCTCAGTAAACGTGTGCGTCCACATGGGTCGACTCAGGTCTGTGAAAACGGCGTGATTCATCTGCCAGGCCTGTGTGTGGCGCTGTGACGCTAACACAGATAATAGAACAAGATGTAGAGGGTGCATGCGCAGTAAACCTTTGTGGAATGTAAACAGTGAAATTAAACGGATTCAAGGATTTACGATTTACAGAAGAGACGAGGAGGCGAGTTTATTCTTCAGACGTAACGGGACTAAAGCAGAAAAACCTGTGAGTGACCGGACTTTGACTCCAGTCCAAAAACACAGACTGACTCGGCCGTGTTTTTCTACTTATCACGTGTGGCTCATGGATTACCGTGGAGCAAAGAGGAGCGGAGTAAAACCATCATAGATCCACGAGTAAAACTCATTCTAAGGTCAGTAGATTATGGAGAACAGACTCCACTCTGGGGCTGTGATGTCATCGTTTTAGTAAAAGTTGCAGAGACGTTGTAACAACGGTGCCACGTAAACGGCGTTTTGAGATCTTTCCACTCTGGGACCTGGTTTGGAAAATGTTCGTTTACAGACCCCCAAAGCGCCGGACTCGTATGGACGATACACTGAATTGATCAAATATCTTTGCATTTGGTCCTCAGCTTGACTTCGTATGGACAGGGCCTCTGTTTATATCGGACTTTCGCGGTAATAATGGTAACCACATCACAATTTGACAATCATTCAGCTTCATTAATCCTCTCAAATCAAATGATAACCACCCAATGCCAGTGATAAAGCCAGTGGCTTCAGTCAGGCGGAGCGTATTGTTGTCATGTCTCGACTTGTTAATTAGGCGTGTCCAAATATAAAACTACAAGCATGCACATCAGGATCCAAATCAGTGACGCATTAAAGAACCCGATCAATTAGGGGAACTTTCATTTGTCAGTTGTTTTGACATGGATCAAGTCTGTCAGTTCCCATCCCTGCGCACAAACCTTTTCCCACGGAGCCTGTTGTCTGGAGGGCATCAGCTGTTCTGCATTCAGCCCCCGTCCCGAGTGAGCAGAGTGTTCTGATTGCGCCCGGAGCACTCGGGCGTGGCTCTGGACAGCCCGTCTCCCTTCGTAGCTGTGCTGACATAAGCAGCTCCTCCGAACGCAGCTCGCGAGCACCTGGTTTATCAGCACCGCGGACTGTTTCTACAAGACACGCTCAATTTAGCTCTCTGCTGCACACAGAGGCGTCTGCAACGTTTGCCGGGGCCCCGTTTATCTCAGCAGACGTGCCTCGACCCCGCGCTCACTCTCTGTGCACAGCACTCCTGAAATATTGACAGACGAGAGCAGTGCGGTGACACGAGCTCGCTGAAGTGAACCTGTTGAGACGCACTAAAGGCTCGCCGGTTAGAAAGTGGTGTATTGATCTAAAACGACTTATTAAAAAGGTCCTCAGCCCTACTTCCTGGTTCACCGAGGAAAACAGCGAGCAGCCCAATGCAGCTGTGACGGAACCCAGTGCATTTTTCTCCACTTTACCCAAATCTAAAAGCTTCTCGACTAGAGGGCAACAGTGTAATGGTTCATAAAACAGAAGAGCAAAAAAGGGGATCTGAGGCACTCCGACTGCAATATAAAAGTCCTTTATTTAAATGGACACATATAAATTGATAAAGAAACCATGACAGAAATCTAAATGACAAAATATGAAAAAATTTGAGAAAAAATAGCACAAAAAAAAATAAGGCTACAAATACTATGTGTGGAAAAAAAATTTGTATATATTCAAGGATAGTAATATTTATACAGATATAAAGGCTGACTAAAAATATCACATGGGACAACGGATAGGCATTTAGAGGAATACAGAAAAATTGATGTCTTCATTCGGGCCAGGGAAGATAGTGGCTTTGAGAGTCTCAATCCAAAAGGTCTCCCTTTTGAGCGAGAATCTTGACTCTATTACCCCCTCTTGAGGATACAGGAATCGTATCGATCACCATGACTTTCAAAAGGTTGGGTTTGCATAGAGTAGATGTTTTGAAGTGTTGAGCAATCGGATAGTACCTCTTGGTAAGACCTACATAAAAACAACCACAGCAGCAATCTATACGATAAATCACATGGGTAGTGTTACAGTTTGCAAAAGACCGACCAGTAAAAAGTTTTTAAGCCCTGTGAGTCTTTGAAAGATTTTTTTTTATTGATATGGGTAGTTGCAGGACCCGCATTGATACGTACCGACCGGTTTTGGAAAAAATATCATTCCTTTATGAGCTGGTAGGTAGTTCCTGTGGAATTATTTATATACATATTTGTCATATTGGGTTTTAGTGTTTATATATAAAACTGTGTTGATCTGTAAACTGTGCTTTGAGGTTCATTTCAAAGGGCGGACATTTTGTTTCTGCTTGTATCTATGGTTGATCCACTGGGGGGCAGTGTGTTCAAATGAGGAGTCAGATTGCGCAGATGAAGAAGTGACGATAAGACATTTCCAAGAGAGCTGATTGGTTGGGGGAAGACACACCTATTCCTTTGTATTGAGTTGCAAGGAAGAGAAGCGTTCTCTTCCGTCCGCCTCATCGACCGGTCAGCATGGAGGTCAGCTGAACAGATGAACTGTTAGCTTGTAATAGGAAATAAAGTAATGAATTTGGATTATAATATACCGAGTCTCCATCCTTTCGTCCAGCACTAAAGAATACGCTATTTTCAACATTCCTTACAAGTTTATCTCTCAGTGTGGGCGCTCTCCTGATGGCAAACAAAGGAGGCTCAGCAAAAGAAGACGACAGAGCAGGATCACTTTGGAGGATGCCCCAGTTCTTTTTAATTATGTTTTTTGTAATGGTTCATTTGAAAGCTATGGTCGCATTCACAACCCACCCTTGACCCGAATCCTGGCCCGTTTGCGCTGATAGTCTGGTTCGTTTGAGGTGTTGTGAACACTGCTACAAGCAAAACAAACCAGTGACGCAAAGACACGCGCTGACAATCACGACAGTTAATACGGAATTTACACCAAAACAAAGCCATGACTCGTAAATAGAAGGAAGAAACCTTTGATAAAAGCAGCAACAGAGGCCAGAGAGCAAAGACCTGATCAGAACCTTTTCAGTACCTTGCTCTGTGTCTCTTTCCCTCGGATAGTAGTGTTCGATGTCTCTGCCCGGAGCCTTCGCAGTTGTCTCATGTGAAGAAAAAATGTCCTCGGGGTCCACCAGTCCTGCTTTAGTCCCGCTGGTTTAGTTCCGTTTTTTCCTCGTCTGCCCATGATGAGTATCTGGTCATTTATCTCCCATTTCGTCCGTTAAAAAGATCCGCGAGTTCCGAGCGCAGTCACTGTCATGTTAAAAATTGTGAAAAGTAAAACCAACACGGCCACAGTCTGATACCGCTCCATTTTGTAAACAAGAGGAGAACAGGAAGTGGAGTTTCATCGTCCAATCAGAGAGGTCTCTGTTTCTTGTTCACTTTTTTTTCAAATTTAAAATGTTGCTCGATTGACAAAAATAAGGTGTGAACGCCAACCGCGCCAGTTGGAAAAAACTGAAACAATGTTGCAATTCTGGTCCCCAATCGGACCGAGTGCCGGGTGTGAATGCGACCTGAGACTTACAAAAGACTACATTTTTGTCACGTTGTTTTTGTCATATTATTGTATGTTTTCTGTCATTTTTTAGTTTTTTTTGTTGTGTTTTTGTTGCTTTTCCATTGCTTTTTTTTTTTCATTGCCTTTTTGGACTCGGAGGGGGGCTCATCCATCACCCAGGCTAAAGTCACCAATGTGGTTAGAAAGCTCCTCGGTGGCAAGGCATCTGTTCCGGATGCCTCCTGGTCGCCTCCCTCGTGAGGTGCTCCAGGCATGTCCCACTGGGAGGAGGCCTCGTGGAAGGCCCAGGACACGCTGTGGGGACTATGTCTCCGAGCTGGCCTGGTGTCGCCTCGGGGTCCCCCCAGAACAGCTGGAGGAGGTGTGCGTGGATCGGGAAGTCTGGGCATCTCTGCTGCCCCCGCGACCCGGCCCTTGATAAAGCGGAAGAAAATGGATGGATGGATGCCTTTTTGTCACTTTTTGTATTTTTTTGTTGCATTTTCATCCTCATGTAGGCGTGGGGTTCGAGAGAGGCTAAGCTTTGCAAGAGTTCAGAGTCTTCTGCTCTTGCACCTGTACTGTTCGCACTTTATATTTCCCCCACTCTGCCAAATCTTTACAAAATCCGGCATCTCCTAGCACTTTTTTGCAGATGACTGCCAAATTTACATACCACTCAGGAAAAGTGCAAACAGCCCCCTGACACCTGTACTTCAGTGCTTGAGCAATGGCTTGGTTGGCTCACAGCTTTTTAAAACTCCAAAATGACATGGGTCCCCTACACCAATATGTGACCAGTCTCTAGAATAAAAGACACAAGTGTGTTCTGTGGCATTTTGAGATTTTCACAGATTATTAAAGTGTAGCATCCAAGCTTCCCAACGATGTGTAACACATGGAAATCTGATAATATTTGAAGGCCTAGCGGTGAATAGAAGTGAACAATTCCCAAAAGGCCAAAGGGGATTAAACGGCCTCTGAAGTTTTGGGCCATTCTCACCTCTCTGCTGTTGAGTGACAATTGAGCTCATTTACATCTCATTTGGATAAGCCACACCCTCGTAAAGCTCCCCACTGTCATGTCATGTTATGTATATGTTGTTGCTATATGCGTATGTTGGGCCATAGTGATGTGGATAATGGACAAAGTGTAATCAACTGTACAGACAATTCTTGAGAAATGGATCATCTAAAAATGAAATGAAATGTAATATACAGTGCCTTGCGAAAGTATTCGGCCCCCTTGAACTTTTCAACCTTTTGCCACATTTCAGGCTTGTGAAGAACCAACAAGTGGGACACAATCATGAAATGAAACGAAATTTATTGGATATTTCAAACATTTTTAAGAAATACAAAACTGAAAAATTGGGCGTGCAAAATTATTCAGCCCCCTTAAGTTAATACTTTGTAGCGCCACCTTTTGCTGCGATTACTGCTGTAAGTCCTTGGGGTTTGTCTCTATCAGTTTTGCACATTGAGAGACTGAAATATTTGCCCATTCCTCCTTGCAAAACAGCTCGAGCTCAGGCCTGGCAGATGAATTAGGCCGTTTTCTCAGACCTAAGTCGACCCATGTGGACGCACACATTTACTGAGCTGGCTTCATGCTTACAAAGAAAGTTTCTGAAAATATAAGCGTTTTGTCTTCGTGTGGATATAGCCCAAGTCATGCTGTATGAATACTTATGCACGCCCCACTTTTCACTTTTCTATTTTTTGTAAAATAACAGAATCCTGTATCATTTTGCTTTCACTTCACAGTTGTCTGTTACTTGTGTGTGAACTTTCAGTAAAACATTAAAACTAAAATCTTTACGTTTAGGGTTGTAAAAGTGACAAAATGTGCCTGCTTCTCCCATAGCTTCTTACATTTCACTGCACAAACTCAGTAACTGTACCTGGGCATAAAACTGAAAATATGAAGCGGATCTCTCTCAATTAAGAAGTATAGGGTATTTTGAGTTGGACATAGATTCAGAAAGTGATCTTATAATATTTGGAGAACCTGTGGCAACTTGAAGCTAGACACCCAGAATTTCTCTAAGCAGAGAAAACGGCTTCTAAACTTAGATAAGCCATACTCGCTGTAAAGCTCCCCCCTCTAAAGCTGTAAAGCACAGGGAATAAAAGGCAAAAAGCAAGAAAAACGTGCCTTCAAAGGAAAAAAGAAAAAGGAAAAAAAGGTTTGCAAACAGGTAATATATAAATAAATGTCTCTTGCATAAATCCACTTCCCATCGAGCCTACCTCTTACAGCAACTAGCAACACAATGACAACTAGCCACATTATCCCAACACACACATTTGACCAGAGGGAAAGAAGAACGCACACACGATCATTATTGCCATGGACACTCATACAGTATTATCCTTAACCTGCACACACAGCTTACGACCAAAACAAAACACAAACAAATCCAACCCACTGAACACACCACGTTAGCTTACAGCACAACAATGGCCTCATCAAAAAGCAAACGGACACGATGGCACAGCGGCCACAAGCGACAAAATAACAAACTTTCCCTCCCCCGTCTGAAGTGACCTTTGCGTGTCTTCTGCTCAGCAAACTCGTTCACTTTTGTGATTTTATCCAGTTTCCTCGCTCAGTTATTTTCAACGTAGACTAGAGTTATGCAAATCCACGCTACATCCTTCTGTCTTAAAACATGCTCTGAAGGCGAGGAGTTGGCTCGGGAAACGTAATGGTCAGCAGGGGGGGCTGTGCATGCTTACAGCCAGGGCATCATCAGTCTCACTGGGAAAGTTAGCCTGGAAAAGTTCACTGGTTTCACACAGAAAAACGAACCTCTGCAGTCGTATTTGGCAGAGACTCGGAGCGGGAGCAACAGCGGCCGGCCTCCGTCAGACACACACGGGGAAGCGTTGCATAATAATGAGCCACACAGCTCTTTCGCCGACAAAACAAGACTTTTTCAGCCTGAGAATGAATGCTTTTACATATACCAATACGGTTTTCTAAAACATGGTGAGGCTTCTTCGTGATCTCAACTAACAGATTCTGCAATAAAGCAAAAATCACATAATCTCATAGTGTTCGCAATATTGGTTCCAATATTTGTAAAAAACAAATTAAATTCATTGGATATAGTTTTGCTGTTATGCACAACATATTTCTCAATGAAATGATATGGTTTCTTTTCTTGTCTAGGGTTATTCAATACATTCCATGTTGCTTTCATGTTTCCATGATCTTCTCTCAGTTTTCTATTATAATAGTCCTTCTCTGCATTTCTAGTAATGCTCGTTAGCTTATTTTTTATATGTTTTCAGACCAGTCTTGTTTTGCAAGTTCGCTTCTAAATCCATGAATCGTTTCCTCCTTTCTGACTCTGAAGTAAGTGGGTCAATTTAAATGTTTTGTATGCTGCAAATCAAAGAAGGTAAATGCAGGCAAGTGATCGCTGACGTCATTTATCAATAAGCCACTTTGAACAATGTGATCTACATCATTTGTGATATCATCAATTAATGTAGCACAAGAAGTGGTGATTCTGCTTGGATGTAAAATCAATGGAAGAAGGGACCGTGAAAATAATGCAGCAAAGAAATCAGAAGTAATTTTGCATTTGGATGGATTGAAAAAATCAATATTGAAGTCACCACCTATTTAAAGGGTCTTCTGATTATTCTGGATATCGAGTAAACTTTCAAAACAATTCCGAAAAGTATCTACATTTGAGCCTTGTACTCTGTAAATGCAGCAGCAATTACATTCCTGCCTTTCTCCATCTCAATTTCAACAGCCACACTTTCCATAATACCATCTATAGCAATAGACATTGTTTCAGTAGTTCGATTAGATTCATTAGGTCTTCTAAGAATTATGCAAGCTTTCTTTCCTATAGTCAGACCAAGTGTTAGTTTTCTTACCTGACGGTTTCGGCTACAACTGTAGCCTTCCTCAGAGGTTTGTCACGTGATGTTGCTGTGACGTGTCTGGTCGGCTGATTTATACAGGTTTTGGCACCGTCTTCCTGCTTGTGGTAGCAGGCCGACAGCGCCATCTGCAGTCCGACTTCTTCAGAACTGTGTACCAGGTGTGTGCAGGTTGTAGCCGAAACCGTCGGGTACGAAAACTAACACTTGGTCTGTCTATAGGAAAGAAAGCTTGCATTAGACATTGTTTCAATAATGTTGCATTTCAAATTATTATCAACATACAACGCCACACCTCCCCCTGTCTTTCCTGGGCGGTTTGTATAATACAAGTTGTATCCAACCATTTCAAAATGTGCACCTTTCTCATCATTACCACGTTTCAGAGAGAGCAATTATTTTAAATCGGCAAGCAAGTATATTCAAATGGTCTTTAATTTTACTGAAATTGGCATAAAGGCTTCTAACATTAAAATGAACAAAAGAAAGGCCTGTACCATCACATGAATTGAAATGTAAATTAAATTCATCGTCAGAATAATATTTACAAGCGTTACCAATATCATTCCACAGGTGGCTGTCGGGATCTAGATCCATGTCAAAATCATGCATTCTATGTTCTCTTAAATCATTGTTTTCCATAGTTAAATAATCCTGAGTAATCCATGAATTAGATACAACAGAATATAATCTTCAATTGATGAACTGATTTAAGACAAAAAAACAAACAAAACAAAAAATACATTTGTGACCATGAGTACCCCCCTCCCTCCCCCCACCCCATCCCATTCATAAAATGAAACGGCGTCCTCCATGAGGCAATGTCTCCACTCTCCCGTAATGTTACATTTGAGCTGTGTTTCATTTCAGTAGAATCAATTGTCATTTGTCACGTTCACAGACAGACGTACTCACGTAGTGCCTTACCGGTGATGTTTCACCATTGGCTACATGTCCAGAGTCGATATGAAGTTTTCCGCCTGGCTTGCTTCATCAAATGTATAGTCCACATTAGCTTTGGTCAGTTTGATCATTGCTGGACACAGGAGGAAAGCTTGGAATCCTTTTACGCGTGCCTCATGCATCACTTTATAGCATGATTTACGCCGCTCGGCAGTGACCGCACTATAATCTGCAGCAAACTTGAGCTGGATGTCGGCCACCTCTGGAGGATGTTTCCTGGACTCTTTGAGAATACGATCCCTGTCCGTGTACCAGAGACAGTTCGCGATCAGAGGGCGTGGGCGTAAAGGCTTGCCCAGTCCCGGCGTCAAGAGGGGGGCGAAAGGGGGACTGAGGCGCCCCCTCAGTCAAAATCAGTCATTTTTTTATATATTGTTTTCAGTCTATGCTGTGTTCAAAACAACCCAAAACTTGGAAGAAACTGCACTGACTCTAATGAACAGTTTTGGAACTTCAAATTCAGAGTTTCCAGTGGTCCTTGAACCCATCGCTATATTTTCTGTTCAAAATGGACATTCGCAAATGGCTGAAAAGCGTTCCTGCAGCTTGTGTGCAGTTTTGTCATACTATTTACACACTACACAAACCGCTGATGTTTATAACACAGCACGTCTGTCTCTACCACTTCATTTCTCCTCCGGTTTCAAAAACTGACTCCAGATCTGCAAAGATAGGCCTGTGTTTGTGAGCATGCGAAAACATGTGCGTGTCCCAGTTTGGTCAGCGGCGTCAACAGTGTCACAACATCGCAGTGCAAGGCTCCTACTGCTACGAAGCCTTCAACTTGGCTATAGTTTTGTCAAATGGAGATAAAAGTCGGCGACACAAAGAAGCGGGACGTATCTCAGTGGATTTAATAAGAAAATGAGACGTGCTCCAAGATGGAGGCGGCGGAGGAGACAGCGGAGAAAGCGGAGAGAGGCGAGGTGAAGCTGAACAGTCCATCTCCAAACTCAGTAAGTGCCGCTGAACTCTGTTCGCGGTTGAAATGTAGCTTGAAAAGGTGGTTCTCGTGAACGTTTGGTGATATAAAGTTGTGCTGTTTCGTGTGGGGCTGTGGCCATGACATTACTTGTTTGTGCCGCTGTTTTGACAGAAATGACGAGGGAGGCACGGCTGTGTTTTTCTGTCTTTATTTCACTCATTGGCCGCTGCCGTCTGTGCGTTCACTTTGGGGTAAAATCACCCACGTTTCTCCTGTGCGTCCAAAATCGGGCTTAAAAATCAAACATGTTTGATTTCCTGCGACTGTAGTCCAGTTGCGTCTGACTGCCGCCCACACTACACGATTCGAACGCGAGTCCAGTCGTGACCCCCCCACACTACGCGACACGACTCTGTGTGACTGCCTTTGACTATAAACACGACTCGGGGAGACTCGGCGCGACTGAGAATTGTATCAAAATCGGGCATAAAAATCGTGTAGGGTGTGCTGACCTTAACGTCATTGCCCCCCCTTGGTTTTCAGCCGCTCACCCCCCCCCCCCCCCCCCCTTCTGTACAGAGCTGGCGCCGGGACTGGGCCGTTTTGGCCCTCAACTCCTCTTAAGTTGAATATGAGGGAGTTGTCTCGGCGCGCACGATCTTCAATGTCGGTGAGTTTTCCTTGTTTACGCATCGTTTTCATGGATACTGAGTTTTCCTTGTTTACGCATCGTTTCCATGGATACTGAGTTTTCCGCGCTCGTTCCGTGCGCCTTTAGGTTCGCAGCGTCTGCTCGTATTCTTTTGATTTCCTCCGTGTGTTTAGTTAAAGTTGAATGTAGGCTATCAATCCGCTTCTCCAGCCGATTGACGCAAGCTTTTTCGTCTGCATGTTTTGCCCTCAAGTCCTCCATGGCGTTCACCAGGGCTTCGCTGCTTGTTAAGTTCGGCCATAATGTGTTGCTTGGCTGCTTTTGACCGCCTTGTTTCACGCATTGACAAATAATCAAAGAGTGTTGCTTGTCACATGACAATCTGTCCACACAATCCTAAGATTCAGCGCTTAGTTTGAGGGAGTCTCACCACACAGCCGCCATCTTTTCAATTCCGATGAATCTGGAAACTTCAATGACTTCACAATGAATGAAGCTTTCTATTGTTTTGATTATGTCGCGTAACTGTCTGACACTTGAATTTATTTTGAAAATAAGCTATTATTACTAGTAACTGCTTACTGATTGATTGTTTTATTGTGATATTTATGGATTTTTTCCTGACCTTGGAATATTTTGTTGGAATATTGTTTTTTCTTGAATTGCACTGCTTATTTATTTTTTTATTTTTTTTAAGGATCGTACATAATCTGGACATTGCGCTCTTGGAAAAGGATCGTATTAACTGAACTGAACTTTGTGTTTTAGAGGGAAATGTATAAACTGAACTCTGAAAAGGAACCAAAACAAAACTTTGGCGTTGACTCTGACCAAAGGTCATAAGGGTTTTTTCCCGTATTTTATTTCCCCCTTATTGTGGTTGTGTGCACTATAATAATTCATATTTATATGATTTATATGTTCTATTTGTGTTTCAATATAATTCACTTTAAACCTTATTTCTGTGTACCCAAGCTCCCATAACGAATCTGTTTTTTTTCTTTTCAGTCATATCCATCCCGTTGCAATGCAAGTCCTAACCTTATTACATGTTAATTAAGCGTTACATATTATTACGCCTCACAATATAGTGCCCCTTTTTATCGGCTTAGAAAATCGACATGTTTAATTTTGTGTAACTAGACTTGGAAGAGCTTGGTATCTTCTAACTTCACCCCAGTGTGGAGGTATAGGAAGATGCTGGGAGAGGCTAAATGCTAACAACACCTTTATTTTAGCGTGACTGAGCGCACGTGTAAAGACCAGACAGTAATGCATCAACTCGTCTAAGCTCGGGTAAGAACTGTATGGAAAAACCGACCCAGTGGCTCCAGCGGCCTCAGCCCTCATCTTCCTCGTCGTCCTCATCCTCCGCTCGAACAAAGCCATTGAGCCTCCACGGAACGGAGCGACGCCTCATTTGTCTAAAACTCATTTAGTCCGCGGCGTCTAATAAGTGCCCCCGCCCCGCGCCCTCACCATTCTAATATCATCCTCCTAATTAATACGCCGGCTTAATTAAACAGTCATATTTAAGGAGTGCGGCAGGAGGTGGGGCTCTCATCCGTAATGCTAATCGCTTCGGTCATTAGCATGTATCGGTCTTCTCTTCCACATCACAGGTTTAAATATGGCCCGGGCGCCACCAAAAAGTCCGACATTTGTTAAACTGCAGGAAATGAGACGTTTTGGTAATAATTCAACATTTCCATATTTCAAGCTCAAGATGAAAGCACGCTGTAATTTTATATTGATATAAAAAATGGCCAAAATTGCTGATATTTTCAGCGACGAAATGTCCCAGGTTTAAATTAATGGTTTTATTTTATTGACATATTAGTAACAAAGATTTTTCCAGAGGGTGATTTTGGATCTCGTTTTGTGTACCTTCACCTCAAAGCCTCCAACCACTCCTTTGAGGACGGGGAGGTCAACATTTTAGCTAAAGAAGAACGTTGGTTTGAAAGAGGAGTTAAAGAAGCTATTTTTGTCAGGAAAGAAAATCCCTCCATGAACCGGAATGGCGGTCTCAGATTTAATCTCCCGTCACTTTACTCCAAACTCCTTCGGGAGAAACCGAAAAGGCATGGCCAGCCCAAGGAGACGGCACCTCAGCCAACAAAAGAACAATAGGCAGGTAATTAGCAGTGATCAGCCATGAATAGGACAGGACTGGGTAGTGATCATCTATGAATAGGACAGGATTGACCGATACTGACTTCAAAGGTGTTTACCCACGGGTGAGAGTAGCTGTGATTAGAGGGGAGGAGCCGGGCCAACCCTAACTCCTCCCCGTTGGTCTATATATTCAGCTGCGTGCAGATTGTGACCTTTGTCGCTGACGAAGCCTTTTGGATGAGAGGCGAAACGTTCGAGGACTTCAACTACTGAGTACAGAAGATGAATCAAGTGCCTTCATTGAAGATCGTATGGGTAAGTTTTGTCTTTTTTATACTTAACTAAGATGTTAAGGAAGAAAGATCAATACGCCTCGCTTTAGTAAATAAGTAGCTTTCTTTTTTTTGAGCGCCACATGTCTGCGCTGGAGGTCGGACCGATATGGCTTTTTCTGAGGCAGATGCCGATTTTGGGTGATTTTTATTGGCCGAAGCCGATATGTATATCCGATATTTTTGGCAGATTTTTCTAAATGTCTGGTCTAAAATCCTACAAAAACATTTCAACCTGAAAGGACTCAGAGACAGAATGTGTTAGGAAGTTTTATTGAACATCATGATTGGGGCTCAGACCCTGGCGGGAGACTGCACCGACCATATGGAACACGTGGTGACGAAGTCATGGATGATGCCTGAATCTTCCCCCGGAGCCCGGACACTGGTGGTGGTACGAAGAGACCCGGGGGCGGCCGGTCGACACGACGAGCAGGGCCGAGGAGAGGCCAGGCGGAGGCGGGTCGCAGCACGGCTGGGAAATGGCCGAGTGATTGACCGGGGAGCTTAAGAAGGGGGTCCTGGGAGATGAATGGCCGAAGCGGGGTGAACAGTGGGCGCTCACTCACCTGGAGCTCGCCGGGAGTGCTGTGAGGGTCATGTCCTTTGACTTCTCCCTCAGACTGGTGCTGCTGCTGGGGAAGCTGGGAGGAACGCGGGAGTGGATGGACACCTCACTGATGGACCATGGACCTTTTCCTGCCCATTTGCACACCCAGCGTTTCTGAGAGCTGAATGTAACAAGTAAATGTCTCCATTGTGAGATCAATAAAGGCTATCTCATCTTATCCTATCTTGTACTTGGCATTCACCAATCACTTCAGTGTCCCTCAACCCCCAGTTTCACGACTTGAGATGCAGCAGGACAAAGCTCTTGAGAGGGGCAGGTGCAGTGCTGTGTGTGATTCTGTGCACCTTTTGATACCGGCGCCGGAGCGTTCGTATATTTTTCTTTCTCTCGGGAGAATGGGCTTAAAAAGGATGTAGCACAAGCGCTGAGTGAAGTGCGCGAGGCTGTAGAGACGTTAATGTTGAAGAGGGAGGACGAGAAGAGGAGCTGAATAAAAACGCAAGAAAACCGCGGAGGAGAAAGCGTGAACCACGGGTGAAAGGGTTTGGCGCTGGGATAAAGGACTCCACACTTTAGAAATGGCCCCGAAGCATCGATAAAACATGCCAACACTTAAGCAGTACTATTTAATAAGTGTCCATTTTCCATTGCTCCTGGTCTAATAACCACGATTCAACAATGAACACTCATCACTTACTCTCTACGAGACATTATTGGAAGATTAAACAGCAAATGAAACTCACTTTGATATAAAGACATGAAATGAATGTGATATTTCGTTAATTAGATCATAGATTAAGGTCGTGCCAAAGAATAAAGGGGGAAAAATGAGTGTTTTTCATGTTAGATGTTCGCGCTTTGAAGCCGCAGAGTGAGTGCTCGGATCGATATCGATCTTTGACATCTTTTTACACGCTCTAATTATCTCCGTGTGTCTTTCTGTTAAAACTGCAGCTATTAATGAAAACCCTGCTCATAAATCATTCAGAAAACTGGAGTCCGGACGGTGAGATTTGTGCGATTGCGGCGGTGTGCTCAGAGGTGAGAGCCAATCGTTAAAGGAGTCCTTTGCCTGGATTTACTCACGGAGATCAGCTCCTTTTATTTCTTCTTCCGAGAATAGTCGTCTCTTCCGGCGGGGACATTGTGAAACGCGAAGTGCGCGGCTCGTAACCGTTTTTACAGAGAAAAGGGGTAGGTACTGGCACTACATTTTCAGATTTAGATGAGACACCTCTTTTTTTGCTTCATATTTAATTTTAATTTGTGTGCAGTTTGATTATTTAGTTTAATTTATTAGTCAGGGACAATGTACAAAATACATGAATCTTACGAAAATATGCTTTGTACCAGATTTAGCGAATGCTAATTTCCATCTGCAGTCCCCGTGCAGGTGCACACAGTCTTGAAACATTACATTACACATAACTGTCAGTAGCACTAACAAACACATGCACAATTACCTGAGCAGCAATCCTTTAAAATAAATAGGATGGTTTATTTTCAAGAAACCATGCACGACACAGTAAAAGGCCTTCATTTGAGCAAAACCCATATAATGACTTTCAATGCTTTCATTCACACAAAACAAAAATGGTCACTAAGTTCAAAGTCCTCTCTTATGCACCGTGGTATATTTATTTCCTCATGAAGGCGTCCAAAAGTGGTGACAATATTCAAAAACGTGTGTGTTGTTAGCCAGTAGAAAGGACTTTCAGCCTTCGGAATAATATGACAGGTTTGTGAATCCGGGGTCAGCCCTTTGTTCCCCGGTACCTATGTTCCCCCACTTCTATTGATTAAGATAAGGCACCAGCCCACTATCCTTAAGGTTAGTGGCTAGGGCAGGGTCAGGATTAAGCTGATTGATATATGTATGACATTTCACTCTCATGACTTGTGATTGGGTGAAGTACCAACTCACGGAAAAAAAAAACATTGCACCCGGGGAACATAGGACCCGGGGAACATAGGTACGCACCCGTGAATCCAATCACTGTCAAATAATGATCAGGGAAAACATTTGGACTTTTTTTTTTTCTTGGAAATTTTTTTCAAAAACTGTTTCTATCCCGTAGAGCTGCATTGGCACCCGCTCCAACTGAAATAGAATTCTATAACATGAATGCAACCTGTTTATACATTTCCATGTATATTTCAGTGTTTCTCTACAGCTTTCTCTCGTTGGGCTGATTCTTGAGTTTTTTTAAATCCACTGAAAAAAATAAAAATAATCCAGCTCTTTTCACAATTGAGATCCGGTTTGAATCATTCACCTTATCACCTTCTGCGAACAGAAGCGAAACGTCCTCAACTGAAAACGACCTGGGTGAAAATATCACAGAACATAATAGGGAACATCTTTTAACCTCTTAACCCCCGCTTTAACCGAGCACATTTCTAATGCTTTTTTTTTGGGAAACGTTTTGTTCCTTTTTCATCACTTTTTTAGTCGTCTGTTTTTTTTTTTTTTTTTTTGCTCTTCCATAAGATTTTTCCCTGCGTTGTCACTTTTTTCTCGTATTGGAATTGCCTGTTTTGCTTTGCCTTTTGATGTTTTTTTTTTTTTTTTGGCTTCGTTTTCTTCCTCGTGTACGTCTCGTTTTTTTTACCCTTTTAGATTTGGTTAAAGCCGAACTGGATGTGCTCGGTTAAGGCGGGGTTTAGGAGGTTAATGGACGTCCCACGATGAGTAAACTTACACACGATACAGTGGCTTTAGCCTGAGAGAGGTCGGCGGGATCGCCTCAAGCAGGTTCCTGTTTATCTTCCGAGCACGGTCTTTGTCCTACCCCACAGACTCCGCCCCCGTGGCCTTATTGAAGGTGCTTATGGAATCAGCGGTGGCATAAATATTGATAATGTCTCATTCGGAGCGCCTTCTTTCGAATATTACATTGTAATTACGGCCAGCGATGGGTATTGATGTCGGCCTGCTGCCGTGCGCCGGGGCAGTCGTAATGCAATTTGATACGGCGCAACAGAAGAAGGCCAATCCAATCACGGGGGGCCGGGGACAGGATGCCCGGAAGAGAGGGGAGCGGCCCCGGGGCCCGAGGGGACACCTGAGCCCCCCCCCTTCACCGGTCCCCGCTCCAGGACAGAGACACAGCTGTGGGACAGGGACCGATACAGGTTTACTTCAGATTCGATCAATGAGCTCACAGGGGCTGATGATTCCTCTCTGGGTCCTATCAGGGACTGCTGTTACATTAGGACCGCTTGATATTTTGATAGAATTGTACCCTTTCTTTAATTTAGTCAAACAAAACAAAAATCAGAATTGGTTTTATTGACATTATCACAAACTAAGGATTTTCTTTTCGAAGCAATCGTGCAACATGAAACATAAAACCTGGTTGAGATGAATAATCCATCCATCCATCCATTTTCTTCCGCTTTATCCGGGGCCGGGTCGCGGGGGCAGCAGTTTCAGCAGAGATGCCCAGACTTCCCGATCCACGCACACCTCCTCCAGCTGTTCTGGGGGGACCCCGAGACGACACCAGGCCAGCTCGGAGACATAGTCCCACCAGCGTGTCCTGGGCCTTCCACGAGGCCTCCTCCCAGTGGGACATGCCTGGAGCACCTGCCGAGGGAGGCGACCAGGAGGCATCCGGAACAGATGCCCTAGCCACCTCAGCTGGCTCCTTTCGACGTGGAGGAGTAGCGACTCGAGTCCGAGCTCCTCCCGGGTAACTGAGCTCCTCACCCGATCTCGGAGGGTGCGCCCAGCCACCCTGCGAAGGAAACTCATTTCGGCCGCTTGTATTCGCGATCTTGTCCTTTCGGTCATTACCCAAATCTCATGACCATAGGTGAGGGTGGGAACGTAGATCGATCGGTAAATCGAGAGCTTTGCCTCAGACTCAGCTCCCTCTTCACCACAACAGTCCGATACAGCGACCGCATCACTGCTGACGCCGCACCGATCCGTCTATCGATCTCACGCTCCATCCGTCCCTCACTCGTGAACATGACCCCGAGATACTTGAACTCCTCCACTTGGGGCAAGGACTCCCCACCGACCTGAAGCGGGGAAACCACCTTTTTCCGGTGGAGAACCATGGCCTCAGATTTGGAGGTGCTGATCCTCATCCCGGCCGTTTCACACTCGGCTGCAAACCGCCCCAGTTCAGCTGAAGGTCCTGATTTGGTGAAGCCAACAGAACAACATCGTCTGCAAACAGCAGAGATGAGATTCTGAGGTTCCCAAACCGGACACCCTCCGGCCCCTGGCTGCGCCTAGAAATTCTGTCCATATAGGTAATGAACAGAACCGGTGACAAAGGGCAGCCCTGGCGGAGACCAACACGCACCGGGAACAGGTCTGACTTACTGCCGGCAATGCGAACCAACCTTTTGCTGCGGTCATACAGGGTAGAGGTAGAGGGCCCCGGACCCCATACTCCCGGAGCACCCCCCACAGGGCACCACGAGGGACACGGTCGAACGCTTTCTCCAGATCCACAAAGCACATGTGGACTGGTTGGGCGAACTCCCACAAACCCTCGAGCACTCGATGAAGGGTATAGAGCTGGTCCAGTGTTCCGGGATGAAAGAGATAATCAAATATCAAAACTTTAAAACTATAAAACAGCTATAAGGGCATGCAGAAAGCATTGATATTCCGCTGTTCGTCTGTTTCCTGTTGAAGTCCAGAGACAACACTGACGTCCCTCGTGTCCTAAAGGCCATTGGTCCGACAAACCCATCAGTCCGACATCTCTAACCCAGTGGTGTTGTGGATTAGAGAGCCATATAGTTTAGTTTATTGAGTTAAAATATACAAAACAACAATAGACGGGCAAAGTCCATTTAATAACTGTAGATACGTCCAGAAATGTATCAGTCCAGATTAGCACGACAGTTTTAGGATTTGTCTGCAGTACAAAGCAACATTGTGCACGTTTTCTTCAGAGGTACAGGACAGGTCGGCTGGGGAGCTGAATTGACTATTCAGTTGGTCACGCAGATGTTCTGTGAGAGGGCGATTAGAAATGACATGGCTCTCACTCTGGATGTCCGGACCGCATGGACAAGCTCCCCGGTCCAGACGTGTCCTTGACCATCTCCCTGTTTCAATTTGTAGGTAGTGGGAGCCGAGTCTTATTTGCGTGAAAGCTATCCTGTCTTGCTCATTGATCGGGTTGTTTCACTTCAAAGTCAGGACAGGACTCGGGGACAGGTCTGGATTGTTTGGAGTATACACTTTTTGTCTGGTTGAGGCGCAGAGCTTGACTTTGTCTTGTAGTTCTTTGAAAAATGTTTGTTGTCGGGTATTTTTAGAATTGGTGAGATCTTTGATTACTCGTCCCATTGGAGTTTTTTTTATCTTATGGCTTCATGCATGGTGTGAATGATGTCTTGACCTTATTTTTTTAGCATCCATGTGTCCTGTTTCTGCATTTATAAGGTTTGTAATCTGACTCCTTGTACAACCATTATTCAACCATTGGCCCCAACCTTAAGGTCAGTGGACTCTTGCCTGAACCTAAGTTTATTTTTCAACCTCTACTCACATTTTCGGAACGAGACGTCGGACTAATGGGCCGACCCCGTCCAGAAGTCCACTTGCCGCCCTGTCAGATCCAAAACAGTGCGAATCTACTGCTCTTTAAAGACAGGAGTCCCGCATCAGAGAAGTGTCGGTGCCGTATCTACAGACTTGAAGCTGGGTACCTGATTTTTCCTGTTCAATCTTTAAATTTAGTTTTGGCCCAAACTTGTTTCTAGCTCTCAAAATCTCTTCCAAATTGTTCGAGCAAAATAATTATACAGTTATAAACATGTTCAAAAGCACTAATAAGTGATCTTAATAATAATCTAAGTAAAGTAAAAATATTTCCAAAAATGACTTTTTTCATATTGATGATCATGTAATTCACATAATATTATTATGATCATTTTTAGCATTGTTCCGTTCTAATTGTGTCTTTTCAATCCTTTTTTAATTAATGTTTCTTGAGAATTGTTTGTCTCTTTCTTTCCAAATATACAATATCACAGTCACTTGCACGATATTCCCTTTAGAAAATTATATTTTACTGCCAAGTAATATCTTAACTAACCATAACATATGGTTATATATCTGCTCATTGCCTAAACAAACAAGGAAGAATGAACAAAAGTACTCAGAAGCCATTTTGTTCTCATATGACCAAAGCACAGTCTTCCACATGTTTGCTGTATCCCCCATGTGTCTTCTGGCGAACAGTAAACAGGACTTGTTTTGGTTTTCTTTTCAAAATGCCACTCTTCCATAAGGCCAGATTTGTACCGTATACGACTAATAGTAGTTCTGTGTACAGTTTTCCCCACCTGAGCTGTAGCTCTCTGCAGTTCATCCAGGGTCATCATAGGCTTCTTGGTAACAGCTGTGGTCAGATCTCTCCTTGTTCGGTCAGTAAGTTTAGGAGGACGGCCGGGTCTTGGTAGGTTTGCAGTGATGCTGCACTATTCCCATTCCTGAATAGTGGATTTAACTGTACTTTGAGAGATGTTCAAAGCTTTAGAAATCTGTTTATAACCTAATCCAGCTTTATACTTCTCAATAACTTTATCCCAGATCTGTCTGGTGTGTTCTTGGACTTCATGATGCTGTCTGCTCCCCAATAGTCTCTTAACAGACCATCACAGAGCAGCTGTATTTGAAATGGCATTAGATTACGCCTCATTAGACTTAATGACTCTATGCAGATCATTCAGAAATCATCAGGCAACTTCTGAAGGCAATTGGTTGCACTAAAAGGAAAGGGGATAAATACTTATGCACACCCCACTTTTCAGTTTTTTTTTATTCATTACAAAAAAGTTCAAAAATGTATACATTTTATTTCACTTCATGACTGTGTGTCACTTAGTGTGCGTCTTTCACATACAATTTCAACAGTGTTTGTGGTCCATAGCGTGGCAAAAAGTTAAAGGGGGCGGATACTTTTTCAACCCATTGTATATAGACGTTTAAATAGTCGCATATGTGAGCATTTTAGAGCCTTGCAAAATGACTCAAACCTGCCATGCGCACTTTAAAATGCTCTCCTTCGCAACCTTTCATCAGAAATACTTCCAAGTCCCCTCTGCACCTGCACGAGCGCTCCACAGAGCCCCCCCCCAGTCCTGACAGCGTAGAGCATCGATCGCTCTCCCTCGCTGCGTTTACCCGGGCCGTCCCGCCGCTGTGTTTACACTGTGCTGTCTCGCTCCGTCGCTCTCGCTCAGGTCCACTCAGCCGACTCCGGCGAGCGGCGGCACCTGCCTCCGACAGACCGGTGCGGGACGGACACGCCGTGCTGAGAGTGGCCCGCTGAGGTGAGGCTGTTAGCGTCAATAACTCCTCCTCCCACTGCGCCCTCGCCGACACCTGTTTACAACGCACTGCTGTCTGACGCGCCAAGCTGCACAACTGGCTGCTTTCAAGGAGACTTTTTCCTCAGGGCGAGACGCTGCAGGTGAAAACATTGACTTTTGGCGCCGTGGTCGATGTGGAGATTTTTACACGCTATAGTTTTCCCCCTTACCATCTCGATGAGAATGATGAGAAAGAAGCGATGTAGAAATATGGTGCTACCTGTGCCCTTATGTAGTGGAGGATGGACTGAAGGGACAATTGGGCCAAATCAGATTCGGAGGAGCCTAGGGTGTACAACGTCAAAGGACACGCACACAAGAAGTTGCAGAAAAGAATAAATGTTACTCTGCAAATGGTAAAAGGTTTCAGTAGAATTATGTACAATGAGAACACAATTGGCGCGCTTTAAAAAAGAAAAGAAAAATACCCTAACAAATGGTAAGTCCTTTCAATGTCCGTCAAGTCTTTCAAAGTTTGTTTGAAACCGTAACCAGTCGGGTCACAAATGCCAGTTGCTGTGGTTCGGGCTAGGGCTCGCCATCCAGATCTGGAGCATCTTCTTGAATCCGATCCACACGAAAAACCTGACCTGGAAACGGGTCCGACAATAGCTTAAACTATGTTCTATACTGACTATAGTTACTAATAAAGCTTTTTAAAATTATTCAAAATATGTTCAGTTGTACATTATAATTCAAGTATTACTAAATAAATAAAAAATAAACAAATTTACATTAGTTTACATTTAGTAACAAAAATGACACTTGCAGACTTTAAAAATAAACAGTTCTCAGTTTTTAAATAACATAACAACCTTCAAAATCAGGCAAAGTGCAGGTGCCAGCACTTGACATTAACCCTACTAATTTTCACAGTGGCTAACCCACATTAGCACCACCAGGGTAAAAATTAGCATAAGCTAAATAAACAATTTTGCACCAAAAAACGGCTTTTTGCAAAATCAAGGTTTATGATTTTGCATAAACCTTGAAATGGTATTTTGTATCAAATGAATTGGGGCCTTGGATTATCGTATTTACCTCTAAAAAGTACATTTTCGTAATGAAAAAGCTAGCGGAGATACCACTCGGAGATTAGCATGCTAACTAGCCCCTATACACAATGAATGGCACTCATCATGCTACATCCACGTGGGACACAGGGTTTCCCAGCTCTCGTGGGTTCACAGCGTTTGGGACTCAGTATCTTAAATTTAATAAAACGAATTGTCATTAATCTGTATATTGCAATATGTTGCTTAGTTTGGGTTGTTTTTTGCTTAATTATCACCGTGTGTTTTCACCGAAAAGGCTGCTACTAACATGTTAGCTTCCCCGGAGCAGGTACACGGTCTCTCTCTGTCAGCGTCTCTGGCATGTCTGACGAGCATGTGTACAGAGGTCGGGAGAGACGACTTGACCTTATTGGCTAATGATGATTTTGTACTATAGCTCAGGGTGTCACCTAAAAATATTTATTACGTATTTTTTTATGATTTTTTAACAATATTAATCAATTTATATTTATAAACTTTTTGTCAATATTTATTCTTATTATGAAATTAGGGGACTTTAATCAGTAATATAAATATTTATATTTTTAATCACATTTTTAACACTGGGTTACACTAGGGTACTGTCCAGTGTTAATTTTGACGACATATTTCAATTGAGTATTAGTCTTAGGAAGCTCAGAGGGGACCGGGCTTTTGCTGTGGCAGCACCAAAGTTATGGAATGAGTTGTCTTTATCCATTAGACAGGCACCTTCTGTATCTGTTTTTAAATCTCTTCTTAAAACGTGGCTTTTTAAGTTGGCGTTTGGTACACCTTAAGAAGTTGACATTTTAAAATTAGCTTTTAGTGTAATTTTTACTGTTTTATATACGTTTTATATATTTTAAGGTATTTGCATTTTGTAGCGCTTTGGTCAATCTGGTTGTTTTTAAAGTGCGTTATAAATGCAGTTGCAGTTAGTCTTTTGACGTAAATGTCATTTAATTTTGGTCGAGATTTAGTCAAATCATTCTTTTCAATTGTAGTCTCGTTTTAGTCGACAAAAAGTGCATGTCAATTTAGTCGACTAAATTTAACACGAATTTTGTCGACTTGGCATTTATAATATTCATTATAATTATATTTAATCAGTGTCCTCTGCTTCATGGAGCTTCTCCCACATGGACAAAACACAGAGCTGTTCCTTTAGGAGAGGATTCTGAGGCTCTTTCAAACTGTCATGGAAGTTTTAGTCTTCTCTTTTAATTTTTATTTCGTCTTATTTTAGTTGACGAAAATAGTCATAGTTTTAGTCTCATAAACAACTTTAAATTTAGTTTTAATCCAATTTTAGGCAGAAAAGATATTACTTTGACTAACATTTTGTCAAAACGTGCACTGTGTACATGAAAAAGAATTTCCCCCAGGGGACATTAAAGTCTTAAGTCTAAAATATTTAACTATTATGAAACTAAGGCAAGGCAAGTTTATTTGTAGAGCACAATTCATACACAAGGCAATTCAAAGTGCTTCACAGTTGCATAAAATTACAAGAAAACAGATCAAATCAATCATTAAAACATCAACATAAAAATGTATCAATTACAGTAAAAGGCAAGAGTGCAGATAAAATACTTTCAGTTTTCATACGCTCGGGTAAAAAGAGCTGTTTTCAGCCTGGATTTGAAAATTGTCAGAGTTGAGGCCTGTCTCACATCCTCATGAAGACTGTTCCAGATTTTAGCTGCATGAAACTGAAACGCAGCCTCACCGTGTTTATTATTGACTCTGGGAACCACCAGGAGACCCCTCCCTGAAGTTCTCAGGGCCCGAGATGGTTCATACGGCTCTAACATGTCAGAGATGGACTTTGGTGCTAAACCATGAAACGACTTGTACACAAGCAGAGCTGTTTTCTGAGTGACAGGAAGCCAGTGCAGGGACCGGAGCACTGGACTAATATGGTCATATTTCCTGGTTCTTGTCAGGACTCGAGCAGCAGCGTTCTGGATGTACTGCAGCTCTAACAGCTCGTTTAGAAAGGCCAGTGAGCAGCCGTTACAGTAGTCTAACCTGCTGGAGACAAATGCATGGATGAGTGTCTCCAAGTCTGGTTTTGACACAATTCTTCTGATCTTAGCAATGTTTTTCAGATGGTAAAAAGCTGATGTTATTGTTTTGATGTAGCTGTTTAAGGTCTGAGTCCATGATTACTCCTAGATTTCTAACCTGATTTTTTGGTTTTAGAGAGAGAGACTCAAGGTGACAACACTTTGTCTTTGTGTCTGTGGGCCAAAAACAATGATCTCAGTTTTGTCTGAGTTTAGTTGGAGAAAGTTGTTTTGCATCCACAAACTGATCTGTTCGATGCAGTGACAGAGAGTATCTACAGGCCCATGTTCACCTGCCGTCAGGTGAACATGGGCCAACTAACACTAACCAGTGTTAGTACCAACTAACACTGGTACTGAATCTGAACAAGCTTCTGAATCAATGCTTTGCTTGCGGACATTGGATCAGGGATAGATGGAGGCTCTGAATGATGACAGCAAGACTTTTATTCATTCGTGTTGCGTGCGCTGACTCACAGGGTTGTTTGTGAGTTCTGCTTTAGCGAGAAAAGCCATTTCCTCAGTTCTTCTTGTGACGAACCACATCAGCGTCACGTCTCGGGGACTTGGCTCTTCTCGTAAAACAGCACTTTTCTTTCGCTCCTCGTAAACTATGCACCAAACACATCCAAACTTTCCCTCAGAGCCATCATGTTGGTCTGTCTAATGTTGCCACGACAATGGGGTCTTTATACTTAAGCCTATATAGAGTTTAAAATTGAGGCGGAAGGCAACTGAAAATAACTGTCTTTATGCTGATTTCTAGTCTCAGTTTATTGCTAATGTCTCAGTAATTCTTGGGCCAATTCACATGATTCACAAAAAACTGTCAGAGTTCAAAGTCCTTTCTTCCAGCACACATGAACGGTGGTCTAATTATTTCTTCATAAAGGTGTCCAAAAGTGGAGACAATATTCTGCGTGATGTTGGCCAGTAGAAAGGACTTTCAGCCATAAGAATAGTGTGGCTGGTTTGTCCGTCCAACCGCTGTCAAATAATGATCAGGGAAAACATTTGGATATTTTCTTTTGGGAAATCTATTTCAGTTTCCCTCCTGTAGAGTTGTAATGGTACCTGCTCCAACTGAAATAGAATTATAGAACATGAACACAACCTATTGGTCCCTGGCCTCCAACTAAAATTATGACGTCAAAAAAATGCGCCTTCCAAATCACTGACATGGCAGCTTCGCACGGATGGAGACTCCAGGTGTTTTTTAGATGTTGACTTTTCACATGAGTACTGGATCTAATCCCGTATGAATAGGGCTTCAGCTTGAGCAGCTCATCTCTCGTCAGACCTGAGTGGACATTACCAGCTCGTCTCCATGGAGATGTTGCTGCTTTGTTTTGGCTACAGGCAGACAATCATGAGCTGCAAATACATTAGTTACTCCCAGGCGTGCGGACATACCAAGCATAATTGAGTCTACAAATCACCTCGGCATAGAACGTTTAACTTTTATCATTTAGACCAAGGAAGTAAGGGGCTCCCTCTGTAGGCAGCAGTAGGAATGACTTGTTGATTCAAGCTTTCACTTTCAGCTGACGGGATTAGGTCTTCTGATAGTGATGATTATAGTCTCATAGACAGACCTGAGTGCACAAAGGTCTGGCTAATAATTAATACATAAACACAACCAAATCCAAGAAGTGCAAATCAGCGCCTCAGCAGTAGAACAATAAATGACTCAAATAAACAGGATTACTCAAACCTGCATGAATGACATGACTTTGTTCCCTGCAGTAGTATTTCATATCATGGATAAAGCTCAGGTTGATTTTACATTATTTTAAATATAAGAAATAAAAAGGTTATGAAAGTCATGGGGCATAGAGCCCCACATTTTAAAACACAATTGGTCCCACGAGGAGTAACTATTAAAAACACACAAGCACAACGTTTAAAAATGTTTACAAAATGTATTTTTTAAGTTTGTCTTAGAGACACTCATCCATGCATTTGTCTCCAGCAGGTTAGACTACTGTAACGGCTGCTCACTGGCCTTTCTAAACGAGCTGTTAGAGCTGCAGAGCATCCAGAACGCTGCTGCTTGAGTCCTGACAAGAACCAGGAAATACCACCATATTAGTCCAGTGCTCCGGTCCCTGCACTGGCTTCCTGTCACTCAGAGAATAGAATTTTAAACAGCTCTGCTTGTGTACAAGTCCTTTTATGATTTAGCACCAAAGTCCATCTCTGACATGTTAGAGCCGTATGAACCATCTCGGGCCCTGAGAACTTCAGGGAGGGGTCTCCTGGTGGTGATTTTATCTGTTTTCTTGTAATTTTATGCAACTGTGAAGCACTTTGAATTGCCTTGTGTATGAATTATGCTCTACAAATAAACTTTGCCTTGCCTTATCATACGCAGCGCTTCGATGGTGTAATTCTCTCCAGCAGGGACAGCAGGCCGTCAGTACATTTGGCCGAAATACCACAATGTTTTTACTGTGCGTCTGCCAATAGACGCCTTGAGCAACATGTAGAGGAACACTTAGTAGTTGAGAGGAGGGGGATGGCGAACTCTCTCCCTCCACCGCTCCAACGGCACGTCCTCGCTCAGCCGCTCCTCTGCTCCGAGAGGGAGGCTTACGCACAGGCCAGCGACAGGTAAAGGCTTGATATCGAGTAGGTTGGTCAGCGGGTCAGGCATGGGCTAGTTGCTTCCACACACCACAACAAATCACACACACACACACAAAGCCCAAGCAGTAGCACAGCTTAATAAAACAGGCACTTAGCTGGAAGGACGGGGGTTTGCCGTATTCTCCCCCACCACAGTTCCCACGATGAGTTCTGTCACTTGGCCGACCCTCCGTTATGCCATTGTCCCACTGTCCCACTCGCTCAATGCACTTTGGTCACACCCAGGCTCACACATGCAGTCTCAAGTCACCCGTGACATGGACAAAGTGTTTTTTCCCAGTTGCTGAAATAGGGGAGCGGTTGCTGGCGTCGACTCATTGGTGAAGTAAAAATCCCATTGAAACTCTATCACTTCCACCTCGTCTTGCTTTATAAACGTCAATAAGAGTTCTTTATACTGATGGCTTGAGAGTGTTTATTGCTGTTCAAACATTGAGCTTGATCTCATCACTGATGCCACCGACGCCACCGTCGAACTAAAAATATACAACATAAAATACCGTAAGGTAGAAACAAGGTATAAAATAAAGACATACATTTGTATAAAACATATACAAACATACCTCGCTGGCTGACCCATAATTACAAGGCAGAAATGAGGTTTTAGCACTTTTTTAGTTTTAAACCGTGGCCTTGACACGCCATGCTGTGTTTTTCCCATTCCTTGCTTGGGGTGTGTGTCGCACTAAAACGCCCCAGCGGAACCAACATAACAAAAACAGTTCCTACCTGGGATTATTTAAATAAATGTCCTAATGACATGCAAAAATGTACTTAAGGCAAAATAAAATATATGAAACAAAAGTATGGCAGTAAAACTCCCACCAATCACAACCTATTGTGATTTCACTTTAAAATACAACAGTATTCAACATATTTACTCTGATTCTAACAATAAAACTGTTTTGTGTACTGGTCTATCGAGATACACTGGTTTGACAGTCCTTTTTCCGTCCTTATCCAAGGTTGAATCACTGAGCTGCAGCTTTACCTTTCTGACTCTTCCATCCGCACTTGGATATACTTCTGTTACTCTTGCCAATTTCCACTTGTTCCTTGGAGAATTGTCCTCTTGAAGAATAACAATGTCATTCACCTTTGTGTTCCTTTTATCCTTTTGCCAGATTTGTCTCTGTTGAAGATTGAGAAGATATTCTTTCTTCCACCTTGTCCCGAATTCATTGGCTAAAAACTGAACTTGGCGCCATCTCTTTCTTAGGTACAGGTCCTGACTCACAAACTCGCCAGGAGGGGGCAGAATGATATTGGATTTCATCATGAGAATATGATTTGGTGTAAGAGGTTCTACACTTGGATCCGATAGGTTTTCTACTGTTAATGGCCTGCTATTCACAATAGCCATCACTTCATAAAGGAATGTTCTGAGGGAGGCACTATCAAGTCTCTTAGAGGTCTGATCTATAATAGCAGTTAAAACACTTCTAATAGTCCTTATTTGCCTTTCCCAAACACCTCCCATGTGGCTTGAAGAGGGGGTATTCAGAACAAACTCACAACCATATTGTTTCAACTGTTCCTTGTCACAATCTTTCAGTGCATTCAAAAACTCTCCCTTAGCGCCTACAAAATTAGTGCCTTGGTCACACCTGATTTGTCTTACATGTCCACGAATAGAAATAAAACAACGTAACGCATTAATAAAAGCATCACTAGTAAGATCATCTAGCATCTCAATATGTATTGCCCTAGAACACATACATGTAAAGAGAAGACCATACCTTTTAAGTTCTTTTCTACCCTCTTTTACATAAAAAGGTCCAAAACAGTCAATACCACAGTAGGAGAATGGGGGTGTAGTTTCCATTCGATCCTCTGGTAAGTCTGACATCCGTTGATCTTGGGTCTTTCTTCTGTACTTTCTGCAAGATGTGCACTTGTAGATGTGTGAAGCAACTGCGCTGCTGCATCCTGTGATCCATAGTCCATTGGAGCGCAGCTTGTTGACAGTTATTCCTCTTCCTTGATGCCACACTTTCTCGTGGAAGTGTTTAATGAGTAAAGACGACACATGACTTGATTTTGGGATAATGGTAGGGTGTTTGACGTATGGGTGAAGACTAGATCTTGTTAAACGTCCTCCCACCCTAAGTACTCCCTGCTCATCAACAAATGGACTTAGGTTGTACAACTTATGTGTCTTATCCTTGAGTTGAATGTCTTTTCCATGTGTTAAGTCTCTGATTTCCTTGCTGAATGTGTTTTCTTGTGCAAGTTTTATTATGAACAGTTCTGCTTCTTCTGTCTCATGTTTGCGTTTTCACCTTTTGTTTGTGAGACTCCTTTAAAATCTTTCACAAATTTCCTTAGACGAGCAATAGCTTTAACAGCTCTTCTCCAGTCTGAGAATTTGGTAAGACGATCTAGTATTGTTCTCTTTTCTTGTACCTTGGTGTTGAGCACATGTACTGTTTTAAGCTCAGGGTCATTAGACATGACTTCAGTATCCTTGTCATTTTCAATGAGTAGCTCTCTTTGCGACAAAAACTCTGGACCTTTTAACCAGTTAGAGTTGAGTAGTTGTTGGACACTTAGCCCTCTTGATGCGTGGTCTGCAGGATTACTTTCAGATGGCACATAATGCCACAGTTGTGGGTCTGTGAGTGACTTTATTCTTTGGCACAATGAACATCCCCTTTGGAAGTGACTGTTCTTAAATAACTACATTGTCCGTAGCCTGTTACACTAGCGTCCGAAAAGTGGTGTAACTCACACTGTGCAATGTCTGTGTTTGCAGGTAGAATGCATCTTTGAATTCTCACCTTTGACAAGTTTTGAAGATCGAGGAGCCAGGCTTCCCATTGTGTGCGGAGTTGATCCGAGAGTGGCTCGTCCCATCCGACTTTCTCTTGACATAACTGTTGCAGGATTTGTTTACCTTTTAAGATGAACGGTGCCACAAATCCTAGTGGGTCATAGACTGATGCTACTGTGCACAGGATTCCTCTTCTTGTGATTGGGTGCTCTTTCACAGTTATTCTGAACTGAAACTCATCAGAAGAAACGCACCACTGTACACCGAGTGCTCTTTCTATCAGTGGCTCTCCAAGTGCCAGATCTAAGTCTTTGACACTTTCGGCACACTCCTCTTTTGGCAGTGACTTTATCACATTTTCACTGTTTGATATGAACTTATGCAGTCTTAGTTTACCTGTGCTACACAACTCTCTTGCTTCTTTGACTAGTTTGATTGGTTCTACTTTCGACATCACACTGACAAGTCCATCGTCAACATAAAAGTTCTTCTGTATGAACTTGACTGTACTTGGGGCGAACTTGTTCTCTCCTTGTGAGGCTAGATGTTTTAAACCAAAGTTGGCACAGCCAGGTGAAGAAGCAGCGCCAAAGAGATGAACCTTCATGCGAAAAACGGAGGGCGGAGCACTTAGGTCACCATGCTCCCACCATAGAAACCGTAAGTAGTCCTGGTCTTGAGGGGTCACATGAAACTGGTGAAACATACGTTCCACGTCACACATTACAGCTACTGAGCCCTTCCTGAACCTACAGAGCACTCCCACCAAGGTGTTTGTAAGGTCAGGCCCTGTAAGCAGATGCTCATTCAGTGAGGTGTTTTGATATTGTGCAGAGCCATCAAAGACTACACGTATCTTGCCGGGCTTTTGGGGGTGGTATACCCCATGGTGGGGAATATACCAGGCAGGGGTATTACAGAGTTCTTTCTCTGATACTTTCTCTGCATCACCACGTGCAATTATCTCCAAGAAATTTACATAGTCCGTGTAGTACCTTTGGTCCTTTTTGAATCTGCGTTCGAGACTGCTTAAACGTTGCATTGCACTTGACTTGTTATTGGGAAGATTTGGTCTGTCGCTTTTGAAAGGCAGTGGCATTTCATAATGTCCATCCTGCTTTTGTTTAATTCCTTCTTGTAGCTTGGTTAGGAAGCGGAGATCTTCTTGTGAAATGCTTGTCTCCTCAACTGCTCTCTCTGAAAAGTCTGATTCAAGTGCTTTGATTATATCTGGACATGTTACTTCCTTTATTTGTGTCTTGCAGATATAATGAACTTCATTCTTTAGCTTTGTATTTGACTCAGTCTCTGGTATTACTTGTCTTACAATGATGCGGTGACTTACTCCAATCACATCACTGACTGCTTCACATGAATTACAGTAACTTATGATGCTCCAGCCTAAATCTGTTTTCTGGGCGTATGGCTGGTTTTCTTCTCCACATACAACTTCTCTGGGCATTAAAGCTTGTGGGCAGTTGTACCCTAACAGAAGCCCTATTTCACAGTCCAATGGTGGAGCAATATGTTCAGTGAGATGCTCCAAATGTGGCCAAGCCCTTGCAGTGTCTGGAGTAGGAATGTGACTACGATTAGCCGGTATAAACTCACGTGTGTAAGCAACTGGCACAGTAAGTTTCTTCTTAGAAAACAGTCCTCTTATTTGCAGAGCTTCAAGTTTTGTGCATGGGACCGTTGTTTTCTTAGATGACATTGTAGATAGTTTGAGCTTGACTTGAGTTTTGTTTGTGTCCAAGTTGTCTGCTACTTCGTTGAGAATGAATGATGAATCACTCTGTGTGTCCAGCAGAGCATAGACAAGTACTTCCTTGCTTGGTTCACTGTTTGTGGATACATAGACAGGTACTATTGCAGACGTCTGTGTATTATTACTTTCATGAGTCACTCTGTTAGATGTGCTTTCAGTTACTGTATCTTGGGACTGTGTTACTTGTTGCTTGGTTTCTTTTTGCTCACTTACTTGTTGCTCTTTATGTTGTTCTTTCGTTGTCTCTTGTCTTTGTTTTTCTTCATGCAAGCAAGTGGGATGGCGTTTGGAGCATGTGCTGCATGTCATCCGGTTGCTGCAATTCTTGGAGAGATGGCCAGTGTTTAAACAGCCAAAACATAGTTTTTCACTTTGAATGAACTTAACTCTCTCAGTTACTGGTTTCTCAGTGAATTTCCGACACCTGTGTAAACTGTGTCCTGTCATTTTACAAAAGACACAGGAGACCATGCCCCTTTCAGTAGAGTTTGTTGTGAAGATTTTTGCTGCATCTTGTCTCTTCTGAATGGGTGTAAATTGAGGTTTTGTCTTGGGTTTGTCAGAGTCACTCAGTCTTATGGCTTGGTATGATGTAATGGGATTGCATGCAATACTTGCCTCCATTGACAGGAACGTTACAAAGTAACTAAAGCATGGGAACCTTTTGCGCTCCAGCTGGTACTCTGTGGCTTTTCGATTCCATCTATTACTTAACCAGTCTGGCAGTTTAGCAGCAAGTCTTTGGTTCTCAATACCATCATTGAGGATGTTCAGATTCTCATTATTGGTCATTGCAGATTGGCAGCTTTGTAAAAAGTCCACAAATTTTCTTAACTCTGCACTATCCTTTCCAGTGATTTTTGGCCAGGAGTGTAACTTGTCCCTAAAGGCCTTAGCAATGACAAAAGGCTCACCGTAACGTTCATTGAGCATATTCCATGCTGCTTCATATGAATCTTCAGAGCCAATCAGGAAGTAGCCATCTAAGGCTTCTTTAACAGTGCCCTACATATTTCTGTAGGAAGAATATCTTTTCTGCAGTGGGAATGTTCTTTCTCTCTATTAGAGTTTGAAAAGATGCCTTCCAATGCTTAAACCTAAGTGGATCCCCACTAAATACTGAGGGTTCTGGAATAGGTAGTCTATTGGCTGACATAGCTTCTGCCAAAACCTTTATAAGCTCACTTGTACTCTCATGAGTGATGCTTGACTCTCTTGGTGTTTGTAAGGGCAAATGAGCAGTGTTCTTGAACTCTGTTACCTGTACATTTGCAGGATTTAGAGTGAAACTGTCTTGCTGTACTGAAAAGTAGTCATCATAAACTTGTAGTTTTGCTTTCGCTGCATTGAATCTTTTGAGATTTTCCAGTCTTTCAATTTCTCTTTTCAAGTCCTCAAGTGACTTTCTCCTTGCAGCACTTTCCTCTTGTTGTCTTTTTATCATAGCTACTTTCTCCTGTTCTCTTTTTAACTTGCGCTCAGTTTCCTCCTTCTCCTCTAGGAGGCGTTGTGACACTGCAGCTGATTCTTGTTCTGCAGTTATGCGTTTGTCTTCTTCTTCGAGCATTTGCACTTTTTCTCTATGTCTCTCTTGTTCAGTCATTATCTGTAGCACAGCCCTTGTAGCTTCATATTCTGCAGCAGCTTCTTGTCTTTTGGCTGAGGCATTAGAAACAACTGTACTGGCTTTAGACAGGCTATGAACTGAACTACTAACAGAGCTAGAGGATGTAAATATAGAGCTAGCATCAGGCCATACGATCTCTTCTTGCTTTTCTCCTTCAATGTGAGATTTAGCGTTTTTCACAACTGCGTCAGTCACTGATGTGCATTTGTCTATCTTGGAACGCATGTTATGAGGTGGACCATCAATTGCTCTATATTCGTCATAAACATCATTAAGCTCAACTACTTCTCTTTGAACAGTGACTATATGTCTTTCAAGAATGTCCACTGGATCTCCCTTTATCACAGATTTTTTTGCAACTTTAATTAATGCCTTCCATCTGTCATAAATGCTGTCAAAGTGACGCTGCAGCCCTTGTAACTTTTCCTTGTGAAATTCTTTTCCTTTATTTGAAAGTGTGCGAGGTCTTTCACCTTTACGCAGCTCAACTAGCACTGTTTGCTCTAAGGTTTCTTCGATTTGCTCTTCTTCTGCAGCTTGTTCTGCAACTTCATTTGTTTCTGACATTTTGACTTTATTGAAACGTTTTGCACTTATTGCTTAATGAAAATGTCCCTTTTACTTATTAACTTGACGTGAGAAATTAATTGTGAACTTGGTTGCATTAATTCCCTTCTTGTTACCTTGTTTTACTGTTGTTGTCAGGCTTAACACAGTTCCTTATTGTTTCTCCCTCTTTGTGTCACTTTTCCAAACATGCACTTGAATGTCTGGCTTCTGGACGTCTTGATGAGGTAGCAACTGTTGAACACGCGTCTCCATAAACATTTACAGCAGCTTGGTCCTTGGTGCAATGACGCGATGTCGCCACCAGGAGGCCGGGAATCATGCAGGTCCGAGTTCGACTATCACTTCCACCTCGTCTTGCTTTATAAACGTCAATAAGAGTTCTTTATACTGATGGCTTGAGAGTGTTTATTGCTGTTCAAACATTGAGCTTGATCTCATCACTGATGCCACCGACGCCACCGTCGAACTAAAAATATACAACATAAAATACCGTAAGGTAGAAACAAGGTATAAAATAAAGACATAAATTAGTATAAAACATATACAAACATACCTCGCTGGCTGACCCATAATTACAAGGCAAAAATGAGGTTTTAGCACTTTTTTAGTTTTAAACCGTGGCCTTGACACGCCATGCTGTGTTTTTCCCATTCCTTGCTTGGGGTGTGTGTCGCACTAAAACGCCCCAGCGGAACCAACATAACAAAAACAGTTCCTACCTGGGATTATTTAAATAAATGTCCTAATGACATGCAAAAATGTACTTAAGGCAAAATAAAATATATGAAACAAAAGTATGGCAGTAAAACTCTCCATAAACCTTAAGAAATGAAATGAAGAGTTTAAAAGCACGACAAAGGCTAATCGGCTATGTATTGAAAATATGGAAACATGGTCATGACTTATCGGTTTATGATTTTATGATAAAATGGTGTGTTTTATGTTCACAAGATTCCACAGGCTAGGAGTATCCAGCATGGCATCTCCAGTCGGCCAAATGTGACGTCACAAATATTTATCCGATTTTGTCATAGCTATAAGGTAGGTATTATTCCAAATTAAAACTAACATTGATTTATATTCTGAGTATTTTCTTTTTGTGCTATGAGTAGGATGGTTAATTAATTCCGCCGGTCATTAAACAAAAGCTGGACTAAATTTGCTTGAAATGTGAGCACGGGTTGTGAAATGGGAGCCGTATCTTCTGGATCTGCTCAACTACACAGCCCAAACAGGCAGGTAAAGAAACATCTGCATGTTGGCAAACTTGGAGGAGCGATCCACTCCCAGTAAACGTTAACGCTGGCCTCATTGTGGCATAAGGGCGGATAAGAGCGTCCGTCACCTCTGCTTTAGATAAAAGCATGTGCGTTTGTCGAAGGTTTCGAGCCACAGCGGCGTACAGACTCACATACTAAAGTCTTTGCCGTGTGGAAGTGGAGCTGCGGCGCCCACGGGCTGTTCTCCCGTGCGGAGGGACGTTTCACGTTCACAGTGGAGGCGGCGGCCCTGAAGGCTCTCCCGACGACGTGATTAATGTGTGGAGTCTTCAGTGACTTCCTCCTGACGGGGCCTCCATCTGAGACCACTCCTGTAGGCGCACACCTGGGTCCCTCGGGAGTCGGCAGCCTGCGGATGTTCCACGGGGATCCTGCGGCTGAGGTAGGGTGACCAGATTTTCCAACATTAAAAACTGGGACACAATGGGGGTTTTGGGGGCCTAGCCAAATTGTGACTTTTTTCACCCACGTTGAATGGTCAAACTTGTTTATAAAAGTCTAATCTCCATTAAATGGACCAATTAGCATTGAGATGATCGACCTTTCATCGTTTAATTGGTTCAGTCAATAAGCAAACTTTGTATTTGACGCACATGTGGATAGAAGTCATTACATTTCAAGTAAAAATAGCTGCTTTAGGCATGGTACTGGTGAAAAACCGGGACACCTGTGACAGAGCTTGCGTAAAACTGGGACGAATCAATGGTTTTGGAGAAATCCACTGGGACATGGGACACAGGTCTCAAAACTGGGACTGTCCCGGGTAAACTGGGACATCTGGTCACCCTAGGCTGAGGATCAGTGTCATCAGGCCCGATATCATTACTCTGTCCGAGACTGCAGGACAACACTCACTACTTTAGTGGGTATGTTCATTTTGTCTAGAGATGCACTGATACATTTTTGCTTCCGATTCCACCGCCCCAACTCCACTCTGGCTCCCACAATACCTCCCACACATCCCGATGCTTCACATTAATTAGTTCAGAAAACATTCAGGGTGCGCTCACAGCTGTGTTTAGACCGTGAAGTGTAGAAAGGTGGGCTGCCGTAGAAAAGAACACTGCGCTGATTGGGACTTTTGTTAGCAATGGGTATAAACGTGGTCACAAAAGCAAACCGATACAGGATGGCTTTACGATCCATGATTATCGAGTCTCATGCGACTCTTTCAGGGTTCAGGGAAGGTGGTCTGGTCTAATCCTGATATGGACAAGCTTGAATCCTTGGATAATCTGGAGACAGTCTTCTTGTAGACCTGGTTTAGTCCTGGTTCGACTCAAATTGGTATTAAATATACTAATTTCAATTGTTTGACTGGTAAGAATTTGAGGAAGAATTGTGTTCTTTAGAAACAAAAGTTTGCAGGATTGTAACTACATGAATTTGTTAACATGCCGTTAGCTATTTGTTCATATTTTAGCATATTCTCATTGCCACCTCCAGAGGGTAACCTCGTGCTGCAAACTGGATTTTCATGACAATCCATCTCGAAAGGCTCGAGCTGAAGCGTACGGACTCAAATCCCTCCCTCGGAGTCCACTAACTCTGAGTGAGGACATTCTCACACTGTCCCAGCGCTGGACACGGCCTCCGCACATCAATAACTTTTTTTCTTTTGCCACTTTGTCAAAACGCAAACACACAGTTCATACATTGGGCTCGATGGAACTCCGGCGAGAACGAAAACGACCTCAACTTCACGCCTTATAGACTTCGGAGTTTCAAAGTTTGCCCACCATTGGTCGCCAAGTGGCCACGGTCACGGTCCATTAAACCGGTCCCTGTCTCGTCCAATTAAAAGCGCGTGTGACGGGAGCTGACAGGCGGGGGCGGCGGCGGGACTCGGGCGCTCCGCCGTCAAACAGGTGTCGCCAGGAGGAGCGGAGTGAGGTCCTAATGAAGGTGTCCTGCGGTCCGTCGTCTCCGGGCGGGCTCCTCCGCCAGCTCGCACAGGTTAACAGGAGGGTGACACGGCCCTGGAGCGCTGACGGACAGTAATGAGGAGGCGGTGGGCAGGGGGGCAGAGGGACGGCCGTGAGAAGTTCCTACGTGCCAAAGTCGTCTTTAACACGTCCAAATACTCAAATACTCCCATCAAATACACCGGACACCGCAGCAGTTCCGGACTCTCTTCATGAGACTTGCTTTCTCCGTCCATGGGCCAGAGGGTAGACGGGTTCAGGTCACATGTTTTGGAGGGATATGTTTGCACACAGTAGCCGTCCCAACTCCTGTCTGTGGGAGACATTCACTACCGGTAAAAGTGTGGGAAAAACGCGTTGTTATGGGTTGCGTTCACTTTCTTGAATTTGGTGACGTCAGAGCAAGGACCAATGCAACTCTACGGGAGAGAAACTATTTGAAAACCAGTGTTGCCACAGATTACTTGAAAAAGTAATATATTACTGATTACTGATTACTTAATTTTAAAAGTAACTACGTTACATTACAAGTTACTTTATTAGTTACATTCAGCTACGGCCAACAACATCTCCATCGCCTCAACATACCAATGACAAATCGTTTTACCAACACTCACTTTATTGGAAGTGTGTTTTAACATCTACAAAGCCGACGCAGACTCAGAAAAGTGACGTGTTTCCATCTCTCTCCCCGACCAGTGTGAGAGTCTTTAGGCTGAAAACGTGACTTTGTTACGTCACTCATCGAGATGCAAAAATAAATGTCTTTTTTTCCAAAGGAAAATGACAAAATAGTAACTCACAGTGATTTGGAAAAGTAACTTAAATCTGATTACTTGTTTGGAAATAGTAACGCGTTAGATTACTAGTTACTGCACGTTTTTTGTTGCTCCTTTTATGCTTTTTTGTTCCACTCTTTAATCGTGTTTTTGTCGCTTGTTTATTGTTTTTTTTGCTCACTTTTTCTATCCTCATTTTCGTTGCTATTTTGACACTTCCTTTAATACGTTTTTTAGATTTGGGTAGAGCCAAACAGGAGAAAAGGCACTCGGTTAAGGCGGGGGTTAAGAGGTTAATCTTATAGCAGAAAGTCCCTTCTACTGACGAACATCACGCTAATGATTTTGAATAATCTCGGACACCTTAAGAGATAATTGGACGAGGTTGTTGTGACGTCAACGCAGCCTATGGGTTTTTGTGTTATTTCCAGACTATTTCCATTGTACTCTGCGTTCCAAATGATTATGCGAATGATATTTTTCTCTGATTTTCTAAACTGTCAACTCAAATGACAGTCAGCATAACCTCCCAGTGATAACAGTATTATAACAGTACAACTCAAAATGTACTGTTCCAAATTATTATGCAACTCATTTGTTGAATTTGCAGCATCTTAACAGGTCAAGTTATATTTTAACATAGGACCCTTATTTGAGCAGCTTCAGAATTCTTAAATCCATTAAACTTGTGAGTTTTTGGAGAGTTTCTGCTTGGATTTCTATACAGGATGTCAGAAACAGAAACGGAGCTGCTGTGTGGATGTGAACTGCCTCCCACCCTCATAGATGTTTAGCTTGAGGCTCCAAAGGTTCTCAATAGGGTTGAGGTCAGGGGAGGATGAGGTCTACATCATGAGTTGCTCTTCGTTTATGCTCATAGCAGCCAATGATGGAGATGTAGAAGATTACTTTGTTAGGGAAAGCACGGCTCTTCTTTTTGTACCATAGAAGTGGTCAGTCAGAAACTCAGAGGTCATTTTTACACCTTCAGGGAGCGTAAAGGGGCCGACCAGCTCGCTCCCCATGATGGCCATTCACCAACCATCCACGACTCCATCCATCTGACCATCCAGGGTTACACGGCACTCATCAGTGAACCAGACTGTTGGAAAATGGCCGTTTCTGCTCATCAGCATTCAATTAACCTCTTAACCCCTGCCTTAAGCGCATTTTCTCCAGTTCAGCTTTACACAAATCTAAAAGGTCACAGCCTCTAGGCCAGAGGAACGTCTCATTTGAACACTAAGACCTACAAAACTCATCTAAACTGATCTTTTTCCGTGCGTCGTTGCCACGTTGTCGTCACTTTATTGACTTTTTTTTCTCCATTGTTTTTTGTTGCCTTTTGTTCACATTTTTGCCACATTTTCAATGCTTTTAGTCACTTTACTGTAACTCTTTGGTTGCTTCTTGTTGCTCTTTTTTGCCGTTCAGCTGTTAGATTTGGGTAAAGCCAAACTGGACAAAATGTGCTCAGCTCAGGTGGGGGTTAACGGTTTAGGGGAGGCCGGGTAGAAGGTTTATGCACAACGGCAAGCGGTGTAGATTCTCACTGAAGGCATTCGTTGGTTAATGGGCACACATGGAATTATGGTTTAACAGACAATGATCAAATAGATTCTTCAAAATGGCCGCCTTCTGCTTTGTTACTGCTTTGAACTTTGGACATTTTCTGTTTCAATGGGCTTCGCGATGTCGTCAGAAATGGTTTGCACCTCACAGACTGTTAAACCATTTCAGGGACAAGGACCTAATACAGAAAAGCTGATTTCAGTTTTTAAGGGGTTTGTTTTTCTTTTTCAGGTGTGGCCCTTAACTTTTGCCAAAGAGCCTATTTCAGTTTAATTGTTGTTTTCAATTAGAAGTTTACTCAAATATCTTTTTGCTGTTGTCTTACTACTAAATAATTTCTTCTTTTTGCATACTGAAATTCTACTTGGAACCTTGTTAAGATCGAACCATGCAAAATGTGATTTTCTTTCATCTGGTCGTAATCTTTTGACCGGGAGTGTGTGAGTTTCTGATACAATAATTAGAGCTTGATATAATGTCAGATATTTTCATCGGATTAATTTTTTTAGCGTATTTTAAGGGTTTTAGAGACAGAGTGGACGAGAAGCAACGTAGTGCTAAAATACCCTCCCTTTAAATTCCCAGTTAACGTAAGAACAAAGAATTAGGTGAAGTGTGTGCATCATATTATTTCTGAGCTGAAAGATAAAAAGCGGATCTGTATCTCCATTGTTTCAAATGTGTGTGAGCAGTGGGCTTTGTTAAACAAACGTGAACTCCTGAACTCTCATTCATCCAGTTCCCACGCAATTCACACTCTGAGTTGGTAATTAAAGCTTTTACACAGTGCATTTGCTCTGAACGACCCACTTCTAATCTCTGGCAATAAAAAAAAAAAAATCAAAGTCTTTCTAAGTAGGTTGATGAAATTAAACTGTGAGTTGGTATTTCTGGTCTGTGTTAAAAGCAGTCCACTTAACTCCGGCTTAGAGGAGTTCAGCCCTTCCAAAGCAGCGGAATGAGGAGGTCGGTAACGCGCGAAAGAGACCTGAGATGAACCAAGTGTGCCACATACTATGAGAGCATGAACACTGAGGGATCCTACACCTACTTTATTATTAACATGTTACAGTGGGAGGAAAAAGTGTGTGAAGCCTTTGGAATTTCTCACATTTCTGCATGAATTGGTCGTAAAATGTGGTCTGATCTATATTCAAAGTACAAGATTGCATAAACAGTGTCTGCTTAAACTAATACCACCCAAACAATTACATGATGTCATATTTGTATCGGCCATAGCATGTAAACATTCACAGGACAGCATGGAATAAGTAAGTGAACCTTCTGGCTAGGGATTCTGTAAGAGCTAATTAGACACATTTATGCAGACACTTAGAGTCAGTTGTGACTACTTTAAACTGATACATATTGGGTACAGGAGGCTGTCCTAGCAAAAGAGGATCCTGTTGTGTTCATTTCCATACTGGTTTGAATCACAGGACCATAGGACCTCGTTCTGCTCTCTGATTGGACAATCATTGTCGGAATAAAAACAAAAAAATTTAAATCAAATAAAATGTATTAAATAAATAGAGGCAAAAAAACCACAGTGTAATTAAACTGCAATAAGTGTCCCATCGTGATAAATGTTTATTTGTGTGAATAAATCAACATAACAATTGGTGACAGTTAATCACTATTGGATTTGAACAATGTGACCTCATGTCTAACACAGACAGATTATAGTTGGCTAAGAAAATATTTACACGGTATAGTTCATACCTTTAACTAAAAGCATGTTTGTAGAGAACTAAATGTAATCACAATCAACATTCATATTTATTTATTTATTTTGGGGCAAAATCATCCCAGTTTCAACTGACTCTACATAATGTGAAGTGAACACATTATCTGTAACTGTAGCTTATAAACAATAGGGCACGAATTTGGTTAGAGCCTCACCTGCTGACAGAAAGGGAGTCAAACATGACAAAAACAATACAAGAGCCTCCACTGATTAGCCTCATGCTAATGGGTGGCGTTGTGATGAACACAGGAAGAACAGGTTCAGTAGTTTATGGGTTTTCAAAATCTAAAATCAAGGGTATACAGAAGCTCCGTACATAGGAATGAATGAGGAAAGATCATCTGAGAACTTCTAACTTACACAAAAACTTTTATTTGTTTTATTTATTTATCGAATGTGAAAAGGAAACCATGGAAGTGACCTGTTGCTTCAGATAGAATTCACAGAGAAGACGGTTAACGTTTTTAATGAGCCGCTAAACTTTAATAGCTAAACCCACTGTTATCGTGACTTGTCAGTCGGATGCTTTATAATGCCACTACAGCTTTTAGTCTGTCCCTTTTATATCATCATTAAATTAAAGTCACACAGCCTACGATGTAGTTTTGTAACTTATGCGAGCAAATGGTACATGGTTCATTCAGCAGCTAACCTACTAGCTGCTAATGCTAACGTTAACGTGTGTTTTAGAACCGAGGGAATCATTAATTAGGCGCCTAATACTGAACATGTTTGATGCGTTTTGAATATTTACCGATTAAAGATGTTACAAAGTGCATAATAATTCACGGTTTCCTCAGTAATGAGCCCTGACATGGACAGATGCTAGCAATCGATAGCGATAAACTGGTTCATGTAAGTTTCCACACAAAAAAAAAGAAATAATCTTCCAATCGTCTTCTGACAGTGAGTTGATGTGTCTGTAAAGTGCATTATAAATAAAATTTATTATTATTATTATTATTAATCAAGAACGGACATTTTCCTGAGGTTCTGATCACTGGGATTGGAATATTGTGTCTCCAGAAGGAGAAACGATTATGTTTCCACATACACACCAATGCAAAAGGAGGCGTTGCTCAGCAAAAGTTATGGATGTTGCTCCCATCTATTCATTCACAAATATTGACGTCATTTATATCCACGTGTCCTGCGGAAGACGACCGAGACGACTCTGGAATCCAAATATGGTCATTTCCTTTGTGACTAAACTTTAGACTTTACTCCTAATGAGCTTTTCATTCCACTCTTTATCTCCACTTTAGTAGCTCCTACAGACTCCACACTTTACGGAGGGATTTTTAATATCTAATTCATCACCTGATTGATTGAGCTTTCAACTCAAAACTCAAGGCGGAAATTAATTTATTTACAGATTATTCCATTTATAATAATCTTATTCAGAAACTAAACAAGATCCAAAATCTGTGTTACCGATATATCAACATAATAAAACCAATAACTTAAACCTATGCATTATTTAGATTTTGGTCACATCAGTAATGTTTAGTTTATGAGCAGTTAAAATTCTGCTCAAAAGGAGTGGGCTGAAGCAAAAGCTTATAAGCGCCCACCCCCGACATCATTGAAATAAAAACAATTAATCAAATCACAATATAGTACAGGGAACATGTTACAAAGTACAAAGACACAAAGACACACAGCGTACCCCTCCGTGACCCAACACAAACAAAAGGAAACACAACTACAACAACAGTCTCATTTCATGTACGATCTCCAACACAAAGCAAGTGACATTTTTTTTTTCTTATAATTTGTTTTTTTTATATCTATTTTTTTTTCATTCCCTTTTACAGATGGCTACCACTGCCAAACATAGCTAACAATTTCAATAAGGCACTAATTCTGTGTTCAAAAGGCACATTAATATACATATTATCCGTGATCTTGCAACTTCCCAGTTGTCATTTCCATCATTCCTTTTTTATTTATTTCCTTTTTTATATATATATATATATATATAATTATTATTATTTTTTGTTTATTTTTTTTATTTTTTTTTCAAAGGATTATGTAAATATGTAAGCCCTGCATACTGTAGTGCGTTATGTGTTCAGCAAAGGTTTCAGATCGATATCTTTACACTTATTTTTTCCCGCCTTTCACCTGCAGGATCTGGCCTTAAAGATGAGCCGATTCCCAAAGCTAAGACACAGAGCAGTCACATGAAACGCCTGAATAATGCACACTTACTATAGGACACCGACGTACACCGCGTGCATGTCCGCCGCAGACAAACCGTGGAGGAGAAAGCCAGGCTGCCGAGCGGATTCATATAGGAGCAGTTCAAAAGTTCAGCGCCGCTACAGTGGCTGCTGCTGCTTGTTATAGTCGCTCCCACTGCGCGGGGAAATGTGGACGTCCGTGGCTCGGTGTTCACAATCGGCGCTGTGATTAGCAAACGGCAAAAGACTTATTCAGATCACTTAATGTGCTGACTACATCTCAAAGCAGCTAACACTGTAGTGCGGCCGGCATGTTCTGGAAGACTACAAGATCGAATGAACCACCTGGATGACCGAGAATCTACACTGTTTTAAAATTGCTTATGGAAGATCAGTCGGCCCCAAGTCAAAAAGAAATAAGTAAAAGAAAAGAAAGAAAAAAAACAGAGTGTCTGAGCAGTATATACTCACAAACAGATAAAAAAGTGGGTGCTTCGAAAAGTGAGAAATAGATCTGTCAATTTACCGACATAAATGGAAGAAAACAATTTCCTTTCAAAAATGTTATGTACAAATTAGGGCCGGGACTTTTTTCGATTAATTGCGATTAATTCATTACATGAGGTTTAGTGCGATTAAAAATATTAATCGAAATTAATCACGCTTTGCTTTCCACACTTCAGTTTCCTTTTTTCCTGCACAATTAATGGCAATATTGCACTGGTCTGTTGGACTTGGTTGAACAAAAATAAACAATATTTTGTTGTTTAAGCTTATGTATTCAGTCATTATTCAATGGTATACTAAAAATCCTCATGAAAACACTTACTTCTCACTGTTCTCGGGTCAAATATTTATATGCGATTAATTTCGATTAATTAATTACAAAGCCTCTAATTAATTAGATTAATTTTTTAAATTGCGTCAAATACATTGTGTAAAAAGGGACACAATTGCCTATATTTGTAAATAGACAGATCTGCTGCTGCAAACACTTTATTTATTTATGTGTTGTCCTTTTTTAGTATATTGTAAACACTGTGTGTCTAGTTATTAAACATTTGTTCAATATAAATGTCATGAACTTGCAGCTAGTTTTCTTACATTGATGTAAAAGTGACCCTGCCAGTTGTGAAATGTGTCAATAAACTCGTCCCTGTGAAAAACAGGGATGATGCAACAATATCAGGAACGTTTGGAAAGAGTTCGGACACAACCAACATTTGAATGCAGTGGCTTCCTCTTCTCCATTAATGCGTCTTTACATCTGTGAATCCATTCATGCAGTTGTTCCGTATTGTTTATCTTCATACCCTTATAGTTTTAAAGTTTCAGTTCACTCTTTATCTCCATCAGTAGTTTTACGTTTCATGTTGCACGTTTGCGCCGAATACAATTCCTAGTCGGCGCGCCTGTTCACTGACAATGGCAATACAATCCTATTCTGATTGTGATTCTTCAGTAAAGCGAACGCTGATGGATCTGAGTGAAAGTGCAGAGCAGACGTCAGATCTTTTGAGTCCCAGACAGAAGCGCCTGGTGATACTCTTTCTGCCTTTGCCTCTGCCTTTTAAAAGGATTTTTGAAATCTCGTACAGTATCTTGTATGTATTTAGTATTTTTGTATGGTGGTCAAAGAGCCACTGCTCTATCACTTCGAGAGGAGCCAGCTGAGGTGGCTGGGGCATCTGTTTCGGCGCCTTCTGGTCGCGTCCCTCGGGAGGTCCTCCAGCCATGTCCCATTGGGAGCTGGCCTGGTGTCACTTCGGGGTGCCCTCTGAACAGCTGGAGGAGGTGTTGAGGTCTGGGCATCTCTGCTGCTCAGACTGCGCGGCCTCCGTGACCCGGCCCCGGATAAAGCGGAAGAAAATGGATGGATGAATTCGAAATAGCCCGGGGATCTCCATGCTGTTGTCGGCGCTCCAATCCTTTCAAACTTCACAGCAGCCTGGGGACCATGGCCGAAATCTTCACATGGATTTGGGGACCGATCACAGAACGAGGAGGGACGGCAAGACGATGACGCGCCATTCGACATACGGAAGCTTGAAGTTTGTTTACGGATAATTAAAAGTGTTTACGGATCCAACATGCAGCAGCAGACGCGACGCCATCTTTCCATCAAGCTCTAGACCGTGTTCTAAGTGTAGCTCAAAGGTTTACAGCGGGTACGTCATACGTCATCTGATACAATGATACGATTGGCTAAGGCTACGTGCAGACGCATGAGAGACATTCGTAGCGCCCAATGAACGGCTCTGGACAATCGTAAACCACACCTCTCCTACCAGAAAATGAATGGGTGGTCCCCAGACTAAACATCACCTGTGATATCAATACATCAGAATATAAAGGATGTATTCTGCAACACAAATAATAATAATAGACCCCTCCAGGAACCGCCACCTTACCGTGGTAGAGGGGTTTGAGCGCCTGAATGATCCTGGAGCTCTGTTGTCGGGGGCTTCGTGCCCCTGGTAGGGTCTCCCATGGCAAACAGGTCCTAGGTGACGGGTCAGACAAAGAGCGGTTCAGAAGCCCCTCATGAGAGACCAACAGGCCCGGTTAGAACCATGAGGCCGTCCTTCTGTGGACCCACCACCTGCAGGAGGAGCCATAGGGGCTGGTGCAGCTCCTACAGCTGCCCCCACGACCCGGCAACGGACAAGTGGAAGAAAATGGATGGATGGATGATAATAATAGAAACATTTAGTATAAGACTGGAAAACGTCCCTTGAAATTACAAGTTTTCATATAAACCGTAAAAACTAAACACCTTATTGTGGAGATTATTTGTGTGCTGAACTTTAGGATAATTCCATGATCATTTCGTATTATATTTGTGCATGTTGTTGTGAAGTTGAAAGACTGTAAGTACTTCCTGGCACTGGCATGGAGAGTTCATTGCGACCTGCTTTGATTAACTCTTGATTTGTTTACAGCGGCGGCTGAATTACGGCGGCTTCAATCGGACTAAAATGTTGCGCGGAGTAACAAAGGCACTGCACTCTCTCTGATGGGTGTCACTGGGAGTGGTGGGGTCAGCCGGGGTCACGCTGCACCTCTCTCCCTCCCTGCTCCGCATGTGCTTCCATTGGACTCGGCCCAAACTCCCGCGGCTCGAGCCAAATGCACAGCCTTTCAGAGCCGCCGGCGCGCACCGCTCAATAGCTCTCGTCGGCGAGGCTTGTTTGGCCCCGTGCCACGGAGGACTGAAAGCTGAAAATGCATATGAGCGCTACACGCACAGTTATGTATTGACCCCGCACAGTCAGCCCGCGCACTTTGTTTCTAACTTCATTCAGCCGGGCTTTCGGGACTAAACATGCAAACCGTTGGAGGGCGTAGGGAAGTGAAGCTGCCGCTGCCAAAAGCTGCTGGCGTTGTTGGCCTCATGTGTTCTGTTGATCACACCGTATGTCATGGATCGAAGAGGTGGGGAAAAGTGATGTCGAGGACTTTTTAGCTTAAGCGTTACCTCGGAGTCTTTTATTTGCTGCGACACATGGACGAAGGGTGAGTCGGATCGGTGGCCTTGTTGGACCAGAACAGGATTCTCCCCACAAACCTATATGTAAACCCGGGAGGTTCGAACGGGAGCTGTTAAGTGTCCTGTCCTGGCCGGGAAACTACCGTATTCTTTCTTGGAGCTCGATGGTGGCGATGGGCCGGCCCGCTGTGGGTGCCGGAAAATGTCCCTGAGTGTCAAATCCAAAACTTGACAGGTGTGGGCGGGCGCGATCGGATTTTCCCCCGAGCCGATCGGTGACCTGCCTGGGCCGGTTGTAGTCAGCTCAGAGGAGCGCATAACAGTCGAGTCCTTTGGATTGGCCCAAAGTTACGGCGCAAGTTGTCCCTGCCCTGGAAACCAGACATGTGACCTTTTTGCTACATGCTTTTTATTTATTCATGTTATATTTTGTGTAACCAAAGCTTTCCCGTGGTCCCTACTAGGGCTAGCCAAAACAAATCGATTTGATTGAAAAATCGAGTTGTCAAGTCAAGTCGGATATTTATTTTTCCCGACTTTCTTTTTTTTCTTTCTTTTTTTGTATTAAAAATGTGGATTGTTAAATTTCTTTGAAAAGTCACTGTACAATTTGTATGTGTTTGCTATTTTTCAAGGTTTGTTGATGCACTTAAACTAAAAAACAATAAAAAATATATTTTGCAAATATACTTACATTTAGCAGTTATTTTGTTTTAAGGCGAGGCACTGCAGGTGAATAGGGAAAAAAAATTTAAAGATATCAATTTAAAACTTTTGCTGAACATTACTGATATAAATATGAGAAAAAAATGTATTGCATTTATATGAAAACATAAAATGACAGAAAAAAATGTATTGCATTTTTTTCTGTCATTTTATGTTTTCATATAAAAAAAAGACATTTTGTACATGGAAATTGCCAAAATGGCCTATATTTTGGGCAACGAAATAAAAATTATGGATTGAGCCAGATTAATATTTATGGTTTTATTTTACTAACATATTAGTAACTACGATTTTTTCAGAGGGGATTTTGGATCTATTGTTTTGTTTTTCAATTAACTAATCATGGTGTTTTGTCATTTTTATACTCTGACATGAAAACTAAGATGTAAAGGGAGGAAAATAGATAAAAACCTCCACTTCGACCACTGCGTGAAAAATCAATACTTTCACCTGCCGTGTCTCGCCTTAAAACTGAATCGTAATTCGAGTCTTTTAATACAATAATTGAAGTTTGAGAGAGTGGAAGTAGGAGGAGAGAGCAGCTTCTGAACAGAACAACAATCTCATCTTGTGCCTTTTATTTTTATTATCAATCAGCCCCATAGTCACGTGCCAATGAGGTCAACAAGCGACAGTTTTGAATGATTTAAAAATAAACCTTATGCTCCCAGTCATTCTCAATAGTTGATGTTGTTTTCTTAAGCGCCTGTTTTCAACCGCAGCCCGGCAAAGAGGGTGAAATGAGGGAGACAAACAGTTGTGATGGGTCGGCCCATTAGTCCGACGTCTCATTATTACGAACATGTCCCATTGAGTAGGGGTTGAAAAATAAAATTAGGTTCAGACAAGAGTCCACTGACCTTAAGGTTTGGGCCAGTGGTCATATATGTCTCTAATCCACAACACAACTGGGTTAGAGATGTCGGACTAATGGCACCTCTGCTCAATGGGACATTTTCTGAATAATGAGACGTCGGACTAATGGCATGGCACCAAGTAGTGCCCCTTTTGATTTTGGAGCCCCTGCCCCTCTGTAGCTCTCTGCACTGCCTCGCTGGAGTCTAACTGCACAAGGCTGCACACACTGCGAGTCCGGCGCGGCTGACAAGAGCGCTAACTTTATAGGTTTTTTCCCTGCCATGTCTCGGCTTAAAATTGTTGGTTTATTTAATTGACATTTTTTATGCAAAGTCTTTTTTCAAGAAACAGCCCACCTTTCGGTGCACTTCGACCTAAGTAAGTGCTCCTAAGGTGTTATTACGCCTTACAATATAGTGCCCCTTTTTATCCGCTTAGAAAATCGACATGTTTCATTTTGTGTGACTATACTTGGATCGTGTAACTGCTCACGTAACCGTGTTTAAATAGGGGAAATGTGGAGGAGCTCGGTCGCTTCTTACTTCACCCCCGTTTGGCCCTATAGAAGAGAGGGGGAGAGGCTAAAAGCTAACAACGTCTTTGGTCTTTTTGCGTGACTGAGCGCACGCGTAAAGACCAGACAGGTACGCATCAACTCGTCTAAGCTCAGGTAAGAACATGTCTCAGTATGGGAAAACGGTGGCCTGTTCCTTTAAGGGGATTTTAGTTATGGTCTGTAGTCAATGGCTTGTTCTTTGCAGTTTTAAATTGAATAACTCAGGCTAAGAACGAGATATCTGATTCCAGATGTTGCCACAGATTGAGAAAAAGGTCCCACTTAAATGTGCTTCTCTATTTACAAGTGAGAGATGGCAAGTGAAGAGTGCAAACCGGCCCGATAAGAGCGATTAGCCGGCAGCTAACCTGTGTAGAAGGAGCTCTGTGGACGTTCAGAGCACGAGCGCTGCAGCGGCTAATGGCTAATGGGCCCGCACCGCTCGCCTCAGCCGTAAACGCGCGAGGCTCAAAGATGATGTTTGGTCCACGCTTTGTTCTGACCTTTGGTAATGAGGCGCCTTTTTCACACCTCGGCACCCGAGTGTTTCTCCTCACGTGGCATTTGTGCTCACTTCTTACGCACTTTGCTCTTTCAAAGGCAGCCTGCACGGGACCAAAGGACGACAGGGGGAGGATATTCGAGCTTTGTGGCCGCAAACCAGAGAAGAAGAAACAATGCTGCCCGTTTGGTCCCCGAACCGGACCAAGAGTCAAAGCAGCCTTACTTTCTGGGTCGCAGTGTGTGTGTGTGTGTGGGTTTATGCACACCAACAGCAAATGGTTCAATGGCTGCTTCCATCTACTTTGAGTTTGACTTTCTCCAGTCACCCACCATGTCCCAGCTCGTCCTAAAACTTGTCCAACTCTAAATACTGTTTGAAGTGGTCGCCCCATGGAGGAGGGGGGAGCAAAAGGGAGCGAGAGGTGACCGGGATTAGGAGCAACAAGGGAATCAGAGGGAAAGAATCCAAACTCCAATTGAAGCAACGATGAAATACCATCCATTTTCTTCCGCTTTATGCTTCTCTGGGTCGCGGGGGCAGCAGTCTCAGCAGAGATGCCCCGACTTCCCGATCCACGCACACCACCTCCAGCTGTTCTGAGGTGACCCCGAGGCGACCCCAGGCCAGCTCGGAGACATAGGCTGTGTCTGATTGTCCACCCTAGTCCCTAACCCCCCATTCACTACATAGGCCCGTTCTATATAGTCCACTGATTCTGTTGGCTATTCGGACAGAAGCACACTACTTTTTTTCCCCCCTGAATTTATTTATTATTACAAATGTTTATTTTATGTAACAAAACAACAGTTTTGGCACTTTTACAGGTGTTTTATTTGACATTTAAATTTCAATTAAAACTATCATAACAAAAAAAAAATCACTCCAGCGTTAGTTCAAAGACGGAAACATTCTGCTTTCCGAAGCGCCAGCAGAATGAGTGAAAAATTATTTCTGCGATAAAGACCGACCAAACTCATGAGACAGGGGACTAATTATGGATAAATACGAGTCAGATATATTTATATTTAACATGGATTTTACATAAATGGCTTGGATTATTTGAGAGGAAGCTATCGGTCATTTAACAGCTCGAGCTAAAGGTTAGCAGCTAACGCTAGCATTTTTAACCGTAACCGTTTATATCTAAGTCATTTATTCATGATAAATACGCAACACACGATTGAAACAGCTGATTTCATTCCGTCGTGTTGTTTAGTTCAAAGACCTGCTGCTGTCAGGCATTCTTCTCCGACTCTCGCAATGCATTGTGGGCTATATTGACCCGTTTAGTGATCACCGCTGCTCACTACTTTTCAGAATGCATTGTGGGAACAGATGCCCTGGCCACCTCAGCTGGCTCCTTTCAACGTGAAGGTGCGCTGCTACAACAAGCTGGCGTTGTAGGTTTAGTTTAATCATTTAAAGTGTACATTAAATTATTTTGATGGTAGAGAGTAGAGTGGGTCGTCTTGGTACCGGAGTTCTAATTTTTTTTTGCCATGGTATCAAAATCGGTATTGTGAATTTAGGTTTATTTTCAAAGTTGAGTTAGTAGTATTAACAGTATGATGGAGCCTGAAAAGCTATATGTGTACACTGACAGCAGCATGTGAGTGACGGTGAGGCAGCGAACGGGGGTCTGTGGGGGGCCGAGGGAACTGCTGACGGTGCACTCTGAGTTGGGGCCATTCCATCGCACAGCGAGACCCACCACCGGTCAATCCCAACCGCCACGCTAAGGACACTGGACGGCAGAATGAGCCGAGCTAATGATCGGGGGTGTGATGCAGAGTCCCCTGTTCCCATCCGCGCTCGCTCACCGCTGGACTCATTACGCCGGCCCGGGCCTGAAAGTGCCTGCACACCGCTGGCACTGTGCCCTGCCTGGCACCGGGCCGCCCAGAGCAGGGAGGGCCACAGTCTTACAGTGAGCGCAGAGTTTGTATAACCAATGGAGCTGTGGACAGCCTAGGGCTGGGTGATATGGCCTAAAATCTATATCACGATATAAAAAAAGAAATATCACGATGGACAAATTACTTCAAAATCCCAGCCTTACGCCTATTGGGAAGATTATCCATCCATCCATTTTCTTCCACTTGTCTGTTGCCGGGTCGTGAGGGCAGCTGTCCCAAATCACATTACACCAGCCCCTATGGCGCCCCCTGCAGGTGGTGGGTTCACAGAAGGACGGCCTCATGGTTCTAACCGGCCTGTTGGTCTCTCATAAGGGGCTTCTGAACCGCTCTTTGTCTGACCCGTCACCTAGGACCTGTTTGCCATGGGAGATATGAAGCCCCCTACAACAGAGCCCCCAGGATCAGTCAGGTGCTCAAACCCCTCCACCACGTTAAGGTGAAGGTTCCAGGAGGGCATACTAATCTCCTCGGAAATATGATCTACTCAAGCAGTTTACATCCTTCATTTCATTTGACTTTTTAAGCACCTGTCCCCGTGTTCTACAGTCAGTGTTTATGCTGCTCTGATGGAGTGTAACATGAATTATATCGTGTCCACAACGATATAAAAAATTACAACGATATCAAAATGATATCGCGATAACGATATGCGATACGATATGGCCCACCCCTAGGACAGCCCCTTCCCTTCCCTTCAAAAGCGATCGTTTCACGCCTTTTTACTGTCAGAGAGAGTCCAACGAGTGATTAGCTTCAAGGCCGAACAAAGAAATATCAGTTGCTGTCTGTGAAAAGCTTTGTTACCCCCAGTATGGCACAGAGAGTAGAGGGGGTCGGCGGTTCAAATCCCGCAGGTGCACCCTGTTGTTGTGTCCTTGGGCAAGACACTTCCCCTCCTTGCCTCCAGTGTATGCATAGAAAATACCTGTATAAATGTGACCATGTATCTTCCATTAATAAACGGATTGGAAAATAAGAGTTTAATCTCACTCAGAAGTTTGAATTGTTTGTTTGTTTTTTTTATAATGATTTCAAATTAGCAAATTTACCGGAGGTGTAAATGACATCTCATATAGCCGCTGGGTCACTACAAGGTCAAATACACACAAATATCAGCTTTTTTCCAAATAAAAAGTTGCATAAAATGTCAAAACATAAATGGTCACATTTATAAAGCACTTTTCTATCTGCTTTACATCAAGGAAAGCACACATTCACACACCCAGGTCAGACACTGGAGGCAAAGGTGGGTGAAGTGTCTTGCCCAAGGACACAATGACAGTGTGCACTTCGAAGCGCCAACCCTCCGGTCACAAGGCGTCCATTTATGAATGAACACATATGGACACATATGGAACTATGTTTGAAACAAAAGAAGGTGAAATAGTGAAATATTTTATTATGTTAAAAAATCAAAACAAAAAACATAAAATAAATAAATACAGGCCCCAATGAACAGTTTCAGTTCGCGGGACCATGGTATAAGCGGGATAATGCACTCTGAAGTGTCCATTATCAGAATAACTGGACTCCGCTTTGCGTCGGACGGTTCACGCCTCCGCGTCGTCCAGTTATTTCTGATAATGGACACCTCGTTGTGCATTATCCCTTACTTATATCCATTCCCAGAGTTTAACTTCATTTTTTAGGCAATGCTCAGTGTTAATGTGATTACCTGCACCACAAGAAACATCACATGGAGCCGCCATTGGTTTGTGTTCTCTCCTCCGCTTACTCCAGTCCCCTCTCCTTGCCTGTTCTCCTCTGTCCTCCTCTCTCCTTTCTTTGCCTGTACTCCTCTGTCCCCCTGCCCTTGTCTGTTGTTCTCTTCTGTCCTCCTCTTCTAGTCTCTGTACTCCTCCAATCATCACCATCCTCATATCCAAAGTCTGACGCTGTGCTCTCGGTCCCCGGGGTTTCAGATCGTAGCGAGTTTGTGTGAGAGAAAAAGAAAGCCGGCCGTGCGATGGGTCTCAGCGCAGTGACGGGATAGAGACCAGGCTTTACGCTCGCTCATTGTGGCTCTGTATGTCCAGAAGAGAGTGAGGAGAACTTCCAGGAAAGTTTGGAGTTTTTGGAGTGGCGTTACACTGTTTATTGTCCCACACACGGAAACACGGAAAAGCAGTTCCACTTTCACATTAATGTTAAAACTAAGCAATTATCCAGTGATCTTCCCATTTTCGGTTATATGGTTTATTATGATGATAGAAAAAAATATAATCGCTGCGTATTCCTGCCGTAGAGCCGAAGACATGACGGACTGGTCTAAATTGTTATGGCAGATGTACGTAAAACGGTCCGTGATCATAATGTACTCTGTGTAAATAAGGCGTAAGCCTGACAAACAAAGTCCTATGGCGATTATTGAGCTCGGCCAGAGTAGAGATTGCGATTTCGATAAAATTCCAATGAATTAAAAAGGCAAATCCTACAGAATCGAGAGGCTTTTATGGTTTTAGGCTGTCAGTATGAAACCAGCTTTAACCATGCTTGATTAACTAAATTGTTTTATAAGAGCTGGACAGAATACTCTATTGACTATTCACTATTACTCCTATAAAACATTATAACTAAAAAGTATCGTTCTCCAATACCATTTAATAATCTGTCATTTAGTACGGATACACATAATTATAACACCAGACATGTCACAGCCAAGAAATGTATTCTCCAAAAGAACATTCACTAGCAAGGACCACGCCACAACAAGTGCGATTTAAAGAATTTAATGAGTTAGGATTGTAGAGTTAACTGGGCGAGACTGGACAAAATTGAAAGAGCTTGACGTAGATCGTCGAGGTTGTGGCGAATGTAACAGTGATAGTTGGACCATGGTGGCTGAATATGCAGGAACCGACGTGGGATGAACGTCTGAGTTCGGCGCCAAGCATCTGAACTTCTGAAAATCAAAACGAGAGAGAGCATCATCGATGGAGTTGAGGTGACCAGGAATATGAGCAGTGTGAATAATGAAATGATTAAACGCGGAAACGAGGGTTAGCCTTTGCAGGAATCGCGAGATAATGGGGCAGCGAGAAGGTCCTTTGTTAAAGATGTCGACGGCAGCGGAGTTGTCGGAATGGATACATTTGCCTTTCCACTCATGTCCCCAAGGAAGAGCAGAGATGACAATGGGGTAGAGCTCGAACATGACGGAAGACAAACCGCCATGAGGAAAGACGGGAATCTCAGAAGGCCAAGTGGCGGCAAACCATCGCCCTTGGTAGAACCCCCCGTACCTGACGGATGGGGCAGTGTCGGTGAACAGTTGGATACCCTCAGGAAGGGACAAGAAACCGTCATAGAAGAATGAAACGCCGTTCCAAGAATCCAAGAAATACTTCCACAGGCGCATCTCAGAGCGACAGGCGGCGTCCAGCTCCACGTAGTCGTGAAGAGACGAGACCGAAGCCGCCTTGGCCGGCAGACCCGACAGGAAAGGTTTGCCTTGCGGAATGATGCGGTTGGCGTAACTGACGTGGCCAAGGAGTGCGAAGAGCTGGCGCTTGGAGCATCGAACAGCCAGGATGAAGTTGGAACGCAACAACGAAATACACTGGCGCTTGGAGCATCGAACGGCCAGGATGAAGTTGGAAAGCAACAACGAAATACGCTGGACCTTCTCCCAAGGGAGAGATGCCCGAAAAGAAACCGAGTCTAGCGTAATGCCCTGAAACTCCAGGGAAGTGCAGGGACCCAAAGTTTTCTCGGCCGACAGAGGGACGCCCAGATCGGAGAAAACATAGACCAGGGCATCGATGCCGGACCGGGGAGGAGACGCCCGCGGGGTCATGACCAGGAAATCATTGAGGGAGATGCAAAACGTAAGAGAGCCTGAAATTGTTGATGAGCACCCAACACAATGCTTCGGAAAGAGAACTGAAGATCTTAGGACTACTCCGGCAACTGAAGGTGAGGCGGACCACAAAGTAGAAGGAGCCCTTCCAAAAGACCCCGAAGAACCACCAGAAATCCGGGCGAATAGGCAAAACCTTGAACGCACTAACGTCAGTCTTGGAGAACCAAGATCCCGGACCGGCCAAACGAATCAGAGATATGGCGTTGTCGATCGATGCGTAGCACATGGAGAAGTCCGGGGCGGGAATGAGGCTATTAACGCTGGGGACGGCAGTACCATGAGCAGGGATAAGTCCCAGACCCAGAGAAGACGGCGGAGAATCCCGGGGAAGAGCCCCACGACGGAGTATGGGACACAGCCTCGGGAGATCCCACGAGCGAGCGTCCTACCATGTGGACCACAGAAGGCACTGCCGGGGTATGCGAGGAATCGTCACCGGGGCGGACGGCAGGCCCGGAGAACAGGTCAGAATACGTGTCCGGGGGGCTGAGGTCGAGTAGTTGCTCCATGTCGACAGTTCAAACAGACAGGAATGAAGCCTGGTGAGTATATATATTGCTCGTGGTTAATTAGAGGCGTGGTGAGGTGAACGCAGAGGTGGTTGGTATGCAGAGGATGATTGATTGAGGCGTGGTCCTGCTCCTGGACTTAGTCAACAACCTTAACTCCATATCCAACGGGCTGAAAAGAACATCCTCCTATAGAGCGATGTGCACATGGAATGTATGAGCAGGAAAAATAAAAACAATTACATTTAAACTGCGAATAAAACCATATTTATCAGCTTGGACAGCACTAAATTCAAATAGTGAAAAGTCAGTCTGAAAAGCCAAATGGGTTTTTGATTGTGGTGGACTGTGGTCTAGAGCACTGCAACTCTATGTGTGCAAACTGCATGAAAAGGTCAAATAGAAAATGGATATAGATGAATGGTGTGTAGATCTTTGCATCCTGACAGTCTGGAAATGAAGTACTAGCTGATATGAAAACTGTAAACTATCTCTGCTTATGAAAACTGAATATGAAATTCCTGGACATGGAGTGCATGAACAAGATTTTGAATTCTGTACCGAGGATGGAAAATGTGAAATGTGTTAATGTATAGTGTTGTTTTAATTAACCTGTTAACCATTGTTGGGATCAGTGACATTGTTTACATTGTTGGCAAAACAACAATGTCAGTTACATGACTCTACAGCAGATACACGTTGCATAGTAATTCAATCTAGAGTAATTATGATTTAAATATGATTTCACTGTATCTATGAATGACTGACGTTTCTGCATTTAATTCTTCCATCCAGCAGAAGTTTGAAGTTCTGTCTAAAGCAGAATCTCCATGACTTCCTTCTTCACCTGTTGGTTTGTGATTGACTGAAGTCCAATGATTGCCTGGCTCTGCCATACTATGTCCTGTCCATTCCATGCAGGGAAGCTCGTCTGGTCACGGAGCAATGGGAGCAGTTTGAACGGGCCTAACGCACACAGATTGTCAGTGAAATAAACCAATCAGCCATTAGCGGACGTGACGACAGCTGTAGTCTAACTGACAAAATATGAACTGAATATAAACTCATGAGAACGTGGAGGCAAAATTCTCGACCATTTCATCCATGATTAGTTTTAGCTAATGTTAATGTTGTTAATTGAACTAACAACATAGTGGCGCAGCGAGTGACGTAAGCTTGTCAATTTCCTGTGATGGTCGTGATTGGTTCGGCTAGGCCTTAGCCGCCAATCAGCAACTTGTTTACCGTGTGTGTCCACACCCACCAAAGAAGTGGGTGTGGTTTATCAAGCTAGTGCAATGAGGCCTCAGCTTGTTTGCTGAAAGCAAATAACACATTTTTGTATTTAGTGTCATGTTACTCTGAAGAGAGTGACTTCATACTGACTCAGAGTTGGTTGGACTCTTGATATTCACTATTATTGATTTACTGATTGAGCGTCCGTCTTTAGTTTTAGGAAATGAATAGATAAGACATTGTCTGAACAAAACAACAATGCCAAAGTTTTTCAAGATAATTAGCATACTCATTTGCATATGAATGGTTGGAAGTGGTCCCTGATCAGGGACAATGGTCCTGAAGAGGCTACATGTTGGAGCCCAGGAAGAATAGCGACAGTTTGGCTGCGCTATAGAGAAACCTTTTCATAAAACATAATTGCCCAGCCCAGGAGGGGCGGTTCCTGCCCCTCCAGTAATCGCCACCTTAACGTGGTGGAGGGGTTTGAGCACCCGAATGATCCTGGGGGTCTGTTGTCGGGGGCTTCGTGCCCCTGGTAGGGTCTCCCATGGCAAACAGGTCCTAGGTGACGGGTCAGACAAAGAGCTGTTCAGAAGCCCCTCATGAGAGACCAACAGGCCCGGTTAGAACCATGAGGCCGTCCTTCTGTGAACCCACCACCTGCAGGAGGAGCCATAGGGGCTGGTGCAATGTGAGTTGGGCAGCCCATGACCCATCAATGAACAAGTGGAAGAAGATGGATGGATGCCCAGCCCTAGAAATGTAATCAAAGAACTTACTTTCCTTTGGCCCATATCACTAATTTTACAGCAGAATCTGTCCAGGTGCCGCTGTTAGTGTTATAGAAATAAAAGTTGTATCTTTGAGTTCTTGGAGATTCCCTGGTTGCCTCTCTAAATGCTGTGTAGGCGGCTGGCCTGATTTCAGAGTGAACTCGCGCATACGGCGCTGCACATGAACAATATTTAAGCGGAGGATGTATATGCTTTCTGTTGATGTGTGTCATGGCTCTCCGTTGTGGCTGTCTTCAACATCCCAGACATCTTCACCCACAGTGTGTGATCCTGCCAAAGCCTGCAGCATCAGCACTGGCCCCCAGCCAGCCCCTCTGTCGGCCCCGGGGCCCCGCCGTGTGGCCCCCGCCGCTCTGCCAAGGTCAAGTGTGTTTAGCTCCACTTCAGCTCACAGGCCTGGCCGGGCTGGCAGCGAGCGAGGCGGAGTGGGTGAGATGGAGGGGAACATGGACACATGAACAACACACAAGCTACAGCGCGGGGAACATGACTTTCTACGCAAATCCCGAAGTTTCCACGGCAACTTGAGGAAACTTGGCTCGCAGCGGCTGGGTCTCCGTCCAACAAGAACTGGATCTTTTTTTCATGCCTGTGGAAGAAAGGAACCCAACAACTGACCACTCTAGATAAAGGCGAGGGTATAATACGATCACGAGAGCCAGAGGGTTTACACAGGCTGAGGCAAGTCAGATTTAATGCTTTTTTCAATGCACAAACACTACATTTTAATGCCACAGATGAGAAAAAAATAAAGGCGCATATTTCATTCCTGAAGATTGGCAAGCATTTCATCAATCAGAAGAAAGAGAATTGGACAGGAAAGGTTTGAGCAAAAAAAAAAGTGGTGAATTTCAGGCAAAACTGCAACTGATTATGTTTTAACCTCTTAACCCCCACCTGAACCGAGGTCATTGTCTCCAGTTTGGCTTTATGCAAATCTAAAAGTGTCTGGAAAAACGCGTCAAAATAACGAGGATGAAAACGCAACAAAACAGCGACAATAAAGCAATGAAAGAGTGACTAAAACGTGTCAGAAAAGCAACAAAAACACAACAAAAAGGTGAGAAAAGAGGAGCAACAAAAACATGACGAAAACATGACAAAAACAATAACCAACATAAACATAGCGACAACGTGACAAAAAACGTACGACTAGTTTTGTAGGCCTTAGCTTTCAAATTAGACATTACACTGTATGTACGACTAAGTTTTGTACAAAACTCATTTTGGGTCGTGGGCCGAAATTCAGCTGCCACGGCGGGTCGCGGGCCACATATAACGTAAACAGGAAAATAAAACATTACAGCTTACACTTTACAAGTTTCTCAAAGTGCTACATAGTATTCATTAGAGTGAATGGTCCTCTTTTCAAGTCTTATTTTTTTCTTGCAAAAGAGATGTCAACATTTATCAATTTTATCAATCGATAAAATAATGTAAAAACATTCAACAAGGATCACTGTATACATAAAGGTCAACTTTTCTTGAAAAATCCGACACTCTGTGTCCACTTTTCTCTTTTTTGACAAAGACATTTCGCTGAAGAGGGTGCCAGAGTCAACAGAAAAAGCAGGTAAAGCGATAGAACTGACTCAAACACATCGCCCCTAGCGGACAATATAAGAACTGCACATTTTAAAGAAAATGAAGTTTATTCTGCTTTAATAGAATCAGAATCAGAATAGGTTTTTATTGCCATTGTTATGAACAGGTTCACAACTAGGAATTTTACTCGGTGTGTTTGCGCACATGTGCTAAACGCACCAGGGCAGCCGTTACAAGGCGCCCCTTAAAAAAAAAATATATATATATATTTTTTTTTTTTAATAATGCATATTTATCCCGTACGTTTGACACCCCTGCATTACACTGTTGTGCTCCGGTCAAGAAGCTTTTAGATTGGGGTAAAGCCGAACTGGAGAATATTGAGCAATGTCACCATTTTCCGAGCAATGTCACCATATTCCAAGAAATGTTGATTGAATGTCAGGTTGAATCAAATGTACTGCCTTTTTTAATGACATTTAAAGCCTTTTGTTTAACAAGGAAAGTTCCACTGAAATTAGGAATCTCATTTCCAAGAGAGTCCCAGCAATCATGTTTTGTTCGCTTCCCAGCTGTGCTGCAACCCGCCCCCGCCCCATCGCCGCCTCTTTCGTCCACAAGAGGATGTAAGAAAGAAGGCTCCTCCCTGCTGCATCTTCACGGGCCATCCATACCACCACCAGTGTCCAGGCTCCGGGGAAGACATCCCTAACTCCAACCTGTCCATCCATACTGATTTATTCACGCATCGATGTCTACCGCCGGGGTCTGATCGCCAAAAAACTAAAATACATGTCAGTAAATCTTCCTAATTGCTGCTTTTGTCTGTCTGAGTCTTGGTGCGAAAGGTGAGATTTTTATTTTATTTTTCAGCTTAAACCAATGTATTTTTTACATCAAAATCAAACTTATGCATGTTACATCAGTTTAAACCAAAGAGACTCTGGGGAAACAGAAAAGACTTATAAAACTGTTGTTATTTTAAATAGACAGATAGAGCAAAGAAGCCCCAACAGGCACCTGATAGTCGCTGTGAGGCTCTGAGTCACACAACCCTGATAAAACACAGCCCTGAATGAGACTCTGAGGAGAACAGAGCGAATGGATGAGTGGCTCCGGTTCAACAGAACTGTAACTCCTAAAGAAAGCACCAGCACCTCACACAAACGAAGAAGCATTTAGTCAGGTAAAGTCTATCGCCAAATCAACATCCAGTAGCAGAGAAACGAAACTCGAACAGAGGGCGAAGGAGCACACCGCGGCACTCGCTGTAAAGTCGGACCCTGGCGAGTGAGGAGGCGGGGAAAAGAGGCCAAGATCCTTGCTGTCGCTTCCGTCTGAATGACTTAATCCCTCTGAAGGGCTGGACACCACGTCCTACGCGCAAATATAACAAGCAGAATAGATTTAACTGATCAGGAACTCGCTTTAGTTATAGTTGAGATTGCAGCATCGTGAAATCCAGCTACCACTGCTGTGGCCACCGCTGATGCCACTACTGCTACTGTTGATCAAAATGACAGTTACGGGAATTTGTTTTTTCTATGTCTTTTATGATACATCTCAGTCAGTTTTTTTTATTTTATTGTCTCTTTTTTGTTTTCTCTTGTACTTTTTTAAATTTTATTTTAAAACAAACAAAGAAAACCACCTGTGTTCTGTTTCTCTGCGGGCCTTTGCCGTGAGAGCAGACTATGTCATTACTTTGATGGTTATTCCAAGCACTTGCAATAGCTCGACGGCCGTGAATGTTCAATGGTCCATTGAATTTGAACTGTGGCCATTCACGGCCCACTGCACTAGCTCCTGAAGAGCTTCACCTGCAGATACAGTAGAGGTGACTGAAGGTTACAGAGAGACGAGTCTGAAGGGCGAACCACTGCAACGACTTTGGGGACAATTAGGGGTGTAATTTGAGGTGAAACAATTCGATGTAAAACGATATATTGTTTTTTTGGAGCGATACGATTCGATCTATTCAGCAGATTTGCGATATGATAATCCAATACATTTAACATTGGATTTTCAGCAAATTAAACAATAATTATTACAAGTAACTGAACATAAATATAACAGGATGCATTTGCCCTGGTTTTTTCTTTGAAAATTCGCTTCAGCTTTGCTAAATGTTGCATCAAACAACAGTGGACAAAATATATTTTTAGTTGTAGCATAATCTTTTCTACAGTTTATTTTCAGTTAGAGCCAGTGCTGTTTTTGTGGGATACCTTTAACCTTGAGACCTCTCTTCTTTAGGCTTTACATCTTCTTGAGTGAAGTCCCCAAATACAGTTGTTCAGTGTGTGATGACAAACCAGGAGCAACAAAACGACACAGGATAAATAAAAGGCCTCTGTCACGTTACAAGTTACCTAACACAGTTACCTGGGTGTACGCTGCACGATTTTGACCCACAGGTTCCACACGCAGACACTGTAGGGTCTATGATATTTTGGACACTGATCGCCTCATCCTCCTGCTGCAGCTACTATCGCTGTTAAACGCATCCCCGACCAAATATAACACTTGCAGCGCACCGCCAGAGCCAAAGGCAACACTACCAAGATACTACTAGACCAGTGTCCATTTCGTTGACGAAATATTGTCGTCATTATTTTCGTCACGAATAAATTTTTGCGCACGAAAACGAAACGAAAACTAAAATAGAAGTCACTGATTGAGACTAAAACTGTAACTAAATTGATTGACATTATCGTCAACGAATAAAGGACGAGACGATAAAAGACTGTGACGAAAATCCAATCAGAAAACGGGAGAGATGTGAGGAATGAACAAAAGAACCAATCGGCAAAACGGAAACAGGCAAGACTACTTGAGAAGAGAACCAATCAGAGCCTGACTTATTGAGAAGTGAAGCGACGGTAGTCAGTCCACCGAGCTCCCGGGAAGACGAGAGACGATGTCAAAAAGAGCGATCAAATGTCCACGACCGGGAGAAAAAGCAGGGCAGACTTGTGGGCTCGCTTCACATTTGATGACGAACAAAACGAAACGAAGTGTGAAGCATGCGGAGCGGCCATTCGTGCCACCCGGACATTTTCTCAAAGGTAAATTAACAACGATGTTCTTTTGTTTATTGAGCTAAACAAAATTGGAAATGCGTAGATGATGTTGTAGCATTATATATTACGATATATATTAAAGTACTAATGCGAGGTGCGTAAAATAGCTCCTTCAAGTTAGATGAGAGCACGAATACGTAAAATAGTGCTACGTACATTTGATTATTACTCATATGACAATATCACGAATGTTTTTAGATTAGTAATGTGAATCATCCTATCATTATACTGTACATACCAATCTAGCAATATTGTGGTATTTAAAACACACAATATTGCTAGACAAAGGAATACCTTATATATATATATATATGTAGGGTACTGACCACTAGGTGGTGCCCTTGTGCTTCGTTATCGTTTAGAGACCGCTGCTTTCTATTTTTGGCCTTTAGTCCAAGATCGGCCACCGTAGCGGCACTGCTAAGAGGCTGCGCAGTACGCGATCAGTCCTCTTGCTCTGCTCTTACTTCGTAAGGTTCCATGAGCCAAGCAACTGTGAAACACCTGACATCGTTGAGTGTGAACAACAAATTAAATTCGCCTCCTGCTGCACGTTCCACAATCAAAAGAACCACCGTGTCTGCTGTGCTCCTTCTCTTTGCACCACACCTGGCCACTTATACATCACTCAATCACAACGCAGAGTCCTGAGGCTGGGTGAACGGAGCGAATTGGGGCCGTACACAGACTAAGTCAACTAGGGTTACATATATATATTGTATATGAACGTATTTAAACTATTTTCCTTTTTATGTCACAGATACGGAAGTCTCCTGATGAAGACGGTGAACCAAGTGCAAAAAAGGCAAAACTATCCAATCAAAACATTGCAGAAGCACTGTTCGGTACTACAAAGTACAAGAGCGATGCCAGACAACAGCTAGTACAAGAGGAGGCTATAGTGAGATGGATTGGACGTACAGGGTTACCACTCACTGCAGTAGAAGATGAAGACTTTATTCTCATGATAGAAACGTTTGATAAGAAGCTGGCAGTGCCAAAGAAAACAAAGATAAACAATCTGAAAAACACTGAGGAAGAAATTACTAAATTTAAGAAAAGACTGTGTGGTGCTCGCAAAGTGTCAATTGGTGGGGTGTCATGTGACTTGCCATTTTTGAACAGAATGATTTGTATTTATTTTTTCTGTTAAATTTTTAATCTTTAGCTAATTTATTTTAATATTGTCCTCAGTTATTTTTCAACATTATTTACATAATGGTTTGGTTGATTTCCTGCCGTAATTGTTTTGGGGGAGAGGTTCCACAGAGGCCGTGTGGGCCTTTCCGAAATCACTCCCTTCTCCCTTCACAGTCGAAATCCTTCAGCCCGCGGAGTGAAGTTCTGTCCAAAACAGACCAAGCAGTGAAGTGAAATGGCTGAAAAGCTCCTTCACAGCGAGTCGGCGTCGATGCCGACTTAACAGGTGCTTGTTACAATGAAGAGCAGCCCCATGAGCAACGCGCACCAAACAACTCCAGTTCCATCTTAAGGTGCATCAAAGTGTTCATTTTAACAACTATACCGTCACATGAACATGTGTCAATGAAAAAGGAAGTGGCAATAAGATCTGATATCATTTTATTGGCAGTAGGGAAGGCCACAATGCAAGTTTGAAGAGGCCAAAATGTATAATGTATAGAGCTGCAACGATTTATCGATTAAATTGATAAACTCGATTAGTAAAATGCTTCGAACATTAATTTTCCCGCTTCGATGACGTTTCTGTGCTCGGAACTTTAGGGTTTAAGCAACGCTTGTTTCCGCACGACCGCTTCTGTGGAGCACAGCTCAGTCTGCGGTAGTAAACAACAGAGCGGAGCTAGCTGTGCTAATACTCGTAGCCGGGCAGAACCAGGCAGCAGAGCGGAGAACCAGGCTGCCGTAATCATCAAAACACGGCTCCAACAACAAGAAACTCAGAAACGAGAGGCGAAGACAGGACGGAGGCAAAAGGACACGGCTCTCCCCGCTATCGCGCCACAACAATGCTAACAGCTGCATCGATGATGATTTACCATCAGGACGGGAGATCTACACATTCATCCACTGTTCAAAGTGTGACATAAGGTAAAGTATGATGGCGAACATATCTGCTTTCCGTCCTCACCAAACGCAGACTTTTACATCCTACTATATCTACTTCTCCCTTAATGCACCATTTTGCATCTAACTGCTTTATAATATATTGCGATCTGTTGCTAGCCTAGTGTTATATAAGCTTAAATAATGAAAAGGTGGACGTCTTTCTTTAGTGGGATGAAAACGCCTGATCTATAAAAAAACAAAAAACTAATTCCTCTGTCCTTCAGTTCTGCCAAATTGTCCCACTGGTCTCGGTTTAAACTATTTGAGGTGGTCACACTATTTCAAAAGCAGAATAAAACTCCAACAGTCCTACAGTTTCACCTGTACTTTAACGTTTCATATCAGTCATAATAATCATAATATTGGCTTACACTTGTATTGCGCTTTACAAGCCTGTATTATCAAGTTTCTCAAACCACTACACTGTCGTCTTTATTAATTTACGCCATACTTGGTTGTGGTAAGCTACTAGCCACAACTGCCCTGGGGTAGACTGACGGAAACGAGGCAACCTGTCCCAACGACCACCACCACCCATTCACTCCCTCACTGCATTCACACAGGCTTCCTGGTGTTCCCGAACGGGCTCTCATCCAAGTGTCAACCAGGCTTAGCTTCTGAGATCTGACGGGATCGGGCAGAGCAAAGGCGGTTTTCAGACACCATGAGTGACAATAACATTACAGTAAACACAATGAGCTCTCTATTTTCAGGAAAAAGGCTGAGGCCTCATTATTCATTCTTCAGTCTGTCACAGACTGACAGGGGAAGAAGGAAGTTATGGAGATTCTGCTTTAGACAATAACTTCATACTGGAGGAAATTCCAATATATTTTAGTTTGTTTATTTGTTATTATGAATTCCATTAGCGGAAGCAAGCTGCTGCTATTCTTCCCGGGAACCGAATTAATGAAGTTCACCAAAATCATATAATATAAAATATAAAATTGACTTACATTTGATTGTACATAAGTCACTTCACAATATAATATACAAGCAAATAATGATGACAATAGATCTTACTGTTCGACCAGTTCACAATCTACTGTCAACAATGACAACAGAAAATTGATCACCCATAATACAGTATATACACTGATTATCAGTCATGTACTTGTATAATTACTTTATGGTTAATAAGTGCTTCCTCCATTACTGCAAAGATAATCCCTTAATCGTATTTTATATGTTGTCTAGTTACTTGTTTGAGAAATTTGCTTTGGAAGTCGATTCCATTCATACATCAACCTAAATATTGTTGTATATTTTATAGCATTAGTACTCATGTAAAATTGCCTCCTATCTTGTCTGGTGTTATATCCAAGCTTTTCTCTGCTGAATTCTAGATGTTTATATACAGTAGTATACATGGAGTTTCTGAAACATTCCGCATAAAAGTAAGTAATGACTAAAGTACTCGCTCTTTCACAAATAACCATTTCCGATCTTCATACATTCCTCTTACATTTGCCCGATAATCTCTTTTTAATACTAAACATGTAGTTCTGTTCCGGATCTTTTGTAGTTTTTCGATCATGTCAGCATACGTTCGACCCAACTCTAGGACAACAATAGTAGCATCACAATTTGTCTGCGTCATAGATACTGAGCTTTTGTACAATATTACAGCAGTAATAGTTCAAAATCACTGATTTACTATGGAATACATTGTATGATTCTTTGATTTATATTTATTTATAATAAATGAAGGAGGGCCAATTGTTTCTGCCTGTCCAGCCCCGCCAGACACATAAGTATTTGTTTTGTATTTATTTCTATGGAGGCAGTGTATCCACTTATTTCTGTGTGCCTGGTTTCTGTCCGACAGGCTGTGAACTATAGGTCTTAGGGACCTGTCTTCCTATCCCATAGCAGATCTGATGCACTTGTCTTGCCATTCACTTTGTTTGGACGCTGGGAAATAAATTGCTAGTGGTACTCCAGGTAAGCTGCAGTTGTTATAATGGAAAATGTAATTGAAAAAGAATCTTTGAACTGAGATGTATGTTGATAAAAAAGAAGAGAAGTGGATTCAAAATACTCCAGACCCAAGGTCAACCGACGCTTTCCCGAGCACAAAGTGTCGACCCACCGGCAACTACTCCGACCATGAGCTGTTCATGCTGACCACAATGCTTTCTTTTTCAATCACAAGAACAGAATTCCAACTCACCGCAACCTTTTGAATTAACCCTCACACTTGTGGTCATTCTTTGCATGTGTGAGGGTCATTTATGTAGATCAACGAGCGAAGTCCGATAAAGCCAGACAGCCGAGCGTTAGACAAACAACTGCAATTCGTGTTGAACCAAATCTCCTCAGAGCTGTCACTCAGGACAATGGTTTGTCAAATTGGGCCCTGACACACACATATAGGAAGTCGTTTAACAATTCCTTTCTTTCGGAACATAATATTTGCATCATGCACAAAAACTAGCCTGCAAATTCACCTACCTACCTTTTGATACAAATGCTTTACACTTTTCCAAACCACACATGTCCGAGTTTACACTAAAGGAGGACAAAAAAATACTGAATAGTAATGCAGTCAATTCCAAAAGGTAAGTTAGGTACAACTTGCCTTCAAATAGCTATATGGTATGTTCCAATATCCCCATAGTGCAGACCCTACCCAGCCCAGTGCCTGGTCTTCCCGGTTAGGCGAGTGTCTGTACTGCCCAGGCCAGAGCAAATCTGGGCTGACCCGGCATAAGTTTGGGGCCGGCCTCGGGCCGTGGCTAAAGCGCTGAACTGATGCTAATGTGACGTGAACAGACTGCTGCCTCTGATTCGCGGGCCCAAATTTATTATTAGCATGTAGCTTACCATCATAGCTCGACTTTAGCTGCTTTTTACCTCTAGCATTTGACTTGGCACCTCTAAACAATTTCATAAACTCTACTAAAAGGCAGCATTTGTCCACAATGTTCTCATCACGGCTCACAAAAGTTTTGTATTATTCTTTCAGTAATGTATATTCCAGCTTTTGCCTCCGGGGAGCGCCGCCCACACCGACTGCGGTCCTTTTGTTGGAAACGGTATTGTGTTGCGTACAGCGGTCAGACAGGGCTGGGTATATGCATGTATATACTACGTGGAAACAAGGCTGTTTCTCTTGCAAAGACAAAAAGGGAAATAACAGTTATGTCCACTGAACATGTAAGTGACGTGTCTGTTATCAGCACCAAAAAGATAAATGATCATTTGATCAGTTCACCTGGAAAAGAGTCATCTGCACGATAAGCTGCTGTGTTATTTCACTAAATCTACTTTTCCCTATTATATAGATTAATATGAAAACCTTGTAAATTAAAGGTTCTTGCTCAGGAGTTCCCTACTGTTCTTGTTTTTAGTTGATAGAAGAAAGAGAAAAGTATCCAGACACAGGGAGAAATGCTCTACATCAACCAAACAACTATCCTACCAACCAACCAACCAATAACCTATCAACAAACCAACCTACCAACCAACCAACCTACCAAGAAACGAAACAACAAACCAACCTACCAACCTACCAAGAAACGAAACAACAAACCAACCTACCAACCAACCAACCTACTGTGGAACTATTATAGAATGTGGAAATATTTCTATACATATTTTTTATCATAGGCTTTGGTGATTATATATGAAACTGTGTTGATGTAACCTGTGCTTTGAGGTTCATTTGAATTGGGCGGACATTTTACCCGCCCCATTATTATTGTCTTTACTGTTGGAGCCACTGGGGGACAGTGTGTTAGAAGGAAGAGTCAGATTGTGCAGAGGAAGAGACGACAAGAACATTTCAAGAGCATTGATTGGTTTGACGACAAGGACACGCCTACACCTCCATGTTCTTTTTTGGTTGCGCGAGCGGAAGGCGTTCTCTTCCTCACTGGACCACCAAGAGATGTAGCGCTCAGCTAACTTGTGTTTTAGATTGTAATATGAGGGAATAAAACAATGATTGATTTTAATAGATCGAGCCTCCGTCTTCTATTCTCTTTCATAGTTACGCTGATGATACACAGTTGTGCATCTCCATGTCTCCTGATGACATCAGGCCAATGGATGCACTTGTTGACTGCATTTTAGTTTATTTTGTTTATTTGAGCAGCAAACACTCTGCTCAAAAGGAGTGAGCCGAAGCAAGAGCTTATAAGCGCCCACCCCCAAAATCAATACAATTAAAATCAAAATTTCACAAAAACATAGTGGAACAACAAAGGAACAAAATAGCAACAAGGAAACGACAGCAAAACAAAATAAACCCTACACACCCACAGCATCCGACCATTCCCCAAAACTGAGCAATACTGATTACGAAACAACTAATTACGAAACAACTATGATAACGCCACACACCTACAAACTATTTACAAAGAACTATTATTTACAAAACACTGTTTAAAGTGTTCGTACATCAACAGAAAAGAAGCACAATTACAACAACGGTCTAGTTTCAAGTACAAAGTCTAGTACAAAGCAAGTACCGATCATTACATTTCAAAAGTCACTAGTTTAAAAGACAGATTAATATACATATTATACTCCGTGAATATTTATTATGTGCATTTATTATGTAAGCCCTACACAGTGTAGTGCGTTAAAAAGCCAGAGTGTAGAGCGGGCCAGTGGTAGAGGGCAGCAGCTCCTCATCAACAAACCCCTACACTGCTGCCCTAACTATCTGATTTTGTAGATGATGTTCCTATGCCGAGTGGTGCATTAAAAGACGAGGATTACGAGCCCGTTGGGAGGATCCCTCTCAACAGATCCATAGCTCGCCTACCCTAATTCTTTATTTGTAATTTTAAGCAATAGTATAACAACCGTTGAGAGCAACAACATTCTTCCTTAATTCATAAAAAGCACTTGCGCCCCCTAGTGGCAACTCATTTTTTCTTCTCTATACTTTGCTAAAATCTTTTGCTTGAATTTATATTTGAACAGATTGATGTTTGAACATCGTTTCAATTCCATCTCCAATTTATTCCACAATTGTACACCATTAACTGTCGGACTAAAACTTTTCAGAGTTGTGCTATGTTTCTGGACCTAAAGTTTAATTCTTCACGTAATTCATAACGACCAGTACGTTCTTGGAACCTTCTTTGTATTTGGCTTGGTAACAGTTTGTAACTTGCTTTGTATAACATCTGTACTGTTTGGAACTCAACAATGTCACAAAACTATATGATCTTTGATTGAACTGCATTTTAGATCAAATCCTGGATGGCAGAAAACTTTCTCCAGCTTAATCGGTCCTGAGGCCCAGAGAGAGAAACTTTTACCCAAACTACAGTCATTGTCTTTTAATCCTTCCTCACAGGTGAAGAAGCTGGGTGTGATTTTTGACTCTGAGCTGACTTTAATTCCACACATTAAGAATATCACAAAGATAGGTTTTTACCATCTAAAGAACATAGCCAGAGTCCGCTCCATTCTCTCTCGGGCCAACACGGAGACGCTAATGCATGCTTTTATCACCAGTCGTATTGACTACTGTAATGCCCTGCTTTCTGGTCGTCCCAAAAAGAGTATCTCAGGTTTACAACTTTTACAAAATTCAGCAGCTCGTGTCCTGACGAAGACCAGGAAGTGGGACCACATTACACCGGTTTTAGAGTCGCTGCATTGGCTCCCCGTGTGTTTCAGGATCGATTTTAAAGTTCTTTTAATGGTTTTTAAATGTCTTAATGGTCTTGGTCCTTCTTATCTTTCAGAACTGCTTTTACCTTATGAACCTTCACGGCCCCTTCGCTCCTCTGGCAGGGGTCTCCTAGTTATTCCTAAAGTCAACAGAAAGACTCACGGCGAGGCGTCTTTCCAATATTATGGCCCTCGCCTCTGGGACGACCTGAGGAGGAGCTCAGGACCACAGAGAACGTTCATGTTTTTAAGAGCAGGCTCAAGACCCACCTTTTTAGCTTAGCTTTTAACTGACATCTATTTATTTAGTCCTAATGATATATTTTGTGTGTGTGTGTTTATCTGTAAAGCACTTTGTGATACCTTTCGGTATAAAAAGCGCTTTATAAATAAAGTTTGATTTGATCTGATATAGTAAAGAATACGCCGACACTACCAAACAACAAACCAATTAAAAACCTACCTACCAACCAACGACCAATCAATCACTTTATTTTCATTTAAATAACAGAATTTCATTTGGGCATTACAACAGTAAATTATTGTAGGCTGTGACCGTGCAGATCCCATTAATAAATACCCTCTGTGTAAACATGGCAAGTCAAGAGTAAATTGTTGCCAGCAAAAAAATTTATATACAGTAACATTCTGTCTTGGCAGCAGCAAAGAGGCATTTCCGTAAAAGTATAACAGAGCATCAAAAACAGAGATTATGGCCAGAATTTGATATATATGTAATTAGTTACTCATTTGGCTGCAAGCTGCTCCTTGAAGGAGTGAGTCGCAGCCCTGTCCTTTGTCCTCGCAGTACAGTCAGCCGCCACGTCCTTCCAATCGTGGACTGTGTTCACTGGTTAACTGAAGAAACTCTCCTTATTTATAAGTAGCCCAATGCTAACTAAATTCTTCGTGTTTGCCTTCTTCACAATAAAAGCCATGGATTTTTTAAGTAAGTAAGTGCTTTATTGTCATTGTACTAGCGTACAACAAAATAGTGTTCAGGTGTTAGTCCTGAGCTGCTGCGGCTGAGCCGTGCTGCCACTGTGTGTCAACCTGACCCGCATGACCTTGGAGGTCGGGGAAACTGTAGCACTCGGAAGAAACCTGGCTGGCTGCCCTCTGATCCCGCAGCTCCCTCTGCTCCACACCAGTCTTTCACCATCTCTAGTTTGTCCCTTTTTGTTCCCTGTAGCTCCTCTTGTGACGCCTCCTCTGTGCTGCAGGGGGGGCTCTTGGTGCCTCTTCAGTGTCTCAGAAGAAGAAATGTGTAGGTCTCTAATGGGTTTAGCTGATAAGCTAGCATTTTGATTACCTTTAAAAAGCTACTTTTTTCAGGACCATTTTAGACTCTCAAAGTAAACAAATCCACCAAACCTCCACAAACACACGGCAACGACGTTCAAAAGTATCCAGAAAAACAATGTGGAACAGAAACCACAAATGCAGTTCGTAAAAAAAGGCAAAAATCTCAGCTGCACAAGGAGAGAGGGAGGTCGCTTCCTGTTTTCACGTCTCCATTTTAATGCAATAGTAAGACTCTTATTGTGAAACTTACTTTTTGATACTTTACTTACTTTTTTTTAATACATTTGTATATTTGTTTCAATCTATCCCTCTCTTAAGTTCTTCAAGTTCCTTTTTTTTACATTGTAAAAAGAAAAGTTATAAAATCGAAATAGTGATATTCTAATTTAGCTATTTCGCCCAGCCCTAAACTGGGGGCAGCAGGTGGAACAGGTGATGGGCCTGGTCACGCTGCATGATGTGCACTCTCTTCAGACAGCGGGTGTTGGAGATGGTAGTAATCTCTGTGTGACGGGGTGACCCCGTCCGAGCCCACGGGAAAACTGCCGCCACCCACCTAAGCCCACACGCACATAGCTACACTCACCTGTTTCCCGTTCCCCTCCGTCTGCTCCGCGTTTGCGAATGCTTTCTTTCAAACATCCATCGGGGGGTCTTGGGTGCACACTAGGCCGCCGCTGAACCATCTTCCCTCCATAACTCCGTTGTACAACAAACATTTCCCCATAATCCATTCTGCCCATCTGTGTCCCCACGGGCAAGCCGAGCGCCTGCGTACTTCCGGGTATATCGCGTCACGCACGGGACGCCGGCGTGTGACGTCATCACGCTCAACCCGTTTTACAGTAAAATAATTGTAGTAGTTTTGGTTAGCAGTTGCAGGGCTCGGGGACATACTAGTTTAGTTTAAGTGTATTTTGTTTCTGTATTAAATCATGTATGATTTATTACTATGTCAGATACTGTTTCAATGTACACTCAACACAAATATAAACGCAACACCTTTGTTTCTGCTCCCATTTTTCATTAGATGGACATAAAGATCTAAAATTCATTCCAGATACACAATATTACCATTTCTCTCAAACATTGTTCACAAATCAGTCCAAATGTGTGATAGTGAGCACTTCTGCTTTGCTGAGATAATCCGTCCCACCTCACAAGTGCACGATCCCTCAATGCTTATGGCATCTGTGGCATTTTGCTGTGAGACAAAACTGCACATTTCAGGGTGGCCTTTTATTGTGGGCAGTATAAGGTACACCTTTGCACTAATCATGATGTCAGATCAGCATCTTGATGTGGCACACCTGTGAGGTGGGATGGATAATCTCAGCAAAGCAGAAGTGCTCACTATCTCACATTTGGACTGATTTGTGAACAATGTCTGAGAGAAATGGTAATATTGTGTATCTGGAATGAATTTTAGATCTTTAAGTCCATCTCATGAAAAATGGGAGCAGAAACAAAGGTGTTGCGTTTATATTTTTGTTGAGTGTAGTAAACAGTAATCTTTGGTGATTGGCTGAAGGGAGGGGCCAATGAGTATAAGAGAGGGGTGCCCTCTCTCCTGAGCCAGTCTGCGTTGGTCTGCTTACAAGGAACTATACACCGTTGGGTCGCATGAACGTTGTTTATCGTTGGTACAATAAAAAAAAGATGGTGTTATACAAACGTAGTACCTTATGCCATTATTAACACTATCAGCCATACGAGCCCCGTCACACACTGGAAGAGTGGTCCCAATAATTTCCCCTGCTGTTTTTACCACCCGCTGAAGTGCCGGCTGAAGTGCCGGCTGATGGGCCTTAGTGCATCTGGAATACCACACAAAGAAATCATATGTGAGAACACTGCACGGCACAGCGGTAGAAGTTTACCATCGGCTGTTTTGGGATCGGCCGTATTGCTGCCCCGGGTTAGGTCTTCCGTCACGGACACTCCCAATTCTGCCTCATTGTTGTTATTGATGTATATTAGTTTATTTCAACAGGGACAATGTGCAAAAAACATGAATTAAAGATGCTTCGCACCAGATGTAGATGAGTCTGATGGGTCACATGACATGGGAATCCAAATCCAAAGAGCACAAATTCACTGGTCTGTTCTTTGTCTGTTTGGGACTAAGCGGTTACGATGCTCAATGCACATTAGGATTATTATATTTTCTGTGGAACTCAGTGTGGCCAGAGGATGGACGAACCACACAATGCGCTTGTCATTAGGACTATGTTATTGGGTAATCTAGAAAAAAACAGTCATTGTCCGAAAAATGACATGTAAAGCTTTTTCTCTCTGCAACTCTTTATCCCGTGTTGGGTTCCCCGTCTGCCCTTCGTACAGTGCCTGTGCTCCTACTTAAACACACCTGTCATCAGCTGTGTTTGGTCGCCGTGACATGTGCCGTATTGAGTGCTAATAAAAACACATCGGGCAGAGCTGCAGCAGGGCCAACTGCAGCTGCCCGCCACATTACTGCTCTCTGAGTCTTATTACAGGACACATCCCAGTGCCGTGGTTCAGGAGGAGAGTGGTTGGTCGCCTGTTGATCGATGGCAAATGTGAGAATCTTGACACTAAGGGCTGGTTCTAACACGGATGTTGGAACAAGCTAATCTGCAGAGCGAATGGAGGCCCACGGAGGACGGAGACAGCTCGGTCTCGTGCATGAATGTTTCCTTTAACAATCGGCCATTTTGTAACGAATCCACGACACTGGAGTGCTTTGGGTGACTCGTGTCGTGTGAAAACGCAATACGAAATAAACTGCCATAAGTGTTACTTCAGTTACTGAGGGGATTGGGGCGTGGGATTCTGGAGGTCTTCTGAAGTGGTCGGATTACTCTCCAACGCTGCTGCACTCATTACATTTACAGTGGACTGACTCTTTAAAGACAACATACGGTGTCTGCGGTTTCACAACCATCCAAAACACTCAGACTTAGTGCGTTTGCGCTTTTAGCCATGTTTGTGTTAGGAGCTATCCATCCATCCATCCATTTTCTTCCACTTGTCCGTTGCCGGGTGGTGGGGGCAGCTGTTGGAGCTGCCCGAATCACATTGCACCAGCCCAGGAGCTTTCCATTGTAGATAAAAGTCTTTGAGCAGTCGTTTTGTACTCTGCCGATTAAGTGTTGCAGATGTTTTGCCTCTCACCCAAGAAGTTTCGTCAGCAGCTAATGATCTTTTCTTTTTGTCTTGGATTATATGGAGCTCAGCAGTCCCGCCCTCCTCCGCCTTCCAGACCAAAAGTGAACGGTTTAAAACCCGTCAGTCACTGCTCCAACAGACTACACACTGTAGAGGACTACTACTGAGGATGGAGTGAATGAATGATTATCTCTCATGGAAAAGTGCCATATAAATCAGATTTCTTCATTTCACACCTTCACCTGCCCCGTTCCATTTCGAAGTTTCACAATTTGACATAAGCTATTATCTTCTTCTTTTTGTCAAATGCATTTCACCACTCATTCTCCCAGCCACATCTATTATTCTTATTTATACCAAAGGTAGTTCAAAAAGCCACACACAGACGCCTCATGTTTTCAACATGGACTTTCCAGAGTTTTTATAAATGTTCTACTTTACCAGTGCAGTTTCAATATAACAGTCTCTGTCGCCCTTAAAGTGATAGAGACGGATTAAACAGCTTGTGTATATTTGACGCCTGGGTCTGAAATTTGTCATAAGTAATATTAAATTATGATCTTTTTTTCCTCATTTTTGTTACTTTTAAGTTGCTTTGTCATTTATATACAGGCACATTTACTTAAAGTGAGTTTTTTTCCACTCTCACAACATCTCCACTTAGTAGCTCCTACAGACTGAACATTTTGAGGACATATTTTTAATTATTTCATTCCTGGCCTGATTTGTTAGGTTTAGGTATGTTAACTAGTACAGATTTTTCCTTAATTACAAACAAACTAAACAAGCTCCAAAATTCCCTGTGAGAAAAAAAAAAACAATTAAATAACAACAACAAAAAACGAAACATTTACAGCAATGCATGTATTTATTCATATTCACCTTCAGTGTCTCGCCTTAAACCCTACTTTGGGCCTGAGGCCGAGCCCACACGGTCAGTAATGAATCTGCTCCTTGTGGTCTCGCGCTCTGAATCGTGACCCCAGTAGAGCGGTGGTTCTCTTTGACCCGTAAGTGAAGTTCACACGGAACACTGCGGAAGAGGAAGAGGCGATGACGTACAGGATCACCTTCAGCAAACTGCCCCGGAGTTTAGGCAAAAGTCACTTTCCATCGTCCTCTGCTGGAATGGAAGTGTGCAGAGGGCGTGATGAGTTCCCACATGGGATGCAATTACATTACCCTGTTTTACAACCCTTTGTTCCTTTCTCTCTCACCCCACAACCAAAGAGTGTCAAGTTCGATGTCAAGAGTTTCGAGCGGGATTCGAACCCCCATGAGACGAACCGCTCTACCATCTGGGCCACCGTCGCCCCCTGCAATTTGCATAATCAATCAATCAATCAATATCACAACAGGAGTTTCCTCATTGGCGTCATTGGTGTCATTGGTAACACAGTGTAATTCGAAGAAAAGCAAAGGTTGCAGACGGCTCTGTGTTTACCGTGGCTCTTTTGTAGATTGGTATTTAACCGATATCTGTACATTTCAAGTAAATATGTTTTGTCCAAGAGCAAATTAAAACTGCTGAATAATGCATGGGCCCTAGAAACTGAGAGCGGAGGCAGAATGTGTCCCGCCTTCTGCACGAGCGAGACTTTTAACTACTCCGACAAATGAATCAGGCGCTAAAGCTCCCCGGCGTGTCGTTCTTCTAAAACAACCACAGGCTTTTCTTCATTTGCCTTTGTGCCCCGTCTGCTGAGGGAGGCAGCTCCTCTCAGATCAGCCAATTAAAGGCGAAGCCCGTTTTAATCACCGCAAAATGGACTACAAAAGGTGCGTGAAAGTGCTGCTCTCACACAATCCAGTCAATTACGGGACACCCTTCCAGGGAGGAGGGCGCGCTCTATTTTTCGCCTAATGCGTGTGGTCCCGGGCGCGCGCGACTCTCTGCTGACGCCGGACTTTTGTGCTTCATTTATAGCAGCTGCGGAGTCAAAGGTCCGGCCGCGGCTTCCATTATGAAGCGTACGGCGGAATTAACCGTCGGGCTCATTATGAACGGCAGCCCGGCTCTTGTTAATCTGCCCCGCGCGTCGGAATGTCCGTCGGTTTGCACACTTCAGCGATACCGCCCTCCCACTCGTCTCCACCCCCCCCCCCCCCACCCCCCCCCCCCCCCCCCTTATCGCACCCCCTTCGCCGGAGCGCCGCTTCTGGATCTGTGCGCTTGCTGCAGCGGCGGCTCGTGCGCTTTCCTGATAACGCTACAGAATTGAATTTCTCGCCGGCTGCCCCGGTAATGGCCGCCGTGGGGATCGTTTTGTGTGTGGAGGGGGCTCGCAGGTGTCGCGGGCAGTGCACACACCGAAAGTGGCAGCAATGAGGTATGACCGGCACATGACATCACTCCTGGACCGGCACCGCACACTGAAGGAAGTGTTCCTCTGCACACACTCAGGCCATCTCATCAACGCGGGGCATCCAGTGGAAAGGGGGTCAGATTTGATATATAATTATAATTGTTTACATTTGACAAACATATCAACTCTGTCATCAAGTCCAGCTTCTTTCAGCTGAGCCAGAATTAAGTCCTACCTTCCTCGATGTGATTTTGAAAAAGCTATCCATGCATTTGTAATATCGCGTCTGGATTATTGTAATGCCTTGTATTTTGGACTGGACCAGCGCCCCCTGCAGAGTGTACAAAATGCTGCAGCTCGCCTCCTGACCAATACAAAGAGGCGTGAGCTCATCACTCCTGTTTTGTGCTCCTTACACTGGCTCCCTGTCAGCTTTCATGTTCAATTTAAAGTTTTGTGGATTGTTTTTAAATGTCTCCACTCCTTGGGCTCTATTTGAGTGATCTCTTGCGACTCTATACTCCATCCAGAGCTTTGAGGTCGGCTGACCAGCTCCTATTGGATGTTCCTAAAACGAGAGGTGATAGAGCCTTCTCTGTGGCAGCGCCCCGACTATGGAATAGTCTTCCTTTGTCTATCAGGTCCTCTCAGTCTGTGGAACAGTTCAAATCCAGGCTGAAAACACACCTCTTCTCCCTGGCCTTCAATACGAGCTAGTTGAGTGTATCTTGGCATGTTATCTTTTACTTGTTATTTCTATGTGACCTGCTATTACTGTGAAGCACTTTGGTCAACTGCAGTTGTTTTAAATGTGCCATGCAAATCAACTTGAATTGAATTGAATAATTATATATGCAATTTGAGCTTTGTCCCTGTTTGTTTCCCATTTTTTAACAATTTCTATCATAGTCCACTCCTCCCCCTTGTGCTGTATTTTTTTAGGGCTGGGACGATAGATACACTTTCGTTGCGATACAATACGTATTCCGACCCAGAGGATCCGATACGGTAAGTATTGCATAGGGCCAGGACATTTTTCCATTAATTCCGATTCATTACATAAGGTTTAATGCGACGTAAAAAAAACTCATGTAAATTAATCACACTTTACCTTTTACAGACACTTTCTCAGCGTCTTTTTTTTTCCTGCAGACGTTTCTTAGGGACGAACACGGCGTAAAGCCAAAAACAATTTGACGGTCAGACTTGTTTATTCACAGTTAAGCCGACATAAACTGATTTAATTTGGAGAAGGATCTTTTTAAATAAAACGGCGTCTGTCTTTGAAGTGTTTGACATGGCCTCACATCTCCACCAAAATCAGTTCAAATGTAGGAAAATGCAAAGGGGCATTGAAAATATACCTGTAAAAAAAGAAATAGAAACCTGGAAATAAATGATGCTATAATGTGATTAGTTAATTACAGAGGCCATAATTACCTCGATTAAAAATTGTAATCGAGTCCCACCACTAGTACTGTGATACATGTCATTATAACGGACTGCGATACTTTACCCTGAATGAATTGAATAAGAAAGCACAAGTTCAAATATGAATCAGTCAGACGCTGAGCAAAACATTTTGAAAATTGCAAATGGCAGACACATTTTAAATATCTTCTTTTGTTTAAACCAGTCAGCACCAAAACATAAACTATATCAACGTTAAGTCTAAATCATTTGAATAAATGTTTTGGATCAGTATTTGGATCCGTTTTTTTATTTTACTAGAACTGAGGTAAATCTCAAAAGTATTGCGATACTTGGCTTCCCATTTGATACGTTGTAATAATAAAAAAAATAAATGTGGCCTTCCCACATCAACACATACATCTGCAAAGAGGGTGCAAAATAACAGAGAAACTCCTTCTCACCCCTCACCTGCTATTATGCTGTTATGTAAGAATTAATAAGTAGTGCTTGAACTAGTGAAGACTTTACCTGGGGCTCCTCCTGCTGGCTGCTGTGGGAATAACTTGTTCAAAAACTGGCTTTCAGTTTAGATTTACAGTGTGCCTTACAGCTTCACCTCGGTGTCACCATGGAGACGATGCCATCAGTGAAAACCTACCAGAAACTGTAAAAACAATTGGTCCTGGAGCGTTATAGAGGCCTCTGTAATGGTAAAGAATTTGATTGACGTGAGAGGCTGAGACCTGGCCATATTCATCGTAATGATTATGAACCTATAAGTATGAGCAACAGGCTACTTATTACTTTAACCCTGTCGATCCGATTCAAAATGACCATACTGAAGAAGCTCCACATAAATATTGTATTCATATGTTTATACGTCATGTACATGCGCGTTAAGGTCAAGGAACTATGCCACATAAGCAACAGTCTTGAGCACAACAACACACCTCTTATCTTGTTAACAGCGTTTTGCTTGTTTCAACTGTTTCTCAAGCCTTTATCACCGAAGCCTCAAATGAATGCAGCGTTATCACAGAAAAACAACCTCCAGCTGCAGTTTTTGTGGGTGGCACCATCTAAATCCAGTCAGGCATGCTCCCCAAAACACAAAGTGTGTTTGTGAAGGCTCTTTCATCCAGGGAGTGTCCATCGTAGACAAGGTTAAAACCCAGTCCATCAACTAGACTGGGTTTTGGTAAAGTTGAGGACGTTATAGTAGCGCCACAGAAGCTTCTTCTTAGCTCTTTAGGTCATAAAAGACACTATTGCCCAAACTGGAGTGAATAAATGCAAGGCCTCTCTCAGAGTTTTAGTCTCTCCAGTCCTGCGAAATAAGAGTATCATCAGTGAATCATTTTTTTTGTCATCTTTTACATCAGACGAGTAGGAAAGCTGTGTGATGAGGGGTTGTAGATAATGATAAAGAAAAGAAGCTAAACACATCACTTCCCTATTCTTTGTAATGAAAGAAAACATTACTGCTAACCACTGCGCCATAGTGCTGCCCAAAATATAACATCATTTAACAACCAAAATGTAAACTCTTTTGGTGTGCCCCAGGGTTCAGTCTTTGCCCCGCTCCTCTTCATCATTATCTTCTGCTCCTTGGCAATATTCAGTGGTCAATATTGAATTAAATTGACTTAAGTAGAGTTTTTGAGGATCTGTACATGTATATTCTCGATCTGCCACGTGGTTAATTCAAGTCATCCAATTAAAAATTCCAGCTCCTCCCCTCTGGACGCAGATACCGGATACTTAAATACAATTGGGCACGTTTTGACAGGAGTTTTATTTCAACAGCCATTGCCATCCTTCAATGTTAATTTTGTTGTCTGCTGGAACCTGAGTCCTCGTCGTCTGTTGATGCATCAATCTCTCATAAATGGCCTCCTTTGCCCCTCTCAAACTACCGCTGCTGCTGTCACAGTCTCCAGCCCTGATGAAGGTACTTTGGATGGCGGGCGAAACGTTGGAACCTTTTTTGCATGCGAGTCTGCCTGCTTTGGATTTCTCTTTTTTGGAATCAAGTTATCTTTAGTGGTTGTTGAGAACTTACTATTTGAAAATTAAGTAGGAGACTTTCCACTCCACTACATTCATCAGTGACAACGACTCACCACAAAATAAAAAAACTATTTAAAATTGTCCCTGTCCTGTTGCCGTACTGGTGAACAATTGTCATGTTTTTGAAGCCGCAACGTTATTATCCACAACAATAATTTAAATAATTTGTACTTTTTACTGTGAATACAGAAGTGTATATACAACATATAATGTTGTACTTTAACTGACGCTGAAACTAATTTGAAATGTTACTTTTATAGGAGTAATATTTGTCTTTCGTGTTGTATCTTTGCTTTTGCCTGTGTAGTAAAATCTTTGACCACCACTGGCAATATTTCAACATTAATTTCTGTCTCTTTCCAGCCAATCACTCCCACTCTGCTTTGTTTTCCAACTGCCTTTACGGAGACACTGATGTTGATCAGTTTATGTTGGATATATGCCAGCATGTTAAGGTCAACAACAAACACAATGAACTTGCCAAGTCAGACATTTTCAACTTTTAAAATGGGAAACGTATTTACTTGATACTGTTTTGATCTATTTTTAGTTATTCCATGACTTATTTCAGTTGTCAAACACTTCAAATCATTCACTTCTATTTATATCAAATATAACATTTGTTTCCTACTTTAAAACTGCATTTCTGTACTTTTAACACATGACCAATATTTATTGATCATGGGTCAGTGATACAATGAATGCTAACCATTGGAATGCTAACCACTGAACCCTAGGAATTAATGGAGAAAATAATGTTAAAAAAACACACAAAAACTGAGGCATTTCAAAGAAATTACCTGATCCTGACTGAGATACGAGACTTAGAATTCATTAATTAACCAATCACAAACAATGAGTCTGTCTCACATTCCGACATTGAAATAATGAAAATGTTGCTCCTCGTTTTGCATTGGTTGCTATTGGGGTTAGCCACGTTTGCCATGTCAATGTGCGTCATCTCCGATGTAGAGTTTTATTAAAGATCTTTGTTGCTACAAATCGCATTCATTCTGCTGATAAATGTGTGTAGCACACAAGATTGAGATCTTTCCTTTTCCCTTTGAATGCACCATCAGGGCAGTGTGTGGAGGGGAGTGAGGGTTGTGGGTGAGGGAGGGCGAGAAGTGTGCGGGTATCGGTGAGTTGAGTGTATGCAGGCTAGCCCGTGTAAATGTTCGTCAGAGCTAACAGGTATTTATTTAATTATTGGTTTATTTGGTCGGGACAGTGCATGTTAATGAACATACATGGGTCTCATGCATGTAATCAAGCCACACCGGATTGTAGCCTTGGGCTAATTTGCGTCCGTCGTCCCCATGCGCACTCTCAAACACACTCTCATTCATCCTGGCCTATTGTACATGTTTTTAGTGGTAGGGGAAACCGGAGTACCCGGAGGAAACCTACGCAGACACGGGGAGAACATGCAAACTCCACACAGAAAGGCCCAGTCCAGGTGGGAATCAAACCCCGGACCTTCTTGTTGTGAAGCGATAGTGCTAACTACTGGGCTACCCTGTCGCTAATATCAACAAATATTTTATATCACTTCAAAGGTTACAGTGGTCCTCACTGAAAGCTGAACTAAGATCTTTGCCCTGATGCATCCATCCATCCATCCATTTTCTTCTGCTATATCCGGGACTGGGTCGCGGGGGCAGCAGTCTCAGCAGAGATGCCCAGACTTCCCGATCCACGCACACCTCCTTCAGCTATTTTGGGTGGACCCCGAGGCAACACCAGGCCAGCTCAGAGACATAGTCCCACCAGCGTGTCCTGGGTCTTCCACAAGGCCCAATAAGACATTCCTGGAACACCTCCCGTGGGAGGCAGCCAGGAGGCATCCGGAACAGATGCCCTAGCCACCTCAGCGACTCTACTCCGAGCTCCTCACCCGATCTCGAATGGTGCGCCCAGCCACCCTGCGAAGGAAACTCATTTCGGCCGTTTGTATTCGCGATCTTGTCCTTTTGGTCATTACCCAAAGCTCATGACCATAGGTGAGGGTGGGAACGTAGATCGATCGGTAAATCGAGAGCTTTGCCTCAGACTCAGCTTCCTCTTCACCACAACGGTCCGATACAGCGACCGCATCACTGCTGACGCCGCACCGATCCGTCTACCGATCTCACGCTCCATCCGTCCCTCACTCGTGGACATGACCCCGAGATACTTGAACTCCTCCACTTGGGGCAAGGACTCCCCACCGACCTGAAAGCTGAACTATTTAAGGTCTTTGCCCTGATGCTTCAATCTGTAATTTCAGACACCAACTGCAGAGGAGGAATAGCTGGACATTGCAATAGATTTTCATCAAAAGTGGCAGTTCCCTTATTGCCTTGGTGCCCTAGATGGGAAATATATAAACATAGTTTATTCCACATAGTGGAAGTATCTTCCATCATTACAAGGGGCGGTTTTCTGTGTTAATGATGGCTCCTGTTAATGCCAAGTACCAGTTTCTGTATGTGTGGGAGCACTGGGAAGACCATCAGATGCAGGAATGTTTAATGAGTCGGATTTCAAGAAAGCGCTAGACCAGGGCCTTCTAAATGTCCCTGCAGCAAAACCACTTCCACAATCAGACATACAAGCACCCTTTGTGTTCCTAGGCGACAATGCTGATCCTTTGTGCACAGACCTCATGAAGCCATACACCTTTTGTCATATGGACTATCAGCAGAGAGTTTTTAACTACAGGCTTTCACGAGGACACAGGGTAATGGAAAATGGATTTGGAATATGGAGAGTATTCCTCTCCACCATAATGCTCAACGCAGACAAGGTACAGAAGGTACCTGTGTCTCCACAATTATTTGTGTGGGATTTGGTCTGACACATAAGCGCCTCCAGCTCAGATTGATTCGGAAGACAGTGACCACAGATTTGTGGAGGGTACCTGGAGACGAGATGGTCTGGGAGCCATCCTCCCTCTTCAACCTGGAAAACACAAACAAATAAGAGACAAGCTGAAGAGCCGCTTTGTTTCATCTGCAGGCAAGGTTACCTGGTAGGACTACGTTTAGGATCAAACATGTTCAGTATTTCTTATTCATTGTTTGTATTGTTACATTTATAGTTCTGCAAATACAGCATTTGTTTCTTCAGTATAAGTTACAAATTGTAAGCGTCTGGAAATTGAGCATGAAAAAGCTATTGACACTGAACTGCCTTAAGTTTGCAATATTTTAAGGTTTACAAATTGTATTGTTTGTTTGTATTCAACATTAATATCAATAATAATAATAATGCATTAGTCTAATATAGCGCTTTTCCAGATGCTCAAAGTCCCTTTACAATGTTGTGCATTATTCATTCACTCCGTACTCGGTGATGGTAAGTGAGGCTACCAGCCATTAGTAACCATCACCAACCACTCACACACCACATTCACCCAGGCTTCCTGGTTTTCCCAAATGGTCTCCCAAGTACCAGCAGGCCCTTCCCTGCTTGGCTTCCGAGGTCTGATGGGATCGGGCAGAGCAAAGGCGGTATGGCCACACATTTAGATATTTAGTGCCACCTGAAATTCCCTGAGAAACAAATTAAAAAGAGAGAAAATTTAAAACAAAACACACAGAGTCTGCTGGGAAAAAGAAATAACAGATTGTGTTTATTATTCACATGATATATTCACAGGATATAACCAATCCACTTAAACATTTGTTCTTCATGTCACTTATGGTGAAATGGGTAACAAGCATTTGAAACAATAGCGGTGTGTAGAACTGAAAGCCTTCATATAACAAATGGGCTGAAATATATCAAACTTAGAGACATCAATAAAGGATGTACACAATTACAATTGAAGATGCATTTGAAAAAACACACATTGTTTGTCCGATTACCACAAAAACAGAGGTAGTTGTCGTAGAACCATGATTCACAATCTACCCTTAAATCTGTATTCACTCATCGTCTTCTAGTATTCTCCTGTAGCTATACGTCTCATTATTATTTTGAAGCTGGTACTGATTCGGTAGCAGCTGTGTACCTATGGGTAAAGGCATGTGGTGAGGAGGTTCTTGTGGAGTTGTCTGTGTGTGTAGTTGGTTGTGTGTTGGGCATATGTACAGGGGGGGGTACTGGGTAAATACTAGCTGGCAGCTGGCGTGAGGTAGATGCCTGTGCATCATTCTCCTGATGATTCTTCTCATCTAAATCATTCATTATCTTTAGTCTTGTCTTTACCACAGTGTTTTTAATTGACCTCAACTCCTCAGATACTTGTGCTCCAAAGTTGCTGTCACTATCAGCGATAGGTTTGCTTCTACCAGCCCTAAAAGCAGTTGATATCTGTTGTAAAATGTTTCCATTTCATTTAGATCAGCAGATTGGCTTTTCTTTAGTTTCTCCAGAATGATGACGACCTTTCAGGAGGGGAAAGGGCGTCATCATTCTGGAGAATAGACGTTTCCTCAGCAGTTTTGTCAGAGATCAGAGAGACTTCGTCATCTGGATCACTCAAAGGGTCCCTCTCTGCAGCCAGGCCATCTTTAATGGATTGAGGTGGCTATATTAAAATATATGAAGGGACATAAAACTTCAATATTGATGTGCAGTCCCCTGCTTTCAGTGGCATGTTGGGTGACATGCTTCCTCAGACACACCAACGTCTTCATAAGACATCTTTGTTTGCTTGTTAGTGGCTTTTCAAAAGTCCCACTTAGTTTACTTTTCAGAAGCTTGCCGAACTTGGGTTCTTAAAGTTGTGGCCCGCACCATTACTTCTTCCACTGACATGAACCAACACGAGACCTTTATATGAATCAGTGTTATGGTCAAGCCAACGATGGGTAGTGTAGATAAAAGTCACCTGGCTTTCTGGTGTTTCCTCGCTGCCTCGTCGCCTCAATTTCTGATTGGCTACACGTTACCTCGCGCCATAAGATATCGAGCCAATAAAATCCAACATGTTCAATATATCCCCAATTTGTGGTCGGAGCCGGCCCAACGTCTTTCCGAGCAGACGAGAGCAGTCTGAACACGGGCAGGAAGATCTGATCAGAGTATCTTATGATAGTCAGAAGGGGAGAATCGTGGCTAAAATCAGCCTAATTATTCTGTGAACCAGGTGTAGCGGGCAGTAGGGGGCTCCCTCTCCCAAATAAGGAGTTGCCGCTTCCTGCCTAATAGAGGAAGTGGCCTCCCTTTAAATTTCCCCCGCGCCTGGTGCTCAGTCTCGACTGCTGCTGGCTGGTGACAGAGCTTTTATAGGACTCCGGTGGCGGCTATTTTCCCCTGTTTTTATCGCAATTTTAGGATTTTAGCCTGCTACTGTTTTGTTTAGAGTTCGTTGTTTGGGTTTCTTTGAGTCTGTATCATTTTGTAGCTTTTAGAAACCCCCTTTTAGCTCTGCACCAGTTTTAAATAGCAGTCCCTGGGTCTTTTAGCCTTTTAGATTTAGTTTCCCTTGGATGTGCTTGGGAGGGGGATTTGGCCCAATTTTCTGTTTTGCACTTGGTATTTTTGTTATTTAGTGTGTTTGTGGGTAGCACTTTCCGTTTTGTTTGGGGTGGGGCTACCCCCTCTCAAGCCATCCTTGTTTGGTTATTTTAAGACTTATCTGTTTTTCAGATTTCGTTTGGCTCTGGCCCAGGGGCTGCCAGGTTTTAATTAAAACTATACTTTTATTATATTGGCCATTTTTAACCTGAATTTTACGATTTACAAATAAAGATCATCCTTTTTTTTAACCGTATGCTGTTACAAATAAACTTTTAATTACATATTTTAAAAGCACTGTCTCTGCCTGTCTTTTACAAAACTTACCTGTGTGTCCTTTGGTTTTATTAATACTTTAGTTATTTTATTATTTTTAAGTACCTCGGGTCACAAACGCATGAGGCAGCTTTATGTTTTTACAGTTGAAATATAAATGTTTAACAGGTGATATCTTTACATTTTATAGTTGTAGATTTAAAGCTTAGGTCTTGGACAGTAAAACTGCGTTTTTACATGTAAAAAGAAAAATATGGCAACTGTAAATGATGCTGAAAATGGCCAGTAATAAACAGCTGAGACAAAGCTCAAATGTAACCTAAAGTATAGGGATCTTGTAATTTTCTTATACGTCTGGCAAATCTGGCAACCACAGCTGCAGGTACAGACAAAGTCCAGTGTGGGACTGTTGTACTGCGTTGAAACCATATCCTCGCGTGCCCTCTCGATTCCCCCTTAATGACGTCCGAGTATCCTCCCGCTTCAGCCGAGGCGGCGGTCAGGGCTCTGTAAACACACCCGCCCGCGGGCAAAACAGAAAGTCCATCATCAAAATGACCGGGCGCCATGGATTTCCTATAATGAAGTAAGGTCATTTGTGTTTAATTTAGGGAGCCTATAGGAATATGGAAAATCTATGATGTGCATAATCACCTTCGCCGCTGTGAGCTAACTCGGCGCATCGATCGCAGACGTCCTCCAAAGAAAAACAGAGAGCGCGCTCCGTCCAATCAGCCGCAGACAGGGGGCGCCGCGGAGTCACGGCGGGACACGGGGGATGTTCTAATAACTGCGAGTGTTCTCATCAATTACCTGCGATCGCTACAACACGGGAGAGTATCACATTAGCAGTAATTACCAACGGCACGGAGATGATTTATGGCGATGACGGCCAAATCGGACTCGCGTACAAGTGCGCATGAATCACCAGGGGTTCCATTAGATAAATACAATACGCTGCATTTGTTCATCAACTTAAGTCATTTAGAATTACCCCTCGGTCTCAGGGCCTCGGGCGAACGCGGCTCCGAAGCGAGGTAACATTTTTCTTTTACGAACGTCATGCAACTTTTAAGATTCTTTGAGATCCGGTTCGGTATTTCATGCGTACGGATCCAGAGTTTGACCTCAAAGTGGTGGGAGATCGGGCTGTTCAGAGACTTGGTTTCTTTGGATGGCTCCAGGCCTAAGGGTGCGTTCACAACCCAGCCTCGATCCGAACGCTGGCCCGTTTGCTCAGACGCTACGGTTCGGGGGGACTGGGAATCCGGGGACAAAGAAGAGGGTCCTGGTCCTGCTGAAAACAACGGTTCTGTGGTTAAGACGAACTCTGAATCGGATCATTTGAGTCGTGAAAGCAACTGGGAGAGAGAGTGGAACAAAAACAGGAAGTGAAAGATGCCGGAACCTGCTGCGGGGGTTATTGTGCGTGTGCTACGACCAAAGCGGACAAGTAGCGCGACCACAGAAGAGAGCAAAGACAATCGGAAAAAAGCAAATATAAATGTATACATTCCTGACCAGACATAAGGCAGGGTGCAGATACAGTATCATTTCATCATCCCATTGCATTGTTATGGTTTGATTTGACTTTCGTTACGGAATGAAAAGAATGCACGTGCAGACCCAACACAACTGTACATCTCAAGCCCTGATTTGATCCTTTTGGTCCTTGTCTGTTTCCCTTGAACAATAGTTTTATGTGGTTTTCGACAATTTTGCTCCCCAATCACTCTCAGGTGTGAATGTGATTTTGTTTTTTGTATGTGCTTTTATTCTATATCATAGATCTAACGTACAGGAGATTGAAGATCAGCCATTCAGCCCCATTCACAGTAATGATCCCGAGTGGTCTGTGAAATTAACATGGCTGCTCCTCCTACGAAGCCTGTTCTTTAACCCTCCGGGCTGTGCTGACTGGTTACCACTTTTCATTACTGATGTACAACAAACAGTGTGATTAAAATATGAGGCCCAGCCCGGCATTGTCACATGGGTCATAGCAATATTTCGAAAAATAATTAACTTTGGAGGCAGACTTTTACGGCGCATTGTGTATGAAATGCGCGGTATAAATAAAGTTGCCCTGCCTCGCCTTTTAAACAGTACAAGCGAGGCCCAAAGCTACATTAGAATCCTGTTTATCAAACGTCTTTTTGGAGTGGCCCCTGGCCAGCAGGGGGTGGTATTACAGCAATGTCAGCTCCCCGCCAGGAGGACCAAAGAGAAGGGCTCTCCTCGCCCATTGTTCTATATATTCCTCTTTCCTGCAGCTGCACATCTCTTAAATCCTGAGTACACTTTTTAGAATTAGAGAAAGGAGCTCTCTCTTTACTCAGCTCTTGTACAAAGTCCACTTGAGGTGCAAACATTGATTTGTTCTGAGGTTTTTTAGCTTATAACATCTTAGTTTTCATTCCAGATTATAAAAGAGATTACATTTACACTATACAACGTTTTTATTCTGACATTTTGCCTGTGAGCGGGACGGAGATTATCCGTATAAACCGTACCTTTTAAAAAATGGGCAAGAAAAAAATGTTTCACTTGTAAATACGCTTATTCAAAAACTAAACAAGATCTAAATCGCCTCTGAAAAAAAATAAATGCATACCATTTAAACCTGGCCGTCAAACGAGTTGGTAGTTCCTCCCTTTCCCAAGTCAACCGGAAAATAGGAAAGGGTCCTGTAGTGATGTTAAAGATGTTAAAGATATTGAGTAACTGCAACAGAATTATTGTGTGAGAGGCATTTGTCTGAACGCTGATGATTTTACGATGTTAGTGCAGTGCATTCAGAGGACAATAATATTCTATAATTGACTATTCCGACAATCGTTTTGAGTGTATCTGTTTGCCTTCGGCTTTTGTCCCGTATTTCGTGAGAATAGCTGATAATGATCGAGGCTTATTAACGCTCCTCGTGGCGCTAGAGGAGTCTCCTTCCATGTTCATCCCCTTTTTAAATACAATTGGAATCAATACTGCTAAAACGACTTATTTTTGTTTACTGCTTTCTGATATGCTACCGGTTAACGCGGTGTCCGGTGTTCAACATCTACGTCCTGCGTCTCGGCAGCACATTTTGTTTATTATTTTGTTTATTTATATCCTATATTGCGTCCTCACTCTTCTCTCAATGCCGCTGCCTCTGCTCATTCTGCGTCTGCCTTCGAACATCCCCACACTGAGGCGACCCTGACTCAATGGAATTAAGAAGAGCTTTTTTTAAATAAGTAAACAGTGTATCAGTTTGTGCCACTGTTTTATTATTGCAGTTATGGGAACGATGAGGAAGACGAGGAGACTAAAAGAAACACGTGACGACACCGCCTGCGATCAGGGGTGTTGTCTCTTCATTCATCAGGCAAAACGTGATGCCCCAACACAACGTTAGCCGCCTGTGGTATTCTCTGACACCGGTCACAGCGGAGGGTGCAAGAATGGCCGGGGACACACGGACCCGGTAGAGTTTTTGGAGCGATGCGTCTGCACAGAGACAGCCAGTGCACGTCTGGTCCTGCAGACAAAGGTGCAGTAGACACTGAATGATGAGGACGTGAGGACCCGTCGGGTGGGTTCAGGACAAAGGTGGGTGTTCACAGGTCCACCCGCGGTGCCGCGTAATTGTGCCATAAGCCCCGATCACTAGCCATGTTAGCGTGTTTCCTTTTGCTGCGCTTCCTCATCGTTCTCATTTAATATAGGCTATGGATTGTTTTTTTTTATGTCAACTGCATTAATAAAACAGAGGCACAAATACTGTTCAACGTCATTCAGTCACAGTGGCCTCAGTGGAGCCTCTCGGAGCATCTGACGGCCGACGCACAGTGTGTTAAGAGTGCATGACAGGCGCCGGCACTGAGAGAGGAGTGAGGACACAATGCATGTGTTGCCCCATTCGTAAACAGATTCCCAATGAAACGTGCATAAGGCTGGAGTGCAGCCATCAGAAAAGAAAAAAAAAACTTGCTGAGAGTTAGGGGTGGCTATGGCTCGAGCTGCTGCACTTGTTTCTCCGCGTGATGGAGTACGGACTCCTCCGTCATCGGCTATTCTCGCAAACCTCTCGCAAACATGACCACGTCGCGCCTGTCCTTTACTCCCTGCATTGGCTCCCGGTCCTTTTCAGAATCCAGTACAAACGTTTGCTTTTTGTTTTCAGTTCCATCCGCGGCCTTGCACCTGTGTATTTATGTGAGACTCTGACCCCTAACCAGCCCAGCAGAACCCTACGTGTAACCTGGTAGAGCTGTATCCCCCACCCCTTTGTGTGGGTGTGGTGACACAGGTGCAGGGAATCAGCTCTGGGAAACCATCACTCTATTTAAGCAGCAGACTCGCACCACTCTGTCTCTGGTCTATTCTCGTTCAGGTGTGCTGGGAGGGGAAATCGTGTGGGTCTCAGTCAGAATCCCAAGTCTGATAACTAACCACAGCCCAAGCTCCGCATTGTGCCAGCGCTGTACGGCCTTGCCGGTGTCAGACTGAAGACATTGACCCGAACTCTTCCACTGACTTCCCTCCTCTTGCCTGACCATACAGCACACCTGCACTTCCGGATAAAACCCCCATTTTAATTCCCTTTTAATACTTTGTAATAAAACAATCTTTTAATACCAGAACCTGGCTCTGCATTTCCGTGCACACTCCACTGGTTGGTCAGACAGAACTCTGGGCGTTACATACGTTCTGCCCAACACCACCTGCTGGAGGTGCCCAGGTCCCATCATAAAGAGTGGGGTGATCGGGCTTTTGCTGTGGACCTGCCCCTGTTCAAAGCAAAACTAAAGACTCACCTGTTTAAAGAGGCATTTGACACATAGTTCTGTGGCAACTGTTGTGGATGGTCTGTTTTTAATGAAATTGTACTCCTTTTTATATTGTATTTTTATTGTGTGCAGCGCTTTTGTCAACTTTGGTTGTTGTAAGGCGCTTTAGAAATAAAACTCGATTGATTGATTCTCAGGGTTTTGTTTTGTGCCCAGACAACACGGAGCACGGAAGGGAACCGTGTAGAGACATAAAGAAAAGAACACTGCGCAAATGAGTGACAGTTTATTTTAGGTAATTATAGTAGGCCTACGTATTTTTTAGAATTATCTTGTGTGTCGGAATGGCGGGACGTTGCACAAAAGATAAGTGTCACCACTCCGACAAGAGTGTGTGTGTGGGGGGGAAAACAAAAATTAGACCTCCATGTTGGAGTAGCGGTGTGTCGGAATGGCGGTGTGTAACCGTCAACGCAGCATTTGTGAAAGACAGGGTTTCTCCAGTTTGACTTTACTAAAAGCTTTTTACAGGCCAGTGTAACGCCTCATTTGAAAGCTAAGACCTACAAAACTGATCTAAGATTTTTCTTAGTTGCCGCGCTGTCGTCACTTTGACGCTTTTTTGTCGTGTTTTTTGTTGGGGGTTTTGTCACATCTCTTGTTGCTTTTTCATAACTTTTTGTTGTGTTTTTGTTGCTCCTTCATCTTCATTTACATCTCATTTTTGGTGCTATTTTGACACTTTTCTCAAGAAGCTTTTAGATTTAGTTAATGCCTGGATAATAACTGGAGAAAATGCGCTTGGGCATAAAGGCCTTTAATGTCATGAAAAAACATTAAATTGGATTTCAAACTGGCATTACATCTACATTCATTGGAAAATAATGACATTGCTGAACAATTTTTACTGTATAAGTTCATGGAAAATACCTAAATCATAAAAGCCAGATCCACAGCAGTCTGGGCCTCTCTTTGGCGCCTCAGTCGTCCCATTTAACCCCGAGTCAAGGAGAGACTTAAATCTCGAGCGGCGGCATCAGGAGAGCATCTCAGACAGGGTTGCCAAAAAATCTATTCCTTGATGCTAAATTGATAATAAAAGTTGTGTTGAAGCTACATATTCATCTGAGCACTTTCTGTCATGGTTGGAGGTGGCGTGAGGAAAAATAAAACCCAAAATGCAGGACTGCAACGAAACTGGTGATGTTAATTAGACAAAAACCAAAATAACAAAATCCAGAGACACAAACCGGGGCTGACATAGACAATGACACGACAAAGGACAAGGGAAACACAGGGGTATAAATACATGGAGGAAACAGGGCACAGGTGAAACACATCAGGGCGGGGCAGGCAATCAACACAAGGGAAGCAAAGCAAAATCACAGACCCAAAAGACATGTCAAAATGAAACACCAAGCACAGATGAACACAAAAGCAAACCAAAACAGGGCAACAAAAGACCGAATCGTGACAACTTTCTGTGTTTTCCACAGTATGTATGCTGTATGTTTAGCACAGAGCAGCCCCTCCTTCAGTGGTGCCATGCCATTGGTCCGACAACCAATTAGTCCAACGTCTCATTATTCTGAAACTGTCCCATTGAGCAGAGGTGCCATTAGTCCGACATCTCCAACCCAGTGTGTTGTGGGTTAGAGAGCCATATACAACGTTAACCTTAAGGTCAGTGGACTCTCGCCTGAACCTAATTTTATTTTTCAACCCCTACTCTATGGGACATTTTCGGAATAATGAGACATCGGACTAATGGGTTATCGGACTAATGGGCCGACCTCTCCTTCGGCTCTGCTACCAGAACACCGTCGGCACTCTCTAGCTTGTGGCAGCGCCCAAAACTTTTACACGAACTAAATGGCTCTCTAATTTTACTAAAACCCTTTATGAAGTTCTAAAACTAAGCACATCCGTTGTCGAAATGTCGAATACGACGTCTGCTACCGGAGCGTGTTGAAAGAAGCAGGTGTTTTGATAAAAAGTGTATAGAATTTGCAAGTGTTGCTAACATTAGATTAGCGGCCCATTCATTCCTATGGTGTAGTTTAGCCTAGCCGCTGCCATTCGTTTATTTAGAAGAAGAAGATCTTTATTTATATAGAGCCTTTCACAGACATGGCCACAAAGCGCTTTACATGAGAGCATTTTACATTCAGTCCACACTGAAACTACGTTAGTTGCTTCAGTTTCCCCTGGGGGAGACTGGCAGAAGCGCTGTCGCGACTGCGCCAACGGTCCCTCTGACCACCATCATGCATTCATACACACAACATCCATCCAGGCCTATTGTACATGTTTTTGGTGTATATATATATATATATATATACACTCAACAAAAATATAAACGCAACACCTTTGTTTCTGCTCCCATTTTTCATGAGATGGACTTAAAGATCTAAAATTCATTCCAGATACACAATATTAGCATTTCTCTCAGACATTGTTCACAAATCAGTCCAAATGTGTGATAGTGAGCACTTCTGCTTTGCTGAGATAATCCATCCCACCTCACAGGTGTGCCACATCAAGATGCTGATCTGACATCATGACTAGTGCACAGGTGTACCTTATACTGCCCACAATAAAAGGCCACCCTGAAATGTGCAGTTTTGTCTCACAGCAAAATGCCACAGATGCCACAAGCATTGAGGGAGCGTGCACTTGGCATGCTGACAGCAGGAATGTCAACCAGATCTGTTGCTCGTGCATTGAATGTTCATTTCTCCACCATAAGCCGTCTCCAAAGGCGTTTCAGAGAATATGGCAGTACATCCAACCGGCCTCACAACCGCAGACCACGTGTAACCACACCAGCCCAGGACCTCCACATCCAGCAGCCTCCAAGATCGTCTGAGACCAGCCACTCAGACAGCTGCTGAAACAATTGGTTTGCATAACCAAACCATTTCTGCACAAACTGTCAGAAACCGTCTCAGGGAAGCTCAACTGCATGCTCGTCGTCCTCATCGGGGTCTTGACCTGACTCCAGCTCGTCGCCCTAACAGACTTGAGTGAGCAAATGCCCACATTCGATGGCGTCTGGCACGTTGGAGAGGTGTTCTCTTCACGGATGAATCTCGGTTTACATTGTTCAGGGCGGATGGCAGACAGCGTGTGTGTCGTCGTGTGGGTGAGCGCTTTGCTGATGTCCCTGTTGTGGATCGAGTGGCCCATGGTGGTGGGGTTATGGTATGGGCAGGCATCTGTTATGGACGAAGAACACGGGTGCATTTTATTGATGGCATTTTGAATGCACAGAGATACCGTGATGAGATCCTGAGGCCCATTGTTGTGCCATACATCCATGAACATCACCTCATGTTTCAGCAAGATAATGCACGGCCCCATGTTGCAAGGATCTGTACACAATTCTTGGAAGCTGAAAATGTCACAGCTCTTGCATGGCCAGCATACTCACCGGACATGTCACCCATTGAGCATGTTTGGGATGTGCTTGACCGGCGAATACGACAGCGTGCACCAGTTCCCACTAATATCCAGCAACTTCGCACAGCCATTGAAGAGGAGTGGACCAACATTCCACAGGCCACAATTGACAATCTGATAAACTCTATGCGAAGAATATGTGTTGCACTGCATGAGGCAAATGGTGGTCACACCAGATACTGACTGGTTCTGAGTCCCCAGACCCCCAATAAGGCAAAAAACTGCATATTTCAGGGTGGCCTTTTATTGTGGGCAGTACAAGGTAAACCTGTGCACTAATCATGATGTCAGATCAGCATCTTGATGTGGCACACCTGTGAGGTGGGATGGATTATCTCAGCAAAGCAGAAGTGCTCACGATCACACATTTGGACTGATTTGTGAACAATGTCTGAGAGAAATGGTAATATTGTGTATCTGGAATAAATTTTAGATCTTTAAGTCCATCTCATGAAAAGAATCAGTTAGCATTGGATAATAAGTCGTCCTCCTAAAGTTACATGTTTACTATCTGTCCTTGACTCTTGATTTTAAAGGTACATTTTTAAATTGTTTGGTGCTTTGACTTAATGCACTGTTCTGCTATAAATGACTGTTACTGTTCATTAAGGCGACACAGTGTTTTAACATGATGGTCATGGGCCAAATCCATTCTATTGTAGTTTATATTGTATAATACAGTTTAAGGATTTGACAATGAATATTGCAGCTGAAATGCAGGTAAACAACAAATTATACCTTTTATTACAGTGATTTCTGAAGAACATGGTAAAAGCAAATAAACTCTTATTGTGTTGAGTGTTCTGCAATGTACATAATACAGTGCAGATGGAATAAGAGACACGTTTACTATAGCAAATATAGTATATTTCAATTTTCGAAATCGGTATAGAGTTTTTATTCCAGTATAGAAATTGAGTGTTAAATGTCAGTATCGCGACACTAGTCTGACGGCCTCACCTCCTCTGCTCACTGCCCTGCCCTCACGCTGGTACATCTTTGATCAATTATATACACAAAAATACAGACAGATTCGGTTACGTTTACAAATTTGACCCTTTCAGCACCGACACATCACTATAGTTGTACCCTCATATTTCCACTTAGATGGAGCCTCCAACGCTGACAGATCACACTTGTCTGTGTCAGTGTCGGCTGATGTACTTGGTTCTTTGACACACAGGTGATAACCCAGTGGCAGGATGGCTGTGAACCGGCGGCCTATCGCAGACAGCTGGTGACGGGCGGATGTTCCTGCTTTCAGGCGAGTTCTTCTGGCAGACCTCTCCTTCTATCCTTTTAGGACTTTGTAATAGTGTTATCACGACGCTAACGTTTCAAACTCGATTTGATACTGAAAAACAAAACAAAAATACCACTTTTTCCATCTGCGCTATATTATCTACATTGCAGGACACACCACCCTGCATTAGCTTATTTGGTTTGACCATGTTCTTGAAAAATCACTAATAAAATATCTAATTTGTGCTCTCTGAGTAAAGGCTGTCCTGCTTTTCCAGCTGCAATATTCATATGCTTATACTGTACTCAGCTCTAACCTAATATATAAACTATGTACAGACTTGATTATGTTGAAACAGTCTGTTTCCAATTCAAAGCACGAAAGCCACACATGCCTTCTGTCCCTACTAGTGTTCTGGCTAATGGACGTTCACTGGAGAATAAAACAGATTAACTACTAAGCTCTTCCCAGAAGATGGTGAAAGTATGTTGTAGAGCGGAGGGAGCTGCACAGGAGGAAGAGGTAGAAGCTGACCAGTGCAGGACACCACGCTTTGAAACACGGACAAACCCAAGAGGCGCTGCACCGTTTCAGAGGATCAGAATAGACTGAAGGCAGCCAGGTTTCCCCTATACCTACGGCGGGTCAGGTCGACCCACAATGGCAGCGCGGCTCAGGACTAACACCTGAACACTATTTGTACGATGACATATAAAGAAATTACTTGCTTACAAACAATGTTTGAAATGTAACTTTAAAATACCTCCAAATATATTCATGAGTCAAATACAAACAGTAAACATGTAACTACATTTGGCTTTGATTTCATTTAGTTTTGTTGAGGAACACAGCTTAATATCCGATGCTGATATGTGTAAATGAATGGCAGCGGCTAAGCTAAGCCATAGGAATGAATGGGCCGCTAAGCTAATGTTTGCAACACTTCAAATTCTACATTTTTTTTATCAAAACGCGGCTCCTTTCAACACGATCCGGCAGCAGACGTCATATCCTACATTTCGTGGCATTTGTTTGCTAAACATGTGTTAACAATGCAAACTAAAGCGGTGTTTGCCCAGTATGTAAAAGCACACAGACAAAGTCACGCCCCTACGGCACGCTCTGAAATCTCCCAAATCAAGCCGGTTTTAACCTAAAAGTTTACGCTTTTAAATATGCCAATACTGCTAGCTTAAACATGGAGAGGCTTCTTCATGGCTTCAACTCAACGATTCTGCAAAAAGTTAAAACCACTCATTTTCTTTAACCACGATACTACTTTTAGTATCGAAGAATCGATTTTTTTTCCCCCACAATACTTTGTTATTATAGCAATCATTTGGTCATTTCTAAAGCTGGGCTGTTGATAATTAATAATACAAATGTGTATAGGTAAAATTGATTATGCATTTCTAACGTCAGAACTAACTGCAAGAAAAACTCCCTACTCTTAAAGCCATTGTTACCCCATTAACCGATGTTTGTTTCACGGTGTAGCACATTAAAACTCCACACAGGCTCTGCTCTGTTCTAGTTCTGGAGGTTTGTGCCTGGACGTCCTTGTCTGGACAAGGACGGGGGGGACTCTTGTTCCAGTCGTCTCTCCGGCTAAAGCCCGCGTGACGCTCCCCTGTCACCTCAGCGGTGCTTTGAAGCTCCACTCATGAGGAAATTCAAAAAGAGCTCTCGGCCACTGAAGAAGAAAGCGCCGTTGTTCACCTCGCAAAACAATCACGCCGAGTTTTAACACCGTGCCAGTTGTCGCCGCTTCCCCACCGTTTCCACCCCCGGTTGACGAGGGAGGAAGTCCTAATTAAGATGCGCCTTCAGTTAAGGTTAGACACGTCTGTTGATCTACTTTTATAGCGCGGCGTTGTTTACCGCGCTGAACTCGAGCTGAAATGGGAACAAATGAGCGCGGAGAGAAAAGTTGATCCCGAGACAGCGTTTTTTAATGAAGCCGGCTGCAGCCTAATGTCACAGCACGTCCCGCAGGCTGTGTCAGACAAGCTGGAGGTGTTTAGTTCAAGGATTTGCGCAGATTAAAAATAATATCATGAGAAATGTCAGTCTGTTGCTTGTACCCGATGCTGGATTTATTCTCAAATGAAGCCTGAAGAGCGGTTATACACCGTGGGAGACCTTTACTGAGCGTTTATACACGGGCGCAAAAAAAAGAAAACGATAGTGCGTGCTGAAGTGGAGCAAAAGGCAAGTGCAGCTGAGATTTAGCTCACGGGACCTAATGAATACGCAAAATCGGGCAATTTAGCCACAGTGTGCAAAATCGGGAAAATGCGTGTTATATTGTTATCGCGAGTACTGTCGTATTTATCGCGAGTATGAGATGTAAGACTGCGCAAAATATGAACACGTTTGAGAAGCAGGTATAAACCTTTTGCGCATGAAAGAATGATGGAGTTAAAGTACCAATGAGGCGTTAAAAATGTTTACAAATGTTTTTATTTGGCTCATTAACAAAGACCGAAGATAATAAAAGATGATGAATTGGATTGTTTTGACAGTGTATGGAGTTATATAAAGAAAGTACCTATGACGTCCTCCAGTCTCAAATGAGATGTTAATAACTAACTGAACAAGTTGTGGTAACAAGCTGGTCAGCACAGACTTCAGAAATCTAGTGGGCAATTCATCAAGGCAGCATGTGCATGAAGTCAGACCGGAGATAACCTCTTCCATTGTTTTGTCAGTAACAGGTGTGAAATGTGTCAGCTCAAGGTGTTTATCTGGTGGCAGGGTTGCTATTTGTGTTGTGGAAATTATGGCATTTTTAATGCCTTGGACTTTGTCATAAAAAAATATTGCAAACTCATTGCACTTAGATGTAGAGATTAGTTCTAAGGGCAGTGAAACTGGAGGGTTAGTTAATCTGTTTACTGTGGAAAACAGAACACGAGAATTGTTTCTGCAGTTTGCGATGATTTTAGAGAAGTAAAAGGTGCCTTTTGTCTATTGCTAACCATTTTAACCTTGACAGGAGCAATAGTCTCCAAAACATTTAAGACGCTTGATGTGTAAGAGTCCAACAGATTATCAACATTAGAACATGGAGGATTTTCAAATCTGATCATTTCCATAAACTGTGTCCTTGTTGTATCATTTATGTGCCTTCTTTGAATAACTCCATGTCCATTTTGTTCCACAATTGTACCCTATTAACTGTCGGGCTAAAACCTTTCAAAGTTGAGCGATGTTTCTGAATCCTGAAGTTCAATTCATCACAAAATTCATAACGACCTTCTTGGAACCTTCTTTGTATTTGGTTTGGTAACAATTTATACCTTGCTTTGTATAACATCTGTACAGTTTGGAACTCAACAATGTCACAAAACTTCATGACCTTTGATTTTAAAAATAATTTGTTTGTGTGGTCCAAAAACCCAACTTTATGAATTAATTGAACAGCTCTTTTTTGTAACATTACTATTGGTTTTAATGTGCTTTTATAAGTACTACCCCAAACCACGGTGCAGTAATTTTAAATAGGACAAAATCAGAGAACAGTATAAGGTATGTTGAGCTGTGATATTTAAAATGTGCTTTGCTTTTGCTATTATCGCAATGCTTCTAGAAATGTTAGTAGTTATATATTTAATGTGTGATTTCCAAGTCATTTTATCGTCTATAATAACTCCAAGGAATTTTATTTCATGTACCTGCTCTATGACAACACCCTCTATCTGAATTGCTCCATGAGCATTGGAATTACGGTTGCCAAATATCATCATTTTACTCAGATTTAAGGATAATTTATTTAGTTTGAACCACTTATTGACACTCTTGAGTTCCAAGTTAACAATTTGACACAGTTGTAAGTCGTCTCCTGATGCAAAAAAAAGTTTTGTATCATCTGCAAACAAGATGAATCTAAGTATTTGAGAAGTCAAATGTCATTTATATACATATTAAACCATGTTGGACCCAGAATGGACCCTTGAGGTAAACCACAGACAGTTTCTTGACAACTCGACTGGTAATCACTTTTCACACATTGTTTTCTATTTTCATCAAGTAACTGGTAACCCACTGTAGAGCTACCCCCCTAATCCCATAATGTTCTAGCTTTTTAATTAATATATAATAGTATCAAATGCTTTAGTTAGGTCAATAAATAACCCTATTGCATATTTCTTCTTGTCTACAGAGTTAGTAATTTCATCAATTATATCAATGAGCGAGTGTGAAGTTAAATGATTATTCCTAAAACCAAACTGATTATCAGAGAGTAATTTATTACTATCAATAAAGCTGTCAAGTCTAGAATTAAAAACCTTCTCTAATATTGTTGAGAATTGCAGTAAAAGGAAAACAGGCCTGTAGTTTGTAAAGAGATGTTTATCTCCGGCCTTGAACAGAGGAATCACTTTTGCTACTTTCATACTATTTCATACTATTTTAATACTAAGTTAAATAATGCACCTTTAATTAAAGTAACATGTAACAGTGGGCATCAGTCATTTATCCATCTCAACTTTTAAAGGTGGTGTTCTCTCAGAACAGCTACACATTTGCTCATCCTCTGCCCGTGCAGTAAACTCATTCACATATCAGGTTTGCAGCACTGTTAATACGCACGCTTTCTAAAGGTTTAGCTTTAGTACTACTCACAATTTAGCACCTGGCTCTGTCAATGAGGCCCATGATCAACTCCAGGCACACAGTTACAGTTCAGGCCCACATTACTGTGAAGCAGCGGTGTGTTTAACCGTCTCCTGTCACAGACCGGGAGTTGTGTTTTATTTCAGTGTCTTGCTTATTCAGTCTCTCCTTACCTAATATTTGTAAAAGAATATCCATCATTATTTGCGGAGACTGTCCTCATTCAGGCAAGGATTTCTCAGTATGAGCTTCTCGCATCCGCACAACGCCAGTGTCGAGCAAAAGCAAAAAAAGAGTTTCAGTGAACCTCCTCAAGTCAGGCCAAAGAGCACTGTGTTGATGAACCTTCTTAGCCTAATTGAAACTGCTTCAATCCGATCCATGCTGGCAACAATAGTGCTTTGTTTTCCCCAAACATTAGGGAGAATATAAGTAAATGGGCTTGAAACGCGGTAGGTGATGTTGCTCCTTCTTATTTAATTTCCGATAGAAATCATATGTCCTCCTTCTCCAAGCAACAGGAGACACTAGTGCATGTTCCTGCTCGTTTCCGTAGACAGGTTGAAAAATGTACAGCTTACGTCCCTGTCACCTGGCCCTTCAAACAATCAGCAAGAGTTTCACTCACAATGAGAGGCATTCATCTTTAGAAAGGGGCTGTTTGACAGCCGTGTGTATGTAAGAGAACAAAGTTATAGCTGGCCTTGTAATTTCCTGTCATGCTGCAATAAATATCCTCCTGACTACCAGCAATGCAACGGTGTCCTCTGTAGAGAGCATTTCAAAACCTGAATATCTCCCACCAGCTACACACTACTGAATGAACTCCAGTAGTGTAAGGGCTGTAATGAAATCTGAACAAGCTCCTGACTCATGCTTTGCTCACACGCTACAGAAGAAGAAGGCCATGTCAGTGAGATTAGCTGATAATCAACGGTCAACACCATAATCATTCTGAACATAACATGATAAAGTACAAGCAAATAGACACAAACAACTGATTCATAGATAGGCAGTCACCTTCTCTGCGTAGAGAAGTGCAAGACTAGGATAAAAGGCAACTGTCAACGGAGGTCTTCTCTCTCTCTCTGAAGTCACCAGCTGGTTATACTGCTTTGTAACTAGGAACAATGGCAATAAAAGCCCTTTCTTTGAGAAACTTCTATCTCCAGTGTATGCTTTGGCTATATCCAAATATGTGTTCTCGCGTGATACAAAAGAACCAAGTCCTTACAGTAGAATGAACTCTACTGAGGACATTTAGTAGAGCTTTTCAATGATACCAAATATGAAGGGCTTTGGTCACTTGCTTTTTCTTATCCAGGAAAATGGTGGCCATCAATCCAAGCACAATATATGGGAAAAGAAAAGTAAGAGCATAAAACCTTTTATTGAGCAAATTTTTGATTGAAATGTGTTGGGCATATTTTATATAAGTCTGCTACTAACACATTCATTCATGACTTATTTAAAAAAAAAAAAATGTTTTACAGCAACAGTGGTTTAGATAGTCGAGTGGGTCATCTTGTGACCGGAAGGTTGGCGGTTCGAATCCCTTAAGGTGCGCACACACTACACGATTTTTCTAGTCTTAAACGATTTTATATAGAATGGGGGGTCCACACTACACGACTGGATTTAGTGTGATTATAGAACGTCTGGGGGTCCACACATAAAGACTGAGAATCGTAAGAGCGAACACACTACACGATTCTGACAAACAGCTGATGTTTGATAACACAGCACGTCTGTCCTCTCTACCGCTTCATTTCTCCTCCGGTTTCAAAAACTGACCCCAAATCCGCAAAGATAGGCCGTGTTTGTGAGCGTGGGAAAACATGTGCGTGTCCCAGTTTGGTCAGCGGTGTCAACAGTGTCACAACATCGCAGTGCAAGGCTCCAACTGCTACGAAGCCTTCAACTTGGCTATAGTTCTGTCAAATGGAGATAAAAGTCGGCGACACAAAGAAGCGGGATGTATTTCAGTGGATTTAATAAGAAAAGGAGACGGGCCTCCGCCCCGAGATGGAGGAGGCGGAGGAGACAGTGGAGAGAGGCTAACCGCTAGCGGCGAGGTGAAGCTGAACAGTGCGTCTCCAAACTCAGTAAGTGCCGCTAAACTCTGTTCGCGGTTGAAATGTAGCTTGAAAAGGTGGTTCTCGTGAACGTTTGGTGATATAAAGTGTTTTTCTGTCTTTATTTCACTCCGTCATTGGCGCTGCTTTCTGTGTGTTCACTTTGGGGGCAGTGAAATCACCCACGTTTCTCCTGTGTGTCAAAAATCGGGCTTAAAAATCAAACATGTTTGATTTCCTGCGACTGTAGTCCAGTTGCGTCTGACTGCTGCCCACACTACACGATTCCAACGCAAGTCCAGTCGTGATCCCCCCCCCCCCCCCCACACTACGAGACACGACTCTGTGCGACTGCCTTCGACTATAAACACGACTCGGGAAGACTCAGCGCGACTGAGAACTGTATCAAAATCGGGCATAAAAATCGTGTAGTGTGTGCGGACCTTTAGGTGCATATTACATACACTTTCCCTACATTGTCTCCAGTGTCTGCGTACATTGGTGTGTGAGTGGTTCCTTGATGTAAAGCACTTTGTGAATGAAGGTAGAAAAATGCTATTTATAAGTGACCATTTAACTGTATTTTAGCATACATGTCGTTTTTAAGTGTTTAGAAATGTCCTCAATAGTGGACATCTGACACTGCAGAGATGGATGGATGTGACTACACTCCCCCACATCAAAAGTGGAAACCTGAGCCAAATGAAGCGCCGAGACACTACGGTCCATCCATATTCCATAGAGATGTATCAAGGGTTTGCAGGAGCAAAACGTGTGTGATGAGCACAAAGCACACTTTGTGTTTCTGAGAAGAGGAACACAAAGTTTTTTGTGATTAGACAATGTGTTTCCCCCCTTGTAGTCAGGATATGACTTGTGTATAATAAAATATACATATATAATAATAATAAATTATGGCGGGGAAACACTTTTAGCTTTAAACCATGTAATAATGTTCACTCATCGATACCTGATTTTTCGGTGTTGTAGAATACTTTTATTTTTGCCACCTCAGAGTATGTAGTAAATATAGCAAAACAGAGAACCTTTCCTGGACCATGCACACTACATCTCTGGTCAAGAAAAGTAATCAGCGTCTCTACTTTCTCCGCAAGTTAAGAAGAGCTAGAGTCCCAGCCTCTGTTATGTGCAACTTCTACAGAGGGACTATAGAGAGCATCCTGACCAGCTCCATCACTGTGTGGCACTTCTACAGAGGGACTATAGAGAGCATCCTGACCAGCTCCATCACTGTGTGGCACTTCTACAGAGGGACTATAGAGAGCATCCTGACCAGCTCCATCACTGTGTGGTTCTTCTACAGAGGGACTATAGAGAGCATCCTGACCAGCTCCATCACTGTGTGGCTCTTCTACAGAGGGACTATAGAGAGCATCCTGACCAGCTCCATCACTGTGTGGCTCTTCTACAGAGGGACTATAGAGAGCATCCTGACCAGCTCCATCACTGTGAGGTTCTTCTACAGAGGGACTATAGAGAGCATCCTGACCAGCTCCATCACTGTGTGGTTCTTCTACAGAGGGACTATAGAGAGCACCCTGACCAGCTCCATCACTGTGTGGTTCTTCTACAGAGGGACTATATAGAGCATCCTGACCAGCTCCATTACTGTGTGGCTCTTCTACAGAGGGACTATAGAGAGCATCCTGACCAGCTCCATCACTGTGTGGTACTTCTACAGAGGGACTATAGAGAGCGTCCTGACCAGCTCCATCACTGTGTGGTACTTCTACAGAGGGACTATAGAGAGTGTCCTGACCAGCTCCATCACTGTGTGGGTCTTCTACAGAGGGACTATAGAGAGCATCCTGACCAGCTCCATCACTGTGAGGTTCTTCTACAGAGGGACAATAGAGAGCATCCTGACCAGCTCCATCACTGTGTGGCTCTTCTACAGAGGGACTATAGAGAGCATCCTGACCAGCTCCATCACTGTGAGGTTCTTCTACAGAGGGACTATAGAGAGCACCCTGACCAGCTCCATCACTGTGTGGTTCTTCTACAGAGGGACTATATAGAGCATCCTGACCAGCTCCATCACTGTGTGGTTCTTCTACAGAGGGACTATAGAGAGCATCCTGACCAGCTCCATTACTGTGTGGCTCTTCTACAGAGGGACTATAGAGAGCATCCTGACCAGCTCCATCACTGTGTGGTACTTCTACAGAGGGACTATAGAGAGCATCCTGACCAGCTCCATCACTGTGTGGTACTTCTACAGAGGGACTATAGAGAGCACCCATCACACAGTCTCTTTAAGGTAATGCCTTCAGGGAGGAGACTGCGGAATCTACGGTCCAGGTCCAGTCGGCTTAAGAACAGCTTTGTACACAGGGCCATCGGGAAGCTGAACTCCCTGCCCTCCCTTCCGCCCCTCTTACCCCACCCCCCGCTCCACAGTCAAGGATGAGAGAAAAATAATTTCACATGGTTTGATGGATCTTGAATCTTGAAACGACAGACCTTGTAGTATTGTCTTCACCTAAAGTTTTATTGAGCAATGGATGATAGAAGTCTAATCTAGTGGAATTTCCCTTTGGGGTGGCCCCGCCCCTGCTTCACTTTGTCCCCACTCAATGCTGTATGTGGGTGTGAAATGTGCATATAATTACATTCTTTGAACAATTTGAATACACAGGAGAGACTGTGAGAGCTGGAAAACCAGTTTGGGCCAAAACAAAAAATGAAAACATAATTTACCCCAACTTTAACGTTGGTCGTTTCTTCTTCTGCTGACGCGCTCCAATCTGTACTTCCTGGATTCAGTTGCATCACTAATGAAACACGAAACTGTCCCTCCCATTTTTCCTGAGCTCACAGTGTGCCCCCAAAACCTTCACTGTGTCTGATGGAACCACTTGGGTTGTGCGTTGGGTCGTCAATGCTTTTGTGTTGGAAAAGTGTGCGCTTGAGCCGATTGTTGATTGTGAGCGAACTGAACGGCGGCGGCGGCGGGGCTTATCTGACTCCATCCTGCCCCTTTAGCGTTAGCATTCTGCACACGTCCGTACAGTGTGGCCTGTGAGTGCGGGTGCTGGGGGGGGGGGGGAGGCTGTTCCGGGAAGGGCTCCTTTCAAACACGGTTTTGTTCAACTCTTTTCACGCTCCATGTGCCGACGGGTGCTGAGGTAATTTCACACCTGACCGGCCTTTTGCTGGGTCCGCCGGCCGCTGCCGGGGCCTGGGGAGGGGTTGCCATGGAGACGAGGAGCGAGCTGCCGCCTGTGTCAGGACGTTAAGTGAGTGTTTAACACGAGGCTGCAGCGGTGACTCCCCGGGACACGTGACAGGGCGGCATACGCACATCTCGTGCTGAATGTGAACACGACCAACGTTCCTCCTGAGCGAAGATTAGTATCTTAGTAAGGTCCCAAAACAAAAGTGCTGTGGCGCATTAAATGTATTTACCGGTCGTGACGGAGTGGTTCCACGGCCTCTCCACCTTTAAGCTCATGTTAGTCTATGGAAAATGTTTGCTTGTGCCTAGTATGGCGGATCTAAACACATTCAGTGAATTTATGACAATTCCATCCTGAACTCTATAGACGCCATCTTTGGAATCGCCCATATAATATATGGTCATGCTCGAAGCAACCAGAGGGAAAACAAAGAAGGAAGATAACTTAACTTTGTCCCATTACTCCACCCTTACATGTCCCTCACGGAGACATGGAGAGGAGAAAAGTGGTTTAACAGCCAATAAAAACGTTTAAAAATGACGTTAACATATCAATCAAACATTTTGTATAGCCTCCTACAGGCGGTCCACGAGGATGTAAGAAAGAAGAAAGTCTTTAGCAGATTCCTGTATGAAGTTATGAATAATAATAATTTAAAAAAACTGTCATCACTCCCACCACTAAGGGGCAGCTTAAATTAAGAAAAGGAAAGAATTCCATGCGTGTCTAGCAGAGGGCACTGACACATTATAGCGACATGGTAAATAGTCAGTCTGCCCCAGGGCGGCTGTGGCTAGTATAGTGGCTTACCACCACCAAATGTGGAGTGACTAAATAATGACAACAATGTAGCAGAGACTTGTAACACAGGCTTCTAAAGTGCAATACAAGTGTAAGCCCTTATTATTGATTAAGCTACAGTCCTGCAGGGCTTTTGGATATTTAAATATTTGCTCTGTCATGAACACCAATAAAAACATATTTTACTGGCGCTTTTGTTTATGGACACCAGCAATACACTTCCGATACACAGTATTTTGCCGCCCTGAAAAATGTACTTGGAGACCCCTGGTATAGCCTAATATCCCAACAGGAGTTGCCTCACATGGCTGCAGATATGCTTGAGTTAGCAACAAGTGATATTACAACATTCTAAAGAGCTTATAGTTTAAAGTGGACATGTCATGCAAATGGGGCCTAAAAAAGACTTAAAAACCTTATGTTGGAGCCTCAGCTTTGATATTTCACGTTTTATCATTTGAAAATATGTCTCTGAAAGAATGAAATGGTAACAATGAAATGCAGGCGAAAGAGCTGGTGGCTGGCACCCAGAGGAATAATTTTCCAAAAAATAACTTCCAGGTTGGATCCGGTGAGCAGCTCCAACATCAACACTTGGAGCACAGAGCGGCTCAGAGTCGATAATGTTGGATTATGGGATTTTAAAATGTGGAGGACAGTTTTTGGTTTCGAACAATGACGCGAGTGTAATCAGGAAGTACAGAACGAGGCGCTGACACTGTAGAAGAAGAAACAGTTACATTTAACAGCTTTGTCCGAGGATTAACTCAAAACTGCGTGAATGTTGTGAAATACTACTCCAGGTCTGTCGACTTTTAAACACGTGGTTTACTTTAAACCTCAAGAAAGTACATTTAGCAGAAAATGTCCACTTAAAGATGTCGGCGATGGGCAACTGAAAATTCCACGGTGGTAGTATGGTAACTGTCAAACTGCAATTGAATTTTTATTTTCTTCGGGGGAAATGGGGTTCATGATGTAAGATGTTTTACACGGTATACTGTCAAATGTAAGGAAAAAGGAGACTATTATTTATGACGAGTTTACATTTTTAGATTTTTTATTACATTTATTTTAGAATACGGAGATTCTAAAGGATGGAGGGGGTTAAAGGGACATTTATTTATTTTATTTATTTCAACAGGGACAGTGTACAATATACATTAGCCTCAGAGCCTCATAAGGAGAGATGCATTGTACCAGGTTATAGCACTTGTGCTAATTTCCACCTGCAGTCCCTGGGCCTATTGTACATGTTTTTAGTGGTAGGGGAAACCTACGCAGACACGGGGAGAACATGCAAACTCCACACAGAAAGGCCCCGTCCAGGTGGGAATCGAACCCGGGACCTTCTAGCTGTGAAGCACGAGCGCTAACCGCTGTGCCACCGTGCCGCCCGGATTTTAAACAGGGAAATCCATATTTAGGTGAAAATAGTGTTTTCTAAATGATAAAAGTAAAAATGCTAACTCCTCTGCTTCCAAGTGTTTTGTTATTTGATAATAAACTAGTAAAAAAGACAGATCCACATTGACGTGAACAGAGCATGAACGCGGAGTGGCTGCGGCGTTAACGTGCCCACAGACTGGGTACATAATTAGCCTTGGCACGGTGTCAGCTCCATTTAAACACAGCTCAGAGTCTGTGGCGACGGCGCTGCGGGCACATTCGCTCCACAGTATTCCTCGCTTTCACTTAACCCCGGCGTAACATCTCCACCCGCGTTGGTGCACCTCCGACGGCGGCCCACACGCATCAGCGCGGCGCCGCTGACCCGCGCGCACATGGCCTTTGGTCTGAATGTTTTATCCTCCCACGTCCACGCGGAACGGCGAGCGGGAAAGCGCTCTGGAGCGACTCGACTCTGTTCAAACGCCACAGACGGATCTAACAGGACCAAGGCCTGCATCTCAATTCTCTGTTCACACGTTCTAACGAGCCTATTTCAAGTTATCTTTACACGATGTGGCTAAAAGGTTAATATTTGATGTGTTGTGTGAACAAAGCCGACCATTAAGGATTGTGTTTCATCAGAAGACTCTTTTATGGTGGGAGATGAACAGGGAGTGAAAACTAATCTAGATGAATGTTAAACAAATGTATTGCATGTTTAGGAAAATGAAATGTTTTTCATGTTTCATGTAAAAAAGAAAACGTGTTTAAAGGTGTGCAGATCCCCAAAAATATGACATTGTAAGATTTTTCAAAAAAGGCTTTTAGCATTTTTTTTTCTTACACTGGCGAGAAAAAGTAAGTATACCGTTTGGAATTTCTCACATTTCTGTCTAAATTGGTCTCTAAATGTGGTCTGATCTTCATCAAAATCACAGGAATGGCCTTTTCTTCGTCCTCTCTCCCCGCTCTCCGCTCCAGAGACACTGCAGGCCGCTAACTTTCTGTTCGGGCATTTAACCTTATATTTGCTGATGATTGTTTTACGTTTTCCCTGATGAATGAATAGAGAGACTTGCACAATGCCTGTGCGTGAAGTCTGCCCTGATCGTTGGCTGCGTTGGCACAGGTTTTATTCCTGTTCCTCCTCATTCTCTTTGAATACGGCCGTATTCCTACATTAATAAAATAGCGGCGCAAATACTGGTCAATACCATTCAGTCACTGGGGCTCCCCCCCCCGGGGCTCCCCCCCCCCCACTCTACCCCCATTCAGTTCATTCAGTTACTATGAACATCTTCTACATCAGTCATACCCACAGTCATGCACACTGCAGCCCTCTTATTGATCCAAAAATGCCAAATCATAAAAAATGTACTCCATTCAAAGGAATGTCTTATTATTTCACAGCTAAAGCAACATCTAGCTATAACTGTAACCTAATTACTGGTTTAAACGGATACATTTGTCTAAATACATGTATGTTTCCTTTCAAAGGCCCCCCTGCAATGGCTCTGAGGCCCCCCAGGGAGCCCCGGACCCCACTTTGGGAACTGCTGTTCTACATGATAGTACATAAATTCAAACACCTCTGTCTGTTTTACTCATTTCAACTGACTTCTGAAAACTTCTACAAAAATAAACATCAAAATTATTTGATATTTAGCAACCTTTTTTTAAAACCGTAGCGCAAATAGTTACTTTCCCTGGTAACGAGTTACTTTCATTATAGAGTAATTCAGTTACTAACTCAGTTACTTTTTGGAACAAGTAGTGAGTAACTATAACTAATTACCCTTTTAAAGTAACGTTCCCAACACTGTTTAATACAGGGGTGTTGGGCTGTTTTGCAATCATCAATAGAAAAATTTATTGAAAATCCTGAGACATTCACAACACAACAGTGAATAAGTAAGTGAACCCTTGTATTAAATAGCTGGCTGATCCTTCTTTTGCAGCAATAACTGCTTTCCTGTAGTTGCAGATCAGACGCTCACAGCGATCAGGGTGAATCTCGGACCATTCCTCTTTACTAAACTGCTGCAGTTCAGCGAGATTCAGGCGGTGTACTCACTTATTCCACGCTGTCCTGTGAATGTTTACATGTTATGGCCAATAAAAATATGATAAAATGTAAATGTTGGTATTAGTTTAAAGGTCCGCACACACTACACGATTTTTCTAGTCTTAAACAATTTTATATAGAATGGGGGGTCCACACTACACGACTGGATTCAGTGCGATTATAGAACGTCTGGGGGTTCACACTTACCGACTGAGAATCGTAAGAGCGAACACACTACACGACTCTGACAAACAGCTGATGTTTATAACACAGCACGTCTGTCCTCTCTACCGCTTCATTTCTCCTCCAGCTTCAAAAACTGACCCCAAATCCGCAAAGATAGGCCGTGTTTGTGAGCATGCGAAAACATGTGCGTGTCCCAGTTTGGTCAGCGGTGTCAACAGTGTCACAACATCGCAGTGCAAGGCTCCTACTGCTACGAAGCCTTCAACTTGGCTATAGTTCTGTCAAATGGAGATAAAAGTCGGCGACACAACTCTGTGCAACTGCCTTCAACTAAACACGACTCGGGAAGACTTGGCGCGGTGACACTGAGAATTGTATCAAAATTGGGCATAAAAATCGTGTAGTGTGTGCGGACCTTAAGCAGACACTGTTGAATCATTCCTGTGATTTTGATGAAGATCAGACCACATTTAGTGACCAATTTGGGCAGAAATGTGAGAAAGTCCACACGGTGTACTTACTTTTCCTCGCAACTGTATATCTTTGCATACTATTACTGTGCGGATCGGATTTATTTGATTTACTTTCCGGGCGTGGGGGCTTCATAAATCAGGACTGGATTTAGATGCTTCTTTTGCGACGCCTCCACTGCGCTGCAGGTGTGGGAGGCTCTTGGTGCCTCTTCAGTGTTTCAGAAGAAGAAATGTGAAAGTCTCTGAAGCTCATACGCTAGCAGTTTGTTTACTTTAAAAGAAAACTTCATGACTTGTACGGACTCTCTGCAGTAACAAAAAAATGATCTGCCGCCTGTTGTTGGTTCGTTGTAGCCTGAGAGAACAATGCATTTTCATTGACAATATAGGTTTTATTCAACAGAACTAGATTTATTTCCATTGTTAGTGAACAGGTTCACAGATTAGGAATTCACAGCCCAGGGTGAAAGGAGACGACGAGCGGGGATAGACACTAGGCTGCACAGGGGAAGTCAAACCACACCGGGACAAGCCGACCCCAGTTTGAGCTGAAGACAGACACTGCATGGGAACCGTTTGATATTGAGAGAAATCTGAATCATTTTTTAAATTGGAAATATATTGGAATTTTTACTTACTTTTTGTTTGTTTTAGGATAGTAATTTATGAAGTAATTAGAGTCATTAGCATTTTGAGATGAGTATTTCCCATCTGAATCAAGGGCTCGTTCTATAGTGTGTAGGTGGTGTAGGTGGCTGCATTAATAGACCAAAACAGACCATTTGTCATCGGGGAAAGTTTATTTTTATCTTCTGGTAAATGATTGAAGTTGCACTCGCAAACCCATTTCACGAGTTGGTATTTTTGGAGCGTTCTTTCGGGAAGGTTTTCGAGCACTTGTATCCTGACCCCCCTATCCTGAACGCGCACTCGGGAGTCCATTACAAACCGTCTCGTCCCATCTCCACTTGGCAGCGCTCGACGTTGGTAAATCATCACAGCCTTCCCCGCGCGCCCCAAACGCCGTCGACGCCGTCAGCGGTCGCCCCCCCTCGCCCGTCTGCCAAGGCTCCTCTCCGGAGTCTGGAACGAGACAAACGTCAGCTCCCGTCCAGGCGCCGTAATTGTCTTGGCGTTTGGCAGGGACAGCATTTCATTTGAAGCATAATGCGCGCGGTCAGCAGACAGAAGGGGGCAGCGACGAGGCGGGCGGGGGGCGTGGGGGGGGGGGGGTTGTCGAGATGCAGATCTATGGAGCGACACACACAGACAGCGCTTTTGAACCCCGGCGCGTGGGCGGGGAGGCATTAAATATTCAATCAGTTTGAAACATGGCCGCGGCGTTGGGGAGATAATGAGTGTCCTGAATGCTGGCTGACAGTCCCGTTCGCGCCGCACGTTCGCCGGCCTGCCCGCGCCCGCCCCCGCGTTGACCGGGAGCACTCGATTTGACTCGACTCGGACACGTGAGCCGCCCTTCACAACAGGCGCAGTAATTAGCCGCTCTGAATGCGCGCATTGCCCCGCTCGGTTTGATCTCGACGCCGCAGCGATTGGCAGGCCCACATGGAATCTAAAGTTACTCCACGACCAGGTGGAACTACAACCCGAGACAGTGCACGACTTTGGGAAAAGTTTGCTGAGACCCGAAAGGTCAGATTCATTTAAAGTGCATAGACACAGCAGAGTTAACACAATTATATGTAAGATTTTGCTTAACATTTTAACCAGCTTTCTTTCTTAGGTTGAGCACCTTTTTGCGATGTCTGTTTCACTTCCTTATTGAGCACTGGCAGGAAGTGACATAGACAGAGGCAAACATTTTTAAACTGGTCCTGTGCCTAGATTTTTTATTTATTTTTTAATTCATGCAGCCCGCATATTTGAAGAGTTTAGTGGTGCTAGGCTAGCGCATGTCTATGGTAACTAGTAGCCTGCATTAAAAACAGTCTGACCCACTCTACAACCCATATAAATGTCTGTGTTGACTGAATAATGTTTGAAATATAAAACATTTTCATTTAAAATAACGTATATTTGAGCAGCATCAGCTTCCTGGTTGTAAGCTACACAGCGGTGGAGTGATCTGCTAGGTTACCGGATCTACAGTTTGTTTACCTGCGGCCGGCGTTACTACACGTGGAATTCACAAAGGAGCTTTCTACAAATCAGATATGGTAACGTTTGGGGGACTACCACATGATTTTGAAGAGGTTTTTAATGCAGGCTACTAGTTACCATAGACATGTGCTAGCCTAGCACCACTAAGCTCTTCATATTTATGGACTGCATGAATTAAAAAAAATATATATATCTATCTCCAGAAATCAACAACACTCTGGATAACTAAGAAATGAGGCCCTGTCAAAAATCCTGAAATATCCCTTTAACAAAGAACAAATGAAATGAGATAAAAAATAAAACAAGTAATCAGCAGTGATGCAAAAAGGTAAAAAAATAAAATAAATAAACATAAAATGGCAGAAAACTTGCAATACATTTTTTCCTCAAATTTACAACAGTAATGTTCAGCAAAAGTTTCAAATCGCTATCTCAAATGTTATTTTTTTCCCCCATTCACCTGCAGCCTCTGGCTTTGGTGGACATGACAATACCTCCCGTATCTTTAGGTCCCTGTTATGTGTCGTCATATTTCCCTAAATCCTCTGGGGCCAGACGTTAGCCCTGCTCTAAACGAATGATGCCAAACCTGTGCTAACTTTATGCTAGCATGTACTGTGTCTCCGGAGCTGTCCGTAGTGCTGAACTCAAGCTTCTGCCCATCTACTAAAATCATTTCTTTACTGTGAGTTCTCAGGACAGCTCAGGCTCGATGTACATGTGGTATAACCTTATAGCCGCTGTGTCCCAGGACCCCAGAAGTTTGTCATCATAGGTAAACTGCACAGGTTTGATCGCCTCTTGATTGCCATTAATCTATGTATTGGAGAAGCGGGCGTGAGTTGTGAGCCTGCCAGAGGACGGCCGCCTTTATTCTCGTGCTGCAACATCAGAGCGGGCGCGTGTTTAAAGCCACACGGCTCCTTTTGCAGCGGAGCCTCGGCCAAAGCCTTACTCCGGATCTGAGCACCGGGAAAAGCGAACGGCTGCGTTTCAACTCTGCCTTTGAGAAGACTGTGATGTGGCACAATAAAGACATTCATACGACTGTAATCCACTTCAGATATATACAGAAAATCCTACAGAAGATGACAGGAGACTATCTGTGATGTTCGACTGTGGTCTCATCCTACAGACTTAAAGAGTCATCCTGACTGTGGTACGTCCTTTAGCAGGGTTTAAAAAAGCACTAAAAGTCATTATAGAAATGAGAAGGTCTTGTGTCATTAAAAAGCATGACATTGTATTTCTGTGGCATGAATCAGGGGGTTCAGGGGAAACATGATCTCTTGGATTGTCTTTATCACATTCCTAACAATGGAATATACTGAATATCCAAACTGGTTTCAGATCAGTTATAGCTGTGTTTAGGAGTGTAACAATGCGCCATGCCACCATGCAGTTAGCGACATCATCACTGACCGCTAAACTGAAGGCGGCAAAGTGACATCCTCCAAAAACGCATACGTCTGTGTGTCTTTGGAGAGGTTCTCCTGCAGATTGCCAGGCTGCAGTGAGTGATAGATCCAGAGTAGGCCGGCTCCACGGCACAGTGGTTAGCGCTCGTGTCTCAGGTAGAAGGTCCCGGGTTCCATTCCCACCTGGACAGAGCCTTTCTGTGTGGTGCCTGTTCTCCCCATGTCATTGTAGGTTTCCTCCAGGCACTCCCTACCACTAAAAACATGCACAGTAGGTGAAACCTCCAGCCAGGTGTTTCTGACCACTTCTGGAGATGGGTCTCTGCTGGCTGCTCACTGCTCCTACAGGTCGCCCCAGCGGCATTGAAGGATGGGTCAAATGCAGAGAAGGAATTTCCCAACGAGGATTAAAACAGTATAATTTAACTTCAGTTATCTTAGGCTGGTTCACAATATAATGGTGTAAGTAAACGTTATTCAGATTTTTCCAGATCACATTTGGCTTGGTTCCTATTGACATTTTAAACATCTATCCTTTTTTGTTGCGTCATGGCGACGTGTAAACGAAGGGCACAGTTTTTTGTATGTGCCTTTTTCTGTGAACTGCATTTGTGGTTTCTGTGTTCCACGTTGTTCTGCTGGATACTTTTGTACGTCTTTGCCGTGTTTTTGTGAGGTTCAGTTTTTACCGCAGAGAGTCCATAATGGTCCTGAAGAAATCAGGACAGTGGAGGCGTCACGAGAGGCGCTACAGGAAACAAGCAAGGGGCAAAGGAGAAGATGGTCGTTGTGAGCGGAGGGAGCTGTGCAGGAGGACAAAATAAGTCAAATGTTTTCCCTCGTCTTTGAGCAAACCCCCGTCTGGCTGAGATCCTGGGAAAGAAATGAATCACCTTCAGCAGAACATTTCAAGATTCTGTCTCCAGTCAGGACATGTAATAAGAGTAAAAGTACTGATATGAAATACACTCTCTCATCTTTTTTGTAACAGAAAATCCCCGAAAACTATGTCAAAATCTGCTTGAAAGTATAAGTAAAGTACTAATCCGATGAATCAATGTAAACAATGGATAGTCTGGTCAGGTCCTGGTCAGGTCATTAGTGTGAGTCACTCCATTTAGCTAAACAAGAGTTGACTGAAGAGTCAAGAGAGTTGTCCCTCAGCCGTCTCGTCTGTCCTCCCCCCACCGTCATCACAAATACTGAGGACAGACTCATTCCGACGACGCCTCATCCTCCGAGCCGCCCAACAAGTGCAGCGGAGAGGAGCGGCAGATGAAGGGCCCTTTGTAGTGACACGTGGAACAAGACGTCGCACCAAAGGGAAAGATGCAAATCGCTAACAACGGGAACAAAATGTAACGGTATCAAACGCTCGCGACAATGAGAAGTCTCACAAGACGTCTTCCTAATGAGGCCGAGGGAACGAGGCGTGCAGACGTGTTCATCTTTAAACCCGGGCAGGCGGGCGGCAGGCGCGTTGTTAGACAAACGTGGTGTCACCCGCTCGTTTTCTCCTCTGCCTGCTCTGCCTTCACTTTATTTATTCCCTGCTCTCCCCCGCAGCGTATTTTAACAACGTGGCTGCGCTTTGAAGACGGCGCCGTCACACGAGATCAGCTGGCCTCTGTGGAGAAGGCGAGGACCTGCCGCGCTGACGGCTCACGCCAAATGTATACACTCTAAAAAAGGATTGGTTAGAAAAACTACCAATTTAGTTGGTTAAGCCGATATTGGTAAGATTAACCAATAAAACTGACCAACCTGTTGGTTTTGGGACAACCAATTCCATTGGTTAGCCAAAGAACCAATGAAATTGGTAATTGAGAGTACACTCTAAAAATGGATTGGTTAGAAAAACAACCAAATGAGTTGGTTGAACAGATATTGGTTACATTAACCAATATATTGTTCCAAAACTGACCAATTGGTTGTTTAAAAAAAAAAAATCTTATTGGTTAGCCAAACAACCAATGAAAATGGTAACCAAAATTACCCTTCACAACAGTTGGGCTGTACACTGTTAGAAAAAGGGGTACATTAAGGGTACATTTATGTTCTTTAAGGTACAATTTCTAGTTATGTACCCTCGATGGGTCAAATTTGAGCCACAAGATACTGATATGTACCCTTTTTGGGTACATATCAGTATATGTACTGATATGTATATGCACCGGTATATGCACCGATCGGGTGCCCTAACAGCACCCGATCGGGTGCCAGTAATGCTCCGGGCAGTTGGACGCCACTGGACACAAGGGGGCGCCCTTCCAACCTTCTCAGTGTACATGTGAATTGACTTTCTTCAGAGTTAGACTTTAGGTCAGACACCATGAGTGACAGTAACATGACACTAAATAGTGAGCTCTTTATTGTCTGTAAGAAAAGCTGAAGCCTCATTGCTCTTCAGTCACAGACTGAGAAGTGAAGAAGGAAGTCATGAAGATTCTGCTTTAGACAGAACTTCAGACTTCTGCTGGGTATGAGAGTTATATTATATGTGGACAGGACTGTGGTAGATCTACTTTTACTTTGGAGAAAATAGAATAAATGGTACTCTAAGTATAACTTTGGTTGTTACATTATTTGATTCCAGACACTAGTATTAAACTCTAAGCTGTATTAACCAATATTAATGGTCTAATTTTAACCCATTAAAGTGGTAATTATTAGCCAATATAAATGGTTCCAGTCAAACCAATTTACATTGGCTGCTTCCTATAGGACTCTAAGATATTAACCAATATCTTGGTCAAAATGACCAATTCATATTGGTTGGCCCTATAACCAATCTGTATTGCTAAAAAGCCATACCATATTAGATTGGTTGTTTTAACCAGAAGATCGGTTGGACACATATCTACCGACCAGATTGGTTAAATATGACCAATATTCTGGTTATATTAACCATTCTGTTTTTAGGGTGTAGAATTTTGAACACGAGGAACCTGAGGAACGTTCAGTTTACTCCCAGATGTGATGTCCACCAGAAACACACCTAAAAAACTAACATTGTATTGTGAGAAAAGGCTCCATTAAGGTTTCATGCCTTAATAAAGGTGTTGAGAACTCTCTTCTCTTAAGGCAAGACACGGCAGGTGAAAGAATTGATTTTTCACGCAGTGGTCGAAGTGGAGATTTTTAGCTAGTTTCCTCCTTTTACATCTTAGTTTCCATGTCAGAATGTGAAAATTACCCCCGCAATGCAACTACGTCATTTGCAAAGCCGTCTTTCCCACGGGTATTCATTCACAAATATTGACAGATTTGACATCCACGTGTCCTGAAGGGTGTCCACAATGTGGATAAATATGATATCTTTCCTTCTGCGATACGCCCGGTACAGAAGAGTGGAGAAATGTGCCGCACAAGCGCATTCGTTGCAAAACGTTAGGGCTGGGTTTCTCTAAACATAAAATAGCAGAAAAAAAACATAAAATAGCAGAAAACTTGCAATACATGTTTTTCCTCTCGTACAAACGTTTCAAATTGATATCTCTAAATGTAATCACCTTATAATACTAGATTATACAAGCAGTCCTCCAGGGCTGTTCATCAGTAAGAAAACTAACAGGTACACCATTGACTTCAACTCCCACTATGTCAATAAAAAAGAACTAGCCTATATTTAGATGCATGAGGACTACTCGTGTGGAATACATACCAGGCGCCCCGACACAAACGTAAACGACAATGGAGGAGATGTGCATTTTCTCTCTGGAAATGCAGTCACTTTGTGTGAGTGTTGTTGATGTTAAAATGCACTTCCAATATTATTAGATTTTATTTTTCTTGTTTTTTTTGTTGTGATAATGTAAATGAAATGATGTAATTATTGTATATAATAACGCACTGTAAACGGTTCCGGATATGGGCAAGACACTTCACCCACCTTGCCTCCAGTGTCTGTGTACATTGATGTGTGAATGGGTGAGTGGACTTTACAGCATGACATGGTGCATTGTCATGCACGGCTCTTCTTTTTCATGGAAGAAAGATGGTCAGTCAGAAACTCCACATATTTTTCAGTGGTCATTTTCACACCCTCAGGGAGCCTAAAGGGGCCGACCAGCTCGCTCCCCATGATTCTGGCCCAAAACCTGACTCCGCCCCCTCCTTACTGAAGTCACAGCCTTGTTGGGACATGGTGGCCATTCACCGACCATCCACTACTCCATCCATCTGACCATCCAGGGTTACACGGCACTCATCAGTGAACCAGACTGTTTGAAAAGGAGCCACTGCAGCCGTTTCTGCTCATCAGCTTCGATGAACAGTTTAGAGGAGGCCGGATAGACGGTTTATGCACAACTGCAGCCTCTGGAGGTCCTAGACCTTGAAGTTTGGGAGACTCCAGAGGCACCAGCAGCTTCAAATACCGGTTTGCTGCTTTGTAGCAGCTGTTCTCTTAATCTGATGTGTTTGTCTGGCAGAAACCGTCCTCATTGTGCCTTTATCTGCACAAACCCGTGTGTCTCTGAATCAGCCACAAATCTCTAAAAAGTACGATGATTATGCTTAATCTTTCAAGAAATATCGAAGGTTTTCATTCCTAGTCCAAGGCATTCAACTATTTCACGCTTTCCATCAGCGGAGAGATCCTTTTTCTTTCCTTATTGCTTGAAATGGTCGTCTGCTTGTGGAACGTCCTTTTCAGTCGTTTTTCCCTTAACTGGACTCACCTGACAACTAATCATCCCAGGCGTCTCAGATTGATGCCAGTGATTCAAAGAGCCCTAAGACACAATACCACAATACACACATTAACCTTTATGGCACTGAAATACAATTTTCATAATGATTTGGAATGTGGTGTGTACACACTTAACTGAGCATTGTCAGCATTAGGAAGCCTCTTAACAGATCGTACAGAGACCATGTGCTCCATCGGTGAAGGTCAGGGACAGGACAGGACAGGTCAGGAACAGTGAAGTTCAGGAAAACAGTTTGGGCATCGTTACAGCCCGGCTCAGCTTGGTGTAAACGTAGGAACAAAAACCAAGATGTCCAAAGGTTAAATAAAGTTGTAAGCTGTGTAAAAGATTGTTTCAAACAAAGCGGCACGGATCTGATCCTCCATGTTAAGAGATACATGGAGATACAGTCTGGATTTGTTCGATCAAACACGAGGGCTCACACAGTCAGGGTATCCAGACACAAAGAAACAGGTTTAAAGGAACACACAAAACTATTGTACAAAAAGGAGGGAGCCTCAATGACTGACTGATAAAGATGATCAGTATTCAGCTGCTAATAAATGAGTCACAAAGGATGACAAACGATTTTGCTGTCATTCTCAGTGGCGGTGAGTCTTTCCCGAGTCGTGACTAGTGGAAGGCAGTCGCACGGAGTCGTGTCCCGTGGTGTGGGAGGTCAACGAATGGACTCTCGTTTGAATCGTGTTATGTGGAGCAGAGAGACGCGACAGAACCCCGGTCGCAGGAAATCAAACATTTTGAACCCACAGGAGAAGCGTGAGTGATTTTAGCGTCCCAAACGTGGACACACAGAAAGCAGCGATCAATAACAGAGTGGGAAACACTGTAGCTCCTCCCTTTTCATTTCTCTCTCGTAACAGCGGCACAAATAACACATTAATGGCCGCAGCCCCACAAAGACCACGCCAAACATCACCAGAAGTTTACATGAAACACCTTTTCCATCTACTGGAAATACGTCTCTCGCATCTGCGCGTCGCCGGCTTTTATTTCCATTTGACAGAACTATTACCAAGTTGATGACTCGTACCTGCAGCACTGACCTGTGTTGTGCCGACAGCAGGATTATAAAACATCAGCAACAGTTGTAACAGACTCTTGTAGTGCAGTTGCTCTTACAATTCTCAGTCTTTATGTGTGAAGCCCCAGTCATTCGATAATCGTGCTAAAACCAGTCCTGTATAGTGTGTCCCATTCGTTAGAAAATCTCGTAAGACTACGAGCATGGACCATGACATTTATTTTGTTGACAGACTGGTTACAAAGATTTGCTCAGAGAGTACAGTATGCCACATGACTGGGGTTGTGCATGTGCCAAGTACCTGACAGGTCCAAACGAATCGGGACTGTCCCTGGCTGAGTGTAGCCCTCGGCCTGAACCCTGCGACTCCCTCTCCTGAGCGCCACATCGGGGTCAGTCAGAGTCCTCCAAATGCCTTCGCCCGCAGAACTGTTGTCTCATTAGTTTAATAAGACACAGTCTTATTGATTAGAGGCGTTTAATTTCCCCGTGTGCTGTCACCAAGCAGAGGGGCCCGGGGCCCCAGACACACTGGGAGCCGATCAGAGATGACATGAACAGAGAGAGAGGGGGGGGGGGGGGGGGGGGGGCAGGTACGCTGCTGAGGACAGCTAATAATAGAAGCTGTCAGAGTCCGACTGAATAATAGATGACTCCATTAAATGTGCACGCTAGGTTAAACAACTAAACTATTTAGACAGGAGGTCTTTTTAGAAGACCTAATGAACCTAATCGGACTATCTAGACAGGGCTCGTGTGTACTGTATAAATTAACTACAGTTGAAATCACAGCACATTAATTAACATTAAAGCTTACGTTTGCATGGCCAGAAAATCAGATAACTGGAGTAATCACATAACCCAGTAATCAGATTTGATGCGTTTATATTCACTTCAGAAATCGGACAATCCGAAGTTCTCCATGAGCCAGAGCAGTTTGGGATTTTTCGAGCAACTGAAATATCTTCCGGCTCCTTCCTTCAGTCAAAGGGCTCCATGTGGCATTTCACCTGCTCTGAATGAGCAAGAGCAAAGGTTTAGAAACACAAAGGTCCAGGGTTCAACCCTCGTCAACTCTGCATTATTATTCTTTGTAACTGTAGTGATCACTGCGAAGTTAAATGCTAATATCACAAACTGTGCTTTAACTTTAGATTAGGATGCAAGAGAAGAACTGTACAGACAATTTAGTAGATATTTCAAGCTGGGACTTGAACCCTTGAGGATGGAGCAATACTCTGCATCTGTGCAGCAGCTCTAACCACTCGACCATCGACTGCCCACCGAGCTTTCGCTTTAAACACATTTGGGATTGATTGCATGAATAACTTTGATGTGTTTTCATTTTTTATTGAAATGTTTTTTAGTCTTTTTCTTTACTATATTAGTTTGGCCTTTTTCCTGATTAGTTTATGCACACGTGTGGACAATCAGAAAGAAATGAGATTATTGTACATCTTTATCAGAGAATGCTGTTTACCGTACATGTCTCTTCAATAAACTGAGCACTCCAGAAATCAGATTAGAATCAGATGCTTGGTCTCCATGTAAACGTATTATGCTTGAAAAGGATCTACAACCGAGCCTCCAGCGACTGGATGTGAATAGGCCATTCTCGGTTAAAAGATCAAGTTGTATATTCATTTATTTATTAGAAGTCATTTTGTCATTTAATTAAGCAAGCGACAGAGTTTGACATAATGACATGGTGTAGCTCTTTATAAACGAGAGTCATTTAAGGCTATGCTGTTCGGTCTGTCGAGTGTAGAAACGCCTCCAGGCCCTGGTTGTTCCTAAGGAGATTCAGAAGTTCAAGGATTGCCATTTTAAAACTGGCCAGTGATGGCGCTGTTGGTCCATCTACGCACTGACAGTTCCAGATGTTGTTCATTTCGACCGCCTTTCAAATGTTGAGGTCAACGGCGACGGAGAAGTCCTAGAAGTCTTCGTTCAGTGGGGTGGTTCACGTTGACCTTGGAATGCAGTCTCCATTCTCTTGTGGTCCATCACATTCGACGCTAAGAATCTCTTTTTTTTTTTTTTTTATGGATGATGCACTAGCGCTGATTATTTCCAAACTGGTTTTAGCCAAGCAACCCAAAGTGTGCTTTCCGATTGGATAGTCATCTTGAGCACTAAAACTGTGTGGAGTGTGGATGTTCTCCCTGTGCCTGGATGGGTTTGCTCCGGGTGCTCTGGTTTCCCCCATTAACCCCCCAAAAAACATGCACAACAGGTGAATCTACCTCAACTGGAGACGGTTCTCTGGGCGCTGCACTGTCCTGCTTCTTACCGGTCTTCCCAGCGTAGGGAGGGGGGGGGGGGGTCAAATTCCGAGGACACATTATCCTACGGGGTTAAGTATACCTTAACCTGTTACTTACCGTCCCCCCTGATCAGGGGTTAGCGTTAGGAACGGCAGATGTGATGTGTTTTACTCACACAGATCTCACACATATTTAAAGGAACTAGAAGGTCTTGGCTTTCAAATGAGGTGTCACAGGGGCACATAGGCTGTATGTGAGATTTGGATAACTTTTCTTGAGTCATCTTGTTGTTCCTTTTTCACGTTCAGTTTGATGCTCCTTTTTTCTCATGGGGAAAGCTCGCCCTGTTTCACCTGTGTGTGATTTCTGTCCCTCGGACGTACTAAAAGCTGCCTCGGTTTGGTGTGTGGTTTCATCACTGTTTATGTTGTGCTCCCTCAGTGGTCTGTGCATGGGTTCTGTTATGCCTCGGACATATGGGAAGGTAATTATATGGTTCACCTGTTTCTTTCTTCTTATGTTTTGCTCTGGCTCCTGGTTGTTTGTTGATTTTGTTGTAAACTTGCTGTTTGCCTTTGTTTATGGCCCATCTTGGGTACTGACATTGTGCGAGTGCTTGTTCATTATGTCTCTCCTCCTCCCGGTCCATTGCGTCGGTGATGAGGGTTTGCTCGTTCAGAAAGAGTTCTTACAACTGATAGCTTGTGTGCGGTGGGATCCTCGGAAGTCAGAAGTAGATATTGATCCGTATGGGTGGGTTTTCTTTATTTTTACACTGCTGTCTTCAAGATGTTGAATTGTCCATCCATCCATTTTCTTCCACTTTCCGTTGCCGGGTCGTGGGGGCAACTGTTGGAGCTGTCCAAATCACATTGCACCAGCCCCTATGGCTCCTCCTGCAGGTGGTGGGTCCACAGAAGGACGGCCTCATGGTTCTAACCGGGCCTGTTGGTCTCTCATAAGGGGCTTCTGAACCGCTCTTTGTCTGACCCGCCCCTTAGGACCTGTTTGACCTGGGAGACCCTACCAGGGGCACAAAGCCCCCGACAACAGAGCTCCAGGATCATTCGAGTGCTCCAACCCCTCCACCACGTTAAGGTGGCGGTTCCAGGAGGGGATGTTGAATTGTTATATCCAAAAATGGTTTTGATTATTTCTCCTGTCCCACACCTAGAACACCCTTCTCCATCAGACTGGCCACACCCCTTTCCGCCCGGTGGTCTCAAGGGCAACAGTCAGGACCGTCAGACGGGCCACGCATCGGAAGGAAGAACAGCTGATAAGTGACACTTCGGTAATGCCGGTAATGCTGGTAATGCTTCTGATGACGGCCTGCAGGTGCTGAAACATGTAAAGGTAAAGATTTCAGCTTCTCTCATAATAGTGTCTAAATGAACTTTGGGTGTTATACTTAAACAGACATTCCAATGGAAATATGAGCGCTGGAGAACTCTGGAGTGTGTCTGTTTCTTTGTTTTCGTATTTTCATTGCCTGGGCTCGACTGGATCGGACACACAATGAAACGCTGTGAAGAGTCAGGACCTTCTGAACAGTGTCCCGCGCACACAGCGACTGCCCCGTCCACTGGACCATCTGCGCCGCCAGAGAACGCTCCTCAGCCTCAAGTATGCACGACATGTCCACTTTAAAAGAACGCGTCTCGGTAAGACATTTAAAATGATGGAGCGAGAGGAGTTTGTTGCTATTAGAGGACAATGGTGAGTACATTTGCTGACGGGCGGCGCTTCCAAAGACCCGCAGTCGACTCTTTGAACGCTGCCTGTTGACCGAGTCCAAATAAACACGTCGCAGAAGCCAATTAGCGTTCTCCGTGACACCCCTGCGGTCCCCCCCCCAACACACACACTCTCCCGTCTTCATAAATTAGGCATGTCCACTTGGAGACATTTGCATAATATTCTCAAAATAGTTCCCCCGTCTGAGGCTACACACATGCAGCAGCACACGCTACTAAGGATGGGCACCGTTCACTTTTTTTCGATACCACTACTTTAACGATACCTGCTTTTCGGTGCCGGTTCCTTAACGGTACTTTTTTCTGTGCCTATTTCATTTTAATTCAATTAAAATAACGTGTATAAAAAAAGTGTCGTTCGGGAAAAAGTCCTAAAGCAGCAAAAGAGAAGCTCCACAGGTGCAGCAGCGTCACCTGTAACTTCTACTTTGAGCACAATTTCCACTTAAGCAGCGATAAAAAGAAATAAAGGACGTTATTACCTCCTGAGCTGCAGAGACAGATCCACATCAGGACACGGTTTCTTTCAGATAAACGTTTCTAAACACACGAAGCAAAAACACTTTCCCTTCAAAGATCCTTACATGGTGTGAGCGCTCACTCTGCCACTAATAATCTACAAAAACTGTACCAAAAATGTCTAATACAGAGTGAGCGCTCACTTTTCCACAAACAATCTTTGATATTCCCCTCACGCTGCAGCTGCTTGTAAAGTTGTAACAACAGCTCGTAAACTCAGCCTCCGGGTCTGTCGCTAAAGGTAAAGACGTCTTTCTTGTTGTCACTGCTCTGTTTTGCTTTTCAATTTGCCTAAAAACTCAAGTTTCTTATTCAGTCCTGGTTTATAACTGGTTTAGTTTAGCTCTGGGTTTTACAACGGTGTAAGTCTGGTTTAGTCCTGGCTCAGTCCAGCCGCAGACCGCGGCTGGGCCATCTCTATTACAAACGTTTAGTAAGTTATAGTTTTGCTTCGCTCCATTTGCGCTGAAGCGGCTCATTATCTCCGCACACGTTCATGTTGCTTTTTTTAGACTCGCTGCGGGTCATATATATTGACGTCTAGAGAGAAAAAGAACCGAAAGTTGGCACCGAAAGAATTTTAGTTTTTCGATACCACCCCCGACCGGAGCTTTTCGGTCGGTTCCAAGTAGGCACCGTTTAACGGTGCCCATCCCTACACGCTACACACATGCAGCAGCACACGCCACACGCCGGCCAAGGGACGGCAGGTTATCAAAGCCCCGCTCCGGTCTGCGCTCGCACGGACAGAGCAACGGCCACGGAATCGGACTTATACGTAACTGTGGCTGATGAACCTGCTTTTATAAATGAATGCGCGTGTGTGTATGTGTGTGTGGTGAGGGATGTTGCTTAACCCGGCCAGCCAAACTACTCTCCTCTATTTATTTTAAACGGAGCGGAATAGCCTAGACACGGAGCCGGGAGAATCAGCTTCATGTGGACGTGGGGTTTATAACTTGTACTATATATAACAAGTACAAGTTATATATAGGGGTTTATAACTTGTACTTGCACTTTTTTTTTTCCTGCTTAAGGCCAGGCACAGCAGTGGTAGCAGCTCCAACAGACTCCAAAGGCTGTGGGTGCAGCAAGCAGTGTAGGGCATTTCGGACAGTCAATAACTCTAAATTAATATGGGACCCAAAATTGAAACCAAAGGGCATCTTATGTGGACATTTAAATATTCGTAGTTTTAAATCAAAAAGCGATGAAGTCCATCATCTTCTTACTAACTCTAATATTGATTTTCTTTGCCTTTCTGAAACGTGGCTTCATAAATTCTCCCCCACTGCAATGTTATCTGTACCTGGATATAAAATGTTTCGTAAAGACAGGCAAAATGCTAAGGGTGGGGGTGTAATGATTTATGCCTTTAACTGTAATGAAATACAAATTAATTATGGAAATGATTTGGAATTTCTTAGCCTAAATGTAACTTTGTCACAACAAATGTCCTTCACCCTTGCTGTTATCTATAGACCTCCCTCCTCAAATGTGGATTTTTATGATAAGCTGGCTTCGGTAATGAAACAATTACATTTTGCTAAAGAGGTCATAATCATGGGGGACCTTAACATAAACATAACATGTCTATTTGGCCGCTCACTGTACATTTTTGTAAATATTGTATTATATTTTGATGTTGTGTTTTATTAACAATGTCTGTTTTTGTCCGTTTTATTGCCATTTTGACGTCATGGCCGGGGGACTACAGATGGAAAATAGCCTCTTTGGCTAATTCTGGCTGTTTTACTCATGTTTTATTCATGTTTTATGAAATTGCGCTGTCCCCTTTTGAAAAAATAAACTAATCTAATCTAGGGCGGGGCAGATGGTGGGCGGAACAGGAAGTGGCCATTGCAGGAAGTGGGTGGCAGGGAGGAGCGATAAAAAGCTGTCAAATGTCAACTATTTTTGCGGCGTAACTTTATTGACTTTTGTGACATTAGAGATTGCACCAGCCCCTATAGCGCCCCCTGCAGGTGGTGGGTCCACAGAAGGACGGCCTCATGGTTCTAACTGGGCCTGTTGGTCTCTCATAAGGGGCTTCTGAACCGCTCTTTGTCTGACCCGTCACCTTGGACCTGTTTGTCCTGGGAGACCCTACCAGGGGCACGAAGCCCCCGACAACAGAGCTCCCAGGATCATTCGGGCGCTCAAACTTCCATCTAGTCCCTTTAAAATGACTTTAAAAAGCACTGACTTTGACTTGCTGCTACCGGTTACATTCTGCTATTTCGACACCCCCCAATCCGACATTGAGGTCTAATAAGCGGCTTTGGCATTTCACCGAGCGCAAAGCATGCTGGTCCAGGTCAAAGGTCAGGACTGCCCATATTGTATCCCAAACTGTAAACATGACCGAGTGTGACACAGATATTGAATATTTTGAGCGTTGGAAGTCGATTAAAATAATTTTGGAAGAAACAGGGAGACACTGTTACCGGGAAGAGAAAGAAATAACTTGTGGCCCTTGCTAAACCAATAAAAAAATTAAAAACTGTTGTTGTAGAAGTAAATAGACGTATTGGATACAAATAGCATTACTAGTTAGCTATGTAATTTAATCCTTTCGTCACCACGTTCTGGATCTTTTCCCTCCGTAGGAAATTGAAAGAGTACGTATGGCGGCTCGCGTGAACGTGAGGTTCCTTTATTTAAACTTTATTGTTTTTGAATAGGGCAAAACTCTTCCATACACTGATTAAGGCCACATGGACAGTAAGGCAAGTTTATTTGTAGAGCACAATTCATACACAAGGCAATTCAAAGTGCTTCACAGTTGCAGAAAATTACAAGAAAACAGATCAAATCAATCATTAAAACATCAACATAAAAATTAATCAATGACAGTAAAAGGCAAGAGTGCAGATAAAATACTTTCAGTTTTCATCTGCTCGGGTAAAAAGAGCTGTTTTCAGCCTGGATTTGAACATTGTCAGAGTTGAGGCCTGTCTCACATCCTCATGAAGACTGTTCCAGATTTTAGCTGCATGAAACTGAAACGCAGCCTCACCGTGTTTATTATTGACTCTGGGAACCACCAGGGGACCCCTCCCTGAAGTTCTCAGGGCCCGAGATGGTTCATACGGCTCTAACATGTCAGAGATGGACTTTGGTGCTAAACCATGAAAAGACTTGTACACAAGCAGAGCTGTTTTAAATTCTATTCTCTGAGTGACAGGAAGCCAGTGCAGAGACCGGAGCACTGGACTAATATGGTGGTATTTCCTGGTTCTTGTCGGGACTCGAGCAGCAGCGTTCTGGATGTTCTGCAGCTCTAACAGCTCGTTTAGAAAGGCCAGTGAGCAGCCGTTACAGTAGTCTAACCTGCTGGAGACAAATGCATGGATGAGTGTCTCCAAGTCTGGTTTTGACACTATTCCTCTGATCTTAATGTTTTTCAGATGATAAAAAGCTGATGATGTTATTGCTTTAATGTGGCTATTTAAGTTCAGGTCTGAGTCCATGATTACTCCTAGATTTCTAACCTGATTTCTTGGTTTTAGAGAGAGAGACTCAAGGTGACTGATAACACTTTGTCTTTGTGTCTGTGGGCCAAAAACAATGTTGACAGTCGTGCACTGCAATGGAGAATGAATGAGAACCTGGCATATCACTTTAAATGACTTCACGTAATAGTCACTAAATAGCCAGTTGTTCCACTACGATAGTATGTCTTTAATGGGCTTTGTTGACACCGGGCTAAGGGAGGATTGTCGGAATGAGGGGTAGACGCCGCTGCTACCTGTATACATCCTGCATACATTGACGCTATTTTATGTCATAAAAATGCAAAAACATCAACGCTGACTAAAACAGAACGAAAAAGTTGTATTTGTGTTTTTGTGAAGGTTTACTGAAGGGTGAAAGAGGGTAAAGAATAATCTGTAAATAAAAGTAATATCGGCCCATTATACCGCAGTTCACAGCCACTCACTGTCTTGCGTGTGTGCGTGTGTTCTTGTAATTACGACATTGTGAGGACCAGTTTGAGTTTTTAACCAACAGAGTGAAAAGTGAGGACATTTTGGTTGGTCCTCACTTATTTGAAGGACTGTTTGAGGGTCAATATGTGGTTTTAGGGTTATGGTTAGAATTGGGTTTAGATTAGGTTTAGGGGCTTAGGGTTCAGGGTTAGGGTAATACATTATGTCTTTGAGTGTCCTCACTAAGATAGTATTACAAGGATGTGTGTGTGCGTTTGTACATGCGTGCTTGCGTGTGTGTGTGTGTGGGGTCAGGAAATGTGTCTACGAGGGATTTGGAGCCAGAGAAAGGCCTGTCCGTCTCTGCTGTCTCACCAAGTTTCTTAAGTTGCCACTAATCAACAAAGAGCCGGTTGGGGAGCAGCCCAGGGGAAGCCTCAAGCTATTTTCCAATTAGTGTCACGGGAGAGACAAATAAGAATTCTCCCCAGCACCGCCATGGAGCCTGGTGGGAAGGCACGGGGCGACGGAGCGCACCAAGAGCCGCGGGCTGGAGCACGCTGCAGATTAAGGGCCGCCATGGGTTTATTGCATGGAACACCGTTGGGTAAAAGAGGGAAGAAGGGCGGGGAGAGACATTCAGCAAAAGAGCCAGGATAGCAAGGACAGAACAGTGATTCGTGCAGCAGCCTTTACAGCCCTGTGTAAACTCAAATGGAGGTCCAAAGGTACAGGGGTCATACTGTCGACAAAGGGAAATCATCAATGACAGTTTTGTAAATATATTGATTGGACAATATGAGACCATATTATTTGTACAAACACTGCTGAACTGTTTTCTGCCTCTTCACCGAGCTCAGCTCCTACCGCCTCCTTATCCACATGCTCCGCCCTGGCCAGCGCTCCTGCGCGTGGAGCTGCAAAAGGAAAACATAAAAGTGAAAAATACGGACTTCTGTGGGGAAATCAACTGTCTGTAAGCGTGTATTGATAGAGTGGCTTCTGTTGCTGTGAGTTCCAGTTCAGCACAAATAAAAGCACCTCATTGACACGGCTCGTCTCATTCATTAGTTCATTAGTTTGACTCTTTTTATGCCTAACTAATAACGGGGCGACGGCGGTGCAGATGGTAGAGCGGGTCGTCTCATGATCGTTAGGTCAAGGGTTCAAACCCCGGCTACTTGTTGTGTCCTTGGGCAAGACACTTCACCCAATGCCTATGTGTGAGTGGTTGGTGGTGGTCGGAGGGTCGCAGATGTGTGCAGCCTCGCCTCTGTCAGTCTGCCCCAGGGGAAACTGTGGCTACAAATGTAGCTGACCACCATCAGCATGGAGTGAATGAACCCCCCTCCCTTTCATGTGTGACTTGTGTCACACACACTTGTGGAAATATGTCTCGCACTTAAAATGTGTGTATTTAAGTATATTCTTGTAATGTAGCAAGTACCGGCTAAACTAATGAACGAGACGAGCTTGTGTGCCTTTATTCGTGCATGCCGGATCAGAACCGGAAATCCCTGTGTGGGCTGTGGAGCTACCGTTAGTTTGGAGCTACAGTTACAGAGTCGATTATAGACTGGATTCATTATAATGATAATTATGATAATTATGTTTTTTTCTGACTCAGACATGGTTTTCACCGAGTTTGGGCATGAATTGATCCAAATCGTCATTGTTCGTTGCAGCAGATGGCGCCGTCTTGAAATGGACGGGTCCTCAATCTGCAGCGGGTCTGAACCTGCAGCTGCTCCGGTCGGCCGGTCCATCATGTTGGAAAGGAGTGCAAGGGCAAACGGAGAGCGGGAGGAAGCCCGGCGCGCGCTCCTTTCCGCCGGGGCGAAGCGATTAAACGATTGTGACAGCAATTTGTGCCGAACAACACTGGCCACGCGGGCAGACGGGGCGGCCCGTCATTACGCGGCCACTGGATCGTCGTTTAGCCCGGACTTGACATGCTCCTCACAGCGCCCGAGCAGTTACCGCAGACAACGTGTTTAAGAAGGGAGCGTGTGAAGAGTGGAGGTCACCGAAGTTTGGAGAAACACGTCTCATTCTCTCTGGCCCGACCAGGAAAAAACAGCTTTGTCTGGGAGTGTTGTCTTCAGCCAGATATAAGCTCTGTCTGGGGCTGAACCGTAATCACTAAACTGTTCGGCTGCAACTGTAACGCCCACACGTGCAGACGTTACAAAAGTTCAGGGCTGTTTTCGCCAAATGAGGTTTCCATTCCACTCTTGCAACAACATGTCCGCCTTAGCAGCTCCTACAGACTCCGAACTTTTCAGGCACGGACTTGAAAACATCCTGATCCTAATTCACCAACTAAATAAAACCACACATTTAAATCTGGCTCTGTCTATTATTTATATTTGGTTGTTGAAAATCACCAATGTTGGTCATTCTCATGCATAAAATATGTTCTTTTTATCTGAAAGTTTGTAGGTACAGACGGGCACATCCACACATGCTGAGCCTGTGCACTGGATCAAAAAACAAGTAATGAAAAAATTGAATATAACTGTATACGCTCACCGGCTTTTTCATTTGCTCACCACAGTGACGTTTGTTCTTCAGATCCTGGAGCTTACCCGATCTGTTTGACTCTAACTGGATGAAGCTCCAAAAGGAAATGGCATGGACGTTTATTTGTATAGCCCTTTTCACATGACTCAAGTCGCCCAAAGCACTTTACATCGTGTTTCGAGATTCCCTCCACACTCAGTCGTGGTAAGCAACGTGTGTGGCTTCAGTTTCACCTGAGGCTGACTGACAGCGCTGTTCCAACCCGTGGTGCCATAGTTTACTTGAAAAAGTAATCCAATTACAGATTCCCGATTACTCCTTTATTAAGTAACTTAGTTGGCTGATAACTTGATTTTAAAAGTAACTAAGTTAGATTACACGTTCCTTTATTAAAAAGCACTCCACTAAAACCATCAAAACCAGTTTGAATCAAGGCAAATGTGTGGGAGCAGTATTTCTCGACTTCATACTGTACTGTAAACCACCAAGTACTCTTGCAAAAACTGAAACAACTAAACTTTTCCAAACAAGCTTTAAATTGGTTTAAAGTCATACCTTACATCTAGACAACAGTGTGTAAAAATAAATGGTGTTAAATCAACCATCGAAAAATGTAATTTAGGTGTACCCCAAGGGTCGATCTTGGGCCCCTTGCTGTTCTGTCTATATGTAAATGATTTACTGTAAATCTGCAAAAACACCAGTTGCCAATTGTATGCAGATGACACAATCATTTATGTAGCTGCAGATTCCCCTAAACAGGCCTCAGACTTGTAGAACAGGCAGCTTGTCAGCACATCTCAGTGTACAACTGTCTGACCTTAAATTATACTAAAACTGTTGCCATGTGTTTTTCTCTAAAGAGAAATTCATCAAATGATTTAAAAATTAATATTGACAAAAATAAAATCGAGCAGTTTGATGAGTTTATGTATTTGTGGGTTATTGAACTGAAGTTTGATGCCCATGTCAGAAAAATGTCTAACGCCCGGCTCACACTGAATCCGGTCCGGGTCCGGTCCGGTTTCGGTCCTGATCCGGTCCGGGTTTGCCCCAAACTACCACTCACATTGAGTCCGGCTGACACTGTGGCCAGCTCCGCCAGCTCCGGCGCCAGATGCTGCGCCAGGCACAGAAACGGCCCTCGCGAGAACAGAAGCGCACGTGGGTTTCCCTCTTGGTGCGAGGTCACGTCATAAATAGCCCCATATATAGGTAGTTTTTGTCAACAAAAGCCATATTTGCCAGTACAACGACTCTCCCCAGTGAAGTGGATGCTTTAAACACACTAGTGCCCCCGTGTCACTGGTAATGGAGAAATGTTTACATTTACGACGTTACACGCGTTTACAGGCGGAAAACGAGACCAAATAAGTAGTAAGCGGACAGATTTTATTTTGAAATACACCGGATCTTCCTCTCCCACGAGACCTGACTTCCTGTTTGGCGCGTGTTTTTCGTCAGCTTGATCCGGTGAGGGCTCCGGTATCCGGCAAAGATAGACTTCTTGCGGATTCTTTCCGTTGCCGCCGGAAGGCCGCCGGATGGCCTCGGTAGCCGGAGCCGGACTTCGCGGAGCGGTGTGAGTGTGCTACATTGGTTTTAATGACTTTCTAAGTTGGCGGACGCCGTACCTGGCGTTAACCGGATTCAGTGTGAGCCAGGGGTAAGACTATCAAGACAAATTTAAATAGTTTCCGTATGATTAGGTCTTGTTTAGTTTAGTGTATTTATTTATTTGAACAGGGACAGTGTACGATATACATTAATCTCAGAAAGGAGAGATGCATTGTACCAGGTTATAGCACTTGTGCTAATTTCCACCTGCAGTCCCTGGGCAGACTGAAAGTCTTAGAAAAATGTTAATGCACATGTTAATAATACATTTCCCCCCAAACAGCATTAAAATGAAACACACTTCATTCATTCCTAAGCATTTATTTTCAAATACACTCTTGCATACACACCAATTACAGTACATTATGGGAACACGTTTGTTTTAAAAGAAGCCATTTTTTGGCCTGGTATGAAAAAGTGTTAAAATGTGTTGGCACATATTCCACTGTCTGATGGCCACACTCGAGGAGGCTGAGCTGCCGAGCTGCTGTGCATCACCTCAGGCGGGACAAGTATATCTACATGCTATGATTTGATCTCATATGTCATATTGTTCAATCGTTTGGGGCCAAGCCTTTAACATCACTCTACACGCAAACACTAAAAGTGTTTGATCAAAAACCAATGAAGTGGCATCACTGCACTATCATTCAAAAATATAAAATGATGACGTTCAATAACAGTTTCTCTTTTTAAAACATATATTCACGTGTCTTAATGGTCTTGCTCCGTCTGTAATGTGTCAATTAGTACAAACATACACTAACCAAGGAGTGAGCACCAGAGCTGGAGTCAGCGGGAACTGCAGAGTGAAGTTTTGCAAAACTGCTCTGGGTCAGTCTGCGTTCTCAGTAAAAGGGACAGTTATGGAACTCTTTGCCACTGGAGCTAAAGTCCCAAATGGACCTGAGACTTTTCTCACAAAAGCTGAAGCTGTGGCTAAAGAACAAACAAAAGTGTGAGCACTGAACTGTATGGCTGGACTTGGGATGGAAGTGGTCAGATATGTCTTCTCTTCTTTCTTTTTATTGTTGTATTGTTTGATGCTTTTTACAGATTTTTCATCTTTCTGTTCTGTTTTAAACCCTTTGAAAAGCCTAACCGGGGACGGGGGCTGCAGATTAGCCTACGGGTAGACGCCTTATGTGCATAACATCGGCCACCGAGTTGGCAGTGTTTTCTTGTACTGTTCCTGTCAAATAAACAAACAAATAAATGAAAATAAAATAAAATATTAGTTACATCACCTCCCCCGCCTCAAAATTCAAAGGACAATCGGTTTTGCCGACACTCGCGTTATTGAAGTGCATTTTAACATCAACCGCTGCCACAGGTTCAGAAAGTGACGTATTTCCATCTCTCTCCTCCTCTGTTGGTGTCTGTGTTTCTGTCGTGATTCGTCTTCCTGCTGAAAATGTGACTTGTTGCAGACGTTACGTCGCTCTACGAGGGGCAAAAAAAAGTAATGATCTATTGTTCCTAAGGTTAATGACAGAATAGTGACTCGCAGTGACTTGGAAAGGTAACTTTAATCGTACTATCTCTGTCATGGCTTTGACTCTGGTGCTCAGGCGCCACTGATTGATTTGCTTGTGTATCGGTATGACGCTCTTAGACGGTATTTATCCCTCTTCTGTGGAAGCAAAGACAGACTTGAATGGTAGGACTAGCACAATGTCTCAAGTTCATGTCTCCGGGTCCCGTACCGATGTCCTGTATAAGACATCCAGACTGCTGCCTGTTCTTCATCTATCCTCTCGAGCACCATTGCTAATTCTCTTACACCTGGTCTCACTGGTTGCAACTACACTCATCTACGCAAATGGTCCCTCTGACCACCACCATTCATTCACGCACACGCATCATTCATCCCTATTGTACATGTTTTTGTGGCAGGAGACACCGGAGTACCTGGAGGAATCCTACATGAAATAAACGTATCCCAGGTCAAATTTGTGGTTTCTCTACGCCCGGTGTGAACACATTGCTTCTTATTGATCACAGCCCGCTGTTGGTGTCGAGCTGAGCATGTTTGGTGTTGCGATGATTATGTTTAGAGTCTTGTAACGGCACATGACCTTGATCGTTCCGCAGTGAGGCTTCAAGAAAGGTCATGCAGAACTTTCCCCGCTACGATACAAGCAGAGGCCATGCAGGCTCCCCACTTCTGTGTGCAGGTTCAACACTGGAATCTGAATATAAAATAAACAACAGTCCTCCGCTGCCTGGGGGCCCGGACCCTTCATAATGTATGCTTGGTGTGAGCCTGGTGTGAGCCTGCTCTTCGCTCCTGTCCTCATTATGGTGGATCTGCAGGGGAGGAAGTCTCTAACAACATGAACTAATCAGCCGGGGCCCGCATCGTCCCATGGTGCGTGTCATTCTGCAGGTCACTGCGTATTCAGTCCGTCTCCTCGAGAGTTCAAAATAATCCGGGGGAAAGTATGTCATTTGCCCTCCTGCCTTAAGGCGAAACGCTGCAGGTGAAACGTAAATATATATTTTTTTTTTGCCCAGTGGTCAATGTGGAGATTTTTAGCCAGTTTTCTCCCTGTCAAAGTATAAAAATTATATCATGCTTATTTTATGGCGAGAATTTGTTTGTATTCATCCACAAACATTGATGTACTTTATATCCACGTGTCCTGCGAAAGGAGCTCGAGATGATGCTTTTCCTTTCTGTGACGGGAGAAATATCCACGCGCATGTGCAGATGTTACTCAACTTTTGGGCAGGTTTTCACACCACTCTTTCGCAGCATCTCCGCTTCAGTAGCTCCTACAGACTCCACACTTCACGGGCTCGGACTCAACGACAGTTTGAATGTTTTTTTTTTTTATTCAGCCGGATCTTTGAAAATGTCTTATTTTCATATGAAATAAATAGAAGCTCTGCACACGTAAGAAGGTAGCAGGTGCATAAGGATACTGGGGAGGACCCAGGAGATGCCGGAGGGACTAAGTCTCTGAGCTGGCCTGGTGTCGCCTCGGGGTCACACCTGAAAAGCTGGAGGAGGTGTGCGTAGATCGAAGAAGTCTGGGCACCTCTGCCCAGACTGCTGCCTCTGTGACCCGGCTCCAGATAAAGCAGAAGAAAATAGATGAATGGATAGCTGAAACTAAAAAGTCTAAATAGTGGTCATTCTCATCGATGGCAGTTAAAGAGTTCATAAAGGGGAAGGTGGGGCTGTGCGTCCTCCTGCTTCAGGCTCCTAGCTGCAGATCCGGGCGTTCCTTTCGAAAGGCAATAACATACACCTCTCCAAGGACATTAAATAAAGCGAACAGAATCCAATATAGTATTCATAATAATGTCTTGATTAGCCTGCCTCCCCTTTCTGCCCTCTGTGTGGTACATATATGTCCTGAGTATTGTTCCGCGTATTAACAGTTGAATTCAGCGCGTCAGTCTGCGGCGAGGCAGCTCCCTACGGGCGTGAGCCGAGCGCGCCTCAGAGCAATTAAACGTCGAATCTCCAGCGCTACCTCTGACTCCGGCTAATTTTCAAAGTGTGCTCGAGCCGCGGCGCTCGCATGTTTTATTAGAAGCTTCTATTAGCTGTTGAAAAGCACAATTTCAGCACGAGTGGGAGATGCATGGATGAAAAGACAGCCATAACCTTCTTTTAATTGCACAATGTGTTTTTTATTTAATTGCTGATAAAGGTTAACAGAAAGGGAACAGTATATGAGGAAATTCATTATTTTAGCTTCAGAACTCTGTAATTGGGCTCTGGCACTTACTGATGGGTTTATGCGGCTAAATCAAATGGAACTGGCAATGTGTTTGTGTGTGTAATGTAAGACTATCAATGGACATACTGTGGTTAAACTGAGATATGGAAAACATCTACGGGATGAATCCGCCGCGCCAAAGGTGACATTTATGGAAAACCAACTGACCGTTAAACATGGCGCACACATGCCCTTCTGAGATTAGACTGTCTTTATGCACCGCAGCGCCCCTTTCCGCTCCCCCCCCCCCAAGGGATAAGCGATACATGCAGTTTGTAGGTAAAGACACATACTTCCACGGGTCCTGAGTCAGTGTGCTGGGTCAATGAGCAACAATGATAAAGAAACATTACTAATATTAAAAAGCTGGTGAGCAAACAGTTATGCGGATCATTCGTAATGTCTTCATCATAAGCGCACCTGGGGCCCCCCAAAGAGTTCTTTTTTGATTTTTTTTAGTTCCATGCTTGTGGCGTGAGCTGTTCTAATGGTGAAATGGAGGCGTGGCCTGTCTAATGTATTCCACATCACAAGCTAGTAATGATGTCCAGACTAGGTGTTTTTATTATTTTTAATTTGTATCCATACATCTTGAGCAACATGTGGCTCCTCATGTGACTTGTGACTATTAATATCCCATGTGTATGATTGGTCTCACTCTGTCTGCCCTGAGGATAGACGGTTGTGCCTCGGACCTCCTTTCTCTTTTTCAATTGAAACTGTTTGCATGCGGATCCTTGAAGAGCACCTGACTTGATAACATATCAAACCCACAGCAGCGCTTAATCGCCGCCTCTCACTTATGAACCGGCGGGATGGGGCCTTACCTCCCGGAACAAGAGCACTCTTCACTTCAAAGTCCCGTTCATAGGCGCCAATGTATGTTTTTCTCAGTGCAGTCCAAATAAAATAAATAAAAGGTCAGGGTCGAGCTTGCAGTCTCGTGGTTGGGAGCCCAGGGCTTTACCCACGTGGTCTAATCAGCCCCCGGGTGCCGCACCAGTGAATCCCAACAACATGACCTGCAGTGACCCCGTGTCACTTCCTGCTTCCTCGTGCTCTCCCGCTGTGCCCACTGTGGCTGTCGTGCTCCCCGTTTAGCGTGAACTCCGTTACAACTCATCTGCTGTTCCTCTTCTGCTTTCTAACAAAGAGATTATTCCTTCACTCAGCGGTGAGTCGTTCTGTTTTATACCGCCGTATATCGGGCCGAACGCGTAGTCTTTAACGCTACATGGAGTGTTGACGTTCAGCGCTCCATAAGGCTACTAGCTACGTTAGCTACCGCTTACGAGGGGTCCCGACTGACCGGTTTCCGCGTGTATTTAACTAATAGCCGAATTAAAGGCCATGTATTTTGCACGTTTTGGTGTCTAGTTCGTTATACTGAACATTCGCTTCGGCGGCCATGATGGTTTTGAACCATGCATTTTTCAGACTTAAAGTAGCTACTATTTGAATTATTATTGAACATGTTGCGCAACTATAAATTGACATGGAATGAGTTTTCTGAATTGGCTTTACTGGTAGTTCACTTTAATATGGCAAAGCCCCTCCTAAGTAAAGAGGTGCTATGTTTTATGTTCGTTTGTGTACAATTATAGTACAAGTACTCCTTATTCTTACTAGAATAGTAATCTACTATTTAAACAACTGTAACCTTGTTTGATCCTCGTCTTTAGCATCGTTAATTCTGGACTATTGTATGTTATGGTTTGCATGTCATTAATTTGGGTTTTTTCCGACCATGTGCAGGTCAGGGTTTTCCCCCACCCTCCTTTCCATGGCAACCACTTCACCTATGAGTTTGATGGCGAGCTGAGCGACCCCCAACCACCAATGTCTGGTAGGAGATCTAACTTGTTTTTTCCTTTTTTTGGACTTTGGATCAATTCTGAACCGATTGATGGATTATTTTTGTGTTCTTTGAAACACGATGAACTCTGATCCTCTGGACTATTTTTTCCCTATACTTGGACTGGTTTCTGAATATATTTTGTTTTGTTTTATGAACTGATTTTGAGGTCTTGGTTTGAAAGACCTCACCTTTTTTTGTGGTTGCCTGCGATTGATTGTTTTGTTTAATACTATAATTAATATATATATATCAGTTATTGATCATATATATTCCAACTATTAATTAATAATAATATTGGAAAACTATATTCTTTGTCTCTATTCATTAGCACACTTTATGGCTCCCCTCCGAATCTATATTCTGAACAACTAATCATATTCACAGTCGGTCCGCCTAGCCTAGACGTGTTACCTATGGAGCTAAACGAGCAGAAAGAAAAGAAGCTGCCACTATAGATTCATCTTATGAACCGCCCTCGTGTATTTGCAGAAAACGGAGTAGTGGCTTTACAGGTTAGACGATATTTATTGAATCATTTTGTTATTAGTGTAAATTCACCTGGGTGCCCCGCAGCACCCACAGGATTGCTATGGCCCATTCCTCTGTGTCCTCGAACTCCCCACACTTGTATAAACCCTCTCATGATTGTAATTTTATGATGAAATAGAGGCGTGGCCTGTCCTTTTATAATGAAATGGCGGTGTGGCCGCCCCTTTTATGTTGAAATGGAGGCGTGACCTGTCCTTTTATGGCGGAAATGGGGGCGTGGCCTGTCCTTTTCTGGTAAAATGGAGGTGTGGCCTGTGTTTATGGTGAATTAGAGGCGTGGCCTGAACTTTTCTGGTAAAATGGAGGTGTGGCCTGTGTGTTTATGGTGAATTAGAGGCGTGGCCTGACCTTTTATGGTAAAATGGAGGCGTGGCCTGTCCTTTTCTGGTAAAATTGAGGTGTGACCTGTGCGTTTATGGTTAATTAGAGGCGTGGCCTGACCTTTTATGGTAAAATGGAGGCGTGGCCTGCTCTTTTATGGTGAAAGGGAGCATTTGATCAGATTTTAGTGGTGCGCTGTAACTATTGAACATTTGGGGATTTTCAAATATATCGTACAAATAGTTATCATAGTACATCTGGCAAACCCTGATCCTATGTGTTGTAGTGCTGCATGTCTCGGGTTTCGCCCGGTTGGACCGCCCACCATGACAAAGTACTACAGTAATCGAAAATCTACACGTTTCAAGTATAGAGTTAGGGCTTACTGTGAAGTTAACCTTGTGCGTTTGAACTGCGCAATGTGGAAATAGCTCATTTGATAAACTTGACCTAAAACTGTATCCAAAGGTGAAAGGCATTAGCGAGCACTTTTGTGACACGCGTCGTGTGTGAAAAATGTCAGTGATGGATTGTACCTCATACACATAGGACACCGTGGCTTTTGTACGCTACAGAAGTACAGCACGTGTCAGCTCATTATCCACATCAAAACGCTTCCAAAAACAGAGCGCGGAGATAAAAATGGCACGTTATTACTGGCCCCATCACATCCGTGGGAGCGATCAGAGCGGTGAGGCATTTGAGGAAGTGGGACATTGTGACGCTGACAGGAGCGGGTTTACACAGTGACTGACAGACGTACAGCACGACTCGTCTGAAACAAAGACACAGGCAGCTGGCAGAGACAAGGCACGGCGATGTTCATCCAATATTTATAATAAGGGAATATTCCGTCTGCCCGACTTGTAAAAGATGTACGGTAACAGAGAGCACACGGCGGCAGGAGAACAGAGACGGTGTTGAACTACCAGGCTAAAACCAACTCTTTTTCTTTTTTTTTTATGAAGAAAGAAAACTATTGTAAGTAAGTGCTTTATTGTCATTGTACAAGCGTACAACGAAATAGTGTTCAGGTGTTAGTCCTGAGCTGCTGCGGCTGAGCCGCGCTGCCACTGTGTGTCAACCTGACCCGCATGACCTTGGAGGTCGGGGAAACTGTAGCACTCTCTCGCTGTCACCTCTGATCCTCTGATCCGATGCACGCAGTGCGTGGTGTCCTGCACTGGTCAGCTCCTCCTGCAGCTCCCTGCGTACCACAACAGTCTTTCACCATCTCTGTAGCGGCCAAATTGCCCTACGCAAACGTCCGCTCTGGCAGCAGTGATTAGGCGTCTCGGACGCGTGTCTTCCTCCATAAAGACCATGAAATGTACTGTGTTCCAAGGTTTATTTGCATAGCCGACATCAATATACACAGGTTTCAGACTCCATAGACACGGTCAAAAGATGTATGCCTCCACACTGCCACACCCGAGTGCCTCCTCCTCCCCCCCTTATATAGGGCAGGTAATTGCACACCTTTACACAGAGCGCCACGCAGTGGCAGGAGGATCAAACGTATACATTCTAAAATGGCTCCAACAATCTCCATGTTGGACTGTCAAAGTAAACAAATCCACCAAACTTTCACAAAAACACGGCAAAGACGTACAAAAGTATCCAGAAAAACAATGTGGAACACAGAAACCACAAATGCAGTTTGTAGAAAAAGGTGAACAATTAAGTCGTAGCAGGAGAGAGGGAGGTTTCTTCCTGTTTTCACATCGCCATGACAACATGATGATATTGGCTTTAACTGTTCCTTTATTTACAGTATTCTTCCACAACCCCAAGTCTAAACCATGACACCGACTTCGTCACTGTGAACGGGTACGTCTGCGACAAGTCAGGACAAAAGCAGAGACCGGGACCTAACGGTTGACCCCTGACAAAGGAACAGGAGCTGGGATTAGGACCCTGCTATTATTTGAGGAATTCATGCTTTGGGCGCTAGTGGCAGGGAATTTATGAATCCACCATCTGTCTAAAGTAAAACAAGTCCACACAGCCTCGTTTAAAAACTATGGACTGGGCTCCCACCGTTATAGCTTTACAGACCTGCCGAACAATTTTGAGACAACAACCCTGACAAACCAGCTGTGGGAGGTCACACATCTGTCAACAGCTGCCCACTCAAACCTTGTTTTTTTTAAATGCAACACACAGCATAGGGCTCATCACAAATACATCAATAGATCCTCTTCATCTTTGTGTGTCCGTGCATGCCTGCCTGTATGTATATGTGGGTGTGCGTTGTGTAGTTCGATGGCCTCGTCGTTGTTCCCGTCGCCGCTGTTGTCACCATTCCATCACCGTTGTTTTTTCAAAATGATTAATAATAATTTGAAAAAAATTTGGAAAAAAAGTTACAATCGAAAGTTACAATACAATAGCAATATATAAAAGATGCATTAAATATATTCAGGTACAAAAAGGACAACAGTCAGCTCGTTGTAAAAGCTAATTACATAATAATAGGACATATATTTCATTTGGGATCATTTAAATACATAATTCATATTTGGTCAGACAAAGGTTAAAAACATTGAATTATCCATATATTTACAACGTGTGAGTAATACTTTTATTTTTATTCTTAAACTGCCTATGTAGTAACCTAGTACTGTACCTTTAAGAACATGAGAGACGAAAGGACTCATGGGAAAGCGAGTTCATGTATTTTATGCTAGTAGTAGAAAACGGATGATGAACGTGAGTCTGATCGTTCATTTCATGGGTGCAACGTAAACACCTGCAAATGTGCAATATTCTGTTCACGACTGCGCCCGAGCGAACGGAGTGGCGGTGTTCGGGCGGCAGAGGCGTCGTGTGGAGGAGGAGGACGCTCTGGACCTGCCTTTAACAGGATGTAGGTCCTCGTGAATGTGAGGCTCTCGTGAATCTCCCCTCACGCTCTGCACCCCAGAGCCGCCTCGATCTCCAACACAGTTCGTGTTAAAGTGGAGCTGATTATCGGACGGACGCCCACGGCGTGAGAGGAAGGGGAACGCGCTCATGAATGAAGTCGACTTTTTTCCCGCTGTTGTGCGTAATTTCCTCGTTCACACTTTGTCTCGCCGCTGGAGGACTCGCTCTGTTCTCGTGCTTTGGGTTCAGCCGCGCTCACGTCGCTGTATCAAAACATCACAATAGTAACCTCTGATTTGTGTTCAGAGCCAGAGGAGCAGTGTCTGACTTTATAACATCAGTCTTCAGCTCATTGATCAAATTTAGTGAATGACTAAATGTTTATATATGCACGTACTGTCCATGTACGGGTATATATCATAGACTGTATAAAGAATAGACAGCTCCTCCTCGCTCCTCCTCGTTTACCAAATGACCACGTTCGTGGGGGAAATCATGGCGGATTTACAGGCTCCTCCTCTCCAGCTCTGACGAAGCATGTTCCTAAAAAGGGCATAAGGGCGGGATCTTGACTGTAGACCCTGCCCTGCATGGCCCTCGCGGGGCGTGTAATGGGCGTGTATTTCTGTTGTAATCACGCCCATGGCCAGGCAGCGACGTAAACGGCCTGTCAATCAAAGTCAGGCCCTCATTAATTATGCAACATTTCTAATTTTTTTATCTACGATAAAAACCCTGGTGCCCCAGATTGTTTTTGACCCAGCGTAATCACAGGAGGAATATCTAGCTCTAGCCACTTCTAAACCATTAAGCACCGGGCATTAAAGTTGTTTTTAACGTGTCTAAAGTCCAATGCATTCCAATGGGGGAATAGCGGCCATATGGAGGTACTACAGCAAAGGTGGAGCAATGTCAAAAAGCAGAGCAGTCAGCGGCCATTGGTGTATATAAGTATGACAATGATGGTACGATGATGATGGGGCAGTATCAGATGGCGATAACCAATTATTATTTAAGAATACTCAATGCAATGTACTGTAAGACAGTATTCTAAACCCGATTCTATGCATCTGAAGACTATGCAAACTGGTCTCCCATGTTTTGATTATGGTTATGTATATCTTAATTGTACCATAACGAGCTGGTCTCAGAGAACAAACCCGGAATGTAAATAAACGGCAATTGTAAAATTTGTAAATATGTTGAATTGGGGAAAGGCATAAATAAGCATTGTTTGCTTCGGCCTACTCCTTTTTGGGCATTGTTGTGTTTCCCTTTGTCTGACAACCTGGAACGTAAAATTGCTCAAATAAACTAAACTAAAACAAATGACTGTAATAATGACCCAGGAGCTCTGATGCACACGTCACACTGGGCCTCGCACAAAGCCCCGCCCTTTCGTTGGAATCAAACCTGTCCTACTCACTCCTTTTCATGTTAAACGTCCGAGGAATGTTTCTGGAGATAACTAGTGCTCCTTTGAGGCCAAAATCTTTGGGGTGCTTTGTGGGGGGTTTCCTATAAATACCTCGTGTTTTTCCGACACCATCCACCCATCTTCTTCCACTTGTCCGTTGCCGGGTCGTGGGGACAGCCGTTGGAGATGCCCAAATCACATTGCACCAGCCCCTATGGCTCCTCCTGCAGGTGGTGGACCCACAGAAGGACCGCCTCATGGTTCTAACCGGGCCTGTTGGTCTCTCATAAGGGGCTTTTTTCCGACACCAGTTTTTCCAATTCGTTTCGATACCAATCCTTGGGTTCAGAGTAGTAGAGTAGAGTAGGAACCTTAATTTTTAGGGACAGACATCTGCGGTTCGGTGGATGACGAGCCAAAACGTAGGACAATATCTTCGTCCCGTGAGATAGCCTGGCCCGTGTGGACAAGGCCTCAGATTGAGCCTTAGAACAGTCTCCCCAAGCGCCAACCGGCCCAGTGGAAAAGCCGCTTATGTCTCCTTTAAGTCATGCAGTGGCACTTTGAACGCTGATCTAACACACACACGCGCACACACACACACACACACACACTCTCACACGCACGCCCGCCCCCACTGCTGCCGGCTCTCATCCCATCACCGCTCCGTGCATTAGTCAAGCCTTGTGGCCCCGCGACGTCTTCAGAGAATATGTGAAGCGCACGAATCCATCAAGAGTAATGTATACCCCCAGGGCAGCCATCTTTAATCCGTACCCATCATGCCTCGGTCATAAAGTATGCAATCACGGCCCGGTTTCGGAGGCAACAGGCGGGCCCCTCTCGGCAGTGCGTGGGAGTTCATGCTCTATTTAAGGGACCGAGCGCGGCAGAGCGATGTGCGTCTGTGGCAGCTGCTGCTCGCTGCCCTCAGGTGCTCACCGCCCGGGACTAAAGCTCTGCTGCTCACTCAGGCTGCGGCGGGGGGGGGCGGGGCCAGAGAGACGCACCGCTCCAACTTAGCAAACACACTGCGCCCGCCCTGACAGGAACACAATCACAGATCTGCAATCCCGGACAGAAAAGAAGGGAAGTATTGGTATTAAAAAGGCTTGCTATTTTAGCCATTCCAAAGTAAACTATAGGCATTTATATGATATATTGTAATCACTGTGGAGTACTCCTTTTTTCAGTAAATATAAGTACATATTATCAATACCATTTAGCACTCATTTTGATTTATTTACTGTCATGGCCTCTCAATCGGGTGTTTTCACTGGGGGAATCACGCCGGTTATAAGGGTTAATCTCTCGGACCATCCACTTCGGTTCTGGCCAAGGTTCGCCAAGCAGCCATCGGTGAAGTGAGAAGGTCACAGACAACATACAGGTGCTCGTCATATAATTAGAATATCATGAGAAAGTGCATAGACTCATTACATGCACAGTGAGATGTGTATAGCCTTTATTTTTATTTTTTTATAATGTTGATGATTATGCCTCAGCTTTTTAAAATGCCTCAGCAATTTAAAAATATCGTAATATCACAATTTGAATATTTTGAAAATGGACTGTTAGCCAATAATCATCAAAATTAAATTAAAACAAATAAAAGCTTGACATATGTCACTTTGCATGTAATGAATCTATATCATAGTTTCACATTTTGAGTTGAATTACAGAAATAAATGATAAAAATTCTAATTATATGACGAGCATCTGTGCCAAAGTATTTTGGCTGATAGTCGCTGACTCCCGGAGAGAAATTCCAAACCTTTCTGGCGAGTGGACTCTCGAGCCAAACGCACATTTTGCCAAGACATTATTGTTAGGTAAGAGAAAAAGAACAGGTGGTGTCCAGAGGGGCCACTTCTTCACAACTGCGACGCAAAAATGACTTTGTTCGGCTTCTCACCGCTTTTTTACTCCGCAGAGCACACGGACACGTCGGGCACTTCCTGGATGGGGGTGATTTGACAATCTTAATCTTGACTTGATGCATGATACAGGACCTTTTAAACAATGGGTTCATTTGATGTTCCATTGAGAGATCATGATTATTCCGGGGTCACGCGTCTTCAGATGTTTGCAAATATACAGCTTCACAGAGACATGGTTTTCTCCGTGTCCTTTCTTACGAAGAATAAAGCTGATACATTGTTGGCGTATCTGTACTGTACAAACTGATGCAACAAACCAGACCTATACTGTGGGTTAAATCAAAACATGTTTGGGAGCATGATGTGTGTTGTTTTTGGCAACGAAAGAGAGACTGGCAACAGAGTAGATCCAGCCTGCCTTGGACAATTGCTACGAAAAAACTGTATTTTTCAGGTATTGTCCTGCATTTGTGGGTCAAGATCTGGCCCTGGATTTAGAATATATTTTTTAATAAAATCATCAGATTGAATTAACGTTCCAAGTCTAAATAAAGAGTAAAACCTCTCTTAAATCATCCAGTTTCACCGTGCTGACCTCTAGCTTGTGGCCCTCAAAGCTGTACAAACCTTCAACGTGCAGGATGTCGATGCAAAAAGGCGATGGATGTAATTAAATGAGTTGTGCAAAAATCAGAGCCTTAATGTAATTGGATGAATACCTAGGGACCCTGTTGTACATGTTTTAGCGCTAGACGAAATGGCCAGGATTCAAACCCGGGACCTTCCTGCTGCCGTGACCGTGTGCAGCAGAATCCTTCGATGACCAAGCTGCTAGTTCAGGGTTCATATGGGCAGAAGCAAGTCAACTGTAATGCTTGTTAATGCGCAAATGGGATATCGTGATGTCACAAACGCAGGAAGAAAATCACGGCACATTTCATTTCTTAGGATGAAGCAAACGTTTCATCAAACAGAAAAAGAGAACTGGACAAAACGGCCGACCTCTAAGGACATTTGTTTTGTAGATTTCAGCCAAAACATGTTTTCGGGCATCATTTTGCTATTTTTCGATTAACTTATCCAGGGGAAAAAGCAATGTCAGTGATAAATGTTCAATAAATCTCAGTTTGAACCAAATGTCATGCTTTTTTTTTTTAAAAGCAGAGCTAAGCAACTCGTGCCCCTCATCCCATTAACACTTGTATTACCCCCAGAGGGACTACGGAAAGGATTTATTAAGGTAAACAAGCTACTTACACAATTCATTTAATGACATTTTTAATGCCCCGCTGAAGCCCTGTTATTAAGGGAGAGAGTAACTATTGCGTAACATGTTGGGCTCAGTAGGTGCGCACTTTCAGATCTTCCCCCTCCAGACACTCCCCGCTGTTAAGTAGGAAGTACGTGGGGTGGAGGGACATAGCCTGGGAACCAGACTCACCAGTGTACCAGCGAGGGAGTCTGGTCACCGCAGCGTCAATTCCATTTCCCACAGCGATACATAGGCAGGCAAACAGCAAGTGGAGTAACCAATCAGTGAAGGGCGGGCGTTGTTAGCGGTTTTGCGTTAATATTCGCACAGTCACGGAATCATGAATCCCCTACTGTCGATGTGTTTTTGGTCATTTACCGCCGATTGAAGACACACTCCGTTTGTAGTTTGGTATTGCTAGGAGAAACACCCATGACCAAAGGCGGCGTTGCGTACGACAGCCTTTTACCCACAACCAGGAGTGCGGGTGAACATGTGCTTTTGTTTTGGTCGTGTTGACGCAATTACGGGCGAGCGAGGGCCGACAGTGGGACCGGCTGAAGGCGACGTCTCTTTCTCTCGGGGCACGGACAATGTTTAGCCCACAATGGGGTTGATACAGTTTTTAGTTTGAGCTGTGGGAGCCTATTATGCTGAAGGAAGAACACAAGGCAATGTGAGGCTGGTTCGGAACCACTGCCATATACTAACAATGAGGACGTGCGAAAAGGGAATAAAGTATGATGACTATAAGTTAAGGAGGATGAAGTTACATTTAAATATACAGCATATGCTTGTACTGACATGTACAACAGTGGCAGTGCAAACATAAAACATCCAGCAGCTTTTTTGAACACAGGGAAAGTCCGTATAACCTCCGAGGAACTGCCATATTCAAAAAAGCAAAAGCTAAAAAGAATTTAAAAAGTCGATGTATTTCTGTAAGAGGTGTTAATCTGTGGAACGATTTGGAAGATCATTTAAAACAGTCATAGCCTTAAATAAAGAAAGAAACTGGTGAAAAGACTTTAATAGATCCATAATGAATGAATTTAAATGATGACATGATTTAGTTCAAATAAATTAACGTAAAACAAAATGTATATTTACATATATATTGAAGTGTTGAAATTTATGTTAAAATCAATTCTAAATACATGCTTATTTCTCTTCTGTTTGACACTTGATATTGTTTACTATTAATGTTTGTGTTTGTTTTCTCGTGGAAGTCTGTAAATTGGGTTTTTGGCACAATACGTTTTTACTTCAGCCTAAACCCTTTCGGTCGTGTTGTGCACGAATTATGGAGATGCTTGTTTTATGTTTAAAAGAATAAAAATGAAAATGACCGAATAAAACTACTACTACTACTAAAGTGCTGACACTTTATGCTGTTCCGTGTTTGTGAATCTGATGCAGATCTGGGGTTTGCTGATTTCAAAGGAAAATCCGAATCGTTTTACGAAATGCATTTCATTAATGTGTTAAAGTAAAAAAGCAAAGGATAAATAATTCTTCTAAGAGAGTGCATATTGTCATGTGCGCGGCTAAATGGAAGCGTTCTGAGTCTGGATCTGAATTATTCAGACTTTCAAGCACAGCGTGTTCCACAGACCGGCCTCTTGTTCAGGTACTGTCAGACTGTGAATATTTTTGCACTTATCACACAGTGTGAAAGTTAAAGTGACTAAATGAAGTTGTTCAAAGTGCAGAAGTAATGACGGCAGCTGCACTGAGACACTTCCTGTATGTCTAATTCATTGGCCTCATTCTGTCATGTCGCCGCTCTTTCAAATGGACATTTCTTACACGCTGTTTTGTTTCCAGTTAGTTTTAATCACTTTCTATTAAAGTCATGTCCCTTTATCCTCAGTGGGGGGAGTGCGCATGAGGCGAGCGCACGAGACCGGGAGCGTGCGCGGGCCGCCGCCGCCGACCGTGCGCCGCGTGGAAGTGACAGCAGCACTTAGCCCCGGCCCAGAACACGGTGCTCCATAAACATCGATAAAACATGTGCGCGCATTACACTTTCACTTTGTCATTTTAATCCCACTTGAAACATTCATGGTCCGACATTCCCCGGAACGTACTGCTACTCCGCCGCGCTCCTGCTTCACCGACGTTACTGCAAACCCCCGACGCCGTGAGTCAAGGAGGACAGCGCTCTGTGACAGGCCTCAGTGAGAGAGGCTGGGGGATCGGAAACACCAAGCACACCGTGATCCAATCAAAACAGCTCACTCACCCTCCAGTAGCGCCACCAGGGGGGACTCCTGGCCACCCCACTGGCCACCCCACTGGCCAGTGTTAATTGTAGTACTGTAGTATCAGTTATGACATTTTTATTTGAAATAAATGTACACCTTATGCCAGATCTAACTGCAAAATAAAACTGAATTATTGAGAAACTCAAAATGTTAACTGTACTGTTATTGGATCATTAGTAACATTAAATATATTTAAAAAAAACAAAGTATAGCAGTAGACGTTTCCTTAAGTCGTTCTGATACTTTTCTACAGGCCAGTTTACTACAACAGTAAATACAATTGTGAAATTATGACTGATAGTTTTGGTTTGCCACCCCAAGATTTTAAGTGGCCCCATCTGGCCACCCCTATGAACAATTTCTGGAGGCGCCACTGTCACCCTCCGACTGATGTAACGGGAGGGGCGTCTGCCATCCACCCACCCACCCATCCATCCACCCATCAGATCCTACATGTCACATTACGGCCTATTTACACTGGCTTCCTGTCACTCAGAGAATAGAATTTAAAACAGCTCTGCTTGTGTACAAGTCGTTTCATGGTTTAGCACCAAAGTCCATCTCTGACATGTTAGAGCCGTATGAACCATCTCGGGCCCTGAGAACTTCAAGGAGGGGTCTCCTGGTGGTTCCCAGAGTCAGGACTAAACACGGTGAGGCTGCGTTTCAGTTTCATGCAGCTAAAATCTGGAACAGTCTTCATGAGGATGTGAGACAGGCCACAACTCTAACAATGTTCAAATCCAGGCTGAAAACAGCTCTTTTTACCCGAGCAGATGAAAACTGAAAGTATATTATCTGCACTCTTGCCTTTTACTGTAATTGATACATTTTTATGTTGATGTTTTAATGATTGATTTGATCTGTTTTCTTGTAACTTTATGCAACTGTGAAGCACTTTGAATTGCCTTGTGTATGAATTGTGCTCTACAAATAAACTTGCCTTGCCTTGCCTATTTATACAATAGATTGTGCAAAAGTTTAACACTCTTTAACAACATCTCCACTTTAGTTGCTCCTAGAGACTCGACTATATTTGGAAGCATTTTTTCCAAGGGATTTTTAAAAATGTTTATTAAAAAAATCTCCTCTGATAAAAAAAGAAAGAAAAGAGAAACATCTTAATTACTAATATATCAACAAAATAGATTTTAATTTGACTTGTCCATTACTTAGATTTTGTTGTTGCTGAAAATATAGGCATTTTTGTGCATAAAATATATATATTTTTTAAGAAAACAGCAAATTCAAAAGTGGCAAATTGATATCTGTTATTTGTTCCCTGTTCATCTGCAGCGTTGTGCCGCAGCCGAGCTTTTGGCGATGAATAAGCGTATTATTTTCGATGGCAAGTTTATGTTGAGCAAAACAAAGCTAGCTTATTAGCTTCAAGAATACAGTTGTGCTCAAAAGTTGACATACCCTGGCAGAATTTTTGATTTGTTTGGCCATTTTTCAGAGAATATGAATGATAACAACTTTTGTGGTAGTTGTGGATGGGCCTCTTTATTTCCTCGGATGGTAAAACTGGCCATTCTTTTTTACAAAAAGCCTTTAGTTCCTGTAAATTCCTGGGCTGTCTTGCATGAACTGCACATTTGAGATCTCCCCAAAGTGCCTCAATGATATTGAGGTCAGGAGACTGAGATGGACACCTCAGAACCTTCACTTTATTCTGCTGGAGCCAATGACAGGTCGATGGCCTTGTGCTTTGGATCGTTGTCATGTTGGAACGTCCAAGTGCGTCCCATGCGCACTTTCCAGGCTGATGAGTGACACTTTACCTCCAGAAGATTCAAACAGACCGGCCTTCTTGGAGTCCCTGGGGGGGTACTAGATGGTGCTCCGGCTGGGGACTCCATTGTTCTACTGGGGGACTTCAACGCCCACGTGGGTAATAACAATGAGATCTGGATGGGGGTGATTGGGAAGATCGGCCTCCCCGATCGGAACCCGAGTGGTGTTCTGTTATTGGACTTCTGTGCTAGTTACGGTTTGTCCATAACGAACACCATGTTCGAGCACAAGGGTGTCCATAAGTGCACGTGGCACCAAGACACCCTAGGCCCTAGGTCGATGATCGTCTTTGTAATTGTGTAATCTGATCTCCGGCTGTGTGTCTCGGACACTCGGCTGAAGAGAGGGGCTGAGCTGTCAACTGAGAGGTACCGGCAGGCCAAGCGTGCTGAAACTCGGGCGGTTACAGAGGCAAACACTCGGGTCTGGGAGGAGTTCGGAGAAGCCATGGAGGACTATCAGTCAGCCTTGAAGAGATTCTGGCAAACCATCCGGCGCATCAGGAGGGGGAAGCAGTGCTTCACCAAAACACTGTTTACAGTGCGGGTGGGGTGCTGCTGACCTCGACTGGGGATGTGGTCGGGTGGTGGAAGGAGTACTTCGAGGATCTCCTCAATCCCACTGTCACATCTTCCGATGAGGAAGCAGAGGCTGGGGACTCAGAGGGAGACTCGCACATCACCCAGGCTGAAGTCACCAAGGTTGTTAGAAAGCTCCTCGGTGGCAAGGTCTCTGGATGTTGTAGGGCTGTCTTGGCTGACACGTCTCTGCAACATCGCGTGGCGGTTGGGGACAGTGCCCCTGGATTGGCAGACCGGGGTGGTGGTCCCTCTCTTCAAGAAGGGGCATCGGAGAGTGTGCTCCAATTACAGAGGGATAACATTTCTCAGCCTCCCCGGTAAGGTCTACTCCAGGAGGATCCAGCCGAGGATCCGGCCTTGGATCCAGGAGGAACAATGCGGTTTTCTTCCTGGTCGTGGAACACTGGACCAGCTCTATACCCTTCATCGGGTGCTCGAGGGTTTGTGGGACTTCGCCCAACCAGTCCACATGTGCTTTGTTTTTTTTGGTAAAAGCGTTCGACCGTGTCCCTCGTGGTGCCCTGTGGGGGGTGCTCCGGGAGTATGGGGTCCGGGGCCCTCTATTAAGGGCTGTCCGTTCCCTGTATGAACGCAGCAGTAGCTTGGTTCGATATTGCTGGCAGTAAGTCAGACCTGTTCCCGGTGCGTGTTGGTCTCCGTCAGGGCAGCCCTTTGTCACCGGTTCTGTTCATTACCTATATGGACAGAATTTCTAAGCGCAGCCAGGGGCCGGAGGGTGTCCGGTTTGGGAACCTCAGGATCTCATCTCTGCTGTTTGCAGATGATGTTGTTCTGTTGGCTTCACCAAATCAGGACCTTCAGCACGCACTGGGGCGGTTTGCAGCCGAGTGTGAAGCGGCCGGTATGAGGATCAGCACCTCCAAATCTGAGGCCAGCGGAAAAAGGTGGCTTCCCCGCTTCAGGGCTGTGGCCTTGCCCCAAGTGGGGGAGTTCAAGTATCTCGGGGTCCTGTTCACGAGTGAGGGACGGATGGAGCGTGAGATCGATAGACGGATCGGTGCGGCGTCAGCAGTGATGCGGTCGCTGTATCGGACTGTTGTGGTGAAGAGGGAGCTGAGTCTGAGGCAAAACTCTCGATTTACCGATCGATCTACGTTCCCACCCTCACCTATGGTCATGAGATTTGGGTAATGACCGAAAGGACAAGATCGCGAATACAAGCGGCCGAAATGAGTTTCCTTCGCAGGTGGCTGGGTGCACCCTCCGAGATCGGGTGAGGAGCTCAGTTACCCGGGAGGAGCTCGGAGGAGGCCTCGTGGAAGGCCCAGGACACGCTGGTGGGACTATGTCTCCAAACTGGAGACATTAAATGATATTCTTTCCTTCTGCGAGACGCCCAGACAGAAGACCGGAGAAATGTCCTACGGACTCCAAACTTTCCACTCTTGGACAAGATTTTTAAGATATTTAAATGAGGAATTTTTTAACATCTAATTCCTAGCCTTATTTATTCAGCTTATTCAACCCCAGAAAACAAGACAACATTTGAGTTTTTATTTATTTTACCCCCTCCTGGAACCGCCACCTTAATGTGGTGGAGGGGTTTGAGCGTCCGGATGATCCTGGGGGCTCTGTTGTCGGGGTCTTCGTGCCCCTGGTAGGGTCTCCCATGGCAAACAGGTCCTAGGTGACGGGTCAGACAAAGAGCGGTTCAGAAGCCCCTTATGAGAGACCAACAGGCCCGGTTAGAACCATGAGCCCAACCTTCTGTGGACCCACCACCTGCAGGAGGAGCCATAGGGGCTGGTGCAATGGGAAATGGACAAGTGGAAGAAGATGGATGGATGATTTTTTCACTTATGATTAGCTTTTTCAAATACTAAACAAGATCCAAAATCCCAAAGTCTGTGTTACTAATATGTTGATAAAATAAAACCATACATTTAAATCTGGCTCAGTCCATTACTTAGATTCTGTCGACAAAAATATCAGCAATTTGGGCCATTTGCATGCACAAAATGCCTTTTTTTTATGAAAACATAAAATGACAGAAAAATTGCAATACATTTTTAAATCAGTAATGTTCAACAAAAGTTTCAAATTGATATCTCCTACATTTATTTTTGTCCCCTATCCACTTGGAGTGTCTCGCCGTAAAAAGGGGGGGTAAAAAAACAAACATATGGGGCGAGCCCATTGCATTGCATGAGTTGTTCTGGTGTAGTGTACTGGCGATGAATAGGAAATGTTTCATTTTACAGCAATGTTGTTGTTTTTTTTATGCTTAAACATGTCACATTCACATCCAGGAAAATGGACATCTCTCTCATTTTCCCTTTTCACCTGCAGCGCCTGTACTTGAGCGCGGTATGCAGACGCAGTGATCAGCCTCTCGGGGTGGAGGGACGTTGAGTCTGTGCGAGCCGGGGGTGGGCGGGACGCTGTCTGGGCGATTGACGGCTAAAGCGACGAGTGAGTGACAGCCGCACAAAGACGCAGTCAAAACAGTGCTCAGAAAAATGGCCGTTTTCGACGCGCTGTTTTCACTCAAACGGCGGAGGACCGTTTTTTTTTCTCATTCACTCCATACTCTGTGCTGGTAAGCTACCATTGTGGCCCCAGCTGCTCTGGGTAGACTGACCAGTCTGCGTCATTGGCCTCTCCGACCACCACCAACCACTCACTCACCACATTCCCCCAGGCTTCCTGGTGTTACCAAACGGTCTCCAGATAGCTTCGAGATCTGACGGGATGGATCAGAGCAAGGGAAGTATTGAGTGTGGAAGCTGTTCAGGGCTAGAGGCCAAACCGTGTGATACAACCTTGAATATTATTGTGGATTTGGAATCAGTATTATCCTTATTAAAAACATCCATAACGTCATCGGTAAGTTTGGACATTAAGTTTATTCACTTTCATCCTGGACACATGAGTCAAGCTTAAGCCATGCCCGAATAGCTATAGTGGCAAGCAGTGGATTTAAACTGCCACTACATAAACTAATCAACAGAGTCTACCCTTCCCAAGCTTTTGCCCACTTTTTATTTCACAAAAATCGTCCTTATTTTTTTGGTTTTAGAGATTAAATTAGGGTATATAATTAAGAGAAAAGCCGATAAAACAGTCTCAGCGCAATGTCAGCCTTTTCCACACAATCTTTCCTCTGATCTGATCCTCTGAATCGGCCCGGTATAAAATCAACCAAAAAGTCAGGACTCCTGGCTGACGTTTAGTCTTTAGTGTCGTCTGGAGCCTGTGTCTCCTGCTCACAGCTCAGCGCGATGAGCAGCTTCAGAAGCAGGGGCGGAGCTGACACGGGCAGCAGAGGGACTGGGGCCCCACAGGGAAACACTAACACAGGATTTTGACAGTGCAAAAAAAACACACACAAAAAAAATAGAATAAATAATATTAATAATTGCAGCAGCTATAAAAAATTTGTGTTTTCCTTTTTCAAGGAAAGTAATCATAATGTAGACAGTTCGGATTTTCATCACTGTATAGGCTAGACAGAATATTCTTGCCTAAAATACACCAGATTGCACTAAATCGTATCTGATTAATCGAACATTTCCTGTGGAGGACTGGCTGTTGCTCTAACTTTCTGAGAGTATGTCACACAAGAGCACACAGAGAGAAGTGTTAAAATAAAGCAATTAAAAATAATATAAAAACACATTCTGTTACATGCAATCAATACAAGGCTTTTCATCGACCTAATGTAGCGTTCTGAGTCCACGAGATTAGAGTTCCACCATCTCCTAAAATCCACTTGAACTACGGTGTGGGTTTGGACAGAAAATTGTACTGAATCCACATTTTTGCACAGACTACTTAAATAAACACAATATTCTCACAACATCACAATATGGTTTCAGAGAAAAGAGCACCACTTGCATGGCAATCCTGGATCTGGTAGAAAAAATCAACGATGCTATCGATAAAGGCGAGTGTGGCATAGGTGTTTTCCTTGACTTATCGAAAGCGTTCGATACTATTGATTTTAACATACTTCTTGGCAAATTAAAACATTATGGTGTCAGAGGTTTAGCACTCAGTTGGTTTAGCAGCTACTTCAATGAAAGGGAGCAATATGTGCACACTAATAATCAGAATTCACATCGTAAAACCATAAAATGTGGGGTCCCACAGGGCTCAGTCCTAGGCCCGCTACTATTTATTATTTATGTAAATGACTTTCCAAATTCATCGCAAATCCTCCATAAAGTAATTTTTGCCGATGATACAAACCTATTTTTATCCCACAAAGACCTAAAACATCTACAAAACACTATAAATGATGAATTAAGAAAAGTAGACACCTGGTTCAATTGTAATAAATTATCATTAAACCTAAATAAAACCAAATTTATTGTATTTCGGTCTAATAGAAACAGGAAAAATCTTGAAAATATACATATCTCAATAAACAGTATAAATATTGAAAGACTGAACTGTATTACATTTCTTGGAATTCAAATTGACGAACACCTGAATTTAAAAAAACATGGATCATCTTGTTGAAAAATGTTCCAAATATGTCGGCTTATTTTATAAATTGAGACATTTTCTTCCCCTTGAGGCCCTTTTGATCTTGTACCGATCCCTTTTTGAACCCCATCTAAATTACTGCAACGTGATCTGGTGCAACACATTCCCCAGCTATCTTTTGAAATTACAAGCCCTTCAAAAGAAACCTATAGTTTAACAGCCCCACTGATCACTTGTTCTATAAATATAAGCTTCTGAAACTCACTGAGTGCAACTTTTTTCAAAATGCATGTATAATGTCTAATGTAGTGCTTAGACCTAAGGACAGACTGGCTCAGCTCATCCCAATCTCTACACCTGCTCATGATCACAATACAAGACGTAAAACCCTCAAGTGCACAAGCTTCAGTGTGGCGTGTAAAGGCCCACAAGTTTGGAATGAGCTGAACATTAACATTAAAACCGTAACATCACTCCAAACTCCTCGGGAACGTGTCAATTATCTGAAAATGTCTGTTTACTATCCCCCTGAATATTGTATGCTAACTGTAGAAGAGGTCACTGGGCCTTGAGGGGCAATAAACAGGCGTCCTGTTTATTGGCCAGAGGCAGGTAGCCTTCGTCCCTCTGCTAAAGAATGTATGCTAATCTCGATCAAAGGTGAAAAGTCACTGGGCCATAAAGAGTGGTCAGGAAGGAGCTGATCAGATCTCCAGATGGTGAGATAAGGCTTTGATGTGAGTCAGGATGGCCAACTGGAGCGTCCTGAAGTGTGAGTGTGGCTATGCATTGAGTAGGAGGGGCTAACAGGCAGAGAATTACCCAGGAGGAAAATGTTGTGGTGAGACTTTTCCTAGCAACTGAACGAATAACATGTAACTTGTAACTCACGATCTAAGAATAAAGTGCCTTCTGAGAACTCGTAACCTTCCTGATCTATCTGTTTTTTACAACGAGGCGAGGAGTCAGATAGCGGCATTTTTGGGCCTTTAGCTCTTTATTTTTTTATTCATAATTTGGTTCCGCCGACGTGATCAAAACGTAAGGCAGAGAGCAAAAGCGACCCAAATCTTTTTTACAAAGAGCATCGAAAGCTGAAGAAGGACTGCTTTTTTCATCAAAGACGCTCCAAAGCCAACAACGCCAAAACAGAAGAGAGGAGGACAAATCTCAGAAAGAAACAATCATCGGAAAAGTCTCGATAAAATCCCAAAATCCAGAAGATTTCAAGTATACACACAAACTGCGTGAACCAAGGCTTTTTAATCATTTTTCCTTTTCTACAACTCATTTGACGAACCAACGACGACAATCTTGTCAACATGGCTGAGGGAGTAACGCAAACATCTCCTTGTGAAAGCTGTCGGATGTATCAACAAGAAATTCTCCTACTATGGGACAAGATTTTTGCCTTAATTACGGAAAAAGGACTTAATGACACGCTCCCTGTGGAACCTGGTAAGAAGACTGGAAAAACTGATACTTGCAACCTAAAACTAAACGATACCATAACATTCCCAAAACTTGAGAGACAACTTGGTGCTAGGCCAAAGCAAAGACAACATGCTGGTAAAAATGCACCTGGAATAAAGTTAACAAACAGATTTTCACCTCTCTCAGAGGATGAGTATAAAGAACAGAGAAAGTCACAGAGAAACAGAGAACAAGAAGTCAAAACAAAGATGGAGAGAAAAACTGAGCCAAGTGTCAAGGCCAGAGATATCCTGGTGCTTGGAGACGGAGCCATATCTAACATAAACGATGAGAGAATTACTACGATCAGCTATCCGAGCGCCACCGTTTCTGACATCATAGATGTTCTAAACAAGGAGATTACAAATAACCCTCGGATAAATAAACTTGTTATTCATGTTGGTGCTGTTGACATAAGAAACAGAGAGTCTGAAGTCCTGAAAGAAAAGTTTAATAAGCTTTTTGAGAGACTTGATTGTCTGGATAAAGATGCAATACAAATTTTCATCAGTGGACCTATCCCAAACATCGATGGGAGAATAAACAAATTCTCCCGGCTGTTTCAGTTGAATACATGGCTGGCCAATGTCTGTGAGTCAAGAGGACTGTATTTCATAGAGAACTTTAATCTTTTCTGGAAACGCGACGATCTGTTTAAAGGAAATGGCCCACATTTGAGCAGAGGTGGAGTGAGACGACTGACGGAAAATCTCCTCCATGCTCTGCAAAATCAGTGGAGGCCTGAGCAACAAGAGAGAGCAGAGAGGAGCATGAGAAGAGCTCCTGGCTTGCCAGCAAAGGTTTTGCCTGCATCCCCAATACAGGATTCAGTCGCAGCTGCATCATCAGCGCCTACAGCAAAGGACTCAGCCACAGTTAAGGATCCAGCCACAGCAGCACCATCCACATCTGCATCTCCGAGGAAAAGCTCAGCTTCGGTACTACCTGCATCTATAGTAAATGATTCAGCCGAAGGAGCACTTTCATCAGCTCCACCACAGGCCTTGAGCCCGACTGCTACCTCTACACCCTCCTCAGATTTTTCTGAATCATTCCCATCCCCAAACTCACCTATGGGACTCCCCAACCATTTTGAACCCTTGATAAAACAAGGGGTTAAAATGACTCCCCTCACTCCAGTCATGTCAAGACCAAGGCTTTCATCCCCAAAGAAGTATCATGCCCCTCTTCCACCTCTGTCTTTTTCACCCAAGGTCTCCCCAGCTCGGCCCCCACCACCGGTGCCCACAGCTGTTATCTTCAGATCGTGGTCACGTCGTATATACTTGCATGTGACAAGAAGAAGCTGAGTCATCATGGACAGTGTTATTTAGTTTTTTGATTTTGAATGTATTAAACTTTTGTAGACATTTTTCTTATGGTGACCACATTTCTATGTGGCCAAGGGGGGAAATTGTCAATTATCTGAAAATGTCTGTTTACTATCCCCCTGAATATTGTATGCTAACTGTAGAAGAGGTCACTGGGCCTTGAGGGGCAATAAACAGGCGTCCTGTTTATTGGCCAGAGGCAGGTAGCCTTCGTCCCTCTGCTAAAGAATGTATGCTAATCTCGATCAAAGGTGAAAAGTCACTGGGCCATAAAGAGTGGTCAGGAAGGAGCTGATCAGATCTCCAGATGGTGAGATAAGGCTTTGATGTGAGTCAGGATGGCCAACTGGAGCGTCCTGAAGTGTGAGTGTGGCTATGCATTGAGTAGGAGGGGCTAACAGGCAGAGAATTACCCAGGAGGAAAATGTTGTGGTGAGACTTTTCCTAGCAACTGAACGAATAACATGTAACTTGTAACTCACGATCTAAGAATAAAGTGCCTTCTGAGAACTCGTAACCTTCCTGATCTATCTGTTTTTTACAACGAGGCGAGGAGTCAGATAGCGGCATTTTTGGGCCTTTAGCTCTTTATTTTTTTATTCATAAACGCCACACAAGACCAGGTGTATACATTCATGCAGTTAGGTAATGAGACACGGTAAGGCTGCTGTTGGTGTGAAGACGGCGAGATGTTGCATTCACACCTGCAAAAGTGCACCGCTCCCAAGTTTAAAAGTTCATTCACACCCGGCAGGTCTCTGGAGGATCTGCCACTGCAGCGAAACGGGAACAGGCTCAGAGCGCCGAGCTCCGTGCCGGCTTTCACACACTTTTTGGAGACGTAACTATCGGAATGTTCACGGCAGACAAGGTGCCTACGATGATTCCATGTGAAGCAGGGCGTCGCATGAATTTGAGCGTGTCTTTTTCTCTCGTGATGGCGAGGTGTTTAGTGCGTCTCAGTGTTTTTTGGGGATGTTGAATAATTAAGGTGAGAAACAGCAGGTAAAAACAGATTTTTCACGCAGTGGTTGATGTGGAGATTTTTAGCTTGTTTTCTCCCTAAACGAAACGCACCTTTATTTTATAAGGTTTTGACGCTAGCAAACTTTCCCACGCATACAAGTATGGGTCCCCCTTTAACTTTTTGACATCTTGCCGTGATATGGACCATAAACATACAGCGCCTCTCGAAAGTACTAATACACCTTTTTGCACATTTTGTTATGTTTACAACCATAAACGTAAAGATTTTATTTTGAATAGAAAAAAAATAGAAAACCGAAAAGTGGGGCATGCCCAAGTATTCATACAGCATGAATTAATACTGTGTGGCACCCCCTTTTGCTGCAATAACAGCAGCAAGTCTTCTGGGGTTTGACTCTACAAGGTTTGCACGTCTAGAGACGGACATTTTAGCCCATTGTGCAAACAATTGCCTTCAGAAGTTGAATGAAGATTTCTGAATGATCACATGTTGATCTGGCCTTATGGCAGAAGAACCCATGGCTTGGCTAGAACAAGCCATTTTTGAAAGAAAACCATAAGAAGTCTTCTTATGGGACTTCTTATGGTTTTCTTTTACAAATGGCCCTCTGTCATAAGGCCAGATTTGATGATAAATATTCCACCAAATCCTGTCCTTTGGTCCATCCTCAGAGAAAGAGGATACATTAACACACAGTGAGGTCTGCTCCTTCTCTGCGCAATGTCTGCAAATGATCCATGTGGCTTAAGTTTCATCTAAATGAAAGCAAAAGCACAAACTGCCTTTAATGAGGCCAAGCACTTTGTGATACCTTTCGGTATGAAAAGCGCTTTATAAATGAAGTTTGATTTGATTTACGGAGGCGGCTCTTTAAAACAGTGCCATGTGACTGTGCTGTGGTGACGACAACGTGTATTTGTTTAAATGTGGCTTGTGCAGAATCAATCAATCAACGGTGAAGGATAACTCAAGAGTGGGGGTGGGGGATTGGCAGCCCGATGGCTTATGGGATGGTACATAATATCTCCTAATCGCCGGTGAGGAACCACCAGGGTAGTTGTTTGGGACCTCTTCATCTTCTCTGTTTCTATTAATGATTTACCTTTGACTATGAAAAGCGCATCCATGACGTTGTCTGCAGATGATTCCACGGTTTACTACGCTGCTAAATCATGTGACAAAATGAATGATCTATCTACAGAACTGGCCCTTGTGTACAAGTGGCAACAAGTTAGTTCTGAATATTAATAAAACTAAAGGCATGATAACTGGGTCAAAGCAAAAACTTACACATGGACCAAAATTAAAATTAAACCTCGCCGGGGAACGTATACAACAGTAGACAAAGCCAAACTGTTGGGTCTGGTCGTTGACAGTAGACTTTCTTGGACAGAACATATAAATGCTGTTGTTTATAAGATGGGACCTGCCATTGCTGTTTCAAAAATATGTTATCTGAAAACAGCTCTTTTTACCCGAGCATATGAAAACTGAAAGTATTTTATCTGCACTCTTGTCTTTTACTGTAATTGATTAATTTTTATGTTGATGTTTTAATTATTGATTTGATCTGTTTTCTTGTAATTGTATGCAGCTGTGAAAGCACTGTGAATTGCCTTGTGTATGCAAGGCAATTGTGTATGAATTGTGTATGAATTGTGCTCTACAAATAAACTTGCCTTGCCTTGAAACGTGACACTTTGGAAATGGTTACCAAGTCTTTACCTTTATGCCATTTGTCCTATTGTTCTGAAGATCTAGCAAAGCTACAAGTGGTTCAAAACAAGGCAGCGAGACTTGTCCTTGGATGCTCAATTAAAACTAACAGAGAGCATATGTATTCTACTCTGTCATGACTCAATCTAAGTCAAAGAATACAGGTCACATTGGGCACCTTAATATCTAACCTATCAGCCAAAATGCCTGTTTTTATATTCATCAATCAAATTGTTCTTTTAAACTCTGTACATAAGCACAATACTAGAATGGCGTCCAATGGTCATATAATAACACAACATCCTAAAACTAATTTCATGAAGAAAACGGTTCTCTATAGAGCTACATCTACCTGGAACCGTATTCCAGTTGGAATTCGTGAACTGAGCGTATTTTTCAAAAATAATCTGAAGCGTCACGTTTGTGTGTGTTGACTCTGATATGAGTTTGTTTGCTCCGAAAAGTATTATGAATATTTTATTGTATCATGAAAATCTATGTACATTTTAAGCCAAATATATATACATGTTATTATATTTGTTTTTTAAATACTGCATATACATATTTTTGTATGAACATGTAAATGCTGTTTGGAATGGACCCAGTAGGATTAGCCGACTGCTTATTGATCTCGGCTAATGAGATCCATAAAAATAAACAAATAAACCAAAGGTCCATCCATCCATCCATCCATTTTCTCCCACTTGTCCGTTGCCGGGTCGTGGGGGCAGCTGTTGGAGCTGCCCAAGTCACATAGCACCATGCCCCTATGGCTCCTCCTGCAGGTGGTGGGTCCACGGGAGGACGGCCTCATGGTTCCAAACGGTTCCAAACGGGCCTGTTGGTCTCTCATAGGGGGCCCATTCACACTCTCATTCATACACCAGTGTACGCAGACACTGGAGGCAAGGAGGGTGAAGTGTCTTGCCCAAGGACACAACGACAATGTGCACCTTCAGGAGGCGGGATTCGAACCCCCGACCTTCCGATCATGAGCCGACCCGCTCTACCATCTGCGCCACCGTCGCCCCTAAACCAAAGGTCCCTATGCTAAAGTAGATATGATGGTTAGCATTGAGGCTCCTTTTCCCAACTCCTTCCTAACTAACAGCTCTATTCGGAGGCTTCTTATCATGGCGGACGCTGACGGGCATCCGTTTTGGCGTTGGACCTCTTACCAATCTACTGATTTCCGCTCCAGTCAATGTTTTCATTCCACTCTCGCAACAACATCTCCACTTTAGTAGCTCCTACAGACTCCACACTTTACAGGGTTGGACTTAACAATATTTGATTCATTGTGTTTTAACAAGATTTTTTAATATCAATTATTTTATTTCAATGAAAATTACTTTCATTCTCTAAAATAAACAATAAAGTTCTATTCTATTCTATTCTAAAAAAAATAAATAAAATTAAGCTCTACTTTATCTACCCAACATTTTGCAAATCCTGTTAAAAATGTTCAGCGCCCAAAGATAATGTATCTAAAATGTAATTATTGAGCGTGTGTAGAAAGGGTGAAAGCCTTGGGCGAGCGAGATCCCCGTTATAAGCTTGTTGGGCTTTTCCCATATAATTATGAAACTGTGAATATTTGGTTAATGAAATGTGAGCATATGCTTTAAATCTGAGTGTTTTATGTCGGCCAAGTATTAATAATGAATATAATTATTCAAGAAAAATGAACCGCGATTAAGTGTAGGAGATTCTAACTTCAGTGAATGAGATTAGTTTATCACATGTGAATGAAACCGAATAGACAAATACACCCAACTATAAGCAGCCATATAACTCACTGTCAATCAATTTGATGTGCTTTCAGTTGTTGCCTCGTCCTCTCCTAAAGTGTTGTTTATTCATGCTTGAGCAATCTTATGCATTCAGTCTATATTTAAGGATTTATACTGACAAATGACAGCTACAGCTTTGAATAATAGGCTTTGACATGTTATGGTCTCCTTAAAAGAGCAACAGAACAGACAATAGTTCACTTGACTTGACAACGGGAGTTCGTCACAATGCTGCTCCTACAAAAGAAACACAAGCTTAAGTTAAGAACGCTGAGTTTCATGAATACTGTGTGAACTAACAATAAACTCTTATAGTGCGCTTTATAAGCTTCTCAAAGTGCTACGCGACAGTCATTATTCGCTGACTGACGGAACAAAATGACACGATCAGTGTAAAAGCGTAAACAGGAACATCATTTCAGGAGCACATCTTAAATCCAAACCTACACAATGCCATCAAGCTGTAGCTTTGCGTTGGCTCGGGAATGCACTACTTGACACTACGTGTCTTCACTGAACGCCAGGTTTTGTGGGAATGGTGAGGAGGAGGGCTGGGATGAACTACTGGGTTTCTGTGTTGACAAAGTAAGCCAACAGTAGTAAGTACTAGAGCAAACACACAAATGCAGTGGTCGTATTTATTTATTTTCACACAGTAAAAAACAATATTCACATCTGGTTTCAAAAATGTGATGGAAGGTTACCAGAAACCCTCAGGGGGCTTAACAGGTGGCAACCTTGGGGTAAGCCGCACTGAAGAGGAAGAAGAGGAGATTCATACCCATTACATTTGATGGTTTGGTATTGGTCCGTTAGGTCAGTAAACCACAGCAGTGACTTATTTTTTTATACCTATTAATGAAAGTGTTTCTAGATCGAGATCCAAAAAATGCACACAGCGCTTTCTTTTCGATCTTTGGCTTTGTAAATTTCAATTGATTTTGAATCAGTCTGACCATGATGCAAAAGCATTTTCTTGGGCCAGGCCATCAATTAAGACATTGTTTCGTCGACAAACCTTTAACTCCTGTACATCTTTCATGACACCATCATTACTGGTATTCACAGTATCCTGAATAATTTTAGTGAATGACAGGAAGTTCGATTCTTGCGTGTTGATCATTTCAACATAAAACTGCTTTTTTTTGTTCCAACACGTCTCTTAAGGGGTCGACCCATCATTCCTACAACCCTCCATTGGGACATCCCGCCAATCTGACACTTTCTGATACCCCCATTTCGACAATAGTGTTGAACGTAGCCTGTTCAGTTTCTGAACTCCACTATCCTTAATGGAACAGGCCACCGTTTTTCCATACTGAGATATGTTCTTACCTGAGCTTAGACGAGTTGATATGCACCTGTCTGGTCTGTCGTGCCCGTGGACGAGCGTGGTAGCTTCCAACTTCACCCCCGTTCGGAGCTATAGGAATATGCAGAGGCCAAATGCTAACAACATCTTTGGTAATTTTGCATGACTGAGGGCACGCACAAATACCAGACAGGTGCGCATCAACTCGTCTAAGCTCAGGTAAGAACATATCTTAATATGGAAAAACGGTGGCCCGTTCCCTTAAGGTTAGGGCTAAGGTAATGTTAGGGTTAGCTTGTAAACTCCACTATCCTTAAGGTTAGGGCTAAGGTAAGGTTAGGGTTAGCTTGTAAACGCCACTATCCTTAAGGTTAGGGCTAAGGTAAGGTTAGGATTAGTTTGTAAACTCTACTATCCTTAAGGTTAGGGCTAAGGTAAAGGTTAGGGTTAGTTTGTAAACTCCACTATCCTTAAGGTTAGGGCTAAGGTAAGGTTAGGGTTAGCTTGTAAACGCCACTATCCTTAAGGTTAGGGCTAAGGTAAGGTCAGAGTTAGCTTGTAAACTCCACTATCCTTAAGGTTAGGGCTAAGGTAAAGGTTACTGTTAGTTTGTAAACTCCACTATCCTTAAAGGTTAGGGCTAAGGTAAGGTTAGGGTTAGCTTGTAAACTCCACTATCCTTAAGGTTAGGGCTAAGGTAAGGTCAGAGTTAGCTTGTAAACTCCACTATCCTTAAGGTTAGGGCTAAGGTAAGGTTAGGGTTAGCTTGTAAACTCCACTATCCTTAAGGTTAGGGCTAAGGTAAGGTCAGAGTTAGCTTGTAAACTCCACTATCCTTAAGGTTAGGGCTAAGGTAAGGTCAGAGTTAGCTTGTAAACTCCACTATCCTTAAAGGTTAGGGCTAAGGTAAGGTTAGGGTTAGTTTGTAAACTCCACTATCCTTAAGGTTAGGACTAAGGTAAGGTTAGGGTTAGCTTATAAACTCCACTATCCTTAAGGTTAGGGCTAAGGTAAGGTTAGAGTTAGTTTGTAAACTCCACTATCCTTAAAGGTTAGGGCTAAGGTAAGGTTAGGGTTAGCTTGTAAACTCCACTATCCCTAAGGTTAGGGCTAAGGTAAGGTCAGAGTTAGCTTGTAAACTCCACTATCCTTAAGGTTAGGGCTAAGGTAAGGTTAGGGTTAGTTTGTAAACTCCACTATCCTTAAGGTTAGGGCTAAGGTAAGGTTAGGGTTAGCTTGTAAACGCCACTATCCTTAAAGGAATAGGCCACCGTTTTTACATACTGACATATGTTCTTACCTTACCTTAGACTAGTTGATATGTACCTGTCTGGTCTTTGTCCGTGCGCTCTGTCATGCAAACGGAGCACAAACGCAGCCTCTTCCACATACTGTATAGTTCCAAATCAGCTCCCGTTAGAAGCTACCAAACTCTTCCACGTTGTCCCTATTTAAATACAGTTACGTGACGTGTTACACTACAAAGTATAGTAACACAGAAATGTAACATGTCGATTTTCTCAGCGGATAAAAAGGGGTACTATATTGTGAGGCGTAATAATACGAGGAGCACTACGTCCGCGCACTAACTCCTAAAGACTTTTCTCCCGCTCACTACAAGTCACGCTGCTTCTATTGACGGAAGTGAGCGGGGGAGAAGTCTTTAGGTGTTAGTGCGCGGACGTAGTGCTCCTCGTATTATTACGCCTCACAATATAGTACCCCTTTTTATCCGCTGAGAAAATCGACATGTTACATTTCTGTGTTACTATACTTTGTAGTGTAACACGTCACGTAACTGTATTTAAATAGGGACAACGTGGAAGAGTTTGGTAGCTTCTAACGGGAGCTGATTTGGAACTATACAGTATGTGGAAGAGGCTGCGTTTGTGCTCCGTTTGCATGACAGAGCGCACGGACAAAGACCAGACAGGTACATATCAACTAGTGTAAGGTAAGGTAAGAACATATGTCAGTATGTAAAAACGGTGGCCTATTCCTTTAAGGTTAGGGCTAAGGTAAGGTTAGGGTTAGTTTGTAAACTCCACTATCCTTAAAGGTTAGGGCTAAGGTAAGGTTAGGGTTAGCTTGTAAACTCCACTATCCCTAAGGTTAGGGCTAAGGTAAGGTCATAGTTAGCTTGTAAACTCCACTATCCTTAAGGTTAGGGCTAAGGTAAGGTTAGGGTTAGTTTGTAAACACCACTATCCTTAAGGTTAGAGCTAAGGTCAGGTTAGGGTTAGTTTGTAAACTCCACTATCCTTAAGGTTAGGGCTAAGGTAAGGTTAGGGTTAGTTTGTAAACTCCACTATCCTTAAGGTTAGGGCTAAGGTAAGGTTAGGGTTAGTTTGTAAACTCCACTATCCTTAAGGTTAGGGCTAAGGTAAGGTTAGGGTTAGTTTGTAAACGCCTCTATCCTTAAGGTTAGGGCTAAGGTAAGGTCATAGTTAGCTTGTAAACTCCACTATCCTTAAGGTTAGGGCTAAGGTAAGGTTAGGGTTAGTTTGTAAACTCCACTATCCTTAAGGTTAGGGCTAAGGTAAGGTTAGGGTTAGTTCTAATAGGCCCACGTATATTTAATAATTATCTTGTGTGTCGGAATGGCAGGGCGTTGCACAAAAGATAAAATTGTAACCACAAAATAAATGTCGGGGTGCCGCGACCGTTGATAAAAATGGAAATGCCCCCACTCCGACAATTAGACCTCAATGTCGGAGTGGGGGTGGGGGTCGGAATGGCCCTCCATAGTAACAAACTCCTCTTCTGTCGGTGGTGGCTCTTCATCTGACTCTGATGAAAGGTCAACGCTCGACCGGATAATTAAGAATAGATTTAATGTTGCCTACTTCCTCCTGAAACTCTAAGGAAATGGCCGCTCGCTGCTAATGTTCCTGGCTCCTTTGGACTTTTCGTTGGAACGTTTGTGCCCCTGTTTAAGTCATTATTGAACACAGGCTCATCATTCTGACCTGCACACATTTGTCTTAACATGTGCAACATTGTTCTGATTCTATTCTTCCAGTATTTCTTATTTTTGCCTTGCTCTACTTAATGGAGCTGGTTCCCCAAACCCAGGCAAATATTTAGCAGGAACGGCCTTCATTGATTTCACAGACGCGCACGACACATAACTGTGGCGCTTCACATGGTGATCGCAGTCATTTGTGCAGATTCATCACACCTCTCTTATTGTTTTTACATACACCACTGCAATAAGACAGGAAATACCACTGCTAAAGTGTTCATAACAAGACAAAAATAATGGTAAAGTGAATGAAATGTTGTGAAAGTTATCAAGCAATGCCCTAATTGAGTGAATTGTGAATCGAGGCACTGGGAAATCACTGGGGCGATTCATGTTCGTGATCACCAAATCTGCTCCTCCAAGTCTATTGCTAAATGCCAGGAGCGCCGCCCGTGAAGGCGGCAGCGTGGCGGGGAGTGTTCAAAACTCCATTTCTCACCTGTTTGCAGATGGGCGATAAGTTTGTGGCCTCGGCAAAGCTCCGGTTTATCTGCAAAGCGTTCCACAGGAAATATGTACTTTAAAGCGAGCGCTAAACTGTGGTATTCACGAGACAGTCACATCCGTCATTTGTGGCGGCGCAGTCAAAGCATAAAGCGCGTCTCACTACATTTGCTTGATGTATGGGGACTGGGACACTATCTGCTCTCCCTTATCGTCTCCCAGTATCTTCATCTGTGTTCCCGCGCCTGATAGAAGCATTAGTCATTTGCGCACGTCTGCCGGGGAAGAGTGATTGCGGCTGGCTGACATCATCTGAGGCCGCGGTTTTGAAGTCGGGCGTTTTATCGGAATGAAAGAAACTTAGTGAGAAACACCAAACGAAGCCCCCGCTCCCTCCTCCTCCGCCGCGGCAAATCATCGGGGCTTTAGCTTGAGTGATAGGCGCCCGTTTCATAAGCCCTCCATCTGTTTTGACTGATTTGTCTTAATGACAAAATTGTGTTCCTTAATCTAATCACAGCTGACATTCGCAGAGAACAAGCGTTTTGCGCACGGAAGAACGGATACGGCTCAGTTATTTATTATAAACATACTGTACCGTCGTAATCGCACAAGGGAAGACAATTCACAGGTCTCTGAACCACAGCGGAGGCCACAGCATGAGGAGGGGAGGAGGCACTGTGTTGTAGGGAAAGACTTTACTGTCTTGGTATCTATACGATGACTTTTAGGGACATTTGAGTTGATACCAATACAGTGGTGATTTCCCGGGGTTTGATTCCCGCCTGGATGGGGCCTTTCTGTGCGGAGTTTGTGTTGGTTTCTTCCGTTTCTGGCATGTTTAATTTGGGGCAACAGCAGAACGTTGTGTTTATTAAAAAACATTACAGGAAAAAGCTTAAAAGGGATATTTCAGGATTTTTGACATAGGGCCTCATTTCCTAGGTATCCAGAGTGTTGTTGATTTCTGGATATTTGATTTAATTTTTTTCAATAATGCAGTCCTTATATTTAAAGAGCGCTAGGCTAGTGCTAGGCTAGCGCATGTCTATGGTAACTAGCAGACTGCATGAAAAACCTCTTCAAAATCATGGGGTAGTCCTCCATATCTGTGGCAAGATTTGTAGGAAGCTCCTTTTATGAATTCCACGTGTAGTAATGCCGGCCGCAGGTTTACAAACTACAGTAGATCCGGTAACCCAGCAGATCACTCCGCCGCTATGTAGGTTACAACCAGGAAGCTGATGCTGCTCAAATATAACTTCTTTAAATGCAAAATTGTTATATTTTAAAAATGATTCAGTCAACACAGACATTTATATGGGTAGTCTGGTGTTATAGGTGATTTATCTCAGGTGCACTGTGGAGTGGGTCAGATTGTTTTTAATGCAGGCTACTAGTTAAAATAGACATGCACTAGCCTAGTGCAACTAAACTCTTAAAATATAAGGACTGCATGAATTTAAAAAATATACTGTATATCTCCAGAAATCAACAACACTTTGGATAACTAGGACATTAAGTTCTATGTCAAAAATCCTGAAATATCCCTTCAAGATCTAAAACCATAAAAGCTAAAACTCTTTGAGTCTACATTCACTAATGGATTCTGCCCCCAAAACTGTAAAACTTAAAATCTAATGACATTAACTTACAAGACTACACAATACCCCCCATGATCTTGCCTGGCTCTGCCACACTATTCCCTGTCCATTCTACACAGGAAAGTTCGTCTGGTCACAGAGCAATTGGAGCAGTTTGAACGGGCCTAACGCACACAGATTGTCAGTGAAATTAACCGATCAGCCATTAGCGGACGTGACGACAGCTGTAGTCCGACTGACAAAATATGAACTGAATATAAACTCAGGAGAACGCGGAGGCAAAATCCTCGATTATTTCATCCATGATTAGTTTTGGCTAATGTTAATGTTAATTGAACTAACAACATAGTGGTGCAGCGAGTGACGTAACCTTGTCAATTCCCTGTGAAGGTTGTCATTGGTTCGGCTAGGCTAGGCTAATCAGCAACTTGTTTACCGTGTATGTCCAGACCCACCTTTCTTTTCGCACAGAAAAGAAGTGGGTGTGGTTTATCAGGCTACCCATGACCTGCCAATTTTAGCATGACTTGACATTTTTATACTTTTCCAAGCACATATCATGACATTATTCATGTTTAGAGTTTACAATTTGCTCATTCATTGGTCAAGATTTGTCTTGGCTTTGCCAACCATATTTAGTAAAAAAAAAAAAAGAAGACTATGAACTCACAATCTGGACACATGCAGGGACATGTTTAAAAGCAGTAGCCGTCTACTGATGGCCTTCCATACACTGTGATGATTCTCAACAGATATGTTTGATTGCAATTTGACTGAAGCCAATTTAAAACTAGTTCATGATGACTAAAATCTCCAGATATTTTTGTTGACTTTGAACAAAGGGACAACAGCGTCAAAATATCCTGTGAACTGAAAGAGCCTCATATTGTTTAAATTAGAATGACACTTGAATGACAAAGGAGATGGAGCACAAGTAGCATACGCTGAGAGAAAAAACACTCCATAACACTCTGGACTCTAATCCGCGCCTAATGGGGGGAAGAGCGCCTCTCTCCTGAACGAAAGCCAGGAAGAACCAAAACACACACGGCCCAACTAAACGAAAACTCGATGAAGCAGGATCAGAGTCAAATCAGTTTGAGGAAGCGGAGGAGAACGACTCGGACGACAATCCAGGAGACGCCGGGTTTGTTTCTGAAAGAGGCTGGCAGCGATGTGTGTCATACATGCAGTGACAGTGCCGCAGATAGTAGGGCGGGTAGTCTTGTGACTGGCGGGTCAGCGGTTCCTTGGGTAAGACTGCACCCACCTTGCCCATTCACACTCTCAGTCATACACCTGTGTAAGGAATGAGTGACTGGTTCCTTGATGTAAAGTGCTTTGAGTGCCTAATGAAGTGCAATATAAATGTGATGATTTTTTGTGGTAAAATGTAACAAAATGCATCACACCAACAAGAAGTATATGAAATTTAGCCCAGGTTTTGTATTTCTCTCATTTCCACCGGGAGGCTCTTCCAAAGCCGTGGCGCCGCAGAGCAGAAAGCTCTGTCCCCCATGGTTCCGCGCTTGGTGGTAGGAACATGAAGGTGGAGGCTGCTGGATGACCTGAGGGTGCGGCTGGAGGGTTGCCGTCATATGAGTTCCTTTAGGTATAATACAGCCAGTGGCGCCTCCAGAAATTGTTCATAGGGGTGGCCAGATGGGGCCACTTAAAATCTTGGGGTGGCAAACCAAAACTATCAGCCATAATTTCACAATTGTATTCACGGCTTGCCTGGCTGGCTGTGAATTTGGGCTGAAAATATTCATAACTGATACTACAGTACTACAATTAACACTGGCCAGTGGGGTGGCCCATGGGGTGGCCAGGAGTCGGCCAGGGTTGCTGGCCACCCCCTGGTGGCGCCACTGAATACAGCGTGACCAGTGATGTGTTTGTGAGCGAGTAGCATGATGATGTACTTTGCAGCTCTATGCCAGGAAACCCAATAAAATGTTTCTGTTTTTATTTTGTAATTCATTTATTTTATTTGACCAGGAAAGCCTCACTGAGATTGAAGGGATATTTCAGGATTTTTGACATAGGGCATAATTTCCTAGTTATCCAGTGTGATTTCTGGAGATATATATTTTCATTAATTCATGCAGTTATATTTGAAGAGTCTAATGGCGCTAGGCTAACGCATTCCTATGGTAACAGCTAGCCTGCATTAACAACAGTCTAACCCTCTCCACAGTGCACCTGAGGCAAATCACCTATAACACCAGACTACCGATATAAATGTCTGTGTTGATAGAATATTTTTTTTAATATAACTGATCTTGCATCACATGAATTTTCGCATTTTGAGGGACTATTTTCTAGCAGATCATTCAGCCACTGCGTAGCTTACAACCACGAAGTTGATGCTGCTCAAATATAAGTTATTTTAAATGCAAAATGGTTACAATTATCGACACAGACATTTATATCGGTACTCTGGCGTTATAAGTGATTTGCCTCAGGTGCACTGTGGAGCGGGTCAGGCTGTTTTTAATGCAGGCTAGCTGTTACCATAGAAATGCGCAAGCCTAAGACTGACCTAGCACCACTAAACTCTTCAAATATAAGGACTGCATGAATTAAAAAAAAATATCTCCAGAAATCAACAACACTCTGGATAACTAGGAAATGAGGCCCTATGTGAAAATACCTGAAATATCCCTTTAAGAATCTCTTTTTCTAGGAGAACCTATTGTACATGTTTTAGTGGTAGGGGCAACCGGAGTACCTACGCAGACACGGGGAAAACATGCAAACTCCACACAGAGAGGCCCCGTCCAGGTGGGAATCAAACCCGGGACCTTCTAGCTGTGAAGCACGAGCGCTAACCGCTGTGCTACAATGCTGTTGAGTTGGAAGAAGTTTAACTGCATCCATGCTTTTATCTTCTCAAGGCATGCCGTGACTCGTGCCAGCGTTGCAGATGGACTGGGGGCAGTTCGTACATAAACATGTGTGTAATCAGCATAACAGTGGTAGGATATCCTATGTTTGCTGATGAAGTCACCCAGGAGGAGCATGTAGGTGAATAGTTTTGGGCCGAGCACCGACCCCTGTGGTACCTCACACATGACTGGGTGTGTCGTGGACTTGCATAAACTGTGGCGAGTTTGTGGTGTTTGTGGCGAGTTTGTCCATTTGGACAAACTTGGTTCTGTCGGATAGATAGGACAAAATGATTAATGGTTCCTTTGTAGCAATAATATATTTTTTCAGATGTGTTTACAGTTGTTACATTATTTCACAGAGGGTGCAAAATGAAGAGTATTTGCTAAAAATCTACTACTTTAAACCAGTATTTAATCTATAGACATTGTTCTGTATCTTTTTAACTTTTAATCTTTTAACTTAAGTTATAAAATAATAGCAAATTCCCTTGACTAGGGTGAATTATTATTGTTTGGGTGGCCCTGATGTCCTGGGCTTTGGGAATGGCTGTTTTAAATCAACTGTTGAACAAAAGTGTGATTTCCGTCACCTTTTGTTCAGCTTAAATTAACTGTTGAACAAAAGTGTGATTTCCGTCACCTTTTGCCTAAAAAGTAACTGTTTTTGATGAAAACTTGTTGATTTGCCAATTAAAGAGTAACCGGTAAACCTGTAATAAAATACTTAAAAAGTGAAAACAATTATTCCATAATTGTTTTCACTTCTTAACTCGAAACACTACATTTTTGGCATAATTTCCCCGACATAGCAGCCCTGTGGTGAATGCGGTGCGTGGAGCCGGGTGCAAACGCAGGTCACGCTCAGCGAAAGCCTGGGCTGTTGTGATCCCAGACGCTCCTCCAGCTCTGCAGTCTGCACCTGTGCGCTGCCGGGGGCCTGCCTCTGCTCTCCTCCTCCTCGCCACTGCTTGGCTCCTAATAAAAAGGAAATAAATCATGTACGGCGCAGTCAAAGCTGAGCGTGGTTTATCCCTCCTGTCACTCAATCACTCCGGCCCCGCCACACGCTTCATCCCCAATCCCTGACAACAAAAAAACGCCGCAAAAGCCAGAGCTGCCAGGAGGACTGAAATAATTGCCCATGCCGCGGTGACACATTATTGGCTGGAGTCGGGAACAAAAGCACAACAATGGCATCGGGATTATGTGGCGCTCCCCTGAGGGCCCAGCTCTGACGGATATGCGAGCGGTCTGGTCCGGCCCACTCTGGTCCCGACTGTTCTTCACTCACACGGAGGATTTACGGAGAGTTGTCAGCGAGAACAAAAAGGGGCTGCACATCCAGAGGCGTGTTGGCAAGATAATTCCCTGCTTATAAACCTCCCCGTGGTGTTGTTGGCACACGGCTCGGATCAGCTCGGAACATCGCTCACGGCTCCTGCAGAGGGTCATATGAGCACTCCTTTTGCCAGCGCAGCATTCTGTCAGACATTATGACGTTCTGAAGAGGACAGAGATGACGGCAGGGATGCGCCTATACTACTTTTCCTGAAATCGAGTATGAGGACCGAGTACTATCTTCAAAAGTACTCGACTTAAACAGACTGTCTTGTTCTTCAAGATTCAAGATTGTTTTTTTTGTCAAACCATGTGACTGATTCAAAATTATATTTCTCTCATCCTTGATTGTGGAGTGGGGGGTGGGGGAAGAGGGGTGGGAGGGAGGGCAGGAAGTTCAGCTTCCCGATGGCCCTGTGTACGAAACTGTTCTTAAGTTGACTCGACCTGGCCCGTAGATTTCGCAGTCTCCTCCCTGAAGGCATTACTCTGAAGAGACTGTGTGATGGTGCGTAGGGTCCCTGGTGTTTCTGACGGCTTTGCGGGTGAGACGGGTGGAGTACATGTCCTTAATGGAGGGGAGAGGAGCTCCACAGATCTTCTCCGCTGCTCTCACGATGCGCTGGAGGCTCCTTCGGCAGGAGGCAGTGCTGGCTCCGTGCCACACAGTGATGGAGCTGGCCAGGATGCTCTCTATAGTCCCTCTGTAGAAGAACCACACGGTGATGGAGCTGGTCAGGATGCTCTCTATAGTCCCTCTGTAGAAGAACCACACAGTGATGGAGCTGGTCAGGATGCTCTCTATAGTCCCTCTGTAGAAGTTGCACATAACAGAGGCTGGGACTCTAGCTCTTCTTAACTTGCGGAGAAAGTAGAGACGCTGATTACTTTTCTTGACCAGAGATGTAGCGTGCATGGTCCAGGAAAGGTTCTCTGTGATGTGCACACCCAGGAACTTAGTGCTGGTCACCCTCTCCACTGCAGCACCATTGATTGTTAGAGGAGCATGCTGTACCCATGCTCTTCGAAAGTCCACAACAATCTCTTTTGTCTTCTCCACATTTAGAGAGAGGTTGTTCTGTGTGCACCACATGGCCAGACTGCTCACCTCACTCCTGTAGTTTGACTCGCCTCTGTTGTTGATGAGACCCACCACTGTTGTGTCGTCTGCAAACTTGATGAAGAGGTTTGAGTCGTACTCCTAATAAATACCAGAGGGGGTTAGTTATTTTTACATTTAGTATGTTTTTTTCCCCCCTATAAATTGCACCTACAAAATGTGTTTTGTCAGAATAAAGTCGGGCTGAACGATTTACTTTTATCGCAAGAAAGGGGCTGAGGGTTTTTTCGCCATTTGAGTGAAAGACATGTTTGCCTATCAGAATTATCGAGTCTGCTGTCCAATCAGAAGTGGCTACAGAATACGCTGCAGTGCAATATACATGAACTGCACCTGTGACTTTTCAAGCTACTAACAGTGTTTCCCAACCAGCCGGGCATTGAGAAAACAGCAGAGGTGCCTTGGAAATGTTGCCCCATACTGTATGTATATAGCTATCAAATGACACGCCGATGTCATTTGATAGCTATATATTTTTAAAAACTACGCGGTACCGAGCCCTCCTTATGATCCCGGCCTCATACCAGTAATGCAGGGATCCGCGTGTGTTGTGTTCAACTAAGCAGACACAGTGTGAGGCTACGAAGCTAGTTTACCTTGTATAACACGTGTCTGTTCAAGAGGGAAACACTTCCACATGACTCCGGTAAAAAATTCTTCACATTCTTCTGGAATTTTACAAATATAAATATTTTTAAAAATTCTAATTGACCTAAAAAAGTCAAAGTTAATTTTGGTTTCATGTCAAAGAGTGGGGGAAAAAAATGCAAATGTGTATTTTCATAAAGTGTATTTAAACATATGGTTCCCGCTGTAGGTGTATATATGTGGCCTTTGTAACTAATTAATTTGAATTGAGCCTCATTGATTTCAGGGTTTAATTTATTTTTCAGAGGTATATATTAGATGCTAATTTGTTTTTTTCCCTACATTTTAACATGGAGATGTGAGGCCTGTGTGATCATTTCAAACACTTCAAAGTTTGATTTATTTTAGAGAATAAATTTTTATGTTGGCTTAACTGTGCGAATAAAAAAGTTTGACAGTATCTATCTATCTATCTACTCTATTGCACTTCCACGATGAGCCCAAACCACTTTCCCCTGAGCCGATTGTTGTCAGCACCATGTAATTGTCTATACTGGTGTAACCAGGGTTAAAATCCCCTAATTTTGCCCAGTGTTTGTCTTCCCCACAGTCTCTCCAGTCCCTAAATGCACCAGGTCACATGATCCTAATTAGCCAATCACAGGATACCCAAGTACAATATAAGCTGCCTTGACTCAACGCTCCTCAGTTGTGTGGGAGAGGAGCCAAGGGACAGCAGCTGCAGAGCCAGACCGTTTGGGCTTTGCTGGGGACCTGATTTGTGTGATTCTCATGAACTGGTGAGTTTGGATGCTGAGTTTTTATTTACATGTTGCTCTGTTAGCATTAGCAACAATGCTAACCATGGGGCGAATGCTGACATGAGTTTTTATGTATTCTTCAATGTTCCTTGATATGTATGGTAATGTAATTTTAATGATGCTAACATGCTAACTAGCATGCTAAATGCTTACATGGATTTAAAATGAGTAGAAATCCATCGTAATGGATTTTGTGACCATGTTTTCTGTAATTTGACCGATGCTAATGTTATCTTAGCTTTAGCTTCCTGTTTATATGAGGTTTTCCTAAAATGAAATGCTGTTGGTCCATGCAGGCTAGGTGCCCTGTCTTGGGTCCAACTGTGTGGATGGCGAGCTACAGAATGAGGCCCGGAGCCTAAGGACGTCCCCTGTTGTGTAAACTTCAATGCCCATGGTCTGGTAGGAGGCTTCGCAGCCTGTCCCTTTTTCCTCCCACCTCTTCAATCAGAGCGTTACCACAACTCACCTCGAACAGTACAGACAATATCGCGTTTGGACATTTCCCTCAGTTTCCATAACCTTACAAGGACAATCCACGCTCACTGATTGACGGACTATCGGACTATTCTTTTGGGGTGTTTCTTTGTCGGTACCCAACCGAAGATCCAGTCAACCCCATTATTGTTTTGTTGGCTTGAATTGTGCACTTTGTGGAATACCGGTAACATGAAAACTGCAGTATTGTAAATATTTTGTTTGTTTTTTTATGCATCACTTTATATTCAATATATTCACCTTAAAATTCCCAACATTGATTCTTTGTCTTTCTATTTACTGCCCTACCCTCCAGTAGCCGATCCCAGTTCTTCTGGTACTCGCCCATTAGGATCTATAATATTACTCACTTGATACTCTGGTATTAACTAAATACTTGCTACACTAGTCCTATCAAAGGATCCACATTGGAATTGGATCGGCCCAAACCACTAACTGCGCATGCTGTCTGGCATGCTGAATGGCAACATATCATCAAAAACATCATGTTAGCACCTTCTAATGGACTACTGCTATTGTTCAGCAAAGAGAATGACAGGAGAGCTAGCTGTAGTGGCTAAATCAGGGCATGAGACAGACAGAAGCTGCCATAGCTAACGTTAGCGCCGATCGATCACATGAAAACAAGAAATAAGCACCAATAAAGTCATCAAGACCATCAGCTACATACAAGTTTGATGTGGATTTAAGCTTTAACACTGGTGGAGACCATGGGTGTATAGTTAAAGATCCATAGGACACTGCCGTTAACCCCAGAGCAGCAGTTCAGTCTGAAAGCACCTTTGGCTAATTGAGGCCAACAACATAGCAGCCAAAGGTCAACCAAGAATTGTGTGCATAGTCATCAACCCCTGCCCCCTGCTGGCTGGGAGTTGTGCCGCTGCTCCCAAAGGACATTGGGATCGGTGGCTGTCATGTGACTGGGACAAGACTGGTTTGACAGGTTTTACTGGAAAAATGGATCAGCGTAGAATATTTAGCCTAATCAACGTAGACTCTGCATATACTGCATTAATTTCAATTCAATTAACAAAAAGAGACAATGTTATATTTGGGGAGCCTTCCAGTCCGCCCCATCCATCCATTTTCTTCCACTTGTCCGTTGCCGGGTCGTGGGGGCAGCTGTTGGAGCTGCACCAGCCCCTATGGCTCCTCCTGCAGGTGGTGGATCCACAGAAGGATGGCCTCATGGTTCTAACCGGGCCTGTTGGTCTCTCATAAGGGGCTTCTTAACCGCTCTTTGTCTGACCCGTCACCTAGCACCTGTTTGCCCTGGGAGACCCTACCAGGGGCACAAAGCCCCCGACAACAGAGCTCTCAGGATCATTCGGGTGCTCAAACCCCTCCACCACGTTAAGGTGGCGGTTCCAGGAGCCTTCCAGTCCCAACTCTAAACTCTCTCCTTATTGTGGTCCTGCTCTGAAGAGTCTTGGTGTCCTTACTGGTAATACGTTTAATTTGGAGAAACAGTTGGTGAAGACAAGCCTTTTCCAACTGAGACTTTTATGCATACATTTGTAACATCTCGCTTGGACTATTGTAACTCCTTGTACTATCGCCTTGATCTTTGATTCCCCTGGTCCAAACCGCAGCTGCATGTCTTCTAACTGGGACCAGACACTGAGATCATATTGCCCTGGTGCTTTCCTCTCTACATTGGTTGCCTGTTTTTAGAATAAATTTCAAGATTTTGTTGTGTTAAGTCTCTTAATAATCTAGCACCTTCCTATTTACAGACGGCATCTTGTCATAGAAGGGTCGTCAAGGGGGAAACACAATGTACTCTTTTTAGCCATTTTCTGGTGGAATATGAACTTTATCACACATACGTAGTCAAGTCTAAATCGGGTCCATATGGATGTTTATTCACAGCAGATTGTTCAGTAGAAGCAAAAAAAGACAATCGTAGCTACTGCTAGCTAGCGTTAGCATGTAGCATGATGCCAACATAAAGCATCATGTTAGCATTTGCCATAATGTAATTATGGGCTGTTAAACCACTTTCTCCTCCCCAATAAAGATACAAAACTATATCAATAATTCAGCATTTAAAGTCAATGGTTTTGCCCAATATCACAGCAGGAGTTGCCTCACAAGGCTGCGCCGAACATTAAGGCAATAAAACAGAGCAGTAAATGAGCCAATGTAAAGTTCAGGCGAATTAAGTATCCAGGCAAACATTATTTCCAAATGGATGTCGGCAGCAGGTGGCGATGAGCGGCACAGGTGTCCCCTGTCCTTAGACTCTCCAGCACGGCAAGGAAAAACTCCAAAACCCAGGGGGAAAAAAGGAAAACCTTGGGGAAGCATAAAAGGAGAGATCCTCTTCCATGGACGGACAGGCTATAGAGACCCAGGGCCGATGGGAGTAGACGGGCCAAGATTGCAGACCGTCCAGTCCCAGTAGGCAAGGATTAAATTGTTAAAGTAGTTTTCGAATAATTGGAGAAAGTTTAGATTTTTCTTTTCTTTGTTTTCCCTCTTAACTGTTTCAAACATGACTATACGAACATGACAATTCCAGAGATGCCATCTGTATCTGAAATGCTGACTTTGCACACGCCAGCCGGAGCGATAGACTGTCCCAGGTCCTGGGACATAACTTTTGCTGTTGTCGGTCCCAAACTGTGGAGTTTTTCACTCTGCCCCAGTCAAGCAGTTGGACACCTTAGAGTGGCTATGAATGAATATCATGAAATGTAATATAAATGTATCCGTTTTGTCCTGATATGTGAAACTTTGGGTCCTGCTTTTGGTCAAACGCTAAACTACCTCACAAGACTATTGTGGACTTATTCACAGTCACCAACTCACTTTACATGACACAAGAGTTGTTTAGATATTTACTTGTTTTGTGAGGATTAAAAGGAGATTACAAAGCAGAATAAGTCCCGCACTTCAGGTTGCCAGATCTGATTACTGAAACCTGTGTTTTGGAATTAACATGAAAGACTTCTAATACGTAAAAAATAAACGACATAATTCAGCCTAGGCGCTTAAGACTTACAGAACTTATCATCAGGCTAGTTTTCTCGCATTTCTGTGACAGTGATCTAGAAAAGTTTGTTTGTATGAAAGTGACCCTGCAAGCTGTGCCGGGTCACATAAACTATGTTGGGAATGAGTTTGTACCGCAACTGACATTTTAATTTAGTGGCTTCCTCTTTCAACGTTGGTAATCAAAAATAAAAAAAATCAGGGCTTTAAAAGGTCCTATACCTATCAGTCAATCTTAACTAGTCCATTTCCCGATAAAGTTGAAAAGTGTGGCTCGGCCCGTCACTTGTTAGCAGAGCTCTCGGCACTGGGCCTTATTCCCTGGGAGTTTTGTGGGCGTTAAAAGCCATAGGATCGTGCGCTGGAGAGAGAATTGCCTGTACGCGGTGGATGTAATGGGGGGAGGCAGTGGAGCGTTCCCGGGGCCTTCGCTGGTCACTGGGGAGAGCCTGTCTGCTGCTCTCCTCAGCGCTCTGACACCACACTCCTCGTCTTAGTTTTACACATTTCTCCAATTCACATGCAGCTCCCGCCCGGGCTTTTCGCACGTCCAAGTTAGAGGAAAAACGGGTTTCTCTAGAATTATCCCACGTCTGGAGCTGCTGGGCCTGTTCGATCTGATGGCAGCACCATCTTTGGGTATTTTGGTTATGGCGAATGCCCAATCGGACGTGTTAACCTTTGTCCCATAATGAGGGAGAGTGCTGTGCTGTTGGGTCTTGGCAGTTTCTTCTTCTTTCACAGACGCCTCACTGTTTTTATTCTCACTTCAGATTTTGGACTCCACCAGAAAACACTTTAGGACCACTCAACATGGTGTTTGGGTCATGCTGGAAAGGAAAAGTAGTGCAAGTGTCATAACGATGATGACTGTAGGAGCCATTCATGATTTGACGCTGTTATTTCACCCTCTGCCTCTATGTGGCACTCTGTCTCTTGTTTTGTCTCCCTGGGTCTCGCCTACATACAGTGCCTCGCAAAAGTACTAATACACCTTGAACTTTTGCACAATTGTTGTCATGTTTACAACACTAAACGTAAAGATTTTATTTTGATTTTACTGGAAGTTCACACACAAGTAACGGACAACTGTGAAGTGAAAGCAAAATGATACATGATTCTGTTATTTTACAAAAAAGTGAAAAGTGGGGCGTACACAAGTATTCATACAGGATTTTCTGAGTGCATTAAATTGCCTTTATAACATTCCTAATGACTGCAGAAAGTTCACACCTTGCCCTAACCATTAAATAGAGGCCACCTGTGCGTAATCTACTCTCAGTATAATTCCAGCTGTTCTGTGAGGGCCTCAGAGCTATGGTCAGAGTGTATTGGTCACTAAACGACATCACGAAGGCCAAGGAGCTCACCAGAGAGGTCAGGGATAAAGCTGTGGAGAGGTTTAAAGCAACATATAAGGTGTGGTCAGATGTAACCAGGTGCTGCTTAATGGGACAATTCTTCTTGACCGTGTCATGTCACATGACATGTGGATATGGTTTGTGGTGCCATATAAATCAGTTCGTGTGTGTGTCTGGAAAGCTTTCGTTCATACAACAGTGTAATAATGGCTTACACTTGTGCGTTACCAAGTTTCTCAAAACGCTACACTGTCGTCATTCATTGACGCCATACTCAGTGGTGTTAAGCTAATATTGCATCCACAGCTGCCCCTGGGGTAGACTGACAAAAGCGAGGCTGCCTGGGGCAAACAAACTCTTGTTCATTGTGGCCTATTGTACATGTTTAAAAGGAACAGGCCACCGTTTTTCACGTTGATATGTACCTGTCTGGTCTTTGTGCCCGTGGAAGAGCGTGGGCGCTTCCAACTTCACCCCCGTTTGGAGCTATAGGAATAGGCTAAATGCTAACAACATCTTTGGTCTTTTTGCATGACTGAGCGCACGAACAAAGACCAGACGGGTACGCATCAACTCGTCCAAGCTCGGGTAAGAACATATCTCAGTATGGAGTAACGGTGGCCTATTCCTTTTTTAAAGGGATATTTCTGGATTTTGGACACAGGGCCTCATTTCCTAGTTAACCGGTGTTGTTTATTTCTGGAAATATAGTATAGTAAATGAGGCCCTATGTCCAAAAGCCTGAAATTTCCCTTTAATGTGTATGGGCTCTTGCCTCAAAGCAACAAGGTCCTGGGTTCGACCCTCGGCTGGACGGGGCTTTTCTTTGTGGAGTTTTGAGTGTTCTCCCTGTGTCTGCGTAGCTTTCCTCTACCACTAAAAACATGCTGGTCAAGTTGGCCCACAGAGTTGCAGTGGCTCAGGACTAACCCACCATGTAACCTGTGCAATTCCGTTGTTCAACTGTATGACAAATAAAGCACTTTTTTTATTTTTGGGATATTGGAGAAACCATGGACTGTAAAATGAAGAATGGACTGTGGGCCGACAGGAGCTCGTTCATGCTGAAATTCTTTAGAATAGGGCAAAAATGAAAAGTTCAATAATGACTCAGGGCAAAAAAAAGTTTCAATGGAAAGTCCAAAGGAGCCATTTCCCTGTGGTTACAGGAAGAAGTGGCCACAATAGTTGAACAGTCTAAAGGGGAAACCTACAAAGACACGGGGAGAACATGCAAACTCCACAGAAATGCCCTGTCCAGCTGGGGATCGAACCTGGGACCCTCTAGCTGAGAAGCACCATGCTGCCAAAGTGTCAGTGGAAATCACCCATCTCTTGGTATTTATTTTTTGAACAGGGACAGTGTACAATCTACATTAGCCTCAGAAAGGAGAGATGCATTGTACCAGGTTATAGCGAGAGAGTTATTGTGAGAGTTTGGAGACAATTTGTAAAGTAAAGCCTTTGATACAATAAACTATGATATAGTTTTCAGTTCTTTCCACAGATTCAGGTCTGGACTTTGATTTGGCCATTCTAACACCTGGATATGTTTATTTGTGAACCACTCTATTGTAGATGTTGCTTTATGTTTTGGATCATTGTCTTGTTGGAAGACAAATCTCCGTCCCAGTCTCAGGTCTTTTGCAGACTCCATCAGGTTTTCTTCCAGAATGGTCCTGTATTTGGCTCCATCCATCTTCCCATCAATTTGAACCATCTTCCCTGTCCCTGCTGAAGAAAAGCAGGCCCAAACCATGATGCTGCCACCACCATGTTTGACAGTGGGGATGGTGTGTTCAGGGTGATGAGCTGTGTTGCTTTTACGCCAAACATAACGTTTTGCATTGTTGCCAAAAAGTTGGATTTTGGTTTCATCTGACCAGAGCACCTTCTTCCACATGTTTGGTGTGGCTTGTGGCAAACTTTAAACGACACTTTTTATGGATATCTTTAAGAAATGGCTTTCTTCTTGCCACTCTTCCATAAAGGTCAGAGTTGTGCAGTATACGACTGATTGTTGTCCTATGGACAGAGTCTCCCACCTCAGCTGTACATTTCTGCAGTTCATCCAGAGTGATCATGGGCCTCTTGGCAGCATCTCTGATCAGTTTTCTCCTTGTATGAGCTGAAAGTTTAGAGGGACGGCCGGGTCTTTGTAGATTTGCAGTGGTCTGATACTCCTTCCATTTCAATATTATCGCTTGCACAGTGCTCCTTGGGGTGTTTAAAGCTTGGGAAATCTTTTTGTATCCAAATCCGGCTTTAAACTTCTCCACAACAGTATTTCGGACCTGCCTGGTGTGTTCCTTGTTCTTCATGATGCTCTCTGCGCTTTTAAACTGACCTCTGAGACCATCACAGAGCAGGTGCATTTATACGGAGACTTGTTTACACACAGGTGGATTCTATTTATCATCATTAGTCATTTAGGTCAACATTGGATCATTCAGAGATCCTCACTGAACTTCTGGAGAGAGTTTGCTGCACTGAAAGTAAAGGGGCTGAATAATTTTGCACGCCCAATTTTTCAGTTTATTTGTTGTTGTTTGAAATATCCAATAAATTTAGTTTCACTTCATGTTCGAAGCCTGAAATGTGGCAAAAGTTCAAGGGGGCCGAATACTTTCGCAAGGCACTGTAAACGTCAGACACCTGGCTCTGGAGGAGAAGGCTCCAAAGCAAAAGATGATGCAAAGGAAAACAACAAAGCCAAAACAGGCAAAACTTTTCTGACAAAAGATTACAATGAAAACAAATTATATAAAATATATTCTTGATAGTTTTTCTTTTTAAATCATGTTATTTCATTAAATGAGTTATCGTACTTGTACATATATTCATAGGCATGTTTTTTTGTTTTAGTTTTTCTTTTGCATTTCAGATTTTTTGATGTATAATATTAAATTTTCTAAATATGATGATTTCTTGAATATTTTGAATAGTTTTGTCTTAAATCTGATTCCATACACCTGATTTTTCCACTTTTTTCCTGACCTTTTACTTTAAATTTTCACAGGATGTCAGCCAAGAAGAAGTGAAAGGGGACTGCAGTAATCACATGATGAAGATCAGTGTCCTCCATCCAATTGGGGGGACAGGAAAACAAAGATCCAGTGAATGTGTCCGTCATCATTGAGGGGACAGAAGTTCTCGGACTGTGGAAGTGTCACAAATGCTTGCCTCCTTCTCATGGGGGGTCATCTATGCTGTCAACTTAAGTTATCCCCTGAAACTGAAATATACGTTTGAATCTTCGCTGACATTTTAAGCATGTCAAGCTCAAGAAACACCTTCTGAAATACTCTACAAGAAACTCTTAGCATAAGTGTTAGTTGTGCTTTTGACCAGGACAAACAAGCCTTTACATATTTGTCCGTGATTTCCAGTTCTGGTCAATTTGCCATAAATTCTTTTTGTCTTGATCATCCTGAAAATGAACGGTCTGTTTACAAGAAACCTAAAGCGGCACTGTTATTTCTATTCAGCAGAATTTGGGCCAGTTGTCTGATATTAATATGTGTAAAGTGTTCAATGCTAATAATTGCAATTGTTAATATATCCTTCACTGTTTGTTGAAAATGTGTTAGGAAGAGAGGGGTCAGGAACCTCATGGAATTCTACCTGTGACTTTCATAGGGCTGTGAAAGATTCAATTTCTATTTTTTTTCATTTTGCAAGAGCCAAACTGTTAAGTTCATTTTTCCCTCTAAATTTATAAGTACACTATTTGATTGTATGCTTGAATATCAATCCTAGAGTCAGTTGGTTTGTTCTGAAGCATTCAGTTTTCAGACTCCATTGATTTACCTTTTGAGTTTGATCAAGGTCTCGGTTTGCACAGTTTTAAAATTTGCAAGCAAGGTCTCTGGCCATTTGTTTCTCAGTTTAGCAGCAACAAAGTTGTGGGGAAATATTAAATTAATAGATTTTTTTAAATATTATTTCAAATAACTAATGCATTCTTTTATTGCTAGTTAAATTTACTTAAATTAATGGTTCTTGTAAGTAAAATGTTACTTAGAAATGACCTGAGTAAAGATTACAAATGCTTTCTAAGTGAAAACACTTGCCTTGCTTTTTTTAAGTAAATGTTACTCCACATTTTTTTCAGTGCATAGGGGAAACCGGAGTACCCGGAGGAAACGTATGCAAACACGGGGAGAACATGCAAACTCCACACAGAAAGCCCCCGTCCAGGTGGGAATCGAACAGATTCGACAACAGAGCTCCCAGGATCATTCAGGCGCTCAAACCCCTCCACCACGTTAAGGTGGCGGTTCCAGGAGGGGAAAATTAAATAATTAAAAACATAATTCTCATAGTTAACAGTAATCATTTATGTCACGCTTCTTAAATGTCTTAATGGTCTTGGTCCTTCTTATCTCTCAGAACTGCTTTTACCTTATAAACCTTCACGGCCCCTTCGCTCCTCCGGCAGGGGTCTCCTAGTTATTCCTAAAGTCAACAGAAAGACTCACGGCGAGGCGTCTTTCCAATATTATGGCCCTCGCCTCTGGAACGACCTGAGGAGGACCTCAGGACCACAGAGAACGTTTAGTCCTAATGATATATATTGTGTGTGTGTCTGTCTGTTATCTGTAAAGCACTTTGCGATACCTTTCGGTATGAAAAGTGCTTTATAAATAAAGTTTGATTTGATTCTGGACCAAGAGGTTTAACACATACACTACACTGCAGGTGCATGTGTGTGTTGGTTGATCATAAAAGTGTGACGTCAATGAGAAAGCCACAAGCGCATGTGGATAAGAACGCGTTAAGTCAGTCAATGTAACACGAAACTTAGTGTGTAAATTTTACCATTAAAATAGACCATCTCAGTGTTGTATAGCATATGATTTACATCATGATGGACGGCACAGTGGCTGAGTGGTTAGTGCTCTGGCCTTACAGCAAGAGGGCCCTGGGTTAAAGTGTGGAGTTTGCCTGCACCCCTTCATAAGATGAGATAAACCTTTTAGCCCCAGAGGGAATTAGTCTTGTGCTACAGTGCCACTCCTCTACGCACACAGTACAATACATACAATCGGACATGACAAAACATTCACACTGAACAAAAAGTGCCACACCTGCAGTGTCTCTATTACATTTGCAAATAAAATAACAAATAAAATGGCTCCACACCTGGAGATGGGTCCCCAGGTGCTACACGCTCCTGCCCACTGCTTCTGACGGGTCGCCCCAGTGGCATCGAAGGAGGGGCCAAATGCAGAGGAGACATTCTGTAATGACACATATATGATCTTTAATCTGCACTCATGTGTTTAGCCCAACATGTCATGCATAGAAATACATATAGGTAGAAGGATTATTAAGACATTTATTTTAAATAGAAAAATAATAAAATGTATAATATTGTCCATATAAATCAGGAATCAGAAGAAATGCTTTACAGCAGTTTATTTCAGATAGCTTATAATTATGATAAGTATTAAGAATGTTTTCATTATTATTTTACATTATTTACATTTTATGTAAAATTTTATGTAACATTTTATGTAAAATTGTATGTATTCAGAAGCCCCTTATGAGAGACCAACAGGCCCGGTTAGAACCATGAGGCCGTCCTGTGGACCCACCACCTGCAGAGGGAGCCATAGGGGCTGGTGCAGCTCCAACAGCTGCCCCTACGACCCGGCAACGGACAAGTGGAAGAAAATGGATGGATGTCTGCGTACACTGGTGTATGAATGGGTGAGAGGATCTAGCCTGTTGGGACCAGAATGATTCCCCTCTGTATTTTTTTATCCAGCGGGGGATCAGTCTGGTCACCCCGTCCTCATTCGCGGCTTCCGCAAAATCAAACCGATCCCGTGCAATCAGATTCGTTTAATGGCCGTGACGTGTTGTTAGCGAGCAACGTCACTCACGGGACGCGGAAGTCCCTCAATAACAATCTACGAACGATGCACGAAAGAGAGAAAGCGTGTCTCCAGTCGGTAAATGACCAAAAAACACATGGACAGTAGGCGAGATTCGTTATTCAAAATCCTGCGCAAATATTAACGCAAAACCGCTAATAACACCACATCAACAGCAGAGGCCCGCCCTTCGCTGATTGGTTTACTCCGCTTCCTGTTTGCTTGCGTATCTACCGCTGTGGAAAATGGATTCGACGCAGGGGTGACGGTGAGTCTGGATTTTTCCAGACTAGAGGATCCTTGCTGTAAAGCACATTGAGTGCCTAATGTAGGTGTAAGTTGAGACCATTTACCATGGACATTTTATGTACATATATGATACATATTTTACATAACAGACATTTCATTTTTCATGAGGCATCGAGATCATTTAAATTGTTGATTTACCAACAAAAAAAAGAGAGGAAAATAAAAACAAACAAAATAAAATAAGAAATATTCCAGAATATGACGGGCATTATGTCGTAGCTGACCCTTCAGCGCAGGCTCACCTGCCCAAACACGTGTTTCCATTGGACGGAGTGAATGTCCGTCAAATCTAGTTCAAAATCCCGCGAGCTAAACACAGCTGTAATGTTTACATTTTTTATCCTTAAAAGACGATACTGCGGAAAATTAACTACATCAATTTCATCACGGACATTTGGCGCCACGTTCTCAAGAGGAACTCTGAAAGAAATGCAGGACAGCGGAGCCGTGGCCCGGACGTTGCCGGGATGACGAAAGGAGTTTCCCCTCATCATACGCACTGGAACCCGGCGCGGGATCCGACGGGACACACGGGTGACACGGAGTCTGACAACACTGGGACGTTTGAGGACAGCGCTGGGAGTGGACAGATGAGCTATGGAGCTGGCAACATGTCGGAGGAGAAGGATTGACAAAGACATCGATGGTAAGTAGTGCTTTGATGTCGCTGTTGTTGTGAGTAAAATGGCGACACCTAGCCTACCCATACAATATAATATGAGAGTGTTGAATTGTGAGCGCTGCTGCGGTTGGGGAGAGCCTTTGGCACAGCCTGTTCAGTTCCTCCACAGGTGTGGCAGGGCTGAAGATCTGGGGCTGCTTGTTGTCCTCACATATTGCATGGGGGGCTAATTTTGGAAGTTTGTCATTCATTTCTTTTTGTTTGAGCTTTGGAATCGTCATCACAGTTGGTCAGATACACTACGCAGAATACAGTCGTTTCTGAATTGGGTTAAATGTAATATACATACCCTCAATGGGAGCTGGGGGCGCTGTTTTAGTAGATGTCTTACATGGTCGTAATTCAGGGATAAAACAAACGACCACTTGTGTTGTTTTCTGTTGGAGGACTGTCTCAAAGAAAACCATACATTTAAACGTAGCTCCATTATTCAGATTTGGTGTAACGGGTGATTTTGAGTGGGACGCCTCCACAGGTGCACAGCGGAGCATCGCTCCAGGTGTCTAACAGTAACAGTGTTATTGGGTCGTTGATGATTAGAAAACCCTAGAAGACTGTTATAAAACTGGCCTTCCTCTAAGCGAGTGGACGATCATCAGCATTTGTGAGCTCCATTATACTCTCAACTTTGGCCAGAAAAAAGGAAACTCAATCGTTTCTTTCACAAATGTTTTAATTGAACACGCCGTAGATCTGCCTTTAAAGGAATAGGCCGCCGTTTTTACATACTAATTTTGAAGCATTTAGCCTCTCCCAGCAAAGGTATAGCTCCAAACTGGGGTGAAGTCAGAAGCTACCAAGCTGTTCCACGTTTTTCCTATTTAAATAGAGTTACACGATCCAAGTCTAGTTACCAAAAAATCAAACATGTCGATTTTCTAAGCAGACAAAAAGGGGTGCTATATATGTAGGCGTAATAACACCTGGAGTACTTCGGCATCAACTCGTCTAAGGTAAGAACATATCTCAGCAGTTAAAAACGGTAGCCTCTTCCTTTAAGACTAAAATTATGATCAGAACCACCCAATCATAGACTCCGGTAGTGTTTCCATGCCAGCATATAATTAAACGTTCCCTGGAAAAAGCTGGGAACATTTCACGGATCCACTGAAAATGGATCCGCGACCCATTTTTGGGTCTCAACCCACCAGTTGAGGGCAAAAAAAGACGATCAATTCTTAGCTTTCAAATGAGGCTGGCCTGGCCTATAGGCTATAAACTCCAGTCCAGTAGCTTTCAGATTTGGATTAAGCCGAGCTGGAGACAATGTGCTCGGTTAAAGGTCCTATGTCATGCAAAATCGACTTTTTGGAGCTTTTAACCATGTTGTTATGCTATTTCCTTATCAAAAACACCCCCAGAGTGGTTTTTGGCTTCATTCACGCAGTTCTCAGTAATCCTCCTGAATCCTGCGCTCTGAGCAGCTGCTCCGCCCTCTCCTGGTAAACGACTGGCATGTTCAGTTGTGTCGTCACAGCGGAACGGAAGTGCTACACGTCTGTAATCTAATGCCTTACGGCATGATTTTCATTTGTAAAACAGCTTTTTTCATTATTTCTGTCGTAAGAAAAAATCAATAAAAAAAAAAAATGAAAAAAAAAAAAAAAAAAAGAGTAAGTGCCTGACGCTGCGCTGCCCCTGTACCGAAAACAAACGCTCCCCCTGAGCGTCCGAACGGTCTGAACAGATGTCATGTCATGTTGCACCGAAAGTTGTGAAGAGGGAGCTTTTTCTAACCTACTCTGGAGTCTGGACACCTGTTCTTTTTTCTTACCCAACGATAATGTCACGGAGAAAACCGCGTTTGGCTGCGAGGACAGGACTTTATTCAACCTTCCCAAAGAAGAGGCCATAGAAGTTGGAATTTCCCTCCGGGATTCAGCGACTATCAGCCTTAATAGTGTTTGTCTGTGCCTGTACTGATGGATGCTTGATGAACCTTGGCCAGAATCAAAGTGGATTAACTTTTATAACCAGCGCAAGTCCTATAATGGAAACATCAGAGTGGTGAGTCGATCAAAATGCATGTTAGCGCGTGTGTTAGCCATTTAGCCATGAAGCTGTGTTGCACATGTTAACTCCTTATAACAGCATCATGAAGTAACTTCACTTTTTGCTGTGATATATATATATTTCTACTACTGCTAAAGTTGTATGAGCGGAGAGAGGGGGCGGAGTTAACTGAATCCAAGCGTTTTGTCTTCCGGGTTGGAAAAATACCTCCAGAAAATACTTATATTTATCACAAAAATTAGTGCTCCGTAGTGGTAGAGGTACAATATATCATATAAATGCCTATACTTTACTTTGGAATGGCTTAAAATAGCATGATACAGGTCCTTTAAGGCAAAGGTTAAAGTACTCAATGTGAAAAACACTGTAAATGTCTTTAAAGTCATATATATATATATATATCTCCATCTCCATCCATAGCCCACGGTCTTTTGACGATGAAGAAAATCGGGCCCTCCACCGAGCAAACTTGCCTACCCCACTCTAAAGGATTCCAGAAGAGTGAATCACCCACCGTTACATTGGCCCCGGAACGCTGCAGGTACAAAGGGAAAAATAAATAAAGATATAAAGATATAGAGTTATACATTTGAAACTTTACATTATCAGCGACAAAATCTGAAAAAATGAATAGAGCCAGTTCTGGATTTATGGTTTTATTTTGTTGATATATTAGAAAGAAAGATTTTGGATCTTGCTTAAATGAAATCTGTAACATTTTAAGAGTCTCCTTGATTTTTGGGTTCAAAGCACAATAAATCAGGCAGGAATTAGATATTGAAAAGTCCCTCTGAAAATACTTCATAATATTGTGTAAGCCTGTAAAGTGTGGAGTCTGTAGGAGCTACTGAAGTGGAGATGTTGTTAAATGTTGTTTGCCCTAAAGTTTAGAATCGTGTGCAAATGCGCCCTGTGTATATTTGGATTATAGTGTCATCTGGGTCGCCTTTCGCAGCACATGTGGAGACTTGAGCAAATGCAGCAAAGTAATACAGATAAACGAATGAATGACGTTTGAAGGAGAGAAAAAAACGTGTATACTTTGTATGCATAAACGCAGGCCTAATTGTAATAATAAAATAATTCCACTGGTAGAAATGCTACTAGGAAAATCCTAAATCGTCTCTTCAATTCCCTGGGCAGAAAGTTAGCGAAGCTAATTCGTAAACTATATTGTAAATGGCACATGTCCACTTTTTGTACTCATTCCACTACTTATAAATCCATGAACAGTCTTGTTATTCTGCGGCCAAGAAAAGCTAACATTCGCAGCATTATTTTTGCCATTGTAAATACAGCACCATTACCACCGTTACTACTCAAATGCTTTGTAGGTACAGCACAATTACTGTTATTACTGACACTAGTCTGCTACTAATACTACACAACTTCTCTGTAGGTATGAAACTATTAGATCAACTATTTTGGTAACTTCCAAATATGATTATTTTATGGCTTGTTTCAGTGAAGTTTGTACAACATGCACGGACAGTCGGACACCGTTGTTTTGAAGCATCAACAACACTTTTCCCCCCACGTATTTAGTAATGATTTTTTACCTTTCAAGCAAAAATACTGCGGGTCTTTTGAGAGATTCTCTCAACATTTTCCGATGTTTACTCTGGTTCTTTGCCTACGCCGATCAGACTCCACTTTCGCCTTTTTTGTCACACTCGTATAAACTCTTGGTTTCTTTTCATCAGTTGGGGTCTGGGCTGGAGTTTGGATGGTGCTTTTATTCTCCGCTAAGTCCATCCTTCCGAAGTTACCACTCGCTCGGCAGGGTCAGTATAGAGGAGATACAGCTAACGCTACAGCTAATGCTACGGCTAACGCTACAGCTGAGCGTGACGTCATTACACATTACACTGTTTGCTTGTTCACCCCGAGCATAGAGTATTTAAGTTTACAGGCATATAGAGGCAATCACGGTGAAAAGGCCAGGGCTCATTCTACTCACCAGGGCATTGCTGGAGCAGGTATGAGGAAGACATTTTAAATTTGTATACATTTATTTGTGGTTACACTTATGTATAGTCCCTTTAAATAAAAAGACATGTCAGATTTGGTTTTAACATCTTAAAACCAAGATGTTAATGAGAAAACTAGCTAAAAATCGATGTATTTAATGTATTGGTTTATTTGGTCGAGATGCATGTCAATGAACATACGGCCCAGTCTATAAGCAGACAAAACAGCTGCCTAGGGCGGCAACTAGGGGCCCCTGAAGAATGCCTACATTTTAAAATATTTAAAATAATATTGTGAAAACTGCAGTACAACACTCAGTCCTCTGTCAAATCCAGCAGGGGGGTTGTGTATAACCAGGCCCTGTCATGTCGCAAACCTGGAAATGATGATTCATGCTTTCATATCAACGAGACTTGACTATTGCAACTCTGTCTTTACCTGTCTGTCGTCTGCTCTGAACAAACTAATTGTTCAAAATTCTGCTGCTAGACTTTTTAACAGGTGCCCCTCGAAGGCAACTAAGAGAAGTTAAATGGAAGTTACGCTGCAGGGCCATGCACTAAGAGCACAATCATCAATATTTAGCCAGATCAGCTCAAGTTTAATGAGGGGCCCAAAGTCAAATTCTGCATAGGGCCCTGTGAAGGCCTGCTCGTGCATGACGATGGAGATGCGCTGTCACTCACTTTCTGAGCGACAGCGCAGACTTTTAGCGGCAGTTGTGGTGAATAGGTCTGGGTTCATTCGACACATTAGGACTGGAGCGAGCGGGGGTGATATTAACATTTTTAAATTCCGTCTAGTCCCTTTAAAGGGGAAGAGAATCTTATTTGTATAGCGCTTTTCATATGACACAAGTCACACCCAAAGCGCTTCACACATGAAAGGGAGGGGGTTCATTCACTCCATGCTGATGGTGGTGAGCTACATTTGTAGCCACAGTTTCCCCCGGGGCAGACTGACAGAAGCGAGGCGGCACACATCTGCGCCAACGGTCCCTCCGACCACCACCAACCACTCACACGTAGGCATTGGTTGAAGTGTCTTGCCCAAGGACACAACGACAGTCTGCACCTGCAGTACTAAGTAATAAATCCTTTCCGTAGTCCCTCTGGGGGTAATACAAGTGTTAATGGGATGATTGGGGGGGGGGGGTCTTTCATCTCCCCCTGGTGTCTCTGGCCAGAAAACCATGCTTGCAACTTGACTGGCACCGGGTCGGAGCCACCAATACACACTAATAGAATCACGAAGAAGAAGCTAATGGACAAAGCTAACTGCGGGCTAGCGCTTTAAACAGTATTTACAGCTAAGTTTGAGTTAAATGTTTTCCATTGTATAACTGGATGCACAACATCCCTCTCTCCCTTCGCCTTTTCTGTCAGCGTAGTATTTACTCTCCAAGACATTTAATAAGTTAAAACATCGTAACTTGCTACGACACCTGCAGTTGCGCTAATGGCCTCTAGGGGCACGAGTTACTTAGTACTGCTTTAAACTAAGGCCAAAATCAACAACGTTTTACATCTTTTGGATAATCAAAAGACCTCAAATACGAGGGAAGAGGGATGTGACTGAAACCCATGAATACAGACTATTTTTATTATTAGAGACCGTCATCAACGCGACCACAGAACAGAAGCTCCACGTCAACATCTCCTCCTGTTTCGCTCTGAAGCGCGGAGTCAAACACTCGCCTCAGTTGCCGACGATTAGAACTGGGATTTCGGATCCGGAGACGCGCCCCGCCATCGGCTGTTCCCGCTGCGAGTTTGTCAGAAAACTCCAAAGTGTTGCGCGGATTCCTCGAGCGAGCCGACGGAACAGCCGGCTCCGCGTCCAAACGGCGGCGAGTCCATTTGGTCCGAGGAGGTAATTAAGCGCTGCACAGCTGCCACTCCCGACTCCCCACAAACCGCGACGGAGACATCAGCGCCGGCGCTCGCTCACGATGCCGGTAAATACGCGACTAAATTAGGAAATCAAACCAGAAGAAACAATTTGGCGAAGTGACAAGCTCCTTCAAAAAGAGCAAGAGCGCGCGCGGCTGTGACTCTGACAGGCTTTCTTCACGTCGGGCTCCTGACAGGGCTTTGTACGCGCCTTGTCACCTCCAATCTGTGGAACGCTGCTATTTTCTCCCGCGCCTTCCCCTCCCCCACACGCCGCGGCTGTGCGGGTTCCTCAGCTGCAGCCAGACGGCCCTCGGGGGGACGGGGGGGACGACGACATCGGTTCCTCGGTTTTCCCTTGGACGGCGTTTTGAGAGCCGAGCCACTTTACCCCGGCTCATGCTAGCCGCGGCGCGGTGATGCTAATTCCTGTTGATTGGCTCTGGCTTTCAGCTTCCTTGTAACCTGATTATGCCAATCAGAGCGTCTAACGAGCGAAGAACTTCAGGCTGTTCCACCGCCCCGTTCCTCCGGCAGTTATTTTAGCCCGCAGCGAACGCCATTAGAGGGATCCGAAAGAAAGCGGCGCCGACGTCACTCTAAGCCTGCGAGCAGCTTCAGTTGTGTGACAAGTGTGGCATTTTATTTAGGTTTACCAAGTGTTTGTCCAAATGTACCGTGTGGCTTTGTGGACAGTTGTTGTTTTCTGGGTGATTCTGGTGATTCCACCTGAGTGAGGAGGGATCGGCGCTTTCACTCCTGCCGACGCTTGTTTTGCAGTGATCAAATCTGTTTCCCTAAAAGAATTCTGTTTTCAGCTTTACTTTATTTCCAACACTATTTAGTTAGTAAAGTTTATTTCTAAAGTGCTTCTCACAGATAAAATCACACAATGCTTCAAGTCATTTCATTTATTCTTGGCAACACTGTAAATTCCAACTCATTGCGCTTACTTGGAATAAGTTGTAAACCCGATGCATTATTATTAAGCCCAATGTTAAGCTATGATTACTAGTAACGCTAGTATGATTAAGAGGGATTTCACAGTATTCATTACTTATGATACAAGTTCTGATTACTATACATGTTGGTACAGGCAACTGGGAATTCCTAGTACTGATTACTTTTGTTTCCTAAAAATTAACCTGTACTATTATTCTTAGTAATGGTTACTTAAATATTCCTGTTCTCTTTATGGTTTATTTGTTTTTCCCATTAATGAAGTTTCACAAATTTAGTACAAGATATAAATGTTGTAATAAAGCAAAACAAAGTTATAAAGTCAATTTAACATTGAACATTGCAAAACATTTTTAGATGTAATTAATGATAGAACATCGCCGTTTCTGCAGTTATAGTTTGAATCAGTCCGAACAGGTGGATTAGTCTGTACTGAGCCGATGAAGCCGAGGAGCTGAAGTGTCTCAGAAGGTTCCACAGACTCTGTACATGCAGCAGGTTCTGCAGACTCACAGCAGGAGGAAGGGCATCTTTGTAAATCACTGTCCAAGCTCACTCCTCATAGTCTTCATCAGCGTGGTCAGATTTCTGTAAGACATATGAAGAACAAAAGTACTTTAGTTACGAGTCCCTGTCAAGTTTCTTTGCAGCGCCCAACTTGAGAGGCTTCCTTTCTAATGTGAAGGTTTAAAAACAACTGGACTTCACTCCAATGAACAGACTTCTTTTCTTTTGACTTTATTTGAAGCTGTACCATGCAGCAGGTGAAAAACCTTAGAAAAACATACAAAAGGAAATGTAAATATATTGTAGTTCTTTTAACCACATTTAGTACTTAAATTAAAATTACATTTTTAGTAATTAGCCTTACGTACACACAATCATGTTTTTTAAATCAGTTTTAACTTAAATCAGTGTTAACAGTAGCACCTGTTTGTGCAAAACAAATCAGACAAAGACATAAACAACAGAAACCAAAAGGGGAGCATTTTGCTCTTACCGGCTGTCCACAGTCTTTAGAAAGGTTTTTTCCTGCACTTTAAATCCTCTTCGAGGCTAGGTTTTTTCTTGGGCTTGTTGCATCTCCAACTGCTCCTTTGTGTGTTTCCCAAGAGCAACACCTTGGTCTTGATTGAATCATTGGCTCCACCTGGTTGCATTTCCTGCTGTGGGCGGGAGGAGGGGAGAACACAGAGCTGGACAGCACAGTCCCTATGGCAAGACCAAAACCTACAGGTAAAATGTTGCTCTGTGTCATCCAAACATCTCAGCTCTGACTCTCACCTCAGTGTGTTCAGCTCCAGCCTCAGCAGATCCTTCCACAGCTGCAGTCTTCAGTCTGACACTGGACACACAAACCATTCACAAATGTTATTTCACATCCAACTCATGGCCAATTTGTCCAAATATACGATTAACGATTAGTGCTGTCTTACCTACTGCCTGGATGCTGAGATGGTCTCAAAGTTTTTACAGCAGCTCAGATTTCTGTAAAACAAATACAATCAGTAAGCTCACTACAGGCACATCCACACAGGATTACATTAGCTAATGACCTTTAGGTGAAAAGCAAAGACCATGAGTTTTATGACAAGTAGAATGAACTATATCATATAAAATCAGGACTAATAGTGGAAGACTAAACAGTTCTGTACTGACACTAAAGTCCAAACTACAGGAAAAATGTTTTTGACACAAACATTTGAGTCCCATCTCACCTGAGAGTGTTCAGCTCCGTCTCATCAGGTCTTTCAACAGCTGGACTCCTCAGTCTGACACTGGACACACACAAACCATTTAAAAGATTATTTTACTAGATTATATACTGTTTAAAAGTCTTACCTTCAGCGTTGAGGCCGAGTCAGTCTGTAAATCTTCACAGCTGTCACTGTCTGGAAAGAAGAAAAACTTTAATCATAACCAGTAGTATTAGATTAATTTAATGCTGTGAGTTGTTAAATGGTGAGTGCAAACTGAGAAATACAATATGCTATTTTGTGGACATGCTGCACCTGATTTAACATTTGAAATAATGAGTATTACAGCAATAAGGCCAAAGCTACAAGCTGTAAAAAATACACAAATGCTGCACTTTTGCACATGAGAAAACACTTGGTAAATTACCCTTACGTATCTATTTTCTGTCTTTAAATGACAGGTCTGGAGCTTTACTACTTCAATTTGTATTTGTACTAATATTAGACAGACCACTGTGCGGTCACCAAATTAAATAACACATGTGTTATAAGGTGGAGCAAGAGTGTTGTTGTACTTTTAAAATATAAAAAAAATATTGAAAATAGTAACACTACATCAAACTCTCAGAGTAATCACAAATATATCCAAAGACAAACTTACCTTATGTCGATTAATGAGGAATAAAACAGGAAAGGTGCTGTTTTCTGCTGTTTCTGCTCGATGATACACTGAGGGCTGTTGAACACTTCTTTAGAATTCAAAACAGTTCAGAGCAATCTGATTGGCTTATTCTGCACACGTGACATATGACCTGAACCAATCCTGGGCAACATAAATTATAGCTTTGCTTTGTCAGTTACGGTTACTAGACAGTCTCGTTCCCGTTACAGGGGCTCAGTAGAGGACACTACGGAGGTTAGTGAGATTTACTAAAACCATGAACTGGATAAAGAGAAAAGCAAGTGAAGCTAATGTTAAGCCTGTATTATTCGATACTGGCAAATCCTAGTACATGGGACAGAATCTTATAATGGATACTTTAGAATGAGCGCGAGCACAACAGGACTACAAATAATTATTACTGGCATCATGTAAAGTTAGTCAGTACTGGCAAAACCATGTCATTGGAACGGAAACGTGTTGGAATGGAAATGCAATTAAACACAATTTTCTCTTGAAAATGTACTTCTTACATGGAATAGAGTGTAAATGCTGAAAATATCAGGTCTCCTAGTAATTCTAACACTTTATTTCATGTTACGACTGTAATCGGAATTTACAGTGAAGGCAACTGTATTTATACCGCGCATTTCGTACACAAGGCGACTCAATGTGTCTGGCCCTTGTCCCTGAAAGTGTTCAACAGTCTGTGAAGTCCAATCCATTTCTGCGATGACTTCTTTGAAAACATGTCAAAAGTGCAAAGCAGAAATCAAAGTAAAAGGCGGCTATTTAGAATAATCGACTTGACTTTTATATGTTTAAATCATAATTCAATGAGCATCCACAATGTAAAACAAAAAGGAAAGTTTTGGCAGGTAATAGCTGAAGTTTTGAAGGCTGAATATAGGCAAAGCAAGTTTATTTGTAGAGCACAATTCATACACGAGGCAATTCAAAGTGCTTTACTGTTGCATGAAATTACAAGAAAGCAGATCAAATCAATAAAAGATCAACATAAAAATTACATGACAATTTCATTTATTTAATTACAGTAAAAGGCAAGAGTGCAGAAAATACTTCCAGCGTCATATGCAGGGGTAAAAAGATTTGAACATGTCTCACATCCTCGAGAGACTGTTCCAGATTTTAGCTTTACCCTCACCATGTTTAGTCCTGACTTTGGGAACCACCCTGGGATGGTTCATACGGCTCTAACATGTCCGAGATATACTTTGGTGCTAAACCTTGAAAAGCAGAGCTGTTTTAAAGTCTATTCTGAGTGACAGGAAGCCAGTTTAGAGACCGGAGCACTGGACTAATATGGTCGCATTTCTTCTTGTCAGGACTCGAGCCACAGCGTTCTTGATGAACTGCTGCTATCTAACAGCTCGTTTATAGAGACCAATATAATTGTTTTAGAACTCTTTGTTTTAGAAATGACCTCTGAACGTGAGAGAAGAGCAAACAACCACGATTTGAACTTTTGTACCACTTCCTCACCTCTGAGAATTACATTTAAATTTGGACTTTTATTAACATCTTTTTAGTATTCAAAAGCATGATTTTGAGAGCCAATTTTTTAGGGGAGGCCATTTCAGATGTGAAAATGCGATGTGATGTGAAATAATGTTGAACCTGATGCTTTTTAAAGTCCATCCTCTCCGATGTTTTAATGATTGATTTGATCTGTTTTCTTGTAACTTTATGCAACTGTGAAAGCACTTTGAATTGCCTTGTGTATGAATTGTGCTCTACAAATAAGCTTGCCTTGCCTTGCCTGTATGAATCCCACCACATCATAGAATCTGCAGAATAACAACAGACAAATGCCACTGAAATATACATGGCTTTCCGTGTTGCGAACCTGATGAAATCATTGTTGCGTGAGAAAATAGACGCTCATTTATCAAAAGAGATTTTTCCGAAATTAGCTGCGATTCGGCTGAAGGGAGCCCGAGCCCCTTCCTGTGATCTGCAATACTTGAAGCGGAATGTGTTCCGTGACCACCCGCTGAGATGCCGCTTTTGCACGCTTTTGTCTAGCTCATTATGAAAAAGACAAAGCAATTTGTCATAAACAGTTGCACTTAAGTCGAGCGGCAGACAGGGTTCTTGTGAAAGCACAGGCTGCAGCTGTTGGAGCTGTGTTCGCAGGTGGTCACACAGGTTCAGACCAAGGGGCACGAGCCAGACGACAGGCCCGAACTCTCATATGGGCTTTTCTCTTACAAAAAACCACACTGGAGCCGTGCTTTGCTTCAAACATTCCTTTAGTAACTTTTGTCCAGCGTCCATGTTATCACAATTTACCAAAGTTTGGGAAAAAAAGCATTTGTTTAGAGTCTAGACACTTTTGCAGACAAGTATGAATTACTTACAGACTAAATACCAGTTAAGGACGAGAAGACTTGCTTTGTGGCATTGCTGGACCTGGAAGAACATAGTATTCCAGAATGTATGGATGTGAGTGTAGGGTTATTTTTGGATTTTAGTAAGGTAATTATCATTATCATATTTTACTTTAGTTGAGGATAAATCATCATGTCGTCATATATAAAAATCTATTTAGACTATTGTAAACAGTATGTGCAAATATATGAAGTTACATTTGAGTTAATGGACATGGTGTGCCGCAGGGCTCTATATTGGGGCTGAAATTATTTATAATATATGTGACCCACCCTGGTTTCCAGGGACACAAGCTGGCAGCCAAAGTCATTTTATTTATTTTTTAAATTGGTGATTTTCACTTTTTTGCAGAATCGTTCAGTTGAAGCCACGAAGAAGCCTCTCCATGTTTAAGCTACCAGTATTGGTATATTTAAAAGCGTAAACTTTTAGGTCCAAACCGACTAGTTTGGGGCTCATTTCAGAGCGTGCAGTAGGGGCGTGTCTTTGTCTGACTTTGGTGGAGGAGAGGTACGCTGGTTTAGTCTGCAAACTGTGCAGCGGTCGGGCTCGGTCTGGGCCTTCAGGTCGCTTCAGTGCAGATGTTGCCCTGAGCAGGTGAGACGAGGCAGAGAAGACCTGAGCAGACAAAGAGTCGGCCTGCCCCCAAACAGCAACAGTGCGTTGGGTGAATCCTCCTTGGCACATACAGTGCCTTGCGAAAGTACTAATACACCTTGAACCTTTGCACATTTTGTCATGTTTACAATCCTAAACATTTTTATTTTTTACTGAAAGTTCACACACAAGTACCAGACAACTGTGAAGTAAAAGCAAAACGATACATGATTCTGTTTTTTTTTTTTTTTAAATAGAAAAGGGAAAAGTGGGGCGTGCACAAGTATTCATACAGCATGACTCAATACTTTGTGATACTCCCTTTTGCTGCAATAACAGCATTAAGTCTTCTGGGGTTTGACTCTACAAGGTTTGCACATGTAGAGACTGACATTTTAGCCCATTCCTCTTTACAAAACAACTCAAGCTCTGTCAAATTAGAAGGAGAGCGTTTGTGAACAGCAGTTTTCAGGTCTTTCCACAGATTTTCAATAGGATTTAGGTCAGGACTTTGACTGGGCCATTCTAACACATTAATATGTTTGTTTTGAAACCATTCCATTGTAGATGTAGCTTTGTGTTTAGGGTCATTGTCCTGCTGGAAGGTGAATCTCCGCCCCAGCCTCAATTCTCTTGCTGACTCCAGCAGGTTTTCCTCCAAAATGTCTCTGTATTTGGCTCCATCCATCTTCCCAACTATTCTTACAATCTTCCCAGTCCCCGCTGAGGAAAAGCAGCCCCATAGCATGATGCTCCCCCCACCATATTTGACACTGGGGATGGTGCACTCAGGACGATGAGCAGTGTTAGGTTTGCTCCATACATAACGTTTTGCATTTGGGCCAAAAAGTTCAATTTTGTCTCATCTGACCAAAGCACCTTCTTCCACATGGTAGCTGTGTCCTCCATATGACTTCTAGCAAACTTCAAACGGGATTTCTTATGGCCTCCTTTCAATAATGGCTTTCTTCTTGCCACTCGTCCATGAAGGCCAGATTTGTGTAGAGTACGACTTATAATTGTCCCATGTACAGATTCCCCCAGCTCAGCGGCAGTCATTAGCTCTAGAGAATGTGTTGCGATTAGCCTATTTATTTGTTTATTATGGAATGGACTTACAGCAAGACCCAATACGATAAATGTAGATGCTTTTACACACATTTCCCCAGTTCTGGCTCATTTACACCATGTTCCAACTTACAGCTGTTCACACTTGTTTGAGACTAAAATGACCAATAAAGCACTTACTTTATTACATTTGTGAATGATTTTCATCTTGCCAGGACAATAATATGATAACAGGACAATAACGTAACCATTATTACACTATTTGTGGGAAATAGTCAGTATGTTTTCAGCTTATTACATTCTCAAACTGACCAAATTTATAATGTTATCACTTCCCATTAAGTTCTGAAACTGACAGTCTAAAATCGCTCCTAGTTAGTACATTAGAATGTGGAAAGTAACATTGGTGGGAATTTTAATACGAAAAGTTACTTTTTAATCACCGACTAAAGAATTTCGGCCCAAACATAACAGGCCATTTTTCTATTACTGAACATGTTACATAGAAAAAGAGCTGAAATGTGTTCAGTGGAAGGTATTTCATATTTTGCCGCTAATCCGTTCAGTATTTGCCAGTGCTGTTCCCCAAAGCGCGGAGCTCAAATGTGTGTGTGTTTTTTTTTTTTTTTTAACCACTGCCTTTCTCGCGGCACCAGTGATTGGGGCCGCATTCTTTCACGCCTGCCTTCACAGCTCAGCGTTTGTGCCAAGATCTCTCGTCCTTGGTCGGCCGTCTTTACGCATGAAACTGTCCCCAAAAACACAAAAGACACAGAGTGAGAAAAGTGCTGACACGACAGAGTGTAGTTCAGTCCAGTTGATATGTTAAGACTGTACTTTGTCACTAGAACGTAGTTGACACAAAAGACTATTAGTCTGCTCAAAGTTTCCCGCCCCGTCTCATCTGCTCAGAGCTGTGTCAATAGCAATGTTGTTATTATGTGCCGAGGGGGACCATTTTGAGTGTGACACCGGGTTAAGAGCAGGCTGCAGTAGCGTGTGTGTTCCAGCATGACTACCAATGAAGCTGATCTTAAAAAATATTTCGTCCATTCTGTATGGTTTAAGACTGAGTAAACGGAACAGAATGAAACATGGTGGCAGCGGTCATGAAAGTACCCTAGGCAAAGAGTTTTGCCGTGTAAGAAGAGTGACGCTAGCTGTTAGCCTAGCCCGGGAGCCCGAACGAGAAAAGGCCGATGTCAGGGCCAACTAGGAACAGTGAGGAGACGAGAGAAGTGGACTTCGTGATGGAAGGTTTGAAGCCGCCACCCACCCTTGTTTTGGACTCTGCCAACTTGGCGAAGAGATGGAAAAGTTGGAAAGAGGAGTTCACATTGTACACGGACCTCACTATGCCCAGCGCGGAGGAAACGACGTAAGTAAAATTGTTCAACTACCTCCTCGGAGAGGGAGGAAGGGAGCTTTTGACCACGCTGGAGAGTGGCAGGACGACGGCCAGGAGGAAAGTGAGTTCAATGATGACGCTGTTCGATGAACACTGTAATAAGAGATCGTATTGTGTGTGGCACAAATAGCTCTGCCATGAGAGAAAGACTGTTAAGAGAGGAAAACTTAATGCTGGATAAGTGCATGCAAATTTGCAGAGCAGCGGAACTGTCAAGAGAGAACCGCAAAACAATACAAGGGAAGACACTGGAAGAAATACATGCAGTAAAATGGAGTCCAAGGAGAGACAAGAAGGAGGAAATCAACTGCAACTTTTGTGGTAACCTACATGAGAAAAACAAGCATAGATGCCCAGCTTTTGGCAAGAAGTGTAAGAAGTGTGGAAAAGAGAGCCATTTCGCTTCAAAATGTAAATCCAAGCTGGAGACGAGGAAGAAAGGCAGACCAACACACACCATCTCAGAGTCGAGTGGATCATGTGAGGACATCATGACCATAACGGACGTGTGTGAAAATCAACCAAGTGAAAGAGACGCACAGTAAAAGCCAACCGCTTTTTGCAGGTATGGTGTTGAATAAAATGTTGATTGACTTCCAAATAGACTGTGGCGCTACTTGTAATGTGATACCTATGCGCATGCTGAATCCAGACACACAACTTGACAAGACAGAGAACGTACTAGTGATGTACAACAAAACAAGACCGAAACCACTGGGGAAGTGTAAAGTTAAGCTCAGAAATCCGAGAAATGACAAACTGTACAGGCTAGAGTTCCAAGTGGTAGACCAGGATGACCAGATCCCCTTGCTGGGGAGAAAAGCTAGTGAAGCCATGAAGTTGATTAAGGTGGAGTATGAGAACATCCTGGCGATTAGACAGCATAGTGACTAAACAATGTCCAGACTCTAGACGGAAGAAAAAAGTGCAGAACTGTCCAACAGGGACAAGATAAAGACTGAGTTCAAGGATGTTTTCGCTGGTGTAGGCTGCCTAGAAGGAGAGTACAAGATTGAAATTGACAAAAGTGTCTCACCAGTGAAACTACCAAAGCGCAGAGTGCCTGTTGCTTTGAAGACACCCCTCAAGGAAGAGCTAAAGGACTTGGTGAGGAGAGGCATCATTGCACCAGTTGAGCGCAGTACAGACTGGATAAGCAGTATGGTGTCAGTGACAAAACCAAATGGAAAGCCAAGGCTCTGCATTGATCCCAAACCACTGAACAAAGCGCTGAAGAGGAGTGATTTCCCTCTACCCACCATTGATGACATCCTACCGGAGCTCTCAAAGGCCATCACAGTTTGTGATGTGAAACATGGATTTTGGCATGTTAAACTAGACGAAGAGTTAAGCTATCTCACCACGTTTGCAACCCCATTTGGGCGTTACCGGTGGCTCAGGATGCCTATGGGTATCAGCCCGGCTCCAGAAATCTTCCAAAGAAAGCTGATGCAGGCACTGGAAGGCTTGCCTGGGGTTTACGTCATTGCAGATGATATACTTGTCACAGGTGAAGGAGACACACAGGAAAAGGCAAATGAGAGACACAACGAGAATCTGAGACATTGGACATTTACTGACTTCAGAGGGCCTTCGGATTGACCCCGAGAAGGTACGGGCAATTAAAGACTTGCCCAGGCCCACAGATGTTAAAGGTGTACAGAGACTTGTAGGGATGCTGAACTACCTGTTAAAGTTACACACAAGGACATTATGTGGGAGTGGACTGAGGTGCAAGAGACAGCCTTTAAGAGACTGAAGGACAAAATAGGTGACGCACCACTACTGAAATACTATGACCAGACTAAGGAGTTGACACTGCAGTGTGATGCTTCAGAGACAGGTCTAGGTGCTGCCCTGACTGGTCAGTCAGAAACTCCACACTCCACAGAGGTCATTGTCACACCTTTAGGAAGCCTAAAGGGGCCGACCAGCTTGCTCCCCATGATTCTGGCCCAAAACATGACTCCGCCCCCTCCTTGCTGACGTCACAGCCTTGTTGGGACATGGTGGCCATTCACCGACCATCCACTACTCCATCCATCTGACCATCCAGGGTTACACGGCCTCATCAGTGAACAAGACTGTTTGAAAATGAGTCTTCATGTATTTCTGAGTCACTGCAGCCGTTTCTGCTAATCAGCTTCAATTAACAGTTAAGGGGAGGCCGGATAGAAGGTTTATGCACAACTGCAACCTCTGGATGGTCCTACACCTTGATGTTGAGGAGACTCCAGAGGCACCAGCAGCTTCAAATACCTGGTTGCTGCTTTGTAGCAGCTGTTCTCTTAATCTGATGTGTTTGTCTGGCAGAAACCGTCCTCATTGTGCCTTTATCTGCATAAACCCGTGTGTGCTCTGAATCAGCCACAAATCTCTCAACCGTACAATGATTACGCTTATGATTAGGCTTTAAAATACTTTTCAGAGATATGTACTCTGGGAGTGAGCGTGATCTCAGCGAGTTTTCCGGTGACCGTATCAACCAATTAGAAAAATTCCTCACAGGAACAAGCTGCAGAAGGCCTTTTTAGTGAACATTAAACAAGGAATGGATGGCATGACTGCCACGTAGCTGTTTCTTATATAAAACAGACGTAAGCGCAGGAGAAAACTGCCACAGTAGCCGCGTATGCCATCTTTAGTGTTTTGGAAAAGTGCAGCGACAGCTTCCGTCAGTTGGTGCGATGAACGTGAGTGGACCAATAGCGATGAAATCGGGAAATGATTGGCTGGCCAGGCAAATTCACCATTGAGTGTGTGCATTATTACCATATTGTTTTAAGAGTCAGAGTTAGAGACAGGTGAATTTTAACAATCACAGTGTGATAAAATAAAATATTTAAAATGTTGCCGTTTATTGCCCTGCTCATTAGAAAGAGGATTAAACAGAATCTAGGTTTAGGAAAGTTGTGTTATGTTTTCACACGATATGGAGCCTCACACTCATCTATGGGTCGGGAGTCTGTCAAATGCATGTTTTAAGGTTCAAAAATATCATTTAAAAGTAAGTAATAGTTCAATAAGTTATAAAAAAAAAAGAAAGAAATTCAAAAAAATGTGTGTAGCCCCTTAAGTGTTTGGATATTTTTTGTGGAAATTCCTAAAATGTCCGGGCTAAAGTACCCATTGAAAGTGTCTGGAAGATTGGGTATTTTCCTGCCCTCGTCCCGATGTCCACTGACCGAACAGCCTGGGGCTGTGACCACCTCGTGCACTCCAGACCAAAAGTAAAATCCCTGTCCAACTAAAAGAAAACAGATGTGTTTCAGCACCATGGACAGCACCATGTCAAATGCAGCATCAGCATTGCTTTAGCTTTAGTTCGTGACTTCAGGTGTGTTTGCTCAGCCCTTTTACTGTATATAATGCAACTGTCCTAAGATCAGTTATGAAAGTTGTGAAGTCATACACCAGAGGTCCTTCCAGTCCGGACCCGAACCCAATGTTTGAGAAGACGCACCAGGAGCCACACGAGATGCAAGTCTCCCAATGAGCTGTGGCAAGTCGGGGGAAAGCAAAAAATGAAGTGTGAAGAAGCCGTGCTAACAGGGGAAATGGCATGATCAAAACAGGGGAAGGGAGATGCAGAAAGAAGACTGCGTTTAGAAACACAAGATCAGGCCCCAAGACTGAAACTAAACTAAAATCAACCTCTTTTTTTTAAAAGTAGAAACCAAACTTGTAAACTCCGGAACCAGAGTTTGTCAATGTGGGAAAATAGGCCAAACTTGCCCGTAACAGTGTTTGTTCACTTTGTTCCCACTCATTCCAATGTTTTAGAGTTGTTTGTTATTTCTGTAGGATTTTTCAATATTGACATGTTACCCAGATTTTTTGAGTTTCAAATCCCAAACAAACGTGGCGAGAAAAAGCAATAGTTATGTCGGCAAAAGTTTCAAATTGACGTACGTTTTGAAAATCCCCCCCTTCACCTGGCGCGTCTCGGCCTCAATCAAGCGAGACGGCGGAGAAAACACGGGACGTTGCGGAGAAGACCGGGCAGCCGTGTATGTTATTGACTTGAAACAACACAGAGGAAGCTGCGTGATGTCCGGATCAACGCTAAGCCCGCTCAGCCGTGAGAACGCCCCGGACCGGCGGCGGTGCTAACGAGAGATCCGTGTGTTTGCGCCGCGGACAAGCTGGATTTGGCCTCGGGATCCGCGGGAGTTTGGAGAAAAGCCCTCCCCGCGGTGCGTCCTAAGCGGATACTGCGGTGTAGTCGTCCTCATAAGACTGGCGTGTCGGAGGGACGGGGGGAGGGGCTGGCAGCAGGCCGTGCGGCGGAGGTCTCGGAAAAACAATAACGGAGGATGAGCGCGTTGTGGCTGCGGAAAGCGGTGTGTGGGTTTGAAAAAACGAAACAAAAAAAAATCAATCCCTTGTTTGTAAAGATGTGGATGAAAAGGTTCTTATGCTGTATTTACACACACACACACACACACAAACACACAAACAAACAACACAGAAGAGACGGGATTTGTGACGGTTTGAAGGAAGACCAGTCGTGGAGGATTGTTGAAAGGATCCTTTGTAAGGCTGCATATTCTGTTGCAGGATGTTTTAGTCTCAAGACCATGTCACATGAAAACTCGAGCTGGGACTTATGGCTCTTTAATGAGAGCTGAACCTTTGGTATACATGTAATAAATTGTTCACTCTTAACCCCACACCTTAAACCTGAAATGCAACCAGCACTTACTAGTCTTGGTAAGTTGATCTCTTCTTCGTAGAGGTCGACCGATATGGGTTTTTCTGAGGCCCATGCCGATTTTTGAGGGAATGGTCGGATGCTGTGGGTGTGTAGGGTCTATTTTGTTTTGCTGTTGTTTCCTTGTTGCTATTTTGTTCCTTTTGTTGTTCCACTGTGTTCTTGTGAAATGATGATTTTAATTGTATTGATTTGTGGAACCGCCACCTTAATGTGGTGGAGGGGTTTGAGCGTCCGGATGATCCTGGGAGCTCTGTTGTCGGGGGCTTCGTGCCCCTGGTAGGGTCTCCAATGGCAAACAGGTCCTAGGTGACGGGTCAGACAAAGAGCGGTTCAGAAGCCCCTTATGAGAGACCAACAGGCCCGGTTAGAACCATGAGGCCGTCCTTCTGTGGACCCACCACCTGCAGGAGGAGCCATAGGGGCTGGTGCAATGTGATTTGGGCAACTCCAACAGCCCCCACGACCCGGCAACGGAAAAGTGGAAGAAGATGGATGGATGGATGATTTGTGTTTAGTGTTTGCTGATCAAATAAACAAACTAAAAATAATAAATTGTTCACTTTAACCTCTTAACCCCACGCCTTAAACCAAGGGCATTTTCTTCAGTTCAGCTTTACCCAATTCCATAAGGCCACAGCCTATATAGGCCCGTGTAACGCCTCATTTGAAAGCTAAGACCTACAAAACTCACCTAAAATGGATCTTTTTCCTCGCGTTGTCTTCACTTTTTTGTGGCATTTTCGTCCTCATTTCCGTCTCATTTTTGTTGCCATTTGACACTTTTTTTTCAAGACGCTTTTAAATTTGGGTAAAGCCAATATGGAGAAAATGTGCTCGGTTAAGGTGGGGGTTAAGAGGTTGACCCTAAATTGGTGTGAATGCTCTTTGGGTCGTTGATTTAGTTTATTTTGTATTCTTTTGTGGTTCGTCTGACTGGTTCCTCACAGCTCCCTCAAGTGGCTGAACTGGTTCTACTGTAATTATCTCCATCCATTTTCTTCCATTTGCCGGGTCGTGGGGGCAACTGTTGGAGCTGCCCAAATCACATAGCACCAGTCCCCTATGGCTCCTCCTGCAGGTGGTGGGTCCACAGAAGGAACTGTAATTATCTCATGTAATATACTCTTTACTTGCAATTGACGTCGCGTCCGCCTCATTTCTTATGCGTATCACGAAGTGGGGGTCAGCCGAGCTAGTAGTTTACTAGAGCAGCGTGTTTAGTGAATGTCCAATCGTCGCAAACGAGTTCAACAAATTCTATGTTGAATCAGTCCACTATCTAGCCAAACCTTTCAAAGGCAAATTGCCTTCTGAGAGCAAAACTCAGCGTAGTACAGATCATTTTAAAATCAGGGAAGTTTTGCATGATGAAGTAAGGAAAATTATAGTCGATATGAAAAATTCTACATCAAGAGACATACATAGTCTTAATGTAGCTCTAATTAAAAAACATCTAAGCAGCTTTCTTGATCCTATAACTTACCTTGTAAACTTTTCAATACAAATGAACACTTTACCACAGAGCTGGAAGATTGTTGTAATCACTCCAAATTATAAGTCAAACCAAGACTGCAACTACAAGCCTATTTCCATTCTCCTTGTAGTCTCCAAAGTGCTGGAAAAAATTGTGGCTGGGCAATTAATAGAACATCTTGAAAATAACCAACTGTTGCATCCCCAGCAGTTTGGGTTCAGACAAAAAATACAGCACAAATCAAAGGTTCACTGGATAAAGGGAATGTTGTAGGCGCTGTGTTTTTAGATCTGAAGAATGCCTTCGACACAGTGGACCATTGCATCTTATTGCAGAAATTACAGCAATTCCAATGTTCAGCTACAGCTCTGTCACCTGGAGGGTAGAGAACAGTGTGTGAAAGTAGGAAGCATTAAATCCACCCTGAGTCCAAATGACTTAGAAGTGCCACAAGGGTCAGTCCTAGGACCGTTGTTGTTTTCAATGTATATAAATGATCTCCCAGATTGCTGTCAGAGTGTAAACTGTCATCTTTATGCTGATGACACAGTTATTGATGTGTCAGCAAAAACATCTGCACTGGCTGGGCAGCAGTTAACACGGGCTTTACATAAGATCTCAAGATGGCTTTCTCTATCAGCTGGAGGTCCCCTGACAGCACCTTTTGAGGTTCAATTAGAACATGAACTCATTCAGGAGGTTCATGAAACAAAATACTTGGGCATTAGCTTAGGTAAAAACCTGAAGTTCCAAAGTCAAATAAACAACGTCTGCAGGAAAGTCAAATCAAATCTGAACTGTTTTCGTTTTATAAGAAGAGAGTTATCACACCACGCGGCTTTATTGTATAAGCATGCAATGGTTTTTCACATCCGTCATACTGCATTACAGCACGGGCACAAACATCGGCGTCCACTCTGAAACCAGTCACTTCTCTGTATAAACAGGCAATCAAGATATTTGACAAGAAACCTCTGAGATGGCATCATTGTGATATCATACAAAAGCTTTTTACTTTTGAAAACTGTAAATTTTAGTATAATGAAATTGACTTTTAAATGTCTGAACAACTGTGTCTCACCACTGTTCTCTGGCCTCATGGTGAGGCGTCAGGTTCTCTCAGACCTTCCACCAGAGACTCGGTTAGCAGGGATTGTGTGCGCCCAAAGTTTAGAAAATCTTTTGGACAGTCGAGCTTCTCCTTCAGAGGGACTACACTGCTGAACTCTCTCCCCACTGCACTGAAACTGCAGACTAATATCAACATCTTTACCAGAGAGCTCAAACAGCGGCTTAAATCTGGCCAAACTTGTGTAAAATTTCCCTTATCTTGTTTCATAATGTGTTTTATCTCTGTAACCTAAAAGCCCCCTATGGACAGGTGTTGAAAATTAGCACATGTGCTATAACAACGCAGGGAGCTGACTCAGCTTCGAAGGGAGCTGAGTCAAAGAATGCCAGAGTTTGTGGCGACCACTTTGTTAAAGGTTAGTAAATCACATTGGCGGTCGTTTATATTTAGATCCTTTCAGTGTTGTGAACAGTGATTTGACGATACATTCAAAGTATTTTACGCTTTTTAAACGACACGTAGCTGTTTGTTGTTTACTTGTCCAAGATGGCGGTTGCTGTTGCTAGAAGCCATCAAAACAGCACAATTGTAATAATGTTCCCGCGTTGTTCAACAGGGCGTCCAAGCAATCGATATGATGAGAGCGACATAGACTGGGCTCCTACAAGGACACTTGTCCACGAGAAGTGGAGGGCGAGATGAGCGAACTCACTCTCGAGACAAAAAAAGGAAACGCTCAGAATGTGCCGAGGCCTTGGTAGAGTTCCACAAACTCATGAGATTTGACACTTCAGAAGTTCAGAGTCCAGATATTCCGGAGGATGTAGAGACCAATGCAGCGCAGGACATTTGCCCCGGTGTTGCATGCCAGACAGATTTGACCGGTGACAATATTGTATGCATGGAAGAGGAGTTAGAGAAATTGAACAATGAACTCAAAGGCACTAGACACAGCTATCAGTAAAGAGTCATTTGAGTTCTTATGCAGGTGCTCCCTCTCTGTGAACCTTACATAAGTACCACTGCATTGTCTTCCCTGGACAAGTTCAGGCAGCTGATGTTGGTTCTGATGAGGTTAAGACTGAATCTACCCCTTAAAGACCTTGCGTACAGATTTGAAATATCTGAATCTATGGCTTGCGGAATTTTTCGTAAAGTGCTCTCTGTTTTAAATAGGAGACTTCCTTTTTTGATCGAATGGCCAGAAAGAGAAGCACTGAGAGCTACTACGCCCATGGAGTTTAGACAGGCTTTTGCATCAAAGGTGGATGTCATCATAGACTGTGTTGAGGTCTTTATGGAAAGGCCTTAACATTGTTGATTGGAATTACACCGCAAGGACATGTCTCGTTTATATCTAAAGCATGGGGAGGCAGAGTTGGTGATAAAAAAAAATCACTGAAGACGGTGGTTTTCTTGACCACTTATTACCAGGGGACATTGTGCTTGCAGACCGTGGGAGTACCATTGCTGACAGTGTGGGCTTCTACTCCGCAGCTTTGAAGATCCCTGCATTCACTAAAGGGAACTCTCAGTTGTCGTCATGTGACGTAGAGGAAACGCGTAAAATAGCTAGCGTTGTCCGACAAAAGTACCAGATATTGCAGAGTAGGGCAATGATGTTAGAACACATGGCAGTTGAGAGAGATGGCGTTGCAGTGATAGATAAAAAACGGGTTGTTTGTTGTGCACTTACAAATGTATCTGAGAGTGTAGTGCCAAGTGAATGAAATATAAAAATCAAAGCATATGAATTGAATATGTTGGATATGTGACATACTATAAATGATCTAATAAACACCTGGGCCATTTATTGCATTTCAAGGGTGTGAGAGTATAAATGCAAGGAAAAACAAACCTATCTAACAGGTTAATGAAACATACAATGCCCTAAAACTGCATGTCAGTAGGAATGCAAATAGATTTCCAGTATTGTTTTTAGGGCGTGTGCTATTATTACTAGATAGAAGGCATTTACTAGATCATTACTGGCATTGGTAGACAAAAGTCCCAACAAATCAAGGCACTTCTATTTAAATTATCTGATTTTAATGTTTCAATAAATTTCCTTTTTGTACATACATATATTTTCTGAATGACGTTTCACATCAGTGCAACTTATAACCTTTACATTCATCTGGGTCATGCAAAATGCTGCAACAAGGAAGAACCAAATGTAGAATGTAATCAAATAAAAAGTATGAATTACAAAAGCTGTTATACATCTCTTAATGTGGGATCAACTATATCTGGGGTATTTAGAATTAAGAAAGTTGCTGTCCTAAACGCCTGTTTATACCTTCTAGAGAGGATCTGTTTTGTGATGGCAATGATCCTTTGACTTGCCTTGTGAACCTTTTGCCCAGAATTTCTGGGAGTAGGCACTTACGGAAAAAAAGCTCAGCCCTAGGAATAACATTGCCCCAAAAAGCCAAATCTGGAACAATCCTTTCCACAACAAAATCCTTCTGGTTCCATACAATGAAGTCACAATAGTCGACATCTACAATGAACTGCTGGGCCTGGACTTGATAATAGTAGGCATGTGTTCGATCGAGCGTCACGGTGTCTCCTTCTCTCATCAAATAAAATCCCTTCTGCCCTGCACAGTCCGAGAGGTTCTCCTGGTCTTGATAACAATGTGGACACTGAAATACAAAAAGAGAAAACCATGTACCCTGTCCATTTGTAGATTCATGGCAACCCCTTAAGAACCACTAGGTGGTGGTCTAATCAGTGTTTAGAATAATTGTATTTAGTTAAAAATACTAAATACTAAAAATCTATTTTGTAACGTATTCCGTTACTTTATACATTCAGGGTACTGTATTCAGAATACTTTCACGTTGATTTACATTATATTTATGGATATATGCAGTGTATGATGAAAAAACATGTATTGATATGCATTATATGCATGTATAAGTGTAATATAGCGGTGTGCCAGATAAGATGAGATCATCCTTTATTGATCTCACAACAGAGAAATTCACTAAGGTCACTCGGTGTGCAAAATAGACAGGAACAGTGCAAACAGTTAAATAGTAAAAAAAAAAAACAGGTATGTTATGTACAAATACAATAAGTAAAAGTAAAATTCTTACGGGGTGGAAGTATAACAATAAGGAAATAAAAAATGCAGGTTGTCAATAAGTGACGCTGGTACAGGGAACGGCACGGAGCTTAACTTTTCCTCGGTCGATATGAAGCTTATTTTAAGATTGAGTAATGCAATGTATTTGATTTATTTTTAAGAAAATGAATGCAACTGTGGTTTATGTATTTCTATTTCCTTAAATGTATCCCAGTAAGCGCCCCTCTTTTTAAGGCTTGTCAAGTGCACAAACCCCCAAAATATGAATATGCAAAGATAGTTTATTCAAATAAAACATGAGCGGAGGGGGTGGGATTAAGAAGCAAATGTGGACCAGAAGTGGGTTTGATTGAGATAAAATTCAACAATGGAGCAAATTGTCAGCCTGCATGCCTATAGCTTGAGTTCACATGAAAATCATACCTGGTAGCTAATGATGAGAATCTGTTCGTCTCTGGATAACATATAGCCTTGATAAGACTCTTGGCTGGCTTATCAGCTGTGGTGCACTGCAAATTCCATGCAACTTGGCAAGATTTAAAATCTTATTTTTAGCCATGCTAGATTATTTCACTAATTCTTAGAGTTACTCACTTATTTTAAGACATCAACTTTACATGTTAGTCTTATTATTAGCACAAACCATTATTATTTGTCTCATTTAGTTCAGAAATCTTAAATCAATATTAGTTAGAGTTAAAATAAGATATTGTTCATTTCAACATAGAAAATCTTGATTAAAGAATTTGGAACATTAAAAAAAAACTTCATTCAAGAACTCAAAATGAGTGTTAGGCACTAAATTTATTTTAGAATGGCAGTCAGTCAGGAGAAACCTAAAATGACAATTTGCAATATATCATTTTCATATGGTTGGCCCCGATGTGCATGATTTAGTAAAGTGTCTTATGACTTAAAGTATACACATTTGATTTGTTAGTATTTCAAAAAAGTCAGAGTGTAGGATAATAAGGCAGGAGTCGAAATGAAGTTTAAACATCTGAAAGAAGTTTATTGACTATTAGGAAATGAAGTTCAAAGTCCTCTCTTCCAGCATATATGAACAATGGCCTACTTATTTCCACATAAAGGCGTCCAAAAGTGGAGACAATATTCAAAAACATGCAACAAAAAGTGTGATGTTGGTCAGTAGAATAATGTGACAAGTTTGTGAATCCAAAACATTGAGAGTTTTTGAAAATTTCTTTCAAAAACGATTTCTCTCCTATTGAATTGTGACCCAGCGGGGGGCAGGAGCCAGTTTTTCCTATTAACAGCATTACACTTTCACAAGTCATCAAGAAAATGTGTGAATTACAAAAATGATCATTATTATCAGTCACTGGGTCCATGGTCTCTATAATATAGAACCAAACATTTCCTCAAAAACAAAATATTTTTTTCCTGCATATAATAGTATTGGCCTTTAGAATGCTGTGATATCACCTGCAACCCAGCAATTAAATCGTTTTTTTTGTAGCCAATGTCGAACAACCAATAATGTTCAATTAAAGATAAAACCACATTTGAAGAACAGGTAGTAAATGACTAAACCTCAGGCTGATTTCGCTGGCCAATAATGTCACAAAGGCTATATTTTATTGGCACAAAGACACTTTCTCTGAAACTAATTGAAAAATATGAAGTATGATCTATGAGCTCATGCACTAATTCTGTAGCCTGGGCCAGAGCAGGCACTGCAACCTCATATGCCAACAGGTTTTCATCCCATTTTAAGGTTTCATAGCGCTGATACTCAAAAGCAATAACAGATGAATCAATCAAGAAGATGTTCTTTATCAGTCCAAACACTGGCAAGGTATCAATCAGATCTATAATGATCATAGACTTCCCACTCATGTACTTATTACCACTGAGAACATACCATTTTACTTTCACAACAGATTGCAGGATTTCTAGTCCTAAAAAATCTCTAACTTTGTTCTTAACATATTCAGTATTTGTGACAGTGGATACTGGCCCGGACTCTCTCTCATTTGCAAAAAGTGGATGTTCAATACCCATTTCATTTTGACAAGACTCAAGAAATTGGTTGTGATTGACTAGGGATTTACAAACATTTTTAAAATTCAGCTTTGAAGCCCACTGTTTAAAATAGTGGTGTTTAGCCTCAAATCGCATGCACATGGTTCTTATTAATGGACCAAGAGATGTTATTTGACTAGGAAGGTGTAACAAGTAATGCTGCTTGGGTATTATGTTGCTTTCAGGAAAAAGCTGCTTGAACTGATACAGGTGTTGTGTAATCATTTCTTTAAGCCGTAATACAGTTTGTAAAGAAATTGTTGGGGCTAGAACAATCTGAACAATTTGAATTAACTTGATAATGAATTGAGTATATTCATTGTCCACACCATCCAAAAGAAAGGGCAAGATTTTTAAAAGTATTAACATTTGCCCACAAGACTGTTTCAGTCTGTTGTCATTAGCTGCTAGAGTGTTCAAAGTAATAGGACAAGGTTTGTCTCGTATGTCAATAGGCGAATATGGAAAATTCTTAATGGCTGAATTGAAATGATCCAATTCCAACTCCCCTGACAGAATAAGATGTTTTAATACCATCTTAATCTCCATAGGAGCGACACCTTCGAAAACAACATGCATGATGTCCTGTGGAGTTTGCTTAATTAGGTCAAACGCAGGAATATCAATTAAACAACTTCTCCTCTTAATCCCATACGTGGTTTTAAGGGATGCTTTCAGTGAGTCTGTGCTTGCTTTTTCTATTTCATTGCACTGCCTGATATGATTTTCCAAAGTCCTTTCCACAAATCCATGCTCTTCAAAAATGGTCTGCATATCTTCAAAATTGCATTCACAGTGTCTGCATTTGCTGTAAGCAAATCCAACACCTTCTTTAAATCCAGCAAGTTCATGTTGCGCCAGTGTGTCACCGCATAAGGCTATTACAGCACCAAACAAATCAGTTTCACCATTTGGTGTTTCAATCCTCACACCATCATAAAGTTGAGTAAGGTTTTGAAGAAGTCTTTTCAGTACAACATCAACGCCCCACAGTGAAATATCCCTGGACTTGGCAATTGCAAGGAGTCGTATAGCAGCCAATTTGGACCTACATTTTGGATCAATATTGCCTAAACTATAGTAGAACATCAGCAGTTTATTTGCAGATGCATGAGGACCTAATGGGTTACATATTTCAATTTCATCTGTGTAGAGCACAATTTGCAATGAATTTGGTCTTTCAGAAAATAAAGGATGTGATGCAAAGAGGGCCCCGTCACTAAAGTCATACAAAAATCCTTCCCTGCTTCTTGGCGGTATTCTATTCAACATGGTGAATATTCTGGAATTGCTCAATAACTGCTTTAGACTCAGAATCAAAAGGTACATAGTAAAAGCTGCTGTTTTTGAGTGACATAAACCTTGCACCACCTCGCTTAACCCAACAAATCTTCTGGGAGACTACAACTTCCTCTGGGCTCACTGGATCAAAGAGTTCACGGTAAGTCTTGTTTTGTCCATATGCGTTGGCCGAGAAAGGATCCACAAAAGGTATCCAGTACAGACAACGCTTCATCTTGAAGTTGAGGGCTTCTCTCAGGGTGCTCCTCAAAGACTCTCATCATTCTCTCCTTGAGCGCATTGATGAGAACAGCTTGATACTGTTGAACCCCCGAGATGATGCTGTTTACAGTTCTCTGCAAAAACAAATTGAACAGATTATTTTCTACGGCATTAACAATTTCAACTTAAGAACTATTCATCAATTAAGCTTATTTTTAAATATCAGGTGTTTTTTAATTGGATAAAATCGCAAACAAGTCTGCTTTTATTTCTTTTTAATGTATAGGTACATAAGATGAGCATGTACTCCGTCCCATTTAAAACTGTATACCAGTATAGTTAAATTATTTACAGTTTACATTACAGTGTGAAGTTTGTAACTGATATTAAAGGATTTGGACATTTAATTGATCCTCATTACCAATTTTAGAACATTATTAGGATTTACCAGGGTTGCCAGATTCTCAAAATCATTATATCGTACAAAACTTCCTAAACTATCGTATTTCAGCACAAACTATTGCACACTATAAAGATACCAATAGCGCTGTAGCAACTGCGCAAAATATGGCTCATATCATCACCACCCCGAACTACAACACAGGTGCACGCACTCCCCCATCTGCCTCTTACTTTGTTCCGTTCTCAGTTTTTTCCAGACAATATAAAGAAGCTCTGAAATTATCCTACATTTAGGGCTTTTTATCGTTGTAAAAGTGTACATCTGGCAACCCTGTGATTTACTGTTAATTATTTCAAATCATTTATGATAGCCAAGTCAAATTATAGTCAAATAATCATCTATAAACTTACTTGTGACAAGTGGCACTGTTCACGGACACTGAGAGCAAGAGCTGCAGCAGATCTGGTGACATTGTGGGTGGTGGTGGATGATACTGCACCAGCTTCATCCTTCATAAAAAAAAAAATAGATAATTTTAAAAATAAATATTTCAAACTGGAAGCATTGAAACAAGTCTGTTGCATTTGGAAGGTTAGCTTATGTAAATGTAAAGGCCTACATGATGCAATACATTCAATCAATTTATTATTATTATTGTGTATTTAATCTGGACAGTACATGAACATACATGGATACATGCATGTAAACACCCCATGCCGGATTGTAGCCATGGGATAATTTACATCCGTCGTCCCACACTTGCACTCTCAAACACACTCTCATTCATCCTGACCTATTGCACATGTTTTAATGGTAGGGGAAACCGGAGTACCCGGAGGAAACCTAGCAGGCACCGGGAGAACATGCAAACTCCACAGAAAGGCCCCGTCCAGGTGGGAATGTGAGCTTCTATGGAGGCGCTAATCGCTGCACCACCGTGCCGCCTATTGTTAAAAGGTATTGTCCTTTTACATGTGATTTGTGAGAATTAGATCTTTAGGTCTTTAGGAGTCAAAAACACATTATAAAAATGTTTGGTACTTACTGGAACAAGGACTTGGACCTGTGGCGTTTCAGCCCGCGACGAACCCGGTGCTAATTCCACTGCGTTGGTTGTTGCTGGAGTGATGATAGTTGTGGAATTGGAAAAAATCGACACTCCAAACGTTTCCACTCCCATGGAGCGCGATGTTGGGGTTGTTCTCCATCCACTTGGCGGGACTCCGTGTTTCACATATGCTGGATGCGTCCGTTTGATGTGGCGAAAAAAGGAGTTGAAAACCCTGAAGTCCTGCTCGCATTCATCGATTCCACAATAAACCCAGAACTCCTGACAGCGACCATGTGCTACATTGATGTGACTAAGAAGCACCTTAAGCGTCAAAGCAACAAAGACTAGACAAATCATGCACCTCCACGAGGCCATGTTCTCAGCCGCGTTCTAACTTGTGTGCGCATGCGCAATACCGCCAGAGTTGGAGCGTGCGCAATGGTCTGCGTGTTTTGCTTTGAACCCGAACCTGGAGAGGAAAAACGCTGTTTGATTTCGGTTGAAGCGACAAACCACAAGGTTAGTATTACTTCAGTGGTCAGTATCCTACATTAATCATAAATAAAGCTGTGATTTGCATACGTATAGCCTGTGCTATCGAACACATCAAGATTGCATGTTCATTTGAAATCTGCGTGGCCTACATGACGGCTCACGCTGTGCTGCAGGCTAGCGTTAGCTTCGTGGTAGCTTAGCATTAGCATATTTTAACTTTGTAAATTGTTGTAGTTGTTGTGTTGAGACGTGGAGCCAAATTGAAGCTCAGAATGGACGGGTTGGATGCGTCCATACGTTCAGTGTTGGAGGGTAAGTGTTTTTTTCCCCACCTTTATTATTGCTGTTAGCCGAACCACGTAGCATTAGCTGGCTAGTGTTAGCAACAAAACCCGCGCTACAGGGGCATAGATCCCGGGTTCTCATCAGAGTGACGCAAACTCAAAGAAAATTATCTTATTTTCACACAAAAAAAAGAAAATAAGCTAAATACAATATTTTACCCAAGTCAGTGACTGAATTAAATCTGCACCCGATAAAAAGAAAAAAGCAAGCAGGTCTGAAACATTGTGTTGCCAACAGGCAATATATTCAATTAATTACATTAATTACACATAACAGTAATTATTAGATTTAATAAAGGCTTAAAAATCCCCATATAAGTTTGAACCCGTATGTTCCTTACCTATTTTTCTTTCTTTCCAATTTGGATCCCTGGATAAGAGATATATAATGTATGTATGTGTGTATATATATATTATGTATGTAATTATTATTTTATTGTTTGAAAGGGCGGATAAAGCGGAAGAAAATGGATGGATGTTTGAAAGGTGTTTAATTTGGTTAAAATAGCAAGTTCAAGAACGTATCTAATATAACACAAGTACAGGAAAAAACATTGTGTGTGTTAGTATTTTATTCCTGATTATTTATTAACTTGAAAGTAAAAAAAAGAGGCAGTACACATTGTGCTGATGCAATTTAAAAAGCCTGCAAGAATTGGAAGCTCCCAAAAATAATTTATTGCAGAGTTGTTAATTAAAGTCATGTTTAAGTTTAAGAGTACTGATGGATAAATGTGTTCTCTTAAATTTCTCTTAACTTACAGCTGCAAGTATTGATGAGGAGGCTTTGACAACATTCAATCGTGAGGACCTGAAGGATTTATTCCCTGGCGCTGAAAATTTTTTCCAAAGAAAGAGGCTATGGGATTTCATCACTCAATTGGTATTGTGACAAAAATGTTGTACTGCATAATTTGTTTTTTACCCTATTTTTATTTATTTTTATACTTCATACAGGAGAGACCTATTGACCAGATTGCCAACACGAGTACTGGGAGTTTAAACACTTCAGGGAGTGATTCTTCAACCAGTCACCAAGTGCCACCATGCCAGCCTCAAAGCTCCACTCCCTTGTCTACCATCTCCAAAACCATAAAACTGCCAGATCCACCAGAATATGTGGTATACACAGATTCTGAGTTGGATATGGTGCGCTGTCAGTACTTTTCGCTGCTCCGTGCTGGAAATGTTGAAGACTTTAACATGTCTAAGGAGCTTATTTGCAGACTTGTTCGCAACACCATCACCAGCATGCTTGCAATCTTGCGTGCCAGTCCCATGGGGAATGAAGCGAAATACCCTTCCAAGCTTGAATTGAGAGCAATGTCACAGAAGATTGTGGAGTATTATCCAATGTTGCGTGATCCTGACCCGCACATGTCATACGTGAGTATTTATATTCCATAGAAAGATAAGCTTGCAAAATTGTCAATCTTATATTTTATTACCATAGGTGACTGTCTACGCTAAAATGTACAAGCGACTTCAGAATGTGAGGTCTCCAAGGAAGAGGCAAGGTTCCATTCCGCAACGAGGCAAGGCGAAGAAGACTCTGTTTGACTCGGACAATACTGACAATTTGACAGAAGATGACACGGGTGGCGAAACTACTGGCTCCAATGATAGCACTGTACTACTTGAGAGCCCGGATGACCTCAGTGAGGACAGCCAAGGTTCTGGTGCATATTTATCCTCAATTATAATTGCATTGCAACATTACATTAACATTCATACTATAAAGGTATGTTTTTTAATATTTCCCTCAGAGAAAGTGACCCCACCGAAGCGGTCCCGTGTAATCCCATCCTCATCAGCCCCTGGCTCCTCGCCCAGATTTGTGACAGCTACTCAAACATCCCCAGATGATGCAAATGGTAAGGCCATGTGTATATATATATGTATATATATCCAAACTTTCTTTAATTTATTCTTTCAATCTTTCTTTGAATTTTTATCAACTTATTTGAAGTTAGCTCACTTTGTTTTTAAATAAAATAAAGTAATTTCCTATTTCAAAACTGAGCCTAGGTGAAGCAAAGTAGATATGCAATGTTTTCTAATGATATTCTTTGCTTTTATGATTCTCTTGATATTGAAAATGTGCTTCCTTAACTTTTTAATATCTATTTTTAGCAAAGCAGGATAGTCTGAAGATGCAAGCGAGGCACTACAAAACACTAAGCAACATGTACAAGAAACCCAATGCAAAACCCAACCCATCCGATGTGGCCCAAGTTTTGAACCTTGAGTTCAAAGCTAGGCGGGCATTCATTGATGCAGATGTCACAAGAGAAGATGATAGACCCGCAAAAATATTTGAAGCATACCCATGCTTTAAAGAAATCAGACATGTAAGGAAGCATTTACTTCATTGCTTGAGTATTTTTATTTTTTGACCTTTTATTTAAATGTATACCACTTTTCTCTTAGGCAATGGATGAGTTGAGTCGTATTGTTGGTGGCACCAACCAGAAGTTTATTGGGGAAATGAAGGCAAGATGGTCAACTTTTTGTTCCAAGGTGCAGTTCTTTGGCATCTATAAGAAGGCTCTGAAACCTCCTTTACCCTTGGATGTTCGTGGAGGTAAACTGTTTTTTGGTCATGCCCTTTCATGTCTTATGCTCAAGATATTTTTTTTAAAGGATTTTCTTATTATATAGTGGATTTCATCATGACCCTCTTCAATGTGCTGCCATCGCTATTCCCATCACCGGCACTACCTCCAAAACGGCTGGGAAATGCCGGGGAAGCCCTCCTTCATATCCTTAAGGTAAGAATTAAGTGTATAGAAATAACTGTGTAACTTACCCCTACAATCCACTTTATTTATATAGCACATTTAAACAACAAAAACATAAAGTGCTACACATGAGATCATAAACTTTCCAAGCTCAGTTCCTTTACAGTCGACCTGGGAGCTTGTGGTGCTGCACAATATCTTTGCGATTCGTAAAGGGCAATTTTCTGTACTGAGATGTGGGGTGTTATTACTGTGATCTACTCCAGTTTTCTGATGCACTCCTAAATGTAAAGTATTCACTATTGTGAAGGTACTTGATTCATCTTCTGTACTCAGTAGTTGAAGTCTTCGAACGTTTCGCCTCTCATCCAAAAGGCTTAGTCAGCGACAAAGGTCCCACTCTGGACCTTTGTCCAGTTATCATTTTCCCCTATGATAACTTTACAATCTAAAAAGGCAAGTTCTTTCTCTTTGGCGTCCTCCCGAGTAAATTTAATGCTGGGGTCCACAGCATTGATGTGATCTGTAAAAGGTGTCACTTCCTTCTCTTTAATTTTGATCCACGTGTCATCTACATATCTGAACCAGTGGCTGGGTTTGTTTCCTGGGTATGAGGCCAAGGCATTCCTCTCCATTTCCTCCATGTAGAGGTTAGCCACTATGGGTGAAACTGGAGTGCCCATTGCACAGCCGTGGATCTGTCTGTAGAAGTTGCCCCTGAACTGAAAGTATGTGGTACTCAGACAGATCTCCAGTAGTTGGCAAATGTGGTCAGGAGTGAGCTGGGTCCTATCAGATAGAGTGCTGTCCTCAGTCAGTCTCTTCCTACCGCTGTGACTGCTGCTGAGGTTGGGACAGATGTAAACAGTGCTGTCACATCGTAAGGCACCATGGTTTCATCTGTTTCCAGCTGCAGGTGTTTGCTCTTCTCCACAAACTCCTTGGTGTTTTCCACATGGTGTTCTGTGTTGTCCATCTTCAATGAAGATGGACAACTCCTGTATGACTGAGAACTTGCACAGATATTCACTATTGTCCTTTATGCTGTATTCTAGCCACACGAGGACCCTGCTCTGTACCTGGAGAAGCGGCCTATGTCCTCCCCGGTGCTGCTGTTCGATGGTACAACCTGTATTGTTGCTGTGGGAAACATACCCGTGAGCAACCTTCCGAAAGAGGACTTTCCTGATGGAATGTTGGTGCTAATGGCATATTACTACACTTTACACCTGACATATCCAAAATGTCTTGCAACAGTCCTCTCTGTCATCCAGACTGAGGTAATCCGTGACGTCATCCATGAGCGAGATGCCACTTCTGCATATAAGAAAGCACTGGCTGAATGGAAATCATTTTTTGAAAAATAGTTTGATGGCAAGTAGATATTTTAAAGGGCACTGCTAAGACCAGTTAAAGTTTTATACTGTTTTAAAGGAATAGGCCACCGTTTTTACATACTGACATATGTTCTTACCTTACCTTAGACTAGTTGATATGTACCTGTCTGGTCTTTGTCCGTGCGCTTTGTCATGCAAACGGAGCACAAACGCAGCCTCTTCCACATACTGTCTAGTTCCAAATCAGCTCCCGTTAGAAGCTACCAAACTCCTCCACGTTTTCCCAATTTAAATACAGTTACGTGACGTGTTACACTACAAAGTATAGTAACACAGAAATGTAACATGTCGATTTTCTCAGCGGATAAAAAGGGGTACTATATTGTGAGGCGTAATAATACGAGGAGCACTACGTCCGCGCACTAACTCCTAAAGACTTTTCTCCCGCTCACTACAAGTCACGCTGCTTCTATTGACGGAAGTGAGCGGGAGATAAGTCTTTAGGAGTTAGTGCGCGGACGTAGTGCTCCTCGTATTATTACGCCTCACAATATAGTACCCCTTTTTATCCGCTGAGAAAATCGACATGTTACATTTCTGTGTTACTATACTTTGTAGTGTAACACGTCACGTAACTGTATTTAAATTGGGAAAACGTGGAAGAGTTCGGTAGCTTCTAACGGGAGCTGATTTGGAACTAGACAGTATGTGGAAGAGGCTGCGTTTGTGCTCCGTTTGCATGACAGAGCGCACGGACAAAGACCAGACAGGTACATATCAACTAGTCTAAGGTAAGAACATATGTCAGTATGTAAAAACAGTGGCCTATTCCTTTAAAGGCTCTTTTGTAATACCTAATTTCTGAAATACATGTTTGGTCAGTTTGCACATGTGCAGCAACCCTTGAAGTGTGAACACCCGCAGGTTAGGACATGTTTGGGTGTAAATGAGTCAACTGTACAAATATTTGGGGGAATCCCAAGTAATAAATTCTGCTGTTTTCATATTGCTTTTCTGGTTTTGATTTCAGTAAGATGTATAACCTTAAAACAAGCTCTGGTTTCAGATTTTTAGAGCTAGTTTTAGGATAGATTTTGGTTCATTTTAAGATATATTGTCTTGTTTCAGGATACCTTCCACTTATTTTAAGTATTGTTAACTATAAACAAAAGTTGATATACTTATTATAAGTATATTTTCCTCATAGTTTAATCTAAAAATAAGTTTTTTGAGCTTAAAATAAGTCTTGGGAGTACTTATTTTGGGATGCTTGTTACAAGATTTTAATATCTTATTTTAAGATTTCTTACCAAGTAAAATTAACTCGCTGCATGGACAGATAATTTGACTAGTTTTAAGTATTTTTATCTTAAAATGCTGGTATTTTATCTTGTTTTTAGCTACCTCTTATTTGCAGTGTGTGGAGGGCTTGCTTCATTTTGGACGCTGTGATGCGACCGGCCCGTTTGTCGGAACCAAATCCTTGAGCCTGCCTGTTCTCGGGTCTCTCTCTCAACTGCACTTATGTGTGAGGCTGTAAGTGCTGGCAAGGTGAAGGTCTTGCACAACTCATCCATGTCACCATCGGATAATGAGACTGTATCCTCAGTACGACAGTCCATGATTGACTTTGGGAGCATGGTAGTGGCTGACTTGGGGATGAAGTTTTTATAGAAAGCCTCATTTGTAATGAGTGCAGCACTTTTTGGGCAGTTCTTCAAAGAACTTCTTGTACGTCTCTGAGCCTTTAGCCACAGGTGGACATGATTTGGCAGGCTTCCGGGTTCCTGGGTTCAGTTGTAGAGCAGGAGATGCTTTTTTCGTTGCTTTTTTGCTCTCGCTGAAGCAAAATCAATCTTTGATGCAGGCGCAACAGGAATCTACAGATAGAAAAATAGGTATTACATGAATACAAAAAATTAGTCTGCTGCTGTTGGCAATTTTCGTTTCAGGATGTATTCAATCACCCAAAATTGTGGTGTTGTTTTTTAATTTCCAATCTGACGCACACAAGGAAAAATTATATCTCCAACAGGAAGTCGTTTCCGTAAGGATCATAATATTGTTTGAGTTTCATATCGACTATCTTGCGCGTCTGATTATAAACTGAGCATTATTCGGATCGAGAAGGCCATATAATATGTTAAACATTCTCTCATTTTGCCTGGTGTCATTGTACACTGATGCTCTTGTGTATATTTGGAGGCAGCACGTTTAGCCCAATAATATGAAGCCGCGAAAAACCCCGAGCCACAGCGGAACTGGGGATCCGCATCACGCACGACAACGCTGAAGCCAAGCGGCTGATATCGACATTCAGCTCTGGTCATGCTCAGTCCACCCATAAACCCGCGCTCAATCTGGAGCTTTAAAATGTTTTAAACCCGGCTTTCTGTTTCAGTGGTCATGTCAGTGTCTTTTTCCCCTAACGCTCTGCGTAGATCACAGCGTGTGTTTATTTACCTGGCGACACACGTGCGAAGAAGCAAGTGTCCTTACAGCCCAGTCAGGCGCCACATCTTCTCGTTTGTTTAATTTAAATCCTGCTCCGCGTTCACAAATGCGCTGTTTATCCATGTCTTTGAAAGTATAAAAGTTCCACAAAAACACCGTGACTTCATTATTGTCAAATCACCTAACAGTGACAAACCCTTTTCCTGTTTGAGTTTTACACAATAAAAGTCACTGCATGTTATTGGTTCAGTAAGACTCTTATTGTGAAAGGGTGCGACAGAGTGTTACATTTACAGCAGCTTGATGTCATGAGAGAGACGTCTCAGAAAAAATGCCAAAGGGCAACAAGCATTTACCAAACTTACTATTTTACTTACTTCAACCTAATTTTATTATCTGGAATTTTATTGTGTTTTTCATTCATAAAGTGAGTTTGCTTTAGGTCCAAGTCTATGATTGCTGTGTTGATTATCACAAAGTTGAATAAATGAGTATAGTACTTTTCTTCTTCAGTGTGTAATTTCAGTTATCTTTGTCGTGATAAATCGTGATAAAATCGAAATCGTAAGTTTATAATTAAAAAATCGTGATATTCCATTTTTGCCATATCGCCCACCCCTAGTGCAATCGTGAGGTTGTGCCTCCTTATTCACAAGCAACACCTCACAAGAGCCTCAATGTCGATATCAGCCTCCTGGCTACAGCGATGTGGCACGCGTAATAGTAGGACCTCAGTAACTGAAGGCGCTAGTCCCTCTTGGAAGTGTCTGCAGCATTAGCAACAAAAGCCAGATCTCAGGCTAACGTCTACACAGCCCTTGTGTGACTGCCTGTGCCAATTATGGTGGTTTGTAAAAAACAAAACGCCAACAAATCGTAGGATTTATGGGTTGACTTATTATGACCAGACCCGTGTCGAATGTCGATATCAGCCGCAGTTTAGTTTAGTGGCTCCGGCTTCTGGGGCTTTACATTATTGAGCTAAATGTGCTGCTCTAGCACTAAACCTCCACGTGTACACACGAGCATCCAGACTCCAGACAAAACGAGAGAACGTATAACGTATTATAAAAACATATTGACATAGAAACGATCTAAACTGAAAATCTATTGAGTGCAATTCGTACTAAAAGCCAAAAAAAGATAGATTCGCGCATCCTTAACTCCAGTCTCCAAGGCGTACAGAACGGCGCCAACATGTGAACACGGCTCGGCTAAGCTATTTAAAAGGGATGTCACACCAAGCGCAAAAGCCTTAGAATCAAAGCAAGCGGCCAAGATAGTCACAAAAACATTACATTCAGTTTGCCATTGTAGATAATGAAAAGTAAGAAACGTATGTCCAGGACCTTGTTGTTACAAAGACAGCGCAGAGAGAGCGATGGCGTTCACAGGAGTTGTTTGTTCAGGCTTTCAGCAGGTGATACAGAAACGGCTCATCAGATGTTCAAAATGGAAATTCCAGAGTGGTACAGAAAACAGTTCAGCAGAAACTCAAAAGGAGAAGTCCAACGTCTAGCTGCATTCGAAGATATTTTATAACATTAGCTACGCCCATCCCAATGTACGGAGACAGTGGTCTGATGTCTATGGATGGTAAGGTACAGCTGTGGACTAGGCTGTTTACTTAAAACCCAAACATGATCCTAAACCACTGCATGTTCAGGCCTTAGCTCATCCTATCTAAAGGACCCTTATTTGGATGTACTTGTATAGCAGACGAACTCGCTCAACCTTAGTTTCTGCACGTAGTCCATAGAGAACATTTCATAGGGTTTGTAAACAGACAAATTAATATCTCACACCATCTTCATGTGCACGAATTGAGATCTGATTAGCCTTATCTGAGTAGCATACACACACCGCCACTAGCAAACGCTTTTACATGGAAGGATTATTTATTTACCCGGCCACGCAGTCACAACGCGCAGTTATTACATCCCCATCTTCTTTTATCAACGACCAGGTATGAGTTGGCGTTTTAGATGAGCACTGCGAATGTTTGACCTGCAGCAAACATGTTGGCGCATCGTTTTGTCGACACCAACACACTAGCGAGTACAAGTTCATACACTAATCTAATACACGGCTCTTTACGATGCAGGATTTGTCTTTCGGGACCTTAACTCCGACTTCCTTAACCCACCCACAGACGAAAAAGGTGTAGGCATCCATTCTTTTCCAAGCCTTCATTTGTTTAGCAGTGCAGACGCTTGTTCGTAACACTAGATAGTTTGAGATATGGGGGCGACGGTGGCGCAGATGGTAGAGCGGGTTGTCTCATGATCGGAAGGTCAGGGGTTCGAATCCCGCCTCCTGAAGGTGCATGCTGTCGTTGTGTCCTTGGGCAAGACCCTTCACCCACCTTGCCTCCAGTGTCTGCGTACATTGGTGTATGAATGGGTGAGAGGTTCCTTGCTGTAAAGCGCTTTGAGTGCCTAATGTAGGTGGAAAAGCGCTATTTAAGTTGAGACCATTTACCATATCCGGGAACGGAACTGGCGGGTATTTTTCCAACTCGTTTGTCAAATCATTCTTGGATAACGCATTAGGGTCTAAACCATTACACAATTTGACTTTTTCGATGTAGCGATCTCGAGAATTAGAATCTAAAGCACAAAAATACTCGGAAGAAGAGTCGCATTTTCTTTGCATATCAGCAGCCATTTTGGTTGGCCTGACCGCCACTTAATTAACCGGAAATTGATGCGTCACGTGACTGCAAGCCAAAAATTCCTCCAAAGGGGAAGGGGCCAAAGCATGGAAGGAGAGTACCTCAGTATATCTGTGTAAGTTCTCAGTCGTACAGGAGTTGTCCATCTTCAATGAAGGTACTTGATTCATCTTCTGTACTCAGTAGTTGAAGTCTTCGAACGTTTCACCTCTCATCCAAAAGGCTTCGTCAGCGACAAAGGTCAGGAGTTAGGGGGAGGAGACTGGCCTACCCTAACTCCTCCCCGTTGGTCTATATATTCAGTCTGCGTGCAGATTGTGACCTTTGTCGCTGACGAAGCCTTTTGGATGAGTACTACTGAGTACAGAAGATGAATCAAGTACCTTCATTGAAGAAGTGCCTCAGTATGTTTATGTTTGTCACGTATCACCGTGGGAGAAGTTGGTGACTCTTTTGTGATGCGCAATAGTCTCCAGATTGAGGCATAATGGGCTGTGGAGGAATATAGTAAATATGCAGCGACTATCGAGGCTAAAGCTTTAGGAAGTCGGGAAAATTCATCGGAGCTGCCTTAAATGCAACCAGCACTTACTAGTCTTTTTGAGGATTTTTATTGGCCGATGCTGATATGCACAGCCAATATCTGTGACAGCATGGAGGGCTTTATTAGGGGCATAGGGCTGCGCTATTAAAAACATTCTTGTCCAAGTTTTCGGCTTCCGATACCGATACTGGAGGTTTGAGTATCTTTCAATAAAGTGTTGTTTTCCTCAACAAAGACGATAACGATATCATTCCGTTGATGCCCCTTTTTTTAATGACGATAACGTAACAATGACGAGGTAAAAATAGCTCGTTGGGGACTAAAACCTGACGAGACGTTTATGAGTTTACGTCAGACGAGACTAAAATGGGAGAAAGTGAACGTCAGATCGTCAGAGTTTGTACGTGAAGCGGGAGAACACCCCGGTAAACGTGACACAGAGCGGGGCTGTCAGCTCTCATGATGCGGCCGGCAGCGGCGCCTCTCTCTCTCCCCGTGGCGTGCATCCATGTGTGCAGTGCACTGCTAGCGTACATCCTCCACGGAGCGCGTCTGACATCGATGTCACAGGGACATCGAACTCAGGACCGTTTTAAATACCGTAGCGTGTTGAGGAATGTGCAGACAGCGCTGTTGATCAGAGGACGAGGAGAGCGGGCGCTTTTGGGAAAAGTCCAGTTGATTATGACACTTCTACCAGTGCCTATTGTGGTGTCATCTGTTTGTCAAAAGCTATAAAGCTATACGTATTATTTATCCCAGTTTCCAATACTTATCAAAATGAATTATAACTTTTTATAATGAAACTGACAAAAACTTGACTAAAACCTTTGCAATTTTTTGTATTGAATATTATTATAAAACATAATAATATTCAAGTATAATATGTATATTAATCTGTCTTTTTAACATAAAACTAGTGACTTTTGGTAATACTAACAGTTAGGCATGGTAACCGTCTGAAAGAAATGTAATGATCGCCTTTTGTTACTCGCTTTGTACTAGACTTCGTACTTGTAACAAGACCGTTGTTGTAATTGTGCTTTTTTTCTGTTGATGTACGGTGTTTTGTAAGTTATAGTTCTTTGTAAATAGTTTGTAGGTATGTGGCGTTATCATAGTTGGTTGGTAAATAGTTGTTACGTAATCAGTATTGCTCCGTTTTGGGGAATGGTCGGATGCTGTGGGTGTGTAGGGTTTATTTTGTTTTGCTGTTGTTGCTGTTTTCTTCCTTTGTTGTTCCACTATGTTCTTGTGAAATGATGATTTTAGTTGTATTGATTTTGGGGGCGGGGCTTATAAGCTCTTGCTAACCAATTTCCATTGCGACGTTTCCCAGTTCCCCCTCATTTTAAAGCCTTGACTTAGCTCTTTCCAATGCAAAAAAAGTTCGGTCCCAGAGATATCGGCTTTTATTGATCGGCCAGCCGATATATCAGTCGACTTCTACTTCTTAGTATTGATTCATATATGTCCAGTCTGGGGTCTGCCCCTGCTGCGGAGGAGAGAGAGGCTGCAGTGGCTTTGTCTCCCCCGCAGCTGTGGCTCATAAACATAAAAGTCATTATCCCACAGGAGAGTCGCATTATATTCAAGGCGCAATGTCCCCTGTGCTATCAGTGCAGTGACAATAACAAATCCATCCATGGCCAAGCATTAGTTTCAGTGGGAGGAGATCCGGGGAATGTCTTATAGCAACGGTTGCTATGAGGTATGATTGGGCAATAACCACTTTGAGGCGGAGTTTTGCGAAAGGTCAATTCTATTTTGTAGATCTGGTTCATTTGAAGGATTATGAGACAGTTGTGAAATATCCTGACATGATGATGAAAATAATGAAATATCAATCTTGGGTCTGGTGTTTACTCCTTTACAAAACACTAAACATTTTCAGGGTTTATACAGGCAGAAGCAAGTCGAATGTAATGCTTTTAATGCTATTTTAATGCCCAAATACTACATTTTAATATCACAAATGGAGAAAAACATCTGCACATAATTTCAATTGCATTTCTTAAGATTTGCAAACGTTTTGTCAAACAGAGGAAAGAGAATTGGACAAAGGGGTAACTATTGAGCAAAATAACAGAGGTCAAGTTCAACCAAAACCAAAATGAATATGTTTTAGATCATCATTTTGGTATTCTCAATAAATGTTTACACGAAAAGTTGTTGAGCAATGTCATAGTTTTTCAATAAATATAGACTGAATACCAGTTTGAATCTAATTTAAGGCATTTTAATGACATTTAAGGGCAAAATGTATTTAAAGACGGTAAATGCCCCGTGGAAACCCCAAAGAAAGAAAAACAAAATTGACGATATTACTTCTTGTGGCTAATGGGCTTTTCTAAAGTGAGGGACCCAGACAGCGTTCAAGACGAATTAGATGCTTGTTTCTCAAAGTGAACGATTGTTGTGCCTAATTTGCTCCACTAATTAGACATTTTTCTTAATGTGCAGAGCCCGAACCCGTGGGACGAGTTCAGATCCGTGTTCTTAAAGCGATCCCCCTGCAAACCTGTCATACAGTGTGTTTACTGACAGGCAGTCCTCGGAGCCGCAGTGTTCCTAAAGCCTCTCTTACGGCCCCACTTCACTGCTTTATTTGCTCTACTTAGTCCTTGTTTTTCTCAGCCCGCTCACTGCTGGCTGTTTGTTTTCTGCTGCTTTCCCCCCGAGGCGGGCCTAAGTAGGCGCCTGTGAGAGCGTGACAGGCTCGGCGGAGTCTGTGTCAGTGTGAAAATGAGCCGCACAAAAACACTGGACAAATTGAAAACATGGGGGGATGGGGGGGGGGGAACCAGGCCCTCCGCTTCTCGGCACCGCAGCCTGGGCCAAACAAACACGTTAGCCTTTCAGATATACGTGCACATTTACAGTTTTTCCTCATTGATAGTATTGGGGAAAAAAAGTTTCGGTACTACTGGGATCAGAAAAAATGAAAGTATCGAAAGCAGGAATCGGGGAAAAAAAAATCGTCTATATTTGGATCTACGTTTTGATGCTGTAGGTCCAGGGAAAGCATTAAAGCAAGTGACTTGGTTGTTTTAGCACAAATAAATGCATTTTTACCACGTTTTTTCACCCATTTTTTTTTATTTTTCCCATTTCTTTTATTTTTGCCCGCTAATTTTTTTAATAGTCATATTTTCCCAATTTTTCCCATTGCCCCCAATTTATTCCTCAATTTCCAAATTTTTCCCCCCTAATTTATTATAACTAATATCCCTACTAAAATTTGTTGTTAAAGGTTTATTTTCCGTAAAATTCATAGTACTCAGAAACGAAAATATATGTAAATTTATAGTATAAATCTTGTTTTTTAAACATAATGCACTTGTTTTAGTTCAACACAAGACATTGTTCAAAAAAAAATGGGAAAAATCTTTCTATTTATTTACAAAGCAATGTAAAAAATCAGTTTACAAGACACTGGACGGTCAAAATAAACAGCTCAGTTGAGTCAATATAAATAATGAATACAACGTTAATGACATCCACTGAATCCCTTTTTATTTTACAATATTAATGAATAGAGGTGTAACGGTTCAGCTATCTCACGGTTCAGTTTCCCTGTGAAATAAGTTCAACTGAGCTTAAAACTTCCTGACAGTGTTAAGCCAAGTACAACTTTAAAGTTTTCAGTTCATCACCATAAAACGTTTGTTGAAACAGATTAGCCTACACCATAACTTTCAAGTCACCAACAAATAACAAAATGGCAAATTGCAGATTTTTACTTTCATAAAATGATATTTGACATACCTTATGTTGTAACACGTAGGCTCAGTTATTTACAACAGAATTCAGAATGTATTAAAGATACATTATATTAGTCCTTATTGACTTCAATTGACTTCTCTAGATAAAAAAGAAACATTTATTAGTGCTCTATAAGTACATTCATGACAGAATTCAAAAATGTATCAGAGCTGGCGTGTCAGTTGCTTTCCCTCCAACAGTGCACGTTAAAATATTTCTATCCAGATTGTTTTATCAAAGGTACAAATAACCGAAAAGCTGGACTTACACTTACAGTGTACCAACATTAAAGATTAACATTATAAACATGTGTTAAACATGTTGACTTCCATCAACACTTGAATTATATTATATATATATATATATATATATATATATATATATATATATATATATATATATATATATATATATATATATATATATATATACAATGTAGCCTATTTAATTTGCTAATGTTTAATATTCTTAAAAAAAATATATATATATTTACCATAAAAGGGTGCTCACAATTACCCAACAAAAGGCTTTGTGTGAGTTCAGATTTTTCCCGCCTCAAAGGCTGTTATAACCCGCAATCCATTGTGTTCACACAAAAATACAGAATTTTCTGTAAAATAAAATTACAGAACAGTGCTTTAAATAACTACAGCACGAAGTCTAGTTTATTTACGGACAACTTATTATCAAACGGAAAGTACTGGTAAAATGAATTTACGGAGCAAATCCGTCAGAATTTATAGTAAAAAGACTTGTGTATTTACCGAAATTTCTTAGAGTGTGGGAGAGGCCAAATGCCAACAACATCTTTGGTTGTTTTGCGTGACTCAGTGCACACAGTTCTTCCATGCTGTGATATGTTCTTACCTGAGTTTAGACGAGTTGACACGTACCTGTCTGGTCTTTGTGCGTGCGCTCACTCACGCAAAACGAAAATGTTCAATGAAGGTACTTGATGGAGGAGTTAGGGTAGGCCCGGCTCCTCCTCTCTAATCACAGCTACTCTCACCTGTGGGTAAACACCTTTGAAGGCAAGGCAAGTTTATTTGTAGAGCACAATTCATACACAAGGCAATTCAAAGTGCTTCACAGTTGCATAAAATTACAAGAAAACAGATTAAATCAATCATTAAAACATCAACATAAAGTTAATCAATGACAGTAAAAGGCAAGAGTGCAAATAAAATACTTTCAGTTTTCATATGCTCGGGTAAAAAGAGCTGTTTTCAGCCTGGATTTGAACATTGTCAGAGTTGAGGCCTGTCTCACATCCTCATGAAGACTGTTCCAGATTTTAGCTGCATGAAACTGAAACGCAGCCTCACCGTGTTTAGTCCTGACTCTGGGAACCACCAGGAGACCCCTCCCTGAAGTTCTCAGGGCCCGAGATGGTTCATACGGCTCTAACATGTCAGAGATGGACTTTGGTGCTAAACCATGAAAAGACTTGTACACAAGCAGAGCTGTTTTAAATTCTATTCTCTGAGTGACAGGAAGCCAGTGCAGGGACCGGAGCACTGGACTAATATGGTGGTATTTCCTGGTTCTTGTCAGGACTCGAGCAGCAGCGTTCTGGATGTACTGCAGCTCTAACAGCTCGTTTAGAAAGGCCAGTGAGCAGCCGTTACAGTCGTCTAACCTGCTGGAGACAAATGCATGGATGAGTGTCTCTAAGTCTGGTTTTGACACTATTCCTCTGATCTTAATGTTTTTCAGATGGTAAAAAGCTGATGATGTTATTGTTATGGCTGTTTAAGTTCAGGTCTGAGTCCATGATTACTCCTAGATTTCTAACCTGATGTTTTGGTTTTAGAGAGAGAGACTCGAGGTGACTGATAACACTATGTCTTTGTGTCTGTGGGCCAAAAACAATGATCTCAGTTTTGTCTGAGTTTAGTTGAAGTAGAGCGTCTCTAACGATCTGCTCACCTCAGTATCGGTCAGTCCTGTCCTATTCATGGCTGATCACTGCTAATTATCTGCCTATTGTTCTTTTGTTGGCTGAGGTGCCGTCTCCTTGGACTGGCCATGCCCTGTCGGTTTCTCCCGAAGGAGATTGGAGTACAGGGACGGAAGATTAAATCTGAGCCCACCAATCCGGTTCATGGAGGGTTTTTCTTTCCTGACAAAAATAGCTTCTTAAACTCCTCTTTCAAACCAACGTTCTTCTTTAGCTAAAACTTTGACCTCCCCGTCCTCAAAGGAGTGGTTGGAGGCTTTGAGGTGGAGGTGCACCGCCGACTGGGGGCCACTTGTGCTTTCTCTTCGGTGTTGAGAAAGTCTCTTCTGTAAAAGTTGTTTCATTTCTCTTGTTTAGTCTTTGGGATGAACCAAAGCTGTTGTTAGCCTTTGGCCTCTCCCAGCATATTCCTATGACGTATCAACTCATCTAAAGCTCAGGTAAGAACATTTGTGACCCGCCCTGGTTTCCAGGGACACAAGTCGGCAGCCCGTGTCTCGAGAAAAACGTAAACGATCTTTATTTTTTGAAAATTGGTGATTTTTACTTTTTTTTTTAGAATCGTTCAGTTGAAGTAACGAAGAAGCCTCTCCATGCTAAGCTACCAGTGTTGGTATATTTAAAAGCGTACATTTTTTGGTTCAAACCGACTAGTTTGGGGTTGTGCGGCTTCATGACTGTAACGTTTCCCATGTGTCTCACGGAGGCCATCGCTGCTTACACTGGAAAATTGATTTACCACGAGTTTGCTGAGCGGAAGGCAAAGGTTACTTCAGACGGGTGAGGGAAAGTTTGTTTTTTTATCACTGGTGGCTGCTGTGCTAATGGTTGTTTGCTGACGCTCCGTCCTCCCGGCCGTCTCCCTCTCAGCCCCGGGCCTGACTGCGTAGAGCTCCAGCCTGTTCTGTGCTCCTTCAGCCCTCTGTGTCATTTTTCGGGTTGCTTCTTTTCTCTTGTGATGTGGTGCGTTCGTAAAGTGCTTTCTTTTCCCCGCGGACTTTAATTCTATCCAAAATGAACGGGACTGGCGTGTACAGAGCATGAGGGGAAGAGAGCAGACGTAAGGCAAACTCGCACAGAGACACACAATAGGTCTATATGAGATCCTCATGTGTGTGAGAATGTATGAGCATTACTGTCTCCCCGTCCCGCTGTGCTCTGAGCCCGGGTCCGAGACTGTCTGTCCCGGGTCTGAGCGACTCCGCCGTTACAAAACAGCATCAGTCTGTCACAAGTTACAGACACGTGTTGAAAAGTACAAATGTTACCATTATATTTGAGGAGGCCAGGCAGGCTGAGTGCCGGCAGGAGCCACAGTATATTTGGAAACTTGCTTAAGTTAATGAATATTTTTCTTGGGAAAACTAACAAAGTGTCTTTTTTGACAGAGTTTATCGAAAGCACATTCATTCCTTGCTTTTCCCCAACACACAGACCAGGTATCGATAAGAGAATCGATAAAGAATCGAATCGATAGGTAAAATAATTGATGGCATTGATTTGGTGAAGCCCTATGAGGCAACTCCTGTTGTGATATTGGGCTATACAAAACCATTGATTGATTGATTGATATCAATAAAATCTTATCAATTCCCATCCCTAATGACTACAATAATGTCCATATGCATACGATCACATTGCCAAGATGATGAGATGATTTTCTCTGCAAGATTGACAGGGGGTGTGGCTTATTCAAATGAGATGTAAATGAGCCCTATTGTCACTCCCAACAGCAGAGAGGTGAGAATGGCCCAAAACTTCAGAGGCCGTTTAATCCCCTTTGGCCTTTTGGGAATTGTTAACTTCAAATCACCGCTACACCTCCAAATATATTTAGATTTTCTTGTGTTACACATCCTTGGAAAGCTTGGAGACTACACTTTAATAATCTGTGAAAATCTCAAAATGCCACAGAACACACTTGTGTCCCTGATTCCAGTGACTGGTCACATTATCTCAGTCTGAAAAAATGGTAGCCTGTTCCCTTAAGGGTGTTAACCTCTAATCCTCTGATTCTAAGACGCACTGTATTTTGAGCTGTGGGGTTGTGACAATAACCTTTTGAGTATGTTTTAAAGAGATGCTATTTGTGTTTTTACAGGTTTCTAGTACTAACACACTTCTCTAAACCAGCACTCTGCTGTCAAACCCTTGGACTTCATAGTTTGAAACCCGTTGCCAAAACTCTTGCACTGTTTATTATTGGAACGTCTCTGTTGTTGATTTGGGTTGCACTTTATGGGTTAGATATACAATGGAATGTGTACTTTGTAACTTTTGGTTTGGAGGAACATAATGTATTAAGACATGACTATGACCCTGATCTTAAGGATCTTATGTCTTACTACATTAGGCACAGCCGGCATACTAACACACACTAGTCCATTGTGTATGTACTGCATAGGTAAGTTATTACACTCTGTTATAGACCGTCGTTTTTTTTTTTTTTTTTAAATCGGCTGAACTCTGCCCACCACTATGAAGTTGTTTATTTGATTTGTCCATTCATTTGAGGTTCCATTTCAATTCATACTTACTTAAGCACAGTTCCAAACAGCTGATACGTCTGTTAAGTATACACAATAATAGAGCTTATGAGTGTGATGTCATTTCAACCTGGATAGACTCAACAGACGAAAGCAGTGATTGGGAAGATTCCTTGACATGAGTATTAGTTTTGGCGATCAGACCCCGGCGGTAGACATCGATGCATGAATAAATCAGTATGGATGAACAGCTTGGAGTTAGGGAGGTCTTCCTCCGGAGCCTGGACACTGGTGGTGGCACGGAAGACCCGTGAAGCTGCAGCAGGTAGAAGCCGTGGACGGAAAAAAGGCGGAGAAGGGGTGGAGGTGGGTCGCAGCGCAGCTGGGAAGCGAACGAACCATGATTGCTGGAGCTTAAAAGCGGGACCGAGGGCGATGATTGGCTGCTATGGAGGTGCGGCTCTTACGCTGATGGCTGAGGTGGAGGTGTGTCCTCTCGGAAGTGATCATCGGCTGGAGGTCGGAGATGCTGAAATTAGTCTACCAGTTTGAATTGACGCCTAGGCTTCATGAGAAAATTGAGTGGGTATCCCTTGCTTTCTGATCTCAAGCGCTTGTGCTCAAGTACAAGCGCTGGATCCGGGAGGCCATTGAGATCAGGAAGCGAGGAATAAGATCCATCAGCAGAGATAAGGGCGCCTTTACCCTGGCGCGCACATGGGACTCACTACTCGAGTAACCTCCACATGGCAGCAGGCGTGGCCGCACTGACAGGAGCAATAACACTGTCAGTGCAGCCACGCCTGGGCAGAACATCTTGATTAGAGAAATCAAAATAATGGATAGACCCAGATTTAAATGTATGGCTTTATTTTTTTATATATTAGTTATCTTAGTAACTAATTCAGTGGGGATTTCACCTGGTTTGTGTTCAAAAGCTCAATAAATCAGGCTAGGAATTGGATATTTAAAATCCCTCTGAAAAAAAATATTAAGTACAAGACTGTAAAGTTTGGAGTCTGTAGGAGCTGAGGTCATTGCATGAGTGGAACAAAAACCTCATTTTGAGAAAACGTGTGTGCATGTGCGAGAAAGTTTTTCCGGGCTTTTGTACAGGTGGCTCCCGGAAAGGAAATGACCATATTTGGATTATAGCGTTATCTACATGACACGTGGATGTAAAATATAAAACATGGCCAAGGGGTTTGCGAATCGTCGGCGAATCGTCTACTTCCTGGATACCGCCACCTCGCTAGCGACAAAATCTCCACATTGACCATTACGGGAAAAATGTCCACCTGCCGTGTCTCGCCTCAAGTACAAATGACAAAAGGACAATCATTTTTCTCATTTGCAAAACCCCAGAATACCAGAAATAAGGCGTTGTTTTTCTTTTCTTCGCCTCCCCACACACTCGGGGGTGCTCGCCTCCTTCCAAAACCCACGCAAATAAAAAAAAAATATTCACGGCAACACCGCCGCGAGATTGGTCCGCAACACCCAGGGAGTTTGAGCCGACCGTCGGAGATCACACTCTTTTAAGCTTTATTTTTGCGAGCTTTTCAAATCACCAATCTTGTGGGGATTCGTCTTTCGGAGCGAGGTTAGCATTCGGCCTCCGGGCCAAACTTTGACTCTGTGGTTTTAAATAAAAAATAAAAAACCCGTACGTGCATGTGTCTGTGCGAACACAGAAAAGTTATCCGGCCAACTTTTATTTTTGTGAGCTCACTGGATAAACAAGCCGAAGCCCAGTGGTGCGTTGCGTGTCTGGCCCACATTAGCCGCCTGTGTGTGTGTGTGTGTGTGTGTGTGTGTGCGTGTGTGTGTGTGCGCGCCCTGTCCCGGGGTCAGCGTCACGCGCCGCAGCAGCCGAGCAAAAAGCCCTAAGTGATCGGAATACGGCGCGACCCTGCCTTTCCTGAAACTGTGCTCAAACAAAACCCCCGCGGAGGGGGCCTGTGCGGTGACCCCGGGGGCCCCCGATGGGATTTGTTACCGCGGCGCGTGGGCCCCCCGCCATCGCGCTCACGTCAGGCTGATTTCACCACCGGGGGCCTTTTTTCATATCGCCGCATCGGCAACGGAGCACAAACATAACCTTTGTGGTTAAACACGCAAGTTAGTGAGGCGAGAAAAACGGGCGGTCCAAGGAGAGGGCAGCTCAAGCGAGAGGAGGCGGGGGCGGGGGCGAGGGAGGGGGTCTTACCGACACGCCGGGACGAAAAAAAAAAAAGCAGCCTCCGAATGCTGCCACAGGATTTTGTGTTACGAATTAGGTTCACAAAATCAATATTAGTCTTGAGGCTTTCAGATACCGGCAATCCCTCCAGGGTGACTGAAAGGCACCGCCACATTTACTCCGGCTGCAGAATAAACGGAAAATTATTACCACATGAAGGAAATCCGACTGACATTGGCACGTTTTCTGCCGGCTTTGCCTTCCATTCGAGCCTTGTTTTCTTCTTGATTTAGCGTCTGGATTCATCAGGAACAGAGTCACTGGGAGAGGTTTGCCAACCGCTTGTTTTGTTTATTGTAAATGAAACACAATTTTAATGACATGATCACGCTTTGGAGTCTGTTGCTTTCACATTTGGGTTTTCGAATTTACAAACTGTGGTGGTTTTGTTTTATTGCGCAAAAATGGACAAATCAAATGATACACAGATTAGTATTTTGACGTCTGCCTATGGAGCTAATGGAGTGAAAAAAAACACGCACTCATCAGGCCGATGTTGTCCCTCGCAGCGAAAACTACTGGCTCCAAATCGGCGCTAAGCCCAAAGGTCCGACTCGTTCGACTCCACGGAGGAAGTGAGAAAAATGGATAGTTGTGCCAAAGCTCCCCGTAAGTGTGGCTCCTGTCACACCGATAGCATAACGCTGGCAAATAGATTCAACATCCTGGACAACGAGAATTTTTCTCCTCTGCCCAGTCTTACTCAGTCCGGGACGCCCCCCTCCAGGACTCTCGGCCTCCAGCGAGCCCCCAGCTTCGGTCAGACGCCGCGGAAGTGTGCACTACACCCCAGCTCCTGGTTACAAGAACGGATCACTACCTCATATTGGCAAACTGCATGAGACTCCGTTTCCGGACTCGGGCTGGCTGCAAACATGCGAGTGTGCAGTACAGACACAGCCTCCTCCCGCACAGTACAGCAATAAGAAATGCAAGAAATACATTCTTTTCCACAATCATCACCAACCACAAAAATAACCCAAAAGTCCTATTCTCAACAATAGAAAATGTTTTAAATCCTGATTTTAACAGACCTCGTTTAAACCCCACCGACGCTCTCTGTGAGGCGTTTGCAGACCAGGGGAAAGATGGACACTATCAGATGTAATATTTTATCTAACCAAAGTAACACGGCTTTAAATACATCTGGTTGTCTATTTGTTCCAGAGGAAACACTGCACAGTTTTGTCCAGGTTAATGCTGAGATGCTTGATAAAGTTTTCTCCTCAGTGAGGCCCACCACATGTCTTTTAGACCCGGTCCCAACCTCGTTTTTAAAACATTGTATGAATCCTTTAAAGACAAACTTTTAAACATGATGAATTGCTCTCTTCAGACGGGGGTCTTCCCTGCTGCCTTTAAGGGGGCGGTGGTGAGGCCTCTGCTGAAGAAGAGCAATTTGGACCATAATGATTTTAACAACTTTAGACCGGTATCCAACTTACCATTTTTAAGCAAAATCTTAGAAAACTTGTCTTTATTCAACTTAATGATTTTATTACTGCACATAACGTCCTTGAGAAATTCCAGTCTGGCTTTAGGGTAAACCACAGCACCGAGACGGCCCTTTTAGAGATCTTAAATGATCTTAGATTTAATTATGACTCACAGAAGGTCACAGTGTTGGTTCTACTGGATCTGAGCGCTGCCTTTGATACAGTCGACCATACTATTCTTTTAACTCGTTTAAAACACATCGGCCTCTCTGGTGCTGTCCACAAATGGTTTACATCCTACCTCACAGACAGGACATTCATGGTAAGTGTGGATACCTGCTCCTCTAAGGTCCATAACATTACATGTGGTGTGCCCCAGGGTTCGATTTTAGGCCCAGTGCTTTTTAACCTGTATATGCTCCCTCTTGGTGATGTCATCAGGAGACATGGAGTCAACTTTCATAGTTACGCTGACGATACACAGTTGTACATCTCCATGTCTCCTGAGGACACCAGGCCAATGGATGCACTTTTTAACTGCATTTTAGATATCAAATCCTGGATGGCAAAAAACCTTCTCCAGCTTAACCAGGACAAAACTCAAGTTTTAGTCATCGGTCTCCAGGCCCAGAGAGAGAAACTTTTACCCAAACTACAGTCATTGTCTTTTAATCCTTCCTCACAGGTGAAGAACCTGGGTGTGATTTTTGACTCTGAGCTGACTTTAATTCCACACATTAAGAATATCACAAAGATAGGTTTTTACCATCTAAAGAACATAGCCAGAGTCCGCTCCATTCTCTCTCGGGCCAACACGGAGACGCTAATGCATGCTTTTATCACCAGTCGTATCGACTACTGTAATGCCCTGCTTTCTGGTCTTCCCAAAAAGAGTATCTCAGGTTTACAACTTTTACAAAATTCAGCAGCTCGTGTCCTGACGAAGACCAGGAGGCGGGACCACATTACACCGGTTTTAGAGTCGCTGCATTGGCTCCCCGTGTGTTTCAGGATCCATTTTAAAGTTCTTTTAGTGGTTTTTAAATGTCTTAATGGTCTTGGCCCTTCTTATCTTTCAGAACTGCTTTTACCTTATGAACCTTCACGGCCCCTTCGCTCCTCCGGCAGGGGTCTCCTAGTTATTCCTAAAGTCAACAGAAAGACTCACGGCGAGGCGTCTTTCCAATATTATGGCCCTCGCCTCTGGAACGACCTGAGGAGCTCAGGACCACAGAGAACGTTCATGTTTTTAAGAGCAGGCTCAAGACCCACCTTTTTAGCTTAGCTTTTAACTCACATCTATTTATTTAGTCCTAATGATATATTTTGTGTGCGTGTGTGTTTGTTATCTGTAAAGCACTTTGTGATACCTTTCGGTATGAAGAGCGCTTTATAAATTTTGATTTGATTTTTGTTCGAATTAAAGGGACATGCTGTGTTGACATTTTTTACTGAAATATTACCGAAAGAATGATCAAATATACATAGCACTTTTCCTCATGTTGTGGAGGCCCAGCAATACTATATACTATATACAGCGAGAACCATATGTTTACATACACATACACACATTTTTTTCTCACTGTCTGACATGAAACCAGAATTAACTTTTACTTTTTTTTAGGTCAATTAGAATTGTATAATTCTATAATATTATAATAATATAAAATAATGTATGAATGCCATAAGAATGAGATAAAGAATTTACTACACAATGTATTACTTTTTACAAAATCAAAGGTTTAAATACATTTCATTAATATTTGGCAGCATTGCTTTTAAACTGTATATTTTGGGTCAAACGTTTTGCATTTCCTTCCACAAGCTCCTCACAATAGTTAGCAGGAGTTTTGGCCCATTCCTCCAAACAGAATGGGTGTAACTGAGACACTTGTGTAGACCGCCTTGTATGCACATGCTTTTCCAGCTCTGCCCATACATTTTCAACTGGACTGAGATCAGGACTTTGTGATGAGCACTTCAAAACATTGACTTTCTTTTCCTTAAGCCACTTTGTAACCAGTTTGGAAATGATCTATTTGGAAGACCCATCTGCGCCCAAGCTTTAACTTCCAGGCTGATGTCTGGAGATATTGCTCCAATATTTCTTCATGATGTCGTCTATTTTGTGAAGTGCACCAGTCCCTCCCTCTCTTTTTCGTCTGACCACAGGATATGTCTCCAAAAATGAAAGTCTTAGTCCTGTGCCTCTTCTGATAACTGAGAGACCATTTCCCATTTTATTAATTATGTTGTCCACATGTTTCTTCCAGGATAATGTGTTATCTAAAGTGATGCCTAAAAGTTTCGCCTCTTCGACTTCCTCCACCATAGTAGCACCTACAGTCAGGTTCAACAATGGATTTGTTTTTATTAGGGCCGGGACTCGATTAAAAAAATTAATCTAATTAATTAGAGGCTTTGTAATTAATTAATCGAAATTAATCGCATATAAATATTTGACCTGAGAACATGAGGATTTTTAGTATACCATTGAATAATGACTGAATACATGAGCTTAAGCAACAAAATATTGTTTATTTTTGTTCAACCAAGTCCAACAGACCAGTGCAATATTGCCATTAATTGTGCGTCTGCAGGAAAAAAGGAAACTGAAGTGTGGAAAGCAAAGTGTGATTAATTTCGATTAATATTTTTAATCGCACTAAACCTCATGTAATTAATTAATCGCAATTAATCGAAAAAAGTCCCGGCCCTAGTTTTTATTAAAGATTTTGCCAATATCATAGTTTTTGTTTTCTTTACGTTTGGAACTAATTTGCTTGAAATTATCCACTGGACAACTGCCATGAACTCCTTGTCTAAATTTGCACCTAGTTCATCAGCTGTTGTAGCTGACATGTACACTGTAAAGTCATCTGCATACATGGATATTCTTGCTGCACAGTCGGTAAATCATTTGTGTAAATGGTATACAACAATTGTCCAAGACAGCTGCCCTGAGGCACTCCACAGCTCACAGACCCGAGATTAGAATATGACCCATTAAAAAACGCTTTCTGCATCCTGTTTGTTAGATAACTCCTGAACCATTGCAGAGCTGACATTTCAAACCCATAACATTTCAGTTTGCTTGACAAAAGTTCATGATCAAGAATATCAAATGCAGCAGTAAAATCCAACATTACAGCTCCTACCATTCTGTTTTCATCGATATCCTTCAACCAGTCGTCATTTGAACCGGGGCTGTAGCTGTGGAGTGTCCCTCTCTGTATGCATGTTGGTATTCAGTGTTCAGATTATATCAAAATATAGTTTTAGTTGTTCAAACACAGCTTTTTCCATAATTTTGCACAAAACCGGGACACGGCAATATACTAATTGGGCGACTATTTAGTTCTGACAATGTATCATTTTTTGGCAGTGGGATCATTTCAGCTATTTTCCACTTTTGCGGCACTGACCCCGTTTCAAAACATTTATTTATGATGTGACACACTGGGGCAATATCATTTGTTATGAGTTTAACACGTTTTCCATCTAATTGATCCACCCCCCGAGGAGGTTTCTTTACAAGATTTCAGTGCAGCTACTACATCCTCTATATTTACACTTTAAATTCACATGTTTTTTTCTTTCATAATTGTATTTAGTATTAAAGAAATATTGTTATTCAAAGTGACCTGCATATTGTTTCTTAAATCACATGTTTTGTTTATGATGTAATTATTTGCAATTACACTAGGTTTGGTGAGAACCTGACCATCTTTTTCCAAAAAACTAACCATTGGCTTTATGTTTTTTTCCAATGAATTCATTCGGGGTACTCAATATTCTCTTACTATTGGATCCGCAAGCTTTCATTTTGTTTTCGTAATACAGTGGTCCCTCGCTATAACGCGGTTCACCTTTCGAGGCCTCACTCTTTCCCGGATTTATTTTTAGTTCAATTTTGCATGCTTTTTTACAGCGTATGGATCTTTGTGTGTCCCGTCAACACATCAGCGCACACACTGCACGCCGCAGAGTCACAGCAGCACAGGCCGGGCGTGAGCGGGTCCGACTCCGCGTTTACTTTCTCTGAAAATAAACACCGCTAGCATGTGGCGCTCGCCTGAGCTAAACACTCGCCTTCTGAAGCCTGAAACTGCTACGATAAAACTTTGATTGTCTCTCAGTTTGAACAATCGCACAGCGGAGACGAGAGCAGCTCACGATGAGACCATCCCCACGTCTGTAATGTGAATCGAAAAAAATCTTATAAGACAAATAAAATCACACAGTGAACACCAGGCATAAGGGAGAACCGTGTGAACTAGTGACACAAGTGCATAAAGTGTGTGGTGAGGGGTTTTACAGCCTTAAAACATATATAATAATTGTAAAAAATAAAGCTGACTACTTCGCGGATTTCGTTTATTGCGGGTTATTTTTAGAACGTGACCCCCGCGATAAACGAGGGAACACTGTATAGTCTTTTGTTGTTTCTGTTCATTTTTGTCACTAGATTTCTCACTCTTCTATAACTCTGCCAGTCGGACTCATTTCCTGATGATATTGCTTCCACTTCTGAGTGATTTCTTTTCTCCATACGTTCCTTCAGCTCGTTATCTCGCCGTGGACAGCTTTGTTTTCCAACTGTATGTTTTTTTGAGAGGAGCACGGTTTTCTACAACAGGCAAGAGCATCGATTCAAACTTCAGTAGTGCTATTTCGGGATTATTCTCTGATAAAACATTTACGCAGCGATCTGAGGAGTTTCCTTAGCAGCAATATTTTTGTTTTTTCTAACCGTTACTATGAGGTTATGATCAGAAAAGCCAACCTGCACTGACAATGTTTCTGAACAACGCTCTGCCACATTAGTAAACATGTGGTCGGTACAAGAAGATGTAAAATGTATCATCAAGGTGTGATCAGACAGAGCCAAGATATTTAGACGCGCTGATGACAAAACTTAAATCTACCAACTTGTTTCTCATGCTACATACATTTACATGTGCTACTCTTAGACCTCTTTTTGGTCATCTAGAGAACGTGAAGGTGTGATAACAATGTGCTCATCACATGATAAGTGGACACATTCAATCAGTGTTCTCCTTGTCTCCTGGTGGTGTTGGGGTACTGCTCCTGTGATGAACACTGAGTTTGTCATAGCGTAAAAATGCAACGTCTCCTCTCTCTCAGGCCTCCCTCAGTTTTGGCCTCAGCTCCCTTCTCTTTGTCCTGACGGCGTCCGTGTAATCCTCATTGATGTGTACATTTGTGCCGTCCTGTCCAATCGGAGCCACCCGCTTAAATCAGTCTTCTCCCGCCAGAGAAGCGCCGTGAGCTCCAGACTCCTCTCTCTGGGACGCTCCACCGACAGACTGGAGAACTCATTTGTCCCTCGTGCCATCAGGATACAGTATAATAGAGCCACTTCAGGGTGTGTGTGTGTGTGTGTGTGCGTGTGTGTGTGTGTGTGGTGAAATTTGCGCTTGTCTCTAGATAGAAAGAAAATGCAAAAAAAACGCTCCTCATTTTTGCCAATTTGTTCTTCCTAATATTTTCCCTATCCCCCCGCCCCCATGTTCTCCCATTTCCCCCCAATTTATTACTATTTCATTAAGACAATTTTTCCTTATTTTTGCTACAATTTCTGTTATTATTGTTCTGTTTTTTCTGGTTCTAGACCAGTGATTCCCAAACTTTTTGCACCCAAGGCACACCAAAGGACAAGTAAAAATCTGAAGGCACACCTATTGTGCAAAATAGCCTTTATAACACGTGTTCTCACTCCAAGTGCCTCTTCAGCTTGCTTGGAACCATGTTAGCATTAGCTAACTTCTCCCGACAGAGGACGCACTCTGTATTATTAAATGAGTGCATACAAAGTACTGATATAGTAAATAAAAAATAATTATTTTTGTGTAGTTGTATATTGCAATAATAATGTATGGTTGTTAGGGATGGGTACCGTTTTTTTTTCTTTCGATACCACTACTTTAACGATACCTGCTTTTTGGTGCCCGTGCCTTAACGGTACTTTTTTCGGTGCCTATGTCATTTTAATTCAATTAAAAATAACGTGTATAAAAAAGTGCCGTTCCGGAAAAAGTCCTAAAACAGCACAACAGAAGCTCCACAGGTGCAGCAGCGTCACCTGTAACTTCTACTTTGAGCACAATTTCCCCTTAAGCAGCGATAAAAAGAAATAAAGGACGTTATTTCCTCCTGAGCTGCAGAGACAGATCCACATCAGGACACGGTTTCTTTCAGATAAACTTTTCTAAACACACTGCGCTTTGACGAAGTGAAAGCACTTTCCCGTCAAAGATCCTTACATGGTGTGAGCGCTCACTCTGCCACTAATAATGTACAAAAACTGTACCAACAATGTCTAATACAGAGTGAGCGCTCACTTTTCCACAAACAATCTTTGATATTCCCCTCGCGCTGCAGCTGCTTGTAAAGTTGTAAACTCAGCCTCCGGGTCTGTCGCTAAAGGTAAACACGTCTTTCTTTTTGTCACTGCTCGGTTTTGTTTTTCAATAAACACAAGTTTCTTATTCAGTCCTGGTTTAGTCCTGGTTTATAATAACTGGTTTATAATAACTGGTTTAGTTTGGTCCTGGGTTTTACAACAGGTGTAAGTCCTGGTTTAGTCCTGGCTCAGTCCTGCCGCAGACCGCCGCTGAGCCATCTCTATTATATAAGTTTTGTACGTTATAGCTTTGTTTCGCTTTAAGTTATAGTTTTGCTTTGCTCCATTTGCGCTGAAGCGGTGTGCCGCGGCACACCGTTTGGGAACCACTGTTCTAGACGACAAATATTTTACAATAGGTATGGGTAAAAAGTATCGTTCAGGTATTGGTTTTGAAACGCCAAGTATCGTTACCTACTGGTATCGAAAGAACACACACACACAAAAAAGAACACATTATCCAGCCTTACTCAGGCATACGGCTTAAGGGCCGCACACACTACACGATTTTTCCAGTCTTAAACGATTTTATAAAGAATGGGGGGTTCACACTTAACGATTGTAAGAGCGAACACACTACACGATTCTGACAAACCGCTGATGTTTGATAACAATAGCGCGTCTGTCCTCCCCGACCGCTTCATTTCTCCTCCGGCTTCAAAAGCTGACCCCAGATCAGCAAAGACGGGCCTCTGTTTGGGGACGGTAAAATCACCCACGTTTCTCGTTTAAATCCCACTTCCTCCCTCTTTAACTGGTTGAACGCTCTTAACACTCGAAATGTTTAGCCCGCATGAACTACTTTTTGTTGTTGTCCTAGTCCGCCAAAGTGCCTGCATCGGTAAACAAAGTTGGCCGTGGACTGGAAGCTCGGAGTCATGTATCAACTTAATTAGCCCTATAAGCACGGCCGGAATGTCCTTGCGCTGTGTTTTTTTTATTTTTATTTTTTTATCTGCAAATTATGAGGAACTTTAAACCCGTGTCTCCGTCTCACATTCACGAGGCCTAAATATAAACACATACTGTTAATGAGAAGAAGCAAGGTAACAGGGTTTAACGGTGGAGGTAGGCCTAATGTTACCCTGGGGGAAAAGCTCCTCTGACCTGCGGGGGGCCAGGCGCCGCTGCCTGACCCACTCCGCGCTCCAGCACACGGGACCTGGAGGCAAAGTTTCCCAGACCAGACCCAAGGAAACTTTGAGCGGACACATGCAGCAATTGTGGCTTAGAAACCTGCTTTTGGGCGTTTGATAGTTTATGTGTCGACTCAGATGAATGCGGGTGTACTGTGTTGATAGTCTCGCGCAGGGCTAATCATTTACGTTTTGTACTGGGGCTCATTATTTTCGGAGATACAAATATTGGGCTGTGCATTTTACTGCTCAGCCTAATGATTAACGATGAAGCGTTTTATAAAAGCGAGCACTGACTGGTGGGGTGGAAAAATAGTCCACTGGCCTTAAGGTTAGGGCCAATGGTTGTATAATGGCTCTCTAATCCAGTGTTTCCCAACCAAGGGTAGGACCCCTGGGGGTACTTGAGCACTTGGCAGGGGGTACTTGGAATTGGTTCACATCGGGGGAAAAAGTGAAACAGTGTAAAATGTAATATTAATTTCAAAGGAAAGTTAGTTTTCATTTCGTTTTTCTGTAAAATGTTTTGTTAAATGTTTGATTTTTAAATCATTTTAGCTTCCTTTTGAATGTCTGTGTAAGTTCTCAGTCGTACAGGAGTTGTCCATCTTCAATGAAGGTACCTGATTCATCTTCTGTACTCAGTAGTTGAAGTCTTCGAACGTTTCGCCTCTCATCCAAAAGGCTTCGTCAGCAACAAAGGTCACAAACTGCACGCAGCTGAATATATAGACCACTGGGGAGGAGTTAGGGTTGGCCCGGCTCCTCCCCTCTAATCACAGCTACTCTCACCCGTGGGTAAACACCTTTGAAGTAGAGCGTCTCTAACGATCTGCTCACCTCAGTATCGGTTAGTCATGTCTTATTCATAGATAATCCCTACCCAGTATCTGTCCTATTCATGGATGATCACTGCTAATTACCTGCCTATTGTTCTTTTGTTGGCTGATGTGCCGTCTCATTGGACTGGCCAAGCCTTTTCGGTTTCTCCCGAAGGAGATTGGAGTAAAGTGAAGGAAGATTAAATCTGAGTCCACCGTTCCGGTTCATGGAGGGATTTCCCTTCCTGACAAAAATAGCTTATTTAACTCCTCTTTCAAACCAACGTTCCTCTTTAGCTAAAATGTTGACCTCCCCGTCCTCAAAGGAGTGGTTGGAGGCTTTGAGGTGGAGGTGCACCGCCGACTGGGGACCACTTGTGTTTTCTCTTCGGTGTTGATAAAGTCTCTTCTGTAAAACGTGTTTAGTTTCTCCAATATAATGTTGTTTGCATTCTTCTTCTTTGGTCAGTATGAGTTGCCTTCCTGTAAACCTCTGTCTGAAGTTGTCATTTTTCCCTATGATAACTTTACAATCTAAAAAGGCAAGTTCTTTCTCTTTGGCGTCCTCCCGAGTAAATTTAATGCTGGGGTCCACAGCATCGATGTGATCTGTAAAAGGTGCCACTTCCTTCTCTTTAATTTTGACCCACGTGTCATCTACATATCCGAACCAGTGGCTGGGTTTGTTTCCTGGCTATGAGGCCAGGGCATTCCTCTCCATTTCCTCCATGTAGAGGTTAGCCACTATGGGTGAGACTGGAGAGCCCATTGCACAGCCGTGGATCTGTCTGTAGAAGTTGCCCCTGAACTGAAAGTATGTGGTGCTCAGACAGATCTCCAGAAGTTGGCAAATGTGGTCAGGAGTGAACATGGTCCTATCAGCTAGAGTGCTGTCCTCAGTCAGTCTCTTCCTCACCGCTGTGACTGCTGCTGAGGTTGGGACAGATGTGAACAGTGCTGTCACATCGTAAGACACCATGGTTTCATCTGTTTCCAGCTGCAGGTGTTTGATCTTCTCCACAAACTCCTTGGTGTTTTCCACATGGTGTTCTGTGTTGCCGACCAAAGGGGGTAAGATGAACTTGAGGTGTTTCGCCAGATTATAGGTGATGGAGTTGATGCCACTCACAATGGGTCTGAGAGGAAAACCTTCCTTGTGTATTTTTGGCAGACCATAGATACACGGAATGGACTCCCCCGGGTAAAGCTTGTAATACAGCTTTTGGTCAATTATTTCTTCCTTTTTTAGTTTCTGAAGATGCTCTATAATTTTCTTCTTCCTGTAACCGCTGGTGGGGTCTCTTCTCAGTCGCTCATATGTGTTTACGTCAAGGAGCAGCTGCTTGACCTTGGTCTCGTAGTCAGTTGTGTTAAGGACAACTGTGCATCTACCTTTATCCGCGGGAAGGATGGTGATGCTCTGATTCTTCTTCAAAGCTGCCAAAGCTCTTCTTTCCTCTCCAGAGATGTTGGAGGGATGAGGTTTGGAGCTTTTGAGTGCTGCTGAGATTTTCAGTCGGAGGTCCCCTGCTTCAGACTCAGTCATCCTGTTTGTCCTTTTGAATACAACACACTACTGAATACTGAATAATCTTAGTTTAATTGGTCACTTTGTAATAATATTGGCAAGATCCTCGAGGTATAGGGTACTTGGAGTATAAATGGACGACTCAAGGGGTACGTGAGACAAAAAAGATTGGGAACCACTGCTCTAATCCACAACACACCTGGGTCGGACTAATGACGCCTCTGCCCAATGGTACATTTCTGGAGTAATGAGACTTCGGACTAATGGGTGGTCGGACCAATGGCATGGCACCGATCCTCCAGACAATCGGATCCTCTGGCTCAGTACTGGTGACAGTTTTGTTTGGGCCTTCCATTTTGCTTTTTTGTTGCACAACCCTCAGGATCTTTTAAGAAATTCAAAATAACTTTTTTACTGCGCCCCACCTTCGCAGCGATGGCGCCCTGCGAGAGGCCCTGCTTATGCAGCATGTGGTCTTAAACTTTTGATCAGCTGCAGAACAGACTATTAATAATAATAATACATTTTCTGTTTAGTGCACTTTACATTTCAAAGAAACCTCAAAGTGCTACAACAGGTGAATACAAATTTGATAAAAACAAAATGAACATTGGCAGTAAAACAAAGCAAGCACAAGAGCAAAAACAAATAATCAAAGGCTACGTAGAAACTTTAACAGACTAAATGAATGTGTTTTCAGGCCTTTTTTAAAGGCCTCAACACTCTGGGGAGCCCTTAGGGACTCTGGCAGGGCGTTCCAGAGTCTAGGGGCAACCGCCTTAAAGGCCCTATCGCCCCTTGTGGAGAGCTTGGTCACGGGCTGGTGAAGAATGTGGGTGGAAGTGGACCGTAAGCGCCTTGTGGGGGTGTGTGGGGTAACTAGCTCAGTGAGGTATGCCGGGGCTGTTCCATGGACACACCCCGGACAGGGGTGATGTGGTCATATTTGTGCCTCCTCGTCAGGATCCTGGCTGCACAGTTTTGGATGTGCTGGAGCTTCAGCAGGCTCTTACCAGGGATCCCGACGAGGAGGGCATTGCAGTAATCCAGCCTGGAGGAGACAAAGGCACTATTTCACTTTATTTGTTGTTCAGTAAAAACTTTACTAAAAAAATTTTTTGTCTCACTCCCATTTCTTCTTGTTAAATATTGTTTTGCTTGGAACCTTGTTAAGATCCAACCATGCAGAATGTGAATTTTGTTTGGTCTTAAACTTTTGATCCGGAGTGTACGATGTCCCTGCTGAAAATCCCTTTTCTCGTGTTCAGGCGAGGAAATGCGTGTTGTGAAATTGATACACGTCTTTGCTCACATTGCAGTGGGTATAAAGTGGGTTTTCTCGTGCAGACTACGCCAGTGTTTGAAACACTGACCGTTGGGAACCACTGCTGTAAGCTGTGGCTCGGCCCACTGCCCAATGTTTGTGCATCTTATGCATCGAACGCACATTTTTAAAAACATGTATGTATATTTTGGCAACATACGCACCCATATACATGCGCAGTAAATATTTATAAATATGAAACAGGAACAAGTAGGCCTCCTCTAATGTTTACCTGTGGAAGTGCTTGAATAGCTCCGCTGTGATAAATGATTGCACCGCTCCTTTTAAGTGTGAAGAAGTGAATTCTATTAGACCCTGTGTTCCCCTACGCTGTCCCGTCCTCCATCCCTTTGCATGTGTGACTTATGCCGCCATCCCGCGCGGCATGTATTTATGCATGAGCGCGCGTTTATTTGGGGCCGCCGTGTTAACCTTAGCTAAGCGCGTTTTGGATGTCGTTCGGCAGCGGCCTTGTTTAGCGCGGGGGACGCGGCATTATTGATGACACCGCTGTGCTGTCGCGCGGCCCCTTCGTGTCCCGCCGCCTCCGAAATCCCCGCTCTGCCGCGTCTCATTAGCTCATCTGCATATTCCCGCCGACAGGTGACGCTCCCGACGCCGCGCCAGGAGTAAATACCGGCGCAGCGTGAAAGATATACAACGCCTCCTACTTGTAAACGGGCCGCTCATAAATCGTCGGGACACTTGAGTGGTGAGGAAGGCACCGGTGAAGCCCCCCGCGGAAGAAATTAATTGCGCATCGCCGAATGGAAAAAAAGGGCTGTTGATAAAGTACGTGGATTGATGGGGGTTGCTGTAATGGATGGGGGGGGGGGGGGGCTTCATAAAACATTTGATTCTGTGCGGCGACAAGGCAGATACGAGGTAGGTGCGGCCGAGTTCCGGAGAGCGCACGTTCAGGTGATGGATGTAAAACAGAGAGGCCTTTTGTGTATGTTAATACGGCGGCCCATTTATCTCCCTGGAGCGGGTACGCATGCACCTGGATGGACTGGTCTTTACTGCATATCAGCACAAACTGTACTGAGGGACGTACAATACACTACATAAAGCAATATTAAAGTTGTTGTATTCTGCTAAATCTCAGTGTTTACCCATGTTATAATATAGTTGTTCTCATTCCAATGTTCAATTCCGACACTTGCGCCATCAATATGTCGTTTTGCGAAATATATGACATTACGTAGTTGAGAGGTTTGTAGATGACTTTCTCTCATGAATTTACTTCTTTTTTATGTTTCACTCAGCATTACCCCAGATTTATTTTCTCATAAACATGTGTGTGATCCTGGTCAGATGTAATGACTTTCGGCCAGTGAGATCAGTTTGTGAATCCCATCATGTATCATTTTAGTCCATTTTCTTTTCGGAGATTTCTTTCAAAAACGGTTTCTCTCCCATAGAGTTGTATTGGCCCCTGCTAGAGGTATTGTATGAAAAACCACGTACAATAACCTTGTATGAAAAACGATGTGCAATAACCTTTATATGAAAAAAAAACATGATGAATAATATCTGTATGAAAAACATGTGCAATAACCTGAAAATCGTGAACAATGATCACTGCATAAAAAAAAACATGCAATAATCTGTGTGAAAACGTATGTGCAATAATCTGTCTATGGGAAAAACTATGTGAAATAACCTCCTCTATATGGGAAAAACTATGTGCAGTAACCTCTGTTTGAAATATCGTGTGCAATAACCTGAAAATCGTGTGCAATAATCACTGCATAAAGAACGTGCGGCGTAACCTCTGTATGAAAAGCTGTGTGAATATGCAATGCTTGTCTGTTTTCGCTGTTTAATTGCTGTTAATTTATTTATTAGTTTATTTAACAGGGACAGTTCACATTAATGAACATTTCTGTAAATGTGTCAGTATTAGCTGCAAAGCTAGTTTTCAACTGTTGTCCCTGGGCAGGTTGTATAATGCCAACAACAATTATAAAACAATTTAAAAGTTGAGGCTACATACTTGCATAACAAATATTGATACAATTCATACATTAATAACATCTGAATGTTCGTTCTGTGACTTGCACAATAGAGTGGAGATGTTGGTGCAAGGGCAGGTCCTACAGTTCAAACAGACATAATAAGGATAAATATGTACAATTATTATTTACAAAGCAACACCTGTGCAGAGGATCCTGACACTCGGCTCAGTCCTGCAGGAGATCTGTACAGGGTCTAATGAGCACATCGTTGATTGGATTTCAACCCGTTTTTTAACTGAGTCCTAAATGTGGGGCATTCTCTTATAGTGAGAGGGCTGCTGTTCCAGATGTTACAGCCTCTGACTGAAAGAACAGTCTGGCCAAAGGTGGTCTGTCTGAAGGCCCTTCACAGTCTCCTCTAACCATAGACCGAGTGGCTCTGCCAGAAGAGGATTTCAATTTGACAAATTCCCTTAATGGCGGTGGTGCAAGTCCATTGAGTATTTTATAGACCATACAAGCAAATTTAAAGTATTTAAATTTTCGAAGTTTAGAAGGTTGTACGTCTCAAGAATGCGGCAGTGGTGATACGAAACAGGTTTTCTGGCAAAAACTTTTAAACTTTTTATATAAGGATTCTATTTGTCTAAAAGTGGTTTCATTTGTAAGAGACCAGTTTGTAAAACAATATTCGATGTGCGAGAACACCATAGCATGAAACATCCTAGCTGCCTGAAGTGTCATTGATGAGCGAATATATCTCAAGTTATGACTGAATTTAATAGTTTTACACATTTTTGTGACTTGACTTTTGAACATAAGAGTAGAGTCAAGAACTACTCCAAGGTATTTGAATTCTTGTACCAGTTCAAGCTCCACATCTCTGAGAAATACATGTGAATTAGTAGTTTTTTTGTCTTGTTTGGAAAACATCATACATACAGTCTTTTTAGTGTTTAAAAGGAGACATGATTTTGAGAGCCAATTTTGGACTTGGGCCATTTCAGAAGTAAGAGTACGACCAGCTTGCTGCATATTTTTTTGCTGGAGTGTATATTACAGCATCGTCTGCATACATTTGTATCTGGGTGTTTCTGCATGCTTCTGGAAGATCATTTATATAGAGGGAAAAAAGAACCGGTCCTAGAATGGAGCCCTGTGGTACTCCCACTGTGCACTCTCGATAGGGCGATTTGACACCGTTGACCACAACACACTGCATTCTACTGGTAAGATATGATTTAATCCAGTTTATGGCTTTCTCTGAAAAATTAAAATGAGATAATTTGGTTAGCAGGATTTTGTGATCGACGGTGTCAAAAGCCTTCTTTAAGTCCAGAAATACGGCACCTACACAACTGTTCTTATCTAAAAAGCGTTTTGTTTTTTCTAAAAACACACTGATAGCACCCTCTGTTGAGTGATGGGTGCGAAATCCAAACTGCATTGGATGTAGAGGATTATGACTCCTATTAAGATGTTCGGTTAACAGTTTCACAACCCATTTCTCTATCATTTTTAAGACTATGGGTAAGATGTTAATTAGTCTGTAGTTAGTTAGTTGTCAGGTTTGTCCCCAGTTTTGAAAATTGGACTAACCACGCCCACTTTCCATGTGTCTGGGACCACTGAGTGCTTAATTGACAAATTTACCATGTGAATGATGGGTGGTATCAGTGTGTCTTTATGCTCTTTTATAAAACTGATATCAAGATCAGAGTCATCCTTAGCTTTGGAGCTGTTCAGTAAACTAATAATGTTGGCTACTTCTCTCTGTTATCTCATCTATATTAAAGATTTTGATAATTTAGATATGTTATATTTCAGTTCTATTTGATTATTTTATGTGTCTTTCATTTTTGATTGCACATCACCTTTGATTTGATTGCACACATTCACAGTATGTCCCTGAGGAGCTGCTGTAACAGATGAATTTCCCCACAGTGTCAAGTGTCATCTTTTGTTGTACAGTGTTAATAGATTGCTACCAATTGTATAAACACGGAGTAGCTCCGGAGTAGGATGACCGGTACCTTATTTGTACATAGTGTTTACACGTTGAGGAGGACAGAAAGAACTGTTGGCACTTGAGAAAGGTTTCTATAACGCAGGAGTGGCTCAGTACGCGAGGCCTTGCAGGAGCGAGTGCTTGTCGAGAGTGTGGAGGTGTACTGCTGGTGTCTTTTGTTGCCTTTGGAGCATCAGGCGAGTGATGTTCCCACAACTCGCCCCCCCCCCCCCCCCCCCCCTCTCTCTCTGTCTGTCTCTCTCTCTCTGTCTGCACACGTCTGCAGAAGTGCCTCGAGACTGGCGCAGGTCGGCCGCCTTGACACTGTTTACACGGCTCTCCGGGACGCGAGCCAGGCAGTGCAGTGGATACAGCTCAGAACGGATGACAGTGAAAGGCAGGACTAAAATGCAGACGTCAAAGAGCAAGCAGAAACAAAAATATACCATCGCTCTCCGCCTTGAAGTAGGTACATCTCGGAGGAGAGTTTCTAAAGCCTCCCACGTGTGCGCTGCCGGGCCAGGGGACGGAATGAAATTACAGGCTTTCTATAGGCTTCTAAAAGCCCATGCAATCTCCGGTGATGTGTGGCGCTTTAACTGTGGCCTGTTCTGCACTTTGCTGGTAGTTTTTAAATGTGCTATATATATATATATATATATATATATATATATAAAAAAGTTTGACTGGAGTTGACAGTATAGTGTGTTTTGCCCGTGACATCTTTTTTCCGAAGTCAGACATGATGGCGATGCTCACCCATGTACTCGCCGATCAATACAAACAGTACCCCGAAGTCTGATACAGCAAAATGGTTAATTATTGTCGTGTTCTTGGCTGTCACAATACACCAGACAGAGAAACTACTTTGCAGTGTTACCGTTTACCCAGAGTTGTGCAGAATAAGGGAGAGCAGACAGAACAGTTACCTAAATAAAGGAGACGATTATGGATCGCAAGCCTCAATCAGAATTTGGACGGGAAAAATCTGGATATCATCCGAATTTGCGCAGCTCATTTTGTAGCCAGTGTGTGGATTTTACATTTAATGAACAGGGTTAAGCCTATGTGAAAAAAAGTTTATTTCACATTTTTAAAATTTTTCAATTAGCAAGGTTAATTCCAACATGACCTCTAGTTAGAGGTGGGAAATATACCAAAAAAAAATATGACACACATTTCTAAGAGTGTAACGTCAACTTCGTATAAAGAGCATGATATCAAATATTGATGAGAAAATGGATTCACTTACGAGAGGCGAGATTGCGAGATCGCCACCAAACAAACTTCCATTCGCTTTCATTTCATATGGAACTTCATCCAATTAACTTAAGTTTGTAACTCAAACGTTTTTTGTTTTGCGTTCAGTCTGTCGTCGAACAACTGGTCAACGGTGTGAGAAGTTTCGGGGTCCGATCTCGAGGGTTTATCGCGAAACCTTCAGTTTTTGGTCCACAATTGATAATCCGTCACGTTAATTGGCATGAGCGATATCTCCAACATGTCGGCACATCCGGGGTCTGAACCAGATTTGTGACGTCCGTGAAAACACCCTATTAATCCTCTGTATGAGAGATTATAAAATCGGTCGCAGCAAGTCAAATCGGATGTTTGCAGTGCCGGAACAATACACATCACAAATGCACAAATGTATGGAAACCATACAGTGCCTTGCAAAAGTACTAATACACCTTGAACTTTTGCACATTTTGTCATGTTTACAACCATAAACATAAAGATTTTATTTTTAGTGAAAATTCACAAAAAATAGAAAAGTGAAAAGTGGGGCGTGCTTAAGTATTCATACAGTATTTTCGGAGTGCATTAAATTGCCTTTATAAAATTCCTAATGACTGCAGAATGTTCACACCTGGCCCTAACCATTAAATAGAGGCCGCCTGTGTGTAATCTACTCTCAGTATAATTCCAGCTGTTCTGTGAGGGCCTCAGAGCTATGGTCAGAGTGTATTGGTCATTAAGCAACATCATGAAGGCCAAGGAGCTCACCAGAGAGGTCAGGGATAAAGCTGTGGAGAAGTTTAAAGCAGCGTTAAGTTATACAAAGATTTCCCAAGATTTGAACATCTCACAGAGCACTGTTCAATCCATCATTCGGAAATGGAAAGAGTATAGCACCACTGCGAACTTACCAAGACACGGGCGTCCACCTAAACTAACAGACCGAACAAGGAGAGCACTGTTCAGAAATGAACAAGATAACTCTGGAGGAGCTGCGACGTACTGCCGCTGAGCTGGGGGAATCTGTACATGGGACAACTGGAGTCGTACTCTACACAAATCTGGCCTTCATGGACGAGTGGCAAGAAGAAAGCCATTATTGAAAGGAGGCCGTAAGAAATCCCGTTTAAAGTTTGCTAGAAGTCATATGGAGGACACAGCTACCATGTGGAAGAAGGTGCTTTGGTCAGATGAGACAAAAATTTAACTTTTTGGCCCAAATATGTCCCCCCAGTGTCAAATATGGTCCCCAGCGGGGACTGGGAAGATTGTAAGAATAGTTGGGAAGATGGATGGAGCCAAATACAGAGACATTTTGGAGGAAAACCTGCTGGAGTCAGCAAGAGAATTGAGGCTGGGGCGGAGATTCACCTTCCAGCAGGACAATGACCCTAAACACGAAGCTAAATCTACAATGGAATGGTTTAAAAACAAACATATTAATGTGTTAGAATGGCCCAGTCAAAGTCCTGACCTAAATCCTATTGAAAATCTGTGGAAAGACCTGAAAACTGCTGTTCACAAACGCTCTCCTTCTAATGTGACAGAGCTTGAGTTGTTTTGTAAAGAGGAATGGACTAAAATGTCAGTCTCTACATGTGCAAACCTTGTAGAGTCAAACCCCAGAAGACTTGCTGCTGTTATTGCAGAAAAAGAGGGTTCCACAAAGTATTAATTCATGCTGTATGAATAATTATGCACGCCACTTTTAAAAAAAATTTCTATAATTTTGCTTTCACTTCACAGTTGTCTGTTACTTGTGTGTGAACTTTCAGTAAAAAATAAAATCTTCATGTTTATGGTTGTAAACATGACAAAATGTACAGAGGTTTAAGGTGTATAAGTACTTTCGCAAGGCACTGTATGTTTCCATGCACTTTATTAAAAGATACATTTGCATTTATTTTTCACCGTCTGACATGAAACCAAAATTTACTTTTATTTATTTGTTTAGGTCAATTAGAATAAAATAAAAACATCTATTTGTCAAATTCCAGAAGAATGAGAGAAAGAATTTTCTAAAAATAAAATATTTTATATTGGTAGCGTTGCCCTTGGGATGGTGTTCTCAGGCTTGCCAGATTTCCCGCTTTTCCTCCAAACGTGACGATGGTCATTATGGCCACAGGATATGTCTCCAAAAATGTAAGTCTTTATCCTTTTTTTATTTACAAACTCCAAACTGGCTTTGTTATGTTTATTTTGGAGTACGAGCCTCTTCCTGGCGGAGTTCCCTCTCAGCCCATGTCAATACAGGACTTGTTTCAGTCTGGATAATGACAAACTCTTAGCAGGTTCAGCATCTTCACCAGGTCTTTTGCATTTGTTCTTGAGTTGATATTCACATTTCAGACACAGCACGTTCATCTCTGGGACCAAGGACCTGCCTTCTTTCTAATCTGTATGATGATTGGACATTTCCATCATTGTTTAAACCAATGAACCTGGAACCTTCAAGTGTCTTGAAATTACACCCAAGGATGAACCAGACTTGAGCTTCCAACGTCATGACATCGTCATCTGGGCTTTCCCAAACTGTTTAAAGGTATAGTAATCTTAGTGTAGACAGATAGCGAACAAAAAAATACTCCGGAGGCCATGTAGAGTTTGCTGCGTCTTTATTTGTAGTATTTTTTGTAAAACTGTAACAGAACACAAGAAATTGTGTATTAATAAATTGTACAGATTGAACCCACATCAAAGCAAATGTATAAATACATATTTACATGTAATGCACTAATTTGCATAAAATATGATATATTTGCATATAATATATAGTATGTTAACCTTTTAGAATACACCGGATGTGCATAAATAAATGTCAGGTTAAAACAATTAAGAAATGTGTCGCCAGACAGTGCCCCCAGTATACATTTCCATCCATCCATCTTCTTCCACTTGTCCTTTGCCGGGTCGGGGGGGGCATCTGTTGGAGCTGCACCAGCCCCTATGGCTCCTCCTGCAGGTGGTGGGTCCACAGAAGGACGGCCTCATGGTTCTAACCGGGCCTGTTGGTCTCTCATAAGAGGCTTCTGAACCGCTCTTTGTCTGACCCGTCACCTAGAACCTGTTTACCATGGGAGACCCTACCAGGGGCACAAAGCCCCCGACAACAGAGCTCCAGGATCATTCACGTGCTCAAACCCCTCCACCACGTTAAGGTGGCGGTTCCAGGAGAGGCCAGTATAAATTTCATCAGTAAAAATTAAAAAAAACTACTTTAGAGTTTTAAGCAGCACTTTTGTATGTAATGTCATACATAAAAACTACTCAACAGAAAAATATTTATTTTTGTGAATATAAATGTTTTCCTTCTTTGCGCACCTCTCCCGCTCATGAAGAATAGTTTGGCCCAGGGCCCACTTACACACTTGCGTGGTTCCACAGCAGGACATTTTCATATGTCACTCTAACTTACTGTTGCTAATGCTAGGCCTAGTATTGGCATAAAAACATACAGCTAGTCGACACAAATCAGGCGCGTAGAAAAGAAAAGGAGAGGAAGATCCTAGAGGAGAGGGGAGGGAGGCAGAGCGTGAACAGGCTCAGGTCTGGGTTTGAGTCCGAGTCTCCGCCTTCACGGCAAAGTTTTAAAACCTACTAGGCTATGTAATGTAACGAGTTGTAATAGCCTACAAAAGTGCTGGAGGCTCCTTCGGCAGGAGGCAGTGCTGGCGCCGTGCCACACAATGATCGAGCTGGTCAGGATGCTCTCTATAGTCCCTCTGTAGAAGAACCACACAGTGATGGAGCTGGTCAGGATGCTCTCTATAGTCCCTCTGTAGAAGAACCACACAGTGATGGAGCTGGTCAGGATGCTCTCTATAGTCCCTCTGTAGAAGAACCACACAGTGATGGAGCTGGTCAGGATGCTCTCTATAGTCCCTCTGTAGAAGTTGCACATAACGGAGGCTGGGACTCTAGCTCTTCTTAACTTGCGGAGAAAGTAGAGACTGATTACTTTTCTTGACCAGAGATGTAGTGTGCATGGTCCAGGAAAGGTTCTCTGTGATGTGCACACCCAGGAACTTAGTGCTGGTCACCCTCTCCACTGCAGCATCATTGATTGTTAGAGGAGCATGCTGGACCCGTGCTCTTCGAAAGTCCACAACAATCTCTTTTGTCTTCTCCACATTTAGAGAGAGGTTGTTCTGTGTGCACCACATGGCCAGACTGCTCACCTCACTCCTGTAGTTTGACTCGTCTCTGTTGTTGATGAGACCCACCACTGTTGTGGTGGGTCTCATCAGACTTGATATGTTCCATGACGAGCCGCTCGAAGCACTTCATAAGAATTGGAGTGAGTGCTACTGGGCGGGGTCATTAAAGCAGGAGGGTGATGACTTCTTTGGCACCGGAATGATGGTGGTCGCTTTGAGGCACGTTGGGACCACAGCCTGCTGCAGAGATGTGTTAAAAATATCTGTGAAGACTTCAGTGAGTTCATCAGTGCAACCTTTCAGTACACGACCTGGTATGTTGTCTGGACCCGGTTCTTTGTGTACGTTGATCCTGCTCAGAGATCTTCTCACACTCTCTGGAGATAGCTTCAGCACTTGGTCTTCAGGAGGGGGTGTTGACTTTTGTGTCGGGGTTCTGTTGAGTGCCTTGTAGCGAGCAAAGAATTAATTTAGAGCGTTCAACAGAGAGGTGTCACTGTCACAGGTTTGTCAAGGAGGTTTATAATCTGTGATGGTCTTTATCCCCTCCCACAGACTCCGAGTGTCTCTGCTGTCTCTGAAGTGATCAGTTATCTTTTTGGAGTACTGCTTCTTGGCTTTTTTGATGCCGCGGGACAGGTTGGCCCTAGCTGTCCGCAGTTTCTCCTTGTCACCAGATTTGAAGGCAGCATTCCGAACCCTCATGAGCCTGAGGACTTCACTTGTAATTCAAGGTTTCTGGTTGGACCTGATAATGATGGTCTTAGAGTCTGTGCACTTGGTGATGTAGGCAGTGACAGTCTCTGTATACTCCTGGAGATCAGTGATATTGTTGTGAATGGCAGCCTGCTTGAACATATTCCAATCCGTTGTGTGAAAGCAGTCCTTGAGTTTCTCTAAAGAGTCTTTACTTCACACTTGAATCTGTTTCCGAACCGGTTTAGTGACTCTAACCAGTGGCCGGATGGAGCTTTACAGTAGCTAACCATACTTGTGCTAATCAACAACAACATATTTCCAACAATGTACATTTTTGAAGTAAAACATTGCAACGTGATTATTTTGTGACTTACGGACTAAGAAGGAAGGAAGGAAGGCTGAAAACTGCCGAAGAGACACTGACACCTGAATCACACCGTCAGCTTGCCATGCTGGGACTGACTGCGTGTAGCAGAAAACAAAACCTAAATTAAATCTGTCCACGAGGGGGCAGCAACCGACCATCTTATATCAAGAAGATTAGCATGGGGAAACATTATGTGATTAACAGTACAGGGGTTGTTTTGCCCCTCCTGGAACCGCCACCTTAACGTGGTGGAGGGGTTTGAGCACTCGAATGATTCTAGGAGCTCTGTTGTCGGGGGCTTCATGTCCCTGGTAGGGTCTCAGACAAAGAGCGGTGGACCCACCACCTGCAGGAGGACTCATAGGGGACTGGTGCAGTGTGATTTGGCCAGCTTCATATGCTGCCCCCACTACCCGGCAACGGACAAGTGGAAGAAAATGGATGGATGGATGGATGGATGGGTTGTTTTGCACTTTTGACAACTTGTATTCCTGGACGGGGCATTTCTGTGTGGAATTTGCATATTCTCCCCGTGTCTGTGTACGTTTCCTCCAGGTACTCCGGAGGAGAATTTAGGGGTCTTTAAGTGACGCCTTAAAGTGATAGTCTGGAAGTCTAAATGTATTACAAATTTTAAGAAATGTACAAAATTGACCTCCTGGCCTTACATTTTGATATAAATTAAGTACAAATATATATTATATTTTTGTTAAGTCCCTCCTTCCGAGATCTCAGCAACCACTCGAGTCCCCTCGCCGATGGCCTAAACCAATAAAATGTGAGCAAGACGATGATTGACACATCGTGCGCGCTGTAGGCTCGCGCCCGATAACTAAGCACATGCAGAGAGTGTTTCCATTACGGCCTGAGCGCCGCTGTGGAACAACAACCAGCTCATGACAGAAGCTACGACTGCCTGCTACTTCAAAAAACAAATTTACAGTTCAAAAGTCCATCTTCTAAACTAGCAGAAAAACAAATGCAAGATCGATGTGGAATTTATATCGGAGAGTCGTTCAACAGATGGACGGAGCTTCGTGAGCTCAACTGCAGAACGGATGAAGAGTTGGCAGTTTCTTATGGACAGGTAAATGCAAGACACTTTCAAGTATTCATGGCGACAATTTGTTGAATTTTGTGCATCCGTCATGGTTAGGCTTTTGGAAAATTCTAAGCGCTAATTCGCCGGCTAACTATGAACTGTTCGCATCGCGTTATAAAGCTATAGCCTACTATATGACAATGTCAATTTTATTTATAAAGCACATTTAAAAACAACCTCAGTTGACCAAAGTGCTGTACAAGTACAGTAGCAATATGTACAATATACACAATAAAACTTAAGCACAGGTAATATAAAAGGCACAAACTGTATCTGGTCTACATAGAACCGAAGGCCAAAGCAAAAAGGTGAGTTTTTAATTTGGTTTTAAACTCCTCTACAGACTGAGCCGAGCGTACATGGGGGGAAGGCTGTTCCAAAGTTTAGGGGCCACTGAGAAGGCTCGGTCACCTCTGGACACACGTTTTGATTTAGGAACAGACAAAAGGAGCTGGTCCGCAGATCTCAGAGCTCTGGAAGGACAGTAGAGCTGCAGCAGCTCTGACAAATGCTTGGGTGCCAGCGAATGAAGGCATTTAAAAACAATGAACAGAATTTTACATTTTATTCGAAAAGGAACTGGGAGCCAATGTAAAGAGGAAAGAATGGGAGTAATGTGCTCCCATTTTCTTGTGCCAGTCAGCAAGCGGGACTCCCTGCAGGCGCTGGAGAGACTTCAGGTCCAGCCCTGTGTAAAGGGAGTTACAATAATCCAACCTTGAAGTGATGAAGGCGTGAATCGCTTTCTCTAAATCTTTTTGTGGCAAGTAGGCCTTTATTTTCGCAAGGAGTCTCAGTTGGAAGTAGCTTTTACGACTGAGCCAATGTGTTTTTCATATTTGAAACAAGTATCGAAAGTCACTCCAAGATTTTTAACAGTGGGGCGGATAAAGGAAACAAGAGGCCCAACAACACTGTCGGTATTTAAGTCTGACAGGGGGTTACAACTTCCGAATATGGCTATCTCTGTTTGGGTTTTGTTCAAAGACAGAAAATGTAGAGTTAATCAGGCAGTTTGTCAAGGTTGTCAAGGACGTTTTACTGGAGTGGACTGTAATTGGTAAATATATTTGAATATTATCTGCAAAGCAGTGATAGGAAACGTTATGCTTCTGGAAAATAGAGCCCAGTGGTAACATATATAAAGCAAAGAGGATTGGACCCAAAATTGATCCCTGCAGGTCCCCACAGCTAAGGGGAGACGCAGTGGACGAGTAATCTCCCAGGTGCACAGAGAACGTTCTGCCAGTGAGGTACGAGCGGAACCACTGGAGGGCTGTACCCTTAATGCCCACGCACAACTCCAGACGGGATAGAAGTATTACGTGATCGACGGTGTCAAATACAGCTGTAAGGTCGAGAAGAACAAGACTGAAATTTCTCCCCAATCCCATTAAAATCAAGGTAAGACTGGATTTGAATATACACCATTTTCTCCAAGACCTTTGACAAAAATGTAAGTTTTGAAATGGGCCTAAAATTAGCCAAAGCATTGGGGTCCAGATTATGTTTATTGAGTAGAGGCTGAACTACTGCATGTTTGAATAAAGCTGGGACCGAAACGGCCAACAACGAAGAATTCATTATTTTCAAAATACAAGGTCCGATTACTTCAATGACCTCCTTTAAAAGATGAGGTGGGATAGTGTCCATAGGACAGGAGGAAAGTCTCAGTTGCTTCACAATTTCAGTCAGGCACAAAGTGGACACTTGCTCAAATTTCTCAAGAACAGAACAGCGCATAGGAGCAACAGCGGGATCACAAACACTGATAGAATGGGAGGGCCTGACAGCAGATACTTTGTTGTTAAAATAATTTAAAAAAATCTTCACAAAGTTCAACAGAGGGTACAACACTATTGGGCTCACATGGATTTAAAAGAGAATTAAGAGTGTTAAAAAGGAACTGTGTGTTCGAACAAGGTTGGAAAAATAGTTACTTTTTGCACATTTTACTGCTTTTTGAAAGTCTCTCAGGCACTGTTTTAGAATTTGTAAGGAAACATGAAGGCGGTCCTTTTTCCATTTTCTTACAGCGCGTCTACAAGCGCGCCTGAGCTCACGGGTATTTTCATTCAGCCATGGGTCAGTGACAGGCTTTGCGCGTTTATGCGTAAATGGGGCCACAGCATTCAAAATATCTGTACAAGTCACATCAAAGTGCGAAAACAACCGGTCCGGGCCAATATCAAGGGAATCATTTTGCGTTAAGAGCTCAGAATCGCTAAGAGCAGCTGAGAACAAAGTTGCAGTCTGGGCATTTACATTGCGCCTTACGCCGAATTTACACCAGGAGCTATTACTGGATGTGACGTACGCGGCGCGTTATACGCGCACATTTTCGAAAGCGCAAATTTACACATACGGCGTCAGAGCAGCTAAAGCTACGCTTGTGTTCGGGTGTCTCTTCCCCAAATCACTTGGAATAATTTTGCTTAGAAAAATGGGTAAGTAATAACATTTCTCATGTTATATCATACGTTTTGCTAGTCGTAAATCGAACTCTGCCAATTTATGAAATGATTTGCTTTTTTTTTTTTAGCTTACCTTAGCTTAGCTTGTGCATTTATTTATAGAAACAGTGCAGAGTAGAAGGCGCACCTTCAGGGTTGCCAGATGTACGATAACTATCGTATTTGTACGATAATTTTGACCCCTGTACGATGTACGATCAATAATTCAAAAAAGCCCTAAATGAACGATAACTTCAGAGCACCAGATAAAGTCTGGTTAAATGCACCGTCCCCTCTCAGCAGCGCTTCACTTTCACTCTGATCTGGAGTCAGACTTAGCCTCCGTATTCACGAAGGCATAATATCTGCTGTAAGAAGGAGAGACTGTCCCTGGATCAGTTTTACAGTTCCACTATTGCATTATCCTTCTGCCCTGACGCATCCTCTTTGGTCAGCAGGTCGTGTGTGTTAATGTAATAAATGGGACAGTGCGTGGGGCTGTGTTGTAGTTAGGGGTGATGATGATATGAGCAATATTTTGCGCGGGTGCTACAGCGATATTGGCATATTTATAGTGTACGATAGTTTGTGCTGAAAAACGATAGTTTTGGAAGCTTTGTACGATATAATGGTTTTCAGAATCTGGCAACCCTGCGCACCTTGGCCTTTCTTCTTTTGGTAGAAGAAGTGAGGAGACGGGAGAGACAACAGACCAGGCGACTATGGGTGCATCCAATTAACCAGCAGCGTCATCAGCAAGGTGACTTCCACCACCTTGTGGCCAAGCTGAGGCTTGACAGCCAAATACACCACCAATATTTTAGGATGAGTGCCGAGCAAATGGATCACCTTCTCTCCTATATTGGACCAGACATGTACAGGCAGAGCACCAACTACAGGGCTGCAATTGAGCCAAAACAAAGACTTGCTGTTGCTTTGAGGTAAGCAGGAATACACACACACATGCAAACAAGAACATTTTTATTGCAATGTAAAGAATACACTTCTGAAAACAGTTTTTTTTAAATGACATTCATTGCAAAAGGTACTTCTGTCAAACTGAAACATAAAACATCCATGAGTAGACATAAATTATATCTATATATTTTTTCTTTTATGTTTTACAAATCCTGAAAGGTACTGTGCTCAGTAGCGCCACTTTGCTCCCATCTCTGATCAGACAGCATATGCATATATGATTGCCTTTGTTGGGGGTGTGACAGGAAAGGGCTTGATTGAACGTGGATGGGACGTGAGGCGAGAGACGAGGATGCCCCAGGTGATTGTTGAGGGACAGTCTGTCTTCTATCTTCAAAATTTCCTAGACAATGTAGGACGGCCAATTTTGCTTCTCTTCTGGTTTGTCTTTCAATTCGATTAAGAATTGGTACAAGGCTCATGGCAAAGTAATATGATTCATCCAAATCTGTTTCTGGTGGGGCAGTTTTTTGTACGGGCTCTTCTAGAATGGACAGAAGATGTTCTCCTAGAGTTGAATTGGCCTGCTGGGGTTGCTTTTGACTCTTCTTTCCCTGGGTAGTAGTGGTTGCAGTAGTAGTTATTGTAGTAGCAGCAACAGCAGGACCAGAACGAGATTGCGGAGTGGGAGCTCTGGAGACATCAGTTGATGTTGATGGTGTGGGTGCAAGTGTGCATGATGCAGATGACAGGTGACTGCTAGGAGATAAGTCCTCTGCCTCCCCCGGTGGTGTGTGGTGCTCATCCTCATCCTGCTCCAGAGTGTTGTTTAGGTTTGATGTAGAACTGTTTAGGATAGAGCAAAAGACTCAGGGATGCAAGAATAAATTATATACAAAACAAACCATAACAAAACATTATTCTCTCATCTCTACATCTATGTAAAAACTTTATTATAAATGTATCGAAATATAGAAGTACTTTGTTCAAAATCAACATGACAATGTCGTTGTTACATTTTGTGTAAATGTATGTAACTATATGTTTCCAGTTACCAAACCGGATCAGGAGCTCTAACATCTACTCCTATATATAAAAAAGACCTGCTCATATTGCTGTGCCAGGACTATCGTGTATCCACAGGGACTTATCTGAGAGGTAAGAATGTTTTTTTGTAAATTAGATTAGCACTCAACACCACAGTAAAGGGCCGACTAAAATGTAATTTTTGAAATTCAAAATGGCGTGAATTACTTACTAAAAATAGGTAAGCCTTACTGATGCTAGCCATGGATAAATAGACACCCAAACGCCACAAAACCACGATCAATTGGTTGAGTGGCAATTTAGGAAATTATTCATAAACTGCTATTCTCTTGTATTTGTAGAGATAACCATTTTGAAGAGGGAGTGAACATCTTGGAACAAAGGAAGCCTCTACCTCAAGAACTGAAGAGTAAGTAAAACAAAAGTTTGTTATCTGTATAGTTGTTACACTGGTCATTAACAATTAAATGAAAATAAGGTTGCTGTTTCTGGTTTAGTTTACCATCACTTGCTATTCATGAGGAGGAGTACGACCACACTGTGAGGATTTGTGCTTGTGTTTCCAAAACAAGTTTAAACTAATCAAGTCCTGTTCCATATAAATACACTCAACAAAAATATAAACGCAACACCTTTGTTTCTGCTCCCATTTTTCATGAGATGGACTTAAAGATCTAAAATTCATTCCAGATACACAATATTACCATTTCTCTCAGACATTGTTCACAAATCAGTCCACATGTGTGATAGTGAGCACTTCTGCTTTGCTGAGATAATCCATCCCACCTCACAGGTGTGCCACATCAAGATGCTGATCTGACATCATGATTAGTGCACAGGTGTACCGTATACTGCCCACAATAAAAGGCCACCCTGAAATGTGCAGTTTTTTTGCTTTATTGGGGGTCTGGGGACTCAGAACCAGTCAGTATCTGGTGTGACCACCATTTGCCTCATGCAGTGCAACACATCTTCTTCACATAGAGTTGATCAGATTGTCAATTGTGGCCTGTGGAATGTTGGTCCACTCCTCTTCAATGGCTGTGCGAAGTTGCTGGATATTAGTGGGAACTGGTACACGCTGTCGTATTCGCCGGTCAAGCACATCCCAAACATGCTCAATGGGTGACATGTCCGGTGAGTTTGCTGGCCATGCCAGAACTGGGACATTTTCAGCTTCCAAGAATTGTGTACAGATCCTTGCAACATGGGGCCGTGCATTATCTTGCTGAAACATGAGGTGATGTTCATGGATGTATGGCACAACAATGGGCCTCAGGATCTCATCACGGTATCTCTGTGCATTCAAAATGTCATCAATAAAATGCACCCGTGTTCTTCGTCCATAACAGATGCCTGCCCATGCCATAACCCCACCACCATGGGCCACTCGATCCACAACATTGACATCAGCAAAGCGCTCACCCACACGACGCCACACACGCTGTCTGCCATCACCTCTCCAACGTGCCAGACGCCATCGAATGTGAGCATTTGCCCACTCAAGTCTGTTACGGCTAATGCTAAGCTAATGCTAAGATTTACAAAGCAAGAGAGTTATGACTGTGGCCCTAACGCTTTAAAGAGACTAGCCTACAAAGTGAAAAATCAAACAAAGAAAGCCTACATTACAAAAATCAATGTTGGAAAAAATTTGTTAAAAATAAAGCATGAGGAAATAGCAGAAAAAATTGCAAATTATTATGAACTATTATACAGAAAGGAAGAGGAAGAAATTAAACAAATTCAAATGTATTTAAATAATATTCAACTACCCCAAATCACACATGAACAAAAATTAATGTTGGAAAAATCCATTACAGTTGTGGAAATTTATGAACAAATACAAAAATTAAAAACAGGAACTTCTCCGGGAGATGATGGCTACACAAATGAATTTTATAAAAAATGTCAAAACTAAATAGCCCCATTGCTTAAGGGAGCATACAATCATTGGGGACAAACGTGGCAATCAGCCTTAATAACTCTAATTTATAAAGAAGGGAAAGACGCTACAAAATGTGCTTCCTATAGGCCTATATCCCTTCTAAATACAGATCATAAGATAATTACAGGTATTATTGCCAATAGGTTAAAGGTCCTATATCATGCAAAATCGACTTTTTGGAGCTTTTAACCATGTTGTTATGCTATTTCCTTATCAAAAACACCCCCAGAGTGGTTTTTGGATTCATTCACGCAGTTCTCAGTAATCCTCCTGAATCCTGCGCTCTGAGCAGCTGCTCCGCTCTCTCCTGGTAAACGACTGGCATGTTCAGTTGTGTCGTCACAGCGGAACGGAAGTGCTCGACGTCTGTAATCTAATGCCTTACGGCATGATTTTTATTTGTAAAACAGTTTTTTTCATGATTTCTGTCGTAAGAAAAAATAAATTAAAAAAAAAAAGGAAAAAAAAAAAAAAAAAAAAAGGAAGTGCCTGACGCTGCGCTGCCCCTGTACCGAAAACAAACGCTCCTCCTGAGCGTCCGAACGGTCTGAACAGATGGTCATGTCATGTTGCACCGAAAGTTGTGAAGAGGGAGCTTTTTCTAACCTACTCTGGAGTCTGGACACCTGTTCTTTTTTCTTACCTCACGATAATGTCATGGAGAAAACCGCGTTTGGCTGCGAGGACTGGACTTTATTCAACCTTCCCAAAGAAGAGGCCATAGAAGTTGGACTTTCCCTCCGGGATTCAGCGACTATCAGCCACAATAGTGTTTGTCTGAGCCTGTACTGATGGATGCTAATGAACCTTGGCCAGAATCAAAGTGGATTAACTTTTATAACCAGCGCAAGTCCCATACTGGAAACATCAGAGTGGTGAGTCGATCAAACTGCATGTTAGCGTGTGTGTTAGCCATTTAGCCATGAAGCTGTGTTGCACATGTTAACTCCTTATAACAGCATCATGAAATAACTTCACTTTCTGCTGTGATATATTTTCTAGTTGTATGAGCGGCGAGAGGGGGCGGAGTTAACTGAATCCAAGCCTTTTGTCTTCCGGGTTGGAAAAATACCTCCAGAAAATACTAATATTTATCACAAAAATGAGTGCTCCGTAGTGGTAGAGGTACAATATATCATATAAAGGCCTATACTTTACTTTGGAATGGCTTAAAATAGCATGATACAGGTCCTTTAAAGAATTGTATTGCAGATATAATTGACCCAGATCAGTGTGGATTTATAACAGGGAGACTATTATCAGATAACATAAGATGAACAGTTAATGTAATGGATCATGCAAAAAATAAATAAACTGGATTTGACATTATTGACAATTGATGCCGAGAAGGCCTTTGATTTAGTGAGTTGGCCTTTTTTGTTTGAAATGTTAGAACGCTTCGGTTTGGGGCCCAAATTGAAGTCATTGATACAAGCACTATACAGTAATCCTACCTCAAGAGTGAAAACAAACGGAACGCTATCGAGACGGTCACACAATCCAAAGAGGCACTCGACAGGGAGATCATCTCTCATCGTTACTATTTGTAATGTATATAGAAGTGCTCACAGCAGCAATTAGACAAAATGAAAGCATAATAGGAATTCAGATTGGGAGTGAGGTTCATAAATTAGCGTTATACGCTGATGATATCATAATTTACCTGACGAAACCTGAAGGCTCTCTTCCAAAATTAATGGACACCATGAAAGAATTTAGTGCACTATCTGGATTTAAACTCAATGAAAGTAAATGTGAATCGTTGACAATAGGTAATCCCATTTGTCAAGCTCTGAAGGACAAGTATAAATTCAACTGGGAAGCGTCAAAAGTAAAATATTTAGGAGTGTACGTCTCCAATATTTCAATTTTTTTTTTTTTTATAATTATATTTCTTGATTTTGTTATTTTACATATACAAAATGAAATGAACAAGACAAACAAAAACAACAGACTGCCAGGCAAAATAAAAGAAATACAAAGCAACCGACAAGTACAACAAGTTTACATACTGATGCCCAAGATGTAATTATCCATTATGTGATAATTTGGCACTGGGCCAGGAAAGGCCCCCAGATAGCCTCAAATCTATGTTGTCTGTCCATATTGTCCATGCGAATCTGTTCCATTTGTATTGCAAACATCATTTCCTTGAGCCAGTGCTCCAAATATGGGGGATTAGTGGATTTCCAGGTCAACAATATACGTTTTTTAGCCACCACCATTCCAAGCTGTATTGACGACAACACTTCAGTCGTGTATCCTTGATTGACCGTAGAGCATCCAAATATTGCCAAGTTGTGGTCTGGTTTGATATCTGTAGAATAGCATTTTGAAAACCACTTAAAAACTGCAGACCAAAAAACCAACAATCGAGGGCAGAACCAAAAAAGATGTGCAAGTGTTCCTTCAGCAGTGGAGCATTTATCGCACTGGGAGGACACGGCTGGAAACATTTTGTTCAGCTTTGTCTTTGAATAGTGTAACCTATGTATTACTTTGTATTGGATGAGTCTATATCGACTATTGATGGAAAAAGAGTGAATCCGAGATAGAGCCTCCTCCCATAGTTCATGTGATACTTCTGAACTCAAATCTTGAGCCCAGGCCACCCTCAGATGTTCTGTGGAAACAGAAATACTGAAACAATCTACAAAGCATGAATTCACTCTTTCCCCAGTTTATGGTATATCCAGATATCTGACCAAATGAGTTCACATATTCTAAAAGAATGGGAATGGAAGTTTTTGGATCCGATAGGCAAACAAGCAGATCATCAGCATACAATGTCACGCAAGTTTCTACTTCGCCCAATTTAATGCCCTTGATATCTGGATGTTCACGAATCCCTATAGCTAATGGTTCCAATGCAATATTGAAAAGCAGAGGGGACAAGGGATCCCCCTGCCTGACCCCTCTTCCCAAAGTAAATTGTTTAGATTTGTTTCCATTAGTAAGAATTGAAGATCTGGGATTAGCATACAAAATTTTAACCCACTCAATAAAAATATCACCAAAACCAAACTTTTTGAGTGTACTGAAAAGATATGGCCATTCAATAGTATCAAAAGCCTTATGTGCATCTAGAGACAGTATGGCAGCACCATCTGTATTTTTTTTATCTGCATATAAAATGTTTAGAATCCTGCGAACATTACAAAATGAATATCTACCAGGTATAAACCCCGTTTGATCAGGATGTATGATTTGCTCTATACTTTTTCCTAGTCTTGTGGCTAAAATTTTAGTTATTATTTTTAAATCATAATTTAGTAGGGCAATAGGTCTATAGTTGCCTGGTTCAGAATCATCTTTTCCTTTCTTTAAGAGAACACACACATTTGCCTCACAGAGAGACGATGGGAGTGACTTATTTGCAAAAGTATGGTGTATCATTCTTAACAGTAAAGGGACCAACTGGTTTCCAAAGGTCTTATAAAATTCGGGGCCATACCCATCAGGGCCAGGGGCCTTTCCAGAAGGGAGTGCTCTTATAGCCTCCAGCACCTCCTTTGTATTGAAGTTTGAGTCCAAATACTCCTGGGAGGTATCGTTCAAATGTGGAAAGGGCAAGGACCCAAGAATATTTTCAATATCATCTTGAGTGGCATTTGTTTTAGATGAGTAAATATCAAGATAAAACTCCCTAAAACGTTCATTTATATCTTGTAGATCGGTCAGAATCAGTCCTGAACTCGATCTAATTTTATGAATTGAACGCTTCATCTGTTCTACTTTTAGCTGCCTAGCTAATAGCTTGTGAGGCTTTTCACCAAGCTCAAAGTTTCTCTGTTTTAGTTTTAGAATAGTTTTTTTAACTTGTTCTCCAAGTATAGAATTATATTCATATTGTAGCTTAAGGACATTATTATAATCTGACTGAAGTTTAGAGTGTTGGTAAATCTGATCTGCAGCTTTTATTTCTCCCTCAATTTCCTTCAACCTGCCACACTTAGCCTTGTTACGCCTCGCTTCAAAAGATATTATTTGACCCCTAATGTAAACTTTTAAAGTTTCCCATAAAGTTGAATCATTAACCGCACCATTATCGTTGGTCTCAAGAAATAGAGAGATGTGTTCACTAATGTATTTGTTGAAGTCTGGATCAGCGAGCAGCAGAGGGTTAAAGCGCCAGCTATAGGTTTGTTTGGGGATACTAAATTTGACATTAATGCTAACAGGGCTGTGATCAGAAATTATTATATTATGGTATTTGCTGCATTCGATATTAGAAATTAATTTGGAATCAGCTAAAAAATAATCTATACGTGTATATGACTTGTGAACATGAGAATAAAAAGAATAATCACGATCTGTTGGGTGCTGCAGCCTCCAAATATCCACAGTGCTCCTTGATTTAATTAAATTATTGAGAGTCTGTACTGAGAGGATATTAGGTGGTGGGGCTTTAGAAAGTCTGTCCAAATAAGGATCCAAGTAGCAGTTGAAATCACCACCAATAAGTAAATGACTCGCATCATCATCAGGAATTGTATTGAATACTTTACGAAAAAAGGCTGGGTCATCTGAATTTGGTCCATATAGGCTGACTAGGGTCACCGGGAAGCGATTAATATGCCCTTTTACAATAATAAACCTACCATTGGGATCGGTTACACAAGACTGCAAGCTAAAAGGTACAGATTTACGAAAAAGAATGGCTGCACCTCTGGCTTTAGATGTAAATGGAGAATGATAAGCTTGTGAAATCCAATTAGCTACAAGATTCCTGTGATTTGTAGCGTTGACATGCGTTTCTTGCAGGAACACAATGTCAGCTTTTAATGACTTTAAGTGTGCAAAAACTTTCCCCCGCTTAATAGGATTGCCCAATCCCCGGACATTCCATGAAACCAGGGACAATGCACAAGTAGGATTATTCATGTATTGCTATGGAAAAAAAAGAAGAAACATTGCACAAAGTACAGTTGCAGTAAAAACAATAGATATTTGAATTTGGCTGGCAGTTATGAAAACGTAAAACAGACAAGACAAACAAAATAAACCCAGAAAAAAGGAAAAAACAAAACACACACAGAACATGTGTGCGTGTGAACAATCCCCCACCCATAGCTTCCCCAAACGAAGCCGAGCTACCCTCATATTCACCTGGGACCACTGGTCGAAGAAAAGAAAAGAAAAAATAAGCGAAATAACCTAACCTGTTCTAAAGAGCACCTCGGAGTCACAGGACATGACATTGTGCCAGTTGTTTAATGCTAGTCTTTCAATTCGATTATCATGAAAGTGTCCTCTGTCTACTTGAGTTCGTTGTCAATAAAGATGTTTGCAGCAGCGGGGCTGGTAAACACTTTTACCTGCTCTTCGTAAAGAACATGAAGCCGTGCGGGGAAGCGGAGATAATGCTTGATGTTTTTCTCCCGTAACACTCGTTGCATGTCCTTGAAGCTCCGCCGTTTCTCCATGACATCTGCCGTGTAGTCGGGGAAAATAAAGACGCGCTTTCCACCGTATTCCAGAGTGCGCTGTCTGCAAAGCCGCAGAATCTTCTCTTTGTCCTGGGCGTAGTGCAAACAGGCGATGATAGTGCGTGGTTTGGAGCCTTCGGCTGGAGAGTGCGATACGCTCTGTCGATGACCAAAGGCTTGTCGAAGTTCTCGGCTCCGAGTAGTTTGGGGATCAAGTGCGACACAAATTCAGTTGGCTTGCCCTTTTCTTCGTCTTCAGCAATACCCACTATTTTGATATTGTTGCGTCTAGATCGCCCCTCTAAATCAGACATCTTGGAGTGGAGAGACTTATTTTCCTGTCGCAACTCGCCTAAAACGGCTTCCAAACTCTGGATACGCTGCTCATGGTCTGCGGCTTGGTTTTCCATATCATCAATTTTCTCAATTAATACCTGCTGGCCAGATATGAGGCTCTGAATCTTCTGTTCAAAGTCGTCAAAACGAACGTTGATTGAGCGAAGGATGCTTTTTTCAATTCTTTGCCAAACGAGTGGCAAATCTTCCTCCTCATCATTGGCATTCGGGTTAGTTTTCTGGTCGCTAGCTTTAGCATTAGCTTTAGCTGTAGCATCACCATGGCGTCCACGTCCTTTACCGGTCATTTTCTTTCTTCAAAGTTTCAAGTTGTGCACTCAACAGATGAAAAAGTAGTTCTTACACTGCAACGAAGGCACAAATTCTGGCAAATATATGTATTATAACATTAAAGTTGAAGTGACCCGAGGAGCTCCGAAAAACACGTCTATTCTCCAGCCATCTCACTAGCGCCCCCATTTAGGGGACCTCTTTGAGTTGAATTATGGTACACTGGAAAAAAAGTTAAGAATGGACATGAATAGATGGAAACTGTTTTCACTAGGAATACTAAGTAGAATTGAAATAATTAAAATTATGGTTTTACCCCGGTACTTATTTTTATTTCAAGCAATACTGATATCATTGTCAAGAACTAAACTAATTTTTACTCTTGGAACAGGATGATTGCAGACTTTATTTGGAACAACAGAAAACATAGAATTAAATTTAAACTCTTGTTAAAACCCAAAGAGGAGTGTTAAGCGCACTACGTTACGTTCCAAAAGTCACGGGTGGGTCAACGTCACAGCAGACACAGGTTTGGTGAAAGTGGGAGATTCACTTACCTTGATTGGAGCGTGGGCCAGCTGAAGCGTGCACCCAATTAGTTTGAATCTAGTGGTGAATAAGCACGGATATAAGCGGGAGCTAGCACTAGGTTGCATGTTGTCTCGTCAGGAGAGATGCGCCACCGGTAAGCAGCTGTTGTCTGTCCATTAAGCGAGCCGCGGTTTAAGTTGTTTGTGTGTTTACATTAACGTGTGCTAAACGCTGTGTATGTACGGGCAGGACTCGATAACTGTAACGTTTGTAAGCTTGATAAAGGTTTGATGGTATCCAAGGCTATATCGCGGTAAATGTTTACACTACTGTTTTCATTGACATAGTCACGTGTACATTTCCTGTTGCAGTGCAGGCTGGGTAATGTAGTCTAACGTTTAAAACCGGCAATGGTTTGCTATACTCAGCGTTATTATTCTTAAACTACACACTGTTTACATTTAAAGCACGTTTTATTTAAGTAATTGAAATGTGGCTTGTGTGTGCAATGCTTGTATATTCAGATTAAAACACTAAATATATTATACCATGGTTTTATAACACTAAACTATAATGTATTTTATGGTTGTATATGTATGTTTATATTAATTAGAATTTATAGGATAATGTATGTGGCTATCAATATTGATGTTACATTTTAGGTTTCTATTCTGCAGGTTTATAACCTGCAATTTGTGGAATAACAACTGTATAAGGAAAATCAAACAAAGAAGTTAAAACAACGTGTCCTCTCCTGACGCCCCGTTCGGTGGGGAGAATCAGATAGAACCGAACAAGGAGGGTGGATTAGGATTACCAAATTTACAGAATTACTTCTATGCAACCCAAATACTCATAATTATAAAATGGATGAATACAAAAAGTGAACCAAAGTGGATTAATATTGAAAGGGTGTTGGTAGATATATTTTTAAGAACACTTCCCTTTCTGGAAAAATCTCAATGGAAAAAACATCAGGGACAGAACTTTTGTGTTTTAAGTACATTAAAAATCTGGAAAAAAATATTTGTAGAGTAGCACAAATTGATAATGGATTGGTTATGCTTAGAGAAATAAGACACGATCCAGATCTCATTGCAAACAAGTTGGATAAAAGCCTTGAGGTTTGGACAGATAAAGGGTTGATAACGTACACTCAGATGGTAACAAACAATACTATATTTATTTTTGAACAGGGACAGTGTACAATCTACATTTGCCTCAGAAAGGAGAGATGCATTGTACCAGGTTATAGCACTTGTGCTAATTTCCACCTGCAGTCCCTGGGCCTATTGTACATGTTTTTAGTGGTAGGGGAAACTGGAGTACCCGGAGGAAACCTACCTATAGACTCCTTTGAAATGATTGCATCTGAATTTAAAATTGATAAGAAGCATTTCTTTAAATACTTCTTTAAAGAAGCTATTTAATGAAACATTTGAAACAAAAACAAGAATAAATTAATAAAATATCTTGTTAATAAAAATAAAGGAAAGATGTATTAATTACTGAACTTGCTGGATGTGGAGGTCCTGGGCTGGTGTGGTTACACGTGGTCTGCGGTTGTGAGGCCGGTTGGATGTACTGCCATATTCTCTGAAACGCCTTTGGAGACGGCTTATGGTGGAGAAATGAACTTTCAATGCACGAGCAACCGATCTGGTTGACATTCCTGCTGTCAGCATGCCAAGTGCACGCTCCCTCAATGCTTGTGGCATCTGTGGCATTTTGCTGTGAGACAAAACTGCACATTTCAGGGTGGCCTTTTATTGTGGGCAGTATAAGGTACACCTGTGCACTAATCATGATGTCAGATCAGCATCTTGATGTGGCACACCTGTGAGGTGGGATGGGTTATCTCAGCAAAGCAGAAGTGCTCACTATCACACATTTGGACTGATTTGTGAACAATGTTTGAGAGAAATGGTAATATTGTGTATCTGGAATGAATTTTAGATCTTTAAGTCCATCTCATGAAAAATGGGAGCGTTTATATTTTTGTTGAGTGTACATGCACACATATACAAGCAACAGAACATGTAAAACTTTGTACATAACACTAATTTTTACACACTGTGTTCACAGGACAGGGGCCTCTGAGAAGGAAAACTGAATGACCTTCAGCACATCAGTGAGCAGGACACAGGGAGAGATTTCTGCTCGTTTCAGTAAGTGTCATTGTATTTATGATATGAAACTTATAACTGGACACATCTAAAGAAATTATATTTTTTATTTTAATTCATAATCCTCACACAGGAAATGGGATATACAAAGACAGTGGTGTGGTGCACACGATATGTGGCACGGGACTAAGAACTTGGCAAAAAGTTAAAGTTAGTAAAAGTGTGAGCTTTGTAAAAGATGCTTATTGTGCATTATACTGTACATGTATTTGATTTTTGTGTCTTTTCTGTGTAGGCTGGCCAGCAAAAGGGATGTTTCACAACTACAGTGAACTAAGACATTTGTAATCATTTCTGCTTCTGCTGCATGAACGCAACACACTGGAAAGTGAACGGTAGAAAAAGTGGACAGTGAAAGGTTCAACGGCGCACAATGCTCTCATTGAGGTAATTGTGAAAGAACGATTGTTCAAAGAATTACCAAAGTATCTGAAGTTTAGGTATTGTATTTAGAATGTTTTATATGTAAGTATAGAAGCTTAAAATTATTCTTTTTTTGTAGATCAACTGGATGCCTGGAGGCATTGCACAGTCATCCTATGTACGCCAGCAAAAGATTCAGTTATGACCCGCTCATTGCAGCCCTCACCATGTACACAGACCTGCAACAAGGAATGCTGATGGATGTATAAATGTATACAGTATGTACGCATTCTGAAAACTATGCATCTTCATTGCTTTTCCATGACTTACTTTGTTGACATTATTTTTGTCTCTATTTCAGATACCGGAAAGTATTCAATAAAAAATCCAGGTGCTGCAGGATTTATACAGTGAAGGTTGAGAAGGACTATTCATATATTCTGGAGCTCCAGACAATAATTGTTGCTGCACGGTTGAACAGCAAAAAAGGACATCCCACAGGTCAACAATTGCCACAGAAATAATATGAAGAATGTTTTATTTTTGTAAATAAAATTGTTGTTGAAAACTAGTTGACCATTGTTTGTTTCTATCTGTGATCAAATGTTTATGTTATGAGATGCTATTTTTGTGGAAGAGGTTTTTTTTAGGCAATGTGTTAGTTTTGCTTTGAAATTAGAAGACTCATGAAAACAAAGCAAAATGACTTCAATTGAAATGTAATGTACAATCGATGGTATAAATATATACAAATGTTCTATTGGTATAATTCCAATGATTTAGTCTCCACATGTGGCACTTTAGATATGCAGTTCTCTGGAGCAGCTTTTGGAGATCGTCTGCTCGATGCTGCAGGTGGGGCTTTATCCATCATCGGATGATCCTCCCATTACAGAGCTTTCAAAAAACGATTTTAACATAAAAAGCATTGTTACCTTGGAAAACTCAATTGTTGACACTGTCACCGTAATGTCTCTCCTCGCCACTTCTTGGCCCATTGAACCTCGTGCGTGCACGGGAAAACAGGCATGGCTTCCAAGACCAATCAGGAAGGGAGGGGGAGAGAGCTTGAGCCGTTATTTTCAAAAAGAGTCCCTCTCTCTCTTTTTTTCTGACAACATCCAGACTATCCCTTTAATTTATTTGGCTTCATGCTGTCCGCTGCCAACGTTTTTAGTGTGTGTCAACGTTTTTAATGTGTGTCAACGTTTTTAGTGTGTGTCAACGTTTTAGACACTGTGGTCACAGTGAAGCCAAAAGCGTCGTCACATTTCGGGAGGGTTATATGTTGCCATTTCGACACCCCCCCGCACACCGACAACGAGGTCTAAATGTCAGAGTGGGGGCATTTCCTTTTTTTTATCAAACGTCTCGGCACTCCGCCATTCCAACCCATTTGCTCCAACCAGCAACAGTGTGCTGGGTTGGGGTGAATCCAGCTTAACCAATTCACAATACATGGAATATGAATTTAACAAATCTGCATTTTTATGCCACTTAAAGGCCCTGCACCAGATGATTTTATTTCTTCTTCTGGCTTAAAAAAAAAATTGAAGAAGGAGCAAGAAAATGACATTGAAAGTTGTGGATTTCACCACTTCCCGTCACTGTCGCAGGAATGCAACCAAACAAGAACACAAGTTCATAAAATTAACACAAAATGCACACGTGTCTTTGTTTAGTCTGTGTTTATAATGCACTGAAGGCGGACAAACCATGAAAAAGGGAAAGTGTCCAAACGGAAAGTGACAAACATGCTCGTCTCTGCAGGGAAGAGAGTCTGTTCACGCCTTTTCAGCCAGTGGGAATAACAAAATCACTAACAGCCCGTTTACCTGTTCAATGCAGTCCCTCCTCTGCACCTTTTTTCTGCCAACAGACTTGAAGAGCAGGACTAAGCCGAGCACAGCCTGTTCCTGTAACATGATCCAGCGTTTTATTCAATGAAATCTGTGTCTCCTGCTCCTCTAAAATTAACACTTTAGCACAAAATTATTTTTTGCAACAGCCTTATTGCAAATATATTTCCTTGTTAAATGGGGACATATTATGCAACGTGAACTTTAAAGCTGGTTTGGGTGGTTTCTCTGTCGTTAGGACTTGAGGAGTGGTTTTCCGATCGATTCACTTATGTCTGAGGAATCCTGCCCTGTGTGTATTCTGTCTCTGGAAATCTCTGTGCAACGATCTAGACAAATCCCCGCCCCGCCTACCCAGGAAGAGCACAGCCCAGCTCTCAAGTAAATGATGTTCTTTAACTGTTATCATGATGTTATAGTGCACATCTGTCTCCAAACTGTCACGCTGCTCACAGTGAAAACAATTAAGCTCAGATCTACTTGAATACACGCCGCTGATTTTTTATTTATTTTTTGCTGCTGCTGTTGTACAAACGCTTTTACCAGCTCATTTTCATTTCTGGATTATTACAACGTCTCCACGAGGAAAATGTTTCTTTGGACGTCGAGGAAAAGCAGAATTTTCAAGTTTCCAGGCCATGGCACAAGGTGAGGTAAGTTGGACTTTCTGGGGATCATCCTTTGGACCCAAATGCTCTTATTTGAGCTCAGTTTCAGTATAGATGATAGTGCATATTCATAAATGGGACACCCTTGAAGCAACATTTAGCTTATATATGGGGCTCAAGACAATACACAATATTAAAAACAGAAACATACATTAGTAACCTGGGATACATGTTACCTTAGATACCTATTCTATTACCTACTAACCTTACCTACTCTAATTTAAGACTGCCTTACCTTACTTTTACTAGCTTAGAGTTGCATCAATGTTACTTTAAAAGGTAATTTTTTTTTTTTTTGCTTACACACATTTGTACATATTACCATCAAACATGAATTACATAAGTCTCGTTAGAGGTCATCAGCTAGGGTTTATTGTAACTTTCTAGAAACTCAATGTTTAGTTTCTTTTTAAAAATAGCCAGAGACGTTACGGTTTTAATGTTAATGTTCAGCTCATTCCAAACTTGTGGGCCTTTACACGCCACACTGAAGCTTGTGCACTTGAGTGTTCTCATTTTTCCTTGTAAGAGGGTTTTACGTCTTGTATTGTGATCATGAGCAGGTGTAGAGATTGGGATGAGCTGAGCCAGTCTGTCCTTAGGTCTAAACACTACATTATACATTATACATGCAAACAAGTTTTTGAAAAAAGTTGCACTCATTGAGTTTCAGAAGCTTATATTTATAGAATAAGTGATCGGTGGGGCTGTTAAACTGGGCCCAAGAGATGGCTCGAATGGCTTTCTTTTGAACGGCTTGTAATTTCAAAAGATGGGGAATGTGTTGCACCAGATCACGTTGCAGTAATTTAGATGGGGTTCAAAAAACATATTTGGATCATATCAATGTTTTTTTGAAATTCAGGTGTTTGTCAATTTGAATTCCAAGAAATGTAATACAGTTTAGTCTTTCAATATTTATACTGTTTATTGAGATATGTAGATTTTTAAGATTTTCCTGTTTCTATTAGACCAAAATACAATAAATTTGGTTTTATTTATGTTTAATGATAATTTATTACAATTGAACCAGGTGTCTACTTTTCTTAATTCATCATTTATAGTGTTTTGTAAAAGTTTTAGGTCTTTGTGGGATAAAAATAGGTTTGTATCATCAGCAAAGATTACTTTATGGAGGATTTGCAATGAATTTGGAAAGTCATTTACATAAATAATAAATAGTAGCGGGCCTAGGACTGAGCCCTGTGGGACCCCACATTTAATGGTTTTACGGTGTGCCTTCTGATTATTAGTGTGCACATATTGCTCCCTTTCATTGTCCATCCATAGACTGCAGTTGGTCCAGAATGCGGCGGCTCGTCTGCTCACAGGGACCAGACGACGGGAGCACATTACCCCTGTGCTTTCCTCCCTCCACTGGCTTCCTGTGACTTTTAGAATCCAGTTTAAAATCTTACTGTTTGTTTTTAAATCTCTTCACGATCTGGCACCTTCTTATTTAAGTGACTTATTGAATCGGCATACTCCGGGCAGAACACTGAGGTCTTCTGACCAGTTGCTCTTAGACTGCCCACGGTCCAACCGGAAAACCAGAGATGATCGAGCCTTTGCTGTTGCCGGTCCTAAACTCTGGAACTCTCTGCCCTTGGAAATCAGGGCGGCCTCCTCTATCGCCAATTTTAAGTCGCTGTTGAAAACGCATCTCTTTGCACTGGCATTTTAATTCAAGCTGAGCTAGACATTTTGATTAAACTGCAGTTTTATTTTTATTTTTTAATCTTCTGTTTATCTGTTTATTACTTACAGTATGTTGTTTGTATGTTGCTCTGATTATGATTATGTTGCTCTGATTATGGCTCTAAACCTTGTCTTTTAATGCACCACTCAGCATAGGAACATATTCTACAAAATCAGCTGTTAGGGCAGCCGTGTGGGGGTTTGTTGATTGGGAGTTACTGCTCTCTTCAAATGGCCCGCTCTACACTCTGGCTTTTAATGCACCACACTATGCAGGGCTACAGCATACTTCATATATAACTCAATTAAATAAATATATAATAATAATGATTATGAAAATTACACCCAAATTAAAATTATACTGAGAATGGTAATGACAACTGGGAAGTATCAAGATCTCGGAGTATAATACCTATTAATGTACCTTCATAACATAAAAGTAACTCTCGGTTATCAAGGGTAAAAATCTGAAAGAAATATATTAAAGATCACATTTTTATTTTATTTTGACTGCTTTGTACTAGACATCGTACATGAAAAAAGATTGTTGTTGTAGTTGTGCGTTGTTTCAATTAATTGTATAAACAGTTCATATATTTTTTTTGTAAGTTTGTAAGTTGGTCTGTACGAATGTAGCTGCTGAAATGTTTTGTAATGTTCTTTTTTTATTTATTTTATTGCACTTGGGGGTGGGCACTCATAAGCTTTTGCTTCAGCCCACTCCTTTTGAGCACTATGTGTACTGCTCAAATAAACAAATAAACTAAACTAAACTAAACACTTTGGGGCAGTATTCTGTTTTTAATGTGCTATACAAATAAACCTTGACCTTGACCTTTCATTGAAGTAGCTGCTGAACCAACTGAGTGCTAAACCTCTGACACCATGTTGCAATTTGTCAAGGAGTGTGTTAAAAATCAATCGTATCGAACACTTTCGATAAGTCAAGGGAAACACCCTGACACACTCGCCTTTATCGATAGCATTGTTGATTTTTTTCTACCAGATCCAGGATATCCATGCAAGTGGTGCTCTTTTCTCTGAAACCATATTGTGATGTTGTGAGAATATTTTGTTTATTTAAGTAGTCAATTAACCTCTTGTTGACAACTTTTTCAAATATTTTAGATAGTGTTGGTAAAATTATCGGTCGATAATTTTGAACATAATTTTTGTCGCCAGATTTGAATATTGGGGTAATTTTGGAATTTGTTGTCATTCTTGGTACCACTCCACATTGAAGGGAGAGGTTAAGGCAGGAGCTGGCTCGCTACTGCCACCGCAGGACGAGGGGAACCGAGGAGACCACACGGTACATCCAGGAGCTGATTGACGCTCTGGATTCTGACAGGGGTGCGACACCATGGGAGTGCCCCTTTTCGACCACGAGCGGATCCAAGCTACATGGGAGTCGCAGAAGCGTCACGTGGCCTGTATCCAGGACGATCCAGCGATTCCCTTCTGAAGAGAGCTGGCAGGCACACAAATGACGGCAACTTTCAGTTGATCAACGCTCTTCTTCACTTTTGGATTGGATATTGGTCACCCATCCAGATAGAACATCTGTCTCAGGCGTTCTGTCAGATTGCTTTAGTGATCACTGTATTGTTTTTTGTGTATGGAAAATTCTATTTCCAAGAGTCGCTCCAAAATTCATTACAGTGAGACAAACTAAGCATATCAACACTGAATTATTTATAAATGATATAGTTAATATTAACTGGGATAGATATCAGCTCATATCATTTGCAGAGGATGCATGGAATTACTTTTTTCTGAAGTGTATAAAATAATTGATAAACATGTTCCTTTGAAAACATTTCGTGTAAAAGGCAGGCATTTGACTTGGATTAATTCTGTGCTGCTTGATCTCTTTAGAAAAAGAGATCAAGCTTGGGATAAATATCGTTCTTCTAAAGATCCTGCCGATGGGGAAATTTATAGAAATCTTAGAAACCACTGCAAGACACAGACTAGAAATGCAAAATCAGACTTTTATAAGGATGGGCTTGTGCAAAATTTCAACTCGACCATCTTCTTAACAAATCCAAAAGCAAAATAGATTATGTGGTAGTAAATAATGATATGGTTTCTGATCCTTCAATAATTTCTCAAGCTTTTAATCAAAACTTATCAACCATCAGTAGCAATACAAATAATTCCTACTCTTTGGCAGGTGGCCTTAACAGATTATGCACTGGTCCTTCATTTTCCTTTTTGAAAATATCACCTCTGGATGTTTATCATTCTTTATGTGGGTTAAAAACTAATTGCAGTGCTGGTCCAGATGGCCTTGATGTAAAGTTTCTTAAAATTGAAGCACACGTGCTGATTTGGACGTATGCCACTTTAAATACTATTTTTCGTTCTGCAAATTGCTTCACGCAGCAAGTCAGAAAAAGAGTGATTACTCAACTAGATTTGCCCATCATCGATTATACCATTTATCAAAACACATTTGATCTGTACCTTAAGCCACTTAATATTCTTTTTAACACCCTATGCAGATTTATCTTGGAATGTCCATACAGAACCCATCATTGCATTTTATTTGAAAAACAACTGGCTGCAACCAAACAATAGACGCCATTATCACTGGATTATGTTTATTTTTAGATGCATTTACTTTAGCTGTCCGCAGTATCTTGAGCATTTTCTTATTCCATTTACATCCACATATTCACTCAGAAGCACTCACTCTCTTACTTTTACTGTCCCACGAATTAATAAAGAAATAGGACGCAGAGCATTTCAGTTCAAAGCCCCCTCTGATTGGAACAGTTTACCTTTATCCATTCGTTCTTTAACATTGTTTGGTTTATTTAGATCCTCCTTATTTTCACACCTTAAAACTCCTTGTTTATGTCTTTAAGTGGACCTTTAATTTGTATGTATAATTCTGTTTTGTTACTTGTCTCAAAGTTGTTTTTTTGTTTGTTTCTTTTTTTACTATATTTTGTTTTGTTTTGTCTGTTTGTCTGTCTTAATGTGTATTTTGTCCTGTCTGTACACTGTCTTGTACTGTGTCTTGTTAATTGTTATTTGTGTTTTGTGGACCCCTTCGAAAACGAGATGGCACATCTCAAGGGGCATTCCATCAATAAACTAAACTAAACTAAACTAAACAAATATTTTCTTTCCCCGGGCCACAGCAAGTCTGTCGACTGCCCTGCTCAGGGCCACTGTAGGGGGAGGACCCAAGGCAACAGTGACACAGCTTCACAAAAAGAGCAGCACAGTGCAGCGTGGACACTGTGGACACTGGAGTACCTCACTGTCGGCGAGCCCTTCACAGACTCCTCCATCATCGAACCTCCAGTGTTCTCTGCACCCCCACCCATCCCCAAACCCAAATGGCTGCTGTTTGTGTACAATAGAGACATCCTCTCGTGGCTACCTGAGGTCAAGGCCAAAATAATCTCTGTCTCTGTCCTCAAGATGGACTCCACTAAAAAGGTATAAAAAAGTCAAGTTTGAATTATTGTGCATTTATCTTACATTTTTCTAACATTTGTTTATTCTAGGTCACCAAAAAACTGTCCGGTGCTGCAGCCAACACAGCCAGTTGGTGCACTAATGTGGGCAATGAGCACGGCCAGGTGTTGGTGTCAGTGCTGAGAGGGGCAGAGGGGTATGGACTGTGGCCCATGGCGGCGGGTCTCATGTAGAGGTACATTGATAGACACTGCTGCAGTCCACATGCACACAGACAATAATAGGTCAGAGCCATGTTCTCAGAGTGGGATGGCTTCCAAGTGGACATTTGGCACTTCATGCGGCGCTTTGCGGCAGGCGGCATCACAGAGGCTCATCAGCTCTACGGTAGGGACCTGCACGCTCCCGACGCCCTCTTGCCCGCTCCCAAGCCTCGTTGGGACCCGTGAAACACAGAACACAGTGCACCATGTGCCGTGCCAACACACACTGGAGTGTAACAGCACTTCAAAGGCTTTCCTCAAACCATGCAGCGATTTAAACACATGATTTATCCATTTATCAAACAAGACTCAAAACAAGAGCGAACAAGTCTCTTTTTTACCTTTCCTAGAGTGTAGTTCTGACGATGGTTTCTATTTTTCCGCTGCTCTTCTCTTAACTCCCAACAAAGTTTACAGCAGTCTCCCTGTTTGCTACGGTCCATAAAGTTAGAAAGGTAAAGAGCCTGTGTTTTCCTCCGTGGAGCGCATTACGATGAAACTGCATTTCAAAGCGTCTCGGTGTGCGTTGGCTTTAATGGCTTATCGTACATTTCTCCATTGTGAGATCAATAAAGGTCATCTTATCTCAGCCATCTTATCTTATCCAAAGCGCAGTGGTAGGTTTTGACAAGTATTGAATTGACCCGCGCCAGGAGATAACAGCGGGTTTAAGTGTAGTTCAGCTGTAAATCCGGTTGGTCTTGCAGGGCAAAAGCAGCCAGTGAAGGTGCACGCGGCGTTGGGATCTAGTCTGCTTCATCCAGCGCTCGTGTCCACATGTGTCTAAACACGCTGTTGTCTTCTCTATTCGGGACATGTCGGGGGACAATCGGGACCCGATGTGTTTTGGTCTGACCGCCCGCTCCCGCCTGGGACTGTTTGAATCCCGACCGTTCCCGCGAGGTTAGTGTCGGGTCCTGCAAGTCCCGCGGGAATTCCTGCCTGGTGCAGGTCTCTACTCTACGGCACCTTCATGATTCGGCTTCTGCATCTTTGCGCTGGATCCAGATGATGTCGCTGCACTGCAAGAGGACCAGAGGAGTGGAGGAGACCACCCGGAGGATCAAGGCGCTCATTGAAGCAATGGACAGCAGAGTCCTGTACGGGTCCATTTTTGGAGACCCGCACCCACTGGATTACAAACATGATTTTAAAGGGAATTATCATGACATGATCGCTGGACAGACAGGTAGGCTACTCCACACTCAAACCCGCACATATTGAAATAATATCCAGGAGAGGGAGAGAGGAAAGAGGCGAGATTTGCCTGAAGTGTTAGAGAAATGTACGCTCGTAAAACTATACTGTCACCAAAGTACAAAGAATCAGGAAACCGTTTTCATTCATATCTTAGAAGCAATGGCGTGAGCTGTGTGGTTGTCTGTAGACACCATAATGATATAGATTAACCTGTTACCATCCACCGGCACGAGCTCGTGCCAATTAGCATAAATTGTCTTACACCCGGAATCCACCATTTAAAACTCATAAAAATCCCAGCATGTTGCACATCTACATTTTCAGAACTTTTCCAAGAAACCGAATATAAAGTCTAATTTACCACAAATATCGACCAGAAATTGTCATAAATGTAATATCTGCACAATTGAGTTAGTATATTTTATTATTTCTTACCTTTGTCGGGTCTACAAGTCCAGAAAAAGGTCCAATCCAGGCATATGTGGGCTTATTTTGTACCTCCACAATCATCCGAAGCAGAATATCAAGTTGTTTTTTCCATAAAGTGTTGTCCTGTAGTGTAGTAGTTCATCAAAGTTTGCTTATATTCCATGAAAACGAGAATAAAAAGCTGTATTCCGCTTGCTTTGAACCGATAGTCGCCATTTTGCATTTGGTGTTGGGTACGCTTGGTTTCCCCTTCCTCTTCGCTTCAAAATGACATCTTACGGAGAATTCTCCGTACACGGGGTCGGCTGGTAGAGCCCGGTGAACAGAACAAGCGCTCCCTACGCTGACTGCGCTTCTGCTTTTCATCCAATGACTGAAGGCAAAGTCTGCTGCGCATCAAAACGTGACTCAGATATTACGCTAGCCAATGGGCTAAGCTTTCCACTGATGTATGGGGTTTGTAGTTTTTGTCCAGAAAGAGGCCCTGTATAGCCGTGCGTAACCAATGCGCTTCAGTCAGTGTGCGAACGGAGCGGAGCCAAGTCACTGTTACGCAGCATTTTCTTCGACTTATTTTCAAAAATTGGACAAAAAAAGTGATAGAAGGCTCAATTGCTTCTATCAAAATATGAAAATGTGGTTTGTTTGATGAAAATGTACTAAAATGTAAATAATACATTTTGGCACAGTCTTGTGCCGAATAGCCTATTTTACACAAAAAGAGCCATAGCACCAAAACCCCTTGCTTTAGAGATGAGCTGCTTTACACAGATGTTGTCCACAAGGTGTACACCAAGTGTAGTGAATTTCACATGATTACAGTGAAGTATACCAGAGCATTGGCAGCTAGAAATTGGGAAATGTTTTCCGAGAGAAAAAGAAACACATATTAGACATCTTAGAACTGCTGTAGTTTAAGTTGTGCTTGTTGTGCTGTGTTCATAATTATATAACCAGAAACTAGAAGGCCTCATCTTTCAAATGAAGTATCATATAAGCATATTGACTGTAAGATCATTGTTTAAACGTTGATGGCATTTGGGTATGTACAACTTTTGTGCACAGGCGAATTTAGGTGGAAGGTAACAGGTTAAATATTATGCGGGTAGCAGCTACCCGTCCATGTGTAATCACTACCCACCCGCAAAGCCACGGGTAAAATTCCAGGACTTAAAATGGGAGCAGAAACAAAGGTGTTGCGTTTATATTTTTGTTGAGTGTATATGTAAACTAACCAGGAAAGTAGGGCAAAGAGGCCAACCTAATGTCACAAAGGCAACGATTTATGAAACGATTTAAAGTATTTTTGAAATCAAAAATGAAATAAGAAACACAAGTTATTAGGGGTGGGCCAAAATACAAATGAGACGAGACATCTCCAAGACCAGCGTCAGCTCGAGTCTCCAACTAATTTCCAGACCGGTGAGATAGGCCATTTGTATGCGCGCAATCAATCGAAGTTGTAAAGACTGCCAGACATGGCAACTCTGGTGAGATAGGCCCTTTAAGAGCATGCAAGAAAGTTGGACAGTTATCCAGCTATGTAGAAATACAAAACCAGGGTTAACCCCGAACTTACCCCACTAACCCTAATCCAGCTACGTAGTATACCCCTCAGGAACAGGGACAAGGATCACAGATAAAGTTTCATGCTACGGTCTTACGTCACTAATCAAGCAGAGGTGAACGCAACGCTCCAGGCTTCAACGAAAACAATGGGAGATCGCTGACATTGGGTGTTTGTCATTGCATTTGAGAGGATTTATTCAAGTGAATAATTGTCGGATTGTTATGAAACCTCATTTGATTACCATGATAACCTGCCTATTAAGGCTGATATAAACAGAAATTAGACTTAATTGGTCTCAATGAATGTTTGTAAACTGCCAAGAGGTCGCCTAGTACGCGTCGCTAATCCATCGTAGCTTTGTGCTGAGTTTGACACATTTATGTTTCGCCTTACGGGAAATAATCATGACTTAAACATAACGCTAACTGGAAAATGTTTTAGAAGCTCTTAGGCGACGTCTTTCTGGTTTGTTCAGCTTTAGATTTAGCTATAGCTGACGGGTGTCATTACATTAAACATGTGATTAACTATTTATTTTATGTTCAAAACAAAGTAAATCATACAATTTTGAGCCCGACGTGTCCGGCACAGTTACTTTAAACTTTAAAACATAATCCACACACTGTGTTTAGATCTGCAGATGTCGATTGTAATCATAAAATGTACTCAGTCCAAGGTTGAAGCTGTAGTTCCGACAATATGGAACATCGACCTGATTTACTAAAATCAATGTATTGTACACAATCTGTCAATCACAGGCAAAAACGCTTTTAAATACAGGGTCGGCCCATTATTCCGAAAATGTTTCATTGAGTTTGATTTATTTTTGAACAGGGACAGTGTACAATCTACATTAGCCTCAGAAAGGAGAGATGCATTGTACCAGGTTATAGCACTTGTGCTAATTTCCACCTGCAGTCCCTAGGCCTATTGTACATGTTTTTAGTGGTAGGGGAAACCGGAGTACCCGGAGGAAACCTACGCAGACACGGGGAGAACATGCAAACTCCACACAGAAAGGCCCCGTCCAGGTGGGAATCCAACCCGGACCTTCTAGCTGTGAAGCACGAGCGCTAACCGCTGTGCTACATCAGGTAGGGGTTGAAAAATAAAATTAGGTTTAGGCAAGAGTCCACTGACCTTAAGGTTAGGGCCAGTGGTTGTATATGACTCTCTAATCCACAACACAACTGGGTTAGAGATGTCGGACTAATGGCACCTCTGCTCCATTGTACATTTTCTGAATAATGAGACGTCGGACTAATGGGTTGTCGGACCAATGGCATGGCACCGTTTAATATCGCCAATGTTTTCATGATCCGCGGCGCTCTGAAAGTACCCGGATGCTTGGCGCAATCTCATCTACTGAGCAGTAAGTGCGTACGACACACGCCTGATGTTAGGAAGCATTGCTCTCCTCCTCTGGTATGCGTGGTCTGGGCGTTGAATGAGCTGCTCACAGAGTACTGTGCTGTCACGACATCGGCAGCTTGTTTGGTACCTCAAAAAAATAATTTAATTTAATAATGGCCGGCAGCAGCACGCACAGGGATTTACAGCTTTTGACTACATAAGCGCAAACTTATAGTTTAATAATAATAATAATAATGCATTTTATTTCTTAGGCGCCTTTCAAGACACTCAAGGTCGCCTCACATGCACAAGTAAAATAACATCAACAGTTTACACTAAAATAAAAACATTCAAAAAAGATTCTGAGAGGGAGAAAGAGACGGTTTCTCATGATCGCAGAAGTACGTGGGCTGTGTTAACTAGTAAATAAAAAATACTGAAAATTCCAGCCACGCTGTATGTCCGCAGGTTTTGATTGTTTCATTTCAGATATTTTTGGCGGGTTTGGCTGCCCAGACCTGGCAACCCCGACAGGAGGCATAGACTTTACTTCTATTTACATCAAATATAACATTTGTTTCCTACTTTGAAACAACATTTTTCTGTACTTTTAAACACAACATGACCAATATTTATTGAACTTGGGACAGTGATACAATCTCAACAAAAGCCGTGCTCAAGTTAAGCACAGATACTTAAAAACTCTATTAATCACAGTGCTTGAGTAAATGTACTTAGTTACTGACCACCTTTATTCGCATGCAGGGGTGAAGGGCATGCATGCTCATCAAATCTGCTTGAAACGGAATTTCAAAGGGCGCTATAAAAGATCTTCTTTTTGTTCTGCTTTGAGAAATATTGTCTCCTTTTTGCCACCATGCATCTGTCGTCAACGTTGCACCCAGTACACTTCCTTCACTCGCATATTATTGATAGAGCACTGAGTCAGTGTTCATGACACAACACCTAGCAATGTCCTCTCGCTGCTAGTGACGCACATGTGTGGCCTTTTGAAAGCAGGTGTCACTGGGTTGGTTTTCAGATACATTGTTTGAACTTAAGCTTCAGAGCAGGGGTGCCCAAAGTGGGGCTCGCGGGCCAAATTTGGCCCACCGGAACAATTTCATTGGCCCGCCAGAGAGTGAGGTTAATAGGTTGCGTTCACGTTATAGAATTCCATTTCAGTTGGAGGGCAGGGGTCAAAACAACTCTATGGGAGAGAAACAGTTTTTGAAAGAAATTTCCAAAAAGAAAATGTCCAAATGTTTTCTCTGATCATCACGTGATAGTGATTGGATTCACAAACCTGACATGTGAATTTTATGGCTGAAAGTCCTTTCTACTGGCCAACATCAAGCACATGTTTTTGAATATTGTCTCCACTTTTGGACGCCTTTGTAAGGAAATAATTAGACATATGTTCATATGTGCTGGAAGATATGACTTTGAACTTTGCATCAGTTTTTGTTTCATGTGAATTGGCCCAGTAATTACAGAGAAATTAGCAATGATTTAAGACTATAAATCTGCATTTTAAGCGTTACTATGTTTACGGCCGTGGAATTTTCAGTTGCCCTCCACCTCAATGTTAAACTATAGGCTCTTTAGAATGTTGTGATGTCACGTGAACGCTACCTATACCAACTCTCTGTGATTGAAAGTACCCCTGCCTTAGAGCCTTCACTCTGGTCCTCTGATGTCTCACTTGACCTGGGCTGTAATGAAAAAACTCAAAAACCCAGTGGGAGAAAAAAGAAATCTCGGGGAAACCACAGGAGAGATCCACTCCCATGGATAGAGACCCGGGGCCGATGGGAGTCCCTCAGCAGATGGGCCAAGACCACTATATGCTCCGACCCCGCTCTAGATGCACGTCAAGACAAGTTGGGAAAGAGCGCCTTGGAGCATGTTTTGGGGGAGGGGCTTCTCTATAGTTATATATTTATAGTTTTTGTTTCTTTTAGAAAGACACTAGATATAACAAAAACTTGTTCAAATACCTTTCGCGTTTCAACGGTCACTTCCATCTTCATCAGAGGCGTCTCCCGACGTGCTTGGTGCGTCTCTTATTGGGACGATGTTTTTCCCAGGCGTGGCCACACTGACATAAGAAATAAACCTGTCAGTGTGGCCACGCCTTCTGCCGAATGGTGGTTAACCCAGCCTTCCTACAGACATAAGAGAATGCCCGACTTACAGCTCTTTTAAGAAACAACTTAAACATCACCTCAAAGTAAATCAGTCATGCACCCATTTTAACTCAAATGTAATTTGTAAAGTTTTTATATTGTGTTTTGTTCATACATTGTTTTACTTGTGACCTGCCTCGGGACTACAGATGTAAATTAGCCGTTTTGCTATAATCTGGCACAATTACAATTTGTGTACAACACTCATTAATGTGTGTTGTCCCGATCAAATAAATAAATAAATAAACAAACATCACACACACAACATCACGTCATTTCATATCTGTGAACACAAACACTTAGCTTCCCTTTAAACTATAATATATCTGAAGGTAAATCTCCATTTGTAAAGATGCATTTAGTTTTATTTCGCAATTACCTTAAAAATGTATTTGTACATTTATTGCATATGGTATTTTTGATATGGTATTATGATTTTTATTGACTAAATAGAAAAGATGTGTTATATCAGATCAAGGCATGAAATGCTTCTTTCGACCTGTAGTGCCTTGACATTTTCCGCTGCCTTCTTCACTCTCTGCTTTAACTAACAGTGTATGTTTAGTCTTTCTGTTGCATTTATTCTAACTTGCTGATACTTTCTTTTTATTGTTCCCTGCTTTACTGCACTGTCATTTGTCAAATATTGCTTTACTTTTAATCCTGCACTTTATTGTAGTGTCTTGTCTTCTCATAATAGCCTTTTGGCTCATTTTGGAATATTCTGCACTGACACTGTTGGTTAATATACACTTGTCCTGTAATAAGAATAAAATTAAAATTATATCTGAGGAAAAGTAACTAAAATACTGCCACACCTGTAGGTGCAGAAGCAGGGGAAGTGCCAGCCCTCACAGAAGAAGCAGGCAGCTCAGGCAAAGTGGTCTCTGAGCCCGGTGTGGTGGCTGTGTCAGGCTCTGTGCCAGATGGTTCTGTCGAGTAAAAAATGAAATTATTTCACAGCACTTAATTACATTTGATTAGTTCATTTGAAAGGGGAAAGTGCAATTTCATACAACACATGATCAAACCTGATTTAAAAAGCTAGAATAGCCAGAAGCCTATTTTCATCTGGCCTGACGTAAAAAAAGCATTAAAATACATCAGCCATATGATTATAACTAATACTACAACTGCAACAAGTAAAGTAAGTCAGCAAACTGGGGGGACATAAACGGGCATACATTCTGCATCTGACAGCCTTGCTGCAGCTTCTTCTTCTGGGTACCCTACGGCCTGCTCCTCCTTGGCCCTTCGCTCCGGCATGTTGCCCAAGCAGAGTGATGAAGGGCTCGAGGAAGGACAGGACCGCATGGTACTTCTGCACCGCTGTGTTTCAACCTCTCCTGCTCCTTCTTGTGCTCCTTTATATACAGTGAGGAAAATAAGTATTTGAACACCCTGCTATTTTGCAAGTTCTCCCACTTAGAAATCATGGAGGGGTCTGAAATTGTCATCGTAGGTGCATGTCCACTGTGAGAGACATAATCTAAAAAAAAATATCCAGAAATCACAATGTATGATTTTTTAAGTATTTATTTGTATGATACAGCTGCAAATAAGAATTTGAACACCTGAGAAAATCAATGTTATTATTTGGTACAGTAGCCTCTGTTTGCAATTACAGAGGTCAAACGTTTCCTGTAGTTTTTCACCAGGTTTGCACACACTGCAGGAGGGATTTTGGCCCACTCCTCCACACAGATCTTCTCTAGATCAGTCAGAGAAACACGGAGTTTGAGCTCCCTCCAAAGATTCTCTATTGGGTTTAGGTCTGGAGACTGGCTAGGCCATGCCAGAACCTTGATATGCTTCTTACAGAGCCACTCCTTGGTTATCCTGGCTGTGTGCATCGGGTCATTGTCATGTTGGAAGACCCAGCCTCGACCCATCTTCAATGCTCTAACTGAGGGAAGGAGGTTGTTCCCCAAAATCTCGCAATACATGGCCCCGGTCATCCTCTCCTTAATACAGTGCAGTCGTCCCATGTGCAGAAAAACACCACCAAAGCATGATGCTACTACCCCCATGCTTCACAGTAGGGATGGTGTTCTTGGGATGGTACTCATCATTCTTCTTCCTCCAAACACGTTTAGTGGAATTATGACCAAAACGTTCCATTTTGGTCTCATCTGACCACATGACTTTCTCCCATGACTCCTCTGGATCATCCAAATGGTCGTTGGCAAACTTAAGACGGGCCTTGACATGTGCTGGTTTAAGCAGGGGAACCTTCAGTGCCATGCATGATTTCAAACCATGACGTCTTAGTGTATTACACTAGAATGACAGTAACCTTGGAAACGGTGGTCCCAGCTCTTTTCAGGTCATTGACCAGCTCCTCCCGTGTAGTTCTGGGCTGATTTCTCACCTTTCTTAGGATCATTGAGACCCCACGAGGTGAGATCTTGCATGGAGCCCCAGTCCGAGGGAGATTGACAGTCATGTTTAGCTTCTTCCATTTTCTAATGATTGCTCCAACAGTGGACCTTTTTTCACCAAGCTGCTTGGCAATTTCCCCGTAGCCCTTTCCAACCTTGTGGAGGTGTACAAGTGTCTCTAGTGTCTTTGGACAGCTCTTTGGTCTTGGCCATGTTAGTAGTTGGATTCTTACTGATTGTATGGGGTGGACAGGTGTCTTTATGCATCTAAATTTAGGATAATAAATGGAGTGGAGGTGGACATTTTAAAGGCAGACTAACAGGTCTTTGAGGGTCAGAATTCTAGCTGATAGACAGGTGTTCAAATACTTATTTGCAGCTGTATCATACAAATAAATAGTTACAAAATCATACATTGTGATTTCTGGATTTTTTTTTTTTTGATTATGTCTCACAGTGGACATGCACCTACGATGACAATTTCAGACCCCTCCATGATTTTTAAGTGGGAGAACTTGCAAAATAGCAGAGTGTTCAAATACTTATTTTCCTCACTGTATGTGTCCCTCAGACTCTTCCACCGCCTTCTGCATATTTCCTCTGAATGAACACATCAACTCGTCATCGGGAAAGTACTAGCTGTTGCTTGAACATTACAGATTTAGGGCTGGGAAATATTTACCACTGTGAAAAGTATAAATAACTTATCCGAGACACCAACCTCCTGACTAATACTCCTCCAAGGAAGGTCCTTTTTATTCCTGTCACAATGATAAAAATCCGCTGGATTGTAAAGCTCGGAGCAAGCAATTCCTCCATTGAGTTATCTTCCTGGCGTCTCCCCTGGCCCTTTGTGAAATGCATCACCCCGTCTCTGTTGCAGGAAGCTTCTGATTGGTCGACGCTCGTGAATTTCTCGAAAAAGTTCAACAATCCCCAGCTCAAGCGTCGGCCGTGTTTGATGCGCGTGACTCGCGCCAAAAGCTTGAAATTTCAAAAGGCACCGCGTCCGAGGCTCGAAAATCTTCAAAACATACTGCGGGACCGCTTGACGCTCCCCGAGGCACGTCCTCCATGTATTTTAAATGCTTGTGCTTGGATCTGATCAATCAATCAATCAAACTTTATTTATAAAGTGCTTTTCATACCGAAAGGTATCACAAAGTGCTTTACAGATTACAACATTTAAAACAATACGCCCCGCATCATACATCCATATACATACATACATACATACACATAATTTACAATATATAATTAGGACTAAATAAATAGATGTCAGGGAGCCACGCTTCCGGTTTAACAGGGTTAAAGGGACTATACATAAGTGTAACCACAAATAAATGTATACAAATTTAAAATGTCTTCCTCATACCTGCTCCAGCAATGCCCTGGTGAGTAGAATGAGCCCTGGCCTTTGACGTCATGCGCGTTCACGCTCAGCTGTAGCGTTAGCCGTCGTGTTAGCTATATCTCCTCTATACTGACGCTGCCGAGCGAGTGGTAACTTCAGAAGGATGGATTTAGCGGAGAATAAAAGGAGACCGGCTTCAAGCACCATCCAAACTCCAGCCCAGACCCCAACTAACGAAAAGAAACCAAGAGTTTATTCGAGTGTGACAAAAAAAGGCAAAAGTGGAGTCTGATCGGCGTAGGCAAAGAACCAGAGTAAACATCGGAAAATGTTGAGAGAATCTCTCAAAAGACCCGCAGCTTATTTTTGCTTTAAAAGGTAAGAAATTATGACTAAATACGTGGGGGAAAAGTGTTGTTGATGCTTCGAAACAACGGTGTCCGACTGTCCGTGCATGTTGTACAAACTTCACTGAAACAAGCCATAAAATAATCATATTTGGAAGTTACCAAAATAATCGATCTCATCGTTTTATACCTACAGAGAAGTTGTGTAGTATTAGTAGCAGACTAATAGTGTCAGTAATAACAGTAATTGTGCTGTACCTACAAAACATTTGAGTAGTAACGGTGGTAATGGTGCTGTATTTACAATGGCAACAATAATGCTGCTAATGTTAGCTTTTCTTGGCCGCAGAATAACAAGACTGTGAAACGACTACAAAAAGTGGACGTGTGCCGTTTACAATATAGTTTAGGAGTTAGCTACGCTAACTTTCTGCCCAGGGAATTGAAGAGACGATTTAGGCTTTTTGTAGTAGCATTTCTACCAGTGGAATTATTTTATTATTACAATTAGGCCTCCGTTTATGCATACAAAGTATACACGTATTTTTTTTTCTCCTTCAAACGTCAGTTATTCGTTTATCTGTATTATTTGGCTTCTTCACTCGATTCACTTTGCTACATTTGCTCAAGTCTCGCATCTTATTCACTCAAACTGATTTGGTCTAAATATCTAAAACAGTAACGTTTCTTACCTCAGTGGAAGTAATGCCTGAAAATCTGTAAATTGACCAGGACGGGACTGTTATTTCTGGTGCTCGTAAAGCCTGAGCGCCTCATGCACGAGCTTATCATCGAGGCTGCAGTTGCGTGTTTGGTCTGAGGGGGCAATTGCGAGCACAAAACTGTCAAACTCCACACAGCCCCTTTAAAGGAGACATTATTAAATGTTTCTGGCTTTTTGTGATCATCTGTTCCACATATACAACATTATTCAACACTTTAAACATTGCACGAGGCAATATTGACCGAAAACCACTTGAAAATAGAAGCGAGTCATCCATTTCCGGTCCAAAGCCCTGCCCCGAAGCCAACGTTACTCACCAAAACAAGGTGAAAATGTCCCACAAACCGAACAAAAATTTGTCACACAAGCAGTGGCCGTGAAAGTAAAACAAAAACATGTGATGGTGAATAAAGCACTGCCCTGTTTCTCACACAACGCAGACATGAGGAGGGTTTCGTAGTGATGGTGTTTCTGAGGCATATAGCGTCACAGACAGGCTCAGCATATTTATATTACGAGAAATAGTTACTGGAGCTTCTAGCCTCTCTCACATTACCCAAAAGGAACCATTTTATTGTAGTTTCACTCACCGTTGTTGGCTCTGGGGAAGCAGCCGCGTCTTTACTCTAGTTTTGTTTATGAAGAATACGGAAAAATTCAAAATGTGCCTTTTTTCAAAGCTCAATACATCAGGAAAGGAAGAATTCAAGCAAATTAGGCAACACTGTATTATACCATGTTATTAAAATAGCTTTTTTTCTTTTGTTTTCTACTGGGACTCGATTCCTTTAGTTCAGTTCAGAAACTGTAGCCAGCGGTATTGAAAACACCCTGCTGTGTCTCTTACACAGCCAGGCGTCCTGATCCTCTTGTTCAACTCTTTCACATGAAAGGAGAGTGGAGGATTGTGGGGGTTTGTGAGCTCTGGGTTAAAGCCTGCATGTCCCAGTCAAGTGCCGTGGCAATCCTTTGGGGACCCAGCAGTGCTCCTTTTCACCAGGCCTAATCAAGTGGTATCTGTGCCCAATCCTCTTACCCTGCTCCAGTGGACCCCGGCAGCGAGCGCGGGGCTGGAGTGAGAGCGTCCACCGAGGCCCACAGAGGCGCCTTTGTTCCAACCCCTCGCGCTCATAACTAAGCCCGACTCATGGAAATGTATGCGTGCTTTCTGAACATGCCAAAGGAAAATATGAGTATGCCATCGCTGTGCCGCCACTTCATTAGCCAAGTTCTCCGTGGAGCGGGAGGCACTTGATGTTTCTAACTTTGCGCTCACCTTTTGTCTGGGCTTCAATGCCTCGGCCCCGCTTCACCGGCGAGGAGCTCTTTCACGGCAAACGTGCTGTGACCCTGGGAATGCAAAACATCCGAGCGCACGGCTAAATTATCGCCCCAGAGCCAAAGCACACCCCAGGAATTCACATCATTTTACGCTTCTTCAACCGCGGCCCTTTAAGTATGAGGTTTGGGAAACGGCTGGGCTCCTCCAAAGGGGGCTCTAGAGGGTCCCATTGCAGAGACCAACCGTCTTATAAGCCATAAACATAAAGTCTTCAGCTCTTAGAAACACTCAGGGAGTGCAAATAGGCAGGAAATGTGAAATAAACAACAACAATTAAATAGTAAATAGTGGTATCTTATATACAATCACTACCAAGGACTTTCTGGGGACAAAAAGTGTAAACAGTAAATAATCTATCCATCCATCCATTTTCTTCCACTTGTCCGTTGCCGGGTCGTGGGGGCAGCTGTTGGACCTGCACCAGCCCCTATGGCTCCTCCTGCAGGTGGTGGGTCCACAGAAGGACGGCCTCATGGTTCTACCCGGGCCTGTTGGTCTCTCATAAGGGGCTTCTAAACCGCTCTTTGTCTGACCCGTCACCTAGGACCTGTTTGCCATGGGAGACCCTACCAGGGGCGCGAAGCCCCCGACAACAGAGCTCCAGGATCATTCGAGTGCTCAAACCCCTCCACCACGTTAAGGTGGTGGTTCCAGGAGGGGACAGTAAATAATAATAAAGTAAACAGGCTATAACAAAAATGTGATTGTCAGTATTAGCAGTGCAGGTTTACATCATAGTGCAAGTGGATGATAAAGATGTGAATACAGGGATTATTGCATGTATTCTGCAAAGGGGTTATTGCACGTGTTACTTCACAGTCTTGTTGGACCGTCTGACAGCAGTGGTGATGAAGGCCTAATCAAAATGGGGTTGGCAAAGGGAACAACAATGCGCTCTGCTTGACCGAAGCCACTGGGTGATCGCTGGCATCGGGTGGTTATCATTTGTTTGAGAGGATTCATTATGATGAATGATTGTCAAATTGTGATGACATTTTATTTGATTACCATGATGACCTGTCTATAGAGGCAAATGTCCGATATAAACAGAAATTGGACTTAATAGGTCTCTGGATGAACGTTAGTACAAACTTGGAGTAATTGATACACCAGCAGTGGTTTCAGTAGGGACAATTTCTCTCCGTTATTTTGACAGACAGGGACATAAATCTGTCCTGAGCTATTTTTATCTGTCATTTGTCATTATCATATGCATTTAATTAGGTGTTTGAAGACATTATTTATGTTAAGAAACAATCTGAGATTGCAGGATAAATGGAGCTAAACTAAACATGTTTTTTGAACAGAATCATTGAACACGAATTCTGCAACATGAATGTAAATGTCTTATTCCGAGCCATCATCTGCTCGTTTAACGCTTATGGCCTCTAGGGGCATGAGTTACTTAGTACTGCTTTAAATGACGTGTCCGTTTAAAGATACTTTTACCGTGTCATATATCCGTGTCATTTCCCTTCGTCGTACGCGATGCCCTCCTGGGGCCGTGGCTGAGAGCAGTGCCGGTGACCCCCCCCCCTGATGCGCTGCAGTGTTGGCGCGCTGGTGCGTGAGACTGCAGCCTCACATGCGCAACAATGTCCTGGCCCTATTAGCTCTGCCAGTCAAGTGTCTATAATTGGATTAGCTGAGGCGGCTGGCTTCTGGGGGGCGTTCACACCCAGCAGACAGGGGGGCCGTCATGGATCACACACAGGCTGTCAGTCCGGGAGACACACCAGGCCCTATACGACTGATGTGACAATCATGGCCGGGTCGGCTCTTTTACGTCAATGCTCTGGGACTAGAGTAGTGCGAGTAATCAGATTAGCATTTTACGTTTTCTAATCTCATCTCAGCTCCCAGTGCTCCCCGTGCGGCATTTTAGAGCCATTTTTCTCACCCGGTTTATTATTTGTTTTATTGCTTTTGAAACATCACCTTATGATGCACCATGGACATCTTTGTTTTCTGGACAGTTGATATTTTTCATTAATTTATGCCATATTGGGTCATAAGATTGTAGTAAACGTGATAGAACCAGGAGAACAAAAAATGAAAATATGAAGGAAAGCAGGTATCAGAGATTACACAAATACTTTTAGTGGTCCTAGTGATAAGGACAAGGAAAATAAAAGTTATCACTACAGCAGACATTTTTCCTCTTGACAAAAAGTGCAAAGCAAAAAAAAAAAAAATCCAGCCGTTCATTTTACTTTACTCACTATTCAGTTTGTTGTTGCACAGCTTCTGTAAGGCCTTGGAAAATCAGGTTAGGCTTGTATATGAAAGTTTGGAATGAATAGATTATAAAACAAAAGATTGAGGTAAATTGTGATCAGCCCCCAGGAGACGTATGTAGATTGTTGTTTGTAAAACAGACAAAAAGTTTCCAGAATTGTAAAACTGTAAAGCTTCATTTATGCTCCATTTTGTAGACAAATGGATCTGTGCGTTCCAAGCGTAATAGGTTGCGTTCACATTATAGCATTCCATTTCCGTTGGAGGGCAGGTGCCAATACAACTCTATGGGAGAGAAACAGTTTTTGAAAGACATTTCCAAAAAGAAAATGTCCAAATGTTTTCTCTGATCATCATGTGACAGTGATTGGATTCACCAACCTGACATGTGAATGTTATGGCTGAAAGTCCTTTCTACTGGCCAACATCAAGCACATGTTTTTGAATATTGTCTCCACTTTGGACACCTTTGTGAAGAAATAATTAGACATAATGTTCATATGTGCTGGAAGATGTGACTTTGAACTTTGTGACAGCTTTAGTTTCATGTGAGTTGGCCCAGGACTTACAGAGAAATTAGCAATGATTTAAGACTATAAATCTGCATTTTGAGCGTTACTATGGTTACAGCTATGGAATTTTCAGTTGCCCTCCACCTCAATGTTAAACTATAGGCTCTTTAGAATGTTGTGATGTCACGTGAACGCAACCTATTAGCGTCACTGCATTTGTGCTTCCACACGTTTATAATGTCCAGTATGCGTTATCTAAACTTACCACAAGAGGGCGCTGGAAAATGTACCCATACGGGAGATGAAGAGCTGGGACCAAAACAATATGGCTCCCCTGCACGATGTGTTTTTTTACACCACATTTACTGAAGGATAGTGAAGACAATTAGGTAACACAGTGGTTTAAATCCGGGTCTATCCATTATTTCGATTATGTTGCTGAAAATATTGTCAGTTTTGGCCACTTTCATGCTTAAAATCTTTTTATATGAAAACATGAGAGGAAACATGCAAAAAAAATATTCTTCATATGTATATCAGTAATGTTTGGCAAAAGTTTTAAATTGATATCTCTAAAATTCCAGCCCATACTTCACTGCAGCAGAGGCCACGTTCCCCCAGTGCGGGTCACACACTCACTGTATGTGTCACGTACACGGACACCGAGCAGCTGCTTGACTGAATGACTCCGGTTCAGTAGTTTGCAAAACACGGAGCGTACACAGGGTCGTCTGTCAGGGAGCATTAGTGAAACAGGCCACAGCCGCCTGGGCCAGTCCGGGCAGGGTCAGTGTGAACGCTCGTGATGTCCAAGTGTTTAGCCGGAATCAACCATGTGTGAAAAACATGACCTCAGGCACGGAGAATGACTTATCTCAGAGACACTGACTCCTGTTAAATTTGGACTAGTAAACACTCCCCTCTCTCTGGTTCAGGAGGCCCTGTTCATTTAAAGGTAATGCACTGAAAATGTTTTTTTATTTTATTTCTTTATCATAACAAAAAAAAAAAAACTATGGTTAAAGTGGACTTTGGGAGGTGGTGGAACTCTAGCCACATTAGGCCGATATATGAGAGGCAGCTCGTACTTGCACGGGGTATACATTGCATGTAGTAGGTGTATTATATTTATTTTAATTGCTTTATTTGTATAAGAAGTTTTAAATGATTTGACAGAATAACACTTTTCTAGGGGTGCTATATTTGTGATTCTCCCTAAATATTGTGTGTAGCAGGTAAAATACAACACGGCGAGTGGACTGAGCTTTTCATGTGATTATTCCTCCAGTCTCTCACTATAAAGTCTTCCGTCTAGCGCAGCGTCAGCAAATTAACAATAATCTCTGTGCGCTCCTCTCCTTCCCTGTTTATTTGGTATTGGTGATTGTCAGACACCAAAAAAAAATATTTTTTTGGTCACTACCATAGATAGATACAAGAGATAACCAGTGTGCCATTCAGCCACATTCATAGTAATGATCCCGAGTGGTCTGTAAAATAAACATGGCTGCCCTGTCTCCTCCTACAAAGCCTGTTTTAATAAAAGGGCAAAAAGACGGCAAGCCCCGCCCTCGTGGGGCAAGTGGACAGGCAATGAGCCTCCACAGAGCTCCAGAGCCTGTCAATCATAGATTCAGGCTTCCACTTTTGTACCAAAACCAGCGTGGTTAAAATAGTGATACCTACCCCAGCGTTGTCACATGGATCATTTAGAATAATTTTTAGAAAAAGACAAACTCTTTGGGCTTTTAAGCAGTGCACATGAGGCCCAAAGCTACATAAGAATCCTGTTTCCAAAGTGTCTTTTTGGAGTCGCCCCTGGCCAGCAGGGGGTGGTATTACAGCAATGTCAGCTCCCCTGCATGAAGACCAAAGAGAAGGGCTTTCCAGATGGTTATCTGATTGCAACGGCACCTTAGGCCAGATTTGATTTACTTAAGCGCCTACCTCACTGGAGAGAGTTGCGGAGACATTGTGGTGGATTGATTGCAGGAATACAAAGGGCCTATCTCACCGGCCTGGTGACTAGTTGGAGACTAGAGTCGCTGCTAGTCACGGAGATGTCCCCAGGAGATAAAGTGAGTCTCCAGGCTGTCCCGGTGAAAACCAATTGGTTCGATTTCAGCTCCCACGTGGTCTCCTAGAGGTCTCCGCAGTCTCAAGCAGCTGTGGCAATGTTGCAAACACTATTTGTTGTCCTCAACGTGTGAGACGTTTCTGTTGCGTCCCTGCAAATGGTCAAGAAATGTGGAATAAAATGGTGGGGAAATAAAAAATGGAGAGAAGTTTGGGGGGGGGGGGGGGCAGAGTGAATAAAATAGGGGAATAAAGTGGGAAAAAATTGCAAAAGAAAAAAAGTAAGATAATGAAGGGAGAAAAAAAAAAATGGGGAAAATATACAATCAATCAAACTTTATTTATAAAGCACACACACAATATACAATATATCATTAGGACAAAAATAAATAGATGTGAGTTAAAAGCTGAGCTAAAAAGGTGGGTCTTGAGCCTGCTCTTAAAAACATGAACGTTCTCTTTGGTCCTGAGCTCCTCCTCAGGTCGTTCTAGAGGCGAGGGCCATAATATTGGAAAGACGCCTCGCCGTGAGTCTTTCTGTTGCAGTTCTGAAAGATAAGAAGGACCAAGACCATTAAGACATTTAAAAACCATTAAAAGAACCCCCCACCCCCATTACCCCCCATTCTTGTAGAACAAATTGGCAAACATAGGGAAATAATGTGGAAATGTGGAAAGTGTTTTGTTCTGCCCTTTAGTACATGTTTGCATATTTCTGATGGTTTGCCAAAATATCGCTTCATCATTGTTATCGAGAAAGTTATCGAGATAAAAGTTTTGGTCAAGCACTAAGTAAATTTTTATATCATCCAGACCATGGGAGAATAATCTGGCCTTCGGGGTATCATTTAACCTGGGTCATTTTTGGGTGCAGGATGGCCTGACAGAAAACGGTGGAAATACTGCCAGATATAAACACAGCGACTCCAGTCTGGAGCAGCGAGAGCGAGAGTTTTTCTCCGACAGTATAAAAAAACACGCTGAAGCCAAGCCGCATTTATTCCAAAGCACTGTGTTAGAGAGTGCCCGGGAGGAGCTCTGGACAGGAGAGCGGGGGCCAAAGGTCACGGAGAAAACTTTCAAAAGCATCTCCTTCGCCACACGAGCAGATAAACGCGTATGTGAGAGGAGGTGAGGCGGGTCTCTGCTCCTCCTGGATAACGCCGGCCTGATGAAATATGAAGCAAGCGCGTTTGGGTTGAGTGCAACGCTGACCCCAGCGACCCCTAACTGCCCGGAGCAAAGAGGTACCCCTGCTCGCCACCGGGGGCGCCCTTCGCACCGCAGACTCCGCAATCGCCGCTCTGTATGAGACTGCGGGAAGAACACTCCACTCAGCGCTGTTTCGAGAGTTTTAGTTCATTTTAAAGTCAAGCTAATCGCTCATGTTTAAGTCAAACGTCTCAATTAGGATGGAAATAAAGAGAAAACAAAAAAACATAGGCAAGGCAAGTTTATTTGTAGAGCACAATTCATACACAAGGCAATTCAAAGTGCTTCACAGTTGCATAAAGTTACAAGAAAACAGATCAAATCAATCATTAAAACATCAACATAAAAATTAATCAATTACAGTCAAAGGCAAGAGAGCAGATAAAATACTTTCAGTTTTCATATACTCGGGTAAAAAGAGCTGTTTTCAGCCTGGATTTGAACATTGTTAGAGTTGAGGCCTGTCTCACATCCTCATGAAGACTGTTCCAGATTTTAGCTGCATGAAACTGAAACGCAGCCTCACCGTGTTTAGTCCTGACTCTGGGAACCACCAGGAGATCCCTCCCTGAAGTTCTCAGGGCCCGAGATGGTTCATACGGCTCTAACATGTCAGAGATGGACTTTGGTGCTAAACCATGAAAAGACTTGTACACAAGCAGAGCTGTTTTAAATTCTATTCTCTGAGTGACAGGAAGCCAGTGCAGAGACCGGAGCACTGGACTAATATGGTCATATTTCCTGGTTCTTGTCAGGACTCGAGCAGCAGCGTTCTGGATGTTCTGCAGCTCTAACAGCTCGTTTAGAAAGGCCAGTGAGCAGCCGTTACAGTCGTCTAACCTGCTGGAGACAAATGCATGGATGAGTGTCTCTAAGTCTGGTTTTGACACTATTCCTCTGATCTTAATGTTTTTCAGATGGTAAAAAGCTGATGATGTTATTGCTTTAATGTGGCTGTTTAAGTTCAGGTCTGAGTCCATGATTACTCCTAGATTTCTAACCTGTTTTTTTTTTGGTTTTAGAGAGAGAGACTCAAGGTGACTGACAACACTTTGTCTTTGTGTCTGTGGGCCAAAAACAATGATCTCAGTTTTGTCAGAGTTTAGTTGGAGAAAGTTGTTTTGCATCCACAAACTGATCTGTTCGATGCAGTGACAGAGAGTATCTACAGGCCCATGTTCACCTGTATCAGTGACAGAGAGTATCTACAGGCCCATGTTCACCTGCCGTCAGTGACACGTAGATCTGAGTATCATCTGCGTAGTTGTGGTACGACACATTGTTGCTGTTTATTAGCTGACCCAATGGAAGCATGTACAAGTTGAATAAGAGGGGTCCCAAGATTGACCCCTGGGGGACTCCACAGGTCATGGAAATTTTGTCTGAGACACAGTTGCCAATTTCGACAAAGTACGTCCTATCCTCCAGATAGGACTTGAACCAGTTTAGCGCAGTACCAGAGATTCCCACACAGTTTTCTAACCTGTGAAGTAAGATCCCGTGGTCCACTGTGTCAAAGGCAGCGCTCAGGTCCAGCAGAACTAAAACCAAGACCTTACCTGCGTTGGTGTTCATATGGATATCATTTGTCACCTTGATCAGAGCTGTCTCAGTGCTGTGGTGGGGCCTAAATCCTGACTGGAAAGTATCAAACACATTGTTAGATAGGAGAAAGTAAGTGAGCTGTTGATAGATTACTTTCTCCAGGACTTTTCCTAAGAATGGTAGGTTTGATATGGGCCGGTAGTTGTTCAGTATCTTGGGATCAAGGCTGCTCTTCTTTAGAAGAGGCTTAATGACTGCGGTTTTCAGAGCCTTTGGAAATGCTCCAGTCTCAAATGAGATGTTAACTAACTGAACAAGTTGTGGTAACAAGCTGATCAGCACAGACTTCAGAAATCTAGTGGGCAATTCATCAAGGCAGCATGTGCATGAACTCAGACCGGAGATAACCTCTTCCATTGTTTTGTCAGTAACAGGTGTGAAATGTGTCAGCTCAAGGTGTTTATCTGGTGGCAGGGTTGCTATTTGTGTTGTTGAAATTATGGCATTTTTAATGCCTTGGACTTTGTCATAAAAAAATATTGCAAACTCATTGCACTTAGATGTAGAGATTAGTTCTAAGGGCAGTGAAACTGGAGGGTTAGTTAATCTGTTTACTGTGGAAAACAGAACACGAGAATTGTTTCTGCAGTTTGCGATGATTTTAGAGAAGTACTTCTCCCTTTCTCCACGCAAAAGCTGGTAGAACTCACAAAGCACTTCCTTGTATATCTCAAAATGAACCTGGAGCTTTGACTTGCGCCATTTCCGTTCGGTTTTTCGGCACTCCCTTTTCTGTGCCCTGACCGAATCTTCACTTCTCCAAGGTGCCTTTTGTCTATTGCTAACCATTTTAACCTTGACAGGAGCAATAGTATCCAAAACATTTAAGACGCTTGATGTGTAAGAGTCCAACAAAGAGTTCAAATCTGATCATTTCCATAAACTGTGTCCTTGTATCATTTATGTGTCTTCTTTGAATAACTCCAGGCCCAACCTCTGGTTTGGGTGTAACAGACAGGTCAAAGAAGACACAACAATGATCAGATAAAGCAACATCAACAACATTCACATTTGATATATTAACACCTTTTGTAATGACTAGATCCAGAGTTAACATAGTTACCATGGAATTATCAGCTAACGGGGATTTTGTTAAAAATGCCTGAATCAAATGGCATGCAAATTTAATTTATTTATTTATGCTCCAATACTTTATTTTAGTATTTAGTATTCTAGCAACTTGAAAGCAAAAAAATTTGATCAATTTCAGTAAAAACTGTAGCTGAACATGTTTTAGATAATATTTTTTTTTATTTAATACCAGTTTAAGGCCTTGATTTTGGCACCATTCATTTAATGACTTTTAATGCCCCGCGGAAACCCCCGAGTAAAGCCTCCCCAAATTCTACATGGCCTCCGGAGTCTTTCTGTGAGGACAGAACACCGAGCCTCACTTCATGACATCAGCAGGTGGGGGGCCTGTGTTCGGAAACGTTCAGAAGGAAATACAATTGCTACGTTTTGAATAAGACACAACGACCTCTAACTTATCTTCGGGGGCCCCCCTGGTGGTTCGTGGGGCCCGGCTCACATGTAACGACATTGAGTTGCCTCGCGTTTGAAATGCACGGTATAAATAAAGTGGCCTTGCCTAGCGTGGGGGTAGCCATGCTGCTCAAATCATTTCGAACTGCTAGCTCGAAAGTGTATTTTAAAAGAACAGCGGATTGAAACGGCCATGGACAATCGTAAACCACACCTCTCCTGTGGGAACATGAATGGGTGGTTCCCACAATAAACATACAGTAACTTGTGATATTTTGGCCGGCGCTAAGCCAGGCTAGCTCACATGTAACACGTGTTTTTTTTTGTTTCTCTTTCGAAAGCTGCCACATGCACCCCCACAGCGAGCCCCGACATGCACATTCCCAGTATAGCCTTTCACATTAGCGTGAGAGATGATGTTTTTTTGGATTATTGCGTTTGTCGCGCTCGGAAATGATGAATGCGCACGGAGACGCGTGTTTTGCATAAACTTTGATCACGCCGTTCTTTCCCCCCCCCCGGGCGGATGTTTCCACACAGTACCGAGCTGTCAGTGGATTCAGACCAGCGATTATGTGTTGCAGCGAGGCAGGACGAAGCTGAGGATAAAACAGGTGTAGTTGCTCTCATGGTTCTTAATGCTGCGCTATCCGACATTGGATACATAAATTACCATAATGTCCTTTTCTTCAGGCTAAATACTTTGCCGTGGTATTTCATGCTTATGCAGCGTGTCTAATTTATTTCTATATTTGTTACTTACTTGTCCACTGCATACGAGCTCAGGGCCGTCTGACAGTCCACATTGCGGCGGCTTAAGACCCATGAGCAAGGCCAAGGGTCTTAAGCAGGAGCGCGTGAGCGTGAGCATGGTTTGGATGGTTTAGTCCAGGGGTGTCAAACTCATTTTGGGTCGTGGGCCGAAATTCAGCTGCCACGGCGGGTCGCGGGCCACATATAATGTAAACAGGAAAATAAAACATTTTTCCAATAAATGAATAATAATAACAACAGCTTACACTTACAAGTTTCTCAAAGTGCTACATAGTATTCATTAGAGTGAATGGTCCTCTTTTCAAGTCTTATTTTTTTCTTGCAAAAGAGATGTCAACATTTATCAATTATATCAATCGATAAAATAATGTAAAAACATTCAACAAGGATCACTGTATACATAAAGGTCAACTTTTCTTGAAAAATCCGACACTCTGTGTCCACTTTTCTCTTTTTTGACATTCGACATTTCACTGAAGAGGGTGCCAGAGTCAACAGAAAAAGCAGGTAAAGCGATAGAACTGACTCAAACACTGCCAATCGGAGTGCGGCTCTTTGCATGATTGGGTATGTGTAATATAACGCAGCTCTTTGCATAAGCATTGGTACATATTTCCCATAAACAGTCTTTAAGAATCCTGATCCATAAGCTAGTGCTACAGACCCTGTTTCCCATCTCTACACACATGAATGAGAGTCGTATCTCTCTCCTTTTTGTAAAAGGTGCCCGTGCAGCAGACGCAGGTCAAACAACAGTCAGGCGGATCGTGGCACGGGGAACAGCTTCTGTGCTCACTTTTTATTTGATCACGTTTGGCCTCGTATTCACAGAAACAGATCAAAATTAGGAAATGAAAGAAGACGAGCTCTATCGAAGCATATGATGCGCAGAAATGTGCACAGTCATAGACTTTGTGTGTTGACTTTCACAGGTGCTGTAACTGTAACAAATGCAACATAAAACAGAATCTCAGACGTCCGCCAGAGGCTCCTGATGAAAGTTTGCCTCGAGTACTTTCTCTGCACAATCCGGTCAGGACCAAGCTGCAGGCACTGAGCTAGTGATGGGCGTAAATGTATCGGACCATAAAACCGAAAATATGAGGCGGATCTTTCTCAAATAAGAAGTGGCTGAAAGCTAGAGATGTACTGACTACATTTATGGATTAGTTTAAGTTTGTAGAGATCTAGATTTTGTGTAAACAGCAGGTTTGTTCCTCGCGGACGGGCTGCAGATGTTTTACCTATCTTTTCTCCCTCTCTCCCGAACCCATTCTCTTACTCTTTTCTCTTTTAGTCTTTGCCCTTCTCTCTTCGTCTCTAATGTAGCAGAGAGCAGTGTATGTAGAGCTTGATAAACATGCAAACTTAAAAAAATAAATAAATAAAAAGTCTCAAAGGTTAGACTCGGCTCTCATCGTTCACTTAAAAGAGCTTTGTACCGACTCGTTCGCGACCGACCCATCACTACACTGAGCCACAGGCCAGGGGCCAATCAGAGGGGGGGGGGCTCAGTGGGCAGGGCCCCACACACAAACATACTCCAGCTTTAAAAAAAACAAAGTTTTATTACAGAGTTATTAAATAAATCAAATGCTGTCCCAGTCAGAGCTAGCCTGGTTTTACCAAACCCTCGCACTCAAATCGTTTCGTACAAGGGTCTGGAATTTCAAAATTGAGCTCCGTTATCAGGTGGGAGGGGTGAACTCTTTTGAAACGATTGGATCTGATTTTCTCTAGCGTTTGGTTGTGACGTATGTAATGCGCCCGGGTTGAGTGAAGCAGCCATCTCTATCATAGCTCTATCATAGCTCTATCATAACTCTATCATAACTCTATCATAGCTCTATCATAACTCTATCATAGCTCTATCATAGCTCTATCATAGCTCTATCATAACTCTATCATAACTCTATCATAGCTCTATCATAACTCTATAATAACTCTATCATAGCTCTATCATAACTATCATAGCTCTATCATAGCTCTATCATAACTCTATTATAGCTCTATCATAGCTCTATCATAACTATCATAGCTCTATCATAACTCTATCATAGCTCTATCATAGCTCTATCATAACTCTATTATAGCTCTATCATAACTCTATCATAACTATCATAGCTCTATTATAACTCTATCGTAACTCTATCGTAGCTCTATCGTAGCTCTATCATAGCTCTATCATAACTCTATAATAACTATATCATAACTCTATCATAGCTCTATCATAGCTCTATCATAGCTCTATCATAACTCTATCATAACTCTATAATAACTATATCATAACTCTATCATAGCTCTATCATAACTCTATCATAACTCTATAATAACTCTATCATAGCTCTATCATAACTATCATAGCTCTATCATAACTCTATCATAACTCTATCATAGCTCTATCATAACTCTATCATAGCTCTATCATAACTCTATCATAACTCTATAATAACTCTATCATAGCTCTATCATAACTCTATAATAACTATATCATAACTCTTTCATAGCTCTATCATAACTCTATCATAACTCTATAATAACTCTATCATAGCTCTATCATAACTCTATCATAGCTCTATCATAACTCTATCATAACTCTATCATAGCTCTATCATAACTCTATCATAACTCTATAATAACTATATCATAACTCTATCATAGCTCTATCATAACTCTATCATAACTCTATAATAACTATATCATAGCTCTATAATAACTATATCATAACTCTATCATAGCTCTATCATAGCTCTATCATAGCTCTATCATAGCTCTATCATAACTCTATCATAACTCTATCATAACTCTATCATAACTCTATCATAGCTCTATCATAACTCTATCATAACTCTATAATAACTGTATCATAGCTCTATCATAGCTCTATCATAACTATCATAGCTCTATCATAACTCTATTATAGCTCTATCATAGCTCTATCATAACTATCATAGCTCTATCATAACTCTATCATAGCTCTATAATAACTCTATTATAGCTCTATCATAACTCTATCATAGCTCTATAATAACTCTATTATAGCTCTATCATAACTCTATCATAACTCTATCATAACTCTATCATAGCTCTATCATAACTCTATCATAGCTCTATCATAACTCTATCATAACTCTATCATAACTATCATAGCTCTATCATAGCTCTATCATAACTATCATAGCTCTATCATAGCTCTATCATAACTCTATTATAGCTCTATCATAGCTCTATCATAACTATCATAACTCTATCATAGCTCTATCATAGCTCTATCATAACTCTATTATAGCTCTATCATAACTCTATCATAACTATCATAGCTCTATCATAACTCTATCATAGCTCTATCATAACTCTATAATAACTATATCATAACTCTATCATAGCTCTATCATAGCTCTATCATAGCTCTATCATAACTCTATCATAGCTCTATCATAACTCTATCATAACTCTATAATAACTATATCATAACTCTATCATAGCTCTATCATAACTCTATCATAACTCTATAATAACTCTATCATAACTCTATCATAGCTCTATCATAACTCTATCATAGCTCTATCATAACTCTATCATAACTCTATAATAACTATATCATAACTCTATCATAACTCTATCATAGCTCTATCATAACTCTATAATAACTATATCATAACTCTATCATAGCTCTATCATAGCTCTATCATAGCTCTAGCATAACTCTATCATAACTATCATAACTATATCATAACTCTATCATAGCTCTATCATAACTCTATCATAACTCTATAATAACTCTATCATAACTCTATCATAGCTCTATCATAACTCTATCATAGCTCTATCATAACTCTATCATAACTCTATAATAACTATATCATAACTCTATCATAACTCTATCATAGCTCTATCATAACTCTATCATAGCTCTATCATAACTCTATAATAACTATATCATAACTCTATCATAGCTCTATCATAACTCTATCATAACTCTATAATAACTCTATCATAGCTCTATCATAACACTATCATAGCTCTATCATAACTCTATCATAGCTCTATCATAACTCTATCATAACTCTATAATAACTAGATCATAACTCTATCATAGCTCTATCATAACTCTATCATAACTCTATAATAACTATATCATAGCTCTATAATAACTATATCATAACTCTATCATAGCTCTATCATAGCTCTATCATAACTCTATCATAGCTCTATCATAACTCTATCATAACTATCATAGCTCTATCATAACTCTATTATAGCTCTATCATAGCTCTATCATAACTATCATAGCTCTATCATAACTCTATCATAGCTCTATCATAACTATTATAGCTCTGTCATAACTCTATCATAACTCTATAATAACTATATCATAACTCTATCATAGCTCTATCATAACTCTATCATAGCTCTATCATAGCTCTATCATAACTATCATAACTATCATAGCTCTATCATAACTCTATTATAGCTCTATCATAGCTCTATCATAACTATCATAGCTCTATTATAACTCTATCATAGCTCTATCATAACTCTATAATAACTCTATCATAGCTCTATCATAACTCTATCATAGCTCTATCATAACTCTATCATAGCTCTATAATAGCTCTATCATAACTCTATCATAACTCTATCATAACTCTATCATAACTCTATAATAACTCTATCATAGCTCTATCATAACTCTATCATAGCTCTATCATAACTCTATCATAACTCTATCATAACTCTATCATAACTCTATCATAACTATCATAGCTCTATCATAACTCTATCATAGCTCTATCATAACTCTATCATAGCTCTATCATAGCTCTATCATAACTCTATCATAGCTCTATCATAACTCTATCATAACTCTATCATAGCTCTATCATAACTCTATCATAACTATATCATAACTCTATCATAGCTCTATCATAACTCTATCATAACTCTATCATAACTCTATAATAACTATATCATAACTCTATCATAGCTCTATCATAACTCTATTATAGCTCTATCATAGCTCTATCATAACTATCATAGCTCTATCATAACTCTATCATAACTCTATAATAACTATATCATAACTCTATCATAGCTCTATCATAACTCTATCATAGCTCTATCATAGCTCTATCATAGCTCTATCATAACTCTATAATAACTATATCATAACTCTATCATAGCTCTATCATAACTCTATCATAACTCTATCATAGCTCTATCATAACTCTATCATAACTCTATCATAACTCTATCATAGCTCTATCATTACTCTATCATAGCTCTATCATAACTCTATCATAGCTCTATCATAACTCTATCATAACTCTATCATAACTCTATCATAGCTCTATCATAACTCTATCATAGCTCTATCATAGCTCTATCATAACTCTATCATAGCTCTATCATTACTCTATCATAGCTCTATCATAGCTCTATCATAGCTCTATCATAACTCTATCATAGCTCTAACATAACTCTATCATAACTCTATCATAACTCTATCATAACTCTATCATAGCTCTATCATTACTCTATCATAGCTCTATCATAACTCTATCATAGCTCTATCATAGCTCTATCATAACTCTATCATAGCTATCATAACTCTATCATAGCTCTATCATAGCTCTATCATAACTCTATCATAGCTCTATCATAGCTTTATCATAACTCTATCATAGCTCTATCATAACTCTATCATAACTCTATCATAGCTCTATCATAACTCTATCATAGCTCTATCATAACTCTATAATAACTATATCATAACTCTATCATAACTCTATCATAGCTCTATCATTACTCTATCATAGCTCTATCATAACTCTATCATAGCTCTATCATAGCTCTATCATAACTCTATCATAGCTATCATAACTCTATCATAGCTCTATCATAGCTCTATCATAACTCTATCATAGCTCTATCATAGCTTTATCATAACTCTATCATAGCTCTATCATAACTCTATCATAACTCTATCATAGCTCTATCATAACTCTATCATAGCTCTATCATAACTCTATAATAACTATATCATAACTCTATCATAGCTCTATCATAGCTTTATCATAACTCTATCATAGCTCTATCATAACTCTATCATAACTCTATCATAGCTCTATCATAACTCTATCATAGCTCTATCATAACTCTATAATAACTATATCATAACTCTATCATAACTCTATCATAACTCTATAATAACTCTATAATAACTCTATCATAGCTCTATCATAACTCTATCATAGCTCTATCATAACTCTATCATAACTCTATAATAACTCTATCATAGCTCTATCATAACTCTATCATAGCTCTATCATAACTCTATCATAACTCTATCATAACTCTATTATAGCTCTATCATAGCTCTATCATAACTCTATTATAGCTCTATCATAGCTCTATCATAACTATCATAGCTCTATCATAACTCTATCATAACTCTATAATAACTATATCATAACTCTATCATAACTCTGTCATAGCTCTATCATAACTCTTTTATAACTCTATAACTATATCATAACTCTGTCATAGCTCTATCATAGCTCTATCATAACTCTATCATAACTCTATAATAACTATATCATAACTCTATCATAACTCTATAATAACTATATCATAACTCTATCATAGCTCTATCATAGCTCTATCATAACTCTATCATAACTCTATCATAGCTCTATCATAACTCTATCATGACTCTATCATAACTCTATCATAGCTCTATCATAACTCTATTATAGCTCTATCATAGCTCTATCATAACTATCATAGCTCTATCATAACTCTATCATAACTCTATCATAACTCTATCATAGCTCTATCATAGCTCTATCATAGCTATATCATAACTCTATCATAGCTCTATCATAACTCTATCATAACTATAATAACTATATCATAACTCTATCATAACTCTATTATAGCTCTATCATAGCTCTATCATAACTATCATAGCTCTATCATAACTCTATCATAACTCTATAATAACTCTATCATAACTCTATCATAGCTCTATCATAGCTCTATCATAACTCTATAATAACTATATCATAACTCTATCATAGCTCTATCATAACTCTATCATAACTCTATCATAGCTCTATCATAACTCTATCATGACTCCATCATAGCTCTATCATAGCTCTATAATAACTATATCATAACTCTATCATAACTCTATCATAGCTCTATCATAACTCTATCATAACTCTATCATAGCTCTATCATAGCTCTATTATAGCTCTATCATAGCTCTATCATAGCTCTATCATAACTCTATCATAGCTCTATAATAACTATATCATAACTCTATCATAACTCTATCATAGCTCTATCATAACTCTATCGTAGCTCTATCGTAGCTCTATCATAACTCTATCATAGCTCTATCATAACTCTATCATAACTCTATCATAACTCTATCATAGCTCTATCATAGCTCTATCATAACTCTATCATAACTCTATCATAGCTCTATCATAGCTCTATCATAACTCTATCATAACTCTATCATAACTATATCATAACTCTATCATAGCTCTATCATAACTCTATCATAGCTCTATCATAGCTCTATCATAACTATCATAACTATCATAGCTCTATCATAACTCTATTATAGCTCTATCATAGCTCTATCATAACTATCATAGCTCTATTATAACTCTATCATAGCTCTATCATAACTCTATAATAACTCTATCATAGCTCTATCATAACTCTATCATAGCTCTATCATAACTCTATCATAGCTCTATAATAGCTCTATCATAACTCTATCATAACTCTATCATAACTCTATCATAACTCTATAATAACTCTATCATAGCTCTATCATAACTCTATCATAGCTCTATCATAACTCTATCATAACTCTATCATAACTCTATCATAACTCTATCATAACTATCATAGCTCTATCATAACTCTATCATAGCTCTATCATAACTCTATCATAGCTCTATCATAGCTCTATCATAACTCTATCATAGCTCTATCATAACTCTATCATAACTCTATCATAGCTCTATCATAACTCTATCATAACTATATCATAACTCTATCATAGCTCTATCATAACTCTATCATAACTCTATCATAACTCTATAATAACTATATCATAACTCTATCATAGCTCTATCATAACTCTATTATAGCTCTATCATAGCTCTATCATAACTATCATAGCTCTATCATAACTCTATCATAACTCTATAATAACTATATCATAACTCTATCATAGCTCTATCATAACTCTATCATAGCTCTATCATAGCTCTATCATAGCTCTATCATAACTCTATAATAACTATATCATAACTCTATCATAGCTCTATCATAACTCTATCATAACTCTATCATAGCTCTATCATAACTCTATCATAACTCTATCATAACTCTATCATAGCTCTATCATTACTCTATCATAGCTCTATCATAACTCTATCATAGCTCTATCATAACTCTATCATAACTCTATCATAACTCTATCATAGCTCTATCATAACTCTATCATAGCTCTATCATAACTCTATCATAGCTCTATCATTACTCTATCATAGCTCTATCATAGCTCTATCATAGCTCTATCATAACTCTATCATAGCTCTAACATAACTCTATCATAACTCTATCATAACTCTATCATAACTCTATCATAGCTCTATCATTACTCTATCATAGCTCTATCATAACTCTATCATAGCTCTATCATAGCTCTATCATAACTCTATCATAGCTATCATAACTCTATCATAGCTCTATCATAGCTCTATCATAACTCTATCATAGCTCTATCATAGCTTTATCATAACTCTATCATAGCTCTATCATAACTCTATCATAACTCTATCATAGCTCTATCATAACTCTATCATAACTCTATCATAGCTCTATCATAACTCTATCATAGCTCTATCATAACTCTATAATAACTATATCATAACTCTATCATAACTCTATCATAACTCTATAATAACTCTATCATAGCTCTATCATAACTCTATCATAGCTCTATCATAACTCTATCATAACTCTATAATAACTCTATCATAGCTCTATCATAACTCTATCATAGCTCTATCATAACTCTATCATAACTCTATCATAACTCTATTATAGCTCTATCATAGCTCTATCATAACTCTATTATAGCTCTATCATAGCTCTATCATAACTATCATAGCTCTATCATAACTCTATCATAACTCTATAATAACTATATCATAACTCTATCATAACTCTGTCATAGCTCTATCATAACTCTTTTATAACTCTATAACTATATCATAACTCTGTCATAGCTCTATCATAGCTCTATCATAACTCTATCATAACTCTATAATAACTATATCATAACTCTATCATAACTCTATAATAACTATATCATAACTCTATCATAGCTCTATCATAGCTCTATCATAACTCTATCATAACTCTATCATAGCTCTATCATAACTCTATCATGACTCTATCATAACTCTATCATAGCTCTATCATAACTCTATTATAGCTCTATCATAGCTCTATCATAACTATCATAGCTCTATCATAACTCTATCATAACTCTATCATAACTCTATCATAGCTCTATCATAGCTCTATCATAGCTCTATCATAACTCTATCATAGCTCTATCATAACTCTATCATAACTCTATAATAACTATATCATAACTCTATCATAACTCTATTATAGCTCTATCATAGCTCTATCATAACTATCATAGCTCTATCATAACTCTATCATAACTCTATAATAACTCTATCATAACTCTATCATAGCTCTATCATAGCTCTATCATAACTCTATAATAACTATATCATAACTCTATCATAGCTCTATCATAACTCTATCATAACTCTATCATAGCTCTATCATAACTCTATCATGACTCCATCATAGCTCTATCATAGCTCTATAATAACTATATCATAACTCTATCATAACTCTATCATAGCTCTATCATAACTCTATCATAACTCTATCATAGCTCTATCATAGCTCTATTATAGCTCTATCATAGCTCTATCATAGCTCTATCATAACTCTATCATAGCTCTATAATAACTATATCATAACTCTATCATAACTCTATCATAGCTCTATCATAACTCTATCGTAGCTCTATCGTAGCTCTATCATAACTCTATCATAGCTCTATCATAACTCTATCATAACTCTATCATAACTCTATCATAGCTCTATCATAGCTCTATCATAACTCTATCATAACTCTATCATAGCTCTATCATAGCTCTATCATAACTCTATCATAACTCTATCATAGCTCTATCATAACTCTATCATAGCTCTATCATAGCTCTATCATAACTCTATCATAACTCTATCATAGCTCTATCATAGCTCTATCATAGCTCTATCATAGCTCTATCATAGCTCTATCATAACTATCATAGCTCTATCATAACTCTATCATAACTCTATCATAGCTCTATCATAGCTCTATCATAGCTCTATCATAACTCTATCATAACTCTATCATAGCTCTATCATAACTCTATCATAGCTCTATCATAACTCTATCATAACTCTATCATAGCTCTATCATAGCTCTATCATAGCTCTATCATAACTCTATCATAGCTCTATCATAACTCTATCGTAGCTCTATCGTAGCTCTATCATAACTCTATCATAGCTCTATCATAACTCTATCATAACTCTATCATAACTCTATCATAGCTCTATCATAGCTCTATCATAACTCTATCATAACTCTATCATAGCTCTATCATAGCTCTATCATAACTCTATCATAACTCTATCATAGCTCTATCATAACTCTATCATAGCTCTATCATAGCTCTATCATAACTCTATCATAACTCTATCATAGCTCTATCATAACTCTATCATAGCTCTATCATAGCTCTATCATAACTCTATCATAACTCTATCATAGCTCTATCATAGCTCTATCATAGCTCTATCATAGCTCTATCATAACTATCATAGCTCTATCATAACTCTATCATAACTCTATCATAACTCTATCATAGCTCTATCATAGCTCTATCATAACTCTATCATAACTCTATCATAGCTCTATCATAACTCTATCATAGCTCTATCATAACTCTATCATAACTCTATCATAGCTCTATCATAGCTCTATCATAGCTCTATCATAACTCTATCATAGCTCTATCATAGCTCTATCATAGCTCTATCATAGCTCTATCATAACTATCATAGCTCTATCATAACTCTATCATAGCTCTATCATAGCTCTTGGGAGCATTCCTTACGCATTCGAAGGCTTCAGTTATAATTTCTGGATATTTGGGACCAAGGTTGAACATTTCGGCTCTTGGTCTCTTCAGTAGTTAGCCACCCATGGGCCAAAACAACACCAGAATCTGTTGTTTTATATCTGATATAACTTGAGTTTTAGGCTACATTCAGACTGCCGGCTGAAGTGACCCAATTCCAATGTTTTATTTATTTATTGGCCCCTATGTGACCTGTATCTGATCTGTAGCTTTCCTTTCAACTATCTTTAAGTCCCCCCAGGGAGCCGTCTACTACGGTCTAACATCCAATACCCAAATGAAGTTTGATCGAGCTAAACTAACGCAATAAACACAGGCATTCAGAGCATGTTTGTGGGGGTTCGTACGTCAGGGTGAGTGGGTTTTGCAAACATTACCCAAAGAACTGCAGGAACTGTGCCGTGTGTTAACTGTGTGTTAATCAAAGGCTCCACAGTCTGAACATCTCTGCTGCAGCGGCACTTTCACGCCATATCCCACTGTTTGTCACACGACATTATGTCACAGCCAGGATCCACTGAGCTCATGTTCGAACTGCATATGCACACACTATATATATATCTAGTCTTTGAATTGAACACAAAATCTCAACTGTGACTTGTAACATTGTTGTTCCATGTACTATGTCTGTATTTCTCTTCTGTGAATTCATGTTTCTTTTACCTGCTTTGTACACTGTCCTAATTCAAATAAAGAAATACGTAAAAAAGATCTTTGCATTCTGAACATAAGACACAGGGGGAATAGGCAAACTGCACAGAAAAAAGGTCCCACGCAGACTGAGAATCAAATCTGGTCTCTCTTTCTTTCTCTCTTTCTTTCTTTCCCAAAAGGTTTTCAGAATCTTGTGGAAAAGTTCATTTGGCTGGAGGAGGTGTGCAAACAGTGCTTAGCTGCTCATTAGCCGGGCTCCTGTAGGCGGCCCCGGACAGATGGGGGTCAGCAGCCCCCGCAGGGGGACAGAAGCAGAGCCGACGCACCAGCATCTGCTGCTGCACCGACCTGCACTGGAGGAAGAGAGGCCAGACTCTCGTCTTACTGCCGATAGAGCCCGACCGATATGGATTTTTGGGGTTGGCCGATAGCCGATATAAATGGGCTGATATTTTATTTTTGTTAATGTTTTTTTTTGTTTTATTTTTTATATTTGGTCTAGAGTTAAACATGTAATATTATAGTAAAGGTTTCAATCATAGAAATATATAAAAATGTATCTCATAGAGGTCGAGCGGTTTCTCTAAAGCTGATTTCTTGGGGATTTTGATTGGCCGATGTTTTTGTGATATTTTTGTGTATGATGTTCCTAAACGTGCCTGATAAACCACGCCCACTTCTTTTCTGCGTGAAAGAAGGCGGGTCTGGACACACACGGTAAACAAGGCCGAACCAATCACGACCGTCACGGGGAATGGACAAGGTTACGTGTTGTAGTTCTCTTAACAGTGACATGAGCTGAAGTTATTAGCCAAAACTAATCATGGATAAAGTAGTCGAGGATTTTGCCTCCACGTTCTCGTGAGTTCATATTTTGTGAGTCGGACTACAGCTGTCTTGACATCCGCTAATTACGGATTGTTTCATTTCACTGACAATCTGTGCACGTTAGGCCCGTTCAAACTGCTCCCATTGCTCCGTGACCAGGCTGACTTCCCTGCGTAGAATGGACAGGGAATAATGTGACAGCAGGGGGCGCTGTACATTCATGTTTAGTTGGTTCTTCAGAGGGAGCCTGTTTGAAAGAAAGAAAAAGGGTGAGAGTGAAATTATACGCACCAGTCTGCAACATAAAATACATAAGATAGTAAGGCAGGTGTACAGACCGATTTTCACCGCCTAGGAAGTTGTTTGATGATTCATTTTAAAGCCCAGATTGAGCTCTTTCCAGTGCAAACAATGGAAAGTCTGTCGGTTCCAGAGATACTGGCCGATGAAAAGGACGATATCAGCTGATTAACGATATTGAAAATACCCAAATATTGGCCTGATATATCGGCCAGGCCATACTTTCCAATGATTTAAATTGAATTCCATCAGCTTTATTGTCGGTTTTCCTACATGTTAATGCAAAGAATTTCTTTCTCTCAATCTACTGATGCAAAAAGGCAATAGTCAACAGAGCAATATCAAATATGTACTCAATAGGAGGGGCCAGCTCTTTAGGAAATCCATTAGCTCTTTTTTTTTTTACACTGACACACAACACAGCGACAATGGAATAACAAAACACAAACATTTTACAATACTAATTGCTTTAGGGCAATTAGTGACATTTTCAGACTTGGCTGTGATAAAATGAGGCACTAAAACCACCGAGTATGGAGAGAATGAATAATGACGACAGTGCAGCGCTTTGAGAAACTTGGTAATACAGGCTTGTAAAGCGCAATACAAGTGTAAGGCATTATTATTATTATTAAAAGGAGCCAGATCAATATGACTCTTTATATGTTATGTGCGCTGTAATGTAAATCTGGCATCTTGCAGATTTCATATTGTGACGAAAGCGCCACAATAGCAGCTCCATGACAGCCGATCACCAGGATTCCCCCTCTTATAAGCCCCTCCCTTAGTCACTGCCTCGGCCCTTTTCCCAGCGTGCTGCGACCCTCCTCCGTCCCTCCTCCACCTGGCCTCATTTCTCCTCTGCTCATCACGGCTCATCGTCCAGACTCTCCTACATTCATTCATCATCACGCCCATGTACTTCATCCCGCTCACCGAGTTATGAGAGAAAAGAACAAAATTAATTTTTGGGGGTCAAAGCTTAATAAATCAAGCAAGAAATAGAAAAAACATATCTAAATATTGTTAAGTCCAAGCCTGTAAAGTGTGGAGTCTGTAGGAGCAACTAAAGTGAAGATCTTGTTAACCTCTTATCTGCCGTCCCCCCGGGGTTGGGGGGGGATCTCCTTACTTGCGATGTGGTAGGAAAAATATGACTTAGTGTCATATATCACTTTTATCAGCTTCAACTTCACAAAACTCCTATAGAGATTATTTTACGCCTAGGTCTTACCCAAAATGTAAATATTCTAAAGTGTCAATAGTTGTCAATAAAAGCAGACTACTAAACAGACTGATAAAAGGCCGGCTATGACCTTCAAGGCTGGTTTTGGAGGTCTAATTCTCATTCAACCCAGAAGAGCCTGTACTCTTTCCATTTGTTATAATATTTAGAATAGGCAAATCAAATCAGTTTTCCTATATAAACATTGTGTTGTAAAAATAATTCAATATTCAAAATTCATATTATTCGTATTAGGACTAAATACATATACATAAAATACATATAAGCCATTGCGCATCACTTCATCAACATCTCTTTCTCATCGGGCGTATATATATATACACGATGTTTTTGTCTTCCCCTGCTCCAGGCCTTCAAAATAAAACCATCCCAGAGCCCTCCAGTGCCACGGTTATAGAGCTGCACCCTTCAAAGAAAGCAACGGTGCCATTTTGCACAGAAATGGACCACATGTGCCGAATTGTCTTTATATGCATAAAAGGGCCCCAACATCCAAACTACAGCTATAACATTTTACGCAGTTGGTGCTGTTAATACAATTAGTAACTACAGTTTCAATTAAAAACTGTGAAGTATGTCTTTGGAATCTTTTTGTAAAGTAGCATCAACGTTTCGAGACAAAAAAAAACAACATAATTTTGAGACAATGTAATATTTTCACATTTTTTGCAGATTTTGCACACATTTTTAAAAACTAGAAGGTCTTAGCTTTCAAATGAGGTATCACACTGGCATGCGGGCTGTAAGCTCTCCAGTCAGCTTGGAGATTGGTATGCAAATTTGGAGAAAATCCGCCTGCTGGAGGTGGCAGTTAAGAGGTTAAAGAGTGGAACGAAAACCGAATTTGGAGAAAAGCTTCATGTAACATATTTCTCTGGTCTTTCTGTCCATGACCATATTATCCCCGGCTCACACTGAATCCCGTTAAGGTCCGGTACGGCGTCCGCCAACTTAGAAAGTCATTAAAACCCATGTAGCACACTCACACTGCTCCGCGAGGTCCGGCTCCGGCTACCGAGGCCTTACGGCGGCAACGGAAAGAATCCGCAAGAAGTCTATTTTTGCCGGAGACCGGAGCCCCAACGGATCAAGCTGACAGAAAAACACGAGCCAAACAGGAAGTCAGGTCTCGTGAGAAAGGAAGATCCGGTGTATTTCAAAATAAAATCTGTCCGCTTACTACTTATTTGGTCTCGTTTACCACCTGTAACGTCGTAAATGTAAACATTTCTCCACCGCGGCATGGTAGCGCAGTGGTTAGCGCTCGTGCTTCACAGCAAGAAGGTCCCGGGTTCGATTCCCACCTGGACGGGGCCTTTCTGTGTGGAGTTTGCATGTTCTCCCCGTGTCTGCGTGGGTTTCCTCCGGGTACTCCGGTTTCCCTACCACTAAAAACATGTACAATAGGCCTGGATGGATGATGTGTGTGTGAATGCATGGAGGTGGTCAGAGGGACCGTTGGCGCAGATGTGTGTAGTCGCGACGCGCTTCTGTCAGTCTCCCCCAGGGGAAACTGAAGCTACTAACGTAGTTTACCATCACTGAGTGTGGAGTGAATGTAGAATGCTCTCATGTAAAGCGCTTTGAGACCATGTCTGTGAAAGGCGCTATATAAATGAAGATCTTCTTCTTCTTCAACTTCAGTCTATCAGCCTGTCATCTTTGTTTGATAGCATGTATGTTTTTGAAATAATATACGTAATGTGCTCATAACAGCTTTCACTTTTCTTGTTCAGATGTTACCGATTCCAACCAAGCAGGCACACCTCAAGGTAACTTCTCAGTTGAAAAACCTTTCTATTGCCCAGTCACTTCTGAAATTATTTTATGCCAGTCAACACCAACTTCTTGTAAAGATAAAATGAATGACTGCAGATCCACCTGTTTCTTGCCCCATTAATGACCACCTTGAACTCCAGAGTACTTATTTAGAAATCTAGACCTTATAAACACTGAATCCCAGTGAGCTTCTTTGTTGTTGTATTCAATCTTCAAATTGTGACACTTTCTATTTTATTGTCTGCCTGTTTTGCAGCAGTAAGTGGCAATGCAGAAGAGAAGGACAAAGCTCCGAGCAGCAAAGCAAATATGAAGCAACAATCTGGTAAATGCTGCACACACATACAAAAGTCTCTCCATTAGTCACTTTTTAAGTATGGCGTCATGACCTGTTAGCTCTGTTTAAAAAAAGAACCTTCACCACTAATTAAATAAAGATCTTCTTCTTCTCCATTACCAGTGACACAGGGGCACTAGTGTGTTTAAAGCATCCACTTCACTGGGGAGAGTTGTTGTTCTGGCAAATACGGCTTTTGTTACAAAAACGACCTCTATATGGGGCGACTTATGACGTGACCTCGCACCAAGAGGGAAACTCACGTGCGCTTCTGTTCTCGCCGTTTCTGAGCCTGGCGCAGCATCTGGCGCCGGAGCAGGCGGAGCCACAGTGTCAGCCGGAGTCACTGTGAGTGGTAGTTTGGGGGGAAACCGGACCGGATCAGGACCGAAACCGGACCCTGACCGGATTCAGTGTGAGCCGGGCGTTGGGGTTACAGCGTCATCGCGGTCGCCTTTAACAGTACACGCGGGTATAAAATATATATTTGTGAATGGGGAAAACTTTTGCGGGACAAAACATCATAAACATGCATCGTACAGGGTGAGCTTATTCATACTCGACATTAAAACTAAGAAGTGAGGCAGAAAACTAGCTAAACCATCCACATTCATGTTTTCACCCGCTGTGGCTCAGCCTGAAGTGAATAGTTAGAAAGGAAACGTTTCCTTTCACAGGTATAATCGAAAAAACCCACTTGAAACGTGCCGACGTTATTGATTTTTTTTTGGAGAGCAGCTAATGAGTTTTGCTGAAACACAAAAGTCTTCGGAACTGTTTCTTTTTTGACAAATTTGGCGCTTGTTTAACCGAGTGAATGTTACAGACAAGAATACGGGCTCAGCCTCCTCCACGATCCGGAGCGGATAAAATAAACCGATCTGAATGTCCGAGGGCAGGTAATGACGCGCCCTGGGCTTCGGCCGAGGGAAGCGCTTTGATCCGCCGCCGCCGAGGGACGCCCTCGCACCGGCGCGGGCAGCGGGCTCGTAACAAGCTCCGAGCGCTTCATCAGGTCAGAGGAAGACTTTTCAAACGGAATCCATCACCGGAGCGAGCGGAGCGCACAGGCGTGCAATTTAAAGAGCCAATCCCGCGCGCACCTCCAGACCAGGACGGCCTGTACTTGTGTTCTAGCAGAAGCTTTTGTCCCGGACCGGCCGTGCATTTCCGGCGTTCTCCTCTTCCTAATGACTCGGATCTACGCGGGAGTATTGGATTATTTTGTGTTGGCATTACAGCAGATAGAGGTGAAATGAAAGCCTTTTGAAAATGCGCACACACTGATCCAGCTCTGTCGGGGAGTGAACGGAGGAAATGTGATGTCTCTTGGTTTTTGCTCATTTTGAAAAGGAATGTTGCCGCGGAATCAGTTTTGTGCCAAAAGAAACGAACAAAACGTCTTCAATGTCAAACAAAAATAGGGAATTTGAGAGAAAATAAAACTAATAAAAAAAAAAAAAAGTAACTTGCAATCAAATTCTTTGTCTAATTGCGTAACGTGTTGGTATTTGACTCTTCTAATAATGTGTTCTTCTGTTTACGGTTCCCTCTGCTATTAAGAACATTCAGGCCTGCTGAGAGGGAGCAAAATGCCTAAACCGCCGAAAATAGAGGCGAAGCAACAGGCAGATTCGGCGGTGGAAGAGGAATACGTAAGCCTCAGTCGAGTCACGGAGCTCATGGAGCAGCAGAGGGTCATGTTCAGGGAATTAATTCAACAACAACAGGAGAACTTCAAAGGATTTATTAAACTCATAATGGAATCAACAAACACCCGCATGGATTTACAGACTAAGGACATTCAAGAACTAAAAACAAGCCTGCAGTTCACGCAAGGTGAGGTGGACACTTTAAAAGAACATAATCTGAAACTCACGGAGCGCACAAACACTTTACAAACGGACTTTTACAAAGTATGTGACAATTTACACATCATCACGGACAAATTGGAGTATTTGGAGGGACAGAGCCGCAGAAACAACCTGGTATTTGAGGGAGTGTTGGAGTCGCCTGGGGAGACCTGGGCCGACGCCGAGGTAAAAGTTAAGGAGATACTGAAGGAGAAGCTACAGCTAAATCACGCGGTGGAGGTGGAGAGGGCTCACCGCGTAGGGAAACACGACGGCGGGAGAGACTGGCCGAGACCCATCATCGCCAGACTACTGAGGTGGAAGGATCGCGAGGAAATCTTGCAGCGCGCCAAACGACTTAAAGGAACAAAAATCTTCATAAACGAGGACTACACCGAATCAATAAAAAGAAAACGCAAAGAACTGATGCCGGAGCTGAGAGCTGCACGAGAAAGGGGGGAGATCGCCTTCTTGAGATATGACAAACTCATTATACGTCCACGCAGCAGTACACCACATCCAGTATAAACACCGGGAAAAGCGTATGGATTTTGGTATGTAAAAGCACATAATTTCACATGTCCAGTAATACATATAGTTCTATAGGAAGCACCGACTTGGACTTTTCAATAAGGAGAATTGCTGAAGCAAACTCCCAGGATTTTACATTCTCTCAATACGACCTACAGAACACTGAGATCGACATCGACCCGGAAAATACCTTTTTTACTAGAGCTACCAATGACTGTCAATACTACACAGAGGATCTGTACAATAGTAAAATTAAGAACATTAAGGCATTCACTGTAATCCACTTCAATAGTCGAAGCCTCTATGCAAACTTTGACCACATCAAAAGCTTCTTAAAACAGTTTTCCACACCATTCAGTGTCATTCTAATCACAGAAACATGGATTAATAATGACAGAGAATTTGAGTTTTCTATTGATGGTTATGAATTTATAAGTATGAACAGAAAGAACAAGCATGGAGGGGGCGTAGCTATGTTTATAGACTCCAACTATAGTTACAAAGTAATGGAAAATAAGACAATGGTGGTGGATGATACACTTGAATGCCTTACTGTTGAAATTACAAGGCAAAAAAAGAAAAATATTATTGTGAGTTGTATTTATAGAACACCTGGCTCTGATGTAGATGTTTTTTCTAACTGGATGGAGGAGCACTTTTCAGGATTAAATCATAAAGTCATGTTTGTGGGGGGAGACCTCAACATCGATCTGTTAAACCCATATAAACATAAAAAGACGGACGAATTTATAAATACTTTATTCAGTATAGGTCTGTTTCCTCTAATCACTAAACCAAGTAGAATAACAACCCATAGTGCAACCTTGATTGATAACATTTTCTCAAATGAAATTGAAAGTGATACAGTCAGCGGGTTAATTATAAATGATATTAGTGATCACCTTCCAGTTTTCGTTATGTATAAAAATGGATATGTAAAAGATGAAGAGGAAAACAAGTATTGGTTTAGAAGGGTAAAAACAGAGAAAACTATTGATGCATTTAAAAAGGAGCTTTTAGCTCAAGACTGGAGTATTGTGTACAGAGAGAATGACACGAATATGGCGTATGATGAGTTTACGCGAGTATTTCAAAAGGTATACGACAAAAACTGCCCAATGAAGAAATACAGTAAAAACAGAAAGTGTAAAGAAACACCATGGATGTCTAAAGGTTTACTAAATGCTTGCAAGAAAAAAAAAAATCTTTACAAAAACTTTATAAGTAACCGAACAAAAGAAGCTGAGGATAAATATAAGAAATATAAAAATAAACTGACAGGTATCATTAGAAAATGTAAACAGGATTATTATAATAAGTTGTTGGATACTAATAAGAATAATATTAAAGGTTTATGGAACATCTTAAATAGTATAATTAGAAATAAACCAAGAACGATTAATTATCCAAAATATTTCAAAGATGAGGATAACACTTTAAATAATATGAATGAAGTAGTCGATACATTTAATAAATTCTTTGTAGATGTTGGACCGAACCTTGCTGCAAAAATTGTAAACGTTGAGAACTATAATTGTGATCTGATAGAAGCAAATCCTATGTCCCTGTTCCTCAAACCTGTGGAGGAAAAGGAGATACTGGACATTGTTAAAGGGTGTAAAAATAAAACTTCGACCGATTACCATGACATGGACATGAAAACTTTAAAAACTGTTATTGAAAGTATCTCTAAGCCGTTAACTTACATCTGTAACTTATCGTTGCAAACTGGACAATTTCCTGATAGTATGAAAGTAGCAAAAGTGATTCCTCTGTTCAAAGCAGGAGATAAACATCTCTTTACAAACTATAGGCCTGTTTCCCTTTTACCGCAATTCTCTAAAATCTTAGAAAAGGTTTTTAACTCTAGACTCGACAGCTTTATTGAAAAGTGTAATTTACTCTCGGACAATCAGTTTGGGTTTAGGAACAATCACTCAACCTCACACGCGCTCTTTGATATAACTGAAGAAATAACTAATGCTGTAGATAACAAGAAATGTGCAATAGGGTTATTTATTGACCTGAGTAAAGCGTTTGATACAATAAACTATGATATATTAATTAATAAACTAGAACATTATGGAATTAGGGGGGTAGCTCTACAGTGGGTTACCAGTTACTTAAAAAATAGAAAACAGTGTGTGAAAATCGGTGACTATCAGTCGAGTTGTCGACAAATTGTCTGTGGTTTACCTCAAGGTTCTATTCTGGGCCCAAAATTGTTTAATATGTATATTAACGACATTTGTAAAACGTCTGAAATACTTAAATTTATCTTGTTTGCTGACGATACAAATATTTTTGCATCAGGAGACGACTTACAGCAGCTGTGTCGGATTGTTAACTTGGAACTCAAAAGTGTCAACAAGTGGTTCAAACAAAATAAATTATCTTTAAATCTGAGTAAAAGCAAAATGATGATATTTGGCAACTGTAACTCCAATGCTCAGGAAGCAATTCAGATAGAGGGTGTTGTTATCGAGCGAGTGCATGAAATCAAATTCCTTGGTGTGATTATTGATGACAGAATTACTTGGAAATCTCATATTAAATATATATCTACGAAAATTTCTAGAAGCATTTCAGTAATTGCAAAAGCAAAGCACATTTTAAACATCAAAGCTCTACATACCTTATACTGTTCTCTGATTTTGCCCTACTTATATTATTGTACTGTGGTTTGGGGTAGTACTTACAAAAACACAGTTAAACCAATAATATTGTTGCAAAAAAGAGCTATCCGAGTAATTCATAAAGTTGGGGTTTTGGACCACACAAACTCATTATTTTTAAAATCAAAGATCATGAAGTTTTGTGACATTGTTGAGTTCCAAACTGTTCAAATGTTATTCAAAGCAAGGTATAAATTGTTACCAAACCAATTACAAAGAAGGTTCCAAGAACGTACTGGTCGTTATGAATTACGTGATGAATTAAACTTTAGGATTCAGAAACATAGCACAACTTTGAAAAGTTTTAGTCCAACAGTTAATGGTGTTCAATTGTGGAATAAACTGGAGATGGATTTGAAACGATGTCCAAACATCAACCTGTTCAAATTTAAATACAAACAAAAGACTTTTGAAATATACAGACAAGAAGAAATGTGTTGCCACTAGGGGGAGCAGTAGGATGGATTATGTGTATTGTTCCTCTATAATCTGGAAGAGTGTTGCTGCTTGGAACGGTTGTCATTCTATTGCTCAAATTCACAAACGGAGAATTAGGGTTGGCAGGTTATGGATCTGTTGAGAGGAATCCTCCCAACGGGCTCTAAACCTTGTCTTTTAATGCACCACTCAGCATAGGAACATATTCTACAAAATCAGCTGTTAGGGCAGCCATGTGGGGGTTTGTTGATTGGGAGTTACTGCCCTCTTCATCTGGCCCGCTCTACACTTTGGCTTTTTAATGCACCACACTATGCAGGGCTTGCAGCATACTTCACATATAACTCAATTAAATAAATATATAATAATAATGATTATGGAAATTACACCCAAATTAAAATTATACTGAGAATGGTAATGACAACTGGAAAGTATCAAGATCTCAGATTATAATATCTATTAATGTACCTTCATAACATAAAAGTAACTCTCGGTTATCAAGGGTAAAAATCTGGAAGAAATATATTAAGGATCACATTTTTTTTTTTTTTTTTTGACTGCTTTGTTCTAGACATCGTACATGAAACGGGATTGTTGTTGTAGCTGTGCGTTGCTTCAATTAATTGTATAAACAGTTCATATATTATTATTTTTTTTGGTAAGTTTGTAAGTTGGTCTGTATGAATGTAGCTGCTTGAAATGTTCTTTTTTTATTTATTTTATTGCACTTGGGGGTGGGCAATCATAAGCTTTTGCTTCAGCCCACTCCTTTTGAGCACTATGTGTACTGCTCAAATAAACAAATAAACAAACAAACTCTGCTTCTCTCTGTCCGGTCAGACTTATGAAGCTTATGCGCAAACTCAACAAGGAAGCCTCACCAGCTGCATCAACCCGCTCATCACCGGCAGCTGCTTCCAGTCATCCATCCCAGTCCAGCCATTCAGCTCCTCCACATCAGCCAATCATCGCTCAAAGATTCCTTCATAAGCACCATGGCCCATCACTCTGAGTTTCCCAGCCGTGCTGCAACCCTCCTCCACCCCAATTCTCCACCTGGGCTCTCTCGGCGCTGCTCAAATGTCTGGTCTCCCTGGGTCTTCTACCACCACCAGTGTCCAGGCTCCGGGGGAAGAGCCCGGCTATCATTCTACGCCGTGCGGATCTATCGTTCATCCAATCTTCCGCCGGGGTCTGAGCCCCAAACTATGTTTTGCATTCATTCAATAAAACGTCTAAAACGCTTTTCTGTCTGTGTGAGTCTTATCAGGTTGAATTGCTCCGACTCTCAGTTTTGCAGTCTCTCTGCTCCTTGACTTTTTGTTTGCAGTTCTGGCACAATCCTCTCCGGTGGTTTCCGTCGGCTTCAGTCGCGCCGCCATACCACCGGGACCCCACGACGGTGTTTGAAAGCTTCGTCCCTGGTGTACGAGCTCTAGTATTCCATCCTCCGCCTGTCGCTCAGACGCTGCTGTTTGGCTCTGCCCTCGGCCCGGGTCGCTGCGCCATTTGCCGCGGCTGCCTCGCCTCCGCTCTCCGCAGCCTCTACCTTTTTGTTCTGACGGCGTCGATGTTACGGGCCCCGAGCCGTAGCGGTAGCAATAGATTTCATCTGTGTGATAAGAGAAAGGAGGCAGTGAGTTGTCGGTTGACGCAGCCTCGCTTCATTGTATGTTTAATACAAAATCAAATACATCCACCTTCTTCCACTTGTCCGTTGCCGGGTCGTGGAAATCACATTGCACCAGCCCCCTATGGCCCCCCCTGCAGTTGGTGGGTCCACAGAAGGACGGCCTCATGGTTCTAACTACGGCTTGACCTGCTTATAATAATTATACACAATACTGAACACTGGAAAAATGTTTAAACTGTCTCAAAAATATGAAACACCCTTTTATACAGAAACCATTTGGCAAAACTTTCATTTGGGATAATACATTCTTGTTTACCCGTGAGTTCAAGTCAAGAGCGGGGGCGCCGCCATTACTGGATCTCGTGTTCACGGGTGTAGCACGATTGAACCCGTTAATTACATCATCGTAACTTCATCTCCAACCACAATATCATACCTTACATGTATGTGTCATTTAGCACGTACTTAGAACATTACTACCTGTATAAGAAAAAGAAGACAGGGGGCGGAACCACAGCCTGCCCCTTTGTGGCGCACCCCGTAATTGCGATCCCTTCCAAATCAAACACGCATTAATAAATCGTTCCCAGGTTTCTCCCTTAACTAAACATAAATAGCGTGACTCTCATAATGAAAGAACATAACATATGTGACTGTACATTTTGTGTATGTCACACCGTCCTGTTACTGTCTTCCTCTCTGTTACTGTCTTCCTCTCTGTTACTGTCTTCCTCTCTGTTACTGTCTTCCTCTCTGTTACTGTCTTCCTCTCTGCGGCCCAGTGTGGGTGTTTGGACCACTTCCCTGCCTCAGCTGCAGACGACAGGGTGGGCTTCTGCTCGGCCCTGTGTGCTGTGTGCATGGACATTCAGGTGTGCCTTTAAAAGAGACTGAACCCTTTCAGAAGAAATGCTGCTGCTACTCTTTTCCACTTTACTCTGTTCTACTCTACTCTTTCTACTTTACTCTGTTCTACTCTTCTCTTTTCTACTTTACTCTGTTCTACTCTTCTCTACTTTACTTTACTCTGTTCTACTCATCTCTACTTTACTTTACTCTGTTCTACTCTACTCTTTTCTTCTTTACTCTGTTCTACTCTTCTCTTTTCTTCTTTACTATGTTCTACTTTACTCTGTTCTACTCTTCTCTTTTCTACTTTACTCTTTTCCACTTTACTCTGTTCTACTCATCTCTAATTTACTTTACTCTGTTCTACTCTTCTCTTTTCTTCTTTACTCTGTTCTACTCTTCTCTTTTCTACTTTACTCTTTTCTACTTTACTCTGTTCTACTCTTCTCGTTTCTACTTTACTCTTTTCTACTTTACTCTGTTTTACTTTACTCTGTTCTACTCTTCTCTTTTCTACATTACTCTTTTCTACTTTACTCTGTTCTACTCTTCTCTTTTCTACTTTACTCTTTTCTACTTTACTCTGTTCTACTCTTCTCTTTTCTTCTTTACTCTGTTCTACTCTTCTCTTTTCTACTTTACTCTTTTCTACTTTACTCTGTTCTACTTTACTCTTTTCTACTTTACTCTGTTCTACTCTACTCTTTCTACTTTACTCTGTTCTACTCTTCTCTTTTCTACTTTACTCTTTTCTACTTTACTCTGTTCTACTCTTCTCTACTTTACTTTACTCTGTTCTACTCATCTCTACTTTACTTTACTCTGTTCTACTCTACTCTTTTCTTCTTTACTCTGTTCTACTCTTCTCTTTTCTTCTTTACTATGTTCTACTTTACTCTGTTCTACTCTTCTCTTTTCTACCTTACTCTTTTCCACTTTACTCTGTTCTACTCATCTCTAATTTACTTTACTCTGTTCTACTCTTCTCTTTTCTTCTTTACTCTGTTCTACTCTTCTCTTTTCTACTTTACTCTTTTCTACTTTACTCTGTTCTACTTTACTCTGTTCTACTCTTCTCTTTTCTACTTTACTCTTTTCTACTTTACTCTGTTTTACTTTACTCTGTTCTACTCTTCTCTTTTCTACTTTACTCTTTTCTACTTTACTCTGTTCTACTCTTCTCTTTTCTACTTTACTCTTTTCTACTTTACTCTGTTCTACTCTTCTCTTTTCTTCTTTACTCTGTTCTACTCTTCTCTTTTCTACTTTACTCTTTTCTACTTTACTCTGTTCTACTTTACTCTTTTCTACTTTACTCTGTTCTACTTTACTCTGTTCTACTCTTCTCTTTTCTACTTTACTCTTTTCTACTTTACTCTGTTCTACTCTTCTCTTTTCTACTTTACTCTTTTCTACTTTACTCTGTTCTACTCTTCTCTTTTCTACTTTACTCTTTTCTACTTTACTCTGTTCTACTTTACTCTGTTCTACTCTTCTCTTTTCTACTTTACTCTTTTCTACTTTACTCTGTTCTACTCTTCTCTTTTCTACTTTACTCTTTTCCACTTTACTCTGTTCTACTCATCTCTAATTTACTTTACTCTGTTCTACTCTTCTCTTTTCTTCTTTACTCTGTTCTACTCTTCTCTTTTCTTCTTTACTCTGTTCTACTCTTCTCTTTTCTACTTTACTCTGTTCTACTCTTCTCTTTTCTACTTTACTCTTTTCTACTTTACTCTGTTCTACTCTTCTCTTTTCTACTTTACTCTGTTCTACTTTACTCTGTTCTACTCTTCTCTTTTCTACTTTACTCTTTTCTACTTTACTCTGTTCTACTCTTCTCTTTTTTACTTTACTCTTTTCTACTTTACTCTGTTCTACTCTTCTCTTCTTTACTCTGTTCTACTCTTCTCTTTTCTACTTTACTCTTTTCTACTTTACTATTTTCTACTTTACTCTGTTCTACTCTTCTCTTTTCTACTTTACTCTTTTTTACTTTACTCTGTTCTACTTTACTCTGTTCTACTCTTCTCTTTTCTACTCTTCTCTTTTCTACTCTTTTTCTACTTTACTCTTTTCTACTCTTCTATTTTCTACTCTTCTCTTTTCTACTCTACTCTTTTTTACTTTACTCTGTTCTACTTTACTCTTTTCTACTTTACTATTTTCTACTTTACTCTGTTCTACTCTTCTCTTTTCTACTTTACTCTTTTTTACTTTACTCTGTTCTACTTTACTCTGTTCTACTCTTCTCTTTTCTACTCTTCTCTTTTCTACTCTTTTTCTACTTTACTCTTTTCTACTCTTCTATTTTCTACTCTTCTCTTTTCTACTTTACTCTTTTTTACTTTACTCTGTTCTACTTTACTCTGTTCAACTCTTCTCTTTTCTACTTTACTCTTTTCTACTCTTCTATTTTCTACTCTTCTCTTTTCTACTCTACTCTTTTCTACTTTACTCTGTTCTACTCATCTCTACTTTACTTTACTCTGTTCTGTTCTACTCATCTCTACTTTACTTTACTCTGTTCTACTCATCTCTACTTTACTTTACTCTGTTCTACTCTACTCCTTTCTTCTTTACTCTGTTCTACTCTTCTCTTTTCTTCTTTACTATGTTCTACTCTTCTCTTTTCTACTTTACTCTGTTCTACTTTACTCTGTTCTACTCTTCTCTTTTCTACTTTACTCTTTTCTACTTTACTCTGTTCTACTCTTCTCTTTTTTACTTTACTCTTTTCTACTTTACTCTGTTCTACTCTTCTCTTCTTTACTCTGTTCTACTCTTCTCTTTTCTACTTTACTATTTTCTACTTTACTCTGTTCTACTCTTCTCTTTTCTACTTTACTCTTTTTTACTTTACTCTGTTCTACTTTACTCTGTTCTACTCTTCTCTTTTCTACTCTTCTCTTTTCTACTCTTTTTCTACTTTACTCTTTTCTACTCTTCTATTTTCTACTCTTCTCTTTTCTACTCTACTCTTCTCTACTTTACTCTGTTCTACTCATCTCTACTTTACTTTACTCTGTTCTACTTTACTCTGTTCTACTCTTCTCTTTTCTTCTTTACTCTTTTCTACTTTACTCTGTTCTACTCTTCTCTTTTCTACTTTACTCTTTTTTACTTTACTCTGTTCTACTTTACTCTGTTCTACTCTTCTCTTTTCTACTTTACTCTTTTCTACTTTACTCTGTTCTACTCTTCTCTTTTCTACTTTAGTCTTTTTTACTTTACTCTGTTCTACTTTACTCTGTTCTACTCTTCTCTTCTTTACTCTGTTCTACTCTTCTCTTTTCTACTTTACTTTTTTCTACTTTACTATTTTCTACTTTACTCTGTTCTACTCTTCTCTTTTCTACTTTACTCTTTTTTACTTTACTCTGTTCTACTTTACTCTGTTCTACTCTTCTCTTTTCTACTCTTCTCTTTTCTACTCTTTTTCTACTTTACTCTTTTCTACTCTTCTATTTTCTACTCTTCTCTTTTCTACTCTACTCTTCTCTACTTTACTCTGTTCTACTCATCTCTACTTTACTTTACTCTGTTCTACTTTACTCTGTTCTACTCTTCTCTTTTCTTCTTTACTCTTTTCTACTTTACTCTGTTCTACTCTTCTCTTTTCTACTTTACTCTTTTCTACTTTACTATTTTCTACTTTACTCTGTTCTACTCTTCTCTTTTCTACTTTACTCTTTTCTACTTTACTCTGTTCTACTCTTCTCTTTTTTACTTTACTCTTTTCTACTTTACTCTGTTCTACTTTACTCTTTTCTACTTTACTCTGTTCTACTCTTCTCTGTTCTACTTTACTCTTTTCTACTTTACTCTGTTCTACTCTTCTCTTTTCTACTTTACTCTTTTCTACTTTACTCTGTTCTACTCTTCTCTTTTCTACTTTACTCTGTTCTACTCTTCTCTTTTCTACTTTACTCTTTTCTACTTTACTCTGTTCTACTCTTCTCTTTTCTACTTTACTCTGTTCTACTCTTCTCTTTTCTACTTTACTCTTTTTTACTTTACTCTGTTCTACTTTACTCTGTTCTACTCTTCTCTTTTCTACTTTACTCTTTTCTACTTTACTCTGTTCTACTCTTCTCTTTTTTACTTTACTCTTTTCTACTTTACTCTGTTCTACTTTACTCTGTTCTACTCTTCTCTTTTCTACTCTTCTCTTTTCTACTCTTTTTCTAATTTACTCTTTTCTACTCTTCTATTTTCTACTCTTCTCTTTTCTACTTTACTCTTTTCCACTTTACTATGTTCTACTCATCTCTAATTTACTTTACTCTGTTCTACTTTACTCTGTTCTACTCTTCTCTTTTCTACTCTACTCTTTTCTTCTTTACTCTGTTCTACTCTTCTCTTTTCTACTCTTCTCTTTTCTACTCTTTTTCTACTTTACTCTTTTCTACTCTTCTATTTTCTACTCTTCTCTTTTCTACTCTACTCTTTTCTACTTTACTCTGTTCTACTCATCTCTACTTTACTTTACTCTGTTCTACTCATCTCTACTTTACTTTACTCTGTTCTACTCTACTCCTTTCTTCTTTACTCTGTTCTACTCTTCTCTTTTCTTCTTTACTATGTTCTACTCTTCTCTTTTCTACTTTACTCTGTTCTACTTTACTCTGTTCTACTTTTCTCTTTTCTTCTTTACTCTGTTCTACTCTTCTCCTTTCTACTTTACTCTTTTCTACTTTACTCTGTTCTACTCTTCTCTTTTCTACTCTTCTCTTTTCTACTTTACTCTGTTCTACTCTTCTCTTTTCTACTTTACTCTTTTTTACTTTACTCTGTTCTACTTTACTGTGTTCTACTCTTCTCTTTTCTACTTTACTCTTTTCTACTTTACTCTGTTCTACTCTTCTCTTTTCTACTTTACTCTTTTCTACTTTACTCTGTTCTACTTTACTCTGTTCTACTCTTCTCTTTTCTACTTTACTCTTTTCTACTTTACTCTGTTCTACTCTTCTCTTTTCTACTTTACTCTGTTCTACTCTTCTCTTTTTTACTTTACTCTTTTCTACTTTACTCTGTTCTACTCTTCTCTTCTTTACTCTGTTCTACTCTTCTCTTTTCTACTTTACTCTTTTCTACTTTACTATTTTCTACTTTACTCTGTTCTACTCTTCTCTTTTCTACTTTACTCTTTTTTACTTTACTCTGTTCTACTTTACTCTGTTCTACTCTTCTCTTTTCTACTCTTCTCTTTTCTACTCTTTTTCTACTTTACTCTTTTCTACTCTTCTATTTTCTACTCTTCTCTTTTCTACTCTACTCTTTTCTACTTTACTCTGTTCTACTCATCTCTACTTTACTTTACTCTGTTCTACTTTACTCTGTTCTACTCTTCTTTTTTCTTCTTTACTCTTTTCTACTTTACTCTGTTCTACTCTTCTCTTTTCTACTTTACTCTTTTTTACTTTACTCTGTTCTACTTTACTCTGTTCTACTCTTCTCTTTTCTACTTTACTCTTTTCTACTCTTCTATTTTCTACTCTTCTCTTTTCTACTCTACTCTTTTCTACTTTACTCTGTTCTACTCTTCTCTTTTCTACTTTACTCTTTTCTACTTTACTCTGTTCTACTCTTCTCTTTTTTACTTTACTCTTTTCTACTTTACTCTGTTCTACTCATCTCTACTTTACTTTACTCTGTTCTGTTCTACTCATCTCTACTTTACTTTACTCTGTTCTACTCATCTCTACTTTACTTTACTCTGTTCTACTCTACTCCTTTCTTCTTTACTCTGTTCTACTCTTCTCTTTTCTTCTTTACTATGTTCTACTCTTCTCTTTTCTACTTTACTCTGTTCTACTTTACTCTGTTCTACTCTTCTCTTTTCTACTTTACTCTTTTCTACTTTACTCTGTTCTACTCTTCTCTTTTCTACTTTAGTCTTTTTTACTTTACTCTGTTCTACTTTACTCTGTTCTACTCTTCTCTTTTCTACTTTACTCTTTTCTACTTTACTCTGTTCTACTCTTCTCTTTTTTACTTTACTCTTTTCTACTTTACTCTGTTCTACTCTTCTCTTCTTTACTCTGTTCTACTCTTCTCTTTTCTACTTTACTTTTTTCTACTTTACTATTTTCTACTTTACTCTGTTCTACTCTTCTCTTTTCTACTTTACTCTTTTCCACTTTACTCTGTTCTACTCATCTCTAATTTACTTTACTCTGTTCTACTCTTCTCTTTTCTTCTTTACTCTGTTCTACTCTTCTCTTTTCTTCTTTACTCTGTTCTACTCTTCTCTTTTCTACTTTACTCTGTTCTACTCTTCTCTTTTTTACTTTACTCTTTTCTACTTTACTCTGTTCTACTCTTCTCTTCTTTACTCTGTTCTACTCTTCTCTTTTCTACTTTACTCTTTTCTACTTTACTATTTTCTACTTTACTCTGTTCTACTCTTCTCTTTTCTACTTTACTCTTTTTTACTTTACTCTGTTCTACTTTACTCTGTTCTACTCTTCTCTTTTCTACTCTTCTCTTTTCTACTCTTTTTCTACTTTACTCTTTTCTACTCTTCTATTTTCTACTCTTCTCTTTTCTACTCTACTCTTTTCTACTTTACTCTGTTCTACTCATCTCTACTTTACTTTACTCTGTTCTACTTTACTCTGTTCTACTCTTCTTTTTTCTTCTTTACTCTTTTCTACTTTACTCTGTTCTACTCTTCTCTTTTCTACTTTACTCTTTTTTACTTTACTCTGTTCTACTTTACTCTGTTCTACTCTTCTCTTTTCTACTTTACTCTTTTCTACTTTACTCTGTTCTACTCTTCTCTTTTTTACTTTACTCTTTTCTACTTTACTCTGTTCTACTCATCTCTACTTTACTTTACTCTGTTCTGTTCTACTCATCTCTACTTTACTTTACTCTGTTCTACTCATCTCTACTTTACTTTACTCTGTTCTACTCTACTCCTTTCTTCTTTACTCTGTTCTACTCTTCTCTTTTCTTCTTTACTATGTTCTACTCTTCTCTTTTCTACTTTACTCTGTTCTACTTTACTCTGTTCTACTCTTCTCTTTTCTACTTTACTCTTTTCTACTTTACTCTGTTCTACTCTTCTCTTTTCTACTTTAGTCTTTTTTACTTTACTCTGTTCTACTTTACTCTGTTCTACTCTTCTCTTTTCTACTTTACTCTTTTCTACTTTACTCTGTTCTACTCTTCTCTTTTTTACTTTACTCTTTTCTACTTTACTCTGTTCTACTCTTCTCTTCTTTACTCTGTTCTACTCTTCTCTTTTCTACTTTACTTTTTTCTACTTTACTATTTTCTACTTTACTCTGTTCTACTCTTCTCTTTTCTACTTTACTCTTTTTTACTTTACTCTGTTCTACTTTACTCTGTTCTACTCTTCTCTTTTCTACTCTTCTCTTTTCTACTCTTTTTCTACTTTACTCTTTTCTACTCTTCTATTTTCTACTCTTCTCTTTTCTACTCTACTCTTCTCTACTTTACTCTGTTCTACTCATCTCTACTTTACTTTACTCTGTTCTACTTTACTCTGTTCTACTCTTCTCTTTTCTTCTTTACTCTTTTCTACTTTACTCTGTTCTACTCTTCTCTTTTCTACTTTACTCTTTTCTACTTTACTATTTTCTACTTTACTCTGTTCTACTCTTCTCTTTTCTACTTTACTCTTTTCTACTTTACTCTGTTCTACTCTTCTCTTTTTTACTTTACTCTTTTCTACTTTACTCTGTTCTACTTTACTCTTTTCTACTTTACTCTGTTCTACTCTTCTCTTTTCTACTTTACTCTTTTCTACTTTACTCTGTTCTACTCTTCTCTTTTCTACTTTACTCTGTTCTACTCTTCTCTTTTCTACTTTACTCTTTTTTACTTTACTCTGTTCTACTTTACTCTGTTCTACTCTTCTCTTTTCTACTTTACTCTTTTCTACTTTACTCTGTTCTACTCTTCTCTTTTTTACTTTACTCTTTTCTACTTTACTCTGTTCTACTTTACTCTGTTCTACTCTTCTCTTTTCTACTCTTCTCTTTTCTACTCTTTTTCTAATTTACTCTTTTCTACTCTTCTATTTTCTACTCTTCTCTTTTCTACTTTACTCTTTTCCACTTTACTATGTTCTACTCATCTCTAATTTACTTTACTCTGTTCTACTTTACTCTGTTCTACTCTTCTCTTTTCTACTCTACTCTTTTCTTCTTTACTCTGTTCTACTCTTCTCTTTTCTACTCTTCTCTTTTCTACTCTTTTTCTACTTTACTCTTTTCTACTCTTCTATTTTCTACTCTTCTCTTTTCTACTCTACTCTTTTCTACTTTACTCTGTTCTACTCATCTCTACTTTACTTTACTCTGTTCTACTCATCTCTACTTTACTTTACTCTGTTCTACTCTACTCCTTTCTTCTTTACTCTGTTCTACTCTTCTCTTTTCTTCTTTACTATGTTCTACTCTTCTCTTTTCTACTTTACTCTGTTCTACTTTACTCTGTTCTACTCTTCTCTTTTCTACTTTACTCTTTTCTACTTTACTCTGTTCTACTCTTCTCTTTTCTACTTTACTCTTTTTTACTTTACTCTGTTCTACTCTTCTCTTTTCTACTTTACTCTGTTCTACTCTTCTCTTTTTTACTTTACTCTTTTCTACTTTACTCTGTTCTACTCTTCTCTTCTTTACTCTGTTCTACTCTTCTCTTTTCTACTTTACTCTTTTCTACTTTACTATTTTCTACTTTACTCTGTTCTACTCTTCTCTTTTCTACTTTACTCTTTTTTACTTTACTCTGTTCTACTTTACTCTGTTCTACTCTTCTCTTTTCTACTTTACTATTTTCTACTTTACTCTGTTCTACTCTTCTCTTTTTTACTTTACTCTTTTCTACTTTACTCTGTTCTACTCTTCTCTTTTCTTCTTTACTCTGTTCTACTCTTCTCCTTTCTACTTTACTCTTTTCTACTTTACTATTTTCTACTTTACTCTGTTCTACTCTTCTCTTTTCTACTTTACTCTTTTCTACTTTACTCTGTTCTACTCTTCTCTTTTTTACTTTACTCTTTTCTACTTTACTCTGTTCTACTTTACTCTTTTCTACTTTACTCTGTTCTACTCTTCTCTTTTCTACTTTACTCTGTTCTACTTTACTCTGTTCTACTCTTCTCTTTTCTACTCTTCTCTTTTCTACTCTTTTTCTACTTTACTCTTTTCTACTCTTCTATTTTCTACTCTTCTCTTTTCTACTTTACTCTTTTCCACTTTACTCTGTTCTACTCATCTCTAATTTACTTTACTCTGTTCTACTTTACTCTGTTCTACTCTTCTCTTTTCTACTCTACTCTTTTCTTCTTTACTCTGTTCTACTCTTCTCTTTTCTACTCTTCTCTTTTCTACTCTTTTTCTACTTTACTCTTTTCTACTCTTCTTTTTTCTACTCTTCTCTTTTCTACTCTACTCTTTTCTACTTTACTCTGTTCTACTCATCTCTACTTTACTTTACTCTGTTCTACTCTACTCCTTTCTTCTTTACTCTGTTCTACTCTTCTCTTTTCTTCTTTACTATGTTCTACTCTTCTCTTTTCTACTTTACTCTGTTCTACTTTACTCTGTTCTACTCTTCTCTTTTCTACTTTACTCTGTTCTACTCTTCTCTTTTCTACTTTACTCTTTTTTACTTTACTCTGTTCTACTTTACTCTGTTCTACTCTTCTCTTTTCTTCTTTACTCTGTTCTACTCTTCTCTTTTCTTCTTTACTCTGTTCTACTCTTCTCTTTTCTACTTTACTCTGTTCTACTCTTCTCTTTTTTACTTTACTCTTTTCTACTTTACTCTGTTCTACTCTTCTCTTCTTTACTCTGTTCTACTCTTCTCTTTTCTACTTTACTCTTTTCTACTTTACTATTTTCTACTTTACTCTGTTCTACTCTTCTCTTTTCTACTTTACTCTTTTTTACTTTACTCTGTTCTACTTTACTCTGTTCTACTCTTCTCTTTTCTACTCTTCTCTTTTCTACTCTTTTTCTACTTTACTCTTTTCTACTCTTCTATTTTCTACTCTTCTCTTTTCTACTCTACTCTTTTCTACTTTACTCTGTTCTACTCATCTCTACTTTACTTTACTCTGTTCTACTTTACTCTGTTCTACTCTTCTTTTTTCTTCTTTACTCTTTTCTACTTTACTCTGTTCTACTCTTCTCTTTTCTACTTTACTCTTTTTTACTTTACTCTGTTCTACTTTACTCTGTTCTACTCTTCTCTTTTCTACTTTACTCTTTTCTACTCTTCTATTTTCTACTCTTCTCTTTTCTACTCTACTCTTTTCTACTTTACTCTGTTCTACTCTTCTCTTTTCTACTTTACTCTTTTCTACTTTACTCTGTTCTACTCTTCTCTTTTTTACTTTACTCTTTTCTACTTTACTCTGTTCTACTCATCTCTACTTTACTTTACTCTGTTCTGTTCTACTCATCTCTACTTTACTTTACTCTGTTCTACTCATCTCTACTTTACTTTACTCTGTTCTACTCTACTCCTTTCTTCTTTACTCTGTTCTACTCTTCTCTTTTCTTCTTTACTATGTTCTACTCTTCTCTTTTCTACTTTACTATTTTCTACTTTACTCTGTTCTACTCTTCTCTTTTCTACTTTACTCTTTTCTACTTTACTCTGTTCTACTCTTCTCTTTTTTACTTTACTCTTTTCTACTTTACTCTGTTCTACTCTTCTCTTTTCTACTTTACTCTTTTCTACTTTACTCTGTTCTACTCTTCTCTTTTTTACTTTACTCTTTTCTACTTTACTCTGTTCTACTTTACTCTGTTCTACTCTTCTCTTTTCTACTCTACTCTTTTCTTCTTTACTCTGTTCTACTCTTCTCTTTTCTACTCTTCTCTTTTCTACTCTTTTTCTACTTTACTCTTTTCTACTCTTCTATTTTCTACTCTTCTCTTTTCTACTCTACTCTTTTCTACTTTACTCTGTTCTACTCATCTCTACTTTACTTTACTCTGTTCTACTCATCTCTACTTTACTCTGTTCTACTCTACTCTTTTCTTCTTTACTCTGTTCTACTCTTCTCTTTTCTTCTTTACTATGTTCTACTCTTCTCTTTTCCACTTTACTCTGTTCTACTCATCTCTACTTTACTCTGTTCTACTCTACTCGTTTCTACTTTACTCTGTTCTACTCTTCTCTTTTCTACTTTACTCTGTTCTACTCTTCTCTTTTTTACTTTACTCTTTTCTACTTTACTCTGTTCTACTTTACTCTGTTCTACTTTACTCTGTTCTACTCTTCTCTTTTCTTCTTTACTCTGTTCTACTCTTCTCCTTTCTACTTTACTCTTTTCTACTTTACTCTTTTCTACTTTACTCTGTTCTACTCTTCTCTTTTCTACTTTACTCTTTTCTACTTTACTCTGTTCTACTCTTCTCTTTTTTACTTTACTCTTTTCTACTTTACTCTGTTCTACTCTTCTCTTCTTTACTCTGTTCTACTCTTCTCTTTTCTACTTTACTTTTTTCTACTTTACTATTTTCTACTTTACTCTTTTCTACTTTACTCTTTTTTACTTTACTCTGTTCTACTTTACTCTGTTCTACTCTTCTCTTTTCTTCTTTACTCTGTTCTACTCTTCTCCTTTCTACTTTACTCTTTTCTACTTTACTATTTTCTACTTTACTCTGTTCTACTCTTCTCTTTTCTACTTTACTCTTTTCTACTTTACTCTGTTCTACTCTTCTCTTTTTTACTTTACTCTTTTCTACTTTACTCTGTTCTACTTTACTCTTTTCTACTTTACTCTGTTCTACTCTTCTCTTTTCTACTTTACTCTTTTCTACTTTACTCTGTTCTACTCTTCTCTTTTCTACTTTACTCTGTTCTACTCTTCTCTTTTCTACTTTACTCTTTTTTACTTTACTCTGTTCTACTTTACTCTGTTCTACTCTTCTCTTTTCTACTTTACTCTGTTCTACTTTACTCTGTTCTACTCTTCTCTTTTCTACTCTTCTCTTTTCTACTCTTTTTCTACTTTACTCTTTTCTACTCTTCTATTTTCTACTCTTCTCTTTTCTACTTTACTCTTTTCCACTTTACTCTGTTCTACTCATCTCTAATTTACTTTACTCTGTTCTACTTTACTCTGTTCTACTCTTCTCTTTTCTACTCTACTCTTTTCTTCTTTACTCTGTTCTACTCTTCTCTTTTCTACTCTTCTCTTTTCTACTCTTTTTCTACTTTACTCTTTTCTACTCTTCTTTTTTCTACTCTTCTCTTTTCTACTCTACTCTTTTCTACTTTACTCTGTTCTACTCATCTCTACTTTACTTTACTCTGTTCTACTCTACTCCTTTCTTCTTTACTCTGTTCTACTCTTCTCTTTTCTTCTTTACTATGTTCTACTCTTCTCTTTTCTACTTTACTCTGTTCTACTTTACTCTGTTCTACTCTTCTCTTTTCTACTTTACTCTGTTCTACTCTTCTCTTTTCTACTTTACTCTTTTTTACTTTACTCTGTTCTACTTTACTCTGTTCTACTCTTCTCTTTTCTACTTTACTCTTTTCTACTTTACTCTGTTCTACTCTTCTCTTTTCTACTTTACTATTTTCTACTTTACTCCGTTCTACTCTTCTCTTTTCTACTTTACTCTTTTTTACTTTACTCTGTTCTACTTTACTCTGTTCCACTCTTCTCTTTTCTACTCTTCTCTTTTCTACTCTTTTTCTACTTTACTCTTTTCTACTCTTCTATTTTCTACTCTTCTCTTTTCTACTCTACTCTTTTCTACTTTACTCTGTTCTACTCATCTCTACTTTACTTTACTCTGTTCTACTTTACTCTGTTCTACTCTTCTCTTTTCTTCTTTACTCTTTTCTACTTTACTCTGTTCTACTCTTCTCTTTTCTACTTTACTCTTTTTTATAATAATAATAATAATAATAATGCCTTACACTTGTATTGCGCTTTACAAGTCTGTATTACCAAGTTTTTCTCAAAGCGCCACATTGTCGTCATTAATCATTCACTCCATACTCGGTGGTGGTAAGCTACTGTTGTAGCCACAGCTGCCCTGGGGTAGACTGACGGAAGCGAGGCAGCCAATCTGCGCCATCGGCCCCTCCGACCACCACCAACCACTCACATCATTCATCCCGGCCTATTGTACATGTTTTTAGTGGTAGGGGAAACCGGAGTACCCGGAGGAAACCTACGCAGACACGGGGAGAACATGCAAACTCCACACAGAAAGGCCCCGTCCAGGTGGGAATCGAACCCGGGACCTTCTAGCTGTGAAGCCAAAGCACTAACTGCTGTGCTACCGTGCTCTTTTCTACTCTTCTATTTTCTACTCTTCTCTTTTCTACTCTACTCTTTTCTACTTTACTCTGTTCTACTCATCTCTACTTTACTTTACTCTGTTCTACTTTACTCTGTTCTACTCTTCTCTTTTCTTCTTTACTCTTTTCTACTTTACTCTGTTCTACTCTTCTCTTTTCTTCTTTACTCTGTTCTACTCTTCTCTTTTCTACTTTACTCTTTTCTACTTTACTCTGTTCTACTCTTCTCTTTTTTACTTTACTCTTTTCTACTTTACTCTGTTCTACTCTTCTCTTTTTTACTTTACTCTTTTCTACTTTACTCTGTTCTACTTTACTCTTTTCCACTTTACTCTGTTCTACTCATCTCTAATTTACTTTACTCTGTTCTACTTTACTCTGTTCTACTCTTCTCTTTTCTACTCTACTCTTTTCTCAGATCATCATTTTTTCCTCTGTCCGAAAGGAGAATCCAAAAGGAATGGGACAGATAACAGGAGAAAGAATAAGCTTACAGAGGAACAGGAAAAATTCATGGCTGAGCTCTCACCTGGAATGGCAGAAAAATGCAGAAGAGCATTCACAAACATGACTGCATCCACAAACAACACGGGGAAGGAAACCGACGGACTGGTGGATGTGTATGGACTACAAGAGCCCCCAGTCATTCTGATGCTGTTGGAGGTCACTGCAAACGCAGGCCAAAAGATTGGAACTTTAATAGATTTAGCCTCTGACACGAACTATATCACTCACAGAGCGGCTCAAAGATTAAATCTGGAGAGTGAGAAGATAACTTTAATAGTTCATGGTGTGGGGGGAATGGCAATAAAGGTCAAAACAAAGAGATATCTGCTAAAAGTGAGAGTTAAAACCCCTAGAGGAACTGAAAGAGCTCACCAACTTATATGCTATGGCCTCAGTGAGATTGCAAAAGTTCACAGAGTCATTCAGCCACAGCAACTAAAAAGGTTCTTCCCAGAAATTGACCAGAAAGAGCTCAAAAGACCAGATACCATAGAGCTACTGATAAGCCACAGAGAAGGTCGTCTTGCCCCGCAAAGAATGAAGGTGGTGGGAGATTTAGTCCTGTGGAACAGCCCACTGGGTGTAACGGTGGGAGGAGCTCACCCGGATCTGGGTGAAGAAGTTCATGTGACAGGGCATCAGTCAGAAGCACACTTTGCCCGCTCCATGCGCACAACTGCAGTGAGATATGAAGAAGTCAGAGCTGACAGCAAAAGCACAATTGCTCATAGAGACTTCATAGATTGGTGGAAGTGGGAGAGCATTGGAGCAGCTTGTGAACCAAAATGTGGTGGATGCAGATGTGGTAATTGCCAACCTGGAGGGAAAAACATAACACTAATAGAGGAGAAAGAGCTTGAAATCATAAAACAAGGTCTTACCTATGTGAAAGGAGATGGGCACAGTGACACTCCACACTGGGACACAAAATATCCCTGGATCGCGGACCCTACTTCTCTTCCCAATAATCGAAGCGGTGTGGAAGCAACGTTTTTAAGAACAGAAAGGCAGCTAAACAAAGAACCTGAATGGAAAATTGCTTACACAGCTCAAGTGCATGAAATGGTGCAAAGAGGAGCAGCATTAAAACTTACAGACGACATCCTAAACAGCTGGAGAGGACCAGTGTGGTATGTGAGCCATCTAGTAGCACCAAATCCTCACTCTGAGAGGTCAGTACAAACTCGCAAAAGTGATCAGTGTGAACGAAGACAACAAGGGGATTGTGCGAGATGTGCATGTACAGTCCTATCCAAGTTATCCTGTGCCTACTGTCAAGACTGGTGGACAGTCAAAATCTAACAAAAAGGTGAAGAAACCTTCAGTCAAAATACCTTCTACAATCCTTCACAGAGATGTCAGGCGCCTTGTTGTGGTATTACCCATAGAAGAACAAAGGAAGCACTGTAATGTTGATGGAAACAGTGAGGTGTGACCTCCTTGGGTTCAAGAACCAGGAGCTCAAGTGGGAGGTGTCAAGTTCAAGCAGGAAATAAGGCTAAAAAATTGAATAGTTTTCCAAAGAATGAATTTTTCCACTGCCCACTCGGCTAGGATGTAGCCAACAACAAAACAAGCGCCCCTCTCCTCCTCCTGCTCCTGCTTGTAATTACACACACCTGTGCACTCCCATGGTTCATTGTTCATTCCAAACAAAGATCTCAACACAGCTCAACACTTCGACCAAAGACACCACTGGTATGGACAATACTAATAACTTGGACAATCTTACCTTGCCAAAGTTCCATTTGGTATATTATATTGTTTTATGTTTTGGCTTTGGTTAAAGGGTATTACTGGTATTACTATGCTTTATTTTGCATGGTTTGTTTGGTTTCCATTCTGAGTTCCACTAAATATTGAGTTAAAACAGGTAGTTAAGGGTGTCATTTTATTTATGAGTTACTAATTTAGTAAAACATTAGGTGATTCGAAATATTAATGTGGGAATATGGGTTAAAATGTGATTTAAAATATATATTTTGGGTTAGGATACTTTTGTAAAATATGATTAAAATACATGGCAGATGTGATCTGAAATAATTCATTTGAAATATTTAAAAACAAACTGCTTAAAACAGAACTGGTTTAAAATCAAGTGTCACTTGTCACCTGTCTCATGTGATGCACTTTGTCTGTTGTAGGTTATCAACCTACTCCTCATGCTACTATGTTAATTAAAGAAAAATGTTGCAAATGGATTTGAGTTGTCCCAGCGTCCTTTTGTCAGAAGTCGGCCTTTTTCAAGTTCGGGCAGGAGCTGAGAGGAACTTTTAGAAAAACTTGACACTCTTTTTTTACTTTACTCTGTTCTACTCTTCTCTTTTCTACTTTACTCTTTTCTACTTTACTCTGTTCTACTCTTCTCTAATTTACTTTACTCTGTTCTACTTTACTCTGTTCTACTCTTCTCTTTTCTACTCTACTCTTTTCTACTTTACTCTGTTCTACTCTTCTCTTCTTTACTCTGTTCTACTCTTCTCTTTTCTACTTTACTCTTTTCTACTTTACTATTTTCTACTTTACTCTGTTCTACTCTTCTCTTTTCTACTCTACTCTTTTCTTCTTTACTCTGTTCTACTCTTCTCTTTTCTACTTTACTCTTTTCTTCTTTACTCTGTTCTACTCATCTCTAATTTACTTTACTCTGTTCTACTTTACTCTGTTCTACTCTTCTCTTTTTTACTTTACTCTTTTCTACTTTACTCTGTTCTACTCTTCTCTTCTTTACTCTGTTCTACTCTTCTCTTTTCTACTTTACTCTTTTCTACTTTACTCTGTTCTACTCTTCTCTTTTCTACTCTACTCTTTTCTTCTTTACTCTGTTCTACTCTTCTCTTTTCTACTTTACTCTTTTCTACTTTACTCTGTTCTACTCTTCTCTTTTCTACTTTACTCTGTTCTACTCTTCTCTTTTCTACTTTACTCTTTTTTACTTTACTCTCTTCTACTTTACTCTGTTCTACTCTTCTCTTTTCTACTTTACTCTGTTCTACTTTACTCTGTTCTACTCTTCTCTTTTCTACTCTTCTCTTTTCTACTCTTTTTCTACTTTACTCTTTTCTACTCTTCTATTTTCTACTCTTCTCTTTTCTACTTTACTCTTTTCCACTTTACTCTGTTCTACTCTTCTCTTCTTTACTCTGTTCTACTCTTCTCTTTTCTACTTTACTCTTTTCTACTCTTCTATTTTCTACTCTTCTCTTTTCTACTCTACTCTTTTCTACTTTACTCTGTTCTACTCTTCTCTTTTCTACTTTACTCTGTTCTACTCTTCTCTTTTCTACTCTTCTCTTTTCTACTCTTTTCCACTTTACTCTGTTCTACTCTTCTCTTCTTTACTCTGTTCTACTCTTCTCTTTTCTACTTTACTCTTTTCTACTCTTCTATTTTCTACTCTTCTCTTTTCTACTTTACTCTTTTCTACTTTACTCTGTTCTACTTTACTCTGTTCTACTCTTCTCTTTTCTACTTTACTCTTTTCTACTTTACTCTGTTCTACTCTTCTCTTTTTTACTTTACTCTTTTCTACTTTACTCTGTTCTACTCTTCTCTTCTTTACTCTGTTCTACTCTTCTCTTTTCTACTTTACTCTTTTCTACTTTACTATTTTCTACTTTACTCTGTTCTACTCTTCTCTTTTCTACTCTACTCTTTTCTTCTTTACTCTGTTCTACTCTTCTCTTTTCTACTCTTCTCTTTTCTACTCTTTTTCTACTTTACTCTTTTCTACTCTTCTATTTTCTACTCTACTCTTTTCTACTTTACTCTGTTCTACTCATCTCTACTTTACTTTACTCTGTTCTACTCATCTCTACTTTACTTTACTCTGTTCTACTCTACTCCTTTCTTCTTTACTCTGTTCTACTCTTCTCTTTTCTTCTTTACTATGTTCTACTCTTCTCTTTTCTACTTTACTCTGTTCTACTTTACTCTGTTCTACTCTTCTCTTTTCTACTTTACTCTTTTCTACTTTACTCTGTTCTACTCTTCTCTTTTCTACTTTACTCTTTTTTACTTTACTCTGTTCTACTCTTCTCTTTTCTACTTTACTCTTTTCTACTTTACTCTGTTCTACTCTTCTCTTTTTTACTCTTTTCTACTTTACTCTGTTCTACTCTTCTCTTCTTTACTCTGTTCTACTCTTCTCTTTTCTACTTTACTCTTTTCTACTTTACTATTTTCTACTTTACTCTGTTCTACTCTTCTCTTTTCTACTTTACTCTTTTTTACTTTACTCTGTTCTACTTTACTCTGTTCTACTCTTCTCTTTTCTACTTTACTCTTTTCTACTTTACTCTGTTCTACTCTTCTCTTTTTTACTTTACTCTTTTCTACTCTTCTCCTTTCTACTCTTCTCTTTTCTACTTTACTCTTTTCTACTTTACTCTGTTCTACTCTTCTCTTTTTTACTTTACTCTTTTCTACTTTACTCTGTTCTACTTTACTCTGTTCTACTTTACTCTGTTCTACTCTTCTCTTTTCTACTTTACTCTTTTCTACTTTACTCTGTTCTACTCTTCTCTTTTCTACTTTACTCTGTTCTACTCTTCTCTTTTCTACTTTACTCTTTTTTACTTTACTCTCTTCTACTTTACTCTGTTCTACTCTTCTCTTTTCTACTTTACTCTGTTCTACTTTACTCTGTTCTACTCTTCTCTTTTCTACTCTTCTCTTTTCTACTCTTTTTCTACTTTACTCTTTTCTACTCTTCTATTTTCTACTCTTCTCTTTTCTACTTTACTCTTTTCCACTTTACTCTTTTCTACTCTTCTCTTTTCTACTTTACTCTTTTCTACTTTACTATTTTCTACTTTACTCCGTTCTACTCTTCTCTTTTCTACTTTACTCTTTTTTACTTTACTCTGTTCTACTTTACTCTGTTCTACTCTTCTCTTTTCTACTCTTCTCTTTTCTACTCTTTTTCTACTTTACTCTTTTCTACTCTTCTATTTTCTACTCTTCTCTTTTCTACTTTACTCTTTTCTACTTTACTCTGTTCTACTCATCTCTACTTTACTTTACTCTGTTCTACTTTACTCTGTTCTACTCTTCTCTTTTCTTCTTTACTCTTTTCTACTTTACTCTGTTCTACTCTTCTCTTTTCTACTTTACTCTTTTCTACTTTACTCTGTTCTACTCTTCTCCGTTCTACTCTTCTCTTTTCTACTTTACTCTTTTCTACTTTACTCTGTTCTACTCTTCTCTTTTCTTCTTTACTCTTTTCTACTTTACTCTGTTCTACTCTTCTCTTTTCTACTTTACTCTTTTCTACTTTACTCTGTTCTACTCTTCTCCGTTCTACTCTTCTCTTTTCTACTTTACTCTTTTCTACTTTACTCTGTTCTACTCTTCTCTTTTCTACTCTTCTCTTTTCTACTCTTTTTCTACTTTACTCTTTTCTACTCTTCTATTTTCTACTCTACTCTTTTCTACTTTACTCTGTTCTACTCATCTCTACTTTACTTTACTCTGTTCTACTCATCTCTACTTTACTTTACTCTGTTCTACTCTACTCCTTTCTTCTTTACTCTGTTCTACTCTTCTCTTTTCTTCTTTACTATGTTCTACTCTTCTCTTTTCTACTTTACTCTGTTCTACTTTACTCTGTTCTACTCTTCTCTTTTCTACTTTACTCTTTTCTACTTTACTCTGTTCTACTCTTCTCTTTTCTACTTTACTCTTTTTTACTTTACTCTGTTCTACTCTTCTCTTTTCTACTTTACTCTTTTCTACTTTACTCTGTTCTACTCTTCTCTTTTTTACTCTTTTCTACTTTACTCTGTTCTACTCTTCTCTTCTTTACTCTGTTCTACTCTTCTCTTTTCTACTTTACTCTTTTCTACTTTACTATTTTCTACTTTACTCTGTTCTACTCTTCTCTTTTCTACTTTACTCTTTTTTACTTTACTCTGTTCTACTCTTCTCTTTTCTACTTTACTCTTTTCTACTTTACTCTGTTCTACTCTTCTCTTTTTTACTTTACTCTTTTCTACTCTTCTCCTTTCTACTCTTCTCTTTTCTACTTTACTCTTTTCTACTTTACTCTGTTCTACTCTTCTCTTTTTTACTTTACTCTTTTCTACTTTACTCTGTTCTACTTTACTCTGTTCTACTTTACTCTGTTCTACTCTTCTCTTTTCTACTTTACTCTTTTCTACTTTACTCTGTTCTACTCTTCTCTTTTCTACTTTACTCTGTTCTACTCTTCTCTTTTCTACTTTACTCTTTTTTACTTTACTCTCTTCTACTTTACTCTGTTCTACTCTTCTCTTTTCTACTTTACTCTGTTCTACTTTACTCTGTTCTACTCTTCTCTTTTCTACTCTTCTCTTTTCTACTCTTTTTCTACTTTACTCTTTTCTACTCTTCTATTTTCTACTCTTCTCTTTTCTACTTTACTCTTTTCCACTTTACTCTGTTCTACTCTTCTCTTTTCTACTTTACTCTTTTCTACTTTACTATTTTCTACTTTACTCCGTTCTACTCTTCTCTTTTCTACTTTACTCTTTTTTACTTTACTCTGTTCTACTTTACTCTGTTCTACTCTTCTCTTTTCTACTCTTCTCTTTTCTACTCTTTTTCTACTTTACTCTTTTCTACTCTTCTATTTTCTACTCTTCTCTTTTCTACTCTACTCTTTTCTACTTTACTCTGTTCTACTTTACTCTTTTCTACTTTACTCTGTTCTACTCTTCTCTTTTCTACTTTACTCTTCTACTTTACTCTGTTCTACTCTTCTCTTTTCTACTTTACTCTTTTTTACTTTACTCTGTTCTACTTTACTCTGTTCTACTCTTCTCTTTTTTACTTCACTCTTTTCTACTTTACTCTGTTCTACTTTACTCTTTTCTACTTTACTCTTCTACTTTACTCTGTTCTACTCTTCTCTTTTCTACTTTACTCTTTTCTACTTTACTCTGTTCTACTCTTCTCTTTTCTACTTTACTCTGTTCTACTCTTCTCTTTTTTACTTTACTCTTTTCTAATTTACTCTGTTCTACTTTACTCTGTTCTACTCTTCTCTTTTCTACTCTTCTCATTTCTACTCTTTTTCTACTTTACTCTTTTCTACTTTACTCTGTTCTACTCTTCTCTTTTTTACTTTACTCTTTTCTACTTTACTCTGTTCTACTCTTCTCTTTTCTACTTTACTCTTTTCTACTTTACTCTGTTCTACTCTTCTCTTTTCTACTTTACTCTTTTTTACTTTACTCTCTTCTACTTTACTCTGTTCTACTCTTCTCTTTTCTACTTTACTCTGTTCTACTTTACTCTGTTCTACTCTTCTCTTTTCTACTCTTCTCTTTTCTACTCTTTTTCTACTTTACTCTTTTCTACTTTACTCTGTTCTACTCTTCTCTTTTCTACTTTACTCTTTTCTACTTTACTATTTTCTACTTTACTCTTTTCTACTCTTCTATTTTCTACTCTTCTCTTTTCTACTCTACTCTTTTCTACTTTACTCTGTTCTACTCATCTCTACTTTACTTTACTCTGTTCTACTTTACTCTGTTCTACTCTTCTCTTTTCTTCTTTACTCTTTTCTACTTTACTCTGTTCTACTCTTCTCTTTTCTACTTTACTCTTTTCTACTTTACTATTTTCTACTTTACTCTGTTCTACTCTTCTCTTTTCTACTTTACTCTTCTACTTTACTCTGTTCTACTCTTCTCTTTTCTACTTTACTCTGTTCTACTCTTCTCTTTTTTACTTTACTCTTTTCTACTTTACTCTGTTCTACTTTACTCTGTTCTACTCTTCTCTTTTCTACTCTTCTCTTTTCTACTCTTTTTCTACTTTACTCTTTTCTACTCTTCTCTTTTCTACTCTACTCTTTTCTACTTTACTCTGTTCTACTCATCTCTACTTTACTTTACTCTGTTCTACTCATCTCTACTTTACTTTACTCTGTTCTACTCTACTCCTTTCTTCTTTACTCTGTTCTACTCTTCTCTTTTCTTATTTACTATGTTCTACTCTTCTCTTTTCTACTTTACTCTTTTCTACTTTACTCTGTTCTACTCTTCTCTTTTTTACTTTACTCTTTTCTACTTTACTCTGTTCTACTCTTCTCTTTTCTACTTTACTCTTTTCTACTTTACTATTTTCTACTTTACTCCGTTCTACTCTTCTCTTTTCTACTTTACTCTTTTTTACTTTACTCTGTTCTACTTTACTCTGTTCTACTCTTCTCTTTTCTACTCTTCTCTTTTCTACTCTTTTTCTACTTTACTCTTTTCTACTCTTCTATTTTCTACTCTTCTCTTTTCTACTCTACTCTTTTCTACTTTACTCTGTTCTACTCATCTCTACTTTACTTTACTCTGTTCTACTTTACTCTGTTCTACTCTTCTCTTTTCTTCTTTACTCTTTTCTACTTTACTCTGTTCTACTCTTCTCTTTTCTACTTTACTCTTTTCTACTTTACTATTTTCTACTTTACTCCGTTCTACTCTTCTCTTTTCTACTTTACTCTTTTTTACTTTACTCTGTTCTACTTTACTCTGTTCTACTCTTCTCTTTTCTACTCTTCTCTTTTCTACTCTTTTTCTACTTTACTCTTTTCTACTCTTCTATTTTCTACTCTTCTCTTTTCTACTCTACTCTTTTCTACTTTACTCTGTTCTACTCATCTCTACTTTACTTTACTCTGTTCTACTTTACTCTGTTCTACTCTTCTCTTTTCTTCTTTACTCTTTTCTACTTTACTCTGTTCTACTCTTCTCTTTTCTACTTTACTCTTTTCTACTTTACTCTGTTCTACTCTTCTCTTTTCTTCTTTACTCTGTTCTACTCTTCTCCTTTCTACTTTACTCTTTTCTACTTTACTATTTTCTACTTTACTCTGTTCTACTCTTCTCCGTTCTACTCTTCTCTTTTCTACTTTACTCTTTTCTACTTTACTCTGTTCTACTCTTCTCTTTTTTACTTTACTCTTTTCTACTTTACTCTGTTCTACTCTTCTCTTTTCTTCTTTACTCTGTTCTACTCTTCTCCTTTCTACTTTACTCTTTTCTACTTTACTATTTTCTACTTTACTCTGTTCTACTCTTCTCTTTTCTACTTTACTCTTTTCTACTTTACTCTGTTCTACTCTTCTCTTTTTTACTTTACTCTTTTCTACTTTACTCTGTTCTACTCTTCTCTTTTTTACTTTACTCTTTTCTACTTTACTCTGTTCTACTTTACTCTTTTCTACTTTACTCTGTTCTACTCTTCTCTTTTCTACTTTACTCTGTTCTACTCTTCTCTTTTTTACTTTACTCTTTTCTAATTTACTCTGTTCTACTTTACTCTGTTCTACTCTTCTCTTTTCTACTCTTCTCATTTCTACTCTTTTTCTACTTTACTCTTTTCTACTTTACTCTGTTCTACTCTTCTCTTTTTTACTTTACTCTTTTCTACTTTACTCTGTTCTACTTTACTGTTTTCTACTTTACTCTTTTCTACTTTACTCTGTTCTACTCTTCTCTTTTCTACTTTACTCTTCTACTTTACTCTGTTCTACTTTACTCTTTTCTACTTTACTCTGTTCTACTTTACTCTGTTCTACTCTTCTCTTTTCTACTCTTCTCTTTTCTACTCTTTTTCTACTTTACTCTTTTCTACTCTTCTCTTTTCTACTCTACTCTTTTCTACTTTACTCTGTTCTACTCATCTCTACTTTACTTTACTCTGTTCTACTCATCTCTACTTTACTTTACTCTGTTCTACTCTACTCCTTTCTTCTTTACTCTGTTCTACTCTTCTCTTTTCTTATTTACTATGTTCTACTCTTCTCTTTTCTACTTTACTCTTTTCTACTTTACTCTGTTCTACTCTTCTCTTTTTTACTTTACTCTTTTCTACTCTACTCTGTTCTACTCTTCTCTTTTCTACTTTACTCTTTTCTACTTTACTATTTTCTACTTTACTCCGTTCTACTCTTCTCTTTTCTACTTTACTCTTTTTTACTTTACTCTGTTCTACTTTACTCTGTTCTACTCTTCTCTTTTCTACTCTTCTCTTTTCTACTCTTTTTCTACTTTACTCTTTTCTACTCTTCTATTTTCTACTCTTCTCTTTTCTACTCTACTCTTTTCTACTTTACTCTGTTCTACTCATCTCTACTTTACTTTACTCTGTTCTACTTTACTCTGTTCTACTCTTCTCTTTTCTTCTTTACTCTTTTCTACTTTACTCTGTTCTACTCTTCTCTTTTCTACTTTACTCTTTTCTACTTTACTATTTTCTACTTTACTCCGTTCTACTCTTCTCTTTTCTACTTTACTCTTTTTTACTTTACTCTGTTCTACTTTACTCTGTTCTACTCTTCTCTTTTCTACTCTTCTCTTTTCTACTCTTTTTCTACTTTACTCTTTTCTACTCTTCTATTTTCTACTCTTCTCTTTTCTACTCTACTCTTTTCTACTTTACTCTGTTCTACTCATCTCTACTTTACTTTACTCTGTTCTACTTTACTCTGTTCTACTCTTCTCTTTTCTTCTTTACTCTTTTCTACTTTACTCTGTTCTACTCTTCTCTTTTCTACTTTACTCTTTTCTACTTTACTCTGTTCTACTCTTCTCTTTTCTTCTTTACTCTGTTCTACTCTTCTCCTTTCTACTTTACTATTTTCTACTTTACTATTTTCTACTTTACTCTGTTCTACTCTTCTCCGTTCTACTCTTCTCTTTTCTACTTTACTCTTTTCTACTTTACTCTGTTCTACTCTTCTCTTTTTTACTTTACTCTTTTCTACTTTACTCTGTTCTACTCTTCTCTTTTCTTCTTTACTCTGTTCTACTCTTCTCCTTTCTACTTTACTCTTTTCTACTTTACTATTTTCTACTTTACTCTGTTCTACTCTTCTCTTTTCTACTTTACTCTTTTCTACTTTACTCTGTTCTACTCTTCTCTTTTTTACTTTACTCTTTTCTACTTTACTCTGTTCTACTTTACTCTTTTCTACTTTACTCTGTTCTACTCTTCTCTTTTCTACTTTACTCTTCTACTTTACTCTGTTCTACTCTTCTCTTTTCTACTTTACTCTGTTCTACTCTTCTCTTTTCTACTTTACTCTTTTCTACTTTACTCTGTTCTACTCTTCTCTTTTCTTCTCTTCTCTTTTCTACTTTACTCTTTTCTACTTTACTCTGTTCTACTCTTCTCTTTTTTACTTTACTCTTTTCTACTTTACTCTGTTCTACTCTTCTCTTTTCTTCTTTACTCTGTTCTACTCTTCTCCTTTCTACTTTACTCTTTTCTACTTTACTATTTTCTACTTTACTCTGTTCTACTCTTCTCCTTTCTACTTTACTCTTTTCTACTTTACTCTTTTCTACTTTACTCTGTTCTACTCTTCTCCGTTCTACTCTTCTCTTTTCTACTTTACTCTTTTCTACTTTACTTTGTTCTACTCTTCTCTTTTTTACTTTACTCTTTTCTACTTTACTCTGTTCTACTCTTCTCTTTTCTTCTTTACTCTGTTCTACTCTTCTCCTTTCTACTTTACTCTTTTCTACTTTACTATTTTCTACTTTACTCTGTTCTACTCTTCTCTTTTCTACTTTACTCTTTTCTACTTTACTCTGTTCTACTCTTCTCTTTTTTACTTTACTCTTTTCTACTTTACTCTGTTCTACTTTACTCTTTTCTACTTTACTCTGTTCTACTCTTCTCTTTTCTACTTTACTCTTCTACTTTACTCTGTTCTACTCTTCTCTTTTCTACTTTACTCTTTTTTACTTTACTCTGTTCTACTTTACTCTGTTCTACTCTTCTCTTTTTTACTTCACTCTTTTCTACTTTACTCTGTTCTACTTTACTCTTTTCTACTTTACTCTTCTACTTTACTCTGTTCTACTCTTCTCTTTTCTACTTTACTCTTTTCTACTTTACTCTGTTCTACTCTTCTCTTTTCTACTTTACTCTGTTCTACTCTTCTCTTTTTTACTTTACTCTTTTCTAATTTACTCTGTTCTACTTTACTCTGTTCTACTCTTCTCTTTTCTACTCTTCTCATTTCTACTCTTTTTCTACTTTACTCTTTTCTACTTTACTCTGTTCTACTCTTCTCTTTTTTACTTTACTCTTTTCTACTTTACTCTGTTCTACTTTACTGTTTTCTACTTTACTCTTTTCTACTTTACTCTGTTCTACTCTTCTCTTTTCTACTTTACTCTTCTACTTTACTCTGTTCTACTCTTCTCTTTTCTACTTTACTCTGTTCTACTCTTCTCTTTTTTACTTTACTCTTTTCTACTTTACTCTGTTCTACTTTACTCTTTTCTACTCTTCTCTTTTCTACTCTTTTTCTACTTTACTCTTTTCTACTCTTCTCTTTTCTACTCTACTCTTTTCTACTTTACTCTGTTCTACTCATCTCTACTTTACTTTACTCTGTTCTACTCATCTCTACTTTACTTTACTCTGTTCTACTCTACTCCTTTCTTCTTTACTCTGTTCTACTCTTCTCTTTTCTTATTTACTATGTTCTACTCTTCTCCTTTCTACTTTACTCTTTTCTACTTTACTCTTTTCTACTTTACTCTGTTCTACTCTTCTCTTTTTTACTTTACTCTTTTCTACTTTACTCTGTTCTACTCTTCTCTTTTCTTCTTTACTCTGTTCTACTCTTCTCCGTTCTACTCTTCTCTTTTCTACTTTACTCTTTTCTACTTTACTCTTTTCTACTTTACTCTGTTCTACTCTTCTCTTTTTTACTTTACTCTTTTCTACTTTACTCTGTTCTACTCTTCTCTTTTCTTCTTTACTCTGTTCTACTCTTCTCCTTTCTACTTTACTCTTTTCTACTTTACTATTTTCTACTTTACTCTGTTCTACTCTTCTCTTTTCTACTTTACTCTTTTCTACTCTTCTCTTTTCTTCTTTACTCTGTTCTACTCTTCTCCTTTCTACTTTACTCTTTTCTACTTTACTATTTTCTACTTTACTCTGTTCTACTCTTCTCTTTTCTACTCTTCTCATTTCTACTCTTTTTCTACTTTACTCTTTTCTACTTTACTCTGTTCTACTCTTCTCTTTTTTACTTTACTCTTTTCTACTTTACTCTGTTCTACTTTACTCTTTTCTACTTTACTCTTTTCTACTCTTCTCTTTTCTACTTTACTCTTTTCTACTTTACTCTGTTCTACTCTTCTCTTTTCTACTTTACTCTTTTCTACTTTACTCTGTTCTACTCTTCTCTTTTCTACTTTACTCTGTTCTACTCTTCTCTTTTCTACTTTACTCTTTTCTACTTTACTCTGTTCTACTCTTCTCTTTTTTACTTTACTCTTTTCTACTTTACTCTGTTCTACTTTACTCTTTTCTACTTTACTCTTTTCTACTTTACTCTGTTCTACTCTTCTCTTTTCTATTTTACTCTTTTCTACTTTACTCTGTTCTACTCTTCTCTTTTCTACTTTACTCTGTTCTACTCTTCTCTTTTTTACTTTACTCTTTTCTACTTTACTCTGTTCTACTTTACTCTGTTCTACTCTTCTCTTTTCTACTCTTCTCATTTCTACTCTTTTTCTACTTTACTCTTTTCTACTTTACTCTGTTCTACTCTTCTCTTTTCTACTTTACTCTGTTCTACTCTTCTCTTTTCTACTTTACTCTTTTCTACTTTACTCTGTTCTACTCTTCTCTTTTTTACTTTACTCTTTTCTACTTTACTCTGTTCTACTTTACTCTTTTCTACTTTACTCTTTTCTACTTTACTCTGTTCTACTCTTCTCTTTTCTATTTTACTCTTTTCTACTTTACTCTGTTCTACTCTTCTCTTTTCTACTTTACTCTGTTCTACTCTTCTCTTTTTTACTTTACTCTTTTCTACTTTACTCTGTTCTACTTTACTCTGTTCTACTCTTCTCTTTTCTACTCTTCTCATTTCTACTCTTTTTCTACTTTACTCTTTTCTACTTTACTCTGTTCTACTCTTCTCTTTTTTACTTTACTCTTTTCTACTTTACTCTTTTCTACTTTACTCTGTTCTACTCTTCTCTTTTCTACTTTACTCTTTTCTACTTTACTCTGTTCTACTCTTCTCTTTTCTACTTTACTCTGTTCTACTCTTCTCTTTTTTACTTTACTCTTTTCTACTTTACTCTGTTCTACTTTACTCTGTTCTACTCTTCTCTTTTCTACTCTTCTCTTTTCTACTCTTTTTCTACTTTACTCTTTTCTACTCTTCTATTTTCTACTCTACTCTTTTCTACTTTACTCTGTTCTACTCATCTCTACTTTACTTTACTCTGTTCTACTCATCTCTACTTTACTTTACTCTGTTCTACTCATCTCTACTTTACTTTACTCTGTTCTACTCTACTCCTTTCTTCTTTACTCTGTTCTACTCTTCTCTTTTCTTCTTTACTATGTTCTACTCTTCTCTTTTCTACTTTACTCTGTTCTACTTTACTCTGTTCTACTCTTCTCTTTTCTACTTTACTCTTTTCTACTTTACTCTGTTCTACTCTTCTCTTTTCTACTTTACTCTTTTCTACTTTACTCTGTTCTACTCTTCTCTTTTTTACTTTACTCTTTTCTACTTTACTCTGTTCTACTCTTCTCTTCTTTACTCTGTTCTACTCTTCTCTTTTCTACTTTACTCTTTTCTACTTTACTATTTTCTACTTTACTCTGTTCTACTCTTCTCTTTTCTACTTTACTATTTTCTACTTTACTCTGTTCTACTTTACTCTGTTCTACTCTTCTCTTTTCTACTTTACTCTTTTCTACTTTACTCTGTTCTACTCTTCTCTTTTTTACTTTACTCTTTTCTACTTTACTCTGTTCTACTCTTCTCTTTTCTTCTTTACTCTGTTCTACTCTTCTCCTTTCTACTTTACTCTTTTCTACTTTACTATTTTCTACTTTACTCTGTTCTACTTTACTCTGTTCTACTCTTCTCTTTTCTACTTTACTATTTTCTACTTTACTCTGTTCTACTTTACTCTGTTCTACTCTTCTCTTTTCTACTTTACTCTTTTCTACTTTACTCTGTTCTACTCTTCTCTTTTTTACTTTACTCTTTTCTACTTTACTCTGTTCTACTCTTCTCTTTTCTTCTTTACTCTGTTCTACTCTTCTCCTTTCTACTTTACTCTTTTCTACTTTACTATTTTCTACTTTACTCTGTTCTACTCTTCTCTGTTCTACTTTACTCTGTTCTACTCTTCTCTTTTCTACTTTACTCTTTTCTACTTTACTCTGTTCTACTCTTCTCTTTTCTACTTTACTCTTTTTTACTTTACTCTGTTCTACTCTTCTCTTTTCTACTTTACTCTTTTCTACTTTACTCTGTTCTACTCTTCTCTTTTTTACTTTACTCTTTTCTACTTTACTCTGTTCTACTCTTCTCTTCTTTACTCTGTTCTACTCTTCTCTTTTCTACTTTACTCTTTTCTACTTTACTATTTTCTACTTTACTCTGTTCTACTCTTCTCTTTTCTACTTTACTATTTTCTACTTTACTCTGTTCTACTTTACTCTGTTCTACTCTTCTCTTTTCTACTTTACTCTTTTCTACTTTACTCTGTTCTACTCTTCTCTTTTTTACTTTACTCTTTTCTACTTTACTCTGTTCTACTCTTCTCTTTTCTTCTTTACTCTGTTCTACTCTTCTCCTTTCTACTTTACTCTTTTCTACTTTACTATTTTCTACTTTACTCTGTTCTACTCTTCTCTGTTCTACTTTACTCTGTTCTACTCTTCTCTTTTCTACTTTACTCTTTTCTACTTTACTCTGTTCTACTCTTCTCTTTTCTACTTTACTCTTTTTTACTTTACTCTGTTCTACTCTTCTCTTTTCTACTTTACTCTTTTCTACTTTACTCTGTTCTACTCTTCTCTTTTTTACTTTACTCTTTTCTACTTTACTCTGTTCTACTCTTCTCTTCTTTACTCTGTTCTACTCTTCTCTTTTCTACTTTACTCTTTTCTACTTTACTATTTTCTACTTTACTATTTTCTACTTTACTCTGTTCTACTTTACTCTGTTCTACTCTTCTCTTTTCTACTTTACTCTTTTCTACTTTACTCTGTTCTACTCTTCTCTTTTTTACTTTACTCTTTTCTACTTTACTCTGTTCTACTCTTCTCTTTTCTTCTTTACTCTGTTCTACTCTTCTCCTTTCTACTTTACTCTTTTCTACTTTACTATTTTCTACTTTACTCTGTTCTACTCTTCTCTTTTCTACTTTACTCTTTTCTACTTTACTCTGTTCTACTCTTCTCTTTTTTACTTTACTCTTTTCTACTTTACTCTGTTCTACTTTACTCTTTTCTACTTTACTCTGTTCTACTCTTCTCTTTTCTACTTTACTCTGTTCTACTCTTCTCTTTTCTTCTTTACTCTGTTCTACTCTTCTCTTTTCTACTCTTCTCTTTTCTACTCTTTTTCTACTTTACTCTTTTCTACTCTTCTATTTTCTACTCTTCTCTTTTCTACTCTACTCTTTTCTACTTTACTCTGTTCTACTCATCTCTACTTTACTTTACTCTGTTCTACTCTACTCCTTTCTTCTTTACTCTGTTCTACTCTTCTCTTTTCTTCTTTACTATGTTCTACTCTTCTCTTTTCTACTTTACTCTGTTCTACTTTACTCTGTTCTACTCTTCTCTTTTCTACTTTACTCTTTTCTACTTTACTCTGTTCTACTCTTCTCTTTTCTACTTTACTCTTTTTTACTTTACTCTGTTCTACTTTACTCTGTTCTACTCTTCTCTTTTCTACTTTACTCTTTTCTACTTTACTCTGTTCTACTCTTCTCTTTTCTACTTTACTCTTTTCTACTTTACTCCGTTCTACTTTTCTCTTTTCTACTTTACTCTTTTTTACTTTACTCTGTTCTACTTTACTCTGTTCTACTCTTCTCTTTTCTACTCTTCTCTTTTCTACTCTTTTTCTACTTTACTATTTTCTACTCTTCTATTTTCTACTCTTCTCTTTTCTACTCTACTCTTTTCTACTTTACTCTGTTCTACTCATCTCTACTTTACTTTACTCTGTTCTTTTCTTCTTTACTCTTTTCTACTTTACTCTGTTCTACTCTTCTCTTTTCTACTTTACTCTTTTTTACTTTACTCTGTTCTACTTTACTCTGTTCTACTCTTCTCTTTTCTACTTTACTCTTTTCTACTTTACTCTGTTCTACTCTTCTCTTTTTTACTTTACTCTTTTCTACTTTACTCTGTTCTACTCTTCTCTTTTCTTCTTTACTCTGTTCTACTCTTCTCTTTTCTACTTTACTCTTTTCTACTTTACTCTGTTCTACTCTTCTCTTTTTTACTTTACTCTTTTCTACTTTACTCTGTTCTACTCTTCTCTTTTCTTCTTTACTCTGTTCTACTCTTCTCTTTTCTACTTTACTCTTTTCTACTTTACTCTGTTCTACTCTTCTCTTTTCTTCTTTACTCTGTTCTACTCTTCTCTTTTCTACTTTACTCTTTTCTACTTTACTCTTTTCTACTTTACTCTGTTCTACTCTTCTCTTTTCTACTTTACTCTTTTCTACTTTACTCTGTTCTACTCTTCTCTTTTCTACTTTACTCTGTTCTACTCTTCTCTTTTTTACTTTACTCTTTTCTACTTTACTCTGTTCTACTTTACTCTGTTCTACTCTTCTCTTTTCTACTCTTCTCTTTTCTACTCTTTTTCTACTTTACTCTTTTCTACTCTTCTATTTTCTACTCTACTCTTTTCTACTTTACTCTGTTCTACTCATCTCTACTTTACTTTACTCTGTTCTACTCATCTCTACTTTACTTTACTCTGTTCTACTCATCTCTACTTTACTTTACTCTGTTCTACTCTACTCCTTTCTTCTTTACTCTGTTCTACTCTTCTCTTTTCTTCTTTACTATGTTCTACTCTTCTCTTTTCTACTTTACTCTGTTCTACTTTACTCTGTTCTACTCTTCTCTTTTCTACTTTACTCTTTTCTACTTTACTCTGTTCTACTCTTCTCTTTTCTACTTTACTCTTTTCTACTTTACTCTGTTCTACTCTTCTCTTTTTTACTTTACTCTTTTCTACTTTACTCTGTTCTACTCTTCTCTTCTTTACTCTGTTCTACTCTTCTCTTTTCTACTTTACTCTTTTCTACTTTACTATTTTCTACTTTACTCTGTTCTACTCTTCTCTTTTCTACTTTACTATTTTCTACTTTACTCTGTTCTACTTTACTCTGTTCTACTCTTCTCTTTTCTACTTTACTCTTTTCTACTTTACTCTGTTCTACTCTTCTCTTTTTTACTTTACTCTTTTCTACTTTACTCTGTTCTACTCTTCTCTTTTCTTCTTTACTCTGTTCTACTCTTCTCCTTTCTACTTTACTCTTTTCTACTTTACTATTTTCTACTTTACTCTGTTCTACTTTACTCTGTTCTACTCTTCTCTTTTCTACTTTACTATTTTCTACTTTACTCTGTTCTACTTTACTCTGTTCTACTCTTCTCTTTTCTACTTTACTCTTTTCTACTTTACTCTGTTCTACTCTTCTCTTTTTTACTTTACTCTTTTCTACTTTACTCTGTTCTACTCTTCTCTTTTCTTCTTTACTCTGTTCTACTCTTCTCCTTTCTACTTTACTCTTTTCTACTTTACTATTTTCTACTTTACTCTGTTCTACTCTTCTCTGTTCTACTTTACTCTGTTCTACTCTTCTCTTTTCTACTTTACTCTTTTCTACTTTACTCTGTTCTACTCTTCTCTTTTCTACTTTACTCTTTTTTACTTTACTCTGTTCTACTCTTCTCTTTTCTACTTTACTCTTTTCTACTTTACTCTGTTCTACTCTTCTCTTTTTTACTTTACTCTTTTCTACTTTACTCTGTTCTACTCTTCTCTTCTTTACTCTGTTCTACTCTTCTCTTTTCTACTTTACTCTTTTCTACTTTACTATTTTCTACTTTACTCTGTTCTACTCTTCTCTTTTCTACTTTACTATTTTCTACTTTACTCTGTTCTACTTTACTCTGTTCTACTCTTCTCTTTTCTACTTTACTCTTTTCTACTTTACTCTGTTCTACTCTTCTCTTTTTTACTTTACTCTTTTCTACTTTACTCTGTTCTACTCTTCTCTTTTCTTCTTTACTCTGTTCTACTCTTCTCCTTTCTACTTTACTCTTTTCTACTTTACTATTTTCTACTTTACTCTGTTCTACTCTTCTCTGTTCTACTTTACTCTGTTCTACTCTTCTCTTTTCTACTTTACTCTTTTCTACTTTACTCTGTTCTACTCTTCTCTTTTCTACTTTACTCTTTTTTACTTTACTCTGTTCTACTCTTCTCTTTTCTACTTTACTCTTTTCTACTTTACTCTGTTCTACTCTTCTCTTTTTTACTTTACTCTTTTCTACTTTACTCTGTTCTACTCTTCTCTTCTTTACTCTGTTCTACTCTTCTCTTTTCTACTTTACTCTTTTCTACTTTACTATTTTCTACTTTACTATTTTCTACTTTACTCTGTTCTACTTTACTCTGTTCTACTCTTCTCTTTTCTACTTTACTCTTTTCTACTTTACTCTGTTCTACTCTTCTCTTTTTTACTTTACTCTTTTCTACTTTACTCTGTTCTACTCTTCTCTTTTCTTCTTTACTCTGTTCTACTCTTCTCCTTTCTACTTTACTCTTTTCTACTTTACTATTTTCTACTTTACTCTGTTCTACTCTTCTCTTTTCTACTTTACTCTTTTCTACTTTACTCTGTTCTACTCTTCTCTTTTTTACTTTACTCTTTTCTACTTTACTCTGTTCTACTTTACTCTTTTCTACTTTACTCTGTTCTACTCTTCTCTTTTCTACTTTACTCTGTTCTACTCTTCTCTTTTCTTCTTTACTCTGTTCTACTCTTCTCTTTTCTACTCTTCTCTTTTCTACTCTTTTTCTACTTTACTCTTTTCTACTCTTCTATTTTCTACTCTTCTCTTTTCTACTCTACTCTTTTCTACTTTACTCTGTTCTACTCATCTCTACTTTACTTTACTCTGTTCTACTCTACTCCTTTCTTCTTTACTCTGTTCTACTCTTCTCTTTTCTTCTTTACTATGTTCTACTCTTCTCTTTTCTACTTTACTCTGTTCTACTTTACTCTGTTCTACTCTTCTCTTTTCTACTTTACTCTTTTCTACTTTACTCTGTTCTACTCTTCTCTTTTCTACTTTACTCTTTTTTACTTTACTCTGTTCTACTTTACTCTGTTCTACTCTTCTCTTTTCTACTTTACTCTTTTCTACTTTACTCTGTTCTACTCTTCTCTTTTCTACTTTACTATTTTCTACTTTACTCCGTTCTACTTTTCTCTTTTCTACTTTACTCTTTTTTACTTTACTCTGTTCTACTTTACTCTGTTCTACTCTTCTCTTTTCTACTCTTCTCTTTTCTACTCTTTTTCTACTTTACTCTTTTCTACTCTTCTATTTTCTACTCTTCTCTTTTCTACTCTACTCTTTTCTACTTTACTCTGTTCTACTCATCTCTACTTTACTTTACTCTGTTCTTTTCTTCTTTACTCTTTTCTACTTTACTCTGTTCTACTCTTCTCTTTTCTACTTTACTCTTTTTTACTTTACTCTGTTCTACTTTACTCTGTTCTACTCTTCTCTTTTCTACTTTACTCTTTTCTACTTTACTCTGTTCTACTCTTCTCTTTTTTACTTTACTCTTTTCTACTTTACTCTGTTCTACTCTTCTCTTTTCTTCTTTACTCTGTTCTACTCTTCTCTTTTCTACTTTACTCTTTTCTACTTTACTCTGTTCTACTCTTCTCTTTTTTACTTTACTCTTTTCTACTTTACTCTGTTCTACTCTTCTCTTTTCTTCTTTACTCTGTTCTACTCTTCTCTTTTCTACTTTACTCTTTTCTACTTTACTCTGTTCTACTCTTCTCTTTTCTTCTTTACTCTGTTCTACTCTTCTCTTTTCTACTTTACTCTTTTCTACTTTACTCTGTTCTACTCATCTCTACTTTACTTTACTCTGTTCTACTCTTCTCTTTTCTACTTTACTCTGTTCTACTCTTCTCTTTTCTACTTTACTCTTTTCTACTTTACTCTGTTCTACTTTACTCTTTTCTACTTTACTCTGTTCTTTTCTTCTCTTTTCTACTTTACTCTTTTCTACTTTACTCTGTTCTACTCTTCTCTTTTCTACTTTACTCTGTTCTACTCTTCTCTTTTCTACTTTACTCTGTTCTACTTTACTCTGTTCTACTCTTCTCTTTTCTTCTTTACTCTTTTCTACTTTACTCTGTTCTACTCTTCTCTTTTCTACTTTACTCTTTTCTACTTTACTATTTTCTACTTTACTCTGTTCTACTCTTCTCTTTTCTTCTTTACTCTGTTCTACTTTACTCTGTTCTACTCTTCTCTTTTCTACTCTACTCTTTTCTTCTTTACTCTGTTCTACTCTTCTCTTTTCTACTCTTCTCTTTTCTACTCTTTTTCTACTTTACTCTTTTCTACTCTTCTATTTTCTACTCTTCTCTTTTCTACTCTACTCTTTTCTACTTTACTCTGTTCTACTCATCTCTACTTTTCTTTACTCTGTTCTACTCATCTCTACTTTACTTTACTCTGTTCTACTCTACTCCTTTCTTCTTTACTCTGTTCTACTCTTCTCTTTTCTACTTTACTCTGTTCTACTTTACTCTGTTCTACTCTTCTCTTTTCTACTTTACTCTTTTCTACTTTACTCTGTTCTACTCTTCTCTTTTCTACTTTACTCTTTTTTACTTTACTCTGTTCTACTTTACTCTGTTCTACTCTTCTCTTTTCTACTTTACTCTTTTCAACTTTACTCTGTTCTACTCTTCTCTTTTTTACTTTACTCTTTTCTACTTTACTCTGTTCTACTTTACTCTTTTCCACTTTACTCTGTTCTACTCATCTCTAATTTACTTTACTCTGTTCTACTTTACTCTGTTCTACTCTTCTCTTTTCTACTCTACTCTTTTCTTCTTTACTCTGTTCTACTCTTCTCTTTTCTACTCTTCTCTTTTCTACTCTTTTTCTACTTTACTCTTTTCTACTCTTCTATTTTCTACTCTTCTCTTTTCTACTCTACTCTTTTCTACTTTACTCTGTTCTACTCATCTCTACTTTACTTTACTCTGTTCTACTCATCTCTACTTTACTTTACTCTGTTCTACTCATCTCTACATTACTTTACTCTGTTCTACTCTACTCCTTTCTTCTTTACTCTGTTCTACTCTTCTCTTTTCTTCTTGACTATGTTCTACTCTTCTCTTTTCTACTTTACTCTGTTCTACTTTACTCTGTTCTACTCTTCTCTTTTCTACTTTACTCTTTTCTACTTTACTCTGTTCTACTCTTCTCTTTTCTACTTTACTCTTTTTTACTTTACTCTGTCCTACTTTACTCTGTTCTACTCTTCTCTTTTCTACTTTACTCTTTTCTACTTTACTCTGTTCTACTCTTCTCTTTTTTACTTTACTCTTTTCTACTTTACTCTGTTCTACTCTTCTCTTTTTTACTCTGTTCTACTCTTCTCTTTTCTACTTTACTCTTTTCTACTTTACTATTTTCTACTTTACTCCGTTCTACTCTTCTCTTTTCTACTTTACTCTTTTTTACTTTACTCTGTTCTACTCTTCTCTTTTCTACTCTTCTCTTTTCTACTCTTTTTCTACTTTACTCTTTTCTACTCTTCTCTTTTCTACTCTACTCTTTTCTACTTTACTCTGTTCTACTCATCTCTACTTTACTTTACTCTGTTCTACTTTACTCTGTTCTACTCTTCTCTTCTTTACTCTTTTTTACTTTACTCTGTTCTACTTTACTCTGTTCTACTCTTCTCTTTTCTTCTTTACTCTGTTCTACTTTACTCTGTTCTACTCTTCTCTTTTCTACTCTACTCTTTTCTTCTTTACTCTGTTCTACTCTTCTCTTTTCTACTCTTCTCTTTTCTACTCTTTTTCTACTTTACTCTTTTCTACTCTTCTATTTTCTACTCTTCTCTTTTCTACTCTACTCTTTTCTACTTTACTCTGTTCTACTCATCTCTACTTTACTTTACTCTGTTCTACTCATCTCTACTTTACTTTACTCTGTTCTACTCATCTCTACATTACTTTACTCTGTTCTACTCTACTCCTTTCTTCTTTACTCTGTTCTACTCTTCTCTTTTCTTCTTGACTATGTTCTACTCTTCTCTTTTCTACTTTACTCTGTTCTACTTTACTCTGTTCTACTCTTCTCTTTTCTACTTTACTCTTTTCTACTTTACTCTGTTCTACTCTTCTCTTTTCTACTTTACTCTTTTTTACTTTACTCTGTCCTACTTTACTCTGTTCTACTCTTCTCTTTTCTACTTTACTCTTTTCTACTTTACTCTGTTCTACTCTTCTCTTTTTTACTTTACTCTTTTCTACTTTACTCTGTTCTACTCTTCTCTTTTTTACTCTGTTCTACTCTTCTCTTTTCTACTTTACTCTTTTCTACTTTACTATTTTCTACTTTACTCCGTTCTACTCTTCTCTTTTCTACTTTACTCTTTTTTACTTTACTCTGTTCTACTCTTCTCTTTTCTACTCTTCTCTTTTCTACTCTTTTTCTACTTTACTCTTTTCTACTCTTCTCTTTTCTACTCTACTCTTTTCTACTTTACTTTGTTCTACTCTTCTCTTTTTTACTTTACTCTTTTCTACTTTACTCTGTTCTACTCTTCTCTTTTCTTCTTTACTCTGTTCTACTCTTCTCCTTTCTACTTTACTCTGTTCTACTCTTCTCCTTTCTACTTTACTCTTTTCTACTTTACTCTTTTCTACTTTACTCTGTTCTACTCTTCTCTTTTTTACTTTACTCTTTTCTACTTTACTCTGTTCTACTCTTCTATTTTCTTCTTTACTCTGTTCTACTCTTCTCCGTTCTACTCTTCTCTTTTCTACTTTACTCTTTTCTACTTTACTCTGTTCTACTCTTCTCTTTTCTTCTTTACTCTGTTCTACTCTTCTCCTTTCTACTTTACTCTTTTCTACTTTACTATTTTCTACTTTACTCTGTTCTACTCTTCTCTTTTCTACTTTACTCTTTTCTACTTTACTCTGTTCTACTCTTCTCTTTTTTACTTTACTCTTTTCTACTTTACTCTGTTCTACTTTACTCTTTTCTACTTTACTCTGTTCTACTCTTCTCTTTTCTACTTTACTCTTTTCTACTTTACTCTGTTCTACTCTTCTCTTTTTTACTTTACTCTGTTCTACTCTTCTCTTTTTTACTTTACTCTTTTCTACTTTACTCTGTTCTACTTTACTCTTTTCTACTTTACTCTGTTCTACTCTTCTCTTTTCTACTTTACTCTTTTCTACTTTACTCTGTTCTACTCTTCTCTTTTCTACTTTACTCTTTTTTACTTTACTCTGTTCTACTTTACTCTGTTCTACTCTTCTCTTTTCTACTTTACTCTTTTCTACTTTACTCTGTTCTACTCTTCTCTTTTTTACTTTACTCTTTTCTACTTTACTCTCTTCTACTCTTCTCTTTTCTACTTTACTCTTTTCTACTTTACTCTGTTCTACTCTTCTCTTTTTTACTTTACTCTTTTCTACTTTACTCTGTTCTACTTTACTCTGTTCTACTCTTCTCTTTTCTACTCTTCTCATTTCTACTCTTTTTCTACTTTACTATTTTCTACTTTACTCTGTTCTACTCTTCTCTTTTTTACTTTACTCTTTTCTACTTTACTCTTTTCTACTTTACTCTGTTCTACTCTTTTTTTACTTTACTCTTTTCTACTTTACTCTGTTCTACTTTACTCTGTTCTACTCTTCTCTTTTCTACTCTTCTCTTTTCTACTCTTTTTCTACTTTACTCTTTTCTACTCTTCTCTTTTCTACTCTTCTCTTTTCTACTCTACTCTTTTCTACTTTACTCTGTTCTACTCATCTCTACTTTACTTTACTCTGTTCTACTCATCTCTACTTTACTTTACTCTGTTCTACTCTACTCCTTTCTTCTTTACTCTGTTCTACTCTTCTCTTTTCTACTTTACTCTTTTCTACTTTACTCTGTTCTACTCTTCTCTTTTTTACTTTACTCTTTTCTACTTTACTCTGTTCTACTTTACTCTTTTCTACTTTACTCTGTTCTACTCTTCTCTTTTCTACTTTACTATTTTCTACTTTACTCTGTTCTACTCTTTTTTTACTTTACTCTTTTCTACTTTACTCTGTTCTACTTTACTCTGTTCTACTCTTCTCTTTTCTACTCTTCTCTTTTCTACTCTTTTTCTACTTTACTCTTTTCTACTCTTCTCTTTTCTACTCTTCTCTTTTCTACTCTACTCTTTTCTACTTTACTCTGTTCTACTCATCTCTACTTTACTTTACTCTGTTCTACTCATCTCTACTTTACTTTACTCTGTTCTACTCTACTCCTTTCTTCTTTACTCTGTTCTAGTCTTCTCTTTTCTTCTTTACTATGTTCTACTCTTCTCTTTTCTACTTTACTCTGTTCTACTCTTCTCTTTTCTACTTTACTCTTTTCTACTTTACTCTGTTCTACTTTACTCTGTTCTACTCTTTTCTACTTTACTCTGTTCTACTCATCTCTACTTTACTTTACTCTGTTCTACTTTACTCTGTTCTACTCTTCTCTTTTCTTCTTTACTCTTTTCTACTTTACTCTGTTCTACTCTTCTCTTTTCTACTCTTCTCTTTTCTACTCTTTTTCTACTTTACTCTTTTCTACTCTTCTATTTTCTACTCTTCTCTTTTCTACTTTACTCTTTTCCACTTTACTCTGTTCTACTCATCTCTAATTTACTTTACTCTGTTCCACTTTACTCTGTTCTACTCTTCTCTTTTCTACTCTACTCTTTTCTTCTTTACTCTGTTCTACTCTTCTCTTTTCTACTCTTCTCTTTTCTACTCTTTTTCTACTTTACTCTTTTCTACTCTTCTATTTTCTACTCTTCTCTTTTCTACTCTACTCTTTTCTACTTTACTCTGTTCTACTTTACTCTGTTCTACTCTTCTCTTTTCTACTTTACTCTTTTCTACTTTACTCTGTTCTACTCTTCTCTTTTCTACTTTACTCTTTTTTACTTTACTCTGTTCTACTTTACTCTGTTCTACTCTTCTCTTTTCTACTTTACTCTTTTCTACTTTACTCTGTTCTACTCTTCTCTTTTTTACTTTACTCTTTTCTACTTTACTCTGTTCTACTCTTCTCTTTTTTACTCTGTTCTACTCTTCTCTTTTCTACTTTACTCTTTTCTACTTTACTCTTTTTTACTTTACTCTGTTCTACTCTTCTCTTTTCTACTCTTCTCTTTTCTACTCTTTTTCTACTTTACTCTTTTCTACTCTTCTCTTTTCTACTCTACTCTTTTCTACTTTACTCTGTTCTACTCATCTCTACTTTACTTTACTCTGTTCTACTTTACTCTGTTCTACTCTTCTCTTCTTTACTCTTTTTTACTTTACTCTGTTCTACTTTACTCTGTTCTACTCTTCTCTTTTCTACTTTACTCTTTTCTACTTTACTTTGTTCTACTCTTCTCTTTTTTACTTTACTCTTTTCTACTTTACTCTGTTCTACTCTTCTCTTTTCTTCTTTACTCTGTTCTACTCTTCTCCTTTCTACTTTACTCTGTTCTACTCTTCTCCTTTCTACTTTACTCTTTTCTACTTTACTCTTTTCTACTTTACTCTGTTCTACTCTTCTCTTTTTTACTTTACTCTTTTCTACTTTACTCTGTTCTACTCTTCTCTTTTCTTCTTTACTCTGTTCTACTCTTCTCCGTTCTACTCTTCTCTTTTCTACTTTACTCTTTTCTACTTTACTCTGTTCTACTCTTCTCTTTTCTTCTTTACTCTGTTCTACTCTTCTCCTTTCTACTTTACTCTTTTCTACTTTACTATTTTCTACTTTACTCTGTTCTACTCTTCTCTTTTCTACTTTACTCTTTTCTACTTTACTCTGTTCTACTCTTCTCTTTTTTACTTTACTCTTTTCTACTTTACTCTGTTCTACTTTACCCTTTTCTACTTTACTCTGTTCTACTCTTCTCTTTTCTACTTTACTCTTTTCTACTTTACTCTGTTCTACTCTTCTCTTTTCTTCTTTACTCTGTTCTACTCTTCTCCTTTCTACTTTACTCTTTTCTACTTTACTATTTTCTACTTTACTCTGTTCTACTCTTCTCTTTTCTACTTTACTCTTTTCTACTTTACTCTGTTCTACTCTTCTCTTTTCTACTTTACTCTTTTCTACTTTACTCTGTTCTACTCTTCTCTTTTCTTCTTTACTCTGTTCTACTCTTCTCCTTTCTACTTTACTCTTTTCTACTTTACTATTTTCTACTTTACTCTGTTCTACTCTTCTCTTTTCTACTTTACTCTTTTCTACTTTACTCTGTTCTACTCTTCTCTTTTTTACTTTACTCTTTTCTTCTTTACTCTGTTCTACTCTTCTCTTTTCTACTCTTCTCTTTTCTACTCTTTTTCTACTTTACTCTTTTCTACTCTTCTATTTTCTACTCTTCTCTTTTCTACTCTACTCTTTTCTACTTTACTCTGTTCTACTTTACTCTGTTCTACTCTTCTCTTTTCTACTTTACTCTTTTCTACTTTACTCTGTTCTACTCTTCTCTTTTCTACTTTACTCTTTTCTACTTTACTCTGTTCTACTCTTCTCTTTTCTACTTTACTCTTTTTTACTTTACTCTGTTCTACTTTACTCTGTTCTACTCTTCTCTTTTCTACTTTACTCTTTTCTACTTTACTCTGTTCTACTCTTCTCTTTTTTACTTTACTCTTTTCTACTTTACTCTGTTCTACTCTTCTCTTTTTTACTCTGTTCTACTCTTCTCTTTTCTACTTTACTCTTTTCTACTTTACTCTTTTTTACTTTACTCTGTTCTACTCTTCTCTTTTCTACTCTTCTCTTTTCTACTCTTTTTCTACTTTACTCTTTTCTACTCTTCTCTTTTCTACTCTACTCTTTTCTACTTTACTCTGTTCTACTCATCTCTACTTTACTTTACTCTGTTCTACTTTACTCTGTTCTACTCTTCTATTTTCTACTCTTCTCTTTTCTACTTTACTCTTTTCCACTTTACTCTGTTCTACTCATCTCTAATTTACTTTACTCTGTTCCACTTTACTCTGTTCTACTCTTCTCTTTTCTACTCTACTCTTTTCTTCTTTACTCTGTTCTACTCTTCTCTTTTCTACTCTTCTCTTTTCTACTTTACTCTTTTCCACTTTACTCTGTTCTACTCATCTCTAATTTACTTTACTCTGTTCCACTTTACTCTGTTCTACTCTTCTCTTTTCTACTCTACTCTTTTCTTCTTTACTCTGTTCTACTCTTCTCTTTTCTACTCTTCTCTTTTCTACTCTTTTTCTACTTTACTCTTTTCTACTCTTCTATTTTCTACTCTTCTCTTTTCTACTCTACTCTTTTCTACTTTACTCTGTTCTACTTTACTCTGTTCTACTCTTCTCTTTTCTACTTTACTCTTTTCTACTTTACTCTGTTCTACTCTTCTCTTTTCTACTTTACTCTTTTTTACTTTACTCTGTTCTACTTTACTCTGTTCTACTCTTCTCTTTTCTACTTTACTCTTTTCTACTTTACTCTGTTCTACTCTTCTCTTTTTTACTTTACTCTTTTCTACTTTACTCTGTTCTACTCTTCTCTTTTTTACTCTGTTCTACTCTTCTCTTTTCTACTTTACTCTTTTCTACTTTACTCTTTTTTACTTTACTCTGTTCTACTCTTCTCTTTTCTACTCTTCTCTTTTCTACTCTTTTTCTACTTTACTCTTTTCTACTCTTCTCTTTTCTACTCTACTCTTTTCTACTTTACTCTGTTCTACTCATCTCTACTTTACTTTACTCTGTTCTACTTTACTCTGTTCTACTCTTCTCTTCTTTACTCTTTTTTACTTTACTCTGTTCTACTTTACTCTGTTCTACTCTTCTCTTTTCTACTTTACTCTTTTCTACTTTACTTTGTTCTACTCTTCTCTTTTTTACTTTACTCTTTTCTACTTTACTCTGTTCTACTCTTCTCTTTTCTTCTTTACTCTGTTCTACTCTTCTCCTTTCTACTTTACTCTGTTCTACTCTTCTCCTTTCTACTTTACTCTTTTCTACTTTACTCTTTTCTACTTTACTCTGTTCTACTCTTCTCTTTTTTACTTTACTCTTTTCTACTTTACTCTGTTCTACTCTTCTCTTTTCTTCTTTACTCTGTTCTACTCTTCTCCGTTCTACTCTTCTCTTTTCTACTTTACTCTTTTCTACTTTACTCTGTTCTACTCTTCTCTTTTCTTCTTTACTCTGTTCTACTCTTCTCCTTTCTACTTTACTCTTTTCTACTTTACTATTTTCTACTTTACTCTGTTCTACTCTTCTCTTTTCTACTTTACTCTTTTCTACTTTACTATTTTCTACTTTACTCTGTTCTACTCTTCTCTTTTCTACTTTACTCTGTTCTACTTTACCCTTTTCTACTTTACTCTGTTCTACTCTTCTCTTTTCTACTTTACTCTTTTCTACTTTACTCTGTTCTACTCTTCTCTTTTCTTCTTTACTCTGTTCTACTCTTCTCCTTTCTACTTTACTCTTTTCTACTTTACTATTTTCTACTTTACTCTGTTCTACTCTTCTCTTTTCTACTTTACTCTTTTCTACTTTACTCTGTTCTACTCTTCTCTTTTCTACTTTACTCTTTTCTACTTTACTCTGTTCTACTCTTCTCTTTTCTTCTTTACTCTGTTCTACTCTTCTCCTTTCTACTTTACTCTTTTCTACTTTACTATTTTCTACTTTACTCTGTTCTACTCTTCTCTTTTCTACTTTACTCTTTTCTACTTTACTCTGTTCTACTCTTCTCTTTTTTACTTTACTCTTTTCTACTTTACTCTGTTCTACTTTACTCTTTTCTACTTTACTCTGTTCTACTCTTCTCTTTTCTACTTTACTCTTTTCTACTTTACTCTGTTCTACTCTTCTCTTTTCTTCTTTACTCTTTTTTACTTTACTCTGTTCTACTTTACTCTGTTCTACTCTTCTCTTTTCTACTTTACTCTGTTCTACTCTTCTCTTTTTTACTTTACTCTTTTCTACTTTACTCTGTTCTACTCTTCTCTTTTTTACTTTACTCTTTTCTACTTTACTCTGTTCTACTTTACTCTTTTCTACTTTACTCTGTTCTACTCTTCTCTTTTCTACTTTACTCTTTTCTACTTTACTCTGTTCTACTCTTCTCTTTTCTACTTTACTCTTTTTTACTTTACTCTGTTCTACTTTACTCTGTTCTACTCTTCTCGTTTCTACTTTACTCTGTTCTACTCTTCTCTTTTTTACTTTACTCTTTTCTACTTTACTCTGTTCTACTTTACTCTGTTCTACTCTTCTCTTTTCTACTCTTCTCATTTCTACTCTTTTTCTACTTTACTATTTTCTACTTTACTCTGTTCTACTCTTCTCTTTTTTACTTTACTCTTTTCTACTTTACTCTTTTCTACTTTACTCTGTTCTACTCTTTTTTTACTTTACTCTTTTCTACTTTACTCTGTTCTACTTTACTCTGTTCTACTCTTCTCTTTTCTACTCTTCTCTTTTCTACTCTTTTTCTACTTTACTCTTTTCTACTCTTCTCTTTTCTACTCTTCTCTTTTCTACTCTACTCTTTTCTACTTTACTCTGTTCTACTCATCTCTACTTTACTTTACTCTGTTCTACTCATCTCTACTTTACTTTACTCTGTTCTACTCTACTCCTTTCTTCTTTACTCTGTTCTACTCTTCTCTTTTCTACTTTACTCTTTTCTACTTTACTCTGTTCTACTCTTCTCTTTTTTACTTTACTCTTTTCTACTTTACTCTGTTCTACTTTACTCTTTTCTACTTTACTCTGTTCTACTCTTCTCTTTTCTACTTTACTATTTTCTACTTTACTCTGTTCTACTCTTCTCTTTTCTACTTTACTCTTTTCTACTTTACTCTGTTCTACTCTTCTCTTTTTTACTTTACTCTTTTCTACTTTACTCTGTTCTACTTTACTCTTTTCTACTTTACTCTGTTCTACTCTTCTCTTTTCTACTTTACTCTTTTCTACTTTACTCTGTTCTACTCTTCTCTTTTCTACTTTACTCTTTTTTACTTTACTCTGTTCTACTTTACTCTGTTCTACTCTTCTCTTTTCTACTTTACTCTTTTCTACTTTACTCTGTTCTACTCTTCTCTTTTTTACTTTACTCTTTTCTACTTTACTCTCTTCTACTTTACTCTTTTCTACTTTACTCTGTTCTACTCTTCTCTTTTCTACTCTTCTCTTTTCTACTCTTTTTCTACTTTACTCTTTTCTACTCTTCTCTTTTCTACTCTTCTCTTTTCTACTCTACTCTTTTCTACTTTACTCTGTTCTACTCATCTCTACTTTACTTTACTCTGTTCTACTCTTCTCTTTTTTACTTTACTCTTTTCTACTTTACTCTGTTCTACTCTTATCTTTTCTTCTTTACTCTGTTCTACTCTTCTCCTTTCTACTTTACTCTGTTCTACTCTTCTCCTTTCTACTTTACTCTTTTCTACTTTACTCTTTTCTACTTTACTCTGTTCTACTCTTCTCTTTTTTACTTTACTCTTTTCTACTTTACTCTGTTCTACTCTTCTCTTTTCTTCTTTACTCTGTTCTACTCTTCTCCGTTCTACTCTTCTCTTTTCTACTTTACTCTTTTCTACTTTACTCTGTTCTACTCTTCTCTTTTCTTCTTTACTCTGTTCTACTCTTCTCCTTTCTACTTTACTCTTTTCTACTTTACTATTTTCTACTTTACTCTGTTCTACTCTTCTCTTTTCTACTTTACTCTTTTCTACTTTACTCTGTTCTACTCTTCTCTTTTTTACTTTACTCTTTTCTACTTTACTCTGTTCTACTTTACCCTTTTCTACTTTACTCTGTTCTACTCTTCTCTTTTCTACTTTACTCTTTTCTACTTTACTCTGTTCTACTCTTCTCTTTTCTTCTTTACTCTGTTCTACTCTTCTCCTTTCTACTTTACTCTTTTCTACTTTACTATTTTCTACTTTACTCTGTTCTACTCTTCTCTTTTCTACTTTACTCTTTTCTACTTTACTCTGTTCTACTCTTCTCTTTTCTACTTTACTCTTTTCTACTTTACTCTGTTCTACTCTTCTCTTTTCTTCTTTACTCTGTTCTACTCTTCTCCTTTCTACTTTACTCTTTTCTACTTTACTATTTTCTACTTTACTCTGTTCTACTCTTCTCTTTTCTACTTTACTCTTTTCTACTTTACTCTGTTCTACTCTTCTCTTTTTTACTTTACTCTTTTCTACTTTACTCTGTTCTACTTTACTCTTTTCTACTTTACTCTGTTCTACTCTTCTCTTTTCTACTTTACTCTTTTCTACTTTACTCTGTTCTACTCTTCTCTTTTCTACTTTACTCTTTTTTACTTTACTCTGTTCTACTTTACTCTGTTCTACTCTTCTCTTTTCTACTTTACTCTGTTCTACTCTTCTCTTTTTTACTTTACTCTTTTCTACTTTACTCTGTTCTACTCTTCTCTTTTTTACTTTACTCTTTTCTACTTTACTCTGTTCTACTTTACTCTTTTCTACTTTACTCTGTTCTACTCTTCTCTTTTCTACTTTACTCTTTTCTACTTTACTCTGTTCTACTCTTCTCTTTTCTACTTTACTCTTTTTTACTTTACTCTGTTCTACTTTACTCTGTTCTACTCTTCTCGTTTCTACTTTACTCTGTTCTACTCTTCTCTTTTTTACTTTACTCTTTTCTACTTTACTCTGTTCTACTTTACTCTGTTCTACTCTTCTCTTTTCTACTCTTCTCATTTCTACTCTTTTTCTACTTTACTATTTTCTACTTTACTCTGTTCTACTCTTCTCTTTTTTACTTTACTCTTTTCTACTTTACTCTTTTCTACTTTACTCTGTTCTACTCTTTTTTTACTTTACTCTTTTCTACTTTACTCTGTTCTACTTTACTCTGTTCTACTCTTCTCTTTTCTACTCTTCTCTTTTCTACTCTTTTTCTACTTTACTCTTTTCTACTCTTCTCTTTTCTACTCTTCTCTTTTCTACTCTACTCTTTTCTACTTTACTCTGTTCTACTCATCTCTACTTTACTTTACTCTGTTCTACTCATCTCTACTTTACTTTACTCTGTTCTACTCTACTCCTTTCTTCTTTACTCTGTTCTACTCTTCTCTTTTCTACTTTACTCTTTTCTACTTTACTCTGTTCTACTCTTCTCTTTTTTACTTTACTCTTTTCTACTTTACTCTGTTCTACTTTACTCTTTTCTACTTTACTCTGTTCTACTCTTCTCTTTTCTACTTTACTATTTTCTACTTTACTCTGTTCTACTCTTCTCTTTTCTACTTTACTCTTTTCTACTTTACTCTGTTCTACTCTTCTCTTTTTTACTTTACTCTTTTCTACTTTACTCTGTTCTACTTTACTCTTTTCTACTTTACTCTGTTCTACTCTTCTCTTTTCTACTTTACTCTTTTCTACTTTACTCTGTTCTACTCTTCTCTTTTCTACTTTACTCTTTTTTACTTTACTCTGTTCTACTTTACTCTGTTCTACTCTTCTCTTTTCTACTTTACTCTTTTCTACTTTACTCTGTTCTACTCTTCTCTTTTTTACTTTACTCTTTTCTACTTTACTCTCTTCTACTTTACTCTTTTCTACTTTACTCTGTTCTACTCTTCTCTTTTCTACTCTTCTCTTTTCTACTCTTTTTCTACTTTACTCTTTTCTACTCTTCTCTTTTCTACTCTTCTCTTTTCTACTCTACTCTTTTCTACTTTACTCTGTTCTACTCATCTCTACTTTACTTTACTCTGTTCTACTCTACTCCTTTCTTCTTTACTCTGTTCTACTCTTCTCTTTTCTTCTTTACTATGTTCTACTCGTCTCTTTTCTACTTTACTCTGTTCTACTTTACTCTGTTCTACTCTTCTCTTTTCTACTTTACTCTTTTCTACTTTACTCTGTTCTACTCTTCTCTTTTCTACTTTACTCTTTTTTACTTTACTCTGTTCTACTTTACTCTGTTCTACTCTTCTCTTTTCTACTTTACTCTTTTCTACTTTGTTCTACTCTTCTCTTTTCTACTTTACTATTTTCTACTTTACTCCGTTCTACTCTTCTCTTTTCTACTTTACTCTTTTTTACTTTACTCTGTTCTACTCTTCTCTTTTCTACTCTTCTCTTTTCTACTCTTTTTCTACTTTACTCTTTTCTACTCTTCTATTTTCTACTCTTCTCTTTTCTACTCTACTCTTTTCTACTTTACTCTGTTCTACTCATCTCTACTTTACTTTACTCTGTTCTACTTTACTCTGTTCTTCTCTTCTCTTTTCTTCTTTACTCTTTTCTACTTTACTTTGTTCTACTCTTCTCTTTTCTACTTTACTCTTTTTTACTTTACTCTGTTCTACTTTACTCTGTTCTACTCTTCTCTTTTCTACTTTACTCTTTTCTACTTTCCTCTGTTCTACTCTTCTCTTTTTTACTTTACTCTTTTCTACTTTACTCTGTTCTACTCTTCTCTTTTCTTCTTTACTCTGTTCTACTCTTCTCTTTTCTACTTTACTCTTTTCTACTTTACTCTGTTCTACTCTTCTCTTTTCTACTTTACTCTTTTCTACTTTACTCTGTTCTACTCTTCTCTTTTTTACTTTACTCTGTTCTACTTTACTCTGTTCTACTCTTCTCTTTTCTACTCTACTCTTTTCTTCTTTACTCTGTTCTACTCTTCTCTTTTCTACTCTTCTCTTTTCTACTCTTTTTCTACTTTACTCTTTTCTACTCTTCTATTTTCTACTCTTCTCTTTTCTACTCTACTCTTTTCTACTTTACTCTGTTCTACTCATCTCTACTTTACTTTACTCTGTTCTACTCATCTCTACTTTACTTTACTCTGTTCTACTCATCTCTACTTTACTTTACTCTGTTCTACTCTACTCCTTTCTTCTTTACTCTGTTCTGCTCTTCTCTTTTCTTCTTTACTATGTTCTACTCTTCTCTTTTCTACTTTACTCTGTTCTACTTTACTCTGTTCTACTCTTCTCTTTTCTACTCTTCTCTTTTCTACTCTTTTTCTACTTTACTCTTTTCTACTCTTCTATTTTCTACTCTTCTCTTTTCTACTCTACTCTTTTCTACTTTACTCTTTTCTACTTTACTCTGTTCTACTCTTCTCTTTTTTACTTTACTCTTTTCTACTTTACTCTGTTCTACTCTTCTCTTTTCTTCTTTACTCTGTTCTACTCTTCTCCGTTCTACTCTTCTCTTTTCTACTTTACTCTTTTCTACTTTACTCTGTTCTACTCTTCTCTTTTCTTCTTTACTCTGTTCTACTCTTCTCCTTTCTACTTTACTCTTTTCTACTTTACTATTTTCTACTTTACTCTGTTCTACTCTTCTCTTTTCTACTTTACTCTTTTCTACTTTACTCTGTTCTACTCTTCTCTTTTTTACTTTACTCTTTTCTACTTTACTCTGTTCTACTTTACCCTTTTCTACTTTACTCTGTTCTACTCTTCTCTTTTCTACTTTACTATTTTCTACTTTACTCTGTTCTACTCTTCTCTTTTCTACTTTACTCTTTTCTACTTTACTCTGTTCTACTCTTCTCTTTTTTACTTTACTCTTTTCTACTTTACTCTGTTCTACTTTACTCTTTTCTACTTTACTCTGTTCTACTCTTCTCTTTTCTACTTTACTCTTTTCTACTTTACTCTGTTCTACTCTTCTCTTTTCTACTTTACTCTTTTTTACTTTACTCTGTTCTACTTTACTCTGTTCTACTCTTCTCTTTTCTACTTTACTCTTTTCTACTTTACTCTGTTCTACTCTTCTCTTTTTTACTTTACTCTTTTCTACTTTACTCTCTTCTACTTTACTCTTTTCTACTTTACTCTGTTCTACTCTTCTCTTTTCTACTTTACTCTTTTCTACTTTACTCTGTTCTACTCTTCTCGTTTCTACTTTACTCTGTTCTACTCTTCTCTTTTTTACTTTACTCTTTTCTACTTTACTCTGTTCTACTTTACTCTGTTCTACTCTTCTCTTTTCTACTCTTCTCATTTCTACTCTTTTTCTACTTTACTATTTTCTACTTTACTCTGTTCTACTCTTTTTTTTACTTTACTCTTTTCTACTTTACTCTTTTCTACTTTACTCTGTTCTACTCTTTTTTTACTTTACTCTTTTCTACTTTACTCTGTTCTACTTTACTCTGTTCTACTCTTCTCTTTTCTACTCTTCTCTTTTCTACTCTTTTTCTACTTTACTCTTTTCTACTCTTCTCTTTTCTACTCTTCTCTTTTCTACTCTACTCTTTTCTACTTTACTCTGTTCTACTCATCTCTACTTTACTTTACTCTGTTCTACTCATCTCTACTTTACTTTACTCTGTTCTACTCTACTCCTTTCTTCTTTACTCTGTTCTACTCTTCTCTTTTCTACTTTACTCTTTTCTACTTTACTCTGTTCTACTCTTCTCTTTTTTACTTTACTCTTTTCTACTTTACTCTGTTCTACTTTACTCTTTTCTACTTTACTCTGTTCTACTCTTCTCTTTTCTACTTTACTATTTTCTACTTTACTCTGTTCTACTCTTCTCTTTTCTACTTTACTCTTTTCTACTTTACTCTGTTCTACTCTTCTCTTTTTTACTTTACTCTTTTCTACTTTACTCTGTTCTACTTTACTCTTTTCTACTTTACTCTGTTCTACTCTTCTCTTTTCTACTTTACTCTTTTCTACTTTACTCTGTTCTACTCTTCTCTTTTCTACTTTACTCTTTTTTACTTTACTCTGTTCTACTTTACTCTGTTCTACTCTTCTCTTTTCTACTTTACTCTTTTCTACTTTACTCTGTTCTACTCTTCTCTTTTTTACTTTACTCTTTTCTACTTTACTCTCTTCTACTTTACTCTTTTCTACTTTACTCTGTTCTACTCTTCTCTTTTCTACTCTTCTCTTTTCTACTCTTTTTCTACTTTACTCTTTTCTACTCTTCTATTTTCTACTCTTCTCTTTTCTACTCTACTCTTTTCTACTTTACTCTGTTCTACTCATCTCTACTTTACTTTACTCTGTTCTACTCTACTCCTTTCTTCTTTACTCTGTTCTACTCTTCTCTTTTCTTCTTTACTATGTTCTACTCGTCTCTTTTCTACTTTACTCTGTTCTACTTTACTCTGTTCTACTCTTCTCTTTTCTACTTTACTCTTTTCTACTTTACTCTGTTCTACTCTTCTCTTTTCTACTTTACTCTTTTTTACTTTACTCTGTTCTACTTTACTCTGTTCTACTCTTCTCTTTTCTACTTTACTCTTTTCTACTTTGTTCTACTCTTCTCTTTTCTACTTTACTATTTTCTACTTTACTCCGTTCTACTCTTCTCTTTTCTACTTTACTCTTTTTTACTTTACTCTGTTCTACTTTACTCTGTTCTACTCTTCTCTTTTCTACTTTACTCTTTTCTACTTTACTCTGTTCTACTCTTCTCTTTTTTACTTTACTCTTTTCTACTTTACTCTCTTCTACTTTACTCTTTTCTACTTTACTCTGTTCTACTCTTCTCTTTTCTACTCTTCTCTTTTCTACTCTTTTTCTACTTTACTCTTTTCTACTCTTCTATTTTCTACTCTTCTCTTTTCTACTCTACTCTTTTCTACTTTACTCTGTTCTACTCATCTCTACTTTACTTTACTCTGTTCTACTCTACTCCTTTCTTCTTTACTCTGTTCTAGTCTTCTCTTTTCTTCTTTACTATGTTCTACTCTTCTCTTTTCTACTTTACTCTGTTCTACTCTTCTCTTTTCTACTTTACTCTTTTCTACTTTACTCTGTTCTACTTTACTCTGTTCTACTCTTTTCTACTTTACTCTGTTCTACTCATCTCTACTTTACTTTACTCTGTTCTACTTTACTCTGTTCTACTCTTCTCTTTTCTTCTTTACTCTTTTCTACTTTACTCTGTTCTACTCTTCTCTTTTCTACTCTTCTCTTTTCTACTCTTTTTCTACTTTACTCTTTTCTACTCTTCTATTTTCTACTTTACTCTTTTCCACTTTACTCTGTTCTACTCATCTCTAATTTACTTTACTCTGTTCCACTTTACTCTGTTCTACTCTTCTCTTTTCTACTCTACTCTTTTCTTCTTTACTCTGTTCTACTCTTCTCTTTTCTACTCTTCTCTTTTCTACTCTTTTTCTACTTTACTCTTTTCTACTCTTCTATTTTCTACTCTTCTCTTTTCTACTCTACTCTTTTCTACTTTACTCTGTTCTACTCATCTCTACTTTACTTTACTCTGTTCTACTCTACTCCTTTCTTCTTTACTCTGTTCTACTCTTCTCTTTTCTTCTTTACTATGTTCTACTCGTCTCTTTTCTACTTTACTCTGTTCTACTTTACTCTGTTCTACTCTTCTCTTTTCTACTTTACTCTTTTCTACTTTACTCTGTTCTACTCTTCTCTTTTCTACTTTACTCTTTTCTACTTTGTTCTACTCTTCTCTTTTCTACTTTACTATTTTCTACTTTACTCCGTTCTACTCTTCTCTTTTCTACTTTACTCTTTTTTACTTTACTCTGTTCTACTCTTCTCTTTTCTACTCTTCTCTTTTCTACTCTTTTTCTACTTTACTCTTTTCTACTCTTCTATTTTCTACTCTTCTCTTTTCTACTCTACTCTTTTCTACTTTACTCTGTTCTACTCATCTCTACTTTACTTTACTCTGTTCTACTTTACTCTGTTCTTCTCTTCTCTTTTCTTCTTTACTCTTTTCTACTTTACTTTGTTCTACTCTTCTCTTTTCTACTTTACTCTTTTTTACTTTACTCTGTTCTACTTTACTCTGTTCTACTCTTCTCTTTTCTACTTTACTCTTTTCTACTTTCCTCTGTTCTACTCTTCTCTTTTTTACTTTACTCTTTTCTACTTTACTCTGTTCTACTCTTCTCTTTTCTTCTTTACTCTGTTCTACTCTTCTCTTTTCTACTTTACTCTTTTCTACTTTACTCTGTTCTACTCTTCTCTTTTCTACTTTACTCTTTTCTACTTTACTCTGTTCTACTCTTCTCTTTTTTACTTTACTCTGTTCTACTTTACTCTGTTCTACTCTTCTCTTTTCTACTCTACTCTTTTCTTCTTTACTCTGTTCTACTCTTCTCTTTTCTACTCTTCTCTTTTCTACTCTTTTTCTACTTTACTCTTTTCTACTCTTCTATTTTCTACTCTTCTCTTTTCTACTCTACTCTTTTCTACTTTACTCTGTTCTACTCATCTCTACTTTACTTTACTCTGTTCTACTCATCTCTACTTTACTTTACTCTGTTCTACTCATCTCTACTTTACTTTACTCTGTTCTACTCTACTCCTTTCTTCTTTACTCTGTTCTGCTCTTCTCTTTTCTTCTTTACTATGTTCTACTCTTCTCTTTTCTACTTTACTCTGTTCTACTTTACTCTGTTCTACTCTTCTCTTTTCTACTCTTCTCTTTTCTACTCTTTTTCTACTTTACTCTTTTCTACTCTTCTATTTTCTACTCTTCTCTTTTCTACTCTACTCTGTTCTACTCATCTCTACTTTACTTTACTCTGTTCTACTCATCTCTACTTTACTTTACTCTGTTCTACTCTACTCCTTTCTTCTTTACTCTGTTCTACTCTTCTCTTTTCTTCTTTACTATGTTCTACTCTTCTCTTTTCTACTTTACTCTGTTCTACTCTTCTCTTTTCTACTTTACTCTTTTCTACTTTACTCTGTTCTACTCTTCTCTTTTCTTCTTTACTCTTTTCTACTTTACTCTGTTCTACTCTTCTCTTTTCTACTTTACTCTTTTCTACTTTACTATTTTCTACTTTACTCTGTTCTACTCTTCTCTTTTCTTCTTTACTCTTTTCTACTTTACTCTGTTCTACTCTTCTCTTTTCTACTCTACTCTTTTTTACTTTACTCTGTTCTACTTTACTCTGTTCTACTCTTCTCTTTTCTACTTTACTCTTTTCTACTTTACTCTGTTCTACTCTTCTCTTTTCTACTTTACTCTTTTCTACTTTACTCTTTTCTACTTTACTCTGTTCTACTCTTCTCTTTTTTACTTTACTCTTTTCTACTTTACTCTTTTCTACTTTACTCTGTTCTACTCTTCTCTTTTCTACTTTACTCTGTTCTACTCTTCTCTTTTCTACTTTACTCTTTTTTACTTTACTCTGTTCTACTTTACTCTGTTCTACTCTTCTCTTTTCTACTTTACTCTGTTCTACTTTACTCTGTTCTACTCTTCTCTTTTCTACTCTTCTCTTTTCTACTTTACTCTTTTCCACTTTACTCTGTTCTACTCATCTCTAATTTACTTTACTCTGTTCCACTTTACTCTGTTCTACTCTTCTCTTTTCTACTCTACTCTTTTCTTCTTTACTCTGTTCTACTCTTCTCTTTTCTACTCTTCTCTTTTCTACTCTTTTTCTACTTTACTCTTTTCTACTCTTCTATTTTCTACTCTTCTCTTTTCTACTCTACTCTTTTCTACTTTACTCTGTTCTACTCATCTCTACTTTACTTTACTCTGTTCTACTCTACTCCTTTCTTCTTTACTCTGTTCTACTCTTCTCTTTTCTTCTTTACTATGTTCTACTCTTCTCTTTTCTACTTTACTCTGTTCTACTTTACTCTGTTCTACTCTTCTCTTTTCTACTTTACTCTTTTCTACTTTACTCTGTTCTACTCTTCTCTTTTCTACTTTACTCTTTTTTACTTTACTCTGTTCTACTTTACTCTGTTCTACTTTACTCTTTTCTACTTTACTCTGTTCTACTCTTCTCTTTTCTACTTTACTCTGTTCTACTCTTCTCTTTTCTACTTTACTCTTTTTTACTTTACTCTGTTCTACTTTACTCTGTTCTACTCTTCTCTTTTCTACTTTACTCTGTTCTACTTTACTCTGTTCTACTCTTCTCTTTTCTACTCTTCTCTTTTCTACTTTACTCTTTTCCACTTTACTCTGTTCTACTCATCTCTAATTTACTTTACTCTGTTCCACTTTACTCTGTTCTACTCTTCTCTTTTCTACTCTACTCTTTTCTTCTTTACTCTGTTCTACTCTTCTCTTTTCTACTCTTCTCTTTTCTACTCTTTTTCTACTTTACTCTTTTCTACTCTTCTATTTTCTACTCTTCTCTTTTCTACTCTACTCTTTTCTACTTTACTCTGTTCTACTCATCTCTACTTTACTTTACTCTGTTCTACTCTACTCCTTTCTTCTTTACTCTGTTCTACTCTTCTCTTTTCTTCTTTACTATGTTCTACTCTTCTCTTTTCTACTTTACTCTGTTCTACTTTACTCTGTTCTACTCTTCTCTTTTCTACTTTACTCTTTTCTACTTTACTCTGTTCTACTCTTCTCTTTTCTACTTTACTCTTTTTTACTTTACTCTGTTCTACTTTACTCTGTTCTACTCTTCTCTTTTCTACTTTACTCTTTTCTACTTTGTTCTACTCTTCTCTTTTCTACTTTACTATTTTCTACTTTACTCCGTTCTACTCTTCTCTTTTCTACTTTACTCTTTTTTACTTTACTCTGTTCTACTCTTCTCTTTTCTACTCTTCTCTTTTCTACTCTTTTTCTACTTTACTCTTTTCTACTCTTCTATTTTCTACTCTTCTCTTTTCTACTCTACTCTTTTCTACTTTACTCTGTTCTACTCATCTCTACTTTACTTTACTCTGTTCTACTCATCTCTGTTCTTCTCTTCTCTTTTCTTCTTTACTCTTTTCTACTTTACTTTGTTCTACTCTTCTCTTTTCTACTTTACTCTTTTTTACTTTACTCTGTTCTACTTTACTCTGTTCTACTCTTCTCTTTTCTACTTTACTCTTTTCTACTTTCCTCTGTTCTACTCTTCTCTTTTTTACTTTACTCTTTTCTACTTTACTCTGTTCTACTCTTCTCTTTTCTTCTTTACTCTGTTCTACTCTTCTCTTTTCTACTTTACTCTTTTCTACTTTACTCTGTTCTACTCTTCTCTTTTCTACTTTACTCTTTTCTACTTTACTCTGTTCTACTCTTCTCTTTTTTACTTTACTCTGTTCTACTTTACTCTGTTCTACTCTTCTCTTTTCTACTCTACTCTTTTCTTCTTTACTCTGTTCTACTCTTCTATTTTCTACTCTTCTCTTTTCTACTCTTTTTCTACTTTACTCTTTTCTACTCTTCTATTTTCTACTCTTCTCTTTTCTACTCTACTCTTTTCTACTTTACTCTGTTCTACTCATCTCTACTTTACTTTACTCTGTTCTACTCATCTCTACTTTACTTTACTCTGTTCTACTCATCTCTACTTTACTTTACTCTGTTCTACTCTACTCCTTTCTTCTTTACTCTGTTCTACTCTTCTCTTTTCTTCTTCACTATGTTCTACTCTTCTCTTTTCTACTTTACTCTGTTCTACTTTACTCTGTTCTACTCTTCTCTTTTCTACTTTACTCTTTTCTACTTTACTCTGTTCTACTCTTCTCTTTTCTACTTTACTCTTTTTTACTTTACTCTGTTCTACTTTACTCTGTTCTACTCTTCTCTTTTCTACTTTACTCTTTTCTACTTTACTCTGTTCTACTCTTCTCTTTTTTACTTTACTCTTTTCTACTTTACTCTGTTCTACTCTTCTCTTCTTTACTCTGTTCTACTCTTCTCTTTTCTACTTTACTCTTTTCTACTTTACTATTTTCTACTTTACTCCGTTCTACTCTTCTCTTTTCTACTTTACTCTGTTCTACTTTACTCTGTTCTACTCTTCTCTTTTCTACTCTTCTCTTTTCTACTCTTTTTCTACTTTACTCTTTTCTACTCTTCTATTTTCTACTCTTCTCTTTTCTACTCTACTCTTTTCTACTTTACTCTGTTCTACTCATCTCTACTTTACTTTACTCTGTTCTACTTTACTCTGTTCTACTCTTCTATTTTCTACTTTACTCTGTTCTACTTTACTCTGTTCTACTCTTCTCTTTTCTACTTTACTCTTTTCTACTTTACTCTGTTCTACTCTTCTTTTCTACTTTACTCTTTTTTACTTTACTCTGTTCTACTCTTCTCTTTTCTACTTTACCCTTTTCTACTTTACTCTGTTCTACTCTTCTCTTTTTTACTTTACTCTTTTCTACTTTACTCTGTTCTACTCTTCTCTTCTTTACTCTGTTCTACTCTTCTCTTTTCTACTTTACTCTTTTCTACTTTACTATTTTCTACTTTACTCTGTTCTACTCTTCTCTTTTCTACTTTACTCTTTTTTACTCTGTTCTACTTTACTCTGTTCTACTCTTCTCTTTTCTACTTTACTCTTTTCTACTTTACTCTGTTCTACTCTTCTCTTTTTTACTTTACTCTTTTCTACTTTACTCTGTTCTACTCTTCTCTTTTCTACTTTACTCTTTTCTACTTTACTATTTTCTACTTTACTCTGTTCTACTCTTCTCTTTTTTACTTTACTCTTTTCTACTTTACTCTGTTCTACTTTACTCTTTTCTACTTTACTCTTTTCTACTTTACTCTTTTCTACTTTACTCTGTTCTACTCTTCTCTTTTCTACTTTACTCTTTTTTACTTTACTCTCTTCTACTTTACTCTGTTCTACTCTTCTCTTTTCTACTCTTTTTCTACTTTACTCTTTTCTACTCTTCTATTTTCTACTCTTCTCTTTTCTACTTTACTCTTTTCCACTTTACTCTGTTCTACTCATCTCTAATTTACTTTACTCTGTTCTACTTTACTCTGTTCTACTCTTCTCTTTTCTACTCTACTCTTTTCTTCTTTACTCTGTTCTACTCATCTCTAATTTACTTTACTCTGTTCTACTTTACTCTGTTCTACTCTTCTCTTTTCTACTCTACTCTTTTCTTCTTTACTCTGTTCTACTCTTCTCTTTTCTACTCTTCTCTTTTCTACTCTTTTTCTACTTTACTCTTTTCTACTCTTCTATTTTCTACTCTTCTCTTTTCTACTCTACTCTTTTCTACTTTACTCTGTTCTACTCATCTCTACTTTACTTTACTCTGTTCTACTCATCTCTACTTTACTTTACTCTGTTCTACTCTACTCCTTTCTTCTTTACTCTGTTCTACTCTTCTCTTTTCTTCTTTACTATGTTCTACTCTTCTCTTCTACTTTACTCTGTTCTACTTTACTCTGTTCTACTCTTCTCTTTTCTACTTTACTCTGTTCTACTTTACTCTGTTCTACTCTTCTCTTTTCTACTTTACTCTGTTCTACTCTTCTCTTTTCTACTTTACTCTTTTTTACTTTACTCTGTTCTACTTTACTCTGTTCTACTCTTCTCTTTTCTACTTTACTCTTTTCAACTTTACTCTGTTCTACTCTTCTCTTTTTTACTTTACTCTTTTCTACTTTACTCTGTTCTACTTTACTCTTTTCTACTTTACTCTGTTCTACTCTTCTCTTTTTTACTTTACTCTGTTCTACTTTACTCTGTTCTACTCTTCTCTTTTCTACTTTACTCTTTTCAACTTTACTCTTTTCTACTCTTCTATTTTCTACTCTTCTCTTTTCTACTCTACTCTTTTCTACTTTACTCTGTTCTACTCATCTCTACTTTACTTTACTCTGTTCTACTTTACTCTGTTCTACTCTTCTCTTTTCTACTTTACTCTGTTCTACTTTACTCTGTTCTACTCTTCTCTTTTCTACTTTACTCTTTTCTACTTTACTCTGTTCTACTCTTCTTTTCTACTTTACTCTTTTTTACTTTACTCTGTTCTACTCTTCTCTTTTCTACTTTACTCTTTTCTACTTTACTCTTTTCTACTTTACTCTTTTCTACTTTACTCTGTTCTACTCTTCTCTTTTCTACTTTACTCTTTTCTACTTTACTCTGTTCTACTCTTCTCTTTTTTACTTTACTCTTTTCTACTTTACTCTGTTCTACTTTACTCTTTTCTACTTTACTCTGTTCTACTCTTCTCTTTTCTACTTTACTCTTTTCTACTTTACTCTGTTCTACTCTTCTCTTTTCTACTTTACTCTTTTTTACTTTACTCTCTTCTACTTTACTCTGTTCTACTCTTCTCTTTTCTACTTTACTCTGTTCTACTTTACTCTGTTCTACTCTTCTCTTTTCTACTCTTTTTCTACTTTACTCTTTTCTACTCTTCTATTTTCTACTCTTCTCTTTTCTACTTTACTCTTTTCCACTTTACTCTGTTCTACTCATCTCTAATTTACTTTACTCTGTTCTACTTTACTCTGTTCTACTCTTCTCTTTTCTACTCTACTCTTTTCTTCTTTACTCTGTTCTACTCATCTCTAATTTACTTTACTCTGTTCTACTTTACTCTGTTCTACTCTTCTCTTTTCTACTCTACTCTTTTCTTCTTTACTCTGTTCTACTCTTCTCTTTTCTACTCTTCTCTTTTCTACTCTTTTTCTACTTTACTCTTTTCTACTCTTCTATTTTCTACTCTTCTCTTTTCTACTCTACTCTTTTCTACTTTACTCTGTTCTACTCATCTCTACTTTACTTTACTCTGTTCTACTCATCTCTACTTTACTTTACTCTGTTCTACTCTACTCCTTTCTTCTTTACTCTGTTCTACTCTTCTCTTTTCTTCTTTACTATGTTCTACTCTTCTCTTTTCTACTTTACTCTGTTCTACTTTACTCTGTTCTACTCTTCTCTTTTCTACTTTACTCTGTTCTACTTTACTCTGTTCTACTCTTCTCTTTTCTACTTTACTCTTTTCTACTTTACTCTGTTCTACTCTTCTCTTTTCTACTTTACTCTTTTTTACTTTACTCTGTTCTACTTTACTCTGTTCTACTCTTCTCTTTTCTACTTTACTCTTTTCAACTTTACTCTGTTCTACTCTTCTCTTTTTTACTTTACTCTTTTCTACTTTACTCTGTTCTACTTTACTCTTTTCTACTTTACTCTGTTCTACTCTTCTCTTTTTTACTTTACTCTGTTCTACTTTACTCTGTTCTACTCTTCTCTTTTCTACTCTACTCTTTTCTTCTTTACTCTGTTCTACTCTTCTCTTTTCTACTCTTTTTCTACTTTACTCTTTTCTACTCTATTTTCTACTCTTCTCTTTTCTACTCTACTCTTTTCTACTTTACTCTGTTCTACTCATCTCTACTTTACTTTACTCTGTTCTACTCATCTCTACTTTACTTTACTCTGTTCTACTCATCTCTACTTTACTTTACTCTGTTCTACTCTACTCCTTTCTTCTTTACTCTGTTCTACTCTTCTCTTTTCTTCTTTACTATGTTCTACTCTTCTCTTTTCTACTTTACTCTGTTCTACTTTACTCTGTTCTACTCTTCTCTTTTCTACTTTACTCTGTTCTACTCTTCTCTTTTCTACTTTACTCTTTTTTACTTTACTCTGTTCTACTTTACTCTGTTCTACTCTTCTCTTTTCTACTTTACTCTGTTCTACTCTTCTCTTTTCTACTTTACTCTCTTCTACTTTACTCTGTTCTACTCTTCTCTTTTCTACTTTACTCTGTTCTACTTTACTCTGTTCTACTCTTCTCTTTTCTACTCTTCTCTTTTCTACTCTTTTTCTACTTTACTCTTTTCTACTCTTCTATTTTCTACTCTTCTCTTTTCTACTTTACTCTTTTCCACTTTACTCTGTTCTACTCATCTCTAATTTACTTTACTCTGTTCTACTTTACTCTGTTCTACTCTACTCTTTTCTTCTTTACTCTGTTCTACTCTTCTCTTTTCTACTCTTCTCTTTTCTACTCTTTTTCTACTTTACTCTTTTCTACTCTTCTATTTTCTACTCTTCTCTTTTCTACTCTACTCTTTTCTACTTTACTCTGTTCTACTCATCTCTACTTTACTTTACTCTGTTCTACTCATCTCTACTTTACTTTACTCTGTTCTACTCTACTCCTTTCTTCTTTACTCTGTTCTACTCTTCTCTTTTCTTCTTTACTATGTTCTACTCTTCTCTTTTCTACTTTACTCTGTTCTACTTTACTCTGTTCTACTTTACTCTGTTCTACTCTTCTCTTTTCTACTTTACTCTTTTCTACTTTACTCTGTTCTACTCTTCTCTTTTCTACTTTACTCTTTTTTACTTTACTCTGTTCTACTTTACTCTGTTCTACTCTTCTCTTTTCTACTTTACTCTTTTCAACTTTATTCTGTTCTACTCTTCTCTTTTTTACTTTACTCTTTTCTACTTTACTCTGTTCTACTTTACTCTTTTCCACTTTACTCTGTTCTACTCATCTCTAATTTACTTTACTCTGTTCTACTTTACTCTGTTCTACTCTTCTCTTTTCTACTCTACTCTTTTCTTCTTTACTCTGTTCTACTCTTCTCTTTTCTACTCTTCTCTTTTCTACTCTTTTTCTACTTTACTCTTTTCTACTCTATTTTCTACTCTTCTCTTCTCTTTTCTACTCTACTCTTTTCTACTTTACTCTGTTCTACTCATCTCTACTTTACTTTACTCTGTTCTACTCATCTCTACTTTACTTTACTCTGTTCTACTCATCTCTACTTTACTTTACTCTGTTCTACTCTTCTCTTTTCTTCTTTACTATGTTCTACTCTTCTCTTTTCTTCTTTACTCTGTTCTACTCTTCTCCTTTCTACTTTACTCTTTTCTACTTTACTCTTTTCTACTTTACTCTGTTCTACTCTTCTCTTTTTTACTTTACTCTTTACTACTTTACTCTGTTCTACTCTTCTCTTTTCTTCTTTACTCTGTTCTACTCTTCTCTGTTCTACTCTTCTCTTTTCTTCTTTACTCTGTTCTACTCTTCTCCGTTCTACTCTTCTCTTTTCTACTTTACTCTTTTCTACTTTACTCTGTTCTACTCTTCTCTTTTTTACTTTACTCTTTTCTACTTTACTCTGTTCTACTCTTCTCTTTTCTTCTTTACTCTGTTCTACTCTTCTCCTTTCTACTTTACTCTTTTCTACTTTACTATTTTCTACTTTACTCTGTTCTACTCTTCTCTTTTCTACTTTACTCTTTTCTACTTTACTCTGTTCTACTCTTCTCTTTTTTACTTTACTCTTTTCTACTTTACTCTGTTCTACTTTACTCTTTTCTACTTTACTCTGTTCTACTCTTCTCTTTTCTACTTTACTCTTTTCTACTTTACTCTGTTCTACTCTTCTCTTTTCTACTTTACTCTGTTCTACTCTTCTCTTTTCTACTTTACTCTTTTTTACTTTACTCTGTTCTACTTTACTCTGTTCTACTCTTCTCTTTTCTACTTTACTCTTTTCTACTTTACTCTGTTCTACTCTTCTTTTTTACTTTACTCTTTTCTACTTTACTCTCTTCTACTTTACTCTTTTCTACTTTACTCTGTTCTACTCATCTCTACTTTACTTTACTCTGTTCTACTCATCTCTACTTTACTTTACTCTGTTCTACTCATCTCTACTTTACTTTACTCTGTTCTACTCTTCTCTTTTCTTCTTTACTATGTTCTACTCTTCTCTTTTCTTCTTTACTCTGTTCTACTCTTCTCCTTTCTACTTTACTCTTTTCTACTTTACTCTTTTCTACTTTACTCTGTTCTACTCTTCTCTTTTTTACTTTACTCTTTACTACTTTACTCTGTTCTACTCTTCTCTTTTCTTCTTTACTCTGTTCTACTCTTCTCTGTTCTACTCTTCTCTTTTCTTCTTTACTCTGTTCTACTCTTCTCCGTTCTACTCTTCTCTTTTCTACTTTACTCTTTTCTACTTTACTCTGTTCTACTCTTCTCTTTTTTACTTTACTCTTTTCTACTTTACTCTGTTCTACTCTTCTCTTTTCTACTTTACTCTGTTCTACTCTTCTCCTTTCTACTTTACTCTTTTCTACTTTACTATTTTCTACTTTACTCTGTTCTACTCTTCTCTTTTCTACTTTACTCTTTTCTACTTTACTCTGTTCTACTCTTCTCTTTTTTACTTTACTCTTTTCTACTTTACTCTGTTCTACTTTACTCTTTTCTACTTTACTCTGTTCTACTCTTCTCTTTTCTACTTTACTCTTTTCTACTTTACTCTGTTCTACTCTTCTCTTTTCTACTTTACTCTGTTCTACTCTTCTCTTTTCTACTTTACTCTTTTTTACTTTACTCTGTTCTACTTTACTCTGTTCTACTCTTCTCTTTTCTACTTTACTCTTTTCTACTTTACTCTGTTCTACTCTTCTTTTTTACTTTACTCTTTTCTACTTTACTCTCTTCTACTTTACTCTTTTCTACTTTACTCTGTTCTACTCTTCTCTTTTCTACTTTACTCTTTTCTACTTTACTCTGTTCTACTCTACTCTGTTCTACTCTTCTCTTTTTTACTTTACTCTTTTCTACTTTACTCTGTTCTACTTTACTCTGTTCTACTCTTCTCTTTTCTACTCTTCTCTTTTCTACTCTTTTTCTACTTTACTCTTTTCTACTCTTCTATTTTCTACTCTTCTCTTTTCTACTCTACTCTTTTCTACTTTACTCTGTTCTACTCATCTCTACTTTACTTTACTCTGTTCTACTCTACTCCTTTCTTCTTTACTCTGTTCTACTCTTCTCTTTTCTTCTTTACTATGTTCTACTCTTCTCTTTTCTACTTTACTCTGTTCTACTTTACTCTGTTCTACTCTTCTCTTTTCTACTTTACTCTGTTCTACTTTACTCTGTTCTACTCTTCTCTTTTCTACTTTACTCTTTTCTACTTTACTCTGTTCTACTCTTCTCTTTTCTACTTTACTCTTTTTTACTTTACTCTGTTCTACTTTACTCTGTTCTACTCTTCTCTTTTCTACTTTACTCTTTTCAACTTTACTCTGTTCTACTCTTCTCTTTTTTACTTTACTCTTTTCTACTTTACTCTGTTCTACTTTACTCTTTTCTACTTTACTCTGTTCTACTCTTCTCTTTTTTACTTTACTCTGTTCTACTTTACTCTGTTCTACTCTTCTCTTTTCTACTTTACTCTTTTCAACTTTACTCTTTTCTACTCTTCTATTTTCTACTCTTCTCTTTTCTACTCTACTCTTTTCTACTCTACTCTGTTCTACTCATCTCTACTTTACTTTACTCTGTTCTACTTTACTCTGTTCTACTCTTCTCTTTTCTACTTTACTCTGTTCTACTTTACTCTGTTCTACTCTTCTCTTTTCTACTTTACTCTTTTCTACTTTACTCTGTTCTACTCTTCTCTTTTTTACTTTACTCTTTTCTACTTTACTCTGTTCTACTCTTCTCTTCTTTACTCTGTTCTACTCTTCTCTTTTTTACTTTACTCTTTTCTACTTTACTATTTTCTACTTTACTCTGTTCTACTCTTCTCTTTTCTACTTTACTCTTTTTTACTTTACTCTGTTCTACTTTACTCTGTTCTACTCTTCTCTTTTTTACTTTACTCTTTTCTACTTTACTCTGTTCTACTTTACTCTTTTCCACTTTACTCTGTTCTACTCATCTCTAATTTACTTTACTCTGTTCTACTTTACTCTGTTCTACTCTTCTCTTTTCTACTCTACTCTTTTCTTCTTTACTCTGTTCTACTCTTCTCTTTTCTACTCTTCTCTTTTCTACTCTTTTTCTACTTTACTCTTTTCTACTCTATTTTCTACTCTTCTCTTCTCTTTTCTACTCTACTCTTTTCTACTTTACTCTGTTCTACTCATCTCTACTTTACTTTACTCTGTTCTACTCATCTCTACTTTACTTTACTCTGTTCTACTCATCTCTACTTTACTTTACTCTGTTCTACTCTACTCCTTTCTTCTTTACTCTGTTCTACTCTTCTCTTTTCTTCTTTACTATGTTCTACTCTTCTCTTTTCTACTTTACTCTGTTCTACTTTACTCTGTTCTACTCTTCTCTTTTCTACTTTACTCTTTTCTACTTTACTCTTTTTTACTTTACTCTGTTCTACTTTACTCTGTTCTACTCTTCTCTTTTCTACTTTACTCTTTTCTACTTTATTCTGTTCTACTCTTCTCTTTTTTACTTTACTCTTTTCTACTTTACTCTGTTCTACTCTTCTCTTCTTTACTCTGTTCTACTCTTCTCTTTTCTACTTTACTCTTTTCTACTTTACTATTTTCTACTTTACTCCGTTCTACTCTTCTCTTTTCTACTTTACTCTTTTTTACTTTACTCTGTTCTACTCTTCTCTTTTCTACTCTTTTTCTACTTTACTCTTTTCTACTCTTCTATTTTCTACTCTTCTCTTTTCTACTCTACTCTTTTCTACTTTACTCTGTTCTACTCATCTCTACTCTACTTTACTCTGTTCTACTCTTCTCTTTTCTTCTTTACTCTTTTCTACTTTACTCTGTTCTACTCTTCTCTTTTCTACTTTACTCTTTTTTACTTTACTCTGTTCTACTTTACTCTGTTCTACTCTTCTCTTTTCTACTTTACTCTTTTCTACTTTACTTTGTTCTACTCTTCTCTTTTTTACTTTACTCTTTTCTACTTTACTCTGTTCTACTCTTCTCTTTTCTTCTTTACTCTGTTCTACTCTTCTCCTTTCTACTTTACTCTGTTCTACTCTTCTTTTTTACTTTACTCTTTTCTACTTTACTCTCTTCTACTTTACTCTTTTCTACTTTACTCTTTTCTACTTTACTCTGTTCTACTCTTCTCTTTTCTACTTTACTCTTTTCTACTTTACTCTGTTCTACTCTACTCTGTTCTACTCTTCTCTTTTCTACTTTACTCTGTTCTACTCTTCTCTTTTTTACTTTACTCTTTTCTACTTTACTCTGTTCTACTTTACTCTGTTCTATTCTTCTCTTTTCTACTCTTCTCTTTTCTACTCTTTTTCTACTTTACTCTTTTCTACTCTTCTATTTTCTACTCTTCTCTTTTCTACTCTACTCTTTTCTACTTTACTCTGTTCTACTCATCTCTACTTTACTTTACTCTGTTCTACTCATCTCTACTTTACTTTACTCTGTTCTACTCTACTCCTTTCTTCTTTACTCTGTTCTACTCTTCTCTTTTCTTCTTTACTATGTTCTACTCTTCTCTTTTCTACTTTACTCTGTTCTACTTTACTCTGTTCTACTCTTCTCTTTTCTACTTTACTCTGTTCTACTTTACTCTGTTCTACTCTTCTCTTTTCTACTTTACTCTTTTCTACTTTACTCTGTTCTACTCTTCTCTTTTCTACTTTACTCTTTTTTACTTTACTCTGTTCTACTTTACTCTGTTCTACTCTTCTCTTTTCTACTTTACTCTTTTCAACTTTACTCTGTTCTACTCTTCTCTTTTTTACTTTACTCTTTTCTACTTTACTCTGTTCTACTTTACTCTTTTCTACTTTACTCTGTTCTACTCTTCTCTTTTTTACTTTACTCTGTTCTACTTTACTCTGTTCTACTCTTCTCTTTTCTACTTTACTCTTTTCAACTTTACTCTTTTCTACTCTTCTCTTTTCTACTCTTCTCTTTTCTACTCTACTCTTTTCTACTTTACTCTGTTCTACTCATCTCTACTTTACTTTACTCTGTTCTACTTTACTCTGTTCTACTCTTCTCTTTTCTACTTTACTCTGTTCTACTTTGTTCTACTCTTCTCTTTTCTACTTTACTCTTTTCTACTTTACTCTGTTCTACTCTTCTTTTCTACTTTACTCTTTTTTACTTTACTCTGTTCTACTCTTCTCTTTTCTACTTTACTCTTTTCTACTTTACTCTGTTCTACTCTTCTCTTTTTTACTTTACTCTTTTCTACTTTACTCTGTTCTACTTTACTCTTTTCCACTTTACTCTGTTCTACTCATCTCTACTTTACTCTGTTCTACTCATCTCTACTTTACTTTACTCTGTTCTACTCTACTCCTTTCTTCTTTACTCTGTTCTACTCTTCTCTTTTCTTCTTTACTATGTTCTACTCTTCTCTTTTCTACTTTACTCTGTTCTACTTTACTCTGTTCTACTCTTCTCTTTTCTACTTTACTCTTTTCTACTTTACTCTGTTCTACTCTTCTCTTCTTTACTCTGTTCTACTCTTCTCTTTTCTACTTTACTCTTTTCTACTTTACTATTTTCTACTTTACTCCGTTCTACTCTTCTCTTTTCTACTTTACTCTTTTTTACTTTACTCTGTTCTACTCTTCTCTTTTCTACTCTTTTTCTACTTTACTCTTTTCTACTCTTCTATTTTCTACTCTTCTCTTTTCTACTCTACTCTTTTCTACTTTACTCTGTTCTACTCATCTCTACTCTACTTTACTCTGTTCTACTCTTCTCTTTTCTTCTTTACTCTTTTCTACTTTACTCTGTTCTACTCTTCTCTTTTCTACTTTACTCTTTTTTACTTTACTCTGTTCTACTTTACTCTGTTCTACTCTTCTCTTTTCTACTTTACTCTGTTCTACTTTACTCTGTTCTACTCTTCTCTTTTCTACTCTTCTCATTTCTACTCTTTTTCTACTTTACTATTTTCTACTTTACTCTGTTCTACTCTTCTCTTTTTTACTTTACTCTTTTCTACTTTACTCTGTTCTACTCTTTTTTTACTTTACTCTTTTCTACTTTACTCTGTTCTACTTTACTCTGTTCTACTCTTCTCTTTTCTACTCTTCTCTTTTCTACTCTTTTTCTACTTTACTCTTTTCTACTCTTCTCTTTTCTACTCTTCTCTTTTCTACTCTACTCTTTTCTACTTTACTCTGTTCTACTCATCTCTACTTTACTTTACTCTGTTCTACTCATCTCTACTTTACTTTACTCTGTTCTACTCTACTCCTTTCTTCTTTACTCTGTTCTACTCTTCTCTTTTCTACTTTACTCTTTTCTACTTTACTCTGTTCTACTCTTCTCTTTTTTACTTTACTCTTTTCTACTTTACTCTGTTCTACTTTACTCTTTTCTACTTTACTCTGTTCTACTCTTCTCTTTTCTACTTTACTATTTTCTACTTTACTCTGTTCTACTCTTTTTTTACTTTACTCTTTTCTACTTTACTCTGTTCTACTTTACTCTGTTCTACTCTTCTCTTTTCTACTTTACTCTTTTCAACTTTACTCTGTTCTACTCTTCTCTTTTTTACTTTACTCTTTTCTACTTTACTCTGTTCTACTTTACTCTTTTCTACTTTACTCTGTTCTACTCTTCTCTGTTCTACTTTACTCTGTTCTACTTTACTCTGTTCTACTCTTCTCTTTTCTACTTTACTCTTTTCAACTTTACTCTTTTCTACTCTTCTATTTTCTACTCTTCTCTTTTCTACTCTACTCTTTTCTACTTTACTCTGTTCTACTCATCTCTACTTTACTTTACTCTGTTCTACTTTACTCTGTTCTACTCTTCTCTTTTCTACTTTACTCTGTTCTACTTTGTTCTACTCTTCTCTTTTCTACTTTACTCTTTTCTACTTTACTCTGTTCTACTCTTCTTTTCTACTTTACTCTTTTTTACTTTACTCTGTTCTACTCTTCTCTTTTCTACTTTACTCTTTTCTACTTTACTCTGTTCTACTCTTCTCTTTTTTACTTTACTCTTTTCTACTTTACTCTGTTCTACTTTACTCTTTTCCACTTTACTCTGTTCTACTCATCTCTACTTTACTTTACTCTGTTCTACTCATCTCTACTTTACTTTACTCTGTTCTACTCTACTCCTTTCTTCTTTACTCTGTTCTACTCTTCTCTTTTCTTCTTTACTATGTTCTACTCTTCTCTTTTCTACTTTACTCTGTTCTACTTTACTCTGTTCTACTCTTCTCTTTTCTACTTTACTCTTTTCTACTTTACTCTGTTCTACTCTTCTCTTTTCTACTTTACTCTTTTTTACTTTACTCTGTTCTACTTTACTCTGTTCTACTCTTCTCTTTTCTACTTTACTCTTTTCTACTTTATTCTGTTCTACTCTTCTCTTTTCTACTTTACTCTTTTCTACTTTACTATTTTCTACTTTACTCCGTTCTACTCTTCTCTTTTCTACTTTACTCTTTTTTACTTTACTCTGTTCTACTCTTCTCTTTTCTACTCTTTTTCTACTTTACTCTTTTCTACTCTTCTATTTTCTACTCTTCTCTTTTCTACTCTACTCTTTTCTACTTTACTCTGTTCTACTCATCTCTACTCTACTTTACTCTGTTCTACTCTTCTCTTTTCTTCTTTACTCTTTTCTACTTTACTCTGTTCTACTCTTCTCTTTTCTACTTTACTCTTTTTTACTTTACTCTGTTCTACTTTACTCTGTTCTACTCTTCTCTTTTCTACTTTACTCTTTTCTACTTTACTTTGTTCTACTCTTCTCTTTTTTACTTTACTCTTTTCTACTTTACTCTGTTCTACTCTTCTCTTTTCTTCTTTACTCTGTTCTACTCTTCTCCTTTCTACTTTACTCTTTTCTACTTTACTCTTTTCTACTTTACTCTGTTCTACTCTTCTCTTTTTTACTTTACTCTTTACTACTTTACTCTGTTCTACTCTTCTCTTTTCTTCTTTACTCTGTTCTACTCTTCTTTTTTACTTTACTCTTTTCTACTTTACTCTCTTCTACTTTACTCTTTTCTACTTTACTCTTTTCTACTTTACTCTGTTCTACTCTTCTCTTTTCTACTTTACTCTTTTCTACTTTACTCTGTTCTACTCTACTCTGTTCTACTCTTCTCTTTTCTACTTTACTCTGTTCTACTCTTCTCTTTTTTACTTTACTCTTTTCTACTTTACTCTGTTCTACTTTACTCTGTTCTACTCTTCTCTTTTCTACTCTTCTCATTTCTACTCTTTTTCTACTTTACTCTTTTCTACTTTACTCTGTTCTACTCTTCTCTTTTTTACTTTACTCTTTTCTACTTTACTCTGTTCTACTTTACTCTTTTCTACTTTACTCTTTTCTACTTTACTCTGTTCTACTCTTCTCTTTTCTACTTTACTCTGTTCTACTCTTTTCTACTTTACTCTGTTCTACTTTACTCTGTTCTACTCTTCTCTTTTCTACTCTTCTCTTTTCTACTCTTTTTCTACTTTACTCTTTTCTACTCTTCTATTTTCTACTCTTCTCTTTTCTACTCTACTCTTTTCTACTTTACTCTGTTCTACTCATCTCTACTTTACTTTACTCTGTTCTACTCATCTCTACTTTACTTTACTCTGTTCTACTCTACTCCTTTCTTCTTTACTCTGTTCTACTCTTCTCTTTTCTTCTTTACTATGTTCTACTCTTCTCTTTTCTACTTTACTCTGTTCTACTCTTCTCTTTTCTACTTTACTCTTTTCTACTTTGTTCTACTTTACTCTGTTCTACTCTTCTCTTTTCTACTTTACTCTTTTCTACTTTACTCTGTTCTACTCTTCTCTTTTCTACTTTACTCTTTTCTACTTTACTCTGTTCTACTCTTCTCTTTTCTACTTTACTCTTTTCTACTTTACTCTGTTCTACTCTTCTCTTTTCTACTTTACTCTTTTCTACTTTACTCTGTTCTACTCTTCTCTTTTCTACTTTACTCTTTTCTACTTTACTATTTTCTACTTTACTCTGTTCTACTCTTCTCCTTTCTACTTTACTCTTTTCTACTTTACTATTTTCTACTTTACTCTGTTCTACTTTACTCTTTTCTACTTTACTCTGTTCTACTCTTCTCTTTTCTACTTTACTCTTTTCTACTTTACTCTGTTCTACTCTTCTCTTTTCTACTTTACTCTTTTCTACTTTACTCTTTTCTACTTTACTCTGTTCTACTTTACTCTGTTCTACTCTTCTCCTTTCTACTTTACTCTTTTCTACTTTACTATTTTCTACTTTACTCTGTTCTACTCTTCTCTTTTCTACTTTACTCTTTTCTACTTTACTCTGTTCTACTCTTCTCTTTTTTACTTTACTCTTTTCTACTTTACTCTTTTCTACTTTACTCTTTTCTACTTTACTCTGTTCTACTCTTCTCTTTTCTACTTTACTCTTTTCTACTTTACTCTGTTCTACTCTACTCTGTTCTACTCTTCTCTTTTTTACTTTACTCTTTTCTACTCTACTCTTTTCTACTTTACTCTGTTCTACTCATCTCTACTTTACTTTACTCTGTTCTACTCATCTCTACTTTACTTTACTCTGTTCTACTCTACTCCTTTCTTCTTTACTCTGTTCTACTCTTCTCTTTTCTTCTTTACTATGTTCTACTCTTCTCTTTTCTACTTTACTCTGTTCTACTTTACTCTGTTCTACTCTTCTCTTTTCTACTTCACTCTGTTCTACTTTACTCTGTTCTACTCTTCTCTTTTCTACTTTACTCTTTTCTACTTTACTCTGTTCTACTCTTCTCTTTTCTACTTTACTCTTTTTTACTTTACTCTGTTCTACTTTACTCTGTTCTACTCTTCTCTTTTCTACTTTACTCTTTTCAACTTTACTCTGTTCTACTCTTCTCTTTTTTACTTTACTCTTTTCTACTTTACTCTGTTCTACTTTACTCTTTTCTACTTTACTCTGTTCTACTCTTCTCTTTTTTACTTTACTCTGTTCTACTTTACTCTGTTCTACTCTTCTCTTTTCTACTTTACTCTTTTCAACTTTACTCTTTTCTACTCTTCTATTTTCTACTCTTCTCTTTTCTACTCTACTCTTTTCTACTTTACTCTGTTCTACTCATCTCTACTTTACTTTACTCTGTTCTACTTTACTCTGTTCTACTCTTCTCTTTTCTACTTTACTCTGTTCTACTTTACTCTGTTCTACTCTTCTCTTTTCTACTTTACTCTTTTCTACTTTACTCTGTTCTACTCTTCTTTTCTACTTTACTCTTTTTTACTTTACTCTGTTCTACTCTTCTCTTTTCTACTTTACTCTTTTCTACTTTACTCTGTTCTACTCTTCTCTTTTTTACTTTACTCTTTTCTACTTTACTCTGTTCTACTCTTCTCTTCTTTACTCTGTTCTACTCTTCTCTTTTCTACTTTACTCTTTTCTACTTTACTATTTTCTACTTTACTCTGTTCTACTCTTCTCTTTTCTACTTTACTCTTTTTTACTTTACTCTGTTCTACTTTACTCTGTTCTACTCTTCTCTTTTCTACTCTTCTCTTTTCTACTCTTTTTCTACTTTACTCTTTTCTACTCTTCTATTTTCTACTCTTCTCTTTTCTACTTTACTCTTTTCTACTTTACTCTGTTCTACTCTTCTCTTTTCTACTTTACTCTTTTCTACTTTACTATTTTCTACTTTACTCTGTTCTACTCTTCTCCTTTCTACTTTACTCTTTTCTACTTTACTATTTTCTACTTTACTCTGTTCTACTCTTCTCTTTTCTACTTTACTCTTTTCTACTTTACTCTGTTCTACTCTTCTCTTTTTTACTTTACTCTTTTCTACTTTACTCTGTTCTACTCTTCTCTTTTTTACTTTACTCTTTTCTACTTTACTCTGTTCTACTTTACTCTGTTCTACTCTTCTCTTTTCTACTCTTCTCATTTCTACTCTTTTTCTACTTTACTCTTTTCTACTTTACTCTGTTCTACTCTTCTCTTTTTTACTTTACTCTTTTCTACTTTACTCTGTTCTACTCTTCTCTTTTTTACTTTACTCTTTTCTACTTTACTCTGTTCTACTTTACTCTGTTCTACTCTTCTCTTTTCTACTCTTCTCATTTCTACTCTTTTTCTACTTTACTCTTTTCTACTTTACTCTGTTCTACTCTTCTCTTTTTTACTTTACTCTTTTCTACTTTACTCTGTTCTACTTTACTCTTTTCTACTTTACTCTTTTCTACTTTACTCTGTTCTACTCTTCTCTTTTCTACTTTACTCTGTTCTACTCTTTTCTACTTTACTCTGTTCTACTCTTCTCTTTTCTACTCTTCTCTTTTCTACTCTTTTTCTACTTTACTCTTTTCTACTCTTCTATTTTCTACTCTTCTCTTTTCTACTCTACTCTTTTCTACTTTACTCTGTTCTACTCATCTCTACTTTACTTTACTCTGTTCTACTCATCTCTACTTTACTTTACTCTGTTCTACTCTACTCCTTTCTTCTTTACTCTGTTCTACTCTTCTCTTTTCTTCTTTACTATGTTCTACTCTTCTCTTTTCTACTTTACTCTGTTCTACTCTTCTCTTTTCTACTTTACTCTTTTCTACTTTGTTCTACTTTACTCTGTTCTACTCTTCTCTTTTCTACTTTACTCTTTTCTACTTTACTCTGTTCTACTCTTCTCTTTTCTACTTTACTCTTTTCTACTTTACTCTGTTCTACTCTTCTCTTTTCTACTTTACTCTTTTCTACTTTACTCTGTTCTACTCTTCTCTTTTCTACTTTACTCTTTTCTACTTTACTCTGTTCTACTCTTCTCTTTTCTACTTTACTCTTTTCTACTTTACTATTTTCTACTTTACTCTGTTCTACTCTTCTCCTTTCTACTTTACTCTTTTCTACTTTACTATTTTCTACTTTACTCTGTTCTACTCTTCTCTTTTCTACTTTACTCTTTTCTACTTTACTCTGTTCTACTCTTCTCTTTTTTACTTTACTCTTTTCTACTTTACTCTGTTCTACTTTACTCTTTTCTACTTTACTCTGTTCTACTCTTCTCTTTTTTACTTTACTCTTTTCTACTTTACTCTCTTCTACTTTACTCTTTTCTACTTTACTCTTTTCTACTTTACTCTGTTCTACTCTTCTCTTTTCTACTTTACTCTTTTCTACTTTACTCTGTTCTACTCTACTCTGTTCTACTCTTCTCTTTTCTACTTTACTCTGTTCTACTCTTCTCTTTTTTACTTTACTCTTTTCTACTTTACTCTGTTCTACTTTACTCTGTTCTACTCTTCTCTTTTCTACTCTTCTCTTTTCTACTCTTTTTCTACTTTACTCTTTTCTACTCTTCTATTTTCTACTCTTCTCTTTTCTACTCTACTCTTTTCTACTTTACTCTGTTCTACTCATCTCTACTTTACTTTACTCTGTTCTACTCATCTCTACTTTACTTTACTCTGTTCTACTCTACTCCTTTCTTCTTTACTCTGTTCTACTCTTCTCTTTTCTTCTTTACTATGTTCTACTCTTCTCTTTTCTACTTTACTCTGTTCTACTTTACTCTGTTCTACTCTTCTCTTTTCTACTTCACTCTGTTCTACTTTACTCTGTTCTACTCTTCTCTTTTCTACTTTACTCTTTTCTACTTTACTCTGTTCTACTCTTCTCTTTTCTACTTTACTCTTTTTTACTTTACTCTGTTCTACTTTACTCTGTTCTACTCTTCTCTTTTCTACTTTACTCTTTTCAACTTTACTCTGTTCTACTCTTCTCTTTTTTACTTTACTCTTTTCTACTTTACTCTGTTCTACTTTACTCTTTTCTACTTTACTCTGTTCTACTCTTCTCTTTTTTACTTTACTCTGTTCTACTTTACTCTGTTCTACTCTTCTCTTTTCTACTTTACTCTTTTCAACTTTACTCTTTTCTACTCTTCTATTTTCTACTCTTCTCTTTTCTACTCTACTCTTTTCTACTTTACTCTGTTCTACTCATCTCTACTTTACTTTACTCTGTTCTACTTTACTCTGTTCCACTTCTCTCTTTTCTACTTTACTCTGTTCTACTTTACTCTGTTCTACTCTTCTCTTTTCTACTTTACTCTTTTCTACTTTACTCTGTTCTACTCTTCTTTTCTACTTTACTCTTTTTTACTTTACTCTGTTCTACTCTTCTCTTTTCTACTTTACTCTTTTCTACTTTACTCTGTTCTACTCTTCTCTTTTTTACTTTACTCTTTTCTACTTTACTCTGTTCTACTCTTCTCTTCTTTACTCTGTTCTACTCTTCTCTTTTCTACTTTACTCTTTTCTACTTTAATATTTTCTACTTTACTCTGTTCTACTCTTCTCTTTTCTACTTTACTCTTTTTTACTTTACTCTGTTCTACTTTACTCTGTTCTACTCTTCTCTTTTCTACTTTACTCTTTTCAACTTTACTCTGTTCTACTCTTCTCTTTTCTACTTTACTCTTTTTTACTTTACTCTGTTCTACTCTTCTCTTTTCTACTTTACTCTTTCTACTTTACTCTGTTCTACTCTTCTCTTCTTTACTCTGTTCTACTCTTCTCTTTTCTACTTTACTCTTTTTTACTTTACTCTGTTCTACTTTACTCTTTTCTACTCTTCTCTTTTCTACTCTTTTTCTACTTTACTCTTTTCTACTCTTCTATTTTCTACTCTTCTCTTTTCTACTCTACTCTTTTCTACTTTACTCTGTTCTACTCATCTCTACTTTACTTTACTCTGTTCTACTTTACTCTGTTCTACTCTTCTCTTTTCTTCTTTACTCTTTTCTACTTTACTCTGTTCTACTCTTCTCTTTTCTACTTTACTCTTTTTTACTTTACTCTGTTCTACTTTTCTCTGTTCTACTCTTCTCTTTTCTACTTTACTCTTTTCTACTTTACTCTGTTCTACTCTTCTCTTTTTTACTTTACTCTTTTCTACTTTACTCTGTTCTACTCTTCTCTTTTCTTCTTTACTCTGTTCTACTCTTCTCCTTTCTACTTTACTCTTTTCTACTTTACTCTTTTCTACTTTACTCTGTTCTACTCTTCTCTTTTTTACTTTACTCTTTTCTACTTTACTCTGTTCTACTCTTCTCTTTTCTTCTTTACTCTGTTCTACTCTTCTCCTTTCTACTTTACTCTTTTCTACTTTACTCTTTTCTACTTTACTCTGTTCTACTCTTCTCTTTTCTACTTTACTCTTTTCTACTTTACTCTGTTCTACTCTTTTTTTTACTTTACTCTTTTCTACTTTACTCTGTTCTACTTTACTCTGTTCTACTCTTCTCTTTTCTACTCTTATTTCTACTCTTTTTCTACTTTACTCTTTTCTACTTTACTCTGTTCTACTCTTCTCTTTTTTACTTTACTCTTTTCTACTTTACTCTGTTCTACTTTACTCTTTTCTACTTTACTCTTTTCTACTTTTCTCTGTTCTACTCTTCTCTTTTCTACTTTACTCTTTTCTACTTTACTCTGTTCTACTCTTCTCTTTTCTACTTTACTCTGTTCTACTCTTCTCTTTTTTACTTTACTCTTTTCTACTTTACTCTGTTCTACTTTACTCTGTTCTACTCTTCTCTTTTCTTCTTTACTCTGTTCTACTCTTCTCCTTTCTACTTTACTCTTTTCTACTTTACTATTTTCTACTTTACTCTGTTCTACTCTTCTCTTTTCTACTTTACTCTTTTCTACTTTACTCTGTTCTACTCTTCTCTTTTTTACTTTACTCTTTTCTACTTTACTCTGTTCTACTCTTCTCTTTTCTACTTTACTCTTTTCTACTTTACTCTGTTCTACTCTTCTCTTTTTTACTTTACTCTTTTCTACTTTACTCTGTTCTACTTTACTCTGTTCTACTCTTCTCTTTTCTACTCTACTCTTTTCTTCTTTACTCTGTTCTACTCTTCTCTTTTCTACTCTTCTCTTTTCTACTCTTTTTCTACTTTACTCTTTTCTACTCTTCTATTTTCTACTCTTCTCTTTTCTACTCTACTCTTTTCTACTTTACTCTGTTCTACTCATCTCTACTTTACTTTACTCTGTTCTACTCATCTCTACTTTACTCTGTTCTACTCTTTTCTTCTTTACTCTGTTCTACTCTTCTCTTTTCTTCTTTACTATGTTCTACTCTTCTCTTTTCCACTTTACTCTGTTCTACTCATCTCTACTTTACTCTGTTCTACTCTACTCGTTTCTACTTTACTCTGTTCTACTCTTCTCTTTTCTACTTTACTCTGTTCTACTCTTCTCTTTTTTACTTTACTCTTTTCTACTTTACTCTGTTCTACTTTACTCTGTTCTACTTTACTCTGTTCTACTCTTCTCTTTTCTTCTTTACTCTGTTCTACTCTTCTCCTTTCTACTTTACTCTTTTCTACTTTACTCTTTTCTACTTTACTCTGTTCTACTCTTCTCTTTTCTACTTTACTCTTTTCTACTTTACTCTGTTCTACTCTTCTCTTTTTTACTTTACTCTTTTCTACTTTACTCTGTTCTACTCTTCTCTTTTCTACTTTACTCTTTTCTACTTTACTCTGTTCTACTCTTCTCTTTTTTACTTTACTCTTTTCTACTTTACTCTGTTCTACTTTACTCTGTTCTACTCTTCTCTTTTCTACTCTATTCTTTTCTTCTTTACTCTGTTCTACTCTTCTCTTTTCTACTCTTCTATTTTCTACTCTTCTCTTTTCTACTCTACTCTTTTCTACTTTACTCTGTTCTACTCATCTCTACTTTACTTTACTCTGTTCTACTCATCTCTACTTTACTCTGTTCTACTCTACTCTTTTCTTCTTTACTCTGTTCTACTCTTCTCTTTTCTTCTTTACTATGTTCTACTCTTCTCTTTTCCACTTTACTCTGTTCTACTCATCTCTACTTTACTCTGTTCTACTCTACTCGTTTCTACTTTACTCTGTTCTACTCTTCTCTTTTCTACTTTACTCTTTTCTACTTTACTCTGTTCTACTTTACTCTGTTCTACTCTTCTCTTTTCTACTTTACTCTTTTCTACTTTACTCTGTTCTACTCTTCTTTTTTCTACTTTACTCTTTTTTACTTTACTCTGTTCTACTTTACTCTGTTCTACTCTTCTCTTTTTTACTTTACTCTTTTCTACTTTACTCTGTTCTACTTTACTCTTTTCTACTTTACTCTTTTCTACTTTACTCTTTTCTACTTTACTCTGTTCTACTCTTCTCTTTTCTACTTTACTCTTTTCTACTTTACTCTGTTCTACTCTTCTCTTTTCTACTTTACTCTTTTTTACTTTACTCTGTTCTACTTTACTCTGTTCTACTCTTCTCTTTTCTACTTTACTCTTTTCTACTTTACTCTGTTCTACTCTTCTCTTTTCTACTTTACTCTTTTCTACTTTACTCTGTTCTACTCTTCTCTTTTCTACTCTTCTCTTTTCTACTCTTTTTCTACTTTACTCTTTTCTACTCTTCTATTTTCTAGTCTTCTCTTTTCTACTTTACTCTTTTCCACTTTACTCTGTTCTACTCATCTCTAATTTACTTTACTCTGTTCTACTCTACTCGTTTCTACTTTACTCGGTTCTACTCTTCTCTTTTCTACTTTACTCTGTTCTACTTTACTCTGTTCTACTCTTCTCTTTTCTACTTTACTCTGTTCTACTTTACTCTGTTCTACTCTTCTCTTTTCTACTCTTCTCTTTTCTACTCTTTTTCTACTTTACTCTTTTCTACTCTTCTATTTTCTAGTCTTCTCTTTTCTACTTTACTCTTTTCCACTTTACTCTGTTCTACTCATCTCTAATTTACTTTACTCTGTTCTACTCTACTCGTTTCTACTTTACTCTGTTCTACTCTTCTCTTTTCTACTTTACTCTGTTCTACTTTACTCTGTTCTACTCTTCTCTTTTCTACTTTACTCTTTTCTACTTTACTCTGTTCTTCTCTTTTCTACTTTACTCTTTTTTACTTTACTCTGTTCTACTTTACTCTGTTCTACTCTTCTCTTTTCTACTTTACTCTTTTCTACTTTACTCTGTTCTATTCTTCTCTTTTCTACTTTACTCTTTTCTACTTTACTCTGTTCTACTTTACTCTGTTCTACTCTTCTCTTTTCTACTTTACTCTGTTCTACTTTACTCTGTTCTACTCTTATCTACTTTACTTTACTTTGTTCTACTCTTCTCTTTTCTACTTTACTTTACTCTTTTCTTCTCTACTCTACTTTGAAGTGCCCACTTTACAGTTAACTTGAACTTTTTTCAGTACCTGCTTGGCCCTGGTACTAACCATGTATGGAAGGGCCGGTGGAAATGAGTAAACATTAAGAATCTTAACTTTTATAACATACAGTACATTGCCAAAGTTTGTTCTTAAATTCCAGACTCTGCTATAAATAAACAGACACGCCTCAAAAAGTCCAATCTCATCTTTAAAGTACTCTAGAAATGTGGAAAATACTGTCAATTCATTTCAAATGTCTTAGCACCCATTAACACCCATCTAGGCCATACATAATGTACAACACATGCTTTACAACTGGAGGGCCTTTTGAAGAAAATGGCCCCCCACAAAGCAAAGTTGCCCCCCCCCCCCCACTGTTTTACACTGTGTTTCTGTTGACTTTATATCATCATCAAATCCCTAAATGTTCGCCGCAGTAGTTGACAGGACGTTGCGTGTGCTGTGGGGGTGGAGACAGCTTACAGAAACGATGTCGTTGGGCCTGAACACTCCACACTGACAGTGCAATGCGGTGTTGGCTGTGCTGTTGACATTACTGCTCCTCTCTGTGCCACACCGCCCTCCAGCTGATCTTTGTTTTCCTTACATAATCATTTATTTCTCATGTGAACGTTCACGAGCATCTTGTTTTGCGGGGAGCAAATCAAACAGCCATTTGCCGCGTGGATGTGGCCCTGTGGGACGCAGCGACAGTGCTGGGCCTGTGGAGCAAACAGGAGACGCCTAACCCGCTCTCTGTCGACTATCTGTTTTATTTATCGTATCTCTTCCCAAAGAGCTTAATCTTTAGGATTGATCAATTTTAACGAGCTATTCATGAGCCCGGCTCTTTTTTTTTTTTACCAAATTACCCTAATTACTCATACTATGTAAGATCCAGTTGTTAAAATAAGTGCCTCGATTCAATTAGCTTTATTGCACCACATGTAGAGAATCAAAATGTTTCTCTCAAAACATCGACGCAAAAGACAATAGTTAACTGAGCAATATCAAATACACATGTGCGAGAATGAGAGAGTTCAGCTTCCTGACTGCCTGCTGGATGAAGCCTTCCCTCAGTCAGTTGGACCTGTCATCGATTAAGACTCCGCAGGACAGACAATACAGAGTGATCAGTGCTGACAGATTGTAAATTCATTATGTAACCCAGGTGATAAAACCTGTGCCCAGCCAGTTCTACCTTTCCCATTCATTAATTATTCCCACGGCTGTGAGCCAATTGCTGCGCTTGCTTTCGGTGACGTCATGGCGTCACATGGGGCGCGCGGGGTAGTGCGCAGTTCTAATATGGCGCTGCGCATCAGTCTGCAGATGTAGTGGGGCAAGCCAGATCAGAGTCGTGCTACAGGTTGGTTAAAGCTTAATTTCATTGTTCTAAACGCTTCGTTTCTACTCGACACTTAACCGGTTTATATGTTAACTCATAGGAGTCTTCTACCGTGACCCAAACCGCGAGGAAAAGCGCTTTTGTGTAGACCTAGATCGCAAAACCGGTGAGTGTTTGTTGTTGTTGTGCTGCGTTAGCATCTGCTTTAGCCGCCGCTGTTATTTCTATGGGCGCCGGTTAGCATGATGATTTGACAAAGTTTATGCCCTGTTTCTAAATGTCAACCATGAAATGAACGTGTATTGATTGCCAAGTGTCCAAACAATTAATCCACCACAGTGTATGGATTTACATCATTTAGTTGATGGGACTTTTCTTTAGTGTTATCCACTATCCACACAAGTTGTTGTAGCTTAAGTACCTTTAGCAAGGCACTTTGACATGATGTAGATCTATTTGTGATTATGGTCAACTTGTACACCTGATTGCTAATGATAATAGGTGAATACTATGTACTAATATGCTGGAAAGGGGTATATGGTTAATGTTTATGAATGTTATAAATTGAATGTTGAACAATATGAACTTTGAAATGTAACGTAATTGTAGTGCAGCTAGTGCTATTAATGACAATTACTGTCACTTGATTGAGCTATGTGCACATGCGAATAATTTAGCAACCAGCTAATATTACCTGATGATTCATTGGAGCTTTTGGCCCTGTTCTCCAGGCCAGGTTCTAATCGGATGGCGAGCTGATGGAGCAGGCCTTAAGCCTACAGTTGGCAACTACTGAAGAATCTAATCGCATCGCTCCTGCCAGGCCTGTAGGGGGCTCCTTGTAGCCCACGAACTCTCCCCACTCAACTCACCTGTCACTGCCACACACACACTATTCCCAAATCCCCTCAGACATTTTGCCTGGACTGTTGCATTCAACCCAGACGTGGGTTTCTGCGGGACTTGTGGAGGGGTTGGGAGGTGGGGTGATTTGCCGGACGTTGGAGATTACCCCAACGTGGGGTCGTGGACGCTTAATCGCGAGGTTACTTGAATGTACTTTGTAAATTGTGCATGAATGTGATTTGAACTGAATATTGATTGAAGCGCTGGTTATTGAATGGCCATTCATAGAATCTATACTATTGGTTCACTGTATATATTTTGCAAATATACGGTACCTCTTAATTTAAATCTTGCCTCCTGTCCACTCCCTCCTTTGAGCCAAAACCTAGACCTTCTGGTCGCCAGCCTACATTAACAATTAACCTTTCTGTGTCGCCTACATTGCATAGTCAAGGCAGGTATTAGTCTTGTACCGTTTGTAGGTTCACCCTACACGGGTGCTACAATTGGCTTTCCTCTCCTTTCTTAAATAACTTTAGAATAATAATAATTTGCCATTGTATGACTAAATAAACTAATAGTCTGGCCGTTGAAATTTGCTTGATGAAAATAGTGAGAGGTGGCCGCCTATTGTACAAATCATCCTGATCCTCCTCATCTGAATCCTCCTTGTATTGCAAGTTTTCTGTCATTTTTTTTTTTCTGAGCCGCCGTTCACAAGATGACATGCTCTACTCTCTGCGTAGGGGTGGGCGATATGGCAAAAATAGAATATCACGATTTTTGAATTATAAACTTACGATTTCGATTTTATCACGATTTTTTTATAATGACAAAATTACTTAAATTGAAACACTGAAAGAAGAAAAATACTACACTAATTTATTCAACTTTGTGATAATCAACACTTGGACCTAAAGCAAACTCACTTTATAAATGAAAAACACAATAAAACTCCAGATAATAAAGTTAAGTAGAAGTAAGTTAAAGAGTTAGTTAGTGAATGTTGCTGTTTGGTATTTTTTCTGAGACGTCTCTCTCCTGACATCGAGCTGCTGTAAATATAACGCTCTGTCGCTGTCGACCCTTTCACAATAAGAGTCTTATTAAAGCGATAACATGCAGTGACTTTTATTGTGTAAAACTCAAACAGGAAGAAGTTTGTCACTGTTAGGTGAATTTACAATAATGAACTCAGACTGACGGTGTTTTTGGGGAACTTTTATATTTTCAATTTGTGAACACGGTCCAGGATTAAAATTAAACAAATGAGAAGGATGCGGCTCCTGACAGAAATGTAAGGACACGCTCGCTTCTTTGCACATGTGTCAGGTAAATAAACACACGCTGTGATCTACGCAGAGCAGCGGCGGGGGAAAGACACGGACATAAATACCTCTGAAATAAAGACAGAACACTGGGTTTAAAAGCTCTAGATTGAGGAGTCTGGTCATGTATTCGCACGATAGAGGAGCGGCTCGCTGCCAAAAGCTCACATTGCGTAGCAGTAAGTGCGCGGCTTGGGTTTGCGTTACTGACGGTGAAAATAGTCAACTGTGCTGAAGTGCATAAAACGGTGATAAAACGATCCCACTAAAATAACAGATCGTCAGCTCTGGAGATCGTAAGACGGTCTAATATCGTCATATCGCCCAGCCCTATCTCTGCGCCACTGTCACTGTCAAATAGTAAAATATACTAAGTGACAACGTAACTTGTGTTTCTTCGGTCCATTTGCAAACCTCTTCTCTGCTCGTGCCTTTGAGAGGGCACTGTGGTGGGGCAGGGCCCGACTGTACAGGCCAAAGGTCGCACCAACATCAGTTCTTGGGGCAGACCTTTGAATCCCTCACCAATATAAACGTGACAGGGCCTCAAGTCTCTGCAGAAAGAAAACCTCTCCCGTTGACTGCGCAGAGGCACTACACAAAAGATGCCATGGATGTTTGGCTCAGGCGATCATCTTTAAATGCCTGTACAGGGTCTCGCATGATCGCACTCCACATATCTGACGCAGGTTATCACTGCTGTGACTGACTGCAGTATTAATTCGCCTAGAATATTTTCCTTGTAACTTGTCTTGAAGGGCCAAAAAAAGAGATATCAATAACATAGCATTATTATTTAATGTGTAATTGCTGTTGTAAAACAAGATTTCAAAAAACGGAAATGAATGTTAGCCTTTTTATTAGGCAACAACAGATAAAGCATCAGGACCGACTACATGACACAATAAATTAGATCCTAGAACCATATTATACATTGACCCAAAATAGAATGTTCCCTGGGCTTCTAGTTTAGCTTTTACAGTCTTTTACAATCTTCAATATGATGAAAACTCCAGACGTTTTTTTAGGTTGACATAGTTCACCTTGAATCATAACTGTTGTCTTGCTTGTAACAGACACATATAAAGCGCTATCCTCATGTGCTTTTGATCCACATTACATGCCCACTCCATTTTGATGTCCAGCAGTTTGTTTTTTTCCACAATACTGACGGGTGACCTGCTCCTGGCGTCTCCACCCTCCACAGATCGGCCAAGCCTGACCCTGCTCCGGCATGGCCCCAAAGCATGGCCATTGGCTTCCCTCTCACAAGGCCTCCTATAGAAAATAAATACACATTATTTACTGTGACGTACATACACATTAGTATAAATATGAATTCAATGATCAATACATTTTACTAACTATTATTCTTTCAGAAAATAGCCATAGTTTCTTTACTCGTTTCTACAGCATGCATGCAAACTTATTGTATTGTCGACCCCATGTACCATCTGCAAACATGCTCTTGAAGGTATGTGCATTATTATAAAAGTGAGTATAACATCATAGTGAGTATTTACAAAGAAAAACGTATATATTGTAAACTTGTCTGCGGGTAGCTCACGAAAATCCTGGTTTTGTGAATCTACATTTCCCGCGAAGAGAACCGCGCCAAACTTTACACGCGCCCCGGTTACAAACAGAAAAAAGTGGCTTCACGCGCCTCTATGATCGTTTTACACAGATAACGTACATGCTAACTCATACTACAACATACATGCTAACTCATACTACAACATACATGCTAACTCATACTACAACATACATGTTAGTTTTGCCACATTTGCAAACTTACTCCAAGCTGGACGATAGAGGCGGACCGGCGCCTCTTCCTCCTGTTCCGCTCCGATGACGACTTCCACCGCATGGCTCCCTCTTCGATAAACCTCCGGGGGGGGGGGGGGGGGGTTTGGGGACACGACAGGACCAGTATACAAAATTTCGAGGGCGCCTTTACTTTTGCAGTTATGGGGAAAAAGAACAGCGCATGCGCAGCTGTGTCGGCGCCGACGCACAGCCACAGCAGTGATATGGTAGCGTCAACGAGTTTAAACCCCTTCCATACCTTCGACTTCCCGCTGTGGCTTTGTGTCGTCAGCTCTCGTCTTTGAATGCTCCATTTCCATATCCCGGGCCAAGTGTGAAAGAGACGCGAGAGATTGAGAAGAACAGCTGGCGGACACATTTTCAAAACCTATTGCACATGAATGAGCAAACCATTCTACTCCTTATAACGCATTAAACACATAAAAGCAAGGATAGAAAAAAATATATATATAAATACATTTTTTTATTATTCTTTTTATTGAAACACTCATGTCAAACAAAAAATGGAACATTCTGCTTTTGTGTTCTTAAAGTGCATCAAATCCAGTTTATTTTACCGTTTGTATTAGTTATTATTGTGCCGTGTGAGTAAGCCTCCTAACCTCTCTCTCCTTCTGAAGTTTAGTATTTACTAGAGGAGCAGTTTGTACACCGCGCACTCCAGACCAGGCCGGTGGCAGATCAATGACTTCCATCCACTCAAACGGCCCACGGGTGAGAGTCAGCGCTTCACTTGAAAGTCTTGGCACCAATTTGTTGTTGACCGAAAAATGAAGTTCGATATATTGAGGCAGGAAAACATCGCGCTAAACGATACTATTGATGACCTACGGACGTCACAGGATCGAACTCTTAAGTTTCAAAATGAAAACAAAGCTTTACATTCATTGAACTATGAGTCAATTTAATCTAGTAGTAGACCTGTCGTCCTGTTGATGTGAGACAGGCCTCGGAGTCAGGAGAGGTTTTATTGCCATGGTCAGTGATGGTGCAGTCGTGAACCCTGTCCCCCACCCACTAGAATAAATAAGATATGTAACAATAAACATTTTGATACCTATATTAATTTGCTAAACGGCAACTTTCATGCAAGTCTGTTTTTTTTTGGCATTTAGAGCATAATACCTTTTATTTAGAACTAAGTTTACAGTGCAGATGTTTTATTTCTCGCAACCCCTCAACGCCTCGCACTCTTCCTAGTGCTTGGTAAGGAAAATGATTTGACAGCTCCCTGTAGATTTTGTATTATTATTGGCTCAGATGTTTCTTTTGTAATCTTCTCTCATAATGTTAAACTCTGACTGTGTTAGCCGCTAACTGCTGCTTCAAACATTTGCGATCCGCCGCAGGTGTTTAAGGCAGGTACGGGGTGTGTTATGGGGATGCATTGTGAGGCGGGAGAGGAGCTTGTCTTTGCTCCTGCGGGAAAACGCTATTCGCTGGTGGCCCATCTAGCGATGCAATGCCGGGTCAGAAAAATGGAATAGCTGAGGGCAGCAAAGGGCAAAAAATCCCCTCAATGTTCAAATCAAGGCTGCAGTTCTGTTTATCAGTGCGTATGACAACTGTTTTATTATCTGCACTCTTCACTTTTAATTTAAAATCATAATGAATATTTTAAGATTCAAGATTTTTTTATTTGTCAAACCATGTGACTGATTTGAAATTATATTTCTCTCATCCTTGATTGTGGAGCGGGGGGTGGGGGAAGAGGGGCGGAAGGGAGAGCAGAGAGTTCAGCTTCCCGATGGCCTCTGAAGTGCACACCCAGGAACTTAGTGCTGGTCACCCTCTCCACTGCAGCACCATTGATTGTTAGAGGAGCATGCTGGACCCGTGCTCTACGAAAGTCCACAACAATCTCTTTTGTCTTCTCCACATTTAGAGAGAGGTTGTTCTGTGTGCACCACATGGCCAGACTGCTCACCTCACTCCTGTAGTTTGACTCGTCTCTGTTGTTGATGAGACCCACCACTGTTGTGTCGTCTGCAAACTTGATGAAGAGGTTTGAGTCGTACTTTGGAGCACAGTCATGGGTCAGCAGAGTGAACAGGAGGGGGCTCAGCACACAGCCTTAGGGAGCTCCCGTGTTCAGTGTGATGGTTCTGGAGGACTTTCCGCTGACACGTACAGCCTGTGGTCTCCCCGTCAGAAAGTCCAGCAGCCAGTTGCACAGTGATGTGTTGGGGGGAGCAGTTTGTGTATTAGCTGCTGTGGGATTATAGTGTTGAATGCTGAGCTAAAGTCTAAAAACAGCATTCTAACGTAAGAGTCCTTTGTTTCAAGGTGAGTGAGGGCTGAATGAAGCGCAGTGGAGATGGCATCTTCAGTTGAGCGATTGGACCGGTAAGCAAACTGGTTTGGGTCCAGGGTGGGAGGGAGAACAGACTTGATATGTTCCATGACGAGCCGCTCGAAGCACTTCATAAGAATTGGAGTGAGTGCTACTGGGCGGTAGTCATTAAAGCAGGAGGGCGGTGACTTCTTTGGCACCGGAATGATGGAGGTCGCTTTGAGGCACGTTGGGACCACAGCCTGCTGCAGAGATGTGTTAAAAATGTCTGTGAAGACTTCAGTGAGTTCATCAGCGCAACCTTTCAGTACACGACCTGGTATGTTGTCTGGACCCGGTGCTTTGCGTATGTTGATCCTGCTCAGAATATGTTCAATTAATTTGATTTGCCTCTTTAACATTTTTTGCACCCTGCTCCTTATACATCCTTCTTCTGCCAAGCAATTTGAATTACCTTTTTGTACAAACTGTGCCTTACAAATAAACTTGCCTAGCTTTAACCGATCCGATTCTGTCACATCACTCCTTCTATCGCGGTGAAAAGGCGCGATCGGTGTAAACTCCGGCTTTCTCGCTCTAATAAGATTTCCTTTCTGTGGACGTGTTGCCCCGCGCAGAGAGGCTCCTGGCCCGTTTGATCAGCCCGTGTCAGATTAGCGTTCTGGGGGATCAGCGGAGGGAAAGGGAGCGGCCTGCAGGCTAGGTGTGTCGGCAGGCGTAAGAGGCTTAGCGCAGTTCGCTGCACGCTAATAGCCTTATTTGTGATTTGAAGGAGAAATCTGATTCTCCTCCGCCCGCTCCGGCAAGTCTGCGGTAGGCTTTGAGTTGTCATAGATGCTGTAAATCCAGTTTTAGTGTGTAATGTCTCTGAACCCCGCTGGGAGGAAGGAGCCTTCATCACAGTACCAACATTAGTATTCAGATCTAAAAACAGGAAAGAATCCAATGTTTATGAAAGTATTTAATATATTTGAATCACAAACGCGTAGCAGCAACTGTTTTCTACCGTGTCATGGCTTTAATAGGTTGTGCTCACAATATACACTCTACAAAAATATAAACGCAACACCTTTTGTTTCTGCTCCCATTTTTCATGAGATGGACTTAAAGATCTAAAATTCATTCCAGATACACAATATTACCATTTCTCTCAAACATTGTTCACAAATCAGTCCAAATGTGTGATAGTGAGCACTTCTGCTTTGCTGAGATTATCCATCCCACCTCACAGGTGTGCCACATCAAGATGCTGATCTGACATCATGATTAGTGCACAGGTGTACCTTATACTGCCCACAATAAAAGGCCACCCTGAAATGTGCATTTTTTTGCTTTATTGGGGGTCTGGGGACTCAGAACCAGTCAGTATCTGGTGTGACCACCATTTGCCTCATGCAGTGCAACACATCTTCTTCGCATAGAGTTGATCAGATTGTCAATTGTGGCCTGTGGAATGTTGGTCCACTCCTCTTCAATGGCTGTGCGAAGTTGCTGGATATTAGTGGGAACTGGTACACGCTGTCGTATTCGCCGGTCAAGCACATCCCAAACATGCTCAATGGGTGACTTGTCCGGTGAGTTTGCTGGCCATGCAAGAACTGGGACATTTTCAGCTTCCAAGAATTGTGTACAGATCCTTGCAACATGGGGCCGTGCATTATCTTGCTGAAACATGAGGTGATGTTCACCTAACCCTAACCGAGATTCATCCGTGCAGAGAACACCTCTCCAACGTGCCAGACGCCATCGAATGTGAGCATTTGCCCACTCCAGTCTGTTACAGCGACGAGCTGGAGTCAGGTCAAGACCCCGATGAGGACGACGAGCTGGAGTCAGGTCAAGACCCCGATGAGGACGACGAGCATGCAGTTGAGCTTCCCTGAGACGGTTTCTGACAGTTTGTGCAGAAATTGTTTGGTTATGCAAACCAATTGTTTCAGCAGCTGTCTGAGTGGCTGGTCTCAGACGATCTTGGAGGTGAACCTGCTGGATGTGGAGGTCCTGGGCTGGTGTGGTTACACGTGGTCTGCGGTTGTGAGGCCGGTTGGATGTACTGCCATATTCTCTGAAACGCCTTTGGAGACGGCTTATGGTGGAGAAATTAACATTCAATGCACGAGCAACCGATCTGGTTGACATTCCTGCTGTCAGCATGCCAAGTGCACGCTCCCTCAATGCTTGTGGCATCTGTGGCATTTTGCTGTGAGACAAAACTGCACATTTCAGGGTGGCCTTTTATTGTGGGCAGTATAAGGTTCACCTGTGCACTAATCATGATGTCAGATCAGCATCTTGATGTGGCGCACCTGTGAGGTGGGATGGATTATCTCAGCAAAGCAGAAGTGCTCACTATCACACATTTGGACTGATTTGTGAACAATGTTTGAGAGAAATGGTAATATTGTGTATCTGGAATGAATTTTAGATCTTTAAGTCCATCTCATGAAAAATGGGAGCAGAGACAAAGGTGTTGCGTTTATATTTTTGTTGAGATGTTAAAATGCTTTTACTCTATATTTGTAGTAAACTGAAACTTTTATTTATTTTTATTCGCAAAAAATGATAGGAGGGGCCCCACCGCCCATAATAGGTCAGCCGCCACTGCAATCTACTAATATTTATTTGCACCAACAAGTCAACACTGCATCGTTTCTCTGCACGGCCGAAAATCGGCTTTGTTTTCGTGTAGTAACTGATTTTTATCTGGACTTTCTCCAGTCCCATGATAGGAGAAAAGGGGCGGGCGCAATTCATGGCGGCGCCCACGCAAACCCCCGGAATAAGGTTAATAGATACAGACGGCATCTCTGGAATCGCCCATATATGGTCATGTTTGAAAACAGTTAAGGAGGAAAACAATTTAGAGAAAAATCTAAACTTTCTCTAATTATTAAAAAACGACTAACAAATGCTGAATGAATTATGAATTTAGTTTTCTACTAAATAAACATACAAAGACATGGGGAGGAGCAAAGTGGTTCAACAGCCCATAAATGCATAAATAACAGAGAATGCATGCTTCTACTGAACAATCTGCTGTGAATAAACATCCATATGGACCCGATTTAGACTTGACTTTATTAGTATGTGATAAATAACTTTCTGCCAGAAAATTGCTAAAAAGAGTGAAAAATTGTGTTTCCCAAAATATTCTGTTTTCCCCCTTCTATGACGCGATGCCGCCTGTATCTATAGGCTCTTTAGAATGTTGTGATGACACATGAACATAACCTATTGAACACCTCCACAGGCATAAGCTGGAACTGCATGTCATCACTTGATTTCAATGCACATTTTCAAGTTTCACATAAATAAGTGATGGAGACGCCATCTTTTGCCTTTAGAACCTTAACTCACTTAAGGGCCTTTCTGACCGGAGGAGTGTTGCAGAGTCGTTGCTGTGACTGGCAACGACTCGGAAAGTCGGACTGATGCATACAAAGGGCTGTATAAAAAGGGCCTATCTTACTCGGTAGTCTTGGTGAAAACAAACAGGTTTTTCAAGTCTCCGTGTGGTCTCTACGAGGTCTACGCGGTCTCAAGCAGTTGTGGCAACGTCGTGAACACTATTTGTTGTAGGACTATTCCTGTTGGAGGCTGTAAAAAGTGTCGGCTGAAAAATCAAACCCGTTTTCACCAAGACTACCTGGAGACCCGCCTTATCTCTAGGGGACGTCTCGGAGACATCTCTGTGACCAGCGGCAACTCGAGTCTTGAACTTGTCTCCAGGCCGGTGAGATAGGCCTTTTAAACAGTGCTGGTGTTTTGTTTGATTTTTGTGAATAAGCGTCTGTGCATTTTGTTGAATGGAAACTGATTCGTCGCACATAAAGTTTGATGTAGTGAAGAAAAGCAACACCTTTTGACTCGAGTGGACAGAAGTGAAGAGGAAAGTTGCTAATCTCATCTGGTTGTTTAATCCAAAAATATTTCAGTTGAGTAGACTGCCTGCCGCAAGAGCAGTCTGCACATTGATAAGCCCTTGGCCCTATGGAGGAAACATCAAGGCTCTGCTGAGAGAGCACACACAGCTTTCCTGCGACGTTTTCTGGCAATGATAGCTCATGAAACTCGGATGTTGGCTCACTAGTTAACCTAAAACGCATGCCTGTTTTCTGAGGGGGAAAAGACTGCTGCGCTTCACTATTTTCTATGTCAGGAGATCAGAGACTGACGGATAGCAACAGTTGCTATGATTGGACAATGACTGTTTTTCGTTATTTTTTGCAATGTGAACATCTTGAACCACAGTTCAGTTTTGAAGAGACAGATCTTTTTCTTGACGTGTCGTTCAATTTGACAGATTTACACTGAATGACGTGAGTGAACTCCTCATATAAGCAGGAGACAAAGCACGAGAAAGTTTATTATTCCATTGTTTGCGGCTGCCTTGAGTTTACATGTGAATCTACAGAGGAAATTATTGAATGAGTGAATTCATTAAAACAGTTCATCGTGCATTTTAGTATTTCAATAAAATATTAAATATATTGAGCATTTTATTGCTAATTGCCTATAATTTCAGACTTGTGTTAACCACCATAGGCCTAATTTCTCAAATATAGGCCTATCAATTAGGCCTTTTATTAAGATTAAGTTTAAAGGTGCACTATGCAAAAAAATTAATAAAGTTGATTATTAATATGGATTTGACCTGTTAGTGACCCAGCAGATGCTTGGGTAGTTTGCATAGTGTCTTTACTTACCATCCTGATGCCTGTAGGACACTTCAGGATCAATTGTTTTTTTTTAGGTTTTCACTGCTGCTTGAACTGTATTCATGACTACATACCAGGGGTCTGCACCCTTTAACATCCAAAGAGCCATTTCGGACCATTTCAAACAAAATGAAAGTCTCAAAGAGCCACAATAATGTTAACGTTCAAACAACCCAACAAACTGATTGTATTATTGTCTGTTTAGAAAAATTTACATAAATTCACAAAATGTATTAAAATTATTGATTGTTTATGTAGCCTATTAAAATGCAATTTACAGCCTTCTGTTGCATTTTAGATGTAATATTTTTAGCTGTTAGTATTGATACTGCAATCTACAAAACTCAGACACTAACACCGTAAATGGGACACCAGGTTTTGTGCCTCCCAACCATAGACATATTATTAATAGACCCCGTTTACCACAATGACGACGTTCAAGGGGGTAATCATGGCGGATTTACAAGCTCCTCCTCCCCAGCTCTGACGAAGCATGTTCCTAAAAAGGGCATAAGGGCGGGATCCTCACTCTAGACTCGGCCCTTAGGTGACGTGTAGTTTGCACAGCTCCAAAGCTAACAATCCGGCCCTCATTAGTACGAGATTTCGAAAATGTTTCTTACAAAAACAAGCCTGGTCCCTTTTAATTGTAACTAACCCAGCGTTATCACAGAAGCAATATCTAGCTATAAAAAGTTCCAAAAAATTAGGCACCAGACTCTAAAGTTGATTTGAATGTGTCTAAAGTGCAATGCATTCCAATGGGGGACTAGCGGCTATATGGAGGTACTACAGCAATGGCGGCCCCTAATGTCGTTGTCACAAAGCAGAGCAGCCAACGGCCATTGCTCCCATCCCCCGACTTTATTTGCGCCTCTAAGTACTAACACTAGCGCCTGATCCTTAACCTTTCAGGGGTCAACAGTGAGAACACTATGAGTAGTTGTCTAGGGAGCCGTTCAAAGATGTGCCCATTTCGTACAGCCTTTGAACCCAACGAAACGCACATGAATGACGCAAATCAAAACCGTGACTCCAGATTTCCGAACAATGGACTACAAAACACGCACGTTAGGCTACTCTTACCCATGGCTGAACCTGTCCATTACACATAACCCACAACATTGAAAGGTGCGTAAATGGGCCACATGCCGCACACGTGGAGCAGGAACTTTGCTCTCAATAATTTGCGTCCCCGATTGACCCATCGCCATGTGCCCAATATGCCCACAGTAGCAACACTTTATTCATTAAAAAAGAAAACCACTACAAACACTGACAAATGCATTACCAAACTCATTGTATCACAGAAATCCTCGCGTGACACGCTAAATTCAATGTTCATCATTCACATTACGCTATCATCGTAATAATCATCAAACATACATGAATTCATCATAACAAATAACTGCATGGTGTCAATAAACCATGGCCACACCTGGTACACACGTCAACTGATATTTACGTTTCATCCAAACACCTGAACATCATTAGATACAGGCCACTGGCTAGAGTCACTAAACCGGTTCAGAAACAGATTCAAGTGTGGAGTAAAGACTCTTTAGAGAAACTCAAGGACTGCTTTCACACAACGGATTGGAATATGTTCAAGCAGGCTGCCATTCACAACAATATCACTGATCTCCAGGAGTATACAGAGACTGTCACTGCCTACATCACCAAGTGCACTGAGGATGTTACAGACTCTAAGACCATCATTATCAGGTCCAACCAGAAACCTTGGATTACAAGTGAAGTCCTCAGGCTCATGAGGGTTCGGAATGCTGCTTTCAAATCTGGTGACAAGGAGAAACGGCTGACAGCTAGGGCCAACCTGTCCCGCAGCATCAAAAAAGCCAAGAAGCAGTACTCCAAAAAGATAACTGATCACTTCAGAGACAGCAGAGACACTCGGAGTCTGTGGGAGGGGATAAAGACCATCACAGACTATAAACCTCCACGACAAACTTGTGACAGTGACACCTCTCTGTTGAACGCTCTAAATGAATTCTTTGCTCGCTACGAGGCCCTCAACAGAACCCCGGCACAAAAGTCAACACCACCTCCTGAAGACCAAGTGCTGAAGCTATCTCCAGAGAGTGTGAGAAGATCTCTGAGCAGGATCAACATACACAAAGGACCGGGTCCAGACAACATACCAGGCTGTGTACTGAACGGGGAGACCACAGGCTGTACGTGTCGGCGGAAAGTCCTCCAGAACCATCACACTAAACACGGGTTCTCCCCAAGGCTGTGTGCTGAGCCCCCTCCTGTTCACTCTGCTGACCCATGACTGTGCTCCAAAGTACGACTCAAACCTCTTCATCAAGTTTGCAGACGACACAACAGTGGTGGGTCTCATCAACAACAGAGACGAGTCAAACTACAGGAGTGAGGTGAGCAGTCTGTCTCTCTCTAAATGTGGAGAAGATAAAAGAGATTGTTGTGGACTTTCGTAGAGCACGGGTCCAGCATGCTCCTCTAACAATCAACGGTGCTGCAGTGGAGAGGGTGACCAGCACTAAGTTCCTGGGTGTGCACATCACAGAGAACCTTTCCTGGACCATGCACACGACATCACTGGTCAAGAAAAGTAATCAGCATCTCTACTTTCTCCGCAAGTTAAGACGAGCTAGAGTCCCAGCCTCTGTTATGTGCAACTTCTACAGAGGGACTATAGAGAGCATCCTGACCAGCTCCATCACTGTGTGGCACGGCGCCAGCACTACCTCCTGCCGAAGGAGCCTCCAGCGCATCGTGAGAGCAGCGGAGAAGATCTGTGGAGCTCCTCTCCCCTCCATTAAGGACATGTACTCCACCCGTCTCACCCGCAAAGCCGTCAGAATCACCAGGGACCCTACGCACCCATCACAGTCTCTTCAAGGTAATGCCTTCTGGGAGGAGACTGCGGAATCTACGGGCCAGGTCGAGTCGCCTTAAGAACAGTTTCGTACACAGGGCCATCGGGAAGCTGAACTCCCTGCCCTCCCTTCCGCCCCTCTTCCGCCACTCCCCGCTCCACAATCAAGGATTTAGAGAAATATAATTTCAAATCAGTCACATGGTTTGACAAATAAAAAAATCTTGAAATCTTAATCTTGAAATAAAATGTATAATTGGCATGCCATTTAAGGCTAGCTGAGTGCAAGAAAAATTTATCCCCCTCCCCTCCCCCCGCAGAACACTAGACGGCCGACAGAGGGCCCCCTACTGACATTCCTGCTTGGGGCACCCTGGTACCCTTGCTACGCCACTGTCTGCACCTCCTCTCTGTACTGTGGAACACAGCTCCACAGATCGCTACAAGCGGCAAACTAGATCTACAGGTGCAACTTGGGTAAATGCACGAAACGGAGTGGAGCTGCGGACGGTGCGAAGGGTCCAAGTGAATTGGAACAGCACTGTGATGACATCCAAAGTGGCCGAGACGCAGAGGATACTCGCAATTGAGAAACAGCTGTTGAGTGTGTGGTTCCAGCCATAGGGTGCTGCTGTTTGGAGGCGGAGGAGGAAGTAGTGAATGGGAAAGTAAATGCTCCGATGTGCCTATTTTCTACGCGGATGTCTCATCTGAGGCTGAGATTGTAGTGCGAAACATGAATACAAACAAATACTGCAATTTGCCCGGTGTAAGAACGGCTCTTTTCTTTGCGGTCTCTCAAGTGTCGCTACAAATTGCTGCATACCGCTTACATTCATGCAGACTGATAACCGTCATTCACTGTCCTGTTTGCTATTGTTCGTTCAGCGTATAATTTCAGTAAACAGTTTTTCTGGCCAGCAGTCCTCTTGTGCTTTTTGTTTCTGTTCGAAAAGCAGGACCGTCTGGAGCTTTGCCAACAGCCAATCAAATCTCGAAGTTTTATACCGATCCAATCACAGAGCACATTGCCACAACAGGAACTGAATTAACTCGTAATTCTACCCAATTATAACCTCAAAAACTAACATCGTATTGTGGGAAAGAGCTGGTTTAAAGATTCCACGCTTCAATAAAGGTGTGGGGTATGGGTTAAAACTCTGCTAGGTGAAATCTTCATTACATTGACACCCGATCTGTAGCCCTCCACATCGTTTACACTTTAATACCTTGGAAAAATTGCTTGAAATGTCCAAACCAACTCAAAATAAGTTCAAGTCATGTTTTCCAAAGATAAAATGGCATCAATGAAGAAGTTTGGTCACCCCTAAATCGAAGTTTCTTCCTATGGCCATCTATCAAAAGTTGTTTTCCTCCCGTAAATTCTTTGAAACAGCCGTTGCACATTCGTGTTGAATTCACCAACGTCTAAAATCTCAACAGTAGCTAATGACTCCTTGGATCCTTGTAGCAAAAACGACAGATCGTTCACATTTTTCTTTGCTCGATGCTTTGTAAAAAAAACACTAACGTCCTTGTTTACAAAATACGCCGTATATCGCTCACGCCATATCTGACTTTTCTCTTAGTCTTAAGCTTTGGAAGTAACTTAATGTGAGACACTGCAGGTGATTAAGGAAGAGAGTATAATTTAAAGAGATTCAATTTGAAACTGCTGTAGAATAGTGATGGAAACAATTTTCTTAAATTATGTGTAACCCAGAGGTTAAATGAGCTACCAGAGTAAAAGCATGTTAATAAAAACAGCAATAAATACTTGAATGTAAAAAGCCAATAAATAAGTTCATATGGTGAAATATATATAAAAACATCTGAAAAGTTATATTTCATTCTACTGTACATTGAGTTAAAAACATGCAAAATCATTATTTACATTTTAAAATGGTTAAAATCCATGTACACTTTTATTTTGAAGGGCACGTTGTTGAGACGCCCCTGAACCAAACAGCCAATCGGATTGCTGAAAAAGTCCCCCGATGCTAAACGAAGTAAATGCAGAAAAACACGCAAAATACTGCAGTAAAAATAGCAGAGAAACAAGCGCAGAAAACGAGTCTAAACCAACCTAAAAGTCATTTTTGTACTTCGATGAAGGTATTTTTATTTTCCAAACTGTCCTGGTGTCTTGCAAAGCAACAGGACTTGGTATTGATGGTTTTCCAACCAAGTTGTGGTCTCGGAGGTTTGTGTACTTGGATTAAGGGGATATGGCCAATTTAGGTTGGGATGAAGAATTGTCGATTAGACAGACTGGATTTGAAGATTTGGATCCATGATGGCGAGCCACCCATTGGACCTTGTGTGAACTGTGCGTGAGCCAGGATTTGCCATCTACTGGCTGTTGCATGGTTTACATCTGAACTGGTAGGATCTATCCACTTTTCACCAAAGTGTGGATTCAGGATAAAACCATTAGTCTGCTAATTCAGAAGAGCAAAGGATTAGTGTACACGGAATCAAAAGACTTTCTGTGGTTTACAGATTGTTCAGTCATTTGTCCTTTGTCCATTTTGTTTAAATAATAAGACGGCAGTTAACTTTACTCCCTGGTCTGTGGTCTCTTATTTATTTCAGGGTTATTTCACTCCTCCTGTAGTCGAGTCTATGGTTTCTGATCTGGTCCATAGAAGATAACCCTACTGCTGTGTTGTATGCTAGTACATACTATACATCCCTTTCCCTGTACTACCCCTCGTAGGTGTTACAGATACAGGACTTTTTAAAATATTTCTATTCTCTCCAATCCACCAGCATAACCAAATGGCATTGGGGAATGTGCATCTTTTTCATTGACAACACACTCGCTGGCTTCACACTCGCCACATGAAAAGGTCTGATGAAATAAAGGACAAACAAAGAAAACATGGATGAAATATATTACGGACTACGAATTAATCCTAATCCTGGAACAAATCCTAAAGCGCTAATAGTAGGCACTAGAGTGCTTCTCAATAAACCTTTACACAATACTTTGCTTTTGAAGTGGACATTTCCTGCATTTGAGGCTTGAAAGTGTTATTTTGTGTAGCCCAGTATTGATATTTTCTCATTTTAAATGACGTCAAAGAAGCATAGGGTAAATGTGATGGACTGGCCAAGCATGTCCCATGATCTACACTCAACAAAAATATAAACGCAACACCTTTGTTTCTACTCCCATTTTTCATGAGATGGACTTAAAGATCTAAAATTCATTCCAGATACACAATATTACCATTTCTCTCAGACATTGTTCACAAATCAGTCCAAATGTGTGATAGTGAGCAATTCTGCTTTGCTGAGATAATCCATCCCACCTCACAGGTGCGCCACATCAAGATGCTGATCTGACATCATGATTAGTGCACAGGTGTACCTTATACTGCCCCCAATAAAAGGCCACCCTGAAATGTGCAGTTTTTTGCTTTATTTGGGGTCTGGGGACTCAGAACCAGTCAGTATCTGGTGTGACCACCATTTGCCTCATGCAGTGCAACACATCTTCTTCCATAGAGTTGATCAGATTGTCAATTGTGGCCTGTGGAATGTTGGTCCACTCCTCTTCAATGGCTGTGCGAAGTTGCTGGATATTAGTGGGAACTGGTACACGCTGTCGTATTCGCCGGTCAAGCACATCCTAAACATGCTCAATGGGTGACATGTCCAGTGAGTATGCTGGCCATGCAAGAACTGGGACATTTTCAGCTTCCAAGAAGTGTGTACAGATCCTTGCAACATGGGGCCGTGCATTATCTTGCTGAAACATGAGGTGATGTTCATGGATGTATGGCACAACAATGGGCCTCAGGATCTCATCACGGTATCTCTGTGCATTCAAAAATGCCATCAATAAAATGCACCCGTGTTCTTCGTCCATAACAGATGCCTGCCCATACCGTAACCACACCACCACCATGGGCCACTCGATCCACAACAGGGACATCAGCAAAGCGCTCACCCACACGACGCCACACACGCTGTCTGCCATCCGCCCTGAACAATGTAAACCGAGATTCATCCGTGAAGAGAACACCTCTCCAACGTGCCAGACGCCATCGAATGTGAGCATTTGCCCACTCAAGTCTGTTACGGCGACGAGCTGGAGTCAGGTCAAGACCCCGATGAGGACGACGAGCATGCAGTTGAGCTTCCCTGAGACGGTTTCTGACAGTTTGTGCAGAAATTGTTTGGTTATGCAAACCAATTGTTTCAGCAGCTGTCTGAGTGGCTGGTCACAGACGATCTTGAACCTGCTGGATGTGGAGGTCCTGGGCTGGTGTGGTTACACGTGGTCTGCAGTTCAATGCACGAGCAACAGATCTGATTGACATTCCTGCTGTCAGCATTTGCTGTGAGACAAAACTAGGGTTGGGCCATATCGTATCGCATATCGTTATCGTGATATAATGTTTTGATATCGTTGTAATTTTTTATATCGTTGTGGACACAATATAATTTATGTTATGCTCTGCTCCATCAGAGCAGCATAAACGGTGACTGTAGAACACAGTAAAATGAAATTAAGGATGTAAACTGCTTGAGTAGATCATACTTGGAAGACAATTATGCCGTAAAAAAAAAAAAAGAATAAAATATCACTGAATGAATCATCCCAATAGGCGTAAGGCTGGGATTTTGAAGTAATTGTCCATTGTCAATTATATCGTCAAATATATCGTTATCGTGATATTTATTTTTTCATATCATGATATACATTTTAGGCCATATCGCCCAGCCCTAGACAAAACTCCACATTTCAGGGTGACACTTTTATTGTGGGCAGTATAAGGTACACCTGTCCACTAATCATGATGTCAGATCAGCATCTTGATGTGGCACACCTGTGAGGTGGGATGGATTATCTCAGCAAAGCAGAAGTGCTCACTATCACACATTTGGACTGATTTGTGAACAATGTTTGAGAGAAATGGTAATATTGTGTATCTGGAATGAATTTTAGATCTTTAAGTCCATCTCATGAAAAATGGGAACAGAAACAAAGGTGTTGCGTTTATATTTTTGTTGAGTGTAGATTAGAGCAAAGAAAAAAAATCCAGCCCGACCAGAGCCTGCCTAATTAACTTGAACTGTAGGCCAGAGCCGATGCAAAAACCCGCTAATGTAAATCATTATTTTAGAGGCACATTTAGGCCCGATCTTGTGATTCTAAATGCAGACTATAGCATGTCTTTTGCGTTGTGGGTTTGATCTTTTAGCCCAATAGCTCAGCATGCCTGTAGCGCCCAAACGCCAGCTGTGTGAAGTCCGTGGAACAGGGTTGGCAGTGTTTATTTAGCTTTTCATTCCAGAGGCAAACCAGATTCAGTGTGGCGTATTTGTCTCCTAGTTCACTTTGTGTTGATTAAAAAGGCTCTAAAAAGGGGATCAACAAATCCAGCAAGTCTGGCGCAATGTTGTCCATGTGCTCCTGCTCTCCACGTTATTGCAGCTTCTCACACAACCCGTTAATTCATGCACAGACTTGAGAGTCTGGTCTATATATTGTGCTAAATCTGGTCTCACCCATTTGGAGCACTGTTTTTGAAAGTTGTGCTGACCAATTGATTGCTTTATATACCGGACAAGATGGTCTGAGCGATATCTGGGGCATTTTCAGTGCATCCATGTCCAGGACCGTGTTGATGGCGTGGTCAAGGCAAGATAGCCTCCTGTAGGGCTCCAACCTTTTTACTATGTTGCTTCCTTGGTCTGTCACCCACACTATTTTGGCTAAGGATCCAAGCCAAATGTAAAAAATAAATGCTGGAAAGACAGCCATCGTGAGTTTTGCTGGCCAACATGAAGTGCCAGAGCTTCTTTAAGCCGTACCATTAGCAAGCCCCCTTTCCCCTCCACCTTTGAAATGGTGGTGTAGTGGGGCTGCTTTTACAGGGATGCGGCCAAAAGTAGCACAAATATTAATTAGTTGTTGGGCCAGACCTGGGCCAAATGGTCTCAAGTCTTGACAGCAAAAGTCCACGTATTTGTCTGTGATGGACCGCTTTGTGCGCAGAGGCACAACCTTTTGCATAAATGATGATAGATGTTTGGCTTTGGCTATATTTTCTTTTCCCAGGGCCAGTACATGCTTTTAGATGTCAGCTCAGGGTCGAGGTGAGAGAGTCTTTTTGCTCTTGTATGATAGCAAAGCAGTTGCGTCGTCCACGACTAGTTTAAATCATTTTCCAAGGTCCAAGAGTGGAAAGATCTCAAAAGCACCGTTTCCATAGCTCTATTGTTATGGCCTCTCCGCAACTTTTCCCAAGGCGATGACCTCACAACGCCAGCATCGAGTCTTTTATCCATAATCTACTGACCTTATAATTTGGTTTACTGCACAATCCTCTGCTCCACGGCGAGCCACAGGTGACACGGAGAAAAACACAGCAGAGTTAGTGTCAGTCCAGTCTGTGTTTTTGGGCTGACAATAAAAATCCGGCCACTGACAGTATTTCTGCTTTAGTCCTGTGAGTCTGAAGAATAAATGCACCTCCTCGTCTCTTCTGTCGATCGTAAATCCATGAAGCAGGTTAATTTATATGGCGTTTTACTGTTTACTTTGCAAAGGTTTTCTGCGCGTGTGCTATCTACAGTCAGGTCAGTTTCCACAGATTTATAAGGATGCTGTGGGCATCACACACAGGAAATTACTCTCTTATATATAACATAAACCTGACTCCATTAATCAACAAAAGGTAGATGCCGTCATATTCGTTGATTCCGTCGATCACAGAATGGACACCACACAGTCGTGAAGGTTTTAGATAAGCAAATGTATTACCTTCACGCTTACAATTCTAAACAGAATATTGAGCACTCTCTCTAGTCCCTATCCAATGCAGCAGAGCCATTCGGAGAGGTCATTCCTCGGCCGAGTTCATTCTGATTTGTTTGTTTATTTGAGCATTCACATTAGCACCGTTGCAGTGTCGAAATAAAATAAAGTAACAAAAAACTGAAAAGGAGTAGGCCGAAGCAAGAAAGCTTATAAGTGCCTACCCCATATTAAAAATTAATTTACATCCCGGTTACAATGATACAAGCAACGTCTCGCGCCTTCATACAATACAACACTTTATATTACAAATTCCTGAATTACATAATTGCGATTGACCGCTTTAACCTTACGAAACGAAACAGCATTCAAGCCTCACAAAAGAAGAAAATCACACGAGGTCCACATGACCTCCAAAGCAAGAAGACATCACATAAGACTTAAATGTGTGTAGTTTACCAAAATATAGACATTTATTTTTATTTTCAGTTTGTACTTTCTTTTCCCTCTTTCCCTTTCACATAACCATATCCAATCATTACTTTTAAACACCAGTCACCATTCTATTAATTGACCATTGATTTAGTTGTTTAGTATAACATAATCAACACGACCCATTATTATAGTCATTTCCACTGTAAAATTTTGGTAGTGATTGTTTTATTAGGCCCGAGCGGCCTGCCGTAGCAAGGGCCTATTGTAATCGCAACGCAGTGCGCGCAGCGTACTGAACCTAGGTGCGCGGAGCGCACGAAAACAGCGCGAAGCGCTGTCCCCATGTCAAACGTAAACTCACCGTATAAAACAGTGACTGCCCACACCTCTGGTGTGGGCCCTTATACTTATAATTGCAGCAAAATCAATGGGGGTATATGGCCAACTGTCATACGGAGGTGGATGACGAGCGCGAAGCGCTCGTCATTCACCTCCGAGCCCCACCGGTGCGTCGGGGAAGTCGAAAGCTTTAAAAAAATGCATAATATGTTGTAGTCGCGAAAGCGACTATATTGTTTTTGCAAGAAATATTATTATTCTTCTTTATTTATTCTTTCTTCTGCTCTTTGAGCAGGAATTTGACCCCCTGAACATAGTTGAAAACTCACCAAACTTTGCCCAAAATTCAGATCCGGTGAAAAATTAATTCAAATGTGTGTTTCGTATTGGGGAAATAAAAAATGGCGCGACAGCGCCACCTACAAAAGTGAAAATACATTGCGCCTATGGGGAGGGGGCCAACATAAACTTTGTCGCAGAGCGACGGGATTCGGTACAGACATTCGTCCTGTGAGGACAAACAAAATATATTATTGTGGCCACGCCCCCAGACAAACCGGAAGTCCGCAATTTTGACAGGAAGTCGGGAAAATGCTGAGTCAGCGTTTTCGCTGACGTCGCATTTTAACGAACTCCTCCTAGGGCGTTTCACCAAATGAGCCCAAAATCGCTCCAGCTCATCTCGAGATGTGGGGCATCAAAAGTTATCCAAATTTTTTGGCTAAGTTTTACGGTTTGTTTGCGGCGAAGCCGCAATCTTTACGAAGAATTTTGCGACTTACCGAAAAAAACAAAATGCTCCCATTTGCACAAACGAACTCCGATTAAAAATCGGAAATATACATTTTATTGACCTTTCACCCCCGGACACAACAAATGTGAAAAAGTGAGTTTTGGCGCGATAGCGCCCCCTCTAGGCCGAGAACAAAAAATGCATTATGGGAAAAAAATTAGTTTCTCGGAAATAGATAAAATTCGGCACAAAAATAGCTGATGGCATCCCGATCCAAAAAGCCAATGAGACCCATACCGTATTTTGTACGGTGTTGCCATGGAGACGACCGAGGCTCGCCATGTTATTCCAATGGGACTGACCCGCATATCACACATTATACACGATTACAGTGCGTTAGCGCCCTCTGTAAGGAGCGTGTGGACAGTAGTCATTGAAGTACGGCCCGTCAAGGCCGTCCGATGCTGCTTGTGAAATAAAAAAGTCTTGGGGCGCGCTAGCGCCCTCTGCAGGTTGGAGCCATCATTCACATGGAGATGCGAAAAATCTCGTTTTGATGTTTACTCACAAAGATTAATGGCACGTCAGGGCAATAAAATGTACTGTGGCCACGTTAGCGCCATCGGTAGGGTTATGGCGCGGCAATGGAGGCACTAAGGGAGGCCTCCATTACATGGCTGCTAGGCGACCAACAGGTGGTCGGCCATTTTGGGAAAAATCGAGTAATCGGCGCCGAAGGCGCCATTTCTCGCCTTTGCTCTTTTATAAACTCGACCTAGGGTGGCAGCGACATTATAACCACGTAGGGCGCGGCAGCGCCTCCCGGTTATTGCGGCGGCATGCGGCAACCGGTGTCAACCGGCCAACGAGACCCGCGAGGGCCTCTCGATGCCGCTTGCGGCTTTAATTATTTTTGTTTACCTTGTTTAGTGAGGTGCCTTAAAAAGCCAGGATGTAAAATGGCCAGCTGGTGGAGGGCAGTAGTCCCCCAACAGCAAGCCCTCACCCTGCTGCCCTAACTAGATGTTGTTGTAAGACATTTCTGAGACCTATACTGGGTGGTGCATTAAATTGACAAGATTTATGAACCCGTTGAGACGGGGGGGGGGGGCCTCCAGGTCCAACTCTCGCCAGCCCTCATTCTATTTTGTTTAATTGTGACCAGTGGAAATAGGCTGTTACAGCATAGTTGTTGTTTTTTTGCTTATTAATTTCTCTCAAGTTCATAACAACTTAAACATTAGAGGTTGGTGACGTTGGTTCTATCAGCAATGATATGGTTAAACAGATTCACAATAATACAACATTCCTTGTTGATAATAAGAACATGGTCACATGTCTTTAGCATATTTCTCAAACACACTTCTCTTGTACTGTTTTTTAAATTGCTGTAGACTATCAGCACATTTTAAGGGTTCCTCTAGATTATTCCACAGGTTTACACCTCTCCGGGTGATACAATGACTTTTTAGGGTAGAATGAATACTTTGTACTTTCAGATTATGAGTACCCCTTAGATCGTATCTTCCCTCTCTTTTACCAAACATTTGTTGTATATTGCTAGGGAGCTGATTGTTTACTGCTGTATATATCTGTAACAAAGTATTTTGTTTTATAAGGTCATCAAGTTTCATGGTGTTGGATTTTAAAAACAGAATATTTGTATGGTCCCTATATCCGACATTGTGAACAATTCTAATAGCCTTCTTTTGGAGTCTAATATAAAACCTGTAAATTACTATTGAAAGTGTTTCCCCAGACCTCTGAGCAATAGTTTATGTACGGTAGAATTAAGGAACAGTACAGGGTGAAGAGAGCCTTGTGGTCCAAAAAAAATCTACACTTGCCCATAATGGCCACATTTTTCGCCATTTTCCCACAAATGTTATCTATTTCAGATAACATTTGACCTTTTGACCATCTGACCTTTTGACTGAAGATCACACCCAGAAATGTATATTCCTTTACTTGTTCAATTCGAGTATTGTCAATATTAATTTGAATCTGAACGTCACTATTCCGTTTTACCAAATAAAATCATTTTTGTTTTCGATATGTTCAGCGATAGTTTATTTCTATTAAACCATTCTTTAAATGTGTATAATTCTGTTGTGACCTCTGAGACAAGCAGCTGTAGATCTTTGCCAGAACCCAGAATTGTTGTGTCGTCCGCAAATAATATACATTTTAACTTTGTTGAGACTTCACACAGATCATTTATGTACAACAAAAACAATTTAGGTCCTAATATTGATCCTTGGGGGACTCCGCATACAATGTTCCTCCGTCCTGATACATATTCATTTATTTGTACATACTGCTTTCTTTCCGTCAAGTATGACTTCAACCAATTGTTAGCAATCCCTCTGATTCCGTTATTTAGTTTATTTAAGAGTATTTCATGATCTATAGTGTCAAAGGCTTTCTGGAGGTCTATGAATATACCCAATGAATACAGCTTATTGTCGATATTGTTGGTGACTTCTTCGTTTAGTTTAATTAATGCTTGTGCAGTTGACCTAGTGACTGTCAGTATGGGTTCAGAAGCAATGAGTAAGTTATGTTTTTTTCACAAAGCTGTCCAGGCGGGCAGCAAAACGTTTTTCCAGAATCTCGGATAGTTGAGGAAGTATAGAGATCGGTCTATAATTTGTGAATTGATGATTATCCCCACTTTTAGAAATTGGAATGACCTTGGCAAGCTTCATGAGGTCAGGGAATTCAGCAGTTGAAAAGGAGAGGTTGCAAGTGTTAGAGGCATTGATATATTTTGTATTACTTTTTTGATCATGTTCATTTTTTATTCTTGAAAGCTTGAACTATTTTAATTATTTCATTTTCATTTGTTGCCATGAGAAAAAAGGAGTGTGCATTCATATTTTTATGTTGAGAGACGTCACTGTTTGTTTTGGCTATTTCTGATGCCAGGTGAGGCCCAATATTGACAAAGTAGTCATTGAACGCTACATTAACTACACTCTTCCCTTCTGTAATTTTCTCATCATTATTAAACATGTAGTCTGGGTAACTTGCAGCTTTCGAGTCTTTAGACATTGCATGATTTAAGACTTTCCATAGTCCTCTCATATTGTTTTTATTGGCCTCAATCATATTTCTATAGTAGTTTCTTTTACAATTTTTTATTATACTTGTTAGTTTGTTCTTATATTTTTTATATTTAGTTTCTGTTTCCAATGTTCTCTTTTTTTTAAATAAATGTTTTATACAAGGAGTTTTTCTTTTTACATGCGTTCAATAGCCCCCTTGTCATCCATGGGACACATTTATTTGTTTGCGTATATTTGCGTGTTACTACTGGACAATGTTGATCATATAGCTGTTTGATTGTGTTAACAAAATGTGTATATGCAATATTAACATCTTGTTCTCCAAGGACATTATTCCAGTCCTGATCTGACAAACTCAGCTTGAAAGCATCTTTCGAGCGCTCAGATGTCAATCTTACATTCTTTACCATAATAGTACTTTTGTTTTTTGGTGTATTTCAAATAAAGTGAAAACTGGCAAGTGATCACTGATATCATTAATCAGTATTCCACTTGTCATGTTGTCAAGAACATTCGTGAAGATATTATCAATCAGTGTAGCACCGTGTGCAGTTATCCTTGTGGGGCGTGTGATTAGAGGGTAAAGTGACAGACTGTACATAGTATCCACACATTTTTTGGTGGGTTTATGCGATTTTGCTTTTAGTAAGTCAATATTGAAGTCCCCACAAATAGAGACATCTTTGTGGTTTCCATAAGTGAATATCTTTTCAATATGTTCAATAAAACCATCTGTATCTGCACCCGGTGCTCGGTAAATACAAGAGACTAATATATTTTTCCTGTTTTCTAGAATTATTTCTATTGTAACACATTCAAACATAAGATCAATTGCCATTGTCATTTTATCAACCAATTTTGCATTGAAATCTTTGTGCACATTGTGACAAAGTAGGTTTTATGTTACTGGAAATAAATGTCGGCTACTATGGAAATGTCTGAGTCTGCCCCTTACTTGACCACATTGGCCAGATTCCCCACACACATACAGAGCAACTCCACCACCTGATTTATGTTTTCTGTTAAGATTGAACATTTGATACTCCTCAAGCTCAAAATTCCCAATTTTGTTTTCCTTTATCCATGTTTCCGAGAGCGCAATAATAGCTGCATTCAAACTGAGTTTATTCAGATAGTCTTTTATATGTTCAAAATTTGCATACAAACTACGACAGTTTAAATGAACTATTGGCATGTTTTCTGGTTTGCCTAATATTGAAATTTGATTGTCTTGATAGTACTTGCAGTTAAGACGTATATTATGAAAAAAAATGCATGTCAGGATCCACATCGCTTAGCTGGTTTTATTGTCTTTGAATGAAAATATTTCAAGTTCAGTGTCCTGAGTGAAGCTTATGTTCTCATTGTCAGATGAGGAAGAGTCAGTGATGATGGTGTCTGTCGTATCGAATGTTTAAGTGCGTTTACCCTTTTTTTTCGGTCTAAGTTCTGATCACGGAGGAGTTCCATTGTTTTTCGAAGACTCGTAGTCGGAGAGGAAATTCTCCGCGGCTGATGGCTCGTTGAAGAGGTGTTGCTGCTGGCCATCTAAGAGCTTGACTGCGGGGGAGGGCAGAAAAGCTTGGAATCCCAGGGTTCGGGCACGATGCATCACTGGATAGCAGGGACGTCTCTTCATCGCGGTGGTGTCGCTGTAGTCAGGGGCCAGGCGGATTTGCTGACCAGATACCAGCACTGGTGTTTTCCGGGATTCATTCAGGATACGGTCTCTGTCGGTGAAGCGCAAACACTTCACTATGGTGGTTCGCGGAATTGTTGACTTGCGAGAAAAAACCAAGGCGATGGGCACGCATTAGCTCCGGAGGGTTGCCTGCGAGGTCTGGAAACCATTTGGGTAGGTTGCTGGTCAGGTATGACAACATATTGCCTTTTTCCTTCTCTCTCTGCTGTTTCTTTCCTAGCTCATACATTTGTACATAGAATTGTGCAGACGTTCCCAAGGGGGGGGTGGTAGCTTCGCAGTTGTCATCCACCCCGTGCTTCTCCGTAAGTATCCACTGGGTGCAGACCGACGTGTGCGGCCCTCCCGCCCATCCTGTGATGAGCTTTGACTGAGGCATAGGTTATTGAGCAATAGAGCGAGGATGCGGTGTGTTTATGCACTGTGCTTGATGTCGATAATAAGTCCCGCAATGAGCTTTTAACAGTATAACACCATTTTACCAAACTAATTCTATGCTATGTTCCGTCAATACACACGTTTACTGAGCTGTGTCGGCGTACTCGTTTATGGAAGAAAAGATGACGGGGGCTCGATCGATTAAAATCAATCATAGTTATATTCCCTCAACAATACAACTCTAAACACAAGTTATCTGAGCGCTAAATCTGTCTAACATGTAACACGGGTGGCCTACGCGGGACTCAGGCCGGACGCGTAGAAATCCCTGCGCTCGAACAATATGTGACCCGCCGTGGAATCCAACGACACAAGTCGGCAGCTTGCGTTTGGAGAAAAACGTAAACAAAGTTTTTATTTTGAAAATTGGTGATTTTTACTTTTTTGCAGAATCGTTCAGTTGAAGTCACGAAGAAGCCTCTCCATGTTTAAGCTACCAGTATTGGTATATTTAAAAGCGTAAACTTTTAGGTTCAAACCTGCTTGTTTTTGGGAGATTTGGGAGCCGCTGTAGGGGCGTGCCTTTGTCTGTGTGTTTACATGCTGAGGAGGGGGGGGGGCACAGCCACACAGCTGCTTGGTTTGCTAGTCGACACATGCTTTAGCAAACAAATGCCACGCAAAAAAGACAGTTTTATACATACGCCTATTGTCGATCAGTTTTCAGGTTGAAAAAGTCTGGTTTTGTCAGAGAAATAGCGCACGCCGTGGGGGCGTGTGCGGCTTCATGGCTGTAACCCCCCCTGTGTGGCTCTCAGAAGCTGCAGCTACTACACTGGAAAATGGATTTACCACGAGTTTGCTGAGCAGAAGGCAAAGGTTCAGACGGGTGAGTGAAAGTTTGTTTGTTTTTATCGCTTGCGGGTGTAGTGCCAGTAGTTTTTTGACGAGTCTATTGTGCTTTTGGAAGCTAACGGCTAAGCTAACGGCTAACGTCTAAGCTAACGTGCAGCTGAACCTGCTATTTACACAAAACCAAAACCTCTCCCAACTTAAACTACTCCATAAATGTAGTCAGCGCATCCCTAGCTTTCAGCCACTTCTTATTTGAGAGATATCCGCTTCATATTTTCGGTTTTATGACCAGGGAAAGTTACGCTACATTACTGCAGTGAAATGTAAACAATGGGGAACGCGCGGCGATAAAACGCAAAATCGGCCTTTTCCTCTCGTGTATGTGCATTACAGTAGTACAGGAGACTTTCTAAAGTAAATGTAGTTATAAACGCATCCATAGCTCTCTCTCAGTGTGAGGCGGAGCAGACACAGACAGAGAAACACGCAGGATTGTGTCTGTAAATTAAAGAGCAGCTACACTATGTCCATTATCTACATCACTATGGCCTAGTAAACATCAAAGTTTGTCATCTTGTGTTCATTCTAAAAACACGTATGTTATCTCATGTTTAGTCCATGTTTAGACTTTCTCATACCTATTATTAGCTAGCTCGGACACTCATGAGTTATAAGTCAAAAGTAAAAATATTCATCAATGTACAGGATTTTTTTTTATCCTTTGACTCAAACCAGGGCTAACCACTAACTGAGGTCTAAACCAAGACTAAACCAGGAAGTACAGATACAGACTCTGAGATCTTTTTTTTTTCTTCAGGCCGGGTCTAACAGCTCCAGCCCGACCAGATGCAGGAAGAAAATCTTTATGCCAAGTTTCCGCCAGAGACCAGCCTGCTGATCCAGTTTAAAGATCTGGTTACTGTGTAATAATTAATAATTAACATTATTTTTAACATAAAAGTTACATGTGTTACACAACACGTTCTCAAGCCAGTGACAGTTTATCAATTGATATAAAAAAAATGTAAGGGAACAATAACAACCTTCTGCTGTGAGATCAATAAATGAAACCAAACTGGTAAACAATGGTTTGTTGTGGAAGCAATAACCTTCTGTGCTTTAGTGCTTTGAGGGGGAGTTTGACAGGGGGTATGGCTTATCCAAATGAGATGTAAATGAGCCCTATTGTCCCTCCCAACAGCAGAGAGGTGAGAATGGCCCAAAACTTCAGAGGCCGTTTAATCCCCTTTGGTTTTTTGGGAATTGCCAACTTCAAATCACCGCTACACCTCCAAATATTATCAGATGTCCATGTGTTACACATCATTGGAAAGCTTGAAGACTACACTTTAACAATCTGTTATTATCTCATAATGTCCCAAAACGACTTGTGTCTTTGGTTCCTGTGACTGGTCACATATATACACTCAACAAAAATATAAACGCAACTTTGTTTCTGCTCCCATTTTTCATGAGATGGACTTAAAGATCTAAAATTCCAGATACACAATATTACCATTACCAAATCAGTCCAAATGTGTGATAGTGAGCACTTCTGCTTTGCTGAGATAATCCATCCCACCTCACAGGTGTGCCACATCAAGATGCTGATCTGACATCATGATTAGTGCACAGGTGTACCTTATACTGCCCACAATAAAAGGCCACCCTGAAATGTGCAAAATAGTCTTATAATTCAGACGTGGATAAGCTTGTCCTGGACTTAAATGTGTCCACTCCAAAACCTCAAGAGCCGCTTTGGACCGGAGTGCGTAAAACTCTGCACGGAGGCCGGGAGCGCGGCTGATGCGTCAGCCCTCGCTACAACAGCAGCGCCTTTAACGTGAACCGTGCCAGAGTTTGATCGAGCAACAATTTCTGTAATATCTGTCATAAAGAGAGAGGAGCCTGTGCGCGTGCCGTCAGACTGATGGAGACTTCGACTTGCAACAGGAGTTTTCCTCTCATTCTGATCCGAGGAGTGAGGGGAGTAGGAGAAGCGTCTGTGGCTGTTCCTCCTCTGCCACTAAACCCGTGGCTTTGTATCTGACACATACATTTACGAGCTGATGTGTGGTGGCCCGTACACAGATGGTTATGTCCTGCACATTAGGCAAGGCAAGGCAACTTTATTTATACCGCGCATTTCGTACACAAGGCAACTCAATGCGCCTATCTTCGCTTCGCTTTAACGAAAGCTTAAACCAGCACATTTGAGTCTGTCCCGGTGGTGACAGTACGACTGAAGGAGACGCAGAGGGGGCGGGGCCAGAGCGCGGAGTCTGATGTTCAGAATGAGTGACAAAAGCAGCAGAGTCCTGGCAAAACACTAAGCTTTACCCATTCTCACTAATACCCTCGTTTCCAAAATAATCAAAAACTGTCATTTTCATTAATATTTTTGTATTTACATATTCTTAATTGCCCAGACGGGTAAAAAAACATTTGAATGTGGAAAACCTGCTTGAGTTCACTGTAATAATGGAGGAAATAAACATCAATCGCGTCAAATTAGGGGATACACGGCTCCAAAACGTTTGGGAACCGCAGTCTCAGCAGAGATGCCCAGACTTCCCGATCCACGCACACCTCCTCCAGCTGTTCTGGGGGCACCCCGAGGCGTCACCAGGAGACATAGTCCCACCAGCGTGTCCTGGGCCTTCTACGAGGCCTCCTCCCAATAGAACATGCCTGGAGCACCTCCCGAGGGAGGCGACCAGGAGGCATCCGAAACAGAGGCCCTAGCCACCTCAGCTGGCTTCTTTCAGAATCAGAATAGGTTTATTGCCAAGGTTTGAGAACAGGTTCACAAACTAGGAATTTGTCTTGGTGCAAACGTGCGACATAAAACATATAACACAGAATTAAGATAAAAATAAACTAAGAACGTTAAACTATAAGGCTATAAGGGCATGCATAAAAAATATTAAATAAATAAGATAAAATAAAGTGAAGTGTGGTAAGACGACAACAATTTGACAATGAACAACAGCGGGATTGTATTTACAGATGTGTAGGCATATAAAGTGATATTAAGTGTTATAAAGTGATGAGTGATAGCAGCGGGTCTAAGTGTGGACACACCGCACACTGCAAGTGCAGATACATCCATGACTCTGTAACTAAGCTACAGAGACTTGTTTTTGTTCATGAGTCTGATGAAGGAGGGGAAAAAACTGTTCAAGTGGTGGGATTTATGGGTCTGGATAGACCGTAGCCTCCTGCCTGAGGGGAGAGGGATGAATAGTCCGTGTCCAGGGTGAGAGAGGTCAGCTGTGATCCGACCCATACGCCTCCGGGTCCTGGAGGTGAACAGGTCCTGGAGAGATGGGAGCTCACAGCCAATCACCTTCTCTGCAGCACGCACAATGCGCTGCAGTCGGTGCTTGTCCCGTTCTGTAGCGCCGGGGAACCACACGGTGATGGAGGAGGGACTAGCGTATAGTGTATGTAGTGTATCCACTGTCTGCGTACATTGGTGTATGAATGGGTGAGAGGTTCCTTGCTGTAAAGCGCTTTGAGTGCCTAATATAGGTGGAAAAGCGCTATATAAGTAGAAGCCATTTACCATTTATATTTGTATGGCCTAACTGCAGAAAGATGACGAGAGAGTAGTCCAAGCTTTATCTGAAAGGCCTTCATGTGATCAAACATCTCCGTGATAATCTGCTCTTTGCCTTGAAGCTGAACATTCAATGAGTTGAGCAGGTCCGTGATGTCCACCATGAAACCAACGTCACAAATACAACTGTCATCGGTAGGCAATTGAACATGTCCGCCCTTGTTTGTTAGAAACTCCGCGATGGCGTGGCGCAGCTCAAAAAATCTTTTGAGAACTTTCTCTCTGCTGAGCCAGCGGACTTCTTGGTGGTACAGTACATCACTGTATTGCGCATCAATTTCTTCTAAAAGGGCTCTGAACTGGCGGTGTGAAAGGGCTTTTGATCGAATGCAGTTTATGATTTTAATGACGTCGCGCACCACGTCTCCCAGCCCGATCGATTTGGAGCACGGCTGTTCTTGGTGCAGGATACAGTGGTACTGTGACAGCTTACCTCCACATTGGGCAACCTTCTGAGCAAGCAGTGTGGCAAGGCCTGCCTTTTTGCCAGTCATTGCCGGGGCACCGTCCGTCGTAATTCCGACCATTTTCTCCCGACTCAAATTGTACCTGTCCAGTACTCGTCTGACAGCTGCAAATAAGTGGTCACTTTTCGTAGTTCCATGCAGTGTCTCTACTCCAGCCAGCTCTTGCGTGATTTCCATAGTGTCACTCACTCCTCTAATAAAAATTAAAAGCTGCGCTGTATCAGAAATGTCCGTGCTCTCATCACACGCCAGTGAAAAAGCAGTAAATTCTGACATTTTAGCTTTGAGTTGTTCCTTAATGTCCTGACTCGGGTCTTTAATCCGGCGAGTCACTGTTTTGCGGGAGAGGCTGATTTGAGACGAGGCTCTTGCCTCGGACGGGCACAATAATAACGCCGCTGTGGACACACTGCTTTACAAAATCCCCCGTTGAAAAAGATCTTCCAGTCTTAGCGATTAGCTCTGAAATTTCATAGCTGGCCCGTGTTGCGCTGTCCTGTACAGCAGAGTGCTAGAGTGCTTTGCTGTGAACAGAGTTTAGCTAGCAGCTCGCAAGACTTCTTCCTTCGCGCCTCTCCTTGGTACTTAGAAAACACTGCATGTTTCTTCTCGTAGTGGCGACGTATATTGTCCTCCTTTTGTACAGCCACGGGCTGATTGCAGATGAGACAGACTGCCTTAGAATCAATGTCTGTGTCAGAAAATTAGGGTTAATACCTTTGTTTTCCAATCTGGAGAACGTTTCAACTAGAAGAAAACGACACAGAGATCAATACTTTGGTTGGCTTGCAAGGGAGAATCACAGTTCACCACAGCTACGCAGAGTGGTTCTCCTGCACCCATTCTCAAAGAGTTGTTTTTTGGTATAGCCTTTTATTTGGTTTTCCACAGCATATTACACATAGAGGTGGAGTTACAGATATTGCTTGTCACCTCTCAAACACATGTATCACACCATATCTTAAAACATGAATCACACTATACTTATCCGATCGGGAGGCCCGGCCTGTACGAGGACACCTGATGTTAGTGATACTCAGTCTGATCTGCACAGTCCGCCCCCCCCCCCCCCCCCCTGATTTACGTTTGTCCAGTTCACTCGTTGTCTCACTACCCATGGTCAACCTGCTACCAGTACTTACGTACTTGCGTACTTTTGATACCACACAGTATCTTCTTAGATACTACTGGAACATTGTGAAACATATGCTAACCTTGCAGATAAATTCAAATACTTGGCTGTTGCATCATTCACATGACTATAATTTTATTATCGTTTATTCACATATTTACAGTTCTATTACAGTCTGTGAAAAAGTATTTTTCTTCCCATGCTGGTTTAAAATGCCATCTATCTGTATGCCACTGCCTATTGCACTCCATCTTGTTCTGGTTAAACCCGCGAAGGTGACGCTACAGGCACATGGGATCTTCCCAAATAAATAAAAACACACACACATTTTTTTTTCTGTATTATGGAAATAGAATGCATGACATTAACCCACACAACACATTGAAGCGTTGAAGACAAAAGTTTAAAAATAAAATGCGGTGAATCGTCAAAAGTGGGTCAACCACTGGCGGGCCAACAAAAATGGGCCGGCAGGCCAAAGTGGGGCCCGCGGGCCCCTGGCCTATATCATATCAGAATCAGAATTGTTTTATTGGCCATATTGCAATAGAGGTACTAATTTAAAAAAACAAAATTAAAGCCATACCCGGGCCAAATTTCGGGTCGGGCTCAGACATAAAATCTTACCTCTAATCTAAACCCTACTGAGTATCTATGGGGCATCTACAAACAGATGTTGGTAGAGAGAAGGGAAAAATCATTAATCTTGTGTGCAACACACATTTATCAGCAGAATAAATACAGTAAGATATGTACTGCAACTTTCATGTAAGTCTGTGCTTTTTGATGTTTAGAACATTAATGTACCATTTAGAATTATATTTACAGTGCAATGCTTTTATATCCGCAACTCTTGCACTCAACAAAAATATAAACGCAACACCTTTTGTTTCTGCCCCCATTTTTCATGAGATGGACCCAAAGATCCAAAATTCATTCCAGATACACAATATTACCATTTCTCTCAAACATTGTTCACAAATCAGTCCAAATGTGTGATAGTGAGCACTTCTGCTTTGCTGAGATAATCCATCCCACCTCACAGGTGCGCCACATCAAGATGCTGATCTGACATCATGATTAGTGCACAGGTGTACCTTATACTGCCCACAATAAAAGGCCACCCTGAAATGTGCAGTTTTTTTGCCTTATTGGGGGTCTGGGGACTCAGAACCAGTCAGTATCTGGTGTGACCACCATTTGCCTCATGCAGTGCAACACATATTCTTCGCATAGAGTTGATCAGATTGTCAATTGTGGCCTGTGGAATGTTGGTCCACTCCTCTTCAATGGCTGTGCGAAGTTGCTGGATATTAGTGGGAACTGGTACACGCTGTCGTATTCGCCGGTCAAGCACATCCCAAACATGCTCAATGGGTGACATGTCCGGGGGGTATGCTGGCCATGCAAGAACTGGGACATTTTCAGCTTCCAAGAATTGTGTACAGATCCTTGCAACATGGGGCCGTGCATTATCTTGCTGAAACATGAGGTGATGTTCATGGATGTATGGCACAACAATGGGCCTTAGGATCTCATCACGGTATCTCTGTGCATTCAAAATGCCATCAATAAAATGCACCCGTGTTCTTCGTCCATAACAGATGCCTGCCCATGCCATAACCCCACCACCATGGGCCACTCGATCCACAACATTGACATCAGCAAAGCGCTCACCCACACGACGCCACACACGCTGTCTGCCATCTGCCCTGAACAATGTAAACCGAGATTCATCCGTGAAGAGAACACCTCTCCAACGTGCCAGACGCCATCGAATGTGAGCATTTGTCCACTCAAGTCTGTTAGGGCGACGAGCTGGAGTCAGGTCAAGACCCCGATGAGGACGACGAGCATGCAGTTGAGCTTCCCTGAGACGGTTTCTGACAGTTTGTGCAGAAATTGTTTGGTTATGCAAACCAATTGTTTCAGCAGCTGTCTGAGTAGCTGGTCTCAGACGATCTTGGAGGTGAACCTGCTGGATGTGGAGGTCCTGGGCTGGTGTGGTTACACGTGGTCTGCGGTTGTGAGGCCGGTTGGATGTACTGCCATATTCTCTGAAACGCCTTTGGAGACGGCTTATGGTGGAGAAATGAACATTCAATGCACGAGCAACAGATCTGGTTGACATTCCTGCCGTCAGCATGCCAAGTGCACGCTCCCTCAATGCTTGTGGCATCTGTGGCATTTTGCTGTGAGACAAAACTGCACATTTCAGGGTGGCCTTTTATTGTGGGCAGTATAAGGTACACCTGTGCACTAATCATGATGTCAGATCAGCATCTTGATGTGGCACACCTGTGAGGTGGTTGGATTATCTCAGCAAAGCAGAAGTGCTCACTATCACACATTTGGACTAATAATGAACAATGTTTGAGAGAAATGCTAATATTGTGTATCTGGAATGAATTTTAAATCTTTAAGTCCATCTCATGAAAAATGGGAGCAGAAACAAAGGTGTTGCGTTTATATTTTTGTTGAGTGTATAACACTTGAAAAAAAGACCTGACGGCTCCCTGTAGATATTAACCCAGCTTCAATTCTAAAGCAATGGAACAAACTGTTACAGTGACAGGAATCAGTTTATGGAATAAACTTCAGAAAGAAGTGAAACAGTCAGGAACTCTCCTGGAGTTCAAGAAACCCATAAAAGCTACAATGTTAAAGTACAATGTTAATGTGTGAAGTAACAAAAGGGGCAGATATTTAAAGACTTGATCTTCCGTTTCATTCATACTGTATTGGCTTGGCGGTTTTGTTGCGATTGTGTCACTTTTGAATTAAAGCCACACCGCGTAGAATTTCACCCAATAAATTATATATATATATATATATATATATATAAATAACAAGCATTTATTTTATGACAGATATTTTCCTCATGGAAAAATACCTCATAAATGTACAAACAAACAAGTGCCTTTGCTGTGAGCGGCTCAACGCTCCCAAAACATGACAGTAACTTTACCAGGAGTGGGTACGTCTCCAGCTCGTCTCCATGGAGATGTGTATAAAGTCAGCAGAATTTGAGATTTAGGTTAGGTTTTCATCCAATTCCATTCTTTGATTACCTACTGCATTTTCTGTGTTGAGCTGGTCATTAGGAGCATGTTTTGTGTTGATTGCAACGGTATAGTCCAAAATGTACCTTTTGAATGAATGAATGAATGAATGAAATGAATATTGGATTATAAAAAAAAAGACATTTCATGAGAATTTCAGCTGCCTCAGAGCAGGTCCCTCAGAAGTTTACGAAGTTTTCGTAAACTTCTGTCATAATGCTAACATCTGACAGTGTTAGCCGCTAATGCTAAACTCTGACTGTGTTAGTTGCCAACTGTTGTTGCGTCTGCTGCTTCAAACATTTGTGATCCCTGCATGTGTTTGTTTTGTGTGCGAGGGCAGGTGAGGGAGGTGAGGCAGGGGAGCTGTGGAGCTCGTCTCTGCTTCTGCAGGACAAAGTTAGCTGGCTGTTTCTAGCAATGCAATGTGGGAATGCAACCATTCCGGGCTGACTTCACGGGGTAAGGATAAGTTTGAAATAGTTTAACTGTTGAGAATTGGAGCTACATTCAAATTAAATTAATACATTTAATTTAATTATACAACATAATAAATAGTAAAACTTGTAAAATATGCTCAATTAAATACATTAATTTATGAAAACAACTTGAGGATGTACCTCTAACAATTATTTTTTAAATGCAGTAAAATACTATTTTTCGGCGTCATCCTTGAGGTCTGCACCCTTTAGAAAGAAGCCACATTGTGAACAGTTCTTATAATATTCTGCACTCCTTTAGAGCTGCGTGGAAAAAAAAAGTCACTGTTCACCGGAGGTATGAGACTCCTGCACGTAAAGGGGTGGGCATAGATTAATTTTTTAAATCTAGATTAATCTAGATTAATTTTGAAATTAATCTAGATTAATCTATAGATTAAAATGGTTTATTTTATTTCTGACGGAATATGTGCTACCCAAAAATAATAACTAAAATTGAGACCAGTTGTTTACAAAATGCATCACAAGCTGCTTAAGAAAGCTGTTAAACTATGATAATAAAGGATGGGGCGAGAGAAAAAAATATTTTAATATAGTCGGACTCGGCGCGCAAGGGACAGCGGCGCCCCATAGCGTCAACATGCTTATTTTGCGTAACAAAAGTCACTGCTGGAGGGGGGCGGAGAGAGGCGTGTAGGACTGACAGAGGGACAGTTTGTGAACGCACGACCGCGGGACGTGAGCGCGGCCAGCGGGCAAACGGTTTCAGAGCGCGGCTCTGGGGAAACACTCCCAGCGCCAGCGCTCTCCCGGGCCATAGGAGGGGAAAAGGCGCACGGGGTCCGTGAGTGACGAGGCGGCTACAGGAGCCCCGTCACATCTTCCACCTGTTCGCTCAGCTCCGCTCTTGGCCGCCTCCGAACGGCAGCGACATCACTGCACAGTCTCCTCCTCAGCCCGCCCCGGTCATCTCCGCCGCTGCTCCACGAGGAGCTCAAAGTGAGTCATCATAGCTTGCGTAGTATAGATCCCACTCCCAACTCAACTTTGAGAATAGATTAATGCCGATATTTTTTTTTAAAGACTATCGGCGTTAACGCAGCACGTTAATGCCGATAATGGCCCACCACTAACGTAAACATATTATTTATCATGTACCATGTAGTCCTATGACTATGAAGGATATATTGCATGAACAAAATAATATTAAATAATAAATACTGGCAGTGAATCGAGTTTGCAGGAAAATTTGAAACATTTCTAGAGACGTGCACCCAAGTTGCATTCTGGTGCACCTAAATTAAAATACTTGGATGCACCGACGCAACCAACATAAAGGTTGGTTGCCCTGCCGAATGACAAATAACCCGGTCTCCCCTACATTTTTTAAATCACTTGCATCAAAATACTTACAGACGGATGTTTTTCTCGGGCCAAAGTAAAACATCACAGGCTTCAACACTCTGGAGATTGACTTAGTGGTGGGACTGTGAGGAGCATTACGGTAGCTCTGCCTGGACAAAAACGTAAGAAACTCAAAATCCAAATAGCTTTTCCCACATGTACTCGCATCAGTTTAATTAAAACGTGTATTGGTGCGTCCGTACCGTTAAATAATGAATCTCATCTATGCTGGTCTTTTAGTTCCAGTGTACCTGTCGTTCCTCGCTCATTTAGACACAGCCACAGTCGCCGATCCCGTGGGTGCTGCGGGGCTGGAGCACCCACTCAAATCTTTGGGCACCCACGCGAATTTGCCCTAATTACAAAATAATTCAATAAACATAGCCTAACCTGTAAAGCCGCTACTTTTTTTCCGGTTCAGAGTTTGACTGGGCACCCACTGGGAAGAGCATAGATCTATCTGCCTATGGACACAGCTCCAGCTTGATGTCATCTCACTTCTCCTCTGCATGACTGTACCAGTATACACGGAGCAGAAGACTGGCTCAGTAACCCCCCCCCCCCCCGCTCGCTGTCCCCGCTCCTGGCCTTGTTTTTCTCTCTCTTTTCTTTCCCATGCCTGTTGTATTTACCGTTTTCCCCCGTGTGCGATCAGCTCTCCCTCCCTCCTGCAGCCAGCCTCCTGTCACAGCCCTGCCACGTCAGCACATCCCACAATGGCGCTGTTTGGCAGAGAGGCCCATGCAAGGCTAATCAGGCCCTCATTCAGCCCGGACGCGGCGGCGGCTGCAGGTAGGTAGAGCCCGAGTGGGAGCGGCGTAAATCAGCCTCCCTCTTCTGCTCTGTCAGCGCCGCACAGGCACACAGTGTGGGAGAGGGCACCGCTGACATTTGGAGAGAAATGTGGACTTTTGTTTATGGCGCCTGGTCAAAACTTTTTTCAAGAGCTGGGCGGAAAAAACAAAAAAAATCTGGGGAAACAGGGGGAAGTTCGATTTTAGATCCATTTCCTGAGCCTCAGTTGCAGGTGAATAGGGAATTAAGACATTGGAGAAATTAAAACTTGTAGCTGTATTTTCTATTTGATTTTTGATCGCCACTTGGCATCCAATTGTCGGCTCTGAATTGCCATTTTGTACATGTTTGATGTGCACAAACATGGACTGTTGAACTTTGCCATCATTACCAGGAGCTGTAGCGTTTAAGTGTTACTTACCAGGAGGACAGTGTGTGTGTTTAATAATGCAGCTCAAGTGGCACTGGAGTCAAGATGCCCTTACCTTGCATAAGATAATGGGGCCTGTTTCTAAATGCAGGCTGTAGACTAGACATGGTGCGCTTTGAAATCTTCAGCTTCAGACCTGGTGCCGTAAGTGGCTTGACAAGGGCTGGAAAGATACCCATGGCAATGTTATGCATAGGGCCGAGTGTTCAGATTTCCGAAATCGATTCGATTCACTTCACAAGGGCCCGATTCGATTCAGTGTAACTAGCACCAGTACATTAGCGAGTTCTCTGGCTTCAAAAGCAACTGGACTGAAGATGTTTCAAAGGTAAAAGAACATGTCTTAAGCCACTGGTAATTGCTTTGTTTGGACTTTTTACCTACACTCAACAAAAATATAAACCTTTTGTCTCTGCTCCCATTTTTCATGAGATGGACTTAGATCTAAAATTCATTCCAGATACACAATATTAGCATTTCTCTCAAACATTGTTCACAAATCAGTCCAAATGTGTGATAGTGAGCACTTCTGCTTTGCTGAGATAATCCATCCCACCTCACAGGTGTGCCACATCAAGATGCTGATCTGACATCATGATTAGTGCACAGGTGTACCTTATACTGCCCACAATAAAAGGCCACCCTGAAATGTGCAGTTTTGTCTCACAGCAAAATGCCACAGATGCCACAAGCATTGAGGGAGCGTGCACTTGGCATGCTGACAGCAGGAATGTCAACCAGATCTGTTGCTCGTGCATTGAATGTTCATTTCTCCACCATAAGCCGTCTCCAAAGGCGTTTCAGAGAATATGGCAGTACATCCAACCGGCATCACAACCGCAGACCACGCGTAACCACACCAGCCCAGGACCTCCACATCCAGCAGGTTCACCTCCAAGATCGTCTGAGACCAGCCACTCAGACAGCTGCTGAAACAATTGGTTTGCATAACCAAACAATTTCTGCACAAACTGTCAGAAACCGTCTCAGGGAAGCTCAACTGCATGCTCGTTGTCCTCATCGGGGTCTTGACCTGACTCCAGCTCGTCGCCCTAACAGACTTGAGTGGACAAATGCTCACATTCGATGGCGTCTGGCACGTTGGAGAGGTGTTCTCTTCACGGATGAATCTCGGTTTACATTGTTCAGGGCAGATGGCAGACAGCGTGTGTGGCGTCGTGTGGGTGAGCGCTTTGCTGATGTCCCTGTTGTGGATCGAGTGGCCCATGGTGGTGGTGGGGTTATGGTATGGGCAGGCATCTGTTATGGACGAAGAACACAGGTGCATTTTATTGATGGCATTTTGAATGCACAGAGATACCGTGATGAGATCCTGAGGCCCATTGTTGTGCCATACATCCATGAACATCACCTCATGTTTCAGCAAGATAATGCACAGCCCCATGTTGCAAGGATCTGTACACAATTCTTGGAAGCTGAAAATGTCACAGTTCTTGCATGGCCAGCAAACCCCCCGGACATGTCGCCCATTGAGCATGTTTGGGATGTGCTTGACCGGCGAATACGACAGCGTGCACCAGTTCCCACTAATATCCAGCAACTTCGCACAGCCATTGAAGAGGAGTGGACCAACATTCCACAGGCCACAATTGACAATCTGATAAACTCTATGCGAAGAAGATGTGTTGCACTGCATGAGGCAAATGGTGGTCACACCAGATACTGACTGGTTCTGAGTCCCCAGACCCCAAATAAAGCAAAAAACTGCACATTTCAGGGTGGCCTTTTATTGTGGGCAGTATAAGGTACACCTGTGCACTAATCATGATGTCAGATCAGCATCTTGATGTGGCACACCTGTGAGGTGGGATGGATTATCTCAGCAAAGCAGAAGTGCTCACTATCACACATTTGGACTGATTTGTGAACAATGTCTGAGAGAAATGGTAATATTGTGTATCTGGAATGAATTTTAAATCTTTAAGTCCATCTCATGAAAAATGGGAGCAGAAACAAAGGTGTTGCGTTTATATTTTTGTTGAGTGTAGTTGGTGTAGCTATTAAAAGATAACTTTGATTCTGTGTTTGTAGGAGTGTTTTCGGAGCTGAGCTCGTAGATGGAAAACTTGAAACCCACAACACAGTTACCCTAAAATTCTCAGAATTTGAATCCTCCCTTCCAACTATAAAAGACCCAAGTGGTTGAGGCCCTCAGCTAAGACGAGCCCACTGTGCTGGTAGACAGCCATCGCAATAGACTGTGAAGGAACAAGGGATATCAATATTTATTGATTTATCCTATAAAATTATAGCTGTGTTGTTAAATAAAAAGCTAAACATTTGTAAACTGTCAATTTTTCACTTTGTAAGGCCTGCCTTCTGGAAACAAAATGCCATAAAAAATATACGCTGTTCCAGAAGAACAACTCCACAGGCTCTGGGGGAATAAGAGAAATAGAGAAAGATAAAGTTACTTTGACATATGCCTTTTAATTTCTATTCAAGTGTTAATTATACTACAATGTTATACATTTTCAGTCAACATGGTGACAGTCCTCTCCTGGAACCGCCACCTTAACGTGGTGGAGGGGTTTGAGCACCCGAATGATCCTGGGAGCTCTGTTGTCGGGGGCTTCGTGCCCCTGGTATGGACCCCCAGGGCAAACAGGTCCTAGGTGACGGGTCAGACAAAGAGCGGTTCAGAAGCCCCTTATGAGAGACCAACAGGCCCGGTTAGAACCATGAGGCCGTCCTTCTGTGGACCCACCACCTGCAGGGGGCGCCATAGGGGCTGGTGCTATGTGATTTGGGGAGCTCGGACGGCTGCCCCCACGACCCGGCAACGGACAAGTGGAAGAAGGATGGATAGATGGATGGTGACAATGCATTTTTTGTTTTCGTTTATTTGTCTCTTGACTTAACCCTGACTCTTTCCTCTCATGCGTTCTCTGTACTCCCTATAATTGTACATTTAGTCATGCTTCTACTATCTTTCATTGAACATAAGTCTTGAACAGCCCTGATTCTCACTCATGCATACCATACTCCCTCTTAGAGTACAAATCCTACTTGAATGCAGACATTGTTTGGAGCAGTGGCAGGGCGGCCACACTGTCCCAAGTGCCGCACAGATTCAATCTGTTGTGGGGCTGTGTGATGCTCTCACTGCACTTCATAATGTTATTACTTAAATGATCATGTTGAATGGTTAAATGTTTTTAAGTGTTAATTTGTTTGGCAGAGTGCTGGTTTTAGCATGGACAATTATAATTTGATGTGATTGTATTTTTTATTTATTTTCACACCACTTTTCTTTGACTGAAGTTGTTGGGAGAAATCATGAACTTTAAAGATTTTATATGAATTTTTTTTACTGAAAGTTCACACACAAGTAACAGACAACTGTGAAGTGAAGGCAAAATGATACATGATTCTGTTATTTTTCAAAAAATGTAAAACCAAAAAGTGTATAGTATTCATACAGCATTACTTAATACTTTGTGGAATCCCCTTTTGCTGCAATAACAGCAGCAAGTCTTCTGGGGTTTGACTCTACAAGGTTTGCACATGTAGAGACTGACATTTTAGTCCATTCCTCTTTACAAAACAACTCAAGCTCTGTCACATTAGAAGGAGAGCGTTTGTGAACAGCAGTTTTCAGGTCTTTCCACAGATTTTCAATAGGATTTAGGTCAGGACTTTGACTGGGCCATTCTAACACATTAATATGTTTGTTTTTAAACCATTCCATTGTAGATTTAGCTTCGTGTTTAGGGTCATTGTCCTGCTGGAAGGTGAATCTCCGCCCCAGCCTCAATTCTCTTGCTGACTCCAGCAGGTTTTCCTCCAAAATGTCTCTGTATTTGGCTCCATCCATCTTCCCAACTATTCTTACAATCTTCCCAGTCCCCGCTGAGGAAAAGCAGCCCCATAGCATGATGCTCCCCCCACCATATTTGACACTGGGGATGGTGCACTCAGGACGATGAGCAGTGTTAGGTTTGCTCCATACATAACGTTTTGCATTTGGGCCAAAAAGTTCAATGTTTGTCTCATCTGACCAAAGCACCTTCTTCCACATGGTAGCTGTGTCCTCCATATGACTTCTAGCAAACTTCAAACGGGATTTCTTATGGTCTCCTTTCAATAATGGCTTTCTTCTTGCCACTCGTCCATGAAGGCCAGATTTGTGTAGAGTACGACTTATAGTTGTCCCATGTACAGATTCCCCCAGCTCAGTGGCAGTACGTCGCAGCTCCTCCAGAGTTATCTTGGGGCACTTGGTTACATTTCTTACCAGTGCTCTCCTTGTTCGGTCTGTTAGTTTAGGTGGACGGCCGTGTCTTGGTAAGTTCGCAGTGGTGCTATACTCTTTCCATTTCCGAATGATGGATTGAAGGGGGCGACGGTGGCGCAGATGGTAGAGCGGGTCGTCTCATGATCGGAAGGTCGGGGGTTCGAATCCCGCCTCCTGAAGGCGCACATTGTCGTTGTGTCCTTGGGCAAGACACTTCACCCTCCTTGCCTCCAGTGTCTGCGTACACTGGTGTATGAATGAGAGTGTGAATGGGCCCCTATGAGAGACCAACAGGCCCGTTTGGAACCGTTTGGAACCATGAGGCTGTCCTCCCGTGGACCCACCACCTGCAGGAGGAGCCATAGGGGCTGGTGCTATGTGACTTGGGCAGCTCCAACAGCTGCCCCCACGACCCGGCAACGGACAAGTGGGAGAAAATGGATGGATGGATGGATGGATGGATTGAACAGTGCTCCGTGAGATGTTCAAATCTTGGGAAATCTTTGTATAACTTAACGCTGCTTTAAACTTCTCCACAACTTTATCCCTGACCTCTCTGGTGAGCTCCTTGGCCTTCATGATGATAGCTCTGAGGCCCTCACAGAACAGCTGGAATTATACTGAGAGTAGATTACACACAGGTGGCCTCTATTTAATGGTTAGGGCAAGGTGTGAACATTCTGCAGTCATTAGGGATGTTATAAAGGCAATTTAATGCTGTATGAATACTTTTCACTTTTCTATGTTTTGAAAAATAACAATCATGTATCATTTTGCTTTCACTTCACAATTGTCTGTTACTTGTGTGTGAACTTTCAGTAAAACAACTTATGTTTAGGGTGTTAAACATGACAAAATGTGCAAAAGTAAAAGGTGTACTTTCGCAAGGCACTGTAGAATACTCCTGTAGTTATGCTACAGTTTTGGTAGCGCTGTGTTACAATTTCCAATAAAAGTTCTATCTGAATTTTCTATTCATGGACACAAGTTGTGTATATTAACAGACCTTACTTTCCGCCCGCATTCTGCCTGTCCCTCTGCAGGAGTCGTGTGTTCAGAGACAGCGAGACGAGAGACACACACAGGGGTGACCAGGGCACCCTCTGTTTGTCAGTGCAATATAAATGTCAAGATGCTGCTTCAAAGATGGCCAGAGGGAGATGGAGGGGTATCTGGCACTGAGGTGGTGATGCGAGTGCTACATTTAACTGTCTGGCCCAACGCCACTTTAAGACATACTTCACTGTCCCATAAACGTCACTTTAAGACCTTACACTGCTGAAACGGGGAGGCCAGTGTGACGCCGGTCTGTAAGCTCCTCACCCACAATCAAAATGGCTCCCATCAACATTCTGCAACTCATCTGGAAAGGCAAAATGAATCAATGTTCCCTCATGACAACGTTAACCAGGAGTAGTGTTTAAAGTCATTCGCATGTGACCAAGCAATCGTTGAATCTTTTGTTATCGTTGAGTAATCATTGATTGTTCTGCGATCGATACAATTTATTAATAGATTAAAAAAGATCAAAGTCCACATAAGTCTATTCAGTATTCAGCAACCATTTCAATTTGAAGATGATCAGTATATGCACCAACTGCAACTCATTGTCCTGTTACGGTCCACGCGACAATGCTGGGGCAATCGGTTAGCTTGAGTTAGCAGAAGTGGGAGTAAGTCACTAAGTGCATGTACCAAGCAAGTCCAAGTCAACAAGTCTGCCAGACTACATGCTTTTTCAAAGATATGTAGTCTGGGAGCGTACTTGAGTTCAGTGATCTTTGCCGGTGGGCGTGATTGACAGATGGGATCAACCAATTAGAGAGACGATGGATATGACGCAGGAACAAGCAGCAGGAACCCTATTCAAAAACGTCCTATTTCACGAGCAACCCTTCCAGCTCTGTTTCTTGCTCCGGTTTTAGGAATTTGATATTTTTGTAATTAATTAAAAAAGACAAAAGAGCAGAAGAAAACAGTTTATCAGTCGTAGCACATGCCATCTTTAAAGTTTTTGAAAAAGTGCGGTGACAATTTCCGTCTCTAGGTGCGATGAACTCCCGCCTCTCAGTCGATTTTACCGATAGTGGTAAAATCGAGAAATGATTGGCCCAGACGGTTCTTCTTTTGAACAGAAAGGAGAAGCGTCTGGCTGGCCAGACCAGTCAACTGGTCATGAGGTTAAGTCACACTATAGTCACCTCAACTCACTTGCATCAGAGTTAGGTCTAGCTTTCACTGTGGGACTGTTAAAAACTCTGTACAAAATATGTTTAATGTACTTGAAAATAAGCAAATGTGCAAAGAACTTCCTCAAAGTCATCCATGAAGCCAAAGATAACGTTTTACTTACCTCTGAATATCTTTCGATCCATAAATGATAGAAACTTGCTCTTTTTTTCTTCGGAAAGGGGAGATTCCCAGCTTTGCAATGAACCACTATTTGAAACCATGATTACTTTATTTTACAGTCTTGAGCCTGTCTCAGGTCCATTCACTCAGGTCAACCCCGTGCTGCTCCAGCCTCCACCACTAACTCTCCTGACCAGGCATCCATCGCAGTCCACAGCTCATCTTTCTCTTCACACAGGGGCTAGGACCAGGACATTTGGACCAAATTAGAGGAAAGTGAATTTTACAAATTTCTTTTTATATTTCTTTAGTAAAACTTTACAAATTAGAGACTTCTCTCTCATTTCCATGTACAGATTCCAGACCATATTCCTGGAACATTTACATGAGTGACCCCACTGACGACCTGGCCATGACCAAAGCTTGACACCTCTTCTGGAAACCCTAACTTAGCTCATGTGTTTATTTGGTTTGGACTGTGCATGTTAATGAACACACAAGGGTCTCATTCATGTAAAGATGCTACGCCGGATTGTAGCCATGGGCTAATTTGCATCCCTCGTCCCAGAGGATGGATGTGCCCAGAGGAAACCTACGAAGAGACGCGTAGGTGGGAATCGAACCGGGACCTTCTAGCTGTGAAGCACGAGCACTAAGCACTTAGCCACCGTGCCTCGGTAGCACATTCTACTGTGGCATGCTTATCTCACTACCAGAACATCACCACTGATGAGAGGATGATGGGAACAAAAGCACATGCAGGTATGACACAGCACATCAAAAGCAAGCCGACAAAGTGGGGCTTCAAGCGGTTTGTCATGGCCGACAGGAACGGCAACACGATGGAACTTTGGGTCTAGACTGGCAAGACTCGGCTTCCATCTGGTGTTGGATTGGCATATGACTCTGTCCTCTCCCTTATAAAACCAGCATAGGCTACCTGGGGGGGTGGCTACAATGTGTTTTGGATCTAGACCGGCAAGACTTGGCTTCCATCTGGTGTTGGGCTGGCATATGACTCTGTCCTGTCCCTTATAAAACCAGTGTAGGGTACCTGGAGGGGGGCTACAATGTGTTTAGTCCCAAACTGTTCAAGGATCTGTATGCCCAAAACGTTATGGCTTGTGGCACATCTACAAAGAACAGGAGGGCCTGTCCCGCACCCAAAGACCCAAGGGGCACCCAGTGGATCAGGGATTGCCCCATCGCGTTTGTCAAGTGGATGGACACAAGGGAGGTGTCTGTCTGTTCCGACATCCACCCGGCTTACACTGGACAAATCGTGAGCCGGTGGATCAAACAAGAAGATGGCAGTTGAGTGCATCGCAAGATTCCCTGCCCAGAGCCGGTGATGGGGTATAACAAGCTCATGGGGGGAGTCGATTTGTCGGTTTTGTTCATCTAATACTGCACAGCTTGACATAAGACTATGCGCTGGTACAGAGCTGTTTTCTATCCTGGCATTCCTTTGACCAACACATACATTCTTCATCAGCAGACCATTCAATTGTGTGACACCACAGTGAAGATCCCTCCTGTTAAGGCAGGAGACGGGAGGCGTGCAACACGTGACAGTGCCTATAAGTGTGCAGGGGCAGACCCAGGCTGATTCCGAAACTAGAAAATTGGTCTAACGCCAAACCAGATGTGCGTCAGTGTCCGCCATGATAAAAAGCGTCCGAATTGCGCTGTCAGTTAGGAAGGAGTTAGGAAAAGGAACTTTAATGCTAACTAACATAGCCACTTTAGCATAGGGATCTCTGATGCTACCTCACTGGCGATTAGGAGCTACGTGCCATCCCATAAGCCACCGCGCCGCATGCCCGCCCCCACCCTGGAATGATTCTTCATGCGCAACCACTGTTGATTGACAGGTGCACAATTAATAAAAATATATATATATATAAGATTCTGCACAAGCAAAACTTTATAAAAGTGATGAAATACATGTTAGAGTCATCACAGCACAGTCACATGTCAGTGTTTTAAAGAGCTGCCTCAGTAAATGGTCTAGTTTAATTTAGTAGATACTTAAGCCGCATGGCTAATTTGCATACTGTAGCTTTATGAAACAGCTGTTGAGATAAAATAATGCTAAAGGAAAATTTGAAGGATCATTTTGATTTTCTTTTTTTTTTCTCCTTAAATGACTTTATTTGAACACCATGTTGTTGCATATGCAATACAGTAGGTGGCGGCATGCACGTTTGTTTGCCTGTCAATAACCTTAAAGAAAAAGAACAGCAGCTGTTGGTGATGTCACTTCCCCTTCCCCTGGGTAAGGACGGTCGAATTGGGAAAATGCTGCTGAAGCAAAAGTTCACTAACTGGAGATCTAACAGTTGACCCCATGAAAGGTTAAGGATTAGTTGCTAGTGTTAGTACTTGGAGGCTATAATTTAACGGTTTCGGAATCAGCCCCAGCAGGCATGGCTTCTATGGGAGGAGGCGCTGTTTGCAGTGTCGAGAAGAAGAAAACTGCCTACACCGTGGAAGTGTGCTTCATGTGCTGTTGCTCTGTGCTTGTTCCTTGATGGAAACTGTTTCGAGAAGTACCATCCGTGAAGCACGGGATGTTTTAAGGATGTTTTTTTTGTTCCTCAGAGGTGTGGGGGGTGGAGGGAGACACACACACTGTATTTATAGAGAGGCGAGAGAGGGGGCTAGTGATAGACAGGAAGAGGAGGAGAGAGTCAGTGTTGTTTTTTGGAATGGAATGAAATGGAAACTTATTTGTATAGTGCTTTTCACATGACTGGAAAATTACTCGTGGAGTAATGTACCAATCTCCTAGTCCTTTCTTCGCTCAAAAGGAGGAGTGAAAGCGTCACTCATTTGGCCTGAGATCGGCCACCTTCACACCACACCCGCCCCTCTCAAGAGCAACAGGAACTGCTCTTAAAGTGCTGATTCACACTGACTCAAACCGCCGCTCTTGGGTTGCTTGGCCCTTTAGGTCAACTTAATATGACAAAGTTATGTTTGTTTCTGCTTTAAGGCTTTTGCTCGAGTATGCATTCTCCCTCATCTAGAGTCATACAATTTGATTGCGAACTTAACATTATACAATTTTAGTAGTTGTATATGAAAACAGAAATAAATATATGACATTAGGGCTGGTCATCAACATTTTCATCGAATCGAGATTTTAATAAAGGTTGATCTCAATAAAGCGGAAGAAAATGGATGGATGGATGGATGATCTCAATAATTGCGTGGAGCGTTTTAATTGACAGGATAACTGGCAGTCCGGTCGCATTCTGGGAAAAAAATCTGAACCCCTCTGATGCTGCGGCGCCTGTTAGGTCAAGCCCAGGGAATACGCTGACGGACAAACAGCAAGGCATGCGGCAAGGGAAGAGGATCTGGTGAATTCAAGTGTGAAATCAGCTACTAACTCGTCCAATGGGCAAAACAGAAACGTGCGAGAAGCCGTTAGAGGATCAGGATGCTGCACGCGGACTTGAAGAGGAAAACTATGGCTGGATTTGAACCATGTGGAGTTTTGACAGATGTCAGATGTTCTGACAGACAGCTAATTTTTTTTCTAGATGTGAAGTATTGGGCCGTTCCCGTAGCCACATTTCAGCGCTAGGTGCTGCTGGTCCTATCCATAACATCAGGAGTTGTTTTTTTCCCCCGTTTTTTTTTTCCGCATTGACAAGAGAATAGGGAATAGACTGTCACTGGGTTGAGAGAAATGTCCCAGATAACTGAGATATGCCGAGGATAATCAGCATTCCCTCTAATCAAAACAATATCCCCCCTCCTGGAACCGCCACCTTAACGCGGTGGAGGAGTTTGAGCACCCGAATGATCCTGGAGCTCTGTTGTCGGGGGCTTCGTGCCCCTGGTAGGGTCTCCCATGGCAAACAGGTCCTAGGTGACGGGTCAGACAAAGAGCGGTTCAGAAGCACCTTATGAGAGACCAACAGGCCCGGTTAGAACCATGAGGCCGTCCTTCTGTGGACCCACCACCTGCAGGAGGAGCCATAGGGGCTGGTGCAGCTCCAACAGCTGCCCCCACGACCCGGCAACGGACAAGTGGAAGAAGATGGATAGTTGGATGGATGGATGGACGAAACGATATCCAACCCGGTCCAGCGAGGGAATCACTCGGTCCGAGATTTTGGAAGGGCCACTTTAGGCTCCGCCCCGTCCCGCTCCTGCCTGGTTTGGTTGTAAACAGCCTGTAAGCAGATCCCTCGGTAGCGTCGTTTCCTCTTCGCTCCTGGGTTACTGTCTCCCCCTCTCCGTTCGCCTCGGAAAGTAGGCCACCGTTTCCTCAAAAACCTCCATTGTCGAACGAGTCCAAAAAGGAAAAACAAAAAAACAAAAAACATCTTCCCCCGCAAAAGCCCTGCGTGTCCCCGCACACCCGGCGACAAGAGCGTCTCAGATCAAGCGGGAAGACGACAAAAGACAGGCAAAAGAAGTCGTCGGCTGTACCAGGGGAGCCGCTTTGTTTACCTGTGTGGGCTTGTTAGCGCGCTGCCGGCTGCAACGCCACGGCGCTCGTCTTTTCTTCTCGCGGCGGCGGCTGCAGCCTCCGCGTTCTTTTGGTCTAATTAATGCACAAGGCTTTGTTTACACAACGCTTTATTTTTCTCGGCGCGCAGTCGTACATTTATTTGCCGTGAGTTCTCCGGGGGGTTTGAATAATTGAAGTGATTTGTATTCTCTTTTAAAAGGAAGGGCCCCGAGGGAACGCGCGCGAGAAAATTCCGAGGGTCTTAAGTTTATCTCCAGCCGCATCCTTAAACAGGCCTTTAACGTTCTGAAACCGTTCTTGTGAGTTCCCGGCGCGGCGGCGAGCAAAGGGGAAGCGCGCCAGATTGTAACTGACATGTTTTTCCAGAGCCGGGACGATAAAACGGAATAATAAACATTTGTTTTAAAAATAAATACACGCCATTTCCTTGAACCCTAAATATAGCTGTATGTGTTTTTGAAGCGGCGGGCGCTTACTGTCATCCGCCTGCCTGCCTGCCCGCGCCCCTCGCTCTGCGCGGAGCGAGCAGCGTTGGCTCTCGCTGTTAGTCAGACGGAGATCGGGCTCGGTTAGGTTAAACGGCACTTTGTACAAATACGGTCCAGACGCTAAACGCATTTAAATAAGGCTCTCCGAGAACAGACGGCCCGCATGTGCCGCACAACATGGAACACAACACAAAACAGTGAGGCCAATACTGTTGAACGACCACTGAGAGGCTACTAAAGCTGAGCACAGACTACACCACGTTCAGTCTTAAAAGATTTAATAAAGACTGAGAACAACTGATCTCAGCAGATAGGCCACTGTTTATCAGCGTGGGAACCAGGTGCGTGTCCTGATTGGTCAACAGAGTCATGTGATCACTGTCAGCACAACACAGTTCAGTTCGTTTATAGTTCTGTCAAATGTAAATAATAAGTAGGCGACACAAAGTAGCGGGACAGTGCATTTAATAAGAAAAGGAGGTGTTCTGTTCACACTCGCCCTGTTCTCTTCGCACTCGCCCTGTTCTCTTCGCACTCGCCCTGTTCTCTTCGCACTCGCCCTGTTCTCTTCGCACTCGCCCTGTTCTCTTCGCACTCGCCCTGTTCTCTTCGCACTCGCCCTGTTCTCTTTACACTCGCCCTGTTCTCTTTACACTCGCCCTGTTCTCTTTACACTCGCTCTGTTCTCTTTGCACTCGCCCTGTTCTCTTCGCACTCGCCCTGTTCTCTTCGCACTCGTCCTGTTCTCTTCGCGTACTCTTCACACTCGCTCTGTTCTCTTTGCACTCGCCCTGTCCTCTTCGCGTTCTCTTCACACTCGCTCTGTTCTCTTTGCAATCGCTCTGTTCTCTTTGCACTCGCCCTGTCCTCTTCGCGTTCTCTTCACACTCGCTCTGTTCTCTTTGCAATCGCTCTGTTCTCTTTGCACTCGCTCTGTTCTCTTTGCACTCGCTCTGTTCTCTTCACACTCGCTCTGTTCTCTTCGCACTCGCCCTGTCCACTTCGCGTTCTCTTCACACTCGCTCTGTTCTCTTTGCACTCGCTCTGTTCTCTTCACACTCGCTCTGTTCTCTTCGCACTCGCCCTGTCCTCTTCGCGTTCTCTTCACACTCGCTCTGTTCTCTTTGCAATCGCTCGGTTCTCTTCGCACTCGCTCTGTTTTCTTCGTACTCGCCCTGTTCTCTTCGCACTCGCTCTGTTCTCTTCGCACTCGCTCTGTTCTCTTCACCGGCTACTTTAATCACTATTAGCCAGATTAGACCAAGACAAAAGTATTAGCATGCTAGGCTAACAAGGCTAGACTATCAATGAATGTGTCTCACCTCCAACACTCGTTGGAGGTGAGATTCGACTGTTTGCTTCATAATATTCATTTAAAAAAATCTAAAAACATTTATCGTAGCAGTTTCAAGCTTCAGAAGGCGAGTGTTTAGCCGAGGCGAGCGCCACATGCTAGCGGTGTTAAGCGGAAAAGTGCTGAGAAAGTCGGACCTGCTCATGTCCGGCCTGTGACTCTGTGATGTGTTGACGGGACACACAAAGAGATCCCCTCTGCACCGAGAGGAGGCTCACTCTACGACTAGCCAATCAGGACGCAAAACACAATGCGCGTATCGCGTTCATACGCTGTAAAATAGCAATGCCTAAATGTTCTCTTCTAATAACTGTTTTTTATATTTTTTTATGTACTTTCAAGGAAACCAGCAACGACATTGGGTCGACTTGAGTACGACGCAAGCAGACCGGCCTTCCAGACGTTCTGTGTGGCCTCCGCTTTCCAGGGATCTGTGAAAGACGTCTGACTCAACGTGGAGAGCAACTGGGGTGACACCGGGTAGACTTGCCTGTAAGGGAACTGTAAGGGAATCCAAATCTGTTGATCCAGGCCTAATAACACGTTTCTCTCTTCCAGGGCACCTAAAAGGACAGGCCGACGGTCTGATGCATCATCTGTTCATTTGCCCACTCTGCGCCAACTTTATGCAGTACAAACAAATACTCTGAATGGTTCCGTCACTAGAAAAAAAAACCTGGGCGCCAGCTGAGAAAATGTAAACCTAAACGAATAAAATGATAAAAGCGACTGCTCTGCTGAGCCTTCCCTCTGCGTACGCCGGAGAGCCTCTTCTCTCAGAGCGCTCCTTACACTAAGTGGCTGCTTTGCATTCATTTACATGTGTAATTAGCCGAGCCGATCATGTGCTCTTTATGTCCATGTGTGCATTGGATGAGAATGTGCTGAACGGGCTGAACGCTGAAGCTATTATAGGAATCGGCCTCTGCCACAGAAACGAACAATTACGGAGCTGAACTGAAAATGTCTGAGGCTTTGTGTTGAGCAGATTCACCAGGACATTTTCTACTGGGGAAACACTGGTGACAAAGGGCCACGTTCTGCATTAATCTGGCTTTATCAAGTTTGAAAAGAAGCACCGCTTATTACATGCTACAGATCTGGGCTGAATTTGAAGGCTATAGAGGGTAAATAATGTGATTTCTCGCAGCATAAAGAGGAGTAAAGGGGGGATGGAACTCATGATTTCTTTGGTGTACAAGACCAACGCTTTTCAACCAAACACTCAACATTTGATTTGATTTGCCACAACAACGCCTTAGAATATGGGTCGGCATGAATAGGAACATGTATGATTTATTATGAATCAAGGAAGCAGAGAATTTGGCTCGCATGAGTTCACTCCAGGCGGCGCCACTGCTTTAAAAAATAAATACATAAATAAAACTCTCTGCTGTTGCTGCTAAGCACTAAGATGTGGATGAAAACAGTTTCCCGATTCTTTGCTTGTGCTTTGGTGACGAGTGGAATCATTTCATACCTTTCTCTGACACTCCCTCCCTTCTGCACAGTATATAGCTCCAAAAAATAGTATGTATTACTGCCAATGCCCGAAACGTAACATATAAATAATAAATACTATTTTTGGGAGCTATACAGTCGTGCGGACACTTTTTATCTCTTTTTTTTCTCATTCTTGTGTTTCCCTTTTGGTCCTGCACACTATCTCAGACTGGATGTGCGTGTTTTTTTGCTTTCTAATGCTTATGTCCAGTGATCATGTCAGGGTAAAATCCCCTTTAAAACATGTTTGTAATCCAGTGCGTTCTTCATTGCGTTCGTGATTTTGAGTGGGACATAGATTACCAATGTGTAACACATGGAAATCTGATCATATTTGGAGAGGATGTGGCAATTTGAATTCAGGAACTTAAAATATGTCAAAGGGGAGATTGCTCTTCTTTCTTGATTTGTGGGAAGCTGAGTCAGCCGACTTGTGTCCCTGGAATCCACCACGGGGCACATGCGTTTATATGGGCTCGCCTGGGCTCAGGAAAACTGCTGCTGTGTAGTCATCAAGATCCATCCATCCATCCATCCATCCATCCATTTTCTCCCACTTGTCCGTTGCCGGGTCGTGGGGGCAGCTGTTGGAGCTGCCCAAGTCACATAGCACCAGCCCCTATGGCTCCTCCTGCAGGTGGTGGGTCCACGGGAGGACGGCCTCATGGTTCCAAACGGTTCCAAACGGGCCTGTTGGTCTCTCATAGGGGGCCCATTCACACTCTCATTCATACACCAGTGTACGCAGACACTGGAGGCAAGGAGGGTGAAGTGTCTTGCCCAAGGACACAACGACAATGTGCACCTTCAGGAGGCTGGATTCGAACCCCCAACCTTCCGATCATGAGGCGACCCGCTCTACCATCTGCGCCACCGTCGCCCTTAGTCATCAAGATGTTCCACTCATTTCCAGGCAGTAACTGTTTCTGTGTCTTTATGACCTAGTAGAGGTGGTTACGTTGCTCTACATTCGATGATCTGTGCCCTTTTATTCCTCGAAGGTTGCGTTCAGCCAGACTCCTTCCTCCTCACGCCGCTCTGAACAGCTTTGATGCGCATTTCAAATTGACTATACGTAGTAATCAACCGCACCTGCCGTGCGATCTGCGTTAGGTGTGAAAGCGCTTGTGATGCGAGCGCTAAATCTGGTTTGTTTATGTGAACGTTGCTTTAGCGAGAAAGGTATTTCGTACCGCAGGGCGCCCGGCGCACGCTGCGATGAATGACATCAGTCTGTGGGATTTTGCTTTGACATAAAACAGCAGTGTCCGTTCTCCTTTAATCTGTTCGCTCTGAAACGGCATCTTTGTCTAAACTTTACACCAAACACGTCCAAACTTTCGTTCAGAGCGTTCATATTAGTCTAACGTTGCCATGACAACGGGGCTGTACTTCCATTTCATGTCTGTGTAACGCTGTAGATTTTCTTTTTAAATAGATAAAAAACAGCATTTGTATTGGAGTAATGCAGTGATAGCATGATATTACTATAACTTAAATGCAGACATAAATAAACTGGTAAATTACGTTTTAAATAGACGTTACTCTTACTTATACTTAATTATGCTGGTTAAAAACTTTCCAAACTAGAATCACCTGCGGACCTTGGAGTTTATAGAATTACGTAGGGGCGACGGTGGGGCAGATGGTAGAGCGCTTTGTCTCATGATCGGAAGGTCAGGGGTTCAAACCCCGGCTACTGCAGGTGCAGACTGTCGTCGTGTCCTGGGGCAAGACACTTCACCCAATGCCGATGTGTGAGTGGCTGGTGGTGGTCGGAGGGACCGTTGGCGCAGATGTGTGCAGCCTCGCCTCTGTCAGTCTGCCCCAGGGGAAACTGTGGCTACAAATGTAGCTCACCACCATCAGCATGGAGTGAATGAACCCCCCTCCCTTTCATGTGTGAAGCGCTTCGGGTGTGACTTGTGTCATATGAAAAATGCTATACAAATAAGATTCCTTTCCTTTCCTTACCCTAAAGGTAAAAATGGGGGGAATTTTTACCTTCCAAATGAATGACATGGCGGATTCGCACAGGAATAGAAACTCAGAGGACGTCAGTAATATTAACTTTTTTACCTGAGGTCCCTACGTAATTCTAATCCCGTGCAAATAGGGCTTTAGTGTGAGGTTTCCTGTAGTGATGTAGGCGAAGCGTGGGGACCGCTTTAAAGTGGTTCATCTGGGCCGCTTTGCATTGAAGCCAAAGTGATTGCTTCATGACCAGGATGTGTTGGTTTGTGTTTGGTTTAGAGTTCATAGAGTCATGTACCAGTTAAAGTAGTGACAAAGCAATTCACTATGTCTTCGTTCTACAGTACACGTAGCCGGTCCGAAGAACACAAGGCAGCGCGATGTAAACAAAATGAATGCGAGGCTGCCATCAGTGCACCACTCTCAGTGCTTCTTGTAATAAACCACACGTCAAACCAGGGTTGCCAGGTCTTGACAGCCAAACCCGCCCAAAAATATCTGAAAACCCACGGACTTACGGCGTGGCTGTAATTTTCAATATTGTTTACTAGTTGACCGAGACAATGTGCTCCTGCGATGATGAGAAACCGGACTTTTCTCCCTCTCTTATTGAAAAAGCAGCTCTCAGAGCCTTGGATTTGAGATTTTGTTATTCGAAATAGTGATTTTGATCAAAAAAATAAATAAATTGCCCATTTTACATTGAAAACAACAAGGCCAAAAACGCAGACCGCTCAATTCGACCTGGCAACCCTGCCTCGGTTACACCCCGCCATTCCGACACACCGCTAATCCGACATTGAGTTCTAATTGTCGGAATTGCGGTGTTTCCATTTATTATCAAACGTCCCGGCAATTTTTTTCACCCTTTGTCGGAGTGGTGACACCTTTATCTTTTATGCAACGCGCCGCTATTCCGACACACAAGATAATTATCAACAATTATTATTGTTTTACGTTTTGCCTGATGAATGAAGAGACAATGCCCCCCTGATCGTTGGTACGTGTGTTTTTTTTGTTTGTCTACTTGTCTTTCGCATCGTTCTCATAACTGCAATGATGAAACAGTGGCACAAACACGGTTTACTTATTTAAAAAAGCTCTTCTTAATTCCATTCAGTCACTGTTATATCATTATTTGTCCCGAATTTCCGGCGTTTGTGGACAAAAAAAGGGAGAGTGAATGCATCTCCCACGCCGCCTTGGCTCTAACATGGAGAAGTGTTTTTTGACATGTAAAACAAGCGCTGATGAGCGCAGCAGGTGGAGACAGACCTGTTGTTGTGGAGTTTTGCCAAATGGAGCTAATGATGGACCAGACGAGTGAGAGTCGTGGATAAAGAGGTGAAGAGTTCTACGACAGATGATGGAGTGCACAGTGAGTGTTTTTATGCTGATTCTGTGGAGTAAAGTCTGGCTGAATGTGCCGCTGTTGCACAGACTCATGTGACATAAAGCGCGTGTGTTTATTGCTATTGTTTGTCTTGATAGATTCAGTGTTTGGCCGTGTCATACAGCGACTGGAGCATATGTGGGTCGGTGCAGGACACCACGCTCTGAATCGGGGACAAACCCAAGTGTCGGAATAACGGTTCGTCCCGCCCTGCCTCAGTCCTCTCTCTCCTTTCGCAAATGAGGCACACAGTTCAACAGCGCCACTCGGAAGATATCCATCAAGTTAGTTTGCGCTGTCCTTTCGCCAGGCACGAGATCTGGCCCATAATCTTTCATGTCAGACTAAAGCATTTTTATGTACAGATGATCCAAAATCATTTGCCATAAACTGTGTGTAACTTAGTTTTTTTTATTGTATAATTTAAAGACTTTTTTTTAAAAGAGACCATATTGGACTGTACTGCAGCTTAGAGAAAAGGCTTGAAAGAATATGCCCAGGCTGCTCCAGCCTTATGCCCTAACAAGCTTATTAGTCAGAATAATAAGTTAATAAGACTTAATTAATCCTAAATCTACTCCTAGAAGTACCATATCGTCAAAAGGCAACTCAAATAAAAGCGCTCGAGTATAAGGGAAGCACTGATTTTGACCACAGTCGCCAGAGCACATCTTCACTTCCGTAAGGCCCGGTAAACAGGCGGCTGGGGCCCCGGTCATGCTCCTCTCTGTGGGGGCGGAGGCTGGACGCGCCGCGCTGTCAGAACGCCATAGGAGGATTTGAAAGAACCCTCCCGGCACATGGCACGTCGGATGAAAGTTGCATAGATTTGTTGATGTATATAAAGCTCCCCCGCCAGTGTCGCGGTGGATGCAGCAAATTAGTTCCCTGGGCGCCCGCAGTTCCGTCACTTGCGTGCGTCTTTGAATGCGCCAGGATTAAACCAGGCTTTCGCTCCTGTCATGTCACACAGCCGCGGTTCCGTAATTACTTCGGAGAATATCAATGTTTATTTATGAATATTAGCTATGCCTTTATTATGTCCCCGATGTGTACTCTGTAACGCGTTCTAATCTGCCTTTCTGTCACTGAGGGTCTGTCAGAGAGTTTGTCAACAGTAATTATCCACAGAGGTTACGTTATTATTACACGACAAGAGCCGTGCTTGGAATTTCAATTACAATAGCGGTGCCGTGTACTACAAAGCTGGATTAAGTATTTGAGGTAACTTTGAGGATTGCCCTGGGGTTGCAGTCCATCAGGATGTGGCCAAACATCCAGTTAGGCTGACAGTACTTCAGAATTTGATGGTGGCCCTTTACTGACAAATGTTATCACTGGGCTGTGAATATAACAAAAAACTACAGTTTGGCTAAATTTGGTAAACACACAGCTGGAAACACATTCACGTCGATCGTCTATGCTGGTCAACCCATCTATTTTTAACATGGCATTGTAGCGCAACGGTTAGCACTTGTGCTTCACAGCTAGAAGGTGGGTTTCCTAAGTGTACTCCGGATTTCCCTACCACTAAAAAGCAGCCCATGGTCAGGGTTGCCAGGTCTCAGCAGCCAAACTGGGTCACCCTGTATGCCTTTATTTGCCCTGATATCACACCTGAAGTCGAGAATAATGCTGCCATTCACCTTGTTTTTATACAATTTAAGTAAATCTAGCTTGAACTACAAATCACCCCCTCCAGGACACTTTGTTTTCACCCACAGAAAGACTTAAAGGACTGCCCAAACCTGGCAACCCTGTGGATGGTGCAGATTGGCAGCCTTGTTTCCCTAATGGGCAGCTGAGGCTATAATAGTAGCTTTCCACCGAGTGAGAAACTTGGTAACACAGGCTTGAAACGCACCATTCAAGTGTAAGCCATTATTATTAACAGTAAACCAGTGGTCATTGCATCATTCAAGATATGGGTTCATTTTGGAAAGCATATTTTTATTAACATACATGGGACTCATGCATGTAAACACACCACGCTGGATTGTTTTCCATCCGTTGTCACACTCTCACTTTGAAACACACTCTCATTCATCCAGGCCTATTGTACATGTTTTATGTTTTTTTACGCATACACGGGGAGAAAATGAAAACTCCACACAGAGAGGCCCATTCCTGATTGATTGATTGATTGATTGATTTGACGGTTATTTAACCACCAAAACCGAAGAGGTCCATTTGGTCTTTGATGAACACTGGAGGCAATCTGCATCAAGCGGGATTCATGAGACCTCCATTTGTGCCCGCTTGATGCTAATACAAAAGTAATGATGGGTGATCTGTTCTCCTCCGCTGCCTCTTTGTCATGTGGAGTGCCCCAGGGCTCTATTTTGGGCCCTATGCTGTTTTCACATCCATTATTGCTCGGCACAACTTAGCATTTCACTGCTAGATCGACGATTTGCAGCTTAATTTAGTTTCCTACAATTTAGTTCCCTGGCTGAATTGCAGACATGAAATGACATTAAGTCGTGGCAGGGGAAAAGTTGGAACGAAGATTAAATGGGGTTTTATTTTATTTGGTCAAAATGTTCTTGTGGACTCTGAAAAACCTCAGGGTGATTTTCGATAAGTTTTAAATTTGTCAAGCACATCAGCAGTAAGTATGGCTTTTAACCAAAGTAAAGTCTTTTTTAAATTGCCCCGACCTTGGTGCATTCATCACTTCACGAATAGAAGCCCCCTGCAATTGGTGCAAAATGCTGCACCCTGTTTTTAACAAACACACCCAGGCCCTTTCTGAAACCACTTCCTCCCTCTTACCTCAGCGCACTAACAATTATTCCCGCTAGTGGATAAGGCTGCTGCACATATGATAGAACAGCATCAATTTGCTGCATGTTATGTGGTGAAAAAGGATGTTTGAAATGATCCCCAAAAACCTGAAAGAGAAGGATATATGTGACCCGCCGTGGTTTCCAGGGACACAAGTTGGCAGACTCACTTTCTCGCAAATGAAGAAACAAGCAAATTTTTTGAAAATTTGTGATTTTCACTTTTTTGCTGAATTGTTCAGTAGAAGCCACAAAGAAGCCTCTCTATGTTTAAGCTAGCAGTATTGGTATATTTAAAAGCTTAAACTTTTAGGTTCAAACTGGCTTGATTTGGGAGATTTCAGAGCGTGCCGTAGGGGCGTGACTTTGTCTGTGTGTTTTTACATACTGGGATAAACACCGCGGAGGAGGAGGAGGCACCGCTGCTTTGCTTTGCGTTGTTGACACATGCTTTAGCAAACAAATGCCACGCAAAAAATGCAGCTTTATACATAAGCCTATTGTCCATCAGTTTTTCAGGTTTAAATCGACTTGTTTTGTCGGAGAAATAGCGCACGCCGTGGGGGCTAGTCGTGTGTGTGGCTTCATTATTATGCAACGCTTCTCTGTGTGTGTCTCTCAGAGGCCGCCGCTGCTAACGCTGGGATACTACTGCAGAGGTTCGTTTTTCTGCGTGTTGCCACTAAATCAGATCAGCAAGATGAGCAAGAGGAAGCTCTTTAGAAAAGAGTCAAAATGTCTTGTGAAAGCTACAATGGAACAATGTTGTTTTTTGTCAACGAAGACTATAACGATATCATTTTATTGACGCAGCAGGGACAAACGAGGCATCCAGGCAAGACACACAGCTAAGCCAAGACAAGTCTTCTGTCCCGGCTATTCTTCTGACTAGTGTTCGTTACCTGGACAATAAGACGGATTACATTGGTCTGCTATGCTCTTCCCAGAAGATGGTGAAAGACAGAGGGAGCTGTGCAGGAGGAGGTGGAGGAGCTGACCAGTGCAGGACACCACGCTCTGAAACGGGGACAAACCCAGGAGGCGCGGCACCATTTCGTAGGAGCACTGAAGGCAGTACTCTGGTTTCCCCGACCTCCACGGTAAAACATGGTTAGGTTGGCCCACTCAGTCGCAGTGGCTCAGGACTAACCCAACACCTCAACGCAGTGTTATTACAATTGTACAATGACAAATGAAGCACTTATTTATTCATTTTTTAATGACGTGACGTTCTGGAGTTTCCGTTTACGTAAGGTAAATGGGAGAAAGTGGTTCGTCTGACTTCGCAATAAGGATTTGAGCACAGAACACACCCGAGAACAGACCCGCTACACATAGACTGTAAAATTAGGAATAGACTGAAGGGGCAGGGCTTCCCCTATATAGTGTTCAGTGGAGAGAAGTTAAAGTTCGTTCATGCTAGCAATTAGACAGGGTTTTTTGGGGCCAGCTTCATTTTCAAGAAGAGGGTAAAAATAGTAAAAGGATCAAATTAGGATGATGTTGCGCGTGTGAACACAAACACATGGCAGTTAGGATGACAAGCCTGTGTTCAACAACTACTTAAAGAGGGTAAAAAAAAAGGAGTCTCCAGAGCCAACTGCAATTTCCTTATGGTTTCAGGAAGAAGTAGGCCACAGTGAGTCCATGTTTTTATTTTACAGTCTATGGCTACACGTCAGGTCACATGGACTCACTTGCTGCAGGTTGGTCTGCGCCCCACTCTCCCCATGGTCCAGTCTGAGCCTGTAGATCCATGGCCTGAGCGCCACTGACTACGACGTCACAGGGACTTTATCTTTTCTCAGGACGGTTTCTTCCCATTTAAATACCATAAGCGCATGAATGCAGAAAGCATGTTGATGAACGAATGTGCAAATGGCGCTGTTAATAAAAAAAAATCGTAAAGCCATCGATGATCAGAGGATGAGGAATGCAGCCGCTTTTGGAAAACGGCGTGTTCACTTTGAGGACATTTCGGCCTTTTGTGAGGGAATCTGTCAAAAGCTAGTCCCACCTGCAAAACTTCAACCCAATTTCCAACACTATCCACATACTTTGTTGAAAAACCCAGACTAATTACCTTTTTTTAATGAAAAAACTAAAAGGTATTTCCATCCAAAAGACGTAAGAGCAAGTCTAAGAGGGCTGCCAAAAACAACACTGCGATGGAAAGCTTCTGGGCGGCTGAGAGCTTGCGTAAATGTCGAGCCCTGTCCGTTCTCTGGCTGGAAGACCCCACCACAAAAGGAAATCCCCCGTCAGGTCAGGTAAAAGGCACTTGAGATAAAGTTAGTGCACAGGCGGAGCTTTAGCCGCTCAAAAGCCGCAGACGGCGCACTCGTTATTTCCGTCCGGGCAAAGGAACCTTTACAATAAACAGCAATCAATCCGCGCACTTTTAAAAGGTCGGACTCCGAGAGTGGCCTTTTACTCCGCGCGCACATAATTACACCGACTGCTTCTAGTGCTCGGGCAGAAGTGTATCACAGAGCCGCCGCACTGCCGGGGGAAGGCGCTCAGTGTCCAAGGGAAATGACCCGTTCATCTGCGCGGGCCCGAGTCATTAGTGCAGTCTGTTCCCTCTGAATTAAACGGGGAGCCGTTTGGACGCTCTAACTGGGACAACAGCGCTGCAACCGCTGTAAGATCGAGTTTTCGTGAAAGGGCGTCGGAGCTGCTTGATGTCTTTCTCTAGTCATACATTTCAGAAAATACAAAGAGTTAAAGGGTTACTAACCCCCCCCTTCCAGAGCCTCAGCCTCAGATTTGAAAATATTAACAGAAAAGGGGCGTTGCCTGGAGGTCTAAGGGGTGCACGGGAGGGGGGAGGGGTGGGCGGGGTCTGGGTCTGTGATTGACACCCGACTTTGACGCGGCATCTGCAGCGCTACTCGTAAACAAAGTCCGATGGAGTTCCAGCGAGCTAACGTGTTTAGCAACATGTTTCACTGGGACAACTCTACAGCTCTCTCTGCACACGAGAAACATCGTGACAGACAGAGGCCTTGAACCTGAGACTGCTCTGAGGCGCTGGGTTATTTTATCAGTGTGATTCCTCTGTAATTTACAAAGCTAGCGGCTTAGCATTGAGCTCGATCGATGTTAGCATCGCAGCTAAGGGACCGAACTGTTCTTTCAGAATTTATCAATCTATTTTAGATGTAGACTTTTTGCTGTAGTCTACATCAAAAAGATAATGATGTGAGGTATAAAGACGTGACTAAATGTATTACAAAGCTTTATTTTATTTTCCTCACAGCAAAGTGTACAAAACATATCACATAAATAAAAAAAATATCTTATTGTGCAGGAACACTGTCCTTTTGAAATGGTTTTCGATTTGTCATTGAAGATAACACAGAATACTTGATTCTGTACTTACTGGCGTTTACAACAGTTAAAAAAAAACCAATACTAACTAAGCTAAATTCAGCTAACTAACAATAAAAGCAACTAATGACTAAAACTACAATATTCAACAACTAACACTACTAACACTATACAATTATCTATAATAGAAAAAGCTATGCTAATAAAATCTACCTAAATGCTATGTTAACAATTCGCAAACCTGACAATCGATGAAAATATTCTCTCGCTACTCCTTCTCCAACTCGCTACAGGGCGTGAGCGAGACTGGTCCGCTTTTATAACCCAGAGCGGCAGGGCATCTGACGTCAGCTCCAACCCCGTCACGTCATCTCAAACCTCTGCGCAAATAGGGGCGCCAAATTCAAAAATCAAATGCAGTACCGACAGTTCGCTGCAGATGGCGCCTCACTGACGCTTTTAGGCAGAAAGTTGATCTTTCAACTAATTTGCACTAAATAGCTGAAATAATGACCAGGACATGTAGACAACACTATTGGACACTCATTTATACAGTTTATCAGGAAAAAAAAAGTGGATTTAAGGGTGAGTTACTCTTTAAGGAGATAAGCTGCAGGTGTAGCGGAGTTATAACAGCCTGGTTACTCCTGGCGCATTGGGTCAAGGCGCCATCGTCGGGCGTTGCGTGGTGTTACATGTTTGGTTGGGAATTATTTTATTTCATCCCAATTATTATTTGCCCATTGTGATCCATTCTGCCTGGCAGTGTTTTTGAATCGTTTAGCCCAGTGTAATAGTATTTTATTTTGGTTGTCTGCCCCTTTGTGTGTCATGTCCTGTCTATGGATCGTCTTTAAGTTGGCTCCTCCTGTTCCTCCTTCCCTTTTGTTGTTGTTAAGTCTTCTATGGGAAGAGGTGAGATCGATAGCCATCGGCCTGTTATATTCCACTTTGTTGCAAATTTAACATGTCTTTTAAGTTACCATATTGTTTTATTGTCATTTATGTTTATATTAGTTATTTACGTTATGGATGTTCTTTCTTTTGCATTGCATTTTAGGCTGCGCAGAGAAACGGTGCAGTGGTGACTTGTTTGTGCAAATGGACATTTTACACAAATCAATCGACCAAACATTCAGATTTTAGCGGCGAACATTTTCCCTCATTTTCCGCTTAAAGGGACAGGCCACCGTTCTTCCATACTGAGATATGTTCTTACCTGATCTTAGACGAGTTGATGCGCACCTGTCTGGTCTTTGTGCCCGTGGAAGAGCTTGGTCGCTTCTAACTTCACCCGGTTTTGAGCTATAGGAATATACTGGGAGAGGCCAAACGCTAACAACATCTTGGTGCGTGCGCTCAGTGACACAAAAAGACCAAAGACCAGACAGGTACACAACTAGTCTAAGCTCAGGTAAGAACGTATCTCAGTATGGAAAAAACGGTGGCCTGTTCCTTTAATGAACAGACTTCGCGCTCCACCGGAAGTGTCAATACAATGGAAGGGCCGATCCGTGGCAAAAAGAGGCAAGAGTGCGCGGTGGAATAAGTTGAGTAGATCTGTAGAAAGGTCTTGCTTGGTGGAGTGGTTAGTTTAGTGGATGAATCCAGAACTAAGCCAAGCCTGTGGAATAAAAGATTTGATTTGATATGAGGCACACAGCCGAGCGCGCTAACAACGCTACAGCAGTCCCAAATCAGCAGTTCGACACGACTCTAAAAAAGACGTGTCTAAGCTTTGCCACATAAAAGACTTTCAGCACTGAGCTAAACCGCTAACACTGATTAAAGCAGGCACTTACTGCGTTCTCGTCAGTATTCCCCAGTCAAAGTTGTGAAGCTGCTCCATTAGTGTTTGACACTCTTTTTTTTTTTTTTTTTTTTTTTTCAGAAACACAACCCACACACATTTTTAATTTGCATTTGGGAAAGTGTAAACGACCTGCAAAAGTCACCGCACGAACACAAGCCTCTGAGTGCACACGTCGTAGCTGACCAACGACCGCCAGGACATGGCCAGTGGGAGAGAAAAGCACTCGTCTTTGGTCCTCACGACGGTGGGCGGACAATGCTGTGATACTGCCCCTTAGTGGCTACGGGCGACTCCAGAAGGTCTGCTTTAACATGGAAAACAATAGCGACATTACTCGTGTCAAAAACAATCTAAATGCCTGGCTCCAAAGACTTTGACTTTGGGCTTTGATTGACGGGTGGAGACTGAGCTGCAGCATGGAGTCTCTCTCGACTGGAGTAATCCATGTAAATGAGGAGTAAGCAATGACAGTCTGTGGCAGGGCTATTCAATTACATTTTTTACTCATTACCATTATTGCTCAATAAGAATTAGGCCTAAACATTAAAGGTTTAACTATATTACAGCATTTTAAGACCCTTTAGGAACCACAGCAGCATATTCTAACTCAGCCCTGTTGGTGCCTCTGCTGTATTATATTGAAGGCCTGACACTGAGCACACACCAGAGCACATGGCTACTTAAGTCATTGACGTCCATCGACGTCAATTATGTTTTTCAGTGGGAGCAAAGTGCAGCAAAGCCTTGTGCAACTTCAATGTAAAGATCTTACTTGCAGACATTATTTTATTGAGTCAGCGGGTGGCAACAGTGCTCTTTGGATGCCTGATCACAGGTAGAAGTAGAAACCACGGCTACTTCTTTTAATCTAAACATGATCTCAGACGAGGGAAGGACGATGGCTATGAGAGTAGAAGATCGAGGGGGAATAGTGAAACGTAAGGAAAAGTACAGGCAACTTACACTTGAACAGGGTTTGGTTAGCGGTGGTTTTCTTAGTAAGAGTGTTGGAGGAGGAGGATCAAGGAAGCAGACAGGCGTTACATCCATGCTTCGACTTAAAAAAGCCATTGGCAACCATGCTAAGCATGCTAACTCGGATATAGCGCCGCCGCCTTTTATCACATCTCAGACGAGATGTTTGAGGTGTCACTAAAGCAATAAATATTAGCTTCCAAGTCACTGTCAAGAAGTCACACATCAAGCAGATGTGTTTCTTTTTACAAAAAGAAGCTTTTTGGACAGAAACTGGCATTTTCAGTGAAGCTACCGTATTTTCCAGACTGTACGTCGCTCCAGAGTATAAGACGCACCAGCCAAAAAATTCGTAATGAAGAAGAAAAATACATAGATAAGTTGCTCCGGAGTATAAGACGCACTAGTCAAACATTGCCTGAGGAAAAAACAACAGGCTGAATACGGTATGCTAACGTAACACATTGATGGTTCGCTACCTGAAGCATAAACGATGAACTAAATAGGTGTCTGTTAACGTCACATAAACAGTTCAGATAACTATAGCATAAAAAAAATACCATACTCTCGATCTCACTCCAAATCAATCGCCTGGGCAACTACCTGGGCACGGAGATGTAACTGCAGCCTCTCCCAACAGCATGTTTTCAGGCTCTCATCTGAGAACTTATTCCTCTAGCTGTGGCCACCTAGCTTTTAGCCCGTGATTAGCTTGTTTTGTTTACTTCATTGAAGTAACCTCCGCTCTCTCACTCACTCAAAACTTTTTCTGCTGCTCAATTAGCCTACAATGCCCTCTAGCGGTGTGTGAAAGTATGTATTTGAAAAAATACAAAATAAAAATCACATATTAGTCGCTCCGGAGTATAAGAGAAAGTATGAAAAAAAGTGCGACTTATAGTCCGGAAAATACTGTAACCTATATTCAACTGGTGTTTACGGAACAAAACAACCTAGAAACAAACTTTTTTTTACTGATGAAAGTAGAAGTAGTATTCCTTCCTTCTGGTTTCAGATTTTACATAGTCATAGTACACAGTATTCTGTGGGTCTTAAAAAATCTGTGAAAATCATCTAAAAAGCCTGGTAATATGGCTGTTTTGAAATTGGCTGGCAGCCAATGAGTTAATATGCAGAAACATAAGGACGCACTTTAGCTCCCGTCACAGCTGTTGGACCGATTCTACCAGAGTTCTGACTCTTAAAGTAAGCACTGCAAAGGTAATAAGATTTCTCCATAATGGTGATGTTTTTAGCAGGTGCAGAGCCTCTTCAGTGAGAGGATAAGCTGCTGTGGATGTTAGCGTTAGCGGCAGCTGCATAAGCAGATGTTCCGCGACATGCCAAAAGTAAGTAAGTGCTTTATTTGTCATTGTACTAACAAAATTGTGTTCAGGTGTTGGGTTCGTCCTGAGTGCGTCGCCACTGTGGGTCAACCTGACCAGCCTGTTTTGGAGCTCAGGGAAACCATAGTACTACCTTCATTCTGCTCTGAAACGGTGTACTGGCTCCTGGGTTTGTCCCTGTCTCACAGCGTGGTGTCCTGCACTGGTAAGTTCCTCCACCTCTTCTTTTCTCTTCCTCCTGTGCAGCTCCCTCTGCTCCACAACAGTCTTTCACCATCTTCTGGGACGAGCGTAGCAAACAAATCTAATCCGTCTTATTCTCCAGTGAACCAACATTAGCCAGAACCATAGAAGGCTTGTGTGACGTATCTCAAGCGTCAGGCTGACTATCTTTGGGTGAATTCACAGCATTTGTTCGATACTTTTGGACCTGTTCACACCTGCAGACCAGGCTCTATTTGGTCCCTCCCATAAAAATAAAAAAACCTGAGAGGTGATCGCGCCTTTTCAGTGGCGGCGCCAAAACCTTGGAATGAGCTTCCTCTAAAGATTAGAATGGCTGATTCTGGGCCAGATCTTCCACCTGGCACAAAGACAACATTGCTCCAAACGCAATGGTTATCTTCCATGGGCGCAGCTATGGGAGCCTCGCATTCATTTCCTCATTTACATTGTTCTGCCTTTTGTTCTTCCTTAAGCATTATAGGCTTTCACAATTCAAACTAAAAACTTAATAAACCCCATCATGAGCTAAATAATGTCTGTGTCCCGAGAGAAAGAGACGTAGCAGTCCCGCTGTGGCGCGGGTCGGCACTCGCTCGGCTGTACTTGTGTTAACGCGACCATAAAAAAAGCACATGTTGTAACCCCTGAACATCAGGACTCGGTCTCAGACCAGATTTTCATCTATTTCTGCTTCATCATGCCTCTCCCTCACTCGTACCCGTCGCCACAAAATAGAATTGGGACACCCCTTCGTCCCTCGTGAATCGTTGAGATTGGGTCAAGTCTCCGTTTAGAAACCTTGTTTTCAAATCTCTTCTGAAAACATATATTTTTCTATCCCGTTTAACTCAGCCTGAGAGTTGATTTTTACTTATTTCTTGCATTTATGTATTTGTATTTATGAATTTGTGTACAGCACTTTGGTCGACTGTGTTTTTTGTAAAAGTGCTTTATAAATAAAGTTGGATTGGACTCAAACATACATTGAGCCATCACTTTCAATAGAGTGACTCAGACATAGAAGCAGGGATAAGAGGAAAGCGCTAATATTCAATGAACATGAGTACATAGTGTGCTTTATTTTGACTGTACTGTAACATATTATGCTAGCACCAATGGGGTTAAGACAACACATTGTCAAAGCGTGAGGCCCCCACCCGCGACAAGTGGCCCAGGCGCCAACCGTGGGTCAAACGTCCCTAATGTTTATCTTAACCTTAGCCTCTGGGTTGTGCCTCGTCCCGGCGTCAGAGGTTGGGACGAGAGTGACTGATCAGAGGTGAGCGAGAACAGAGTCCTGCCGGCTCAGCGGAACGCCGCCGTGACTGATGCCTTCGCCGCCGTGCCCCGAGCCCGTGCGTGTGTGTTTAAGCACGTGCAGCCGCAGGTTGTTTGAATGAAAATGAGAGCTGTTCAATAATACATGCGGCTGTCGGCGGAACACTATTACCAAAGAATATGTTTTATGAAAGCCCGCGTAAATGGCAGCGCTGGATATTTCCACAGTGCCGTATATTTGACAGATATGACGGATTGCAGACACGAGTCGATATTGCATTTGCACTTGGTCGCCTAATATATATTCCCCCAATTCGGGAAACACTGAGAAGGGGCTAAGAGAAAAGATTAGGCACATTTTTTTTACTGTATTCCATGAATGCATTTTCTGGTAATCTTCAAAGCTCGCAGTGTGGCTGCGTGAGGGAGGATGCCAAGAGCTTGTTAGCGACGGCTTCTGCCTAACTACTGTTCTGCACACAGTGGAATGTGTTTGCTAAAAAGGGGCTTGGAAATCCTCTTATTTTATGCTTCACAATCTGTCTGTTGTAAATTCTAGGTTCCCACCCCCCTTTTATTGGTTGATAAATTCATTTAAATCGTTAACATTTTCAAACAATAACAACAAATATTTCAATCAAAAAAGGAACAGGCTAAAGCAATGCTTATTTATGCCTATCCTTATTCAAACCACACAATAACTGATACTGAATCAGTTTATACCCTGAATAAAATAGTTTATCCGGAATAAAATCTTGATCAACTATTTGGTGGTTTACAGACAAAACAATTTAAGCCTGCTCAATCATTATTCTAAATCTGCGTAAAGAAGTACATTCAACTTTAAGTCCATTCCAAAACTTAACACCCACAACTGAAACATACCTGGCCTTCACATTGGTGCGTAATTTAACATTTTCAAATAAAAATAGACAGTCCCTTCAGGATGCAAAATCAGTGCGGCATTGCAACTAATGGTAAATGGTTTATTTAGTGCTCTTCCACCTTCATTAGGCACTCAAAGCGCTTTACAGCAAGGATCCTCTCACCCATTCTCATTCATACACCAATGCACGCAGGCACTGGAGGCAAGGATGGTGAAGTGTCTTGCCCAAGGACACGACAGTGTGCAACTTCAGGAGGTGGGCGTCGAACCCCTAATCTTCTGATCATAAGACGACCCGCTCTACCATCTGTGCCACTGTCACTATTCCAAAGCCTGTTTGTCACTTAAGCGAGTACTGAAGAAAACGGGTGAGGAGGATATTATTAGCCTTTACGCGTTAGTTAGCGCCAGGCTCAAAGTTAGGAAAGTTAGCTAGCTAGCAAGGCAGTGCTACAACTTGTCCTGAGCCCTTTCCTCACAAATATGAGCGACTCAAGTGACTAATGTAATTCATATCATTGGATTCTTAATCTCTGTAATCGCTCCACGCTGACATGTTGTTGTTTTGACTGTGTTACGCAGCGGAGGAGGCGGCTGGCTTGAACCGCGCTACGGTAACCCACAAGGACAACGCCACAAAGTCCGAAAAAACTGGTAAAAAAAATAATTAATGAAATATCCGATATCCTAATTTTGCACATCGTCCAGACAACAATTTCGATACTATCGTCTAAACGATATATCTCCCACCATGGATGCAGGGATATTCAATACTAGATAACCCCAAACTATACATATTTTTTGTTTAAAAATAAAATATTGTTTGAAACAATACTGTCCCCGAGTCTGTCGGATGTTCGTGGGTTACACAGCACTAGCAAAAAATAAAGTTAGCATCACAAACATGTCGCTTTCCAAAGAACAAAAAAGATAAGTGGACGGTGAAAACAGGAGTTTCAGGGAGGAAAGGCGACAAACATATGGTTTCATCCTACCTGGATATGTGAATGCCAAACCTCTCTGCCTCATCTGCAACGAGGTCATCTCCGTTTGCAAAGAGTCCAATATTCGGCGACATCACGAAACGAAACATGGGTCATTCAGTGCGTCCTTTCCACTTCAATCTGAGTCAAGGCGTCTCAAAGTCAATGCTCTTTATGACAGTTATATCCGGAGCAGCAGGGTCCTAGTTCGAGGCCTGACCACACAGGAAAAGGTATCCAGTGCCTCGCTTAAAGCGTCCTGGATTTTGGCCCGGTGTTACGCCGAAAACTGCATGACCTGCATGACCGCCGAAAAATGCGACAGGAAGGTTTCTAGGACTGTCTCTTAACAGTTATAGTCCATTTCTGTGTATTAATTTATGTAAGACTGACTAACCACAGCTCATTTAACCAGAAGAGATCGCTCTTTTAAAAATGTCTTTAAAAGTCAGGGATATTTTTTGGTTGAGCGTGTGATATGAGGAGTGTGGCGTGAGAGCGTGTGATATGAGGAGTGTGGCGTGAGAGCGTGCGATATGAGGAGTGTGGCGCGAGCGCGTGTGATATGAGGAGTGTGGCGTGAGAGCGTGTGATATGAGGAGTGTGGCGTGAGAGCGTGTGATATGAGGAGTGTGGCGTGAGAGTGTGTGATATGAGGAGTGTGGCGTGAGAGCGTGTGATATGAGGAGTGTGGCGTGAGAGCGTGTGATGTGAGAGCGTGTGATATGAGGAGTGTGGCGTGAGAGCGTGTGATATCAGGAGTGTGGCAAGAGAGCGTGTGATATGAGGAGTGTGGTGTGAGAGCGTGTGATATGAGGAGTGTGGCGTGAGCGTGTGATATGAGGAGTGTGGCGTGAGAGCGTGTGATATGAGTGTGGCGTGAGAGCGTGTGATATGAGGAGTGTGGCGTGAGAGCGTGTGATATGAGTGTGGCAAGAGAGCGTGTGATATGAGTGTGGCAAGAGAGCGTGTGATATGAGGAGTGTGGCGTGAGAGCGTGTGATATGAGGAGTGTGGCCGCGAGCGCGTGTGATATGAGGAGTGTGGCGTGAGAGCGTGTGATATGAGGAGTGTGGCGTGAGAGCGTGCGATATGAGGAGTGTGGCGTGAGAGCGTGCGATATGAGGAGTGTAGCGTGAGAGCGTGCGATATGAGGACTGTGGCGTGAGAGCGTGCGATATGAGGAGTGTGGCGTGAGAGCGTGCGATATGAGGAGTGTGGCGTGAGAGCGTGCGATATGAGGAGTGTGGCGTGAGAGCGTGCGATATGAGGAGTGTGGCGTGAGAGCGTGCGATATGAGGACTGTGGCGTGAGAGCGTGCGATATGAGGAGTGTGGCGTGAGAGCGTGCGATATGAGGAGTGTGGCGTGAGAGCGTGCGATATGAGGAGTGTGGCGTGAGAGCGTGTGATATGAGGAGTGTGGCGTGAGAGCGTGTGATATGAGTGTGGCGTGAGAGCGTGTGATATGAGTGTGGCAAGAGAGCGTGTGATATGAGTGTGGCAAGAGAGCGTGTGATATGAGGAGTGTGGCGCGAGCGCGTGTGATATGAGGAGTGTGGCGTGAGAGCGTGTGATATGAGTGTGGCGTGAGAGCGTGTGATATGAGGAGTGTGGCGTGAGAGCGTGCGATATGAGGAGTGTGGCGTGAGAGCGTGCGATATGAGGAGTGTGGCGTGAGAGCGTGCGATATGAGGAGTGTGGCGTGAGAGCGTGTGATATGAGTGTGACGAGAGAGCGTGTGATATGAGTGTGGCGTGAGCGTGTGATAGGAGTGTGGCGCGAGCGCGTGATATGAGGAGTGTGGCGCGAGCGCGTGATATGAGGAGTGTGGCGCGTGTGATATGAGGAGTGTGGCGTGAGAGCGTGTGATATGAGGAGTGTGGCGTGAGAGCGTGCGATATGAGGACTGTAGCGTGAGAGCGTGCGATATGAGGAGTGTGGCGTGAGAGCGTGCGATATGAGGAGTGTGGCGTGAGAGCGTGCGATATGAGGAGTGTGGCCTGAGAGCCTGTGATATGAGGAGTGTGGCGTGAGAGCGTGTGATATGAGTGTGGCGTGAGAGCGTGTGATATGAGGAGTGTGGCGCGAGCGCGTGTGATATGAGTGTGGCGTGAGAGCGTGTGATATGAGTGTGGCGTGAGAGCGTGTGATATGAGGAGTGTGGCGTGAGAGCGTGCGATATGAGGAGTGTGGCGTGAGAGCGTGCGATATGAGGAGTGTGGCGTGAGAGCGTGCGATATGAGGAGTGTGGCGTGAGAGCGTGCGATATGAGGAGTGTGGCGTGAGAGCGTGCGATATGAGGAGTGTGGCGTGAGAGCGTGCGATATGAGGAGTGTGGCGTGAGAGCGTGTGATATGAGTGTGGCGAGAGAGCGTGTGATATGAGTGTGGCGAGAGAGCGTGTGATATGAGGAGTGTGGCGCGAGCGCGTGATATGAGGAGTGTGGCGCGAGCGCGTGTGATATGAGGAGTGTGGCGTGAGAGCGTGTGATATGAGGAGTGTGGCGCGAGAGCGTGTGATATGAGGAGTGTGGCGCGAGAGCGTGTGATATGAGGAGTGTGGCGCGAGCGCGTGTGATATGAGGAGTGTGGCGTGAGAGCGTGTGATATGAGTGTGGCGTGAGAGCGTGTGATATGAGGAGTGTGGCGTGAGAGCGTGCGATATGAGGAGTGTGGCGTGAGAGCGTGCGATATGAGGAGTGTGGCTTGAGAGCGTGCGATATGAGGAGTGTGGCGTGAGAGCGTGTGATATGAGTGTGGCGAGAGAGCGTGTGATATGAGTGTGGCGAGAGAGCGTGTGATATGAGTGTGGCGTGAGAGCGTGTGATATGAGGAGTGTGGCGCGAGCGCGTGATATGAGGAGTGTGGCGCGAGCGCGTGATATGAGAAGTGTGGCGCGAGCGCGTGTGATATGAGGAGTGTGGCGCGAGAGCGTGTGATATGAGGAGTGTGGCGCGAGAGCGTGTGATATGAGGAGTGTGGCGTGAGAGCGTGTGAAGGCACTCGTACGTGTGTAGGCTGCTTAGAGTTAAATTGCAACAGTGGAATGAAACACAAGCAAAGATCATTGGCAAAACATTTGTGGATAAAGAACAATTAAGTCTCTGTTGGGCTTTTTTTTATCACATATTCAACATGATCGATAGACGGATCGGTGCGGCGTCAGCAGTGATGCGGTCGCTGTATCGGACTGTTGTGGTGAAGAGGGAGCTGAGTCTGAGGCAAAGCTCCCGATTTACCGATCGATCTATGTTCCCACCCTCACCTATGGTCATGAGATCTGGGTAATGACCGAAAGGACAAGATTGTGAATACAAGCGGCCGAAATGAGTTTCCTTCGCAGGGTGGCTGGGCGCACCCTCCGAGATCGGGTGAGGAGCTCAGTTACCCGGGAGGAGCTCGGAGTCGAGTCGCTGCTCCTTCACGTCGAAAGGAGCCAACTGAGGTGGCTAGGGCATCTGTTCCGGATGCCTCCTGGTCGCCTCCCTCGGGAGGTGCTCCAGGCATGTCCCACTGGGAGGAGGCCTCGTGGAAGGCCCAAGGACACGCTGGTGGGACTATGTCTTCGAGCTGGCCTGGTGTCGTCTCGGGGTCCCCCCAGAACAGCTGGAGGAGGTGTGCGTGGATCTGGATGTCTGGGCATCTCTGCTGAGACTGCTGCCCCCGCGACCCGGCCCGGATAAAGCGGAAGAAAATGGATGGATGGATATTCAACATGTATGTACAATTAAGTTTCTTCACCAAAAATGTTTTTACTCAAATACAGTGAAGGTTATTGTCAATTAGTTCTACATATTATCACCCTTTTGTGGCAGAAAAAAGCCACATAGAGACCCAAGGGTAATTTGTTAATGTGTAAAAAAAAAAAATGTACTAGATGGGTTGGGCCAATATTTCTTTCCTTCTCTCCCTTTATAAAACACCTTGTGATGCCATTGTGTATGAAATTTCCCTTCCTGCCCCCAGGCTTGTGATTGGGGAATCGTTCATGAGCCAAAGGCAAAAGAGGAGTACATGAAGCGCACTGGTGTGACCATCCAGGAGAGCGGAGTGTTTCTCTCTGACAGTGGCCTGCTTGGTGGCTCTCCAGATGGGATAGTATCCACTGACTGCATCATTGAGGTGAAATGTCCCTATGCATCCAGAAAGAAGACCATAAATCAGGCAGCAGAGGCAAAGGACTTTTATCTCAAACTGAATGAAGTCACTGGCCTACTGAAAATGAAGCCGACTCACAACTACTGGCATCAAATTCAGGGAAGCCTGTACCTGACAGGAGCTGGCACATGTCACCTGGTGGTATGGACTCTGCTGGATGATGTAATCCTGTTAATAGATATAAAGATCCAGCTTGGGCAAACAACAGAAATATTTTACAAGGACATTTTCCTGCCCCATATTCTTTCCGATATTAAATGATTAACCCTGCATTTTTTTACATGTTCTAAATAGGGATATCAAGATTCCAATTTTTTGAGTCACGATTATTGTGAGGACAAATTTTGCGATTTTTTTTTTTTTTTTTAACAATTATTCACCATTAGCGAAATTTAGAAGAAAGTCTTAAGAATTTCTCAAAACCTTTACAGTCCTGTGTAAATATTCACAAAAGAGAAGACATTTTACGTATATATTTATTTAAGGGTTGTTTTAATTGATAGCCTATTGAACGTTCAGCCTTTATTTTTTATCTTTATGCTTTTGTCATTATATAAAAAAGTGATATAATAAAAAGTAAACTTGTAAATAGGCAGTAGAATATTATTATTAGCTATACCTATACCTACCTAGCTAGCTATAAGGAAGCAGATTTATGTGGATGTTTTTGAAAGATCTTTCCATGTGCAGCTGCACATGATCCTTTTTTTTTAACTCTTCCTTTGGCAGCCATGAAAATAGATACGATTTGCACAATTGACTTATGAACCTGCCGTTGACTTCATGCATTTGAGCGGATTTAACACTAATGAGATGATTTTCCTTGGGCCCTAAAATGATTACAATTAACCTACTGTGAGCTTTTATAACCGCGGTTATTGTAAAATCAGTTCATCTTGCCAATCCTAGTTCTAAAGCAGGATTTTCAGTTTGAATGTTGTAGCCTCTTCAAATTTGTATATATCAATATCTGTGCATTTGTACCAGTTAAACTGCTGTGGGTGTGTTTTGTTTTATTTATTTTTTTTAAAAAAGAAAAAGAAAAGCCGTAACAGCAGTTCATATAAATTGAGTGGGAGCAACATAATCAGTGTGAAGACTTTTTATTGTCTTGTTCAGCATCAGTTGCATCCAGGCTGTCAAATGGATATCTAAGTACTTCTCCAAATTATTCATTTAGCTTATGGAGGATCAAACACAGTTGTGTGGAAAATATGTATAACATAGACCTTAAATATATATATAACATTTATTGTAAAGCAAGAGACAACATATTGATTTCATATGGAATACAGTTAAAGAAAAATTCAATGCTGATGACGGCATTGTGGGAAACAGTGAGAGGAAATTCATGCAATTTCACGGAGTATGGGTGTCTGTAAATTTGTGAGAGAAACACACACTTTCAGTATCTTGTTGGCATGCTTTTTATACTGGTATGGAATGTAGGACAAAATGTGAAATGTTTTCAATCAATCAATCAATGGTTTTGTATAGCCCAATACCACAACAGGAGTTGCCTCATAGGGCTGAAACAAACATTAAAGCAATAAAACAGGCACTGAATGGAACGCTCCACATGAACTCTTGCACTGGCAATAAGTCTGTTGTGGTTGATTTCCTCCATTGTAAACTGTCTGTTGACAAGGAATGTTGGGATGTTCAGTGAAACACCTGCAGGTAAAACGTCAGGAATAGTGAAGCCCTTGTCAGCCATCACCATGGGACCTGCTTCTAGCTGTTGAAGTACTCCGCAGTCTGCTGTTGTTGCTTTGTCCAATGTGCTTCCACCACACAGGTCACTGGCGAAGGTAATGAATCCATTAGGTGCCACACCAATCAGAGCCTTAAGCGTGGTACCTCCTTTGTAATGACTGTACAGATGACTTTGGGTGTCCAAACTTTCTGTGTTGGACACAGCTACTTCAGTACAGTCTAGCACAATCCGACAATTGAGAAAGGGCTGGAAGCAATGTGGCAGGGAGGTTTGGTTCTTGAATCTGGAAGGAGTTTTGTTTTCCATCATGCCGACATACAAAATGTCATACGGGGCGCTGGAGATGGTGATAAAGATGTTGGTGACTGTGGCCCGGCAGCAGTTAAACCTCACAGAAAGGTCAACAAGACCACAATTCAGTCGGAGTTTCATTAAATGAAGTTTCATTGGTGAATGCTAGGTCATTGGTGAATGCTAGGTCGTTGGTGAATGCTAGGTCGTTGGCCAACAAAACTTTAATTCTGAAGGATTTCTTCTTAAACCTCAAGCTGGATTTCTTGTGCGTCACAGAGACTTGGATGGCTGTTGGTGAGTCTGCTGCTTTTGCTGTTTTACCCTAACCCTCAACTTATTCCCCCCGAGTTCACTTATTTCAATTCTCCGAGGATAACTGGTCGGGGTGGTGGTGTAGCGACACTTTACAAAAACAGCTTTACATGTAAGCAACTCACGCTGACGGCGTCATATTCGAGCTTTGAAATAAATGTATTTGAACTGGGTTCGTCTCCGCGGATGTTGTGTACAGACCGCCTAAATATAATAAGAACTTTATCACGGACTTTGCTGACTTTCTTTCCGAAATAATGCCCAAATATGATTAAGTTTTAATTGTGGGGGATTTTAATATACATGTGTGTTGTCCGGATAAGCCACTGGCAAAAGACTTCCTCAATCTTATTGACTCTTTTAATCTCGTTCCTTTTAAACTCAGGAACGTGGGCACACGCTAGACCTGGTTTTAACACACGGCTTTAGTGCCTCCAATGTGACTGTTCATGAGGCCTTCTTTTCTGATCATATGCCAGTTGTTTTTGATATTCCCGTCTTGTGCAAGGTGGTTGAACCGTGCGCCGCAGCGCGGCAGTGTCGTGTAATTAACCCTTGCATTGCTGCGCAGTTCTTCACCGTCTTTCTCCAAAACCGGGTTATGGCTTATTCGGGGTCTAGGCACAGAGATGTAGATCTAGAGATACTGTGTTCTCACTCTTTTCACTATGTCAAAGCTCTCTGGATGTAGTTGCCCCACTCAAGACAAAGCTCCCCAACCTCAAAAGTGAACCTTGGCTAAATGAGGCAACACACACTGCCAGGCGTGATTGTAGGAGAGCTGAGCGAACATGGAAGAAGGACAAGTTACAAGTTTCTTTTCAGATACTTCAAGAAAGCTGGTGCACTTATCAAAAAACTGTGAAGCATGCAAAAACTAAGCATTTTCCCAGACCATCTTTAATGGAAACCTCAGTGGAATTATGTGAAAGGTTCTCAAGCTTCTTCACTAAAAAGGTAGAAAATGCCAGGGCTTCCATTGTACTGCCCACTTCTGACCCATCCATCCCTTTTTCTTGTACTGCTGTGTTTAATAATTTTGCGCGTGTTAGTCTGCCCTTTTTGAGCGATTTACAGTAGTTGGTCGAATGAAACCCTCTGGTTCACCATTCGATGCACTTCCACCCAGACTTCTCAAGGAAGCTTTTCCCACTAAAGCGCCATTTGCTGCTGACATTATCAATGGTAGTTTAACTACTGGGACAGTCCCCACTTGTTTTAAACATGCTGCTGTTCAACCCCTGATTAAGAAGCCTGGCCTTGATTCATCCATTTAAACAAAATTTAGGCTCATTTCAAAACTCCCCTTTCTCTCCGAGGTGTTGGAGAAAGTGGTCTACGGCCAAATAAAAACATTTTTGGAGGAGTCCAACATTCTTGAGACGTTCCAGTCAGCGTTCAAGAATCGTCAGCACCGAGACAGCCCTGCTAAGAGTAATTAATGATGTGTTTTCAGCCACAGACTCTGGCCACTGTGTTCCACTTGTCCTGCTTGATCTAACCGCAGCCTTCAACACAATAGATCATCAGATACTTCTGTCTCGCTTGGAGAGCTGGGTTGGAATTCGTGGTAGTGCCCTTAAGTGGTTTAGGTCCTACCTTACGCACAGGGGTTTTTGTGTTCGAATCGGGAGTGTAGAGTCCGCCACTGCTCCCATAAAATATGGTGTACCCCAGGGCTCTATACTTGGCCCTCTTCTGTTCTCACTGTACCTCCTGCCACTTGGGTCCAGCTTGCGTAAGCACAATGTTGCTTTCCATCTCTACGCTGATGACAGCCAGATTTATGTACCGTTGGAACATGGCAATGGATATTGTACAAAGCAACTTTTGAAGTGTATTGAGGAAGTTCAAGAATGGATGTCACTCAATTTTCTCCATTTAAAGGACAAAAGATGCCCCCTCCTCTTTTGTGGATTTGGGTCCCTTAGGAGAACACTTCAGTATGTCCACGGGCTTGGGACGGTTTTTCAGATAGTTTTGGGCGGGTTCAACTAAATTTCCGCTTCTTTTAAATGTCATTTTACGCTATCAATCACATTATTTGTTTGATTATTTATTTGATAAGGACAACGCACATTAAAGAATAATCAAATATAAATTGTAAATGTGCCAGATTATTGCAAAAAGTAGTCCCGAGGCATCACACAACCAATACAATGTATACAGGAATACAAAACACAATATAAAGAACATACAAATGACAAAACGCCGGAGTGATTTACTTTAGCCTAATGCAGTGGTTCTCAAATAGCGATGCCAGGGTGCGTGTGACCGTGTGTTCCTGTGTCTAATAACGTGAGCAGTGTAGACGGGTGCGTACCGATTTTCCCCGGGTCCGATGTTCCCCCACTTCTATTGGCGGGGGAACATCGGACCCGGGGAACATCGGGACTTCAACAATGAGACAAGTTCCGCTGTTCCCCGCGTGTGCCCTTTGATGTTCGCATTTCTTCAACCACGAAAGACGGGATATGATCCGTGCCAACTTTTGTGAATACCAATAGAGAGGAAATATTGACTTTCCTTTTTCCCTCTCGCTCTCTGTGCGTTCATATGTCAGCTGATCGCAGCTTGTGTCTATGGTTAACTTTGGGCACGTTATCCAGCTCTGCCCTCGCTCTCCCCCAGGCATCTGCTATTTGACATCTCTGACTGAACAAAATGAAGACGATTGAAACTATTGCTGCATAGTTTTTCAAACACGCGATTTTGCTTAGAGCGCCATGCTTTTACGCATAACGGAGCCCTGTGGGAGGAGCGCGGGTCCGGTAAGGTGAGAATGAGAAGCTAAACAGACCCCCCCCGGTGAGCCCGACTCTGGTCAGCTCATCACAGGTAGAGCATCCTCTCCAAAATAGTAAACTTCGTTTGTTTAAACGACCTCCGATTTGAAAGTCCTTGGATGTTTTGCGTGAGAACTTTCTCCAACAAGTTACAAGGTTACAAGTCTTTGTCGTATTTCCATCGCCTCAGCATTTCATAAAAGAAGCATTTAAATCCACGTTTGAAAGGAGATAAAAAGCCAAGAGGATAAACGATTCGCGCAGTCTCTCACGCCTCGTTTAGTATTTTTGGTTTCTTGCAATAGCTCCATCAGATCACTCGGGTCAAACGCGAATACCAAACGAATACCACCAAATACCAAAATATCATTTTTCGTTTGCCTATTTAGTCCCATAGTCGGCTGAAAATATGGTTTGACCCCAAAAAAATTGCTACAAAAGGTTTTTCAATGGTTTTCTGTAGTATCAGGTGTGCTTATTAACATACTAAAAGTCTACCAAAATCTGACCACTGGAAAGGTGTAATTTCCAAGATGGCGTCCAAGAGGGTCGCCAAATCCTTAAAATGCCCATTACTCCTTTATTATTCATCATGTTTTGGGTGTCTAGGAATCCAATAGGCTTGTTCAAATTGTAGTGACATGATTGAATAATTGTTAAATAGAAATGGTGGACAAATACTCGATACATTAATATTAGCGAGGTTGTCACGGCAACGGCACACATTTTCCCAGAGGCTGAGAGGGGCATGGATGGGCTCATTTTAAAGCCCCAATCCTGTTCTTCCCAACGCAATAAAAAATAAGTCTCTCTCGCAATAACATGTCTATGAGCGAGACCCGCACCCGGGAAACACCGGGCCCTCCGGTGTTCGGAGGGTCCGATGTTCCCCGGGTCTGATGTTGGAACATCGGGCTGACCCCGTGTAGACAGCATGAAGCCAAATAAATGAAGGCATCACGTAAAGACATTACTCCCCAGTCACGCTGATAAGCTGCTTGAGTTTCTTCAGTGAAAACGTGCCGAATATTGCAAACAATCCTCCCGCTTTATGAAAGCGTACGCAACTGTGCGCACCGCGTCAGTGCAGCTGCTGCCCGCACCTCAAAGTCGAGGGGACCCCAGTAATTTAGGTGAAATAATGCACATTAAGTGTCCACATTTGACGGTTAAGAGATCCCACAGTGCTGTGCTCCTGCTCGTGTGCGCTAAGTTGGTGTTTATTTGGTGAAGATCGGTCAAATACTCTACTTTAATGGTCATTAAATGGCACAGCGCAGGCAGGATCAATACTTCAGCATCCTCCCCGTTCGACTCGTTCTCCCGGACAGTGTGAGACGAAAAGCTAAACTTTCTCGACAAACTGCTGCTGTTTAATGACAGCACACATCGGGAGCAACACTGAAGAAAGGCTCGAGCAGAGCGGGCGCAAGGGGCAAGAGGCGCGCACCCGGACAGACACACAACGCGCGCGGTAAGACCAATAAATAAATACACTCCTCAAGAGCGTAATGTGCCGCTGTTACAGAGGTTTCTTTAAAATAGCAACTTGCAGGACTCAGCTTACATTTTGAGGAGGCAAAAGGCACACAACTCAGTTTATTAACAAGAAACAAATCTAAAAAACAAATTCTGTCTCTTCACCTGGTGGACGCTGCCGTCTTGTCTGACCCCCTGAGCTCCTCTCCCCGCACAGGAAATCTCCTCCCAAGACCATGTGCGTCGGCCGCGCCAGCGAAGTCACAGCGACTCCTGGTGGCTGTGACTGCGAGTCTGACATTTATAGAAATTACTATCCTCCAGGGGCAGTGTGTGACTGTCCGCTAAAGCCAGGAGGGGGAACGGGGAGATACGAGCGCCAAATGTCCGCCGCGTGTGCTCGGCATGTAGCCGGGACGACAGGCGCGAGAGTCCGGGAAAGTGGCGCCACATCGTCTAAATGCGGCATAACGGGAGTCAGTCGGTCCTGGTCACTCGGGCCCTTGGTCTGAGACTCAACAGAGCAGAGACCGCTCATACACTCCCCTTCCCCGCGTCCCCCCAAAGCCTCCCGCCACGCCTCTTTCTGAGTTTTTTTAATTTTGGGAGTGGGTGGGGTAAGCTCTGGAAGGGGTGTTTAGTAGCTCTTTAAGGTGATGTTTAAGTTGGGCATTCTCCGTTAGATAACAACTTAAACATCACCTTATATCTGTCAAAGCTTTTCCCAAGCTGACCTCCTCTGATGGACAGCACAGTTTGTCCAAATGTTGTTCTTCTGTTTGGGATCCCTGCATCTCCTCCAGTGGGCGCGTTGATGCCGAGATCACTCATTGCTTTAGGTTTAATGTAGCTACAGAGTGGGGGCGGGGCAAAACCATGAAGTGCCTTGTAAATAAGGCAACAGGTTTTTAAAATTATAACATTTTGAAAATGTAGCATTTTGTATTTTCCAGGATATTGCAGTGATGATGCGACCAAGGCTTTAGATCCAGAATATTTATGGACTTTATGAAGAGGATTTCTGTGTTTGTTTCTATAATAATAATATAACACAGCACGTCTGTCCTCTCTACCGCTTCATTTCTCCTCCGGTTTCAAAAACTGACCCCAAATCCACAAAGATAGGCCGTGTTTGTGAGCGTGGGAAAACATGTGCGTGTCCCTGTTTGGTCAGCGGTGTCAACAGTGTCACAACATCGCAGTGCAAGGCTCCTACTGCTACGAAGCCTTCGACTTGGCTATAGTTCTGTCAAATGGAGATAAAAGTCGGCGACACGAAGAAGCGGGACGTATTTCAGTGGATTTAATAAGAAAAGGAGACGGGCCTCCGCCCCGAGATGGAGGAGGCGGAGGAGACAGCGGAGAAAGCGGAGAGAGGCGAGCTGCTAGCGGCGAGGTGAAGCTGAACAGTCCGTCTCCAAACTCAGTAAGTGCCGCTAAACTCTGTTCGCGGTTGAAATGTAGCTTGAAAAGGTGGTTCTCGTGAACGTTTGGTGATATAAAGTCGTGCCTTTTCGTGTGGGGCTGTGGCCATGACATGAGCTGTTTGTGCCGCTGTTTTCACGGAGAAATGAAAAAGGAGGCGTGGCTGTGTTTTTCTGTCTTTATTTCACTCATTGGCCGCTGCCGTCTGTGCGTTCACTTTGGGGTAAAATCACCCACGTTTCTCCTTTGCGTCCAAAATCGGGCTTAAAAATCAAACATGTTTGATTTCCTGCGACTGTAGTCCAGTTGCGTCTGACTGCCGCCCACACTACACGATTCGAACCCGAGTCCAGTCGTGACCCCCCCCCCCCGCACTACGAGACACGACTCTCTGCGACTGCCTTTGACTATAAACACGACTCGAGAAAACTCGGCGCGACTGAGAATTGTATCAAAATCGGGCATAAAAATCGTTAAGCTTCAGAACACACTTTTGAGCTGACGTGCATTCAGAGCGTCGTGACTTCAATAGGCACCAACTAAGGGCTTTGAGATTTAGTCGCTTGAGAAGCGTGCAGTCTGAACACAGCATTACAGTGAGTACTGGAAGCGTCAGCAAGCGGGAACTTCTGGTTCCAAAATCTAACTCTTTATTAATATTTTTTGTGGATGATTTTAAAAAAAAATTAATAAGACTTTAAAGGCAGAGGCTAGTCAGATATGGGTTCATTAATTCCCAAAGTGTGTGTAATATTTCTGTGCAAAGATGTTTTCAAAATATTTGGTGTCTAAACTTTTTCTCAAAGACTTTTCAATTAAAAGTGTTTACAGATTTTCTGAGTCGATAAAACACTCAATTCCATTGACGGCTGAAACTAAACTAGGAGCCACGATTAGCTTCTCACAAACTTATGACTGAAAATTACACCGTTGAGTTTTCTGACCCATGGGCGTGTTGGCCAATTTGTCTCCACTTAACCTCTTTTGGATATCGTGTAAATCTGCGATCTTTCATACCGATTTCACTCAGATGTGGGTACTTTAGGCCTGGCTAGAGAAAGGATTGTCAGCATAGAAACACTTTTTTGTTTCATGCTGATTCGTCAAATATCCGCAGAGGCAAGGCAAGTTTATTTATACAGCACATTTCATGTCAAAAACAACTCGATGTGCCTCACGAAGAAGCGCCATCACTGCTGAGGTGGGACGCAGTAAAAGTCATTTGGGTTATGGAACCAAAAGGTCAAGTGGAAGACCCCAAAAAACTGTCACCAGCACTGAGCCGGAGGATCCATCAAGAGACTGAACGATGTTCGACTCACATTAAGGCCGTTACTGGAGGAAACTAAAGCCCAATAACCATAAGAGGCGTCTGCGACTGAAGGGCTTCAAAAACAAAACACGTCTTCAAAGGCCTCGTCTCCTTGAACACCACAGAAGTGTCATCTAGGACTTTGTAGAGAGACTAAACATGGGATATTGAAAGGTCACCATCTGTGTTTTTATTTTTTATTTTAAATATTCATTCGCAAACAGCAAAACCTGTTCCCGAGCTGCGCGAGGACATCTTTTCAAATGTTAGAGGCCGATTTTGTTTTTGAAATGTTGAAATAAACCGCTATGTGAAACGAAAACTTGCCCTGGAAATCAGTGACTCAGCACGACTTCCGGCATCTCACCGGAAATGGTCCCCATACTCGATTTTACGTAAGCGACGCCAGGGATAAGGTAGATACTGGATAGCGATGAGATATTGTAACAAAAGTGAATTTTGAGATGCGGCGGGAAGTGGTGCTCGAGCCCAACATAAGGCTTATTTTAAGATCATACAAAACTGTCGCTTGTTGAACAATAAAGAGCGATCTCAAGCACAAGATGCAGAGTTGGTTCTGTGCAGGAGCTGCTCTCTGCTCTTCCCCTGTCTGAACACTGCTCTGCTATAGGACCAATGGGCGGGGCATTGAAAATACACCAATTAATGAGTGAAATGTTAATTTCAGTGCTCCCCTGAAATAATGCGCCGCCTCCCTGGGTTTGTCCCGGTTTCCCTGTTTCAGAGCGTGGTGTCCTGCACTGGTCAGCTCCTTCCTCCTCCTGCGCAGTTCCCTCTTTCACCATTTTCTCGTTTGTCCCTTTTTTGTTTCCTGTGACGCCTCCACTGTGCTGCATGTGTGGGGGGCTCTTCAGTGTTTCAGAAGAAGACACTTGTAGATCTCAAATGTCTTTAGCTCTTCCGCTAATGTTAGCGGTTTACTTTAAAAAAAGCTGTTTCCTTCATGGCTAATACGGACTCTGCAGTAAAAAATCCACTGAAGCTCACTAAAACACAGCAAAGATGAGACAGCAAAAAGTAGCCAGTGGAACACACGGAACTATTAGATTAGGGTAGTTCTATATCTCAAACAATTTTACCTTTTGGAAGCATGTTTTATTGCTTAACTTGTTTTCTATTTTTGATTGAACAGTATTTTGCTACAGTGTCCTATTTCTGGGCTGTGTGCGCAGGTTTTGACAACAAATTGCACATTTTGATAAAGTGCACTTTTGACACTAAAGGGCAGAGCTTTGCGAACTGAGTCCAAATTAAAAAAAGCGTGCAGTGTTTATTAGAAAGTCACAGGATGGCTGTAATGTTTTCAAGTACATAGTATTCACTTATTATAATCTAAAACCTTGACTCAAATTTATTTTCGAGCTGCTTGAGAGATGGAGCTTTAAGAGTAGAAACGAGAGAGATTTAACTTTGCAAAACTCTACGATGACACATTTCACTGTGTGGAAGCACATCCTATTGGCATTTGTTGTAGTTTTTCCTATTTTTTTGCGGCTGATTTTCATCAAAACAAGATGGTTTAGAAGTGTGCGCAAAGGAAAGAGAACGTACATTTTTAATGTCTGCTTTGGCTTAGCTGGTCGAAAGGTTGGAAAGTTTAAGAAATGATGTAAATTGATTTGGCTACTTATAGAAATGTTTCAAGTCCAAACTGTGTAGCAGGTCTATTCAGTGCCATTTTTTATTGGGCCAGATTTTGTTCCTTTTTGTAACCAAACCAAATAATAGCCAGTGATACACAAGGATGCAGCAGTGTTTGGCGAGTAGAGGCTGAAGACACGTCTGTATAAAACCTTTCTACACTGGCTTCTGTTCTGAGTGCCTGGGTGAATGAATGCTCCTGACATTCAGGTTAGTGTAATGTTTTTCTAACACCTCTCAGTTCGCTCAGCTCTGAAAGGGCTTACATTCACTTGAACGAGTTTCCTCTGGTGCTTTGTGCTGGAGAAAGGGCCTGCCTCGCGGTCACTGCCACGTCCTTTGGCGCTCTGTTCTCGGTGGAGGACACGCTGGAGTTGAAGCGCTGAATGGGTGCATGTAATAGCTTTGGCCGTGTACAAACACGCTCTTCTTCCCTGGTGCTAAATTTCACAAGTGTTTTTATTTATTTAGCTATAACCAGATAACACTTCAATGGACAAATGACTGGGCCATGATGAATAGTGCTTTGATGGGGTGGCAATTAGGGATGTAACGATTAATCGCAAATCGATTTTAATATGCATAAAATGTGAATCGATGTTAAAGCCACCCTCAGCTACTCAATTTTTTTCCCGACTGGAATAGCTTTATTCTCACATTGCATTGTTAGAAAAAGCTAGCTAACTTTTTTCTCAAGACAAGCTCCACACCTCCCCCTGCCTGGCTGGAGGATTAACCTGTTGTACATGTTTTTTGCACGGTAGCGCAGCGGTTAGCGCTCGTGCTTCACAGCAAGAAGGTCCGTGGTTAGATTCCCATTAGATTTTCTGTGTGGAGTTTGCATGTTCTCCGCGTGTCTGTGTAGGTTTCCTCTGGGTACTCCATCTTCCCCTACCACTAAAAACATGTACAATAGGCCAGGATGAATGTTGTGTGTGTGTGTGTGTGTGAAGCTACAAAAGTAGTTACCACCACCGAGTATTGCGTGAATATAAAGGGCTTTTTGACCATGTCGGTGGAAGGCATTCTATAAATAAAGCTCTCCTTCTTTTAGTGGAAACCAAAGGAAACCTACACAGGGAGGACAAGCCAACTCAACACCGTGCGCCTCTGGGAAACGGTGCGGGATTTGTCTGAACTTCCTAAACCGTATCTCTCAAGGCCTTTGTTGGTCGCTCGCCAAAGGCATTTCTAGACGCGCTTCATAAGTCCTTATTTTAGTGCCTGTTCTGAACATGTTGAACCGAATCTGCAAACATTTGGGTACATTATGTAAAGTTTCAGGACAACAGTCAATTTGTTTTCTTTAAATTTTGTTAAAATCCTTGGCCACTCTCTTTCCAGGGTGAACTCCGCCTAAGTTTCTGTCTTCGAAACAGAAGTAGCTCCCTGACTTTTTTTCCTGCTAAAAGTTGCTCACGGGTGTAAAAAATACGTAAAATAAAGGTTGGAGACCTCCTAAGTAATCAATCATAGGTTCAAGAGCAGATGGAGGAATGGAGATACTGTGTTTACATCAGTCTTTTTTATTTTTATGTTTTTACTGCATTTCAAACATTTCCAATTTTTATAGTAAAAATCTAGTGACCAAAATGTAAGGAAAAAAAAGATGTGTCGACTGAAAATCTTCGATTCTTGAGTCTTTTAGAACCTCGGGCAATGTTCATTCATTTCCCAGTCGCTCTCAGTGATGATAAGCCTTGTTTGTCGCCGAAGCTGCCCTGGGGCCGACTGACGGCAGCGTGGCACTTAATCTGAGCCTCCAGCCACTCCAACCACCGCTATCACTCGCTCACACGCCGTGTTCATATGCAATGTGAGGGGCGTGTCTGGCCTAAGGACACGTCAGCGATGGCGTGTGTGGGTAGAGCGGCTGAGCTGGCGGATCATTCTGAAAGCCAAAAGGAGGGACGTTCATGTTGTGTTGATCTGGTTTCAGAATGAGAACCGGTTCTTTCGTTTTCCACTGAAAAAAATGCTGGCCCTTTGTTCCAAACAACTGGTGCCGAACTATCCCAGCCAGCAAAACAAAGTGGGTTTGTTCGGAGTTTGCATGTGTGTTGGACCTGTAAAGGTCCTAAGCTCTGTAGGTCAGACACCCTGAATGATGCGACATGACACTTGTGGGTATTAAAAATACGTGAGATAGTCGTCCGTCCAGGCCCTTTGTTGATGGAAAAACAGAGAGAAAAATGATGTTCTTCAGGCATATTTATTGCAGTAGAGTGGTACAAAGGATGCTCATTACAGATGTCCAAAAAGAAGTCTTACAGGTCAAAACATTTTCAGAGAAGTCTCAAGGTGTCCCAAGAAGTCTAATAGATTCTTCTCAGCATACTCATTATATCCTTAGTTTAAACCCATCCTCCTAACATATCCCATCATGCATTTCACCACACAAAGGAAAGCTTAGGTTTTAACATCTGGAAACCATGTGTTAAAACAGATAATAGCTCTTCCTTAGACTGTCTAAAAAGGATGCCCTTCTTAGTGGCCTTCTTAAACTTCCCGGCTCCATTGAGTCTGAAGCCATTAGAACCATCTACCACAACATCACACAGATTGTCGAGGGCTATATAAACCAACAATTTTTATATCGACACACTCAATACTATGTGTTCTTTATTTTTTGTAAACGCATACAAAGTGAAAAAGAGTGACAGTTCTGGGGGCCGTGGTGGTTTACATTTTTAACAGAAATTATGGAGATTGATTTGGAGTGTTACAATCAGAATCACACTTTCTCAACACTCAACACTAAATCGTTGATTTTGTTTTAGAAGTGTAGTTCTACTACTGGCTTATGTTTCAGTTTCATCACAAGCTTCCAAATGGTTTAGCATTGCCAGTTGCGAGTCCAAATAAATGTGTAAACTTTGGTTCAGCTTTAGTAGACCTGTCGACGTTAACATCTCCGCTCAGCAGAAACCACGTCAGATCTGCTTTTACCCCCGGACAGGTCAGCATCAAAACAAACTCAGAGCGCGCACGGAGCCATGAGTAACTACTGGTCAGTCTGCTTTATAGGTTAGCTTGGAGATGCTAACGTTTCACGCGACTGATGTCAAATATGAAAGCTACAGTCATCGCAAAACTACATTAGTTTGGTCTCACTCAAAGTGTCAGCTTTGATGTTGTTGTTGTGCAGACTGATGCATTAGCGCGCTGCCGCTAGCTACTTTATGAATCTGTGTGGCAGTAAAAGTTAACATTTTGTAGTTTACAGTGGTATAAAAGTCGGCAGGGGGTGTTTTCCCCAGTCTATCGGCTTTGAATGTCAAAAAATGGGCCAGCTCCATCAGTTTCTATCCACGTTATTCCTGGGGTTGCTCATGTAGAAACGAGGATGGGGGACAATTTCCGGTGAGAGGCCGGAAGTGGCGCTCAGCTATTGATTTCCAGTGGTTTTGAGGGCGAGTTTTTCGTTTCACATGGCGGCTTATTTCAACATTTCAAAACGATAAGCCTCCGTAACATTTGAAAAGATGTCCTCGCGCAGGAACATGTTTTGCTGTTTTTTAAACATGCCAACTGCAACGGACTCATACGAAGAGAGCCCTAGCTCAGGGAGGAGTTTGGTGCGTTCAGACCGAACGTGATGGAGGTGAAAAAATCGCATCAAACGCCAGCTGTTTATCGTTTGAATATTTGGGTGTCACTCGCTTCTGTCGCAGGGATTACTCGCTCCTGTCACTAGAGTAAATTCACCTCCATAGCTTCAGGGATATCTACTGCGCCTACGCAGTTCAGTGACCAACTTATTTTTTCCTCCACACCCAGGGCCAGGTTCTGAACAGGCTGCTTTCACTCATTTTCTTCTGATTATTATTTAATGCTCGTTGATCTAGCACTAGAAAAGTTGTGTGGCTGATCATTATAATGCAGACTTTGACAGATCCGACACTCAGTCACACACTGCCCCGCTCTGAGCCTCGAAGGCAGCCCGGGATGGCTAACTGCTGCCCCCAGTGTCTGTAAGCTCTCCCTGGGGGAGACTACAGTAAAAAGCCCTCAGCCCCATCAGCACTGACAGCCCTGATGAGCTCTGTCTGCCCGATACATCTTTATGTGTCTGTAGTTTCAACGTGAAAACATCCAGCCATGTCACTAAATAAGGCTATGGTATTATAATCCCAGGCTTTGAGTTTTATCTGGTTTACAGACGTCAATGCAGTGGTGTCCCAGTCACCAATCGCACTTTCCTCTATCAGAATCTGGGTATTTTGGGGTTACATTTGTTTAAGTTTAAGTAGGAGAGGTCGGGGATATGAGTGCTGTGGTTCACACACAGAGCGGAGCCCGTAGATCAAATCCCCATCTCGGGTCTTCGCTCCTCATCCTCCCGCTCCCTGGCCGCTCTGTGACGCACCGCGAATTGACCAAAAAGTTCAGATTTTTCAACTTGAGCGAGGAGGCAAAATTGCAGAATAACTTTTTTGTTCTGGTCGTTCTACTCGTCCTCATCGCCATGCTCTACTCTCACCCATCGCACCTTTCAGTCGCTGCTTAGCGCACCCTGGCATAGGGATAACGTGTAAATCACTCGCCCCGGACTCCTCCATCGCGTTGAGTCTCCCCGAGGGGAAACTGAACACCACAGAGTGTGTAGTGAATGTAAAATTGTCTCATGCTATATAAATAAAGCTCTTCTTATGATTTGGACTCGCCTAACTACAGCAGGACGAAATGGAGGATCCGTGCCCTCAGTCTGTGGAGAACGGCATAAGAAAAACATTATAATAATAATTAAAGACTTGAACCTGCCACTGGTTATGTGTTTTACCCATCCATCCATCCATCCATCCATCCAGATAAAGGCAAATGAAACACTGTTGTTGCTGTGGGGTCAGAAGAGTCACACAAACAGATCCAAATGAGAAAAAATATGAAAAGAAAATAAAGAAAAATCGGTATAAAGCCTTGTTTGCGCCAAGGCTGTTCTACAGAAATGGAAGTGAAACAGGACAGAGAGGGTGTTTTAAAAGCCTCTCCTGGCTGTGTTTTGTCGTTTTGTGCACGTCTCCGCTCGTCCTTGAGCGCTGTATTGGCGAAGCAGACTGAAAGCGCTCGGAGTCCATTAATCCGGCCGAGCGAGTGCAAGTTAACAGCGACGATGCGCTCAACCCGAGGCCCCGGCGGGTCAACCGGGTTCACGGCCCGGGGTTCCACACGTCCACGCCGGCGCTTCGAGGAGAGAGGGACGAGGTCAGAGGGTTTTCTTCATGAGAGCTGCTGATGAATTCTGCTTATAGGCTCACCGAGTGAATCCTTGACTCTCAAACACAGACGCAGTTTAAAAACCCCCTCAGTTCCTCTATGACGGTAAACCTTTAAACACTTCTTTGGTAAATGACTCGAGACTCACCAGGAGAGCTGCCAATTTGAAATGACACACTTTCTGATATCTACATTTCCGTTTGACTGTTGTTCTTGTTTTAATTTTTAAGCATTTTATTCATTTGAGGAGAAAAAGCTGACTGAAACCATGACGGGTAAAAGTCCTGATTTTACGCCAACACATTTTTACGAACTTCATCAGGGCAGACATTCACAACATGCATGGAATAAGTAAGTACACCCCCCGAAATGAAATGGCTGGCTGACTCTTCTTTTGCAGCAATAACTGCTTTCCTGTAGTTGCAGATTAGACGCTCACAACGATCAGGATGAATCTTGGACCGTTCCTCTTTACAAAATTGCTGCAGTTCCGTGAGATTCAGGCGGTGTAGGCTAGGGCTCTACGGTTCTACGGGAGATCGCTGATATTTGGTGGTTGAGAGGATTTATTAAAGTGAATAATTGTCTGATTGTGATGAAATGTGATTTGATTACCATGGTAACCTTCCTATTGAGGCAAAAGTCTGATATAAACAGAAATTGGACTAAAATTGGTCTCGATTAATGTTTGTACAAACTGCCAAGAGGTCGCCTAGCACGCGTCGCTAATCCGTCATAGCTTTGTGTAGAATTTCACGCATTTATGTTTCGCCTTTCGGGAAATAATCATGATCTAAGTGAAACATAATGCTGATGAGAAAATGTTTTAGAAGCTTTTAGGCGACGTTCTGTCTAGTTTCATCAGCTTTAGATTTAGCTAAAGCGTGACTTAGCTAACACGTGTCATGACATTAAACATTTGATTATACATTTATTTTATGTTTAAAGAAAAGTAAATGGTAGAATTTAGAGCCTGACGTGTCCGGCACAGTTACGTTAAACTTTAAAACATAATCCACACACTGTGTTTAGATCTGCAGACGTCGATTCTAATCATAAAACTTACTCAGTTTACAAGATTGAAGCTGTAGTTCCGACTAAATGGAACATCCGACAGCTTTTAGGCCGGATTTACTGAGAAAAACAACATTTATCGAACACAATCTGTCACTCACAGGCAAAAACGCTGTTTAATACCGCCATTGTTTTCACCTCCACATCTGCGGCGCTCTGAGAGTACCCGGATGCTAGAAGAGCCCTATACTTACTTAGTCCACGCTCTCCTGTGAATGTTTACATGTTATGGCAATACAAATATGATCAAATTTAAAAGTTTGGGTGGTATTAGTTTAAGCAGACACTGTTTAATCATTCCTGTGATTTTGATAAAGATCAGACTACATTTTCTCGGCACTGTACACACGTGCACAAGTTACAAAGCCTCAGGGCCGCGTTCTCAAAATGGGTTTATTTTTTCCACTCTTGCAACAACAACTGCACTTTAGTAGCTCCTACGTGGAGCAGCAATCACATTCAACATGTCTTCCTCTTCTAACCTCCTCTACCGCTGCAGAGCTTTGTCTTCCTCTTCAGACCTGTCCTTCACAGGTACTCGAGTACTCCAGTCACTTTCATAACCTGCCCTTTGTACGCCTTTCAGAGAGTTCAGCCTCTCATCCTCATTATTGGAGCCCTTCTCCAATAGACCCATTTCATGTGACGTATGCCCACTAAATCAGGTCGATGCGTATTCAAATCTAAATCTAAAGGCCAACTGGAGCGTCACAGCAGCAAGGCTTTTCTCAAACTGATTTATCTATTTATCATAAATAAAAATAAGACACGTGGGTCATTGTTGCAAGAGAGAGAGAAAGTGTGGCTAATTTTGCATGTTAATCGTGTGTCTGGGACTCCTGTCTGTCGCCAACACACGATTAACATGCAAAATTAGCCACGCTTAAAAGGCAGGCTCCAAACTGTTTTTATTTTTCAAAAAAATGCCATGTGGCAATGCTGGGGTAGGTTCAATATAGCGATGGGTCGGTCACGAACGAGTCGGTTCACTCTTTTAAGTGAACGATGAGAGCCGAGTCTCACAATTGAGCCGTTTTCTTTTTTGTTAAGGTTGCATGTTTATCAAGCTCCACATTAGGGGGGAGGGATAAATGGCCTAAAAATAAACATTATTACGCCCACTTTAGGGATGGTGCATTGGGTAATTTGGGAGATATTTTGTAGTGGAAGTTGGTACCTATCATGAAATAAACCCCCCACCCCAGCCAAAAGACTAAATCAGACATGTTTTTCCTCCCCTTTTTTCATTAAATATAAAATACATTCTTGAGAGAACGCTTTTGTTCACCTGTCAGATGTTGCAAAGTTCTAATGTAATAAAGTACATTTACATAATACATTTTGGCTCCTGGTTGACTGCAAGCAAACTGTTGAAATCCCCAAGCAGATGATCATATTCAACACACCATCAGGACAAGCAGTTAAACAGAGTTGTCGCAGGTATGTTATTTCCTTTTTTAACAAAATTATGATAATATAATTATATTATATTGTAATTTAGCTTGGTTTGTGTCAGGTTATGCTGCGTTTACACATAAGCACGATGCGTTACGAATGTCATTTTTCCGTCATTCGTGACGTTCGTGACGTGACTTAACGCATCTCAATGGGATTCTTAACAGAACGCATCAGTTCGTGACATTCGTGACGTTCGTGGAGAAAGTTTTTGTCTGTCAAAAAATCTTCCACGAATGTCACGAATCACCCTCTGTTCGTGGAGTTCGCAGCGGAGCGTGTCCTTTCGTCAGGCGTAGTGGCGCTTCGTAATTCAGCGTGAGAGCATTCGTGGAGCAGAATCACTGTTTTCACGCTCAACATTGACAGAAACCCACGCTACGCCCAAAGTAAATGTTGGTACCTGCAGTAGCTATGCCAAGGAAAAGTGTCACAAAGTCGGCCAATCCGCGCTCCAATCCACGGGCAGCACCTGGCGCTGCCGCTCCGCGGGGTGCTGAAAGTGTTCCTCCGACCTTTCCTCCTCCTGCGGTCGTACCTGATGTTCGGGAGTTGGAGCCAGACGAGCCCAATGACTCCGGGGAGAGCACGGCCTCTGCTCCGCCTCCAACCCGGTGGAAGAAAATCACTCCACATTCGCCCAATTCTTGACAGATTTCGGACAGAACGCGAATATTCCTAGTGACCCGTAACAGCCCGTGGCAGCGCGCAACACCACGCAGCAGCGCGCAACACCACGCAGCAGCGCGCAACACCACGCAGCAGCGCGGGACGCATATTCGTGACCGTGCGTAATAATTCGTGCCATTAATCGTAACGCGTAGTAACAGGTCGCAACAGTTAGTGGCGGCGCGTGAACCTCTGCCCCGAATCATCAAATTCGTGATCCTTGGCCACGAATGTGCATTTGTGGCATTCGTAACGCATCGTGCTTATGTGTAAACGCAGCATTACATCCAAATTAGTTACCCTTTTAGCTTTGAAGAACATAGCTAAAACTAGCTAGCTAGCTAGCTTAGTTCGACAGTTGCTTTGACATGTGTCCAGCTAATTTTATTATACAGTAATCACTTACCTGTTACATTACGCTAATTTAGGAGACAGTAAAGAAGTAATCAACACTCTAATTTAGAATATTAATCTTTTTCAGAGAAGTCACATCAGTCTAATGACATACATCAAGCATGGCAGAACCCAGACGGATGTCCATAACTAGATCTACCGGCAACATTTATAATGCAGATATCGACTTTCCTCCCTCCAAGAACTTCCAACCACCCACAAAACTCCCCACACTGCAGAGTGTCATAAGCATGACACGGTACCACTTGGAGATGGGCAATGGGAGAGTAACTACAACCATGGCAGCAAGGGAAGTGGCAAAACAGGTCTACGCCAAGTACTACCACGACACTGTGTTCTGTGTTTCCTTGAGCACCATCCAGAGGAAGTTAGAACGGATCTGGAAACAGTTCAGTGAGGGCAGAAAGAGGTATGGACAGACAGGGAAAGAAGACTCACTGGCTGTTCAACAATACAAAGAGTTATTTCATATAAAGTCTGAGCTCTTTGATGTATTTGCCCATGACCCTATACACCGGCAATCACTGGAGAAAGAGTGGTGTGTAAGCATGAGTGAGATGGAACACAAATACTATGAAGATCAGAAGACAGATCGAAGGATGTTCTGTTCCAAAGGTGTGGACCCTGTCTGGTACCATAGCATGATGCGAACCCAAAGGTTGAGGGAGAGGAGCAAAGAGTACCAGAGGAAGAGAGACCAGCAGTTCTCATATCAAACTCTTGACCATATCACAGATATCTTGATTGAAACTGGTGAGATATCCAGCTGCAGCAGCGATGAAGGGAAAGAGGGAACACCCCCAAAGCGACTGAGACGGCTGTCTGAGACTGACACACAGCTACAAAAGGAGGGTGAAGAGAGTGAGATGCGAGCAGAACCGAAAAGAAGGTAAAAAATCTTCACAGATGTTGCTGATTTAGACATGGATGAAGATCTACTACCACAAGAGTTTCAACACATACGATTGTCCGAGAGAAAGGTCCGGGATGAGTTCTATACAACTATAGCCAATCTCTCAGGAAAGGGACTTTCTATCCGTGAGGCGAGCTCAGCTGTAATTGAAGTAGGCAACACTATGTTTGGACGAATTTGGAAAAGTGCTGGGGAATGTGATGAAATCTTTGACAAGGATACAGTGCCAAGTACTAGAAGCATAAGGGCAGCTCTACAGCAAATTGAGGCCCAAAGTCTGTGTCTAGTTGTGGAAAAGCTTGAGAAGGGGAAGGGTAAAATGATCACACATGCATCGGACAGCACCACAAAGAAAGGTGTAGGCCAGTTCATGGTACAAGGGTTGCATGTGGGTCAAGACAGCCCATTTCCTCTGCCGATCCTACCAATCCACCGAGAGACCACTGAGGACATAGCAATGCAAGTGGATATGGGGTTCGAAATACTGGCGTCGGTCAGAGGAGTCAGTGTGGAGGATGTGTATAAACTTGTAGATGCACATATGACTGACAGCACAGTGCACAACAAAGGGTTTTCAAAGCTGTTGGCAGAGATGTACAACTTGGAAACACCAGCAGGGCAGATCTTTTGTGGCACTCACACTACACTGGGCTTCAGCAGTGCCATGAATAAAGTCATGCGGTTAGTGGAGGCCGATATGAAGATGGAGCAAGTGCTACAGAGTTTCATGGTGGATCTGGATGTAGACAGCAAGAATGCCAGTGTGGCTGGACAGGCATTGGACATGTGCCTCAAGTTGGTGGCTCCTGAGTATTCCCACAAACCCTGGAACCGCTACAGGGAATTCCTCCTCTTCCTTGAGCAAAGGCAGGTCTCCAGTGTGCTGTTTTCCTACAAAGACAGCAGGTTTGGATGTCTCTCCAGGGCGGCAGCAGTCCTAATATACCACTTTGGCCATCTAACAGAGTTCCTGAGCCAGAACCCTCATATTAACAACCGCCTGGCCTACCTCGTCAGAGAAGTGATGGACCTTCCCTACCTCAAGTGGTCCTCGTGGTGTTCGCCTGCCTGGGTGTGCACTTAGTGGAGCCCTTCTATGCCCGAACCATAGAGAAAGATGCTACCCATACTCAGCTCAGGGAGTTCTACAAGGGACTGCATACAGGCTTGGGTCAGCCAATCAGTGACCGCTACACTACGTTCACAACACCTGAGTATCCTGTAGTGTCTGTTAAGCTTTTCAGTAGCGTAAAGAAGACCTACACGGAGGAGGTCCTGAACTCAGTGTCAGACGTGGCTCCTGAACACTTGGATGAAGTGAAGAAGCTGATAGCTCTCATGCAGCCCCACCTAAAGACTGTCCTGGCCAGGCAGAGGAGGGACTATGGGATTGATGAGGAGACCTTCCCAATGGACTACCCTGTCAGTGAACAGGCTAGTAACATTGATGGAACCCCTGTGCACAACATTTGGATGGAGAGACAATGTGGCAAGGTGGACTATAGACTGAAGAAGCTAGGCACACTGAACGCAGTCAGTAGGTCAATCATTTTACAAAAGAGCCAAGAGCTTAGAGATAAACAGATTCCATCCTTCAGAGGTTTTAAGGCAGCACCCCAAGCAAAAAGAGAGGTAGAACTCAATTGGAGTAAACTCATGAAGGTGAAATTCAAGAGTGGGGCAGACCAGAAACAGGAAATGGCTCAAATAAAGGAGAGGAAGAGACTAGACATGCTGGACACACTGAAATCTAAAGCTGGCCCCTTCACTGACAGTGGGGAAGTTGATAAGTTTCTTGTGGATGAAAGTCTAAACAACAAGGCAAAGCTGCAGAGAATGAAGCTTGAGGTTCAGTTTACCAGAGAAAGAACCACACTTCTGCCTAAAGTCGATCCTATCTTCAGAATCCAGGTGACACTGCCCAGTGGGAAGAGGAGGATGAAAACAGCACAGGAGTTTGGAGATGCTCTCATGGCGTACCTAGGCAAGAGGAGTGACGGAACCACACTGGAATATGAGAAATTCCAAGAAAGTCTTGAAAGGCTAAGAAAAATGTGAGGTGCTATTTAAGACTGACTAGTTCAAATCCGTGTCAATGTGACTGAATCAAATTATTTAGATTTTTTATTTCAAATACAACAGTTAATCAAGTTTTCCAAATGAGTTTGGTCTTTTAGTATTATCAGACTGTAAAAATAATGAATGCATACAATGGGCGGAACTGCGAAAAAAAATAAAGTTCTTTTTTTAAATTTTAAACAGGGATGGGGAATTATTTTCAAGATACAGTGTTACTTTGAGGTGTAACATTTCTTCTGTTAATAGTGTTTATTAATTCCCAAATGGGTTTGTCCGCATTTATTCATATTTTCGGCTTTATGGTTAGATAAAGTTACGATGGGTTTGTGGAGTGAAAAATAACATGTGTATGCACGCATTATAAAAGCAACTAAAGCAGAAGTACAACAGGGGTCCAGGTTAAAGTTTGGACTTCAGTGATGTCTGGAGTCTGTATTCCTCTCTCAGCGTGAGGCTCCAGCAGCTCCAGACTGAGCAGGACCAGGGGCAGAGCTGACACAGGCAGCAGAGGGACTGGGGAGAAGCTATGGGAGAAACACTAAGAGTACATATACGTATGTGCCAGTCTTAAAAGTGTGTATGTTGCTATAATAAACAATGGCTCCAACACCTGGAAAAGTCAACTTTGATTCCTGAACAGAGCTGGCCCTTCTGGGGCCCGAAGCAAAAATCCACCTGGGGGCCCTACCTACGCATCCCATGGCTATTCAACGAAGAGTGAACCCGTTTACAGTCAAAAACAGTTCCACTGTGCAGTAGAGCCTAATGACCTCAGTTCAGGCCCTGCCCCTCTGTGTGAGAACCCAGTAAGATACTACTTTAAGCTGGTGTCACCATGAAATTTAATACATTCAAAGGTTTACTTTGTTATAAAGCTTTTTTCTCCGAGGGGGTGTGGCATTACGCAGCGAACAGCTGTGAGAGAGACCCGACAGTTCTTTCTCGTTCCGTGGAGCGCGTTTGACAAAGCAGAGCAAGTTCCCATGACAAAACTGAGACAGATGGGAGTCTAACCTTTCTCTAAGTTTTTATTTGGCTCAAATCGGCCTGTGGACGGCTGAGAAACCTCCTGTTAAAGTCTCCAATCTGAAATAGACTGTTACAATACGCACACAATAAATAAGGATCAATTCTGCGGCGTCACACGCTGTGGCTCAAAATTGTCAACAATATTTTCTTGCAACTTGAAAAGGAGGTATTTAGTCATTTAGCCCATTCACATAATGTTTGTCCCTGTATTGAGAGACAGAGAGAGCAGGGGCAGGAGCTACAGGCAGGAGTAAGACAGGACAGAAGGGGGAGAGAGGAGGAGCAGGCAGGGGCATGGAGGAGAGGATAACATTGGTCTTTCTGCTTTGCACTTTTCTGCATATTCTGCAACATACTGATAATTATGATATTGACTTCAAGCTGAGTATGTTTATTTATGTTTACTAATAGTCAAAATAGTACAATGTGGGTCATTGTTGCTTCCTCACTAGCCTGGGCTAAAGTAGCCAAAAAATGAGCCAAACAGAATAGAATCTGGCCCATGGCCTGTGTTAAGCTACTAATATGGATTATTAGATAAGGAGGACTTTCACACGCACACCCACCTATTGTGTAATAAACTTTAATATGACTTCAATAAATTATTGGGCTAGTTTTTGTACTTTTTGGGCGAGTTTTGAGAGGTCATTGGACTAGAAATGTGTCTTGGACCTGGCAACACCGCTCCACTTTGAGACAAAAAGGCCACGGACAACGGCTTTTTACTCTCGTCTAATCGCCAAACTACCTTCCCGACTCTCCACGAGAGACAATCAGAAGAGAGTTTAAATGAGTGTGGCGACGCCGTCCCGAGTCCGAGCAGAGAAAACATGAGCAGCGCACGGGACACGAGAGACATGGGTCGTCTCGTGATCGGAAGGTCGGGGGTTCGAATCCCGCCTCCTGAAGGTGCACATTGTCGTTGTGTCCTTGGGCAAGACACTTCACCCTCCTTGCCTCCAGTGTCTGCGTACCCTGGTGTATGAGTGAGTGGCAGGTGGTGGGCCGATGGCGCAGACTGGCTGCCCCAGGGCAGCTGTGGCTGCAACAGCAGCTCACCACCAAGTATGGAGTGAATGAATAATGACGACAGTGTAGCGCTTTGAGAAACTTGGTAATACAGGCTTGTAAAGCGCAATATAAGTGTAAGGCATTATTATTATTAGACATGCAGGAGGGGAGCTGAGCACCGGGAGACAGACAGCCAAGCGGGGACACGAGAGACATGCAGGAGGGGAGCTGAGCACCGGGAGACAGACAGCCAAGCGGGGACACGAGAGACATGCAGGAGGGGAGCTGAGCACCGGGAGAGAGACAGCCAAGCGGGGACGGGAGAGACATGCAGGAGGGGAGCTGAGCACCGGGAGACAGACAGCCAAGCGGGGACGGGAGAGACATGCAGGAGGGGAGCTGAGCACCGGGAGACAGACAGCCAAGCGGGGACGGGAGAGACATGCAGGAGGGGAGCTGAGCACCGGGAGACAGACAGCCAAGCGGGGACGGGAGAGACATGCAGGAGGGGAGCTGAGCACCGGGAGACAGACAGCCAAGCGGGGACAGGAGAGACATGCAGGAGGGGAGCTGAGCACCGGGAGACAGACAGCCAAGCGGGGACGGGAGAGACATGCAGGAGGGGAGGTGAGCCGATCCAAAGACGAGAGCTGCACAGGAGGCCGGGTTGACAGGTCCGCGGTTAAACCCCGGAATTGGGCGTTGTTTTAAGCCATTCCAAGGGTGAAAAGAACTGTCTGCAGTTTTTCGCTGTGCTGTTTTCAATGTAAAATTGGCTATTTCTATCTTATTTTTTTTCAAATCAAAATCACTATTTCGATAAATTATATAAATTATAAATCTCAAATCCAAGGCTCTTTGAGCTGCTTTTTCAATAAGAGAGGGAGAAAGGGGTGGTTTCTCATCATCGCGGCCCTGTCATTGGCCGCTGCAGTCTGTGTGTTGTAATGGCAGTTGTTAGAGTTAATTAAACTAAAACCAGTCGCAGCAAATACACAAACTAAACCTACTATCTGGTAGACGGCTGAGCCTTTAATCAATGCCCAGAAGACCGTCTGACGACACGCTGAGTTTCTACTGAAGCGCCGGCTTTCTGCATCACACTTAAGACATCACAATGGCCACGAAGGCCTCTGCTGGGTGCTCCTTTCACACTTAAGACAAAGGCCTTCCTGTGTCTTGCTCAGTGGCCTTCCCTCTAAACATCACTAAAGCTGATGTTCACATGATCATCCGAGGCGCCAACTGGGCTCCTGGATTTACATCTGAGCAGCACCACCCCCATCCCCACGCTTTCATGTGTGTGTCTATATAGCGGAGTCACATAGCTGCCTCCCCAGAGCTCACCATGCATTTCTGTGTGTCGACTATCCACATGTGTGTGTAAAATAAACGTACATCTTTTGATAAGACAAATATCTTTCCAGCCTTTTTCCTTTATTGTGGTAAGAAATTCCACGACAGTGTTCACATTAGGTGTGTCCAAAATCGGGCTTAAAAATCATGTTTGATTTCTTGCGACTGTAGTCCAGTTGCGTCTGACTGCTGGCCACAAAAAACCTATGGGAAATAGGCTATATTTAAAACAATCTTCGATTAAATAAAAAATACTTTTGCAAAATAGGAACAGAAAATATGATATGCCTAAATGAGAATTTGCATGCTATCTCATGATTGTAAGGTGTAGACCATCGTGAGACATCATGAGATAATAACATGTAAATTCTTTCTCGTTCCCTCGTGCTAATGAAGTACAAAATCAAACAGAGCTGATACCTGAGTGTGTGCCCGGCTGTGTGTGTCCTGTAGGGCTGTCCTGTCGGACCGTTCATGGTAGAGGAACAACGTGTGAAGCCAAAGGTGGATGTCTCTCCCACAGCGGCTGTGGCGAGTCTGAATAGCTTCGCAATCAGCACTGAGTACTAGCGATGACAGAGAGGCAAAGGAGTGATTCTTCTCAAGGACAGGGTTGCCAGATCATGCAAATTTATCCCTCACAATCTTACTTGTTTCCTTCACTGTAAAATCTGGAGATATGACTGAGCGGGAGCACCGCGGGAGATGGGGTTAAAAATCAGGAGTCTTGAAAAAGAGCCGGCTCTTTTGGCTCCCAAATACAATACAGTTTAAATTTAGGAGAGGTTTTGATTCATGGCTTGTTAACTGAGCTTTTCGACTACTCCCTGCACAAAACAACTGTAATCAAGTGAGAAATTAAAAAGAACAGAATGATATATTATATAAAGTATTATTATTTATTTTTTTCATTGCTATAATGAAGTGATATTGGCTTATAGTGGTGTTTTGTCTTCAGGAATCAAAGTTGACTTTTCCAGGTGGTGGAGCCATTGTTTATTTTAGCAACACACACTTTTAAGGCTGGTACACTTATGCACACTTTTTGTTTTTATTTACTCTTAGTGACGTCAGCGACAGAACACGCGCTCGGTTTGTTGACATGACGGATAACGGCTTGTCAACGGGGACTTTATCAAAGTTTTTCTGTTTTTGACTGAGAGAAGTGAACAAACATTGTTCACAAATCAGTCCAAATGTGTGATAGTGAGCACCACCCTTCTTCATGAAAGCCATGTGTGTTGTCATGGCGATGTGAAAACGGGAAGAAACCTCCCTCTCTCCTGCTAAAACTTAATTGTTCACCTTTTTCTGCGACCTGCATTTGTGGTTTCTGTTCCACATTGTTTTTCTGGATACTTTTGTACGTCTTTGCCGTGTTTTTGTGGAGGTTTGGTGGGTTTGTTTACTTTGAGAGTCCAAAATGGTCCCGAAGAAAGCAGCTTTTTAAAAGTAAACAAAATGCTAGCTTTTCAGCTAAACCCATTTGAGACCTACACATTTCTTCTTCTGAGACACTGAAGAGGCACCAAGAGCCCCCACACCTGCAGCACAGTCAAGGCGTCACAAGAGGAGCTACAGGAAACAAGTAAGGGACAGACGAGGAGATGGTGAAAGACTGCTGTGGTGCGGAGGGAGCTGCAGGAGGAGCTGACCAGTGCAGGACACCACGCTCTGAAACAGGGAGCGTGCACCGTTTCAGAGGAGACAGCGAGAGAGGGCAGTCAGCCAAGTTTCTTCCGAGTGCTACAGTTTCCCCGACCTCCAAGGTCATGCGGGTCAGGTTGACACAGTGGCAGCGCGGCTCAGATGCAGCAGCTCAGGACTAACGCCTGAACACTATTTCGTTGTACGCTTGTACAATGACAATAAAGCACTTACATACTTAGAGCTGTAGAGCCTCCGTAATGACGCCTGCCGCAAAGCGCCTCATGAAGTGCCAGATGTCCAGGCGCACTTGGAGCTCATCCCACTCTGCAAACATGGCTCTGACCTGTGACTGTCCGTGTGCGTGTGGGCTGCAGCAGTCTCTGTCCACGTACACAATCCCTGTACCTCTTCATGAGACCCGCCGCCATGGGCCACAGTTCATGCCCCTCTGGTACTGTCAGCACTGACACCAACACCTGGCCGTGCTCATTGCCCACATTAGAGCACCAATCAGCAGTGTTGGCAGCAGCGCCGGACAGTATTTTTGGTGACCTATTTATAAAAAAAAAGAACAGTAGAATAAACAAATGTAAGAAAATGCAAGATAATAACAATTATTATTATTCAGACTTGACTTTTTATGCCTTTTTGGTGGAGTCCATCTTGAGGGCAGGACGAGTACCTACAGTCAAATAGTTCTGTTTATTGTTATTTCAATGTTAATGTCAGTAAAGCAATTTATTCAACTGTATACAGTACAACAAATTACAGTGCATTGCTTTAATTATGAATGTGTTCTACCTGTATGTCATAATGGCAGAAAATGTTCCGCGGTGTCCCATGTCGAGCTGTCCCAGGATGTCTTGAGACCAGGCTGGATATTTCTTCTTGCACCCTTTGCACTCCAGATACTCTGTGGCCATGTCATACTATCCGTCTATGTGCGGTAAATGCCAGCAGCTGTCAGCTTGTGGTTACTGCAGGCTGGCTGGACACAGACAAGTGGAATGGACCACATCTTCAGCGGCATCCAGAGGAACAGAGGGCGGCAGAAGAAGATATCAGGAGAGGCAGGGGGCTGGGTGAAGACGGTCAGGGGCTGGGGAGGGTACCACCAGAAGTTGGGATGTGGTGTTAGCTCAGGCTTCCCTGTTTTAGCGTTGGCCCTAAACAGAGTGTTCCTGATCCAGTCCGGCTGGAAAGATGGTAGTTGCTTGCTCCAGTGCACAGGAAATTCTGCAGACGGATGAGACGCCTGGCCAGGGTCTACAATGCTGGAGGAGCAGGAACATTAGCCGGGGCAGGAGCAGGGCCTCTCAAGGTCACAGTGGCTGGAGCATAAAAAGACACATAATTATCTTATAGTTATAAACGTTCACTGCATGATTTTCTCAGCTGCGATTATAAGATTTAGTGCAAAGCATGATTAGTGGAGGTGACATGATGATGAAACGATGGAAGGAAGCAGTGAAAATCATCCTGTTTTTCACCCAAGCACCAATAGGACAAATATGATGACATTAATAATTCTCACCTGTTTAAGCCCCTGGAGATTGGCAGCGCTCATCCAAAGACATCGTCAGGACTTTGCGGCTGAGCAGGTCAATTGCCACTTTGTGTCAACCTGACCCGCATGACCTTGGAGGTCGGGGAAACTGTAGCACTCGGAAGGAACCTGGCTGGCTGCCCTCTGTCTCCTCTGAAACGGTGCACCTCCCCCTGGGTCAGAGCGTGGTGTCTTGCACTGGTCAGCTCCTCCTCCTTCCTCTTCCTGCTGCTGCTCCCTCCTCCAGTCTTTCACCATCTCCTCGTTTGTCCCTTACTTGTTTCCTGTAGCTCCTCTTGTGACGCCTCCTCTGTGCTGCAGGTGTGGGGGCTCTTGGTGCCTCTTCAGTGTCTCAGAAGAAGAAATGTGTAGGTCTCAAATTGGTTTAGCTGGAAAGCTAGCATTTTGTTTACCTTTAAAAAGCTGCTTTCTTCAGGAGCATTTTAGACTCTCAAAGTAAACAAATCCACCAAACCTCCACAAAATCTCGGCAAAGACGTACAAAAGTATCCAGAAAAACAATGTGGAACACAGAAACCACAAATGCAAGTCGCAGAAAAAGGTGAACAATTATGTTGTACCAGGAGAGAAGGAGGTTTCTTCCTGTTTTCACATCGCCATGACATGAAGGTCCTCAGGTCAGTTTTTCCCTCACCGCTTCTTCCATCCGGTCCTGGTTCCAGTGCATCAGGCCTTCCAGGAGATGGGGCTGGAAGTGTGCATCACTGGCACATATATAAAATTGGTACAAACCAACCAAACCAAATTACTCAAAACAGGAAGAGGTTGATTGTAAACACAAACCTTGAAAACACGGATAGTTGAGGTGGGTAAATTATTCCAGTCAGTTAAATTTTTGAATTTAAAGGCTCGCCGACCAACTTCTATTTAAATGGAGGTGGAAAGACTCCATAGACGTAGAGCAATTAGCAGCTGAGCTCCACACCACCCTTATTCACTGTGTCTGTCTTCATGTGCAGAGAGAAGCCCTCTGGGTCCTGAATACAGGCGATGTGCCTCTGAAGGTCTATCCAGACCTGTTGGAGCGCTTCACTGGGTCAGACACATTTGTGATGAACTGTGCAGAACAGGTGCTCTCCCAGAAGGATCGAAAGATGAAATGAACAATAAAATATGCCCTGAAGAAATAATGTGAAAATAGGTAAAGTAGTACGAGGCACATTGACTGAATAAAAGTCCTTTATTCAAAAGCAGCATTTCGACCAAGGCGGTCTTAGTCAGGGGTTATAACTGTTGTCAAGCGTTCTTCATTTTTGTATATGCTGCCATGTCTGATATTTTTGTTTCAGAAAATATTTAAACAACGTTGTCTTCTCACTTCCCTTCGTATGGCGATGACAGTAGCGGGCCAGCTCCCATCTGGTGAGACTGCGCCTTACGTCGTAACTGGAGCTTCTGCTGGAGCTCAGCACGACTGGCAGCAATATGCAGAGCGAGGTCAGCGGCATCCCACTCAAAGATGGATGTAGACAGGGTTAGCTCGCTATTGTGCAGGCAGTCGCCACACTAACAATGACCTGTTCAAGAAATAATAAAAAGACGCAAATTCATGACAAAACTAAGGAAACTATGCATAATAATATGCCAGATGTTTTCATGGTGTTATAATGACATGGACTTGAAGAGAATGAAAGAGTGACTAAAATAACTTACTTTATTACTCACCTTCTTTGTGGAGTCTATTTTCAGTATCTCCCCATAAGTTGACGTGATGTTTGCTTTGGTTCAATCAATCCGCTTTTAGACATCCCGGACGAAAACAGTTGAGAGCCATCGAGCGCGGAGCAGGTGTACCTATTCAAACATTGAGAATATAAGTGCCCTGTAGCCAATGTCCAGCTGCCCCAGGATCTCATGGCTCCACCCAGCGTACTTCTTGTGGCAGTTTCCACACTCCAGGTACTGCCCATGAAGAACGAGTCCTCAACTGTCGGTCCCCACAGTCGCCGTTCACACAGAGCAGACAGACCTTCCACGTCCTATAGGGCATCCAGAGGAAGAACCTATGGTGGAAGAAGGCGTCTGCACTGGCAGGGGGCTGGCTGTAGAGCAGTGCAGGCTGTGACGGGTAGTACCACAGCCGGAGGGCATTCTTCTTCTTTGAAATGACGCTCCCAAACAGCTGATCACCAAACATCGGGATGTTCTTCTGCTTTATTAAATGGCTGGAACACATTTGAAACAAAAGTAATTTATAGAAATAAAACGCAGAGAATTGAAAGAAACATACGGACTCACCAATCAACACACTTTTTAATATTTGCAATTAAAATCTGTAATGACAAAGATATGAGAAAGCTCACCTCAAAATTATACAAATCTATAAGCCCAATATATACTGGAATGACATTTTAGCAAATATATTCAACATGACCTCAAACACAAACCTCCAACTGATTCAATACAGAACAATTCATCGAATATACATTACTCAACACCGTAAACATAAAATGGGACTATGTGATTCACAATGCACAATGGGAACCGCAGATGCATACTTGCATGCACTATGGATTTGCACTCCAGTTCAGTTTTTTGGGAAATCTGTCATTCAGGAACTCACAAACATTATGGGCTGCAGAATCCCTCTCTTCCATCTCTTTGCCTCCTTAATGACTTAAGTCAAATAACAAAAATCACCTTTATGGACTTGTCTAACAATTGCCAAAAAAACTATACTTCAAAATTGGACTTCCAAACACCTACTCTCATCATGGAAAAACACAGCATTTCATGGAATTATGGAAACCTTTGATTGATTATTACAAAGTCAATATTTAGCCTATAAATAAAAAACACCAAGAATGCCACGCATATGCATACACACATACAACCGTCTAATCGACATAATCACAAACTATCAATTGTAAAACTTTATGGCCACGTATTCGAGAAATCACACATACATACCCCTAGCTACATAGGCAAATAAACTAACACACATAATCTACTGAACCACACACGGTGATCAGATACACACACATATATACGACACCCATCCACACATTATCACACATCACTTAGGTAAAGTCGCGGTTGTCCAATTAATTTTCCTTTGTTACTATTTGCTTTGCTCTATTACTATTAGCATATTCCCACTCATAATAAACTAAATATATAATAGAAAAAAAGAATATATATATATATATATATATATATATATATATATATATATATATATAAAATGTAAACAGGGAGGGGAATGGGGGGGAGGGAGGGAAAGAAGGGAGATCCATCCATATAAATAACTGTTACAAACAAAAAGACTAGGTTGAGCCGGAGGAGGACTGGAATCTTGCTGCTTTAAATGCACAGATCAGGACGCTCAAACCCAGCTATCTGCAAGAGGTGCACCAATGCCCGAAGGGTACACCCTTTTGGCAGCAGATCTCTCCTTTTCTTTTCTTTTTTTCCCTCTATCCCTTCTTCTTCTCCTCCCAACTATGTAATCTGCAGTAACACGGAAAATTAGGAGGGGGGGGGGGGGGGGGGGGAAGAAGATACATTTACAATGAAACTAGTGATGGTGAGCAAAGCGGAGCAAATAACATTAAAGGAAGGAGAGGGAAAGGGAAAATTAATCATGGAGCAGTGCTGGTTGACAGCAATGGTAATGAAAAGATCCTTTTTTTTTTTAATTAACAATACATATATAATAATTTACTAGGCCCTTCTTCACATTAATGCACCACATGTACATTCAGACAGACCTTTGCCCTGTTTGCCTTTTGTTCTTGTTTTTTTCTTTTGTCGTTATTCTTGTCCCTACCACCTGTTCATTCACACACAAACATACCACTGCCCAGCTTACTTTTGTTTTTGTTTTGTTTTGTTGTTTTTCTTAACCCTCACCTCCCACACCCTCCACACATCCAAATGTATATATTACTATCTTATGTATTGTGAAGATGACGTAATCACTGTACATTTCTTGTGTCACTTGAAAAAAATATATAATAAAAAAAAATAAAAGAGAAATAAAACGCAGTGGTAATGACAGAGCTGTTAAAGTACACTGTAAAATGTAAAATTGTTTCAACTCAAAAAAAAAACTAAGTCCAAGAGCTGCCAAGAAATTGTATGTGTAACCAACTGATTTAATTTGTAACTGACGTTTTTCATTTCAGACAACTGCTTGTGTCAACCTGAGAATACAATTCAACTAAAGAGGTGAATCTGACATTTCAAATCGATTACATTGTAAATTGGTTATTGGTTACACATACAATTTCTTGGCAGCCCTTGGACTTAGTTTTTTGAGTTGAAACAATTTTACATTTTACAGTGTAGGTCACTAACTTTTGCGTTCACAAGGCCCTAGAGTATTTTAATTTATTTTACTTGCAGTCACATTTTTGAAACATTGTGCAAAGAAACATTCACGACATTTACATGTACAACAACAACACGCTTATCTCCACTACTTTTCAACAATAACGAGAAAAAGGTGAGTTTTTTGGGGTATCGATCTCGTGACAAAAGTATCGATACTAATTAATATTTACTTAACACATAAAACCACCACCAATTGTTTTGCATTCACCCCGGTCTTACACAGCAGAATGGACTCTTCCTATCGACCCGTGTGTGCGCGCGCTGCATGTCCCGCCACGGAGGTGCGGCCTCACCTAGCTAGCCTCAAAGACAATTTGATGGAGGAGACTGAGGAGCAGAGCACATGTGCAGCGTCAATTAGCAATGAAGAATACGATGTCTGAGCGAAAGAGAGGCGTGGTGTGGGCATATTTTTCACCTCTTGACAAGGTAAAATTGATTTATTTGAGCAATTATTTACATTATTATATTTACATTGTCACGTGAACCCAACAAAAATAACTCTAAAGGAGTAGGCCGAAGCAAGAAAGCTTTTAAGTGCCTACCCCATATTCAAGATTATTTCATGTGTTTGAGGATATTTGTGAGAGAAAGATTTATGATTTACAGATTTCAACAGTACAATTGTTGATTAGCAGCGTTGATAATTCGAAGCTTTTACTTGTCACAGGTTGAAAATCTGATGAGACATGCTTACAAGTATGAAAAACAGAGCGAAAATAGAAAAGTTTGTGATTTCTGAGTGTATTTATTTTATATATTTTTCTCTTATTTTTATAATTACTTATATAAAAAAAACGGTCACCATTCTATTGATCTACTTATTGTTTAAGTATTACATTAGTCATAGTGTTTTAGACCTACAGATATATGTATACATATATATATATATATATATACACATTACCAGCGCATATTTATTATACATATTATCATCACCATAATAACAATGACGATAATAGCATTCTCAAAAGTATCATTCTCAAAAATATCATGTTTCTCATTGCTATCATGCCTGCTTCCACTGTAATAATGTTGGTAAAGATTGTTCTGTCAGTGGTTTTTGATTGTTTTCCTTATTTTGTGAGGTGCGTTAAAAAGCCAGGGTGTTATGTCGCAAGCTGGTAGAGGGCGGTAGCCCCCCACCAGCGAGCCCCCACCCTGCTGCCCTAACCAGTTGTGAACCGCTTTGTAAACCTATACTGAGTGGTGCTTTAAAAAGACAAGAAAATGACAAAGTCGCTATCGTTAACTTTTTCTTTTTTTTTACCACGCAAAGGTGCGGGAACTATGTGTATAACGACCGATAAAGCACCTTAACCTTATTGATGGCGGTGGATCTTGAATTCCGTGTATTCCAGGAATAATGAGCAAATGATTTCTTTGTCAAAAGGCGATCAATGTGCCTCGCATGTGGCGTGGGAATGGCAGAATCTCAAGCGCAATTACACCTCGAAACGCACTAAACTCCATGAGTTGAAAGGACAAACGCATTTGGATAAAACGTGTGTTCTTCGTCGGAGTTTGGGGGCCCGGCAGGCAGCTTTCACAAGAACAACCCAAACTTGGAAAACCAGCTTTGAGGATCATCATCATCACTGCCAGCTGACATCAGACGCCTCAGCAAAGATAAACAACTCCAGCCATCGCATTAGGCGAGTCTGACATTCATAGAAATGACCATCCTCCATACTTACTATCAGTCCTACCTCAGTGTTGTACGAACTCCAGAATGTATGTCACTAAATTGTAAACATTTGGCCCTTGATGTAAAAAAAAGTCCCCCACCCCTGCCATAAACTGTACTTATTCCGAGTAAAGCAAAGCAGCTGAGTTGCCAGTTTTATACAGTAAAATTTAAGGCACACAAAAAATGGTAACTCAATTGCCAGTCTTTTACTGTAAAATAGTTTGTTTACAGTTTACGCCAAAGGTTTTAATGGATGTCTAGATTTATATATTTTCATATTCACCTGCAGTGAAGGAGGAAAATGGAAGAGGACGCTGTAGACAGGTCTCTCGGGTTGAATTTAAGGTTCATGAAGTTGATCCCAGTTGTTTCTTTGCTCAATAAAACTGAACATATGTTAAGTATTATTACTGTTCTGCCATAAAGTCTCTAACCATTGTATGCAAAGCTTTGAAATGTGCAGACTTGTCACTAAGGAGAATGGCTCCCCCAGGGGCTGGACCTCTCCACCTCCGTAAATGGCCGCCGTGCCTCCCTGAATGTTGATGCGTCTGTGGCTGCGTGATGGAGAGGGGCCCGGGCCGCTAAATCGTCCCCGAGCGCTCGTCAGGAGGCAGCTGTCAGCGGGTGACTGAGGGGGGGCATAACTCCTGCTGTCAGCCTCCGGAGCCAGCCCCGGGGGGAAAGGCAAACTCTGGTCATTAACACGGCCATTAGAGCTCATCCAACAACCTGAACACGTACGGCGCGCCGGGCAGCTGCACATGCAAACAGGTGAACACTGCCACATCTGTACAGCGCTCCTCAAACATCTGTACGGGACACTGGGGTTACGGTGAACCGCTTTTTGCTTTGGTGGTTATTGTGTAAAAATGGTATAACATTAAACACAACGTTTTACTATTTACATATGTTTTAGATTTGTTTGCATCTTCACTGGGTGCTCCCCAGTGTGTCCCGGTGTGTGTCCCGGTGTGTGTACTGGTGCGCCCCGGTGTGTCCCGGTGCGCCCCGGTGTGTCCCGGTGCGCCCCGGTGTGTCCCGGTGCGCCCCGGTGTGTGTCCCGGTGCGCCCCGGTGTACATGTGGATGTTTGGCGCTTATTCAGGTTCTCAATCTACTGACTCTGATTCAAGCTTTCAGAAAAATAAAATGGTCTCCAGCTGAACCCGTTCTCCTGTGTGACTGTAGCTCGTTTACGTTCTACTTATGTGACACAGATGATTATTGATTGAAAACAGAAATGCTTCATGTTTAATAGTTTAATAGACTGGATGCAAACTGTACGGTCTGAATGTGTAGGTCGTCTTGTTTTTAGACACAATGGTAGTTGGCAGCTAAGTTGAGCCAAGTGCCAAAATTAAACCAACAACATACCAGAAACATCCCGACCGTCACAAACATACCTGAAACATCCCGACCGTCACAAACATACCTGCAACATCCCGACCGTCACAAACATACCAGAAACATCCCGACCGTCACAAACATACCTGAAACATCCCGACCGTCACAAACATACCTGAAACATCCCGACCGTCACAAACATACCTGAACATCCTGACCGTCACAAACATACCAGAAACATCCCGACCGTCACAAACATACCAGAAACATCCCGACCGTCACAAACATACCTGAAACATCCCGACCGTCACAAACATACCTGAGACATCCCGACCGTCACAAACATACCTGAGACATCCCGACCGTCACAAACATACCTGAAACATCCCTACTGTCACAAACATACCAGAAACATCCCGACCGTCACAAACATACCAGAAACATCCCGACCGTCACAAACATACCAGAAACATCCCGACCGTCACAAACATACCAGAAACATCCCGACCGTCACAAACATACCTGAGACATCCCGACCGTCACAAACATACCTGAGACATCCCGACCGTCACAAACATACCTGAAACATCCCTACTGTCACAAACATACCAGAAACATCCCGACCGTCACAAACATACCAGAAACATCCCGACCGTCACAAACATACCAGAAACATCTCGACCGTCACAAACATACCAGAAACATCCCGACCGTCACAAACATACCTGAAACATCCCGACCGTCACAAACATACCTGAGACATCCCGACCGTCACAAACATACCTGAAACATCCCGACCGTCACAAACATACGGCAAACACGGCTACTGTTTCGTATATTTCCTCTCCGTTGATTTATCAAACGTAGATAAATCAACATGGCACACACAAGTTATTGTAGTTTATGTGTATAAACTGTGTATTACCGCTATCTACTAGACGGGGATGAAATCAGACACGTCGATGTTGCACGTGACGTAAGGAACACGTTCTCTGCTCTGATTTTCATACTAGTGTTGTCCCATTCCTTAGGGGAGAATCTTCACTTGCACTTCCCTCACTGAGGGGACTCTGATGTGGAGGGAACTCATAGCGAGTGTTCTCAGACCAAGTGAGAGAAATGGGACTGGGCCTTTGTCTACCCAGTTCAAGTCATGTAAAGATCGAAGCTAAAATCTTACAGTACACAAGAAAAAATATTTTATGTTCAAAATATAATGGGCGTTTACCCCAGTCTCCCCGCCATGTGTACACCTCACACACACAGGACACGCTCACGATGCAGCGCTATCTGCAACACTTCTGTACACCATGAGCTACTTTGGTGCAACAACAACAACCAAAAGGTTAACTGGAGAACTGATTACTGGTACCATTAATAACCGGTTAAGAGCCGTTGCATTTGTCAGCTCTTCTGTGTGTTAAGTTAGGCAAAGTTTAAAGCCACTGGCTGCATCTAAAACGTGTAAATAAGCTTAGGAAGCATGTACTCCTCGTCGTTGACCCGGACGTGCATCATCGTCAGCAGTGAGCTTCCAAAAGTGTCAGTGCAGTTAGGAAAGGAGCTGTGATGTTTCCTCTAACACCTCCTATAGCAGCGGAACCTCGGCATGTTCCTCATCAGCCCAGAAGGAGCTAAGAACAATCCCACAATCCACGGCTGCCTCCTGAAGGTTTCCGAACTCAGCCAATCTCCGCACGATAAAATTATGAGCTACCGGTATGGCCTAAACATATGAAAGAATAAAGCAGGTCATGCAGCGTTTGAGCCACAGCAAAGTGTAAATTTAGGAAATCTACAGTAGTGTTCAAAATAATAGCAGTCCAACATGACTAACCAGAGTATTCAGTTTTTGGTCATAGGAATCATAGAACTACATGGACAACAATTTACCAGTAGATTCTTAGGAACACAGGCAGACCCAGCATTCATGGTATGCATGCTCTTACTTCTGTGTAGTTGAATATTCAATTGAAATGTTTCTCTAACTATGGTGTGGGGCCTATTTATTCAATACCAGGGATCATGGGTTAGTTTGGATATATCAAAATACTTGAAGAGGTCATGTTGCCATATGCTGAAGAGGAAATGCCCGTGAAATGGGTGTTCCAACAAGACAATGACCCCAAGCACACCAGTAAGCTAAATCTTTGTTCCAAGAAAATGTATTTTATGGAGTGGCCCAATTCCCAGACTTTAATCCCATAAGAAACTTGTGGGGTTTCAAAAATGCAGTTTCTGATACAAAAGCAAGGAATTGTGGAATGTTGTCAACGCATCTTGGGCCGGTGTTTACAGGTGTCAGACGTTGGTTGACTCTATGCAACCGTTCTAATAAACTGTGGTCATACAACTAAGTATTAGTTTATTGATTCACAGGAAAGCTAAATCCTATGGGGATTTTCTTTTTTATGTAGTACATATTGAGCTTGTAAAGACAAATGCAGACACTGCTATTTTTTTTAACAGCCCAATGTTTTTTTTTTTTTAATGTTTGCTCTAGGACTGTGCCTTAGGCATTTTACTGAAAACAAAGAGCACATTGTATTTAGTATCATATTACTGTTATCCACGGTGTCTGACCTGAAGTGAATCTCTGAGGAGTTCATTCACAGTAACTCAAGAGTAGCGTGGACTCATTTGAACCCCCTCGCAGTCAGTGGCTGTGGTTTATTCTTGTAATTGACAACAGCACATTTGAATACACACAGAGGTAAACAGTGCTAACCTTGTAGGCTGCTAAGTGTCCCACCAAACAGTGACTCACCAAACATCACCACAACAAACAGCACCTCATGGCACCAGACCTGCTCCACATACTCCACATGTCTCTCTCTGTGCGCTGTGAGCACCCGCCTGTAAGAACCGGAGTGTGGATTTGTCAGCAGACGGAGCAGCTTAGCGTGGACACCTGCTGGAGCTGGTTCTGCGGTCTCTCGGGTGCGCGCCCCTGACTTGTGTGGGACGGCAGTGTGGAGCAGGAGACGGGGAGTGATAGGCTTTAGCTGCTGTAATCAAAAACAAATCTGAGAAAGCAGGAAAACATTCTTCAGATGGGGTCACTCTTCTCTCTCCTGGTTAGATACAGTGAGGCAGAAATGACCTTATCGGCTCGTGGAGAGGAACGCTTTATTGCACTGCAGGAGGGGCAGAAGAGAAGACACCTTGATGATGTAAAGTTGCCTCATCAGAGCAGGAATCCAAACGTCCTACACTTTATTGGCTGAATAACTGGCGCGAAGATGACGCACGAGCTCAGTCTGCAGGTAGAGAAGGAGGCTATGGCCCAATGACGCTACGATGAGCATTTACTACTTTTAAAAAATGCGGGTCCGGAAGCAGGTCGGGTACAATATTGTTGTTTTTTCTTTTTTGCGGTCCGAGTTGCGGGCGGGTTAGTTGAAATCGTCGGTCGGGTGCTGGTCGTTTATACACTGACCCGCGCGTCACTGCTAAGGACCCACTGTGACACAATCTAAATACTCTGGAAAGTTCCTCATAGAACATTGATCTTATTTTTATTTGTTTGTTTATTTGAGCAGCAAACACTCTGCTCAAAAGGAGTGAGCCGAAGCAAGAGCTCATAAGCGCCCACCCCCAAAATCAATACAATTAAAATCATCATTTCACAAAAACATAGTGGGACAACAAAGGGACAAAATAGCAACAAGGAAACAACAGCAAATCAAAATAAACACTACACCCACAGCATCCGACCATTCCCCAAAACGGAGCAATACCGATTATGTAACAGCTATGATAACACCACACACCTACAAACTATTTACCAAGAACTATTATTTACAAAACACTGTTTGAAGTGTTCGTATATCAACAGAAAAGAAGCACAATTACAACAACGGTCTAGTTTCAAGTACAAAGTCTAGTACAAAGCGAGTAACGATCATTACATTTCAAAAGTCACTAGTTTAAAAGACAGATTAATATACATATTATACTCCGTGAATATTTATTATGTGCATTTATTATGTAAGCCCTACACAGTGTAGTGCGCTAAAAAGCCAGGAGTAGAGCGGGCCAGTGGTAGAGGGCAGCAGCTCCCCATCAACAAACCCCCACGCAGCTGCCCTAACTAGACGATTTTGTAGATGATGTTCCTATGCCGAGTGGTGCATTAAAAGACGAGGATTAAGAGCCCGTTGGAGGATCCCTCTCAACAGATCCATAGCTCGCCTACCCTAATTCTCTATTTGTAATTTTGAGCAATAGTAATTTTAAGCAATAGTATGACAACCGTCATACTATTGCATTTTTCCTTAATTAATACAAAGCATTTGGTCCTATTGTGCCCCCTAGTGGCAACTCATTTTTTTCTTGTCTATACTTTGCTAAAATCTTTTGCTTGAATTTATATTTGAACAGATTGATGTTTGAACATCGTTTCAACTCCATCTCCAATTTATTCCACAATTGTACCCCATTAACTGTCGGACTAAAACTTTTCAAAGTTGTGCTATGTTTCTGGACCTAAAGTTTAATTCTTAACGTGATTCATAACATTCTTTGTATTTGGCTTGGTAACAATTTGTAACTTGCTTTGTATAACATCTGTACTGTTTGGAACTCAACAATCTCACAAAACTTCATGATGTTAGATTTTAAAAATAAGGAGTTAGTGTGGTCCAAAAACCCAGCTTTATGAATTACTCGGATAGCTCTTTTTTGCAACATTACTATTGGATTTAATGTGTTTTTATAAGTACTACCCCAAACCACAGTACAATAATGTAAATAGGGCAAAATCAGGGAACAGTATAAGGTATGAAGAGCTTTGAAGTTTAAAATATGCTTTACTTTCACGATTACTGAAATACTTCTTGATATTTTAGTAGATATGTATTTAATGTGTCACTCTCCCCAAGTAATCTGTATTACTATCAATTTGTGAAATACCACATCATTGCTGATATAATCAATTGTCACCAACTCTATCTACCAAGTCTATTTAATCTGTATTAAAGTAACTTGAAACAAATTACAAGCATTAAAAATGCTGTTATGGCCTGCTTCCGCTGGTCATTACAAATAAAATAGAATTAGGGCAGGTAAGATGTGGACCTGTTGTAGGGGCCCCCTCTCAACGGGCTCATAAATCTTGTCTTTTTAAAGCACCACTCAGTATAGGATTATAAAGCGGTTCACAACATCACCTAGTTAGGGCAGCAGGGTGGGGGCTTGCTGGTGGGGGGCTACCGCCCTTTACCAGCTTGCCACATAATACCCTGGCTTTTTAGTGCGCCTCACAAATAGGGAAAACAATCAAAAACCACTGACAGAACAATCTTAACCAACATTATTACAGTTGAAGCAGGAATGATAGAAATGAGAAACATGATAAAGATGATATTTTTGAGAATGATACTTTTGAGAATATTATTATTGTCATTATTATTATGGTGATAATGATATATGTATAATAAATATGCGCGCTAGTAATGTATGTGTATGTATATATATATATGTATACATATGTATGTATGTGTGTATCATATATATATATATATATATATATATATATATAAAAACACTATGACTACTTAAACAATAAGTAAATCAATAGAATGGTGATCAGAATGGTCACCATTCTATTGCACTGTAATGCACTGTAAATAATAGCTCAAATAAATCAAATTAATTAATTAACTTTTGTGGGCCAGTAAGGTCACGGATGTCTTCAGAGGGAGTGGTCGTGACAACATCACGGCATATAATCCAAACCCAAAGATGGAGACTTGGGTACTTTTGCATTGCAAAGAGCAGGGTCAGAGCTGTATAATGAGGGCTCTCCCAACTTCGTAGGTTTCAGGGGGGCGGAGCAACATCGAGTATAATTTCGGTCACAAGTTCGAACACAAAGTCATACTTTATGCTGCAGACTTTAGCTTGCTAATTCAGAACCGTAGGAGATAGAGAGACTTGATCCTTTCAGTTCTGGAATCTACTGATTTGTTTCTTTTCATAAAGTAAACAATCATGTACCTGGCCTTCGGGGGCCCAATGACAACATTTTGACTTTTGGGGGCCCAACCATGCCCAGATCCACCAAATCGCCACAGTATTTGCGGCATTAAATCGAAAGTGATAGCGACTTGGAGGGTTTTGCAACAGAAATATAAAGATGAGCCCTCTCCCAAGTCCCTAGGCCTAGTAGCATTGAGTTAAACATTTTTTTTACATATTCTACATTTTTTCTTTTGCCCATTACTCCGCAATAGAACATGATAGAGCAGGGGTCCTCAAACTATTTTCTCTGGGGGCCACATTATCGTTCCGGACTGTGATGGGGGGCCGGGCCGGGCCGGCTATACAGTCATCCCCACTATATCCACAAGATCAACACTTGATTCCAGGCACATATTTGTTTAGATGCAGTGGTTTGGAAAAATAGTAATCATGTCTTCACACTTTGTTTTAATTTGAAATACCACAGGTATTCCATTTATTTTCATTTTCAAATTAAACATCATTGCGTGATGTGACCAGAGTTCCCTTTGGCACATCCCCTATCCTAGCCTTACTATCACGTCACACAAATTACAATCAACCATATCCTGAAGTAACAGCTCTTTTGAATCCATGTTGTGAGTACGGACCATATGATCTGTGTCCCGAGTGTAGCTGGTGCCACACAAACTTTTCTTTGCGCGCAAAACATATTTTGGAATTAATTTGTGCAAATGGATATTTATAAAGCACTTCTCATACAAAGTGCAGCTATGTGTGCTGGATCAGGGCCAAGAAGGCAGAGCGCCCCCCGAAGGCGGAGACGAGCGCGCGCAGCCTCAGCTTCGGCAGTTTTACGCACAGGGAAGGCTGGACGACTGTCTTTTTATTTGTGCATCCACGGCTCGGTGGTGCCAATTCTCCGCTTGCAAGTTTCCCTCTGAACTCCGCTGTGGCGTCCCTCCTCGTAACGACGTAAATTATAGCCTACACTTTAAAAACCGCCACACTTTCTATATAGATGAGACAAATGACACGGTCCATGCACTGAATAAAACAATAATCCACAGTCCACTGTTCTTTGAACACCTGCATTCTCTGTCAACTTTTCGTTTGCCATTTTGTTTTCCTGAACACAGTTCTTTGCACCTGTCTGTCACCGCCGCAGGTCAGGGGATGGACAGTCAGCAAATATAAATTGTGTAACCCGCCCCGCCCCCGCAATCATTGAGAATTACGCGATACAAATATGATCCGTCTGAATTGACCACGGCTTTAATTTAGTCCAAAATGTGCTTGAAATGAACCGTACTGGCGTGTCATCCCCTCGCGCTCTCTCTCTCGCCCTCCTGCGCGCTGGGATCAGGAGAGGGGCAGACAGCGCAGGTAAAGCGAACACACTCACAGACGCACAGGGGGGTAAATAAGAGACATCGAGCATCATAAAAGCGTTCTCTGGATCACAAGCTGCAAAACGCTGCTTGTTTTATGAAAATCCGTCGCATATTTACGTCAAACACCTGCTCTAAAGATGATGAAATAAGTTGCGACTGACGTCAATGAACGTGCGTACAGCGGCAAAAAGCGGCCGCGACCGGCATTTTATAACTCGCTCCAACCCGCCCCGCGATAAAAGGAGAATTCATGACCCGAGCCGATCCACGGGCAGCCCACGGGGACCGCGGTGAAACCCGCAACCCGCGCATCACTAACAGACATGTTATTTGCCAAATAGAAATGTTTAAAAAATAGGCCATGACCACTTTTGGGAATTGCCTCATCGGGCCGGTTCAAGTGGTGGGGAGCGGAGGGGCTGGGGGGCCGGTCAAAGGGCCTTGGCGGGCCGTACTTGGCCCGCGGGCCTTAGTTTGAGGACCCCTGTGATAGAGACTTACTGTTTTTTTTTTTAATCTACTGATTTTTGTCTGCCTAACAAACAATACATAAGCCTCCGGGGGCGATCACACCTTTGTGGGTCCCCGCATGAATAGTCTGTTTTAGATTCAGCATAAAGAAAAAAGGGGTCTGGGCTCTTATGGGTTAAGACATTTGCACACTACAATGAGTTTCAAGTATTTGCCAGTAGTGGCTCAGCAGCTAACAGAGTTGTTCTGTAGCGCCCTGAAATTTGAATACATTTAGTAAAAGCTAATTACATGATAATAGGACATACATTTCATTTGAGATCATTTAAATACATAATTCCTATTTTGGTCACACAAAGGTTCCACGGCTTTTTTTCTCTCTCCACTTTTTATACTGTTTTTAGCTAATATTAGTCTATGCAAAATATATGCTAGCACCCACAAATGGCGGATCTTTATGGTAACAGTGGACATTCTTGAACTCTGTAGAACATTTTATAAATTGTATTGCTACAGAGAAATGTGAATAAATGTATAGTGTAAAAGTTTGTTTTGATGTGCTTATACAAGGTGGGTGCGGGTCTGGGCTGTGATGTCGCCTTGTATCACTATACATGTATTAGACATCAATCTTTGGATATGAGAATTTCTCACATTTCCCTTTACCTGAACCAACTTTAATGAGCACATACTGTACGAGTCTTGCTTCATCCCTCTTCCCGTCGGTTTCTATGGCAGCCTGCTACCTGCTTTGGTCTGTTTGTGCTGCAGTATTTACATGAGCCGACTTTGAAAGAGAGCTGAGAGTCACAGAACCGCCCAGAGGAGCTGTGCCTCTGACAGAAGCTCAAATCAAACATGTTTTTTTTTTTTTTTTGCCTGGCTGCGCTCTCCTCCCACACGTTTAATAAAAGTGTAATCCTGCCCTGGACTCTGCACCGGCCCGGCGCGCAGGTTCTTCCACTGCGAGGTACGCTCGGCCCCACGCCCAAAGACACAACTCCGCTGACGAGGGATTTGACTAAAATAAGGGAAGCGCGTAAGACGACTTCAAACACACTAATGTAAAAAAGAAAGAAAAAGAAACAGACAGGAGCGGTTTGAAGTTTGAAGCAAAGGGCGCGCTGTACTTGGAGTGTAAAGACGAAGGAGAGGTGACAACCTTGATCTAGAGCAAAGGAACAGGCAGCACATCCTCAGCCCAACAAAACGCTCCACGTCAAAGCGTTCAAATGGACTCAATAATTCATTTGTCTGCGAGAAAGCCTTGAGAGCGGGGCCTTTGAAGAGGGAAGGCACAGATGGGCGCCATTACAGGCCGCTCCGCGCCGCGGCGGGAAGTGGAGCGGCGAGGAGCGGAGCGGGGTGTCGCGAGGCTCACCTGAACCCCCGCCATCTGCCTCCCTGCCCCGCATTTTACATTCACTCGCACTGACAATCAAAAGAATATTCATTAACGCTGAGGCCTATACGAGTGCAGCCGCACAGAAGGATGTCTGCGCGAGCATATGGCGCCACACCGGAGCACATTAAACAGGAAGAGGCATTCATTAAAACAAGGGCGATATAAGTCGGCTCTTATCTTGAGATAAGAGCGCTGTATAATAGGGCTCTCAGAGACTGCTCTGCTGCTGGAGTCTGATGAATGAGGACAACTCAAACAGAAAGGCTGCACTACAGCAGGGTTTGGAACACGGACGTGGAGTATACAGGAGCCGGTCAAACAAGTCTGCGGTTGTGGGCAATCACAATCAATTTTACAAATTCATTTTGTATCTGTGTTTTTATCTATTGTTTTTTCTTTTATTTCAAGACTATTTACATTATAGATTTATAAATGAACTCATAAGGAATTATGTTTAAAAACAAAAAAGTTGACATAGATTCTTCAAAATTGCTTTGATTACTGCTTTGACGTTTTCTCAATGAGCTTCACGATGTCGTCACAGAAATGGTTTTGACGTCACAGACCGTTAAACCATTTCAGGGATGACCTAATTGAAGTGCATGGAGAAAATGCCAAGAATATTATTTAAGGTCTTCAATGAGAATCACACAATGGAAATAATGTTGAAAAAAAAAAAAACGTAAAGTGTTTCAAAATCTTTGCCGGGTGGCATATACGTAGGCTGTACACTCTCCTGTCAATACGCTTTGAGATTTGTACATGCATTATACCTAACCTTTTTGGCTTTTTGTGTTATAATTTTCTTTTTCTTATGAGCTAAAGACATTTGAGATCTACAGTACACAGGAGGGAGCTGCGCAGTAATGCAGTTTCCCTGACCTCTGAAAAACATGCTGGTCAGGTTTACCCACAATGGCGGGGCGTAGAGTCGCAGCAGCAACACCTGAACGCAATTTCACTGCACAATTGTCCATCCATCCATCCATCTTCTTCCACTTGTCCGTTGCCGGGTCAATCACATTGCACCAGCCCCTATGGCTCCTCCTGCAGGTGGTGGGTCCACAGAAGGACGGCCTCATGGTTTTAACCGGGCCTGTTGGTCTCTCATAGGGGCTTCTGAACCGCTCTTTGACTGACCCGTCACCTAGGACCTGTTTGCCCTGGGAGACCCTACCAGGGGCACGAAGCCCCCGACAACAGAGCCCCCAGGATCATTCAGGCTCAAACCCCTCCAGCACGTTAAGGTGGAGGTTCCAGGAGGGGACTTGTACTTTTTTTTTGTTTTTTTTTTTGTTTACAAATTGTACAATTTATAAAATAAAAATTCTTGTACAATTGTAATTTTTATTTGTATTTATTGGTTTATTTGGTCGGGACAGTGCATGTTAATGAACATACATGGGTCTCATGCATGTAAACACGCCACACCGGATTGCAGCCTTGGGCTAATTTCCATCCCTCGTCCCCTATGTGGACTCTCAAACACACTCATTCATCCTGGCCTATTGTACATGTTTTAGTGGTAGGGGAAACCGGAGTACCCGGAGGAAACCTACGCAGACACGGGGAGAACATGCAGACTCCACACAGAAAGGCCCCGTCCAGGTGGGAATCAAACCCTGGGACCTGTGAAGCATGAGCGCTAACCGCTGTGCTACCGTGCCGGTAATAAAGTCCTTGCTTTGATTGTGCCCATTCATAATCCCATAAACTCCTTCAAGTTCTGAACTATGGCCACTTTAACGATGTCATCCTATAGGAAGTTTGAATGATCTTGCAGAGGAACAAAGGGTATGAATTTGAACCGGGATAGACATATTTCCTGAGGGCTGCTGGTTATTACGGCGGCGGGCAGAGAGAGGATTCTATACTGCGCATACATCCTCTCTGTCAGCGTATCCTCTTGACTTGCACGTCCTCCGCTGGGACCGGCCCGCATCACACTGAGCAAACAGAGCGGCCTCTTTGTTCTGCTGCCTGTTCATCTGCAGCTGTGATCTCCCTAACGCACTCACGCACTCGGCAAACACACCAGACGCTGCAGGTGAGTCGAGAAAAACGGCCTACAGATCACTGACATGACTCTGAGGAGGAGAAATGTATCCCAAGTTTACTTTTTTTAATGTCTTTAATGTCTAAACATAAAGCCTTTCATGCACAATAGGCAGGTTAGATTTGTGGTTAAAATTGATGGCTTTATTTTGTTAGTTGCAAAGATATTGTGTTGGACCGGATTTTGGGAGATCTTGTTTGTTGTTTTTTAAATAGGAGAAAATAAAGTCAGTAATATTTCAAATTGTGCCTTGTTTTTTGGCAGGTTAAAGGCTCAATAAATCAGGAACAATTAGACATTTATCAATCCTGAAGAAAACACAAAAACCTGATATAAAAAGACTGAAAATATGTGACAATACCTCTTTCTAATCGCTGCTTTTGTCTCCGTTTGAGTCTATCCAGGTTGAAATTGAGGTTAGCCTGCAGTGTCGGGAGAATTCCTCCAACGGCTCCGGTTTCCTGCATCAGCTTGACAGTAGATACTCCTCACAATGTCCCAAGCTACAGATGTGGAACGCTGTGGAGTTGTTCCATAGCCGCTGACTGTTGCTGCGGTGGCCGTGAACGATGGGTCGATTGCAAATATAGAGACCAAAATCTTTATCTTTTCTTAAATATTATCTTTTTGCTTGCATACAGTGTTTTAAGAAATACCGTTGGACAGTCTTTGTGTACAGTTTTTACGAATTAGTACTTTTGAGTGGAGCTCATGAAAAATTATGCCGTTTATATGTTTTTTTCCCTGTATGTATACAGTGGGAGGAACTGTATGACTGTTTCATAGATGATACAGAGTTGCTCTAAAATAACTTCATGCCCAATTATAACATTTTAAAGGAGGCCTAGAATAACAAAAATTTTAAAAATTAAATAATAACATTTGCAGATTGGAAATTAACAGATGGATCCCTTACTGGTCTCAGTCCCATGCAAGGAATGGGGCCGGGCGTCTGGCGGTGAACTGGCTGCGCTGGTCTGCTCTGGTTGAAGGGGTAAGGGTTGGGCTTGTAGCTATGTGACCGAATGAGGCTCCGAATGAGGCTCCGCATTCGGTCCGGTTGGATTCACACTGACCCGGAAGAGGCGCTCTCGGGCCAAAAGTCCCTTTAGGTCGACCTAACTAGAGCCTGTGAGTACACACCCTGAAACAGATGATCTTGTTCGGAGTGGATGTTGTGTGAATGCGGCCGACCTCGAGCCGAACTGCCCTCGCTTTGACGCCTCTTTTTTGCGTGATCGTTGTTATGTGGCTGATGGTGTGATGTTTGGTGCAGGCGTGTGTGAACACAGGCGTAACGTGCTGTAGTTGGATTCACACTGACCCAAAAGTGCCTGTGTGAAAATGCCCATTTAAACTTAATGCTTTAAGTTTTCCCACGACGTTTTCATATGGGAAAGCTGAAATGGCATCCAAATTCCCATATATCCTAGCATCTTCACTGAGATGAACCAAGCCATGAACACCGTACCCCAAAAACTCCTCTCTGTACATCTGGACAAAGTGCTCAACAAATTAAACCGATATGTTCATTTTTGTGCAAAGCTTTGGAGACAGGAAGATGTGCACACCAACTGACAAAAGCATGAAGTTGAAGTCATAAATCTGGAGAGCAGGCGAGCCCGAAAATAGGCGTTTGGCTCCTGAAATGGCTTGCCATTTGCCTCAACTCCCTTCCTGGAACCGCCACCTTAACATGGTGGAGGGGTTTGAGCGCCTGAATGATCCTGGAGCTCTGTTGTCGGGGGCTTCGTGCCCCTGGTAGGGTCTCCCATAGCAAACAGGTCCTAGGTGACGGGTCAAGGCAAGGCAACTTTATTTATACCGCGCATTTTGTACACAAGGCAACTCAATGCGCGTCAGACAAAGAGCGGTTCAGAAGCCCCTTATGAGAGACCAACAGGCCCGGTTAGAACCATGAGGCCGTCCTTCAGGAGGAGCCATAGGGGCTGGTGCTATGTAGGGCTGGGCGATATGACGATACATATCGTGGGGACGATAGAAAAGTGTCTATCGTCCTATTTCTCTTCTATCGTTTATATCGTTTGTAACCTAATTTGATCAATTGCTGAAGAAAATATTGCATTAAATAGGCTATGACAAATGTATGATAATGTCCTGTCGCTATGCAATGCATACTCTACCTTTTATATAAGTGATAATCAAGAATAAAAATTAACTTTTTTGCGAAGAAACTCCGTCTTGTGGGTTTTGCGACGTGACGCTTTACGTTGTTGCGACATGCTTTACGACGTGCAAGATGGAGACGCAAGAGGTTGAAGATGAATGCCCGGAGCATGGATCCAATATAATGAACGGCCCGGAGTCGCAACAAATGGAAACTGCTACGCAGGCAGCAGCCCAAGAAGTACTTTTACCGAAACGTGGGGGTACGTCAGTGATTTGGTTGCATTTTGGCTTCAAGAGCTCCGACACGGAGCAGAAGACCGTCATTTGCAAACTCTGCCAAAAGACTGTTTCAGCGCCCGACGCTAAACAGTCTTCAAGTGGTAACTCTTTTACCACTTGAAGAAGGTCCACGAAAAAGAATACGGGAGAATCGAGGAAATGCGACGTAAAGAAAGTTGTGAAACAGCCCGGGAAAGTGGCGAGAAAAAATATAGCCAGCCTAAAATAAAAGAGTCTTTCATAAAAAGCACACCGTATGAAAAAACGTCCCAGCGCCATAAAGAAATCACATGTGCCATCTTGCATTACGTTTGTAAAGGCATGACCCCCGTGTATGCAGTTGAGAAGGGCAGCTTCCGAGACCTCGTCAAAGTCCTTGACCCGAGGTACGTTATGCCCAGTCGTAAGCATTTCAGTAAAGTCGAGTTGCCTCGCTTATATAACGCATGCCGGGCCCAAGTAGAGAAGGATGTTCGCAGTGTGGGCCATTATGCCATGACAACTGACATGTGGACGAGCAGAGCTACGCAGCCCTACATGAGCGTAACCATCCATTACATCAGCAAAGACTGGATCCTCTGTGGTCGCTGTTTACAGACTGCGTACTTTCCAGATGACCACACGGGAGCCATGATAGCCCAAGGTACGTCATTCGTGCACTAATTTGTATGAGGTACTTTTACTGTTCTGTCATTTTTACTGTAGTAATTCAGAGAGAGACCCCCTAATAAAGTATTTATATATCTAGGTCTGAGAGATGCACTGGAGTCATGGGGACTGCAAGAATGCCACCTTGTCTGTGTCACCACGGATAATGCCACCAACAACATCTCTGCAATGGCACTGAATGAATGGGAACGGCTACAATGCTTTGGTCATCGTCTACAGCTAGCCATTGGTAAGTGTAAAACAATCTAAAAATTGCCTAGTGTAATATTGCAATGGGAATACTATACTAACAGCAAAAATATTAGTGAATTGAGATTAGTTTGGTTATCCTGTGTTATGTTTGATGTACAAGATATTATTTAACCAGTTATACTCGCCTACCTGTTATGGCAAAAACTGAATTCTGATACTAGCTGCCCACAGATCTAGTTGTATTACCGTACTTTAATTGTTAAAACAATCCATAAATTGGTTAAGGAATACATGATCAAGTAAAAATGTCAAAATATGTTATTAAATTACATACTTTTCCATTTGATCCAAACAGAGAACGCTCTGAAAGCTCTCACACCAGCATCTACAAAGCAGGCTGTGGAACGTGCAGTTGGAGTCTGTAAAAAGGTGGTCAGTTCCTTCTCCAACTCCTGGAAGAGAAAACGTGACTTAGCCAAGGCACAAGCAATGCTGGGCTTGCCTCCCCATCAGCTCATCACTGAAACCCCTACAAGATGGGGCTCTCGGCAGCAGATGATAGAGAGGTTCCTTGAACAGGAGAAAGCTCTTTCACAGGTCCTCCTTGCAGACAAGAAGGTGAGACATGGACATTGGACATTACACACTGATTGTTTTCATTGTGGATTCTGATTTGTTTGCAGCCTAGATTCACCTCCTCATGATAGTAACCCATTTTCTATGCTTGCTATCTGACTTAGGTAAGACACCTGGTGCCAAGCTGGCAAGACATGGTGGTGCTAGAGTCCTTGAACAAAGCACTGGGTCCACTGTTCGAGTTTATTGATGCTTTGTCGGGGGAGAAGTATGTCAGCGTGTCTTTTCTGAAGCCGGTACTGCACCTCTTTAACAACGAAATCCTCAGCCAGAAGGATGGGGATACAGAGCTCACAAAAACAATCAAAGAGGGCATTCTCAAGTACCTTAATGAAAAGTATGATGACCATACCACCAACAACCTTCTGGACATGGCGACACTTGTTGACCCACGGTTTAAGACAGCCTACATGAAGGAAGAGAGGGTGGAGTTCATAAAAATGAGAGCTACAGCAGAGCTGGTGGACATGGCGGCACCTGAAAGTGCACAAACAGAAGCAGCCTCCATTTCACCCCCAGCTGCTGAAGATAATCCAGAGCTTCCCTGTCCCCATCCCACAAAGAAAACAAAGAAGAGTTTGGGTAGCTACTTCAAAAAGGCAGGTCAAGTTACCACCCACTCCCAGCCAAGCAGAGCATCCATTGAACTGGAGCTCTCCATGTACCTCCAGGCACCTGGGCCTGACTCGGAAACCGACCCTCTGGAATGGTGGAGGCAGCATGAGTTGAGTTTCCCATCGGTGGCCAGGCTCGCCAAGAAGTACTTATGCATTCCCGCTACTAGTTCTTCATCTGAAAGGGCCTTCAGTGCGAGTGGGAACATCATCACATGTAAGAGGTCATGTCTTAAGCCAAACACAGTTGACCAACTTGTCTTCCTCGCACTCAACTTATGAATTTGACTGACATTTTTTCTACTTTTACAAAGTAGCCTTTTATGTTTGCAATTTTAATCATGGTTAATGCCTTAACACACGTTATGTTCAACTCTGATATTTACTTTTGATTTATTTATTATTATTTATTTTGGTTTGCAAACTTTGCACTACAAGGTTGAAAATTGTTTTTATTTTTTATAATTGAGTGATTTTCTGCTCAGAAACTTGAAATGGTTGTGCACTTAATTTATTTTATTTTTTAATAGAGTTTATTTTGATACTATTTAAACTATGATGTGGATAAAAAAAAATATGAAGGCTACTGTAGCTCTACCTCCACCACATCTGTTGTCATTTGATTTATATTGCTGCACTAAAATGTATTTTTCTCATTTGTGACAGTTCAGTTAAATGTCACTTCAAAATAAAGTTGCAAAAAAAAGTATGCAATGATATTTTTGTCAAACTTTTCAGAGAATAACTGAAAACGTACTTTATAGTGGTATATCGTGATATATATCGTTATAGTGATATAAAAATAATCCATATCGTGATATACGTTTTTTCCATATCGCCCAGCACTAGTGCTATGTGATTTGGGCAACTCCAACAGCTGCCCCCACGACCCGGCAACGGACAAGTGGAAGAAAATGGATGCCAATGGATGTCAATCCATCATTCGAAAATGGAAAGAGTATAGCACCACTGCGAACTTACCAAGACACGGGCGTCCACCTAAACTAACAGACTGAACATGGAGAGCACTGGTCAGAAATGCAACCAAGTGTCCCAATATAACTCTGGAGGAGCTGCGACGTACTGCCGCTGAGCTGGGGGAATCTGTACATGGGACAACTATAAGTCGTACTCTACACAAATCTGGCCTTCATGGACGAGTGGCAAGAAGAAAGCCATTATTGAAAGGAGGCCATAAGAAATCCCGTTTGAAGATTGACATTTTGCTGTGTTGTACAGTTGTCTGTTACTTGTGTGTGAACTTTCAGTACAATTTCAAAATAAAATCTTCATGTTTATGTAAACATGACAAAATGTGCAAAAGTCCAAGTTGTATTACTTTCGAAAGATACTGTATATATATATATATATGTGTGTGTGTATATGTTTTTTTTTTTATGAATAAAAAACTGAAAAGTGGGATGTGCATAAGTACCGGCCCCCGTTTTCTTTTTGAAGATTTCTGAATGATCACATGTTGATCCAATGACTAAATAGAGTCTACCAGTGTGTAATCTAATCTCACTTCAAATACAGCTGCTCTGTGATGGTCCCTGTTAAGAGACTATTGGGGAGCAGACAGTACATGAAGTCAAGAACACACCAGGTTCTGGATAAAGTTATTGAGAAGAATAAAGCTGGGTTAGGTTATAAAACAGATTTCCAAAGCTTTGAACACCTCTCAAAGTACAGTTAAATACACCATCCAGGAATGGGAAGAGTGTGGCATCAGAGCAAACCTACCTAATTTTGGTTGTGTCCGAACCTCTACAATGCGCCAGTTGAGGGTTGGTTAAGACTTTTTTTTTACCACATACCAAAAGTGTGCTTTTCCTACACTACCAAGAGTGGTTGGCCAGGCAGACCCTGACTCTGGAAACCATTTTATTTTATGGGTAAATTATTAAATATATCACAAATACAATCATAAACAGCAAGATAAGCACGTGTGTCTTTGGGGAGGTCCTAGATTTTCTGTTCAAGAAAATACGAATATATGATTCCCTTGGCAGATCCACCACTTTAAATGACTTTGCTGAGGTATGGTTTTAATATTAAATGAATACAATAGTAACTTTTATATTTTTTAAAGAAATGTTTTCAGACAACAGGGCGGTGTAATGGGTTGAAAGCAAACATGTCTACCACAGTGGCAACAAAGGGATGGAGTCAGTTGTGGCTTATTGGTGTTGACGGTAAGTATTCCAATTTTGAATTGTCATCTTTTTTCAAACCTGTGCAATGTAACTCCTGTCTGCAAATTCCCAGGCGGCTGAAAATGAATAAAAAAAACATTGTTAATGACAAACCCCTCACATTTAGCCAGTGCAGAACACGTAGACTGCATCATGCCTGTGAGATGCTGGAAGGATTATAAATGTCAACATGTTTGACAGATAATTACTAAACGGTAACATGTAATTTTATTTGAAAGGATTTGCCTCTCACTGCCGAAGAACTTAAAAGGTTGAATGAAGAGGAAGAAAAGATCAAATCCAAGGAAAACAGAGACTCCAATAGCCACTGTTTGGCATTCAGAATTGGATGCTGTGTTTTTCAAAGAGTCAGTGGAACAACTGGGTAATGAATTATAAAAAACATGTTAAATGGCTGTGACATTTGTGTATAATTGGATAACAAATTCTAAATTGTGCTTTCAGAGAGTTAATTAAGTGGCTAAAATGCTAAACCTGTGGCGGATGGATACATTTCCGATGTGCTGGCTGCGTCCACAGTTTTTCGTGACCAGTGTGCCATCAGAATCTCTCCTGTAAGGCCTTTCTCATGTTTATAAAATATATTTAATGTTTTTAAAAAGTACACAGTGTGTATAGGACTAATGACCTACTATCCCATGTGGATATTGACATTGATTGGCCGGATGAAGAGATAAAAGGTATCAAGTAGTAATCCCTACACTACTGCTTCTGTTCTCAAATACATTGTTATAACATGTGTATTTTGAGAGTCATTGGAACAAGACCTAGTCAATGACCTAGAGCATCTGTCTGTGCTAGACGATGGCGTCCTAACATATACAACAGAAATGAAGCTTTAAAATGTGCAATGTTTTGAAGCATTTTATGGATTTTGTAGCTATTTTGTTCATTTTACAGACTTAACAACTGTTCAATTATTGTCAACAAACAGCTCCCAGACTCTGCGAAAAAGATGTACATCACGATTATCATCTTGCCAGAGGTAATTTTGATTTTCAATTTAAGAATAGTAAATGTTGGAACTGAATTTCCTTTTCTAAAGTTGGCTCTCTAAAGTTTTGCTATTTATGTAGGCAATAATATACTGGCTGTGCAAAAGATTCAGCATTTGCAGGTTCAGGGCTGAATGCATTTTTCCGCCTCAAAAGTGACACAGCCAAGCCTCTGGAGACCCAGAAGTCTACATTGACCCAAACCGATGTAATGTTGATGCTTTTATATAACATTACGAAAAATGTATATACTACTAAAATGGGTTAAACAGCATTTTTAAATATATTCCAGTAAAGAATTAAATTGTACCAATTGTTCTTGCGAGTTAACAAAAGTATATTTGAATAATGTATTGAAAATGTTGATCTGGATCTTTTTGGTAGGTGTTGTGAATTCTAAAAGATTCAGTCCAGAGTACATGGACCACTTATGCCAAATGTACACGGTAAGTCTTTCCCTGGAGGCAAAATGGCAAGCAAATGTCAAAGAAAAGCCAACTAAAGTAATTGCAAATGACAAAGTAATTGGTTCTTTTTCATAGGGTGCATTGGAAAAGGGAAGATGGGCGTTATAGAGGGCATGTATGATCACCCATTTCCGGGCTTTTGTTCACCTGTCTGGTATGTTCCCAATGAGCAATAGTTAAACTTTTTGGTGTTTTCTTTCAAACTTGTTCAGGTGTTCTGTTTGCAAATGTTATATTAAATTTGCTGGTGGGTGTCACTGCATCACGGTGTTTATTTAATAAGGACAATGCAAATTAATGAATGGCCTGTGTTGATAAAAATGTAAATGTGCCAGATTATAATGTCACTTAACAAGTACAACAGACAAATAAGAAGACATTTTAAATAGTGATTTTCTGACTAATGATCCGTTGACTAGTTTGATTTTGAAACCAAGTAATGTTGGTCACTATTGGGTGACAGTGGTTCAGATGGTAGAGCAGGTCATCTAGCATGAGTAGCTGGTAGTCATATGGGTCTATGGCGCAGATTGGCAGCCTTGCTTTCATCAGTCTACCCCAGGGCAGCTTTGACTACAGTGGTAGCTTACAACTATGAGGAGTGGGTTGAATGAATAACGGCCATAGTCTAGCACTTGAAGAAGTGCGACTCAGAATCGCAAAGCACAACACATGTGTTAGCCATTATTATTACAGTTAAGACACACACCCACAGTCTGTCCAGTAAAGGATCCTTCTTGCCAAGAGCCAGTGACAGTTCACAGAAGGACAGTAGATTAATTAAAAGTGACATTTGACCTTAATGTGTTAAAACTAAACAATTTTGCAATATTACTGTTATCATGTTACATGTTGCATTTTGTTCCATACGATGGCTGTAACGTGGAATGAAAGAAAAACAGTCATGGTGTAGCCATATTTTTGTTGACTTTTGGCATTGATGTTTTTTAGTTTATATAAGCGTGTGTAATATATGCAAATATAAGCATGTTTTATTAGGCCTGCGTAACCCCATTTATTTCAAAGAAAAGTTTATCTTAACAGACAGAGCACCATCAAGTTAATACATGGTACCTTTTTTTTATTTTTTTATTTTTTTATTTATTTGAGCAGTTTGTCTGCTCAAAGGGAGTGGGCTGAAGCCAAAGGCTTATAAGCGCCCATCCCAGAATAAAACAATAACATATACATATAACACATCACAAACAAGGGAACATGGGCAAGGCAAGAACAAGCAACAAGAACAACAATTAAATAAAGAAACAACAGCAAAAGAATGCAAAACGAGATCTTGATACTTCCCAGTTGTCATTACCATCCTCAGTATAATTTTAATTTGGGTTTAAATTATCATCATCATTATTATTATCATTATCATTATTATTACCATTTCCACCATGGTGAGGAATTTCCCAAATCCCTCACCCATTCTTCACAAGTTTTTAATTCACACATTCTCTTACCTTCGTATTTGGGTCCGCGACCCTTTAAATACTCTTTATTTGGGTCCGCGACCCTTTAAATACTCTTTATTTGGGTCCGCGACCCTTTAAATACTCTTTATTTGGGTCCACGACCCTTTAAATACTCTTTATTTGGGTCCACGACCCTTTAAGTACACTTTATTTGGGTCCACGACCCTGGGTCCACGACCCTTTAAGTACACTTTATTTGGGTCCACGACCCTGGGTCCACGACCCTTTAAATACTCTTTATTATAAATGTGACCTTAAAGGTCACATTTATAAAGGCCTAAAGCTTTTCTTTTTACTTCAGGCAATCGTGCTTTACATGAGGGGTCCCCAAACTTTATGGGCCGCCAACCCCAAAATCACCAGACTAACACCTCGGGACCCCAAGTGGAAAATACAGGCTAATTCCCGTTTATAACAATTGCAGGTGCACCTGTTTGTTTTGATACATATTTGATTGCTCAATTTCACAAAACTTTACTGTCAAGCAAAAGTACATCATACTCAATCCCCACCTCGGTATCCCGCGATCCCAGGGGTCCCGGGCCACATTATGGGAACCACTGCTTTACATCTAGGAACCACGAACCCATTCACCGTCCACACTTTTCATTGACCAGTGTAGACACTGGAGGCAATGGTGAGTCCTGCCCAAGGACAACCATGTGCACCTGCGGGTTTCGATCTGCTAACCCTCCGGTTACAAGAAGCCCCAACCATGAACATGTCATTTAATATGAGCTGAAAAGTAAAAGTCAGCTTTAATCAAGATAAATTATGCAGACTTTATTTTTATTTAAATGTCATTAAAATGGAGGCTCAAATGAAGGGAGAAATTAAATAATAAAAAAGAATAACATTGCAGACATAGCCACGTAATTTTATTTTGCTCTGTAATGACATCCCTTTTTTTTCAAAATCACATTCTCCATAAGCCTGTGTAGTGTCACTTAACAGTGAAAGGGGGTGCTCTCGGACTGGCCTTCCGCCAAAAAGCCAGTTGAAGCCAATGGTGAGCCAAAAGCCTTTTAACAGTCTCGGCCCTGCTATAAATCTGAGCCTTTATGATCTCCTCCTGCACAACTGGACCAGTGTATTACAAGAACAAGCGTAATTCAGTGGCTTTCCATCTCGATCATTCAGTCAGTGCCCATGCCCTTCTTGCAAAATCACTTGGGACATTATCTCTGAGCGAGTCTTTCTGACACCACAATCACCTGGCCAGGTGACATGCGACAATGCAAGGGGCCGGTGGTGCTTATCCACAAATCCAACAGGCGTCTCATTAGGGTGCCATTAGAGTCAATGGCACCCTCTCAAAAGGGAAAAACTGTAGCACAGGTGTGCCACAGAGTGCTGTGTGCTCTTAAATTTTGTTCACTCTTTACACAAACGACTGTCGAAGCACTGCACCAAACAACAAGACAATTAAATTCTCTGATGACACCGTGATTGTGAGTGTCCTGTATGCAGATCACAGTCCCTCCTCGTACTACACAGAGATAGACTCCTTCCTCTCCTGGTGCGAGGACCACCACCTGTCACTAAATCCTAGAGCTACACAAAAACATGACCCAGTGGGCGGTGGTGATTGGAGGCAAAATTGGGATGTGCATATTGAGTATATGTGTTCTAAACTGTCCCAAAGACTCCACTTCTTAAGGAGACTGCATCTGTTTGGTGTGAGCACAAAAATGTTGACCCACTTCTACAACGCCATTCTAGAGAGTCTTATCCGGTACGAGATCGTAGCCTGGTACGGTCCTCTAACTGTGCAGAGCAAAACACAAATTGAGAGACTAGTCCTGAGGGCCAGGAAGCTGACGAACACAAAAGAGTTTCCTTCCATAAAAGATACTTTTGAAAGCACCATCCTCACCCAAGCTCAGAAAATCATTGAGAACCCGTCACATTTTCTGAATGGTGAATATACAATTCTACCATCAGGAAGACGGTATAGAGCACACCGTTTCAAGAACAGATACTAGCTCTCATTCCTCCCAAACTCTGTGTCTCTTTTAAACAAATGAAATGATAAAGAGCAAGTGAAGAGGCCTTCATGAGTGAGACGATCTGTATTGGATTATTGTGATGTACTGGTTGTTAGTGACCAACTGTTGTTAATTGTTTTATATGAATGGTTATGGTCATTCCGGTGCCAAACAAGTCACCACCCTCCTGCTTTAATGACACCGCCCAGTAGCACTCACTCCAATTCTTATGAAGTGCTTCGAGCGGCTCGTCATGGACCACATCAAGTCTGTTCTCCCTCCCACCCTGGACCCATACCAGTTTGCTTACCGGCCCAATCGCTCAACTGAAGATGCCATCTCCACTGCACTTCATTCAGCCCTCACTCACCTTGAAACAAAGGACTCTTACGTTAGAATGCTGTTTTTAGACTTTAGCTCAGCATTCAACACTATAATCCCACAGCAGCTAATACACAAACTGCTCCACCTGGGGATCCATACATCACTGTGCAACTGGCTGCTGGACTTTCTGACGGGGAGACCACAGGCTGTACGTGTTGGCGTAAAGTCCTCCAGAACCATCACACTGAACACGGGTGCTGCCCAAGGCTGTGTGCTGAGCCCCCTCCTGTTCACTCTGCTGACCCATGACTGCGCTCCAAAGTACGACTCAAACCTCTTCATCAAGTTTGCAGACGACACAACAGTGGTGGGTCTCATCAACAACAGAGACGAGTCAAACTACAGGAGTGAGGTGAGCAGTCTGGCCATGTGGTGCACACAGAACAACCTCTCTCTAAATGTGGAGAAGACAAAAGAGATTGTTGTGGACTTTCGAAGAGCACGGGTCCAGCATGCTCCTCTAACAATCCATGGTGCTGCAGTGGAGAGGGTGACCAGCACTAAGTTCCTGGGTGTGCACATCACAGAGAACCTTTCCTGGACCATGCACACTACATCTCTGGTCAAGAAAAGTAATCAGCGTCTCTACTTTCTCCGCAAGTTAAGAAGAGCTAGAGTCCCAGCCTCTGTTATGTGCAACTTCTACAGAGGGACTATAGAGAGCATCCTGACCAGCTCCATCACTGTGTGGTTCTTCTACAGAGGGACTATAGAGAGCATCCTGACCAGCTCCATCACTGTGTGACACTTCTACAGAGGGACTATAGAGAGCATCCTGACCAGCTCCATCACTGTGTGGTTCTTCTACAGAGGGACTATAGAGAGCATCCTGACCAGCTCCATCACTGTGTGGCTCTTCTACAGAGGGACTATAGAGAGCATCCTGACCAGCTCCATCACTGTGTGGCATTGTGCACACGTTTTTGGTGACACTATAACCAGTGTGTGATTTTACACCTCTAATAAATGTCCGGGCAGGAGTATCACACGCCACAGAATCTACAATCATAAAGAAGGTTTTCTGTTTGCAGACAAAGCCAGTTTTTTAATATTTTCAATTCTTTAACCAGACTGTGAAGATACTCCGTCAATGAATTTGGCTTTGAAGTACCACAGAAAAGTCCTATCAAGACTGGTGTCTTTAACACCTTGCAGTATTCCGAGAATTGGCCAAAACTGCATGTTGGTACTCTTGAAAAGAGAGAGGCCATCAAAATTCTGTTGAAGCTTGAAGACATGCTTATCCTCATTGACTACAAGGGAAGCCAAGTTTACCCTAAAATGTCATTCATTAATTGTTATTTTAAAAAAAAAACAATTGCTCTTCTACTTGCATTCCCTCTTTGATTATACATACAAGTATTATTCATACTCAACTTTTTCCTGCTTTCTTTGCAATAATCTGAAAAGACAGAGGGGGGAAAAACATGTTAAAAGACTGTTATATGCTACAAATACTGTGTGTTTTATTTATTTGTATTTTTTTTAAATTAGCAGTAAGTAGCCTAATAAATTCTATAACATGATATTCAAAAGCCAAATAAAATTGAAAATAAAAGTCATTTAAATTTGGTGTACAGCTTAACCAGTGTTACCGACCAGATGAGAGAGGCCTGTCATCTTCATCATAGGTTTACCTCAAGTATGAGAGACAAAATAAGAAAAAAATACATAAAATCACATTGTCTGATTTTTTTATGAATTCATTTGCAAATTATGGTGGAAAATAAGTATTTGGTCACCTACAAACAAGCAAGTTTTCTGGCTCTCACGGACCTGTAACTTCTTCTTTAAGAGGCTCCTCTGTCCTCCACTCGTTCCCTGTATTAATGGGCCCTGTTTGAACTTGTTATCAGTATAAAAGACACCTGTCAACCTCCAACAGTCACACTCCAAACTCCACTATGGTCAAGGCCAAAGAGCTGTCGAAAGACACCAGAAACTAAAATGTAGACCTGCACCAGGCTGGGAGGACTGAATCTGTAATTGGTAAGCAGCTTGGTGTGAAGAAATCCACTGTGGAAGCAGTTATTCGAAAATGGAAGACCACTGATAATCTCCCTCGATTTGAGGCTCCACGCAAGATCTCACCCCGTGGGGTCAAAATGATCACAAGAACGGTGAGCCAAAGTCCCAGAACCACACGGGGGGGCCTAGTGACTGACCTGCAGAGAGCTGGGACCAAAGTAACAAAGGCTCCTGTCAGTAACACACTACGCCACCAGGGACTCCTGCAGTGCCAGACGTGTCCCCCCGCTTAAGGCAGTACATGTCCCGGCCCGTCTGAAGTTTGCTAGAGAGCATCTGGATGATCCAGAAGAGGACTGGGAGAATGTCATATGGTCAGATGAGACCAAAATGGAACATTTTGGTAAAAACTCAACTCATCGTGTTTGGAGGAGAAAGCATGCCGAGTTGCATCCGAAGATCACCATACCTACTGTGAAGCATGGGGGTGGAAACATCATGCTTTGGAGACTTCAATATCCACATGGACCGTGTCAATAACACTCTCACCAAAGACTTTACCTCCTGTCTGGACAGTTTTGGATTTCAACAGTTTGTCAACTTCCCCACTCACATCCATCCATCCATCCATTTTCTCCCACTTGTCCGTTGCCGGGTCGTGGGGGCAGCTGTTGGAGCTGCCCAAGTCACATAGCACCAGTCCCCTATGGCTTCTCCTGCAGGTGGTGGGTCCACGGAAGGACGGCCTCATGGTTCCAAACGGGCCTGTTGGTCTCTCATAGGGGGCCCATTCACACTCACATTCATACACCAGTGTACGCAGACACTCACAATAAAGGAAATATTCTGGATTTAATCTGCTGCTCAAGATTAACCCCATCAGACTGTAAAACCGACCACCTCCCATACACGGACCATCTACTTCTCTCATTCAATGTTAATCTGTCTGTAACCAGGGTTAAAATCCCCTAATTTTGCCCAGTGTTTGTCTTCCCCACAGTCTCTCCAGTCCCTAAATGCACCAGGTCACATGATCCTAATTAGCCAATCACAGGATACCCAAGTACTATATAAGCTGCCTTGACTCCACTCTCCTCAGTTGTGTGGGACAGCAGCTGCAGAGACAGACCGTTTGGGCTTTGCTGGGGACCCGATTTGTGTGATTCTCGTGAACTGGTGAGTTTGGATGCTCAGTTTTTATTTACATGTTGCTCTGTTAGCATTAGCAACAATGCTAACCATGGAGCTAATGCTGACATGAGGTTTTATGTATTCTTCAATGTTCTTTGATATGTATGGTAATGCAATTTTAATGATGCTAACATGCTAACTAGCATGCTAAATGCTTACATGGATTTAAAATGAGTAGAAATCCATCGTAATGGATTTTGTGTAGTGATGGGTAGACGAGGCCTCGTGAAGCGTTTCGGCACATCCCCCAAACTGTATTGATACTGTGCCGATAGTGTCGCTGTGTTGCTCTATACTGACACCTGGTGGATCTTGTACATCCTTGCAACCTATTTGAGACTCACAAGACACGCTGATTCAATGACCTAGTCATACTTGTATACACAATATTAAGTTACTAATCTTCTATGGTGTCATTTTACATCTTATGTGAAAATTGAAGTGAAAGCTGTGAATGTGATTTACCAATTTAAATGTCATTGAGTTTTTTATTTAGCATTTTTCAGAAAAATAAGTTTGTCCAAAATGATCCTACACAGCGGACATTTTTCTTTTTCTCTCGGGCTCCATTTTATTGATGTATGGGGAAGTTATTTTATCTTTTGGAAGGGTAATTTTCTTCTTCTGACAGTGATTCATCCCTTTGACACTTGCTGATGCGGTACCTATTAAACACAGTTTGGCGCGTCGTCACGTGTCTTTTTCTTAAAGCGACACGCGCATCGATACGGGGCTTCGCTCTATGAGCTCGACACATGCACCGGTGCGTCAGTGTTGCTGGACCCATCACTAATTTTGTGACCATGTTTTCTGTAATTTGACCGATGCTAATGTTAGCTTAGCTTTAGCTTCCCGTTTATGAGGTTTTCCTAAAATGAACTACTGTTGGTCCATGCAGGCTAGGTGCCCTGTCTTGGGTCCAACTGTGTGGATAGCGAGCTACAGAATGAGGCCCGGAGCCTAAGGACGTCCCCTGTTGTGTAAACTTCAATGCCCATGGTCTGGTAGGAGGCTTCGCAGCCTGACCCTTTTTCCTCCCACCTCCTCAATCGGAGCGTTACCATAACTCACCTCGAACAGTACAGACAATATCGCGTTTGGACATTTCCTTCAGTTTCCATAACCCTACAAGGACAATCCACGCTCACTGATTGACTATTGGACTATTCTTTTGGGTTTTTCTTTGTCGGTACCCAACCGAGGATCCAGTCAAACCATTATTGTTTTGTTGGCTTGAATTGTGCCCTTTGTGGAATACCGGTAACATGAAAACTGCAGTATTGTAAATATTATTATTATTTTTTTTTTTTATGTATCACTTTATATTCACCTTAAAATTCCCAACATTGATTCTTTGTCTTTTTATTTACTGCCCTATCCTCCAGTAGCCGATCCCAATTCTTCTGGTACTCGCCCATTAGGATCTATAATATTACTCACTTGATACTCTGGTATTAACTAATTACTTGCTACATTTTCTTTACCAAATCCAACCCACCACGCACTATACATTTCCGTAAAATAAAGGCCATTAACCCGGACAATTTAACATCTCTTATCCATAACCTCCCCAGTGCTGATAGACTTTCTACAACTGATGAGCTTCTTACACACTACAACACAAACCTCCATAACATTCTCAACAGTCTGGCCCCACTCAAAACCCGTTCTGTCTCCTTCATTCACTCCCGCTCTCAGGCAACTCAAAACAAAAGGCCGCCAACTTGAAAGACTCTACAGAAAAACTGGACCCATTATTCACAAAAACATGTACATGTACTCAGCACCCACCTCTCCTCCAATAAACTGTATGAACAATTTCAATCTGGCTTCTGTTCTCACCATAGTACTGAAACTGTCCTGAAAATCACCAATGACCTTCTCCTCTCTGCTGACTCCGGTTCACTCCATTCCTCCTCCATTGGCATCACAAACACTCCCCTCTCCTAGTTCCGCTCCTACCTTTCTGACCGCACCCACTTCAGGGGTTCCCCAGGGTTCTGTCCTCGGCCCCTTACTGTTCCTAATCTACCTTCTCCCTCTTAGTCACATCTTCAGAAAACACCACATTTACTTTCACTGCTACACGGATGACACCCAGCTCTACATCCAGTAAACCAAATTCATCGCCGCTCTAGAGATCTGCCCTAAAACATCACCGCTCTAGAGGAGATCTGCCCCAAAACATGACTGCTCTAGAGATCTGCCCCAAAACATCACTGCTCTAGAGGAGATCTGCTTGGAGGAATGGGCCAAAATGGCAGCAACAGTGTGGGAAAACCTTGTGAAGACTTACAGAAAACGTTGGACCTCTGTCATTGCCAACAAAGGGTATATAACAAAGTATTGAGAGGAACTTTTGTCCCTGTTGGAGCAGCCATTCCCAAAGTCTGGGACATCCCCGCCCCCCTTATCGTTCCAAAATTCTCTCGGGGGGGGCCCAATAATAATAATAATTGACCCTATTCAACGGAATTTGTAAACATTTGTCAGCTAAAATGACATAAAAAGCAACATCTAGCTATGGCGGTAGGCTAAATATTGGTTTAAAGTAGTAAATTTTAGCAAATAAGTGTATTCATTTTAAAATATATTGTTTTTCATTGTAGCTTAAGGGAGGAAAGTAGCTAAAAATCTCCACTTTGACCACTGCGTAAATCAATACCTTCACCTGCCGTGTCTCGCCTTAAGAAGCATTGGATCGGATTTTAACTGGCAGTGAATCTGAATTTATTGGAGAGTTTTGACATTGCTCAACAATTTTTACTGTAGAAGTCAATTGAAAGTGCTAAGGTTGTGGTTTAAAACGTGTTGCCCGTTTTTTTTCCAGTTCTATTTCCTCTGTTTGATATGTTTACAAATCTTCAGAGGTGAATTGTGTGCCGATATTCTCGCCTTAAAGACGTGTCAGGCCCCCCCCCCTCCGACCAAGAGACCACCATCAAAGACTGCCCCGAGGTGCCGCAGGAAACGAGTGTGCTTGTCCTCCGGTTATATGAAAATAAAAGCTGCTCTGCTTCCCCCGCTCGCTCCCTTATCTTGACATTTCCACCAAATATGAAGACGCGTCGAGTAATTCGGCAGAAATATTGTGCTCCTCGGCGGCGGTTTTATTGATGTAAGGCTGGGACTGTTTTCATTGTAGCCCGGAGTAAGCGCGCAGCCGCTCAGTCACACTCTCGCCGAGGATTTATCGCGCAGATATGCCGAGCGTTTGAAATCACTGTAAATCATGCGGCGGCTTCCTCCAATATCCGCTCCTCCTGCTGAGCCGCGGAATATTAAGAGTCTGTGGCAAAGTTGAAGCATTATCCTTAAGTTGGGTTCACTTTATTCACTCTCCCCCCAACATTATGGTGCCGTAAGGTTCGAGAAGTAAAGAAGAGACAGATTATTATAAATTATTACCTGGTTTAAATCACCTGGTTTTTAGCTGCACCCTTTGTAAAAACGTTCTGGGAGTTTTGTTTTGTTCATGCATGGCTTCTAGGGCTGAGTACCGTTAAACGATACCGCTATGGTATCGGGGGGGGGGGGGGGAGTTTGGTTACTACCGATAAAAATAAAAGTATCAAAGCAAGTACAGAAAAAAATCTTATATCTTTAGATCCAAGATTTGATTCTGTTCAGCTCAAATAAATAATCCCCCCCCCATTTTTTTCATCATTTTTTGCCTCTTTTTAATTCTTATTTTTGGCCCAATTTTTTCTTGTTGTCCCTTTTTAGGGACAGAACGCTGCTGCTCGAGTCCTGACAAGAACCAGGAAATACGACCACATTAGTCCAGTGCTCCGGTCCCTGCACTGGCTTCCTGTCACTCAGAGAATAGAATTTAAAACAGCTCTGCTTGTGTACAAGTCTTTTCATGGTTTAGCACCAAAGTCCATCTCTGACATGTTAGAGCCGTATGAACCATCTCGGGCCCTGAAAACTTCAGGGAGGGGTCTCCTGGTGGTTCCCAGAGTCAGGACTAAACACGGTGAAGCTGCGTTTCAGTTTCATGCAGCTAAAATCTGGAACAGTCTTCATGAGGATGTGAGACAGGCCACAACTTTAACAATGTTCAAATCCAGGCTGAAAACAGCTCTTTTTACCCGAGCAGATGAAAACTGAAAGTATTTTATCTGCACTCTTGCCTTTTACTGTAATTGATTAACTTTGTTGATGTTTTAATGATTGATTTGATCTGTTTTCTTGTAATTTTATGCAACTGTGAAGCACTTTGAATTGCCTTGTGTATGAATTGTGCTCTACAAATAAACGTGCCTTGCCTTGCCTTGCCTTTATTCCCTTCATTGTTTCTCATATTTTATTACAATAATAATTAATACAATATTAGAGCCCTTCAATGTTAGCCTGGCACAAGCCAGACTGATCCTCCATGTTAAGAGGTACATAGAGATACAGTCTGGAATTGTGTGATTTGAATCTCGCTGACTCCGGTAAAACCAAGACGAGCCAATCATAGCACGGGGGAGGCGGGAGTTAACAGTGAGTCATCTTCTGCGCTAGGATTTCCCATCAAACACCTGTGCTCCTCCGGGCCGTAACCGAAACAGTGAGGATGGCGGCCGCGACACAGCGATCCCAGTGCCCTTTCTTCTGTTTTAAATAAGCTGGACTTGTCCTTAAAGCCACAGCAAGAAGCTGCTCCGAGGGCTTTAACCGGAACATTTACTCGGTTGCACGTGTGGACTACAAACACACATGGCGGAGGACGTTCGACTGGTTCGCTCTCGTTCAAACTGCGATCGTTAGCCCCGCCTCCAGTCTCGATTTGGAAATCGTGTCCTATTACCACAATTCCAGACTGTCTTTATATGTATTTATAAATAAAGTCAGTCTGACTTTATGCCAGGCTACTTCAATGTAGGCTCTAGAGTCATCTTCTATCCTCTGTCGTGAAAGGTTTATGACCCAGTTATCTGTATAGTTTGGTAGTTTGTCCTCTTACTCATTCCCACGCCACTGCCTGATGTATCGTGGCTGGGTTTGCCCTAAGTTTTAGAAATGTACCCTTCTGTCTGTCTTTGGACCTTCTGTGTTGGTTCCGTCTGCGCCTCTTGTATGAAATTGCAAATCTTGAGGAAGGCCTCTCCAGTCACACAGGCTCCCACTCTCTGTTGAATGGATAAGGCAACTGACTTTAGATTGTGGATTTCTTGGTTAAGTCGTCCGATCCTCACATTAAGGAACTTCATCACACAGTTGTGTTGTAAATTCTCTGCCGTATATCCTGCTCCAAGGGCCTTCGGCTTCAAGCATTTAGGGATTGATCTGTTCTGTCTGCATCCACGGTTGAACCTGAGGTGGTTTCTCACGTCTGCTCATTTTCTGGTGGTCTTCTCCAGTCTGCGTGCCAAAAGAAGGGTGTCTCTCGCAAAGTTGGCAGCAAGATGACTCAAGAACCTTCATTGAAGATGGACAACTCCTGTACGACTGAGAGCCTACACTAATATTAGAGACATGCACAGATAGTCTAGGTGGTGCTCAAGCCCCTGCCCCTTTGCCCTTTAAGTGTCCTCCTCATGTGCATTTTTTCTAGAGGTCAACCGATAAGTGTTTTTCTAAGGCCAATGCCGATATACATAGCCAATATTTTGATGGATACTTTTGAGCTTTTTTCCAAATGTCTGGTCCATATATCCTGTGTATGAAGCTTCTAAACTGTAAACTGAGACAGCAGGGGGCGCTTAATTAGGGGCATAGGGCTGCTCTATGAAAAACATTCCCGTTTAGTAGGTATAGAAATGTTTCTCAGTTCCCCTGAAGCCAAGCCCTGACTTTGCTCTTTCCGGGAAGTCTCGATCACTTTCGGTCCAAGGGATATTGGCTTTTATCAGCGTTAGATCTGTCAATAACCAATATTGTAAAATGCCCCAATATCGACCCGATTTATCGGTAGAGTTCCCCCAAAAAGTAAGTATTTTTTCTTTACTATTTGCCCTACTAGGCCAATATGTGCTGAAAATACCGTTCTACTTCAAATCGTGCTTCCTTCGTCCTCTGCTGAAGGCGCTGATATGCTTCTGATCAAAGAAGGGTAACAGCGCTGTCTCCGTGTTTGCCCTGTTTGAGAAGATGGTACAGCCCATCTCTGTAAGCTTATGCTTTTAGCGGCCCACCCACTTTTCTCACTGCCCACCAATGGCCGCTGACTGCTCTGCTTTTTGACTACGACACTGGAGGCCGCCATTGCTCCACCTTTGCTGTAGTACCTCCATATGACCGCTATGCCCCCATTGCAATGCATTGGACTTTAGACACGTTAAAAACAACGTTAATGCCTGGTGCTTAATGGTTTAGAAGTGGCTAGAGCTACATATTGCTCCTGTGATTACGCTGGGTTAAAAACAATATGAAGCACCAGGGTTTTTTATCGTAGATACGAATTTTAGAAATCTTGCGTAATTAATGAGAGCCTGACTTTGATTGACAGGCCGTTTACGTCGCTGCCTGGCCATGGGCGTGATTACAACAGAAATACACGCCCATTACACGCCCCGCGAGGGCCGGGTCTACAGTCAAGATCCCTCCCTTATCCCTTTTTAGGAACATGCTTCGTCAGAGCTGGAGAGGAGGAGCCTGTAAATCCGCCATGATTTCCCCCACGAACGTGGTCATTTTGGTAAACGGGGAGGAGTGAGGAGGAGCTGTCTATTATTTATACAGTCTATGCTGCCCACCAACGAATTATATCCTAGTGCCACTAAGTAAGTAACCTGACCAGCATGTTTTTGGAGGTAGAGGAAACGGTAGCCCCCGGAGGAAACCTGGCTGTCTCCTCTGATCCTCTGAAATGGTGCACGGCCTCCTGGATTTGTCTCCGTTTCAGAGCGTGGTGTCCTGCACTGGTCAGCACCTCCACCCTCCCCTTCCCTTTTTCTCTACTGTTCTAGATGACAAATACTTTAGTTTAGGTATAGGCCAGGGGTGGCCAACTAGTCAGAGACCATGAGCCGAAATGTTCAACCCTGATCCTGTGAAGAGCCACAAAGGCACCGATCATTCACGAGATCCAGGGGCGGTAGTTTAAACTGATTAAATATAATGTGACCGTAATATTTAATCACAATAAACTATAACTTTATGCCTGGCCTTTTTTAAATAATTGTATTAGATGTAATAGTTTTGCTCCCGACCAAGATTGAAATACATTTATATTAAATAAACTGACATTTTGTGCTGTTCTTCTCTGACTTGGACAGAATTAGATTTTTTTATTTTTAATGCTGGAGTGTGTTAGTGTGAGGGGCCCTGCCCACTGAGCCCCCTCCTCTGGTTCGCCCCTGGCCTGTGCGCTCAGTGTCTCTGCAGCTTGGTCCTGACTGGACTGTGACTCTCGGCTGCACAAAGTTCATAAACTTTAATCAGGAGCCTCTGGAGGACGTCTGAGATTATGTTTTATGTTGACTTTTCTGTCACATGTTGTAACTGTAACAAATGCAATGACTTTGCGTATTTCCGCGTTACGATGTCGCGCTTCGCATCATATGCTTCATTAGAGCTCCGCTTTGTTCTATTTACTAATTTTGATCTTTTTCTGTGAATATGAGGCCAACTTTCATCAAATAAAGAGTAGGCTAATCAGAAACTTGAAACGCACAGAAGCTGATCCCACGATCTGCCTGACTGTTGTTTAACCTACATCCCGCTTTGAGTGAAGCTGCTGCACGGGCACCTTTTACACGCCGCCTCGAAAAGGAGGGATATACAGACTTTCTTTCATGCGTATAGAGATGGTAACACATGAACTATGTTTGGATTTTTGGTCAAGATTCTTAAAGACTGTTACAGTTTATAGGAAATATGTAGAATTCTTTTGCAAATAGCCGCATTGTATTAAACCTATCCAGTCATGCAAACCAAGAGTCACACTCTGATTGGCCAAGAGCCGCATTCGCCACCCCTGGTATAGGCTAAAGTATCGTTCAGGCATCTGTAGCGTTAAAGTACAGGTATCGGAAAAAAATAAAGGTACCCAGCCCTGTGCATGAGTCGGTAATCCTTTATATTTCCAGTCTGTCTGCTTCTCAAAGCCTTATGTTTTCATCATCCTTACTCCGGTATGATAATCTCAGCACCCAGAGTAGCCTGAATCAAAATCAGGAAATCCTAATAAACTGAACATATATATATATATATATATATATATATATGCAAGACTGTGTTCCCATTTTTCATGAGCTGAACTCAAAGATCTTAAACCTTTTCTATAAACACAATATGACTCTCAAATATTGTTTACAGATCTGTCTAACTCTGTGGTAAGCTGAGCACAGATGACACGATTTATTCAGTCTTAAAAGATTGTGAGGAGAATAGGGGGGCCTACACCACTCGACTAGATTTCGTGCGGTTATAGAGCGACTGAGAACTGAAAAGTCAGCGCCGCGAAGAAGCGGGACATATGTCCAGTGGATTTAATAAGGAGGAGATGGACATCCGCCCCGAGATGGCGAAGTCAGTAAACTCGGCGGTTGAAATTTTGCCACATATGCAGACACCAAGGGTGGGGACGGCCCTGTACGCTGTAGGGGTGGGCCAGCGTGCGACCCCCGAACGTGAGAACTGGACCACAACAACCAGAGAACCCTACCACTCGTGCCAGAGGTCCCAAGGCGCACCCCCAGGAAGAAAACGCTATGATTCCCTTAGGCCCCACTGTCTGCCCCCTGACCCCAAGGCCAAACCTCTCGCCCCAAAACGAGTGCCGAGGCCCAGGCCTCCACATGATTGGAGTTCGTTGCCCCAAAAACCAAACACCGCCATGGCCACTAAACGCTGAGAGAGAGCGGCACCCCTGGGCCCAAGCCTGAAGTGCTCGTGAGCATTTTCCACAGAAGAGACTGTGTAACACGCTTAGTAATGCTGGACACACTGTCCGCACTCTTATCACTGTCCGGATCCATTGTGTTATTATAATGTGCTCTTTCCTCTTTTTATTGACCAACATGTTTCTTTTCTTGTCCACTTTGGATGTATGGGGGCAACCTTATTGTTACAGTACCTTATTGAAGAGTCCTGACTCTTGTAAATGTCATGCCTAATTCGACTCTATTGACAGCAATCATGTAAGTGTTTCTAATTAACACAAGCTTGAAGGTGATGTGATTACAATGCCGCAGATATTTAACTGAATGTGATTTATACAAAATTGGTTTTGAATTTAATCAAAAGAGGAGTTTAATGGCAGTTTTTAGAGTTAATTACACTAAAACCAGTCGCAGCAATACACAAAGTGTGAAGTATCGTCTAGCGGCCCGCTCAATCAATGACCAGACCCATCCCTGTCCTTATCTTGGCTCATCTCGGAGTCTTTCACCGCCAGACAAAGGCCCCTTTCAGCTTGCGCTTACCACACCAAAGACAATAGGCCAAAGACATGTCCTGGAATCAAAGGGCTCTTGACGTCACGGTTTCTGGGTCCTGCTGTGTGCCTTGGTCTATATTAACCTTTTCAGAGGCTTTGCTCTCCAGAGCTCACCATGGATTTCTGTGTGTTTCTTTTTCTTAGTTGTGGTAAGAAATTCCATGACAGTACACAAGGTAACTCAATGTGCCTTACAAAAGAAGATCATGCGAAATTACAATCAGGTTAAGACAAAGCACATGTATAGAAACATCCAGACATGGGGAAATACACAATGACCGGGGCGGGGCTGAAGAAACGTGTTGCTGCAGAATGGGTGCGGTCCTATGTTCCCCAGGTGCAATTTTTTTTTTTTTCGTAGGCGAGTTAGTACTTCAGCCAATCACAAGTCATGAGAGTGAAACGTCATACATATATGGGTTCGGAATGCTGCCTTCAAATCTGGTGACAAGGAGAAACTGCGGACAGCTAGGGCCAACCTGTCCCGCGGCATCAAAAGAGCCAAGAAGCAGTACTCCAAAGAGATAACTGATCACTTCAGAGACAGCAGAGACACTCGGAGTCTGTGGGAGGGGATAAAGACCATCACAGATTATAAACCTCCTTGACAAACTTGTGACAGTGACACCTCTCTGTTGAACGCTCTAAATGAATTATTTGCTCGCTACGAGGCACTCAACAGAACCCCGGCACAAAAGTCAACACCACCTCCTGAAGACCAAGTGCTGAAGCTATCTCCAGAGAGTGTGAGAAGATCTCTGAGCAGGATCAACATACACAAAGCACAGGGTCCAGACAACATACCAGGTCGTGTACTGAAAGGTTGCGCTGATGAACTCACTGAAGTCTTCACAGACATTTTTAACACATCTCTGCAGCAGGCTGTGGTCCCAACGTGCCTCAAAGCGACCACCATCATTCCGGTGCCAAAGAAGTCACCTCCCTCCTGCTTTAATGACACCGCCCAGTAGCACTCACTCCAATTCTTATGAAGTGCTTCGAGCGGCTCGTCATGGAACACATCAAGTCTGTTCTCCCTCCCACCCTGGACCCAAACCAGTTTGCTTACCGGTCCAATCGCTCAACTGAAGATGCCATCTCCACTGCGCTTCATTCAGCCCTCACTCACCTTGAAACAAAGGACTCTTACGTTAGAATGCTGTTTTTAGACTTTAGCTCAGCATTCAACACTATAATCCCACAGCAGCTAATACACAAACTGCTCCCCCCAACACATCACTGTGCAACTGGCTGCTGGACTTTCTGACGGGGAGACCACAGGCTGTACGTGTCGGCGGAAAGTCCTCCAGAACCATCACACTGAACACGGGAGCTCCCCAAGGCTGTGTGCTGAGCCCCCTCCTGTTCACTTTGCTGACCCATGACTGTGCTCCAAAGTACGACTCAAACCTCTTCATCAAGTTTGCAGACGACACAACAGTGGTGGGTCTCATCAACAACAGAGACGAGTCAAACTACAGGAGTGAGGTGAGCAGTCTGGCCATGTGGTGCACACAGAACAACCTCTCTCTAAATGTGGAGAAGACAAAAGAGATTGTTGTGGACTTTCGTGGAGCACGGGTCCAGCATGCTCCTCTAACAATCAATGGTGCAGCAGTGGAGAGGGTGACCAGCACTAAGTTCCTGGGTGTGCACATCACATCGGTAAGCTGAACTCCCTGCCCTCCCTCCCACCCCTCTTCCCCCACCCTCCGCTCCACAATCAAGGATGAGAGAAATAGAATTTCGAATCAGTCATGGTTTGACAAATAAAGCAATCTTGAATATCAATCAGCTTAACCCTGCCCTAGCCACTAACCTTAAGGCAATAGAAGTGGGGGAAGATGGATACTAGGGAACATAGGGCTGACCCCACGCAGAACCACAGGGACGTGGTTAGGGAGGGGATATGTGTGTGCGGTCATTTACAGTCTGAAAGTCAGTGTTATGCAAAATATGACCCAGAGAGCTCAGTTCTTATTAGGTTTAGCTCCGTGGCTTGGCCTTGACGGGAAGTGTTGACGGTGTAGGAGAGATAAGCTCCAGCTGCTTCAAACCTCCTCTCACAGGAGGAAGAGAATTATTCCAGGAATAGTTCATACAAAATCACCCATACTTCTTCTGTGCATCCAAAATCAGCCCCCTGTAAGTTAGTCACGTCTTTCTGCCACCCGGGTTACACTCGAACACGAGTCCAGTCGTTGACCCTCCCACACTACAAGACACAACTCTCTGCGACTGCCTTCGACTCGGGAAGACTCACTGAGAATTAAAGAAAAATGATTGTGTAGTGTGTGTGCGCTCAGCTTTAGTGAGCACTTCTCTTTTGCTGTGAGAATCCAATCTACCTCACAGTTGTGCCTTAGGCCAGTGGTTTCCAAAGTGGGGGGTCGGGAAACTGAAGTGGGAGTCGCAAGATGATTGACACAATATTTATATACAGTATCCAAACACTAAACATTGTATCTGGTTTGTCCAATGCAGTTGTCATGTCCAAATAAATACAATAATAATAAAAACTAACATAATTAAACCAGTTTTGAAATATTTTGCACCTTGAATTATAATGAATACTAATTACATTTTACAGAAGAGGGTCCTAAGTGTTAGAGATAACATTAAATCACTATTTATCATACTGGGTCAAGCTGTAAACTCGTACTATCCGTGTGTCAAGCTGTACAGTCGTACTATCTCTGTGATAGCCTTGACTCTGGTGCTCAGGCGCCACTGAATGTTTTGCTTGCGTATCAGCCTGACGGTATTTATCCTTCTGTGGAAGCATGGGCAGACTTGAATGGTAGGACTGGCGCAATGTCTTGAGTTCATGTCTCCGGGTCCCGTAAAGATGGTAAATAAACTTCTCCTGCATCCAGACTGCTGCCTCTTCATCAATCCTCTCGAGCATCATTGTTATTTTTCTAACACTAAGTTATTGGTTGAGTTGTGTCTGAAAAGTCTGGGAAGGCAGGCCAATTGCAAAACTAATTGCCCCATTGGGGACATGAAATGAAGTCAAGTGAAGGCTGTCTGTGCAGTGGATGTTCATTTCTCGACCATAAGCCGTCATATTTAAAACGCATTCGAGTGTTGACATCACTGATGACTGTCAAGTCTGCATTAGCAGCTCCCCGAATTGAAAGGGATATGTCCTCTCTACTTGAAGGAAATAACTGGGATTCACTCCAATGAACAGTCTTTGGGTTTTTTATATGTCTCGGTCCATGCAAAACACAGACACATAAACACGTGAGCATAATTTTAAACAGATACAAATTTACATAATCATGAATTTAGTCTAACCTTTTAACGGGCCTCATTTACAGTTCACAACCAAGTTTCACAACATGTAAAGACATCAATGAACCATATGTTGTCCCTTACCGGCCGTCCTTCACCATTTCGTAGAAAGGTTTTATTTTTAATTGCTGCTCGGTTTGGGTCCTCTTTGAGGTTTGAGGAGAGACACAGCTTGTGGCTCCACTCAGGTTGGTCCTGCACACACTGACTGAAGTCTCTTTAGAGCCAGTAGGGACAAGTTGTTTGGGGCGTTGGTTTCACCTGCTTGTAATGCCTGCTGTGGTTGGGGGGACGGGCGAGCAGGCCGCTGGACGGCACAATGACGCAGGCCGCAAAGAGGTCGATAAAATTAAATAGTTGTTTTTGTATAGCCCGATACCCAAAACGATTTGCCTCACAGGGCGATGGACTTGACCCTTCATAGTCTCGCTCCGTTATATTTAACTGAGTTGTTGACCGTACATCGCCCCCAGCAGAGTTCTCCGGTCTGCCAATCAAATGGTTCTGGAAGTGCCCAGGTCCCTGCGCCTAAACTGTGAAACGGCCTGCCCCACTGTCGGCGTGTTCTCACAGATCTGTCCCTTTTTAAGTCCAGATTAAAGACGCATCTTTTCAAATGAGCTTTTAAGACTTTATCTTTCTGTGAAGCACTTTGGTCTTCCTTGTGGTGTTTTGAGGTGCTATATAAATAAACTTTGATTGAACGAGCAAGCTGATGACTATGTAAGTCCTTTTCAAACTTGGCCGCTTTTGGGCTCAGTTTAATCTGCCGGTGACACCCACATCCTAGAGCTTCAATGTCAATAACTACATCTCTGTGTACTCTATTTTTTTAAGGTTAAAAGTTATACCAAATATACTGTACACGCGGATTGAACAGAAAACGTCTAACCTTCGACCTGATCCATCAAAAGAATCTAAATATGAACTGCTGCGGTCGCCCACAGCTGTAATCGCCTCCGTGGGCCCTTTGTGTACAGTTGGGCCAGCGGGGTCTCATTATGTTTCCTGTTTACCGCCTCTGCGCTGTCTCCACGGCAACACATATCACGCTGCACAGTGACGGCTGAACAAACTGGTCCTACTTTTTTCATCCAACTCCTTCCTTGCATGGACGGTTGTTGAATGCATGTTAAAAAGTATTCAAATGATCGTCGCCCGCGGCTGTTTGCGTACGGTGAATAAAATGGAGTTCAGTTTGTGCTCCGTGCGTTTTGCGTGCGATCCGAGGAGCTTTACCACCTGCTGCTGCTTCCTTTTTCTCTCACTCGCACACCCCCGGGCCCACGCTGCAGACTGAGCTGTAGAATAGAGTACACAGAGATGTAGTTATTGACATTGAAGCTCTAGGATGTGGGTGTCACCGGCAGATTAAACTGAGCCCAAAAGCGGCCAAGTTTGAAAAGGACTTACATAGTCATCAGCTTGCTCGTTCAATCAAATTTACTCTCGGACAATCAGTTTGGTTTCAGGAACAATCACTCAACCTCACACGCGCTCTTTGATATAACTGAAGAAATAACTAATGCTGTAGATAACAAGAAATATGCAATAGGGTTATTTATTGACCTGAGTAAAGCGTTTGATACAATAAAATATGATATATTAATTAATAAACTAGAACATTATGGGATTAGGGGGGTAGCTCTACAGTGGGTTACCAGTTACTTAAAAAATAGAAAACAATGTGTGAAAATCGGTGATTATCAGTCGAGTTGTCGACAAATTGTCTGTGGTTTACCTCAAGGTTCTATTCTGGGCCCAAAATTGTTTAATATGTATAAATGATATTTGTAAAACATCTGAAGTACTTAAATTTATCTTGTTTGCTGACGATACAAATATTTTTGCATCAGGAGACGACTTGCAACAGCTGTGTCGGATTGTTAACTTGGAACTCAAAAGTGTCAACAAGTGGTTCAAACAAAATAAATTATCTCTAAATCTGAGTAAAAGCAAAATGATGATATTTGGCAACTGTAACTCCAATGCTCAGGAAGCAATTCAGATAGAGGGTGTTGTTATCGAGCAAGTGCATGAAATCAAATTCCTTGGGGTGATTATTGATGACAGAATTACTTGGAAATCTCACATTAAATATATAACTACGAAAATTTCTAGAAGCATTTCAGTAATAGCAAAAGCAAAGCACATTTTAAACATCAAAGCTCTACATACCTTGTACTGTTCTCTGATTTTGCCCTACTTATATTATTGTACTGTGGTTTGGGGTAGTACTTATAAAAACACAGTTAAACCAATAATATTGTTGCAAAAAAGAGCTCTCCGAGTAATTCATAAAGTTGGGTTTTTGGACCACACAAACTCATTATTTTTAAAATCAAAGATCATGAAGTTTTGTGACATTGTTGAGTTCCAAACTGTTCAAATGTTATTCAAAGCAAGGTATAAATTGTTACCAAACCAAATACAAAGAAGGTTCCAGGAACGTACTGGTCGTTATGAATTACGTGATGAATTAAACTTTAGGATTCAGAAACATAGCACAACTTTGAAAAGTTTTAGTCCAACAGTTAATGGTGTACAATTGTGGAATAAACTGGAGATGGATTTGAAACGATGTCCAAACATCAATCTGTTCAAATTTAAATACAAACAAAAGACTTTTGAAATATACAGACAAGAAGAAATGTGTTGCCACTAGGGGGAGCAGTAGGATGGATTATGTGTATTTTTCCTCTATAATCAATGAAGAGTGTTGCTGCTTGGAACGGTTGTCATTCTATTGCTCAAATTCACAAACGGAGAATTAGGGTTGGCAGGTTATGGATCTGCTGAGAGGAATCCTCCCAACGGGCTCTAAACCTTGTCTTTTAATGCACCACTCAGCATAGGAACATCATCTACAAATCAGCTGTTACGGGGTTTGTTGAAGGGGAGTTACTGCCCTCTTCAACTGGCTCACTCTCTGGCTTTTTAATGCACCACACTATGCAGGGCTTTCATCATACTTCACATATAACTCAATTAAATAAATATATAATAATGATGATGATAATTGAACCCAGATTGAGGTTATACTGAGAATGGTGGTGACAACTGGAAAGTATCAAGATCTCGGATTATAATATCTGTTAATGTACCTTTGTGCCATAGGGGTAACTCTGTAATCACGGGTAGGGATATGCAAGCAATATATTGGGTAGCACATTTTTTTGACTTGCTTTGTATTAGACATCGTATATGAAACTAGATTGTTGTTGTAGCTGTGCGTTGTTTCAATTAATTATATAAACAGTTAATATATTTTTGTTGTTTGTTGTAAGTTGGTCTGTATGAATGTAGCTGCTTGAAATGTTTTGAAATGTTCTTTTTTTATTTTATTGCACTTGGGGGTGGGGGCTCATAAGCTTTTTGCTTCAGCCCACTCCTTTTGAGCACAATGTGTATTGCTCAAATAAACAAATAAACTAAGCTTTGTGGTTCTTCGAAACTTTATCGAAGGTGCATTCACGCTTGGACTAGCATGGCGGCAGAGTAGTTAGCGCTCGCGTCGCAGGCTGCTAAGAGATTCTTGGTACAATTGCTCGCACTCACCGTAGAACATAAGGCGTCACACTAGGAAGAATAAATATTGAAACTTGGTTCATTATTGTAAATTCACCTAACGGTGACAAACTTCTTCCTGTTTGAGTTTTACACTGCATGTTATCGCTTTAATAAGACTCTTATTGTGAAAGGGTCGACAGCGACAAAGCGTTATATTTACAGCAGCTCGACGTCATGAGAGAGACGTCGCAGAAAAAATTTCAAACAGCAACAGACACTAAACTGCAGCGGGTCCAGGAGGGGGGCGGTGATGTCGTTGAGATGGGGCAGGACCAAGCGCTCAAAAGACTTCATGACCACAGACGTCAGCGCCACCGGCCTGTAGTCATTAAGTCCTGTGATCCGTGGTTTCTTAGGGACAGGGACGATGGTGGATGTTTTGCATCTGGGTTCTCTGTGGCTGGGTTCTCTAGAGTCTCTGGAGTGTGAGGAGCTGATGGGCGTTCAGGGCGGCAGTAGTGTGTATTCAGACCCTGCTCCCGGGTCGTTTGAGGAGAATTGCTGTTGGAGACGGGCTGAGTATACAGATTTGGCATTTCCCACTTCCCTTCGAAAGTGGTATTTTGCCTATTACAATGGCCATTTCCTATCTACAAGAACTTCCAGCTCACGTTAAAGGGATAGCCTGGATGTTGTCAGAAAAAAAGAGAGAGGGGGACTCTTTTTTTTTTTTTTTTTTTTTAAACGGCTCAAGCTCTCTCCCCCTCCCTTCCTGATTGGTCTTGGAAGCCACGCCTGTTTTCCCGTGCACGCGCGAGGTTCAATGGGCCAAGTGGCGAGGAGAGACATTACGGTGACAGTGTCAATTGAGTTTTCCAAGGTAACGATGCTTTTTATGTTAAAATCGTTTTTTGACGGGGATAACACCTTTATGCAGCTAACTTTGTACTGACATTTCCAATAAACTGGCATATCAAGTAAACATGTAGATTTGACATCATTTGCATGGTTTATAGCATGTAACATTGTTTACTTCTTTGATATGCTAACAGCTAGCTTACGATTACTGTCCTGTTGTCTTTGTGTTTTAGACCACTTCAGATTTAGGCCATTGCATTTGTTTTTTCTCATTATTTTATCTTTCGTCTTCTTCAAAGCTCTGTAATGGGAGGATCTTCCGATGATGGATAAAACCCCACCTGCAGCATCGAGCAGACGATCTCCAAAAGCTGCTCCAGAGAACTGCATATCTAAAGTGCCACAGGTGGAGACTAAATCAGACACATTTTCTGATCCTAATAAGTACATTGGATTTATACCAATAGAACATTTGTAGATATTTATACCATCGATTGTACATTACATTTCAATTGAAGTCATTTTGCTTTGTTTTCATGAGAATAAAGAATGAAATATAATGTCTTCTAATTTCAAAGCACAACTAACACATTGCCTAAAAAACTCTTGCACAAAAATAGCATCTCATAACATAAACATTTAATTACAGAAACAAACAATGGTCAACTAGTTTTCAACAACTTTATTTACAAAAATAAAACATTCTTCGTTATTTCTGTGGCAATTGTTGACCTGTAAAAAAACAAGGATAAAGAATATGTTATGGTTGTATAGGTTGCAATAGGGCGGATCGCTGTTTGTAAACAAAGCGGCAAATCCCGCGCATGCGCGTTGCACTGGTGGGCAAAAGAGCGGTAGAAAACAATGGATCCTGAAGTGTCAAAGTCAAACACGCAAGCAATAGACCCGTTATCTGACGATCTTAAATTGTCAGATTATGCTTCAAAGCTACCAGTCGATGCACGAAGGCGTTATGTTGTCAAATTGTTGTACAATTTTGGTCAATGCATGCTTCCGGACCCATATCTACTTGGGTCCGAGTGGAGGAATGACGCTAGCCTGTGGCCAGAGATTGAGTATCCAGACATTTTTGCCTATCTCATCGAAAGTCCAGGACATTATACGAGGGAGACACTGAAAGCCTACAAGTCTCTTGATGCATACAGGTAATTGTAATACACAACTTATAAATAATGTTTTCTGGCGTTAGCCTGTGCTGCGTTTACTCGCCAGGATTAGCCACATTAAGCTACATCTGATTGAAAAGAAAAAAAAAACACCAACATCAAGTTTAAATAGATATGATACTGAGGTACTGGGAGGTTAGCTCCAAGCTACAGGTTGGGGACGCTAGTAATAACATGGTCATAAAATGGCTATTTTAAGGGGGAAAAGCTACACATACATGGTTAATAGTTTATTGTTAAGATATTTCTTTTACCCACATAATTAAAAAATATATATACATGATACCTGATATGAAGTGCTTTCCACACACTCGATCTTGGGAACTTGGCTGCCAGTCCTTTCGCTTGATCGCCGTTAGCCATTTTCTTAACTTTCCTGACTGATTTGTTGTAGGAATTCTGTGCCACGACAGTTTGCTACCCTTTTCCCATCTATTCGTGCAACCAATAACGACACAACTCACCACCATTTTTGTTTTAACTGGATTAAATATGTGTTCTCTGAAAGGCCGCGCAAATAACAATTAATATGGCGTTGTTGTTTTTTGCCAACCAGCGTGTTATCGCGAGAGGGCGTGACGACACGGCGATCCGGCCTATTTCTATATTCAATATTGTGAGAAGAATGCGCCCTCAAACTGTCTGAGGGTGCATTCGAGTTTCAAAAGGGTGCAAATAGAGTTTCATGCCATTAAAATATATTGTGATGCCATTAAAACTGAGGGGGCAAACATTTCAAAGTGAGGTTGCAATGCACCCCCGTAGTTCCGGGCCTGAGTTGGAGTAACTCCTGGGTTGTAAGGTCAGGGACAGTTGACACGGTTGTCTGAGGATCTCAATTGCAGGGCGTGGGAGTCCCTTTTTGCTGTTCAACCGTGCAGCAACAATTATTGTCTGAAGCTCCGGAATATATGAATAGTCCTTCTCAACTGTATAAATCCTGCAGCACCTGGATTTTGTATTGATTACTTTCCAGGATCTGAAATAAAGACAAAATAATGCACACTGTACAACGTTCTTACCTCTCAGAAAACTCCCCGTGGATACTTGAATTTTTTTCAATATATTTTTTTAATATATAGGAGTAGATGTTGGAGCTCCTGATCCGGTTTGATAACTGGAAACATATAGTTGCATACATTTATAGAAAATGTAACAACGACATTGTGCAAATCTAATAACATTCGTACAGCGTTAGCTATATTTGGAATCGCGTTTCTTTCAAAAACATATGTAGCCCGCTGGCCTTCCATTATTTATCATACAATAAACATGAGATGCTAGCACTACATTTAGAGTTTGGCATTACATATACTGCATGTCTGCACGTCTTCAAATAATGTGATGTAATGTCAGAAAGCACAGAAATATACAGTCAAGACCCGTGCATGTAAAGTTGTGAAAAACATGACCAGTGTCATTGTTTACAGTAGGCTATAGCTTTATAACGCCGTGCGAACAGTTCATAGTTAGCCGGCGAATTAGCGCTTAGAATTTTCCAAAAGCCTAACCATGACGGACACACTAAATTCAACAAATCGTCGCCATGAATACTTGAAAGTGTCATGCATTTACCTGTCCATAAGAAACTGCCAACTCTTCATCCGTTCTGCAGTTGAGCTCACTAAGCTCCGTCCATCTGTTGAACGACTCTCCGATATAAAAATTCCACATCGATCCTGCATTTGTTTTTCTGCTAGTTTAGAAGATGGACTTTTGAACTGTTTAAATGTGTTATGAGAAGTAGCCGGCAGTCGTAGCTTCTGTCATGAGCTGGTTGTTGTTCCACAGCGGCGCTCAGGCCGTAATGGAAACACTCTCTGCACGTGGTCAGTTATCGGGCGTGAGCCTACAGCGCGCACGATGTGTCAATCATCGTCTTGCTCGCATTTTATTGGTTTAGGCCATCGGCGAGGGGACTCGAGTGGTTGCCGAGATCACGGAAGGAGGAAATATAATATATATTTTTACTTAATTTATATAAAAATGTAGGCCCGGAGGTCAATTGTGTACATTTCTTAAAATCTGTAATACATTTAGACTTCCAGACTATCACTTTAAAGAAGCAGAAACAGTCCCTACATTTAAGACTAGGCTCAAAACGTACTTCTTCAAATTAGTTTATGATCAGGTCAGTGAGATGAAGCTTTAACCCACAGCCTGAAGTAAAGCTGCCCTAGGGAATCATTGCTCTGGGAAGTACGGTACACTGAGCGCTATCCTCTTCATCACGGTTTTTACGGGACCCAAAAACGGAACACAGCAGGTAAGTGAATTGTGATTTATTAACACAAAAGGCAGGTGTAACTCTTTAAGAACCCGGCTGAACAGAGGAACCCTGCCTACTGGGTTGACAACAAGGACTGGACGTACTGCAATCTTGGCCCGTCTGCTCTGGGACTCCTTTGGCCCTGGGTCTCTATAGCCTGTCCGTCCATGGGAGTGGATCTCTCCTTCTGTGGTTCTCCCCAATGTTTCTCTTTTTTCCCCTGGGTTTTGAGTTTTTTCTTGCCGTGCTGGAGAGTCTAAGGACAGGGGACACCTGTGTCGCTCGTCACCATCTACTGCCAACTTATTTGGATTTTATGTTTGCCTGGATACTTGATTCGCCGGAACTTTACATTGTCTTATTTACTGCTCTGTTCTATTGCCTTAATGTTTGGTGCCTTGTGAGGCAACTCCTGTTGTGATATTGGGCTATACAAAACTGTTCATTGATTGATGGATTGAACTTTGGATTACCTCTTTGACATTTTCTGTCCTTATCCAATAAGGAAATGTCACACTAAACTTTAAAAAAAAAAAAGTCAAACTCACAAAATCAATGTGTTAGCAAACTATATTATAAATTATATGCACTTTAAGTGAAACAGGCTTGGCACTGTAAATAAATGTGCATGTCCTCCTCAGCTTTAACCACCGCTGACAGGCTGCAGTTTAACACTATTTTTATACCAACCCATGATAGAAAAGACAAGCTCAACCCTGGTAGTGCAGTAATTGCGGCTTACATATTGTATAAAGCTATACCTGGTGTCATTCTGACGGCCAATTAACCTTTTCTGAGTCTCCTTAAATACATGCGTGCACGTACAGTATTGGCAACACATTCAGGCCATCCTGACAGACGCCTTGGAAATGTCAATATGTTAGTGCTTCAGTATTGCATCATTTCTCTGTGGACAGATCAATAGTGTGTGCAGTACAGTGCCTGTGCAGTGGTTTGTTTGGGCTTTATTAGCTTTAAGACGAGATGCGGCAGGTCAATAGGAAAAACATAATAATAGAGATATCAATTTGAGACTTTTGCTGAAGATTACTGATATATTTATGAGAACAAATGTACTGTAAGTTTTCTGTCATTCTTCATTTTGCATATAAATACATAGTTGGAAGAGAAACTTCGCACATCAATTACTTGAGGCAGGTGCGTAGGAGATGAGGGAAAATCCCAGTGTACAATAATATAAATTACTTCCCACAGACTACCAACCTTGCAAAAGTAGTTTATTAGGATATGGTCAACGTTTCGGTCCTGAGACCTTCATCAGGCAAATTGCTGAAGAGCTCCAGGTGACCAGTCTTAAGTAGTATATATATGTATAAATACATATAAATTGCCAAAATGTATGACATTTTCAAAAAACACACAAACATTTTATTTTGTTATGTTTGTAACAAAAAAAAACAATTCAGTGGGGATTTTGGATGTTGATTAGTTTTTGAATACACTAATTACAAGTGGAAAACAAAAATCAGTAACATTTCTAATTTTGCCTTTTTAAGGTTAAAAGCTGAATAAATCGGGCTGGAATTAGTTATTGAAAAATCCTTCTGAAAAGAAACGTTTAAATTGTGTTAAGTCCATGTCTGTAAAGTATGGATGTATGTTGTTACGAAAGTTCAATGAAGACCTCATTTGCTGCGTCGGTCTTCCAGAAAGGAAATGACCATTTTTGGATTACAGCGTCGTCTCGGTCGCCTTAATACAGTGGTCCCTCGCTACAATGCGGTTCACCTTCCGCTGCCTCGCAGATTTATTTTTAGTACAATTGGGCATAAGAAATGTCTCCAGAAATCAACAACACTGAATAACTACAAAATGAGGCTCTATGTCAAAAATCCTGAAATATCCCTTTAAACTAAGATGTTAACCTTGAAAACTAGATAACACAATCTCTGTTTTCACCTGCACTGAAAAACGACATCCTCATCCATAAAACACCCACTGCGTCATGTTACGTTTGAGTAATCTTTCAGTCCATCAGCTTTCCCCGTTCTGGAGATGCATGTCCAGACTGTTAATGTTAACGCTTGACGTGAGCCAAACTCGTTTTCATCATGTGTGGTGTAAATATTTTTTGGCTGCCCAGTTCCGCCTTGTGCCATTGTTATAAATGCTCTCGTGCCCCTCGGCTGGCGTCTTTTCGATCAAAACTTCATCACCGCTGTGTCCTGGGGAGTAGTTCCCGGACACGTGTTATTCTAAGTTAAAGGAAATAAATCGACTTTTTGAACTTGCCATGTTAGAGACAAAGTAAGTATAGCCATAATGTCCAGTACACGAAGCAGGAGCCTGTTTTTCACACCAGTCCTTAGCACAATAAACGGAGAAGCGGAGGATCCCTGCTGCGGGCGTCCAGGCCTCAGAGCCACGGTGAGACCATGCTGGTGTTTGGCACACGCGTGATCAAAGCCCCCCAGGGTCAGCCGCTCTGCCTTCATGCGGATCTCCGGCATTACGGACGGATTGAGAACATGTCTTCAGAAGCGGCGGCGTATTTGCAGCGCGCACGGTGCCGGGGGGGGGGGGGGGGCGTGTCCGCATGAGAAAATGGAAATGAGGCTCCGACCCCCATCTCCCAGCGGGGTACACCCGACAAAGAAGCGCCACCCCGACGAAAGGCTCGGGTCCCGCGTTTCAGTAACGGGCCTGAATATGCTTAATGGGATCTTTAGAACTTTCAACTATATGATAACGTCATTAGCCGTGTCTGAATGTCCATGCGAGCCACTGACGCCTCTTTTACTACAATGCACCACACAACAGGTTATTTCCTACATGCAGCCCGCGGCTTTCTCCATGTTTATTTTACATTCATGAAGAAAGTCGCCTGGATTATTATTATACTTTGCCTGAGGGGGAAAGTTATCATTTCTTTCTCTGTTCAGTACTTTGTCATTAGTAGGGTCGGGTACCGATAAACGATAACAGTACGGAATAAGGACAAAAGTTTGGGTACAGAAAAACATACATTTTTAGAGATCAAGCGTTGATGCCTGTCCAAGGACGGCATTAAAGGAAGTTATTTCACTTCAAATAAATTACGCAAATTTAAAAGAAATAGACTTTTATGGGATTAAATTAAGCTTCACTGCAAATTTAACCTGGAAGACGTATCTGCAACATTCATTGCCTCATCACAAGCAGCTCCTCACCAATCATCCAATCACAGTCCCTCAAACTGCACCTTCGTTCCTGCTTCAGCCATTCATCGCCCAGGATCCCTATTTTAAACTTCTTTGTCCATCTCTTGAGCATTTCCCAGCTGTGCTGCAACCCTCCTCTGCCCCTCCTCTGCCTGGCCTCTCCTCGGCTCTGCTCGTCGTTGGCATCTGACCGCCCCGGGTCTCATCCTCTACCACCACCAGTGTCCAGACTCTGGGGGAAGATTCAGGCCCTGTCCATACGAAGTCAAGCTGAGGACCAAAAGATATTTGATCAATCTAGTGTATCGTCCATACGAGTCCGGCATTTTGGGGGTCTGTAAACGAACATTTTCCAAACTAGGTCCCAGAGTGGAAAGATCTCAAAACGCCGTTTACGTTTATCCATGATCTACTGACCTTAGAATGAGTTTTACTCATGGATCTATGATGGTTTTACTCCGCTCCTCTTTGCTCCACTGGAGTCCGTGAGCCACAGGTGATGAGTAGAAAAACACGTCGAGTCAGTCTGTGTTTTTGGACTGAGTCAAAGTCCGGTCACTGACAGGTTTTTCTGCTTTAGTCCCGTTACGTCTGAAGAATAAACTCGCCTCCTCGTCTCTTCTGTAAATCGTAAATCCTTGAATCCGTTTCATTTTCACTGTTTACATTCCACACAAGTTTACTGCGCATGCGCCCTCTACATCTTCTATTATCTGTGTTAGCGTCACAGCGCCACACACAGGCCTGACAGATGAATCACAGACCTGAGTCGACCCATGTGGACGCACACGTTTACTGAGCTGGCTTCGTGCTTACAAAGAAAGTTTCTGAAAATATAAGCGTTTTGTCTTCGTGCGGATATAGCCTCAGTCAATCATTCATCATCGCCGTGTGTTTCATATCATTAATTCAATCTTCTGCCGGGGACAGAACCCCAATCATGATTCATGTCCAATAAAACGCCACTCTCTTTCTGAGTCTTTTCAGGTTAAATTAACATTATTGTTCTGTTTTATGGTTCTATATGAGTAATATTTTAATATTTGTATGGAAATTTGTATTGTTTAGGTATCGGTATCGTAAACCAAGTGTCATTAAAGTACTGGTATTGACTTTTTTTTTTAACAGTACCCAACCCTAGTCATTACCACTGCTGCCTGCAGGGGGGCCTCCAGGCCAATTCAAGATAATGATGATTATAAGTTAAGGTGCCTTGTCCTTATTGTCATCGTTTATATTTTGTTTTAATCTATCCTTTATTCAGCCAGGAAAGACTCACCAAGATAAAAAATCTGATTTCCAGAGGGGAACCTATTGAACATGTTTTAGTAGGGGGAAGCGGAAAACCCGGAGGAAACCTACGCAGACACGGGAAGAACATGCAAACTCCACACAGAAAGCCGTCTGTAAACCTTGTCATCGGCATTCGACCCATCCTCCGACACCACTGGGGTGACCGTCAGGAGCAGGGGGCAGCTCAAAATGACAGAGCCAGGTTAATGGTCAGAGTCACCAGGCAGTAAAGCATCAAACACCCCCTTTCGAAAGCGTCTGCATCGACATGACACGGCAGACATTGGTATTAGGGAGATCATTTTGAGTGGACCAGTGTGAGACGTCCCGAGCCCACACTTACTCAGACTGGAGCTGTCAGACCACTATTCACAACACCTCACTCATATCACCGGGCGGACTGCTTTACTGCACGTGACAAACCCATCTAAAGTGAGGACCAGCAGTATACCGTCAGGCCCTCCACTATTCACCAGTGCCGACACTGTTCTGAAAAAGAGTTTTTACTCTATATTAGACTGCACATCTGGAAGGAACTGCAACTCGTCATGCGAGGGGGCGTAGTCTAGCTGAGGGGAAAGAATACCTCTACATTTTTCACACTTTTTAGCCTATTTTCTGGCAGACTATAAACATGTTTATCACACACCAATAAAGTCAAGCCAAAATCAGGTCCATGTGGATGTTTTTTTCCCATCCAATTGTTCAGTACAAAGGAAAAAAACGGCACTCGTCGCTAATGTTAGCATTCGTAGCATGAAACTAACATTAGATTTCTGGTTGACGTCGTCCGTTTTTTATGGGCTGTTGAACCACTTTGTGCCTTTCTCAAAATATTTTGGATTGGGAGACGCCAATAAATGCAGTAACCATTTATCCTTTCTCTGGACATGGATGTCTTTGAAGAAAAACATGATGGGCCTGATCGGACATTTGCGCGATGACAGGAGGGCGCTATGTGCAATCTTCAGCTTCATACCTGGCGCAGTAAGTGGTTGGATAGACTCCCGTGGTGATGTTGGGTACAGCAGTGGTCCCTCCCCAAGCTTTTCCTCCAGCAGACTGGAATATTTTCCTCTTCTCTGGGTGTGAGGGGTGTTTTGATCACGTTTCCGCGGCGTGGAGTCTGTCCAGGGCTCTTTAATACTAGCGCTAGAGCGGGACGATCAATATACAGTATTCTCTCTCTCTCTCGGGACATGGATGCACAGTGGGATAAATAGTTTGTAGTTCATCCTGCTAGGCTTAATACGATAGGGGTCAGGCCTATGTTCCCCGGTACCTATGTTCCCCCACTTCTATTGATTAAGATTAGGCACCAGCCCACTATCCTTAAGGTTAGTGGCTAGGGCAGGGTCAGGATTAAGCTGATTGATATATGTATGACATTTCACTCTCATGACTTGTGATTGGGTGAAGTACCAACTCACCTACGGAAAAAAAACATAGGACCCGGGGAACATAGGTATGCACCCAATACGATACGTGAGGCTGTGTGCGATGTTAATGTAAGAGGAGACTGAAGAGGAAGCAGCAAGAGATTGTTGTAGTCAGCGCTGCTTGTAAGTCGACCTATTTGGTGTTGTAGTGAACCTCTGAAACAACCCCCCTCCTTCTACAGACTTTGTAGCTGAATCTGTGTACTTTTTTCATATAGTTCAGTTAATTTATTTGTTTGAGCAGTATACCTGCTCAAAGGGAGTGGGCCGAAGCCAAAGGCATATATATATATATAAGCGCCCACCCCACAAATATCAGGCCATATCAAAGATTATGTTGATACGCTGTCGTGTTCAGTGTTGCCATGGTTACATAGAGCAGCCCTACAATGGAATGTAAAGTTATTCCGCGGTTGAACTGGTTACTTTATGAATGCCGTTAGTGCGTCTGACTTCTACACACTCCAGCGCCAGTCCTGTGTCGACGTAAAAATGTGTCAGTCCAGTTTCATCCCGGGTTTGTCCAATCAACAAAAGGTTTCGTTCACTGCAGGTGGCGCGCGGAAAGCCAGTCAATGCCCCGATAATTAACCGTGATTTCCGTCACAGCTCGCCGCCCGCGCTCAATCTTGGCTCAAACCAGTTAATGTCATGTTTCAGTCAAATATTAATAAACACGGCTGAAAGCTGAAACTGAACATTTTCATACTCCGCCGGCCGTGTTTGGAAAAGTGTCGAATCGAGCTGTTTGGAAGCGAGCGAGTTGATTTAATAGTCCATAAAGCCGTCCGCTCGTGCGTAAAAATGATTTGTCGACGCAGGCTGACTCGCGTAAATCATCTGCTGCGGGGGACGGGGCTCCGGGCAAACGGCAGCGCTCAGCCCGGAGCACCTTCTGTAAGCCGTCCACGCAACTGCGAAAGGAGACACGCCGACTTCTATGGGTTTTTAACCAGGTTGTTGTTTTTTCTCAAATGAAAAAGATGATTACAGTCGTGTTCCGTTTCAATTACACGTCTGTTCAGAAGGCGTGGGTAAAGCCAGTGGTGGCACATCGTAACTTGAATAAAAGCCCAGACGTATGAAGGGCGGAAGTTAGGGTTGGGCCATATCGTATCGCGATATATTTTTGGGAGTTTCAATCGTTATTTCGTAAAAAGCACTGTTCAACTACGGCTACTATGAAGGTTTTAAACGATATAACTGAAGCTCCTGATAATAAACAATGCAGCGCGGCCCTTTTTATTGATTTTACAAAAGCGTTCCGACACATTGTTTTGACCGTCAGCTAGCTTTACAGCAACAAAAGTGCGGCGAAAAAGAAAGACGGAGCGAAATAAAATGCTTTTAATTATTAGCTACCCATTTGTAGAGGAACAAGGTACGTTTATCGTGAAACATAAGCACATGTTATGAATGTTTGTGTTACTAATTGTCAGTTTTATAGCCAAGGTTCATTTAAGTGGAAGATTGTAAGAGTATGGATACTAGCTTACACGCAGTTTTTATTATGTGTTCCCAGCGAGGGGTGTCACGATTTCAAATTTTTGAGTCACAATTATTGTGAAGTGAAATATTGCGAGTTTCACGATTATTCACGATTATCGACCTTATAAAGGAAACAATTAAGATTTCAATTTTTTTGGCATTTTACTGCTTTATTATCACTTCAATGTTTCACAAAATAAAGTGCTTTAAAACTCTTAAATAATAAATAAATAGAACAATACAATAGTAAAATGTAAGAACTTTTCAGATTTTAGGATACTTCAGCTGCCATAATTTTAACCAAAATAAAGTGATAATGCTTTAATTCAAAGATTAAAATAAACACTGTTAAATAACCAGCATAATATAATATGAAGCAGAAAGAACACAACACAAACAACATCAGTCCAAGTTATGATGCAAAAATGTAAGTATGTTAACATTCTCAGTGCTCAACCTGGATCGCTGAGGGCATACGATATGGCCACTTGAGCTGAATACCCTCTGAGGGCACACTTGTGGCTGGAAGGCACGAAAACTTTTTGGCCACTTTGGAAAGAAGAGGCATTTCTTCCACATGACTCTTCCACCAAGACAGCGGATCTGCATCAGCACTGATTGCTGACAGTGACAAGTACAGCTTCAACTCTGAATCAACTTTTTCCTTTAATGGTAATGGTGCAGTGGCTGGCATGCGTGCTTTTGTGACTCGCTGCGGGAGTCCTGACAGTGTTGTGCCTTTCTTCATAGAAGATGCAGAGCTGGTCTCTTCCTGTGCACCATCATCATCCCCAGATGTGTTATGAGGCTGTGCTTGTGGTGTTTCTGTTGGAGTAATTGCAACAGCTTCCTCTGCACATGCTTTCATTGTGTCCTGTAGGTTTTCAGAGAAGTTGCCCTTAAACCTAGGATCAACCAAACAGGCGATATCCAGGACCCTTTTCATTTCTTCACTGTACCTCATCTGAAGTAACAGGTAATTTCTCACTGCACACTTCATCTCTTTGGAAAGTGCACTGTCTTCTTTGTTTTGGCACAAGAAGTGTCCATTTATATGTTCAAGTACTGGCTTGAGAGAAGACAGTGTGACTTGCTTCTCTGACGCCATAACATCTGTGAACTCATTGAGTGGTTTCAGAAGCTGGTGTACCTCCTCCAAGACAGTGATGTCTGTGTCTTTAGGCATTAAATGCCATAAGCCTCTATCTGCTGCCAAAACAACACATACTGCTTGCTGCTGCTCCAGGAATCTGGAGACCATCTCAAATGATGATCCCCACCTTGTGACCACATCATTAATGAGGGCATTAATGATGTTCAGTTCCTCTTGTTTCTTCTTTAAGTCTCTCTTCTTTTTCCAACTGCGCGAGAAAGTTTGGACCAAGTGGCGGCATGCTCTAACAGCTTTATCCACTCTTTGTATTTTGAGAACTTTGCTGATAGCTAGGTTCAGATTGTGCCCAAAACATGAAAACCACACACAGGAAAAAATAGTGAAAGCCGCCTTCATATTTGTGGCATTATCCGTTGTGATGCCAGATACATTATCTGTGGAGATACCCCACTCCTGAAGGTTCCTGTTATGTTGTCTGCAGTGTGATCATCTGGGAAGTGTAGTGTCTCAAGGCAATGGACTTTCAGTTTCCAATCAGCGCTCACATAATGAATGGTGAAGCTGATGTAAGGTTCTCCCCCTCCTCCATTGCTGGTCCACACATCCGTAGTTGCCCCAAACCAATCAGCTTCTTTAATTTGTTTCTCTATGCTTTCCTTCACATCGATGTACAATCTTGGTATTACACTTGTTGAAAAGTGGGTGCGTGATGGTACCTTGTATTGTGGAACAGCCTTTCCCATCAAATGCAGAAATCCAGGTTTTTCTACAGTGTGGTATGGCAGCATGTCTTTTGCTATGTAATATGCAACAGCATGATTTAGGTCTTTGGCTTGTTTTGATGAAGGTGCATATTTAATGCTTTTTTGAAAATGACTCTTGAACTGTTGGTTGAGCAGTAGCAGCAGGCAGTGCAGTCAGACTGGGAGTTTTTTGCTAAAACAACAAAATATAAATAAGTTATTACATAGGATTAGCAGACACACAATTTTAATAAAGAGTAATTACATTTAAAAGGTAATTATAATACTTGTATTATTTCTGATAATTTGGACAACTTTATTGGGGATTATGCCCTATTAATACCTTCACTTGGACATACAGCGAAGGATGATTATTTCTAAGATGTTGTATTAAATTCGACGTATTGGCGCCTTTTGCTGCAACTTTCCGCAGACCGGATTTGCATGTAGGATGTCCATCACCGACAACAACGCCTTGATCATCTTTTGGATACCCAAAGTGGTCCCATACCGCGGATTTCAGTCGTTTTTTGGGTGGATACAGCTCTGGTGGAGCACGTCCTTCTGCCATCCTGACCGGTGAGTTCACGCGCTGCTCCCTGTAGACACACACTCTGCTGCCGCCGTGCAGCGGCCCGTCGTAACTCGCACTGCACTTTGCGCGAGAGATTTCTTCGGTCAACCGTGGCTTCTAAAATTGTTACGGTTAACCTACCGTCACCATTTATAATCGTGGTAATCATAAAACCGGTTAATCTTGACACCCCTATTTTAGCTCTTGAGGTGAATTTGTGGGTTTACTGTCATTTCAACCTGATAAGACTCAGAGACCGAATGGCAGTATCAGTGTTTAATTAATGAATATTATTGGGGCTCAGATCCCGGCGGAAGTTGAACGAACGATGTGAAATTAATGATAGCCAGAATCTTCCCCCCGAAAAGAGGTAGCCGAGATCTGAGCAAAGATTGTGAGGGATTGATGAGCTGCTGATGCTGCGCTTACGACGGGTGAAGGCGCAAGGTAATGGCCGTTTGAAATGAACGATTGGGCCAGAAACAAGGCCAGAGTAATAGTTGATTAGACAGATGCAGAGGAGATCGGAGAATGAACACCCCTCCAACCAGGGCAGTAGTGAGAATGCAGGGACGGGAGCCCTCTGACGAGGGCAGCAGGGCAGGGACAGGAGCCCCGACGACGAGGGCAGTAGAGCAGGGCAGGGACAGTAGCCCTCCGACGAGGGCAGTAGAGTAGGGCAGGGACAGTAGCCCTCCGACGAGGGCAGTAGAGCAGGGCAGGGACAGTAGCCCTCCGACGAGGGCAGTAGAGCAGGGCAGGGACAGGAGCCCCTACGACGAGGGAAGGGACAGGTGCGGTTCAAAGAGAGCGACGGAGACCGAACCAGATGGGCCCTCCGACGAGAGTGGTTGAGACTGGGAATGTTTCCAGATACCTCTTGGGGTTCGGTCGAATGGTTAGATATTCTGAGAACATTATAGGCATTGGAGGCAACTTGCACTGAACGCTAGGCTTTTGACATAAAGGAGCTTGTAGGCAGTAGTCTGAATAGACTAGAACAGTATAGAGAGCGGTGTTATGAGCTGAGCTTATTTATTTTTGCCGAGCAGCGCTGAAGACTTCTGGTTGGAAGGTGCCGACCGGCAGTAATGAAGTACCCGGCTGCAAGAACGGTTGCGGCGATGAGCGGATTAGATCGGTTAGCTTGATCACCGGAGGAACTGATAAGGATAGGTGTTGGCTTAAGGAATTAGTTGAAGGAAAATCTGACTTAAAATGTGACAGAGCATAGCAATAGACTTAGAATGATCTGGAGTATGTTGCGCCATAAATATGGAATAATTTGAAACCGCCCGCCACGTGATCCGATGCACGAGAGGCGAAATAGGTTTCCGAATGCTTATGGTGTAGACTACACTGATGTCACGTACGGCGGCGTTTAGTTTCCGCTTCCAGAGGTGCCCCCACAATAGCAGCTAAAGCTATACGATAACATTCGAAGAGTGCAAAAAGACTCTGGGGTAAATCCTTTTGCAACCATTTACCATTTGGTAGAATCCCCCAAAACTAGCTGGAGCGCATCTGTAACGAAACGAAAACACCCGGAGAAAAACCCAGAGACTGCGGCCGAACGAGGCAGAGCGACAGCGACCGTCCAAGCAGGGCGGCAGTGGAACGTCCGAGGCACGGCGAAACGGGGCAGCGTCAAAACGGGCGAAGCAGGGCGACGGGCAACTGCGAAACGTGCGAAGCAGGGCGCAATGGAAACCGGCGAAAGGCAACACCTAAACCGTGCGAAACGTGCGAGGCGGGGAGGCAGGGAGATGGCAAACAGCGGCCTTGCATAGCAGTGAGACAGGACAGACGAGGCAGGGAGACAGCGGCCGTGCGAACAGGCGCGCTATCGGAGTTGAACACAAGCGGCCATGTGACGGACAAAGGAACATGAGGATACAGGAGAGCACGCCGATGAAAGCATGTAACGTAACGAGAGACAAAACCACCACCAGGTGTTTGTGACGAAAAATGCGCAACCGAAACAGAGCCAAGATGTATGCCAGTGGAGCTGAATGCAAAAACGACGATCAAGGGGCCACTCGGAGTGAACATTGACTCAAGGGTAAATTTGGGACAACATTTGGGAATCAATTACCTAACAACGAAGCTAGCAGAAACACCAGTCCGTGTCATGTATAGCGGATGCATGATCGCCCCAAAAGCAGCGAGCCTCCCCGACGTGAGAGGCCATAGTGTGAGAGGACAAGCGAGAGCGCGTGAATGTGCGAATGTGGGTCCGTACGTCTCACCTGGAAAGCCCGCAGCACAGGCCCGGATAAGCGTGCGTGGACAGATGCACCACCGGGGAAGGAACGGATCCGGGAGAGGTCAGAGGAGGGAACCACGAGAGGACCGGACAGCAGCAGCAACAACGGAGGGCATGCCGTGGCCACGCCCCCCCGCAGCAACGGGGGCGGCGTAGCAGCAAACCAGAGGAACGAGCATCGGGTGACACGCGGTCAGGGAGAAGACGAAACCGAGAGAATCCGGGACAGGGAAAACACAAAGTCGAGGCAGCAGTGCGAGGAAGGGCACATTCCTTGACAACGGCAGCGTAACCGGGACACCAGAGCGAGGCGCAGCCAGAAGGACGACCCGAGCGAGGAAGAGCGAGCAGCCCGAGCCCAAAGACGACATCCCTGGAGATTTCCCACCGTAGAGATGGCGGACAGAGCCGGTCCCAGTGACACACGAGATAACGGCAGTCGTAGCACGGCTGGCAGGCGGCTGAGCTGAAGGTGCGGCTTGAGCGGGGTCTGTGATTGGATGATTGGTGAGCGCTGCCGATGATGAGGTGAATGCAGCTGGTGGTCGTCCATGTTGAATTTGTGCTTAAGCTTCATTAATTAAACCTTAAAAATCATCAGTCAAGTGTCTGTCTTCATGCGGGGTGTATGTTACAGATATGCTCCTCCAGAGTCCCCTTCCGCCCTGCTGCTACTCCCGGTGACTGAGCGCAGAACCACAATCATGTATAGCCTGTTTAGTCCTGGTTCTGTTGCTAATGGTAAAACCTATATATTGTTTGTTAAGCCCAATGCCCGAGAGGTTGAACGAGTTCATGTGCTGAGCAGCACATTAAGATAAGAGTGTCTGTCTGGGATGAGCACGGCCCCAAATGTAAGGTTATGAGACCATATTTGGTGTTGAACAAAACATCCTGGTCCACAAATGTATCTTATAATCCATGGGAAAAGAAGTGTTTACGTACATAGACCTTTTTCACAACAACCGGAAGTAGCGCGTTTAAGAGCCCAGTCACTTCCTGTCTTCGCGGGTCTAAGGGAAAATAGCATCTGTTTTTTCAACAAAGTCGCTTAATTTTCCCACTTCTTTCGCTGATGCGGAGGTAATCGCAGTCACAGTCAGGTGGGCAGGCTGTGAGAATGGACTCTAATTATATTCATGTCCTGGAAGCAACGTAAAAGGTGCTGGTGTTGGACTGACTAAAGAGACACAGCTAGCCTGAACTGCGTCAGTGAGATGGGCCGATATAATGGCTCAGCACACCCACAGATGTCCTCAAGTAATGGCTCACTCATTGTTGTTCTGGTAAGTGTCTGAAAGCTGTTTTGCAGATGTGTATTTCATGTTTAGGTCTTGTTTTTAGCCCTTGTTTTGCTCGTGTCAACAGCTGCTAAGGCTAAGGCTGTTAGCTTCAGGCTACGTGGCATCTAATACTTACTTTTCCTCAATCTATCACCTCCAAATCTTTGTCTCACTGTGGCTCACGTAACTATCATTTTTTTTAACAGTATTGAGAAGAAGAAAAAAGATGGTAAGCCACAAACCACATGGCTAATTATGCATAATGACAAAGTCTGTGCTAAGTGTAGCTGCTCCATTCTGTGAAAGTCCTGCTTCCAGTCAATTGTACATTTATCCTAAATGAAGGAATCACAAAGATAACTCAAGTGTGTTCGCAACAATGTTTAGAGGTTTAGTGCTTGGGTAGATCCAGAGTCTCCTCATTTACTAGCATATTTTTTTTCCTGTTAGAAAACACAGTATTGTATTGAAATAACCATTTATGTCTTAATCAGTATAAGATGCTGGTTATTCTTACTAAGGTAATAATAATTTGTTGTTGCAGGTTCATCAGCGAAGGAAATGGATGCATCATATTCTGATTATGTTCCAACTTTGGGGTCACTTTGAAGAGCAGAAGTGGAGATCAACACCATGTTAAACACAAAATCGTAAGTCTGTCACCACCGGTACCACATATTGACACCATTCAATTAAAAATATATATTTTAATATCATTTGAGCCCTCAACATTTGCCATTTGTACTTTAATTACACACGGTGGCATTTGTGTTAAGTGGTTACACCCCGCCATTCCGACACACCGCTAATCCGACATTGAGTTCTAATTGTCGGAATTGCGGTGTTTCCATTTATTATCAAACGTCCCGCCACTCCGACTATTTTTTTCACCTTTTGTCGGAGTGGTGACACCTTTATCTTTTATGCAACGTGCCGCTATTCCGACACACAAGATAATTATCAACAATTATTATTGTTTTACGTTTTGCCTGATGAATGAAGAGACAATGCCTGTGCGTCTCCCCTGATCGTTGGTCTATAATAACTTGACTTTCGCATCGTTCTCATAACTGCAATGATGAAACAGTGGCACAAACACGGTTTACTTATTTAAAAAAGCTCTTCTTAATTACATTTAGTCACTGTTATATCATTATTTGTCTCGAATTTCCGCGCGTTTGTGGACAAAAAAAGGGAGAGTGAATGCATCTCCCACGCCGCCTTGGCTTTAACATGGATAAGTGTTAAGGCTTATTTACAACTTTTGACATGTCAAACAAGCGGTGATGAGCGCAGCAGGTGGAGACAGACCTGTTGTTGTGGATTACGAAAAATAGGTTTTGCCAAATGGAGCTAATGATGGACCAGACGAGTGAGAGTCATGGATAAAGAGGTGAAGAGTTCTACGACAGATGATGGAGTGCACAGTGAGTGTTTTTATGCTGATTCTGTGGAGTAAAGTCTGGCTGAATGTGCCGCTGTTGCACAGACTCATGTGACATAAAGCGCGTGTGTTTATTGCTATTGTTTGTCTTGATAGATTCAGTGTTTGCCCGTGTCACACAGTGACTGGAGCATATGACCCCCCCGTATACAAATACACACACCCATGCGCGCTGCTTTGTTGTTTTGGGACAGTGTTTTGAAGGAAGGGGAGCTCGTGGCTCGGTCATCCGCTTGTCAGTCTCTTAAAGCCTTGAGCGACAGCTCCAGTGTCTGAGTGGAAAACGTCCAACAGTGCGCGGCGTATTAACCGCGGACTTCAGCGCTTTGTTGTAAAATACAGACTAGCTGCACCTGTCACTGCCTTTGCCCAAAGCCACCTCACGAGCCTCTGCACCCCTGGGCCGACAGCGGGGATGAACAGGGAAGGTGGCGTTGACACAAGGCAAACAGATATGCTCAAAATGATTGTCGGAATAGCGGTACCAAAAAGTGTCGGATTGGCGGGGTGTCGGGATGGCGGGGTGTCGGGATAGCGGGGTGTCGGAATGGTGGGGTGTCGGAATGACGGTGTGTCGGGATGGCGGGGTGTCGGGATAGCGGGGTGTCGGAATGGTGGGGTGTCGGAATGACGGTCCGTCCCCGTGTTAAGTGGTGAAAATGTTCGTGCTTTACTATTTTTACATTTCAAGCAAATATCTGTACTTTCTACATTATTTTTGTCAAACTGAAATGTTTAATCTAAAAGTATCTTTTAAGATACTTTACATAGATAAAGGTGGAACAAAATAAAAAGCTTAAAGAAAGTAGTTTTGATTAGAAACAAACTCCCAACAGTTTTACAAAATCTCAGTAATGTTTCAAAGTATGATTTTCATCTAACTATTAAGGAAACACAACATGGTGATGTATCCGAAGAACCAATACAATGGTTTACTGCTTCAGGTTTATTTGGTACATTTAGAAAAACGTGTGTTAATCGTCATGTAGGATTGAATTGCATTTTAAATGTTTTTCTTGACAGACTTTTAAGATGGAGCAGCAGAGCGTGAAGGCGAGGTGAAGGCAGATGGAAGAGCTGGCAGAGATGCAAACACCATGGAGAAGACCTACACCAGCTTGTGCCGAAGGCTGTGGACAAGACGGTGTTGGAGAAAATGGAAGTTGTACTTTTAAATACAGAATGACATTTGTGCAAAAAAGAAAAGCTTAATAAAACATATTTGTAAAGAGTTTCATTCGTCTAAATATTTTAAATGAAGTTCTGTATGTATTTCAATGTTAAACGTATACTTGTAGTTTTTGATACAAGTCTTCTCATAGTTGGCGTCAATGGAAATGCTGTTTTTTGTTTTAGTACAGAGGCTTCCTGTGAACAGATGAAGATTTGTACTCACTCATTTTCTGGTGCTCGTCATAATTAGAATATCATGAAAAAGTGCGTTCACTTCTGTAATTCAGCTTAAACTGTGAAACTAATAAGAGACTCATGACATGCAAAGTGACATAAGTATAGCCTTTGTTATAATTTTCATTATTACGGCTCAGCTTGTAAAAACCCCAAACATTTTTGAAAATGGACTAAGCCATAATCATCAAAATTATAACAAACAAGGCTTGGCATATGTCACTTTGCATGTCATAAGTATATAGTATATATTAGTTAAACATTTTAAGTTGAATTACGGAAACAAATAAGCGTTTTCATGATATTCTAATTATATGACGAGCACCTGTATAGTCCAATGTTTGGGTTCAAATTAAACCCAGAAAAAACAAGTCGACTGCAGTCCGAGCATAGTCTTCATCTATCGGAAACACAACTTCTACTTTGAAGAAAAGAGCTGAACCAATGGTGCAGGTGTGTTGGTGTCCGTGGAATTGTTGAATAAGTTGTTGATTTGAGCCGAAGTCTCCCCCTGCGATTAGTGAAGCGCCCTGGCTTTATGCAGAAGAACGCACCAAAACTGAGCCATTTTCTTCGCGGTCTAATGCTAAACTATAGCCACCGGATGTTGCTGCGCAGTACTTCCGGTTAAAAATGCGTTAGTGTGAAAAAGGTCTATTGGGAGGGGCTTAACTAAAATAGTATAAAATAATGGGGCGGGGATTTATTCTTTGGACTGTTATTCTGAACCTGCTTTGACCCGTTTTTGTGTGCTGCCTGCTGAAGCCTGAATAAATGTCTCCTATGAACGTCGGGGTCAGCCCTATGTTCCCCGGTACCTATGTTCCCCAGTACCTATGTTCCCCAGTACCTATGTTCCCCGGGGAACATAGGTATGCACCCGTGAACGTCATCGCTCTCTGCTCTGATTTTTATACAAGGAGGGTCCTGGACATACGATTTCTTACATTTTAAATACTGACAATGTGTCAAACTGTTCAACTAACATCCTTCTGCTTATACTAACTTTATTATTTGGACTAGCAGCTAATTTCATCCTTATTAGCCTATCATGTATATATTTTCTTATTTAACGTGTAATTTATTTAATACAAAGAGAACAATGTATTTTTTGACCCGCGATAGTGGCATTACATTTCACCATGGTGGTATTGAAAAAGTCTTAAATTTCACTATGCCAAAGCTGGACCTACCCTGTTTTTAGATCTGACATATTTCCAAGTGCCTCCTGCTATACCCTCTGGGCTCCCCATACTCCAGGTTGGTAAACCCTGGTGTGAACAACCAAAATAAAATAAATAAATAAAAACATCAAAATGATATGTCAGTTTTTAAATCAGATAAACTTTTATCACACGTTTATCAAATTCCCATTCCCATTTATCAAATGATTTTTTGATACAGACACTGCTGGGCAAATATGACTTCAATAAAAGTCAAACGCCTCAGTTCATTTATACGGTAAAGCACCAAAGTCTTTTAATTTGTGGCGGGAATCGAAAAACAGGAGCTAATTGATTTACAGATCTCATTGAATTTTAATCACGATTAATTAAAGGCAGTGCTTAATCACAGTTAATTACTTGTCAAGCTACAGCCTACAATAAAGATATTAGTTTTTAATTTGATGTGTTTCATAAATTTAATTAGCACTTTAATTTTTTTACATTGTGTGTTACATGTGAAAAAATTACCTCACTAAAATGTACTTTAATGTTTACTTTAATTAAAATGTTTATTAGCTTATGAGCCATGGTTTAAACAGGCATCTGTTCCCAGTTTCCCTTGTAAGGGAGACTGAGACTGGTTGTCTCACACTCAACGTCCCACATAAGCCACACTTACGCCGAATTTACACCAGAGGAATTACAGCGCGTAAGCGTTGTAGCGCAGCATATGCGCGTCACTTTTTTCCATTCTAACCTATCATGATATTTACACTAGCATTGTTATACGCGCGTCACTTTTTTCCATTCTAACCTATCATGATATTTACACTAGCATTGTTATACGCGCGTCGGACGGGCGTATTGACACGAGGCTGCGCCTAAATTAGAATGGAGTTCTAATTTGGACGCGTATACGCGGCAAACAACGGAATTTTAGATGGGAAAATGGCACAGTCTTTCAAAGTAAACTTCCGACACCCTGTCAAAATAAGTTTTCTATTGATTTGTCGAAGTTCACAACACGCAGCATCCTTGTGTTTGCGATGGATGACGAAAAGTTGATTGTCGAGGTGGAGAAATACAGCATACTTTACGATGCTCAACACAAATTTTACAAAGACACAGTGAAGAATATGCAGGCATGGCACTCAGTCGCCACAAGTTTAAATTGCGACGGTAAGTTAACATTAGCATACAAGAATAGTGCCCATCATTTAGCGAATACTAATACTTCACATCATTTTTAAGATGTAACATCTAAACACACTGCATAATAGCTCAATTCATATCTAAAATGCTATAAGTTTGGGGATGAGACACCCGAACACAAGCGTAGCTTTAGCTGCTCTGACGCCGTATGTGTAAATTTGTGCTTTCGAAAATGCGTACATCACATCCAGTAATAGCTCCTGGTGTAAATTCGGCGTTAAAGATCAACTAAACACCAGTGCCCAGCCTTACTCCGCCCACAAGAAAATTTGAAAATTCTATCTAAAAGGGGCGTTGCTCGGCGGACCAGGGGACAAGAAGGGGGGCGTACAGTTGGGGGTGGTCTGGGTTGTGATTGACACATTGGCATTGGCGCCGTGACTGACAGCTAGCTTGTAACTATGGAGTGACAGTGGCAGCAGCTTCGCGACCGAGCGCTCTTTTGAGGTGGAGGATTTCTCTCCACCTTCATCACCAGAGGTGGAGGTTGAGGAGGTTAATGTGGAGGAGGCCGGTGGCCCTGAGCCGTACATGTTTGAGCCGAGCCTGCAGAGGCATCAGTGCAGTGCAGAATGGGTTGATTTAATGCAAAAGAAAGGTTCATATTTACATTAAATTGAAGATATGTTCATAGATGGATATTGTGGTATCATACAGACATAATAAGCCATGACTCTGTATCAACTTGATCTGTAGGAAATATTTGTTGTTGAATTCAAAATCATTTCTGGTTAGGCTGAGTTCCAATAGTTGTAGGATATAGGTATCGGGGCGTCCCTCCTTCGGATGTTTGGCAAGGTACTTTTTCACAGCCGTCATGCCCAGAGGTGTGTCGATATTTGTGTATAGACTGGAGACATCCATAGTAAATAATAAGCAGGGTTCGGCTATCCTGACCTCGGTGAGTTTCCGTAAAAAGTCAGGCGTGTCCTTTATGTAGCTTTGATGGAGGATAGAGATAGGGGTCAGAAAGTATTCGAGGTATTCCGCTATTTCGTAGCTTTCGCATCCACAATCAGATACTATTGGTCGTCCCTTCGGGATTTGGCCAGGTACCGTCCAATCTGCCATTGGTTTGTGGATTTTGGGTAGGAGATAAAACAAACGCTGTCGTGGGTCTTCCTGTCCTTTAAGATACGTAATTTGTTTTTTGGTGATGAAGCCGTCATTATGCATTGAATGTAGGATATCACTGATTTGTCCTGCGGTTTCCTCGTATATTGGTTCGGGTAAAGGTCGATAATAGGTTGTGTCGCTCAATTGTCTAGTGGCTTCCAGTATGTAATCGATTCTATCCATGATGACTATAGTATTTCCCTTGTCTGCTTTCTTGATCACTATGGAATGGTCCTTTTTTAGAGCTTCAAGTTCTAGTGCTTCCTGGTCCGTAATATTTGGGGAACTTTTTTGTATCCTGACCTCTTTTAGGATAGACTTATCTCTTGATATAAGGTTATGTATGGTTTGTGGTATCTTTGATGGTATAGGTTCCCAAGTGGAAGGGGATACGAAGCGTTTTCCGGTGGGGTTTTGTGTAGGGCCAAAATATTGGGCTAGTTTTATTCTTCTGTGATAGTTTTGTAGGTCTAATTCTAGTTTTGGGCGGTCTAGGGTCAGATCATGGCTTGGAATGAAGGAAAGGCCCTTGTTTAGGAGTCTGATTTGCGTGGAAGATGGTTGAAAGAATCTCGATAGGTTGAGTATATTATCGTTTTTTGAGGGGGCTTTTTCCTGTTCTTTTGTGGGGGCTTTTTCCGGGCTTAGTCTAAAAAAGTGAGCCAGTGTTCCACCATTTTCTTTCCGGTCTCCTCCGTCCAGTGTACTCTATCCCGTATCACATGGAAATTTTCCGAGTCTAATTTTGGCACAAAATTCTCCACGGCCCGGATGATCCTGTTTAAGTCAACAATGGTGGACTTTTCGTTAGCCTGGAGGAATTTGTTATAGCTTATTAGGGGGATGTAGATCATTGCCCCCGGGAACGCCTTATGGGCTGCCTGGTTCAGTTCCCTAACACCGCGTTGTAGATATTGGGGGTCTTCCGTACCTCTATCATTTATACCAAAGTTAAGGATAACCTTTGCCACTGTAGGGACGGGTTTGACTAGTTTCCGGAGGATGTTGGTTGCATGTCTCAGCCTAGCCTCCGGATAGGCGTCCACCTGGATTCTGTTGTCCTTAAGATCAGGACGGGCCTCACGGGAGTCAGGGCCCAGAGATCTTTGTCTTTTACTGAGCGATGGGATGTAAAATAAGGGGTCCCTGGGGTAGTTTCCCTTTTCGGTGCCTGGTTCAGGTTCAGATCCTCCAATAGGGAAGTGGGGAGCGTCACACCCTTTATGGGGGAGATTTCCGGCGAGAAGAGTGAATACGACGGTGAGGCTAGTGGGGGAACTGGGGTTTTCTCCCTAAGGGAGGATGGAATGATCTCCATTTGTTTAGAAGGGGAAAAGAGACCCATTAGTGGGGCGGGTGGTTCACGTACACTAGATGGGCCGGGGGACGCACTTTTAGTGTGGGTTGGTCTGTTAGTTTTCGTTAATCTTTTCCGTGGGGGCGGTTGCGGAGACGTATTTCTGGCCTCGGTCCTCTGGTTCACGTGGGCAGACCCCGAGGAAGATGGTTGTGGTGTGGGTGGGGGTACCCCTAAGGCTTCTCTGATTTCGCCTTGTACTTTGGTTGCGGTTTGTCCGGAAAATCGTTTGTTATCCTGCAGGCACCACCTTTCTGCAACTAGCATGGACCTTTCTATATCCGCGAGGTTGGGCATCCCCATGATCTGATCCAATAAAATTTGTTTAAGTCGGCGGAAGTGGGAGCAACGGTCATCTACCGTTATCCACTGCCAGGCCTTCGCGTTTTCCTCTTTTCGGAGGGTCGATTCTTCCGTTGGGTTGAAAGGCATCACTCCTTTAAAGAGTTCTTCTGCCATTTTTTTTGATTCCTTTAGGTAGAACCTTTCCTTCACCCATTTGGGAGATTTGGTGTTCAGCCTTCATACGGCGCGCGATCAGCTTAGTGAGCCGGGAGAAATCAGAAGGTGTTGCCATTGTATTCGTCAAGAAAGCCGTCCTCGAAGAAGATGCTTGTGTGGCAACTGCACATCATTATCCCCAGTGGAAAATGTGTGCTGTAGGGAGACGCCAAAGGTATAATTGAATAAAATAAAAGAACAAGACATAACAATACAATTCAATGTTTTCCTCCGCAATTTGAGCTAGTATACATTTCCCCATTTGTGGTAGGTAATGCACAGATGTCAGCAGGTGGGTGTAAACACCTGCATTACGGAGCATCCGGGTTTTAAGGCAGTTGCCCTCAACCCATACGTGCTGCAGGCAGTGTATGGCACATACGTGCAGCTCTTTGGTGAGATGCCAGAGACATTGGTGCACAGGTTAGTTTTTGCAGGATAATTGATCGACAATTACGTGATTGACGACTCATAAATCCCCTATTGCAGTAATTACCGGCACCTTGCATACCGGAATCTGGTCAGATGGTGTTGGGGCTACCTAGGCCAGCACATCCGTGTGGTGATCCCCTCCTGTGCTGTGACTCGCTGTGACTCGCATCAGGCAGGAGTTCCCTGAGGATGTGGCCTACACAGGGTTCCTTCCTGCCCTGAATTTTCATGGCCAATAAAAATAATAATATAAACACAATTGCCATTCTGAACATTTTTATTGCTTGTCTTGTCATAACAATTCAGACACCTGTCATTGCTGGCTGAAAGCGATAGTTTACACACCACAAATGTTAGGAAAGTTTTAATGGACATGAATCATAATTGGGGCTCAGACCCCGGCAGAAGATTGCAGTAATTATGGTGTTGATGGATGATAGCCAGAATCTTCCCCCGGAGCCTGGACACTGGTGGTGGTAGGATGACCCGGGCTGCCAGTTGACCCGACGAGCAGAGCCGAGGAGAGACTAGGCAGAGGAGGGTCGCAGCACGGCTGGGAAACGGCCGAGTGATTAACCAGGGAGCTTAACCTCTTAAACTTTAAGGCCCATTTCCTCAAAAATTACAACCCATACTATTTAGGGATTTGGACAAGGTCTGGACTGCTAAAAAATGTACTCAAATACTAGGTGGGTCCTTGGGGATGTGAAAATGAGCAAGTCAACAATAGTGAGCAAGAGTTAGGCCTATTACCAAAGAAAGTGAGTAAAAAAAACACACACACATACAAATACAAAACATCTCTCATTTACTTTACAAAGAAGCACAGTCATCATAAATTGTAACAACACCCTTTCACTGACAATTGGAGTTTCATGTCTAGACAACACAAAAATTGAACATTTGCGCTGGTTTTGATGGAAAAAAATCCAGGCGGAATCCAACCGTGCCAAATTTGGCACAAAATTGGAAATATGGAATATCTCACTGCAGTTGAAAATTTGGGATGCCGTTAAATATTTGGTCATAAAAAATTTATTTTGTTAATAAAATAAATACAATTTATATTCATAACATCTCTTTATTTGCACAGAATAAGGTAAACACACTTTATAATGTATCCATTTGCCAACAATAAACACTAGCAGTGTTGGGTAACCAACAAAAATCTATCTATCTCATATATATCTATTTTTTTTTCCGATGAGGAATACTCCATTTCACAAACCGAGTCGCTAAATAAGCTAGCTCACACAAACAGCCCGATACCAGTAACTATATTCTATCATAGAACAAATTCACCGAGCTTTACTTTACATACTAAAAGCCAAAATAACGAGCATGAACTATAGTCTGATAAAACTTAGAGCCAAACTGTTCACATATAGCGAGCGCTGTCAGAAACTTTTTTTCAGCTTTCCTCAACCGCATAAAGCTACACTGCAACACTAGCACGAGAAATTTTTGTTGGTAAAAAATCAGGAATAAAAAACCCAGATAAACACACTCTTGTAAACCTGTGCAATCGACCCGTAAGGAGGAGAAATAACTATACAGTGCCTCATGATAAGCTGCAAAACAGTTCTTCTTTGAGGTAAAACACAGGGGAACCTCGCACTTTTTGCAGTACACCGGGGTCTTCACACGTTTGTCTCTGCTGCCACTCGGACACACAGGCAGTGGAGTGGCAGTATGGCTCGGACACGCAGACAGTGGAGTGGCAGCAGAGTTTGGACACGCAGACAGTGGAGTGGCAGTATGGTTCGGACACGCAGACAGTGGAGTGGCAGTATGGCTCGGACACGCAGACAGTGGAGTGGCAGTATGGCTCGGACACGCAGACAGTGGAGTGGCAGCAGAGTTTGGACACGCAGACAGTGGAGTGGCAGTATGGTTCGGACACGCAGACAGTGGAGTGGCAGTATGGCTCGGACACGCAGACAGTGGAGTGGCAGCAGAGCTCGGACACGCAGACAGTGGAGTGGCAACAGAGCCCGGACACGCAGACAGTGGAGTGGCAGCAGAGTTTGGACACGCAGACAGTGGAGTGGCAGCAGAGTTTGGACACGCAGACAGTGGAGTGGCAGCAGAGTTTGGACACGCAGACAGTGGAGTGGCAGTATGGTTCGGACACGCAGACAGTGGAGTGGCAGTATGGCTCGGACACGCAGACAGTGGAGTGGCAGCAGAGCTCGGACACGCAGACAGTGGAGTGGCAGTATGGCTCGGACACGCAGACAGTGGAGTGGCAACAGAGCCCGGACACGCAGACAGTGGAGTGGCAGCAGAGCTCGGACACGCAGACAGTGGAGTGGCAACAGAGCTCGGATACGCAGACAGTGGAGTGGCAACAGAGCTCGGATACGCAGACAGTGGGCAGTATGGCTCGGACACGCAGACAGTGGAGTGGCAGCAGAGCTCGGACACGCAGACAGTGGGCAGTATGGTTCGGACACGCAGACAGTGGAGTGGCAGCAGAGCTCGGACACGCAGACAGTGGAGTGGCAACAGAGCTCGGACACGCAGGCAGTGGAGTGGCAACAGAGCTCGGACACGCAGGCAGTGGAGTGGCAGGGCTCGGAGGTGCAGGACTGGTGGACGCAGTTCTCCTCCCTCTCACGCTCTTGGAGGATGCTTTTCAGGGTACTGTAGCTGGTTCCAGCGAGGGAGGGGCTGACACTCTGAGTTCTGAACAACACAATTTAGACTAATTTAGTCACTAATTTGCATATACATTCAATCAGTTGGACGTAGCTGATCAGACAGAGACTCCCGTTCGTCTTGTGGTTGGCTGACGCTTAGGCCTTGAAGGTGGTTGATAATCCCTATCGTCACATTCCCCCTAACTACTGCTGGGAGAACTCACAGAAGGTGTAAAAATCTCGGAAGCTTGAGCACTGTGGCATAAGAGAGAGATGGTCACTTATTTGCATATCAATTCAACTTCCATCATATAAATGTGCAGGTTCCTGTTCTATCATCAACACATGTCCATTTTCATGCGGGGGAGAACTGCACCCTGACACCCTTGTGTACGAAATGCGTGGTATAAATAAAACTTGCCTTGCCGCTACGTACCCCGTGGTGTACGGGCTAGCTAGTAGCCTAGCTCAACCGCACTGCAAAATAGAGGCAGTTCAATGGTCACTGCCCATGTGCACCTGTTTAGTGGCTTACAATCACCCAAACAGAGAACATTCCACTCATCACCTAAACAGAGAACATTCCACTCATCACCTAAACAACAGAGAACATTCCACTCATCACTTAAACAACAGAGAAGATTCCACTCATCACCTACACAACAGAGAAGATTCCACTCATCACCTAAACAACAGAGAACATTCCACTCAACACCTAAATAACAGAGAAGATTCCACTCATCACCTAAACAACAGAGAACATTCCACTCAACACCTAAACAACAGAGAAGATTCCACTCATCACCTAAACAACAGAGAAGATTCCACTCATCACCTAAACAACAGAGAGGATTCCACTCATCACCTAAACAACAGAGAACATTCCACTCATCACTTAAACAACAGAGAAGATTCCACTCATCACCTAAACAACAGAGAACATTCCACTCATCACCTACACAACAGAGAAGATTCCACTCATCACCTAAACAACAGAGAACATTCCACTCATCACCTAAACAACAGAGAACATTCCACTCATCACCAAAACAACAGAGAAGATTCGACTCATCACCTACACTACAGAGAAGATTCCACTCATCACCTACACAACAGAGAAGATTCCACTGATCACCTACACAACAGAGAAGATTCCACTCATCACCTACACAACAGAGAAGATTCCACTGATCACCTACACAACAGAGAAGATTCCACTCATCACCTACACAACAGAGAAGATTCCACTGATCACCTACACAACAGAGAAGATTCCACTGATCACCTACACAACAGAGAAGATTCCACTGATCACCTAAACAACAGAGAACATTCCACTCATCACCTAAATAACAGAGAACATTCCACTCATCACCTAAACAACAGAGAAGATTCCACTCATCACCTAAACAACAGAGAATATTCTACTCATCACCTACACAACAGAGAATATTCCACTCAACACCTAAATAACAGAGAACATTCCACTCATCACCTAAATAACAGAGAACATTCCACTCATCACCTAAACAACAGAGAACATTCCACTCATCACCTAAACAACAGAGAACATTCCACTCATCACCTAAACAACAGAGAATATTCGACTCATCACCTACACAACAGAGAAGATTCCACTCATCACCTAAACAACAGAGAAGATTCCACTCATCACCTAAACAACAGAGAAGATTCCACTCATCACCTACACAACAGAGAAGATTCCACTGATCACCTACACAACAGAGAAGATTCCACTCATCACCTAAACAACAGAGAACATTCCATTCATCACCTAAACAACAGAGAACATTCCATTCATCACTTAAACAACAGAGAAGATTCCACACATCACCTAAACAACAGAGAACATTCCATTCATCACCAAAACAACAGAGAAGATTCGACTCATCACCTACACAACAGAGAAGATTCCACTCATCACCTACACAACAGAGAAGATTCCACTGATCACCTACACAACAGAGAAGATTCCACTCATCACCTAAACAACAGAGAACATTCCATTCATCACCTAAACAACAGAGAACATTCCATTCATCACCTAAACAACAGAGAACATTCCACTCATCACCTAAACAACAGAGAACATTCCATTCATCACCTAAACAACAGAGAACATTCCACTCATCACCTAAACAACAGAGAACATTCCATTCATCACCAAAACAACAGAGAAGATTCGACTCATCACCTACACAACAGAGAAGATTCCACTCATCACCTACACAACAGAGAAGATTTCACTCATCACCTAAACAACAGAGAACATTCCATTCATCACCTAAACAACAGAGAACATTCCACTCATCACCTAAACAACAGAGAATATTCGACTCATCACCTACACAACAGAGAAGATTCCACTCATCACCTACACAACAGAGAAGATTCCACTGATCACCTACACAACAGAGAAGATTCCATTCATCACCTAAACAACAGAGAACATTCCACTCATCACCAAAACAACAGAGAAGATTCAACTCATCACCTACACTACAGAGAAGATTCCACTCATCACCTACACAACAGAGAAGATTCCACTCATCACCTACACAACAGAGAAGATTCCACTGATCACCTACACAACAGAGAAGATTCCACTCATCACCTAAACAGAGAACATTCCATTCATCACCTAAACAACAGAGAACATTCCATTCATCACTTAAACAACAGAGAAGATTCCACTCATCACCTAAACAACAGAGAACATTCCATTCATCACCAAAACAACAGAGAAGATTCGACTCATCACCTACACAACAGAGAAGATTCCACTGATCACCTACACAACAGAGAAGATTCCACTGATCACCTACACAACAGAGAAGATTCCACTCATCACCTAAACAACAGAGAACATTCCATTCATCACCTAAACAACAGAGAACATTCCACTCATCACCTAAACAACAGAGAATATTCGACTCATCACCTACACAACAGAGAAGATTCCACTCATCACCTACACAACAGAGAAGATTCCACTGATCACCTACACAACAGAGAAGATTCCATTCATTACCTAAACAACAGAGAACATTCCACTCATCACCAAAACAACAGAGAAGATTCGACTCATCACCTACACTACAGAGAAGATTCCACTCATCACCTACACAACAGAGAAGATTCCACTGATCACCTACACAACAGAGAACATTCCATTCATCACCTAAACAACAGAGAACATTCCACTCATCACCTAAACAACAGAGAATATTCGACTCATCACCTACACAACAGAGAAGATTCCACTCATCACCTACACAACAGAGAAGATTCCACTGATCACCTACACAACAGAGAAGATTCCATTCATCACCTAAACAACAGAGAAGATTCCACTGATCACCTACACAACAGAGAAGATTCCACTCATCACCTAAACAGAGAACATTCCATTCATCACCTAAACAACAGAGAACATTCCATTCATCACTTAAACAACAGAGAAGATTCCACTCATCACCTAAACAACAGAGAACATTCCATTCATCACCAAAACAACAGAGAAGATTCGACTCATCACCTACACAACAGAGAAGATTCCACTGATCACCTACACAACAGAGAAGATTCCACTAATCACCTACACAACAGAGAAGATTCCACTCATCACCTAAACAACAGAGAACATTCCATTCATCACCTAAACAACAGAGAACATTCCACTCATCACCTACACAACAGAGAAGATTCCACTGATCACCTACACAACAGAGAAGATTCCACTCATCACCTACACAACAGAGAAGATTCCACTGATCACCTACACAACAGAGAACATTCCATTCATCACCTAAACAACAGAGAACATTCCACTCATCACCAAAACAACAGAGAAGATTCGACTCATCACCTACACAACAGAGAAGATTCCACTCATCACCTACACAACAGAGAAGATTCCACTGATCACCTACACAACAGAGAAGATTCCATTCATCACCTAAACAACAGAGAAGATTCCACTGATCACCTACACAACAGAGAAGATTCCACTCATCACCTAAACAGAGAACATTCCATTCATCACCTAAACAACAGAGAACATTCCATTCATCACTTAAACAACAGAGAAGATTCCACTCATCACCTAAACAACAGAGAACATTCCATTCATCACCAAAACAACAGAGAAGATTCGACTCATCACCTACACAACAGAGAAGATTCCACTGATCACCTACACAACAGAGAAGATTCCACTAATCACCTACACAACAGAGAAGATTCCACTCATCACCTAAACAACAGAGAACATTCCATTCATCACCTAAACAACAGAGAACATTCCACTCATCACCTACACAACAGAGAAGATTCCACTGATCACCTACACAACAGAGAAGATTCCACTCATCACCTACACAACAGAGAAGATTCCACTGATTACCTACACAACAGAGAAGATTCCACTCATCACCTAAACAACAGAGAACATTCCATTCATCACCTAAACAACAGAGAACATTCCACTCATCACCTAAACAACAGAGAATATTCGACTCATCACCTACACAACAGAGAAGATTCCACTCATCACCTACACAACAGAGAAGATTCCACTGATCACCTACACAACAGAGAAGATTCCATTCATCACCTAAACAACAGAGAACATTCCACTCATCACCAAAACAACAGAGAAGATTCGACTCATCACCTACACTACAGAGAAGATTCCACTCATCACCTAAACAACAGAGAAGATTCCACTCATCACCTACACAACAGAGAACATTCCATTCATCACCTAAACAACAGAGAACATTCCACTCATCACCAAAACAACAGAGAACATTCCATTCATCACCTAAACAACAGAGAAGATTCCACTCATCACCTAAACAACAGAGAACATTCCATTCATCACCAAAACAACAGAGAAGATTTGACTCATCACCTACACAACAGAGAAGATTCCACTCATCACCTACACAACAGAGAAGATTCCACTGATCACCTACACAACAGAGAAGATTCCACTCATCACCTACACAACAGAGAACATTCCACTGATCACCTACACAACAGAGAACATTCCATTCATCACCTAAACAACAGAGAACATTCCACTCATCACCAAAACAACAGAGAAGATTCCACCAATAAATGTGACGCAGACGGCACGAGTGAAGCTAACGCAGACAACACGAGTGAAGCTAACGCAAGAGACACGAGTGAAGCTAACGCAAGAGACACGAGTGAAGCTAACGCAGAAGCTAACGCAGACGGCACGAGTGAAGCTAACGCAGACGACACGAGTGAAGCTAACGCAAGAGACACGAGTGAAGCTAACGCAGACGGCACGAGTGAAGCTAACGCAAGAGACACGAGTGAAGCTAACGCAGAAGCTAACGCAGACGGCACGAGTGAAGCTAATGCAGACGACACGAATGAAGCTAACGCAGACGGCACGAGGGAAGCTAACGCAGACGACACGAGTGAAGCTAACGCAGAAGCTAACGCAGACGGCATGAGTGAAGCTAACGCAGACGACACGAGTGAAGCTAACGCAAGAGACACGAGTGAAGCTAACGCAGACGGCACGAGTGAAGCTAACGCAAGAGACACGAGTGAAGCTAACGCAGAAGCTAACGCAGACGGCACGAGTGAAGCTAACGCAGACGACACGAGTGAAGCTAACGCAGACGACACGAGTGAAGCTAACGCAAGAGACACGAGTGAAGCTAACGCAGACGGCACGAGTGAAGCTAACGCAAGAGACACGAGTGAAGCTAACGCAGACGGCACGAGTGAAGCTAACGCAGACGACACGAGTGAAGCTAACGCAAGAGACACGAGTGAAGCTAACGCAGAAGCTAACGCAGACGGCACGAGTGAAGCTAACGCAGACGACACGAGTGAAGCTAACGCAAGAGACACGAGTGAAGCTAACGCAGACGGCACGAGTGAAGCTAACGCAAGAGACACGAGTGAAGCTAACGCAGAAGCTAACGCAGACGGCACGAGTGAAGCTAACGCAGACGACACGAGTGAAGCTAACGCAAGAGACACGAGTGAAGCTAACGCAGAAGCTAACGCAGACGGCACGAGTGAAGCTAACGCAGATGACACGAGTGAAGCTAACGCAGACGGCACGAGTGAAGCTAACGCAGACGACACGAGTGAAGCTAGCGCAAGAGACACGAGTGAAGCTAACGCAGAAGCTAACGCAGACGGCACGAGTGAAGCTAACGCAGACGACACGAGTGAAGCTAACTCAAGAGACACGAGTGAAGCTAACGCAAGAGACACGAGTGAAGCTAACGCAGACGACACGAGTGAAGCTAACGCAAGAGACACGAGTGAAGCTAACGCAAGAGACACGAGTGAAGCTAACGCAGAAGCTAACGCAGACGGCACGAGTGAATCTTTTTGCAAGGGATATGGATTAGAGTTCTTTGATTGGACGGTCTGACTGTCCCTCTCTTATCTAATCTATGTTGTTTGACAGTACTAATAGTTTCAGAAGAACACACTCCCTCTATGTACTTCTGGTTGGTTTTGAGTTTGCTATGCATGGTAGCAACGGAGAGGCCCCTAATGTCCTAGACAGCAGCAGTGACGCTGCTGGAGATAACAGGGGAGACCTTGGGTGAAAAAGGCGGAGGTGGGAGAGGGGCATGATACTTCTTTGGGGATGAAAGCCTTGGTCTTGACATGACTGGTGTGAGGGGAGTCATTTGAATCCCTTGTTTTGTTAAAGGACCTGTATCATGCTATTTTAGCCATTCCAAAGTAAAGTATAGGCATTTATATGATATATTGTACCTCTACCACTACGGAGCACTCATTTTTGTGATAAATATAAGTATTTTCTGGAGGTATTTTTCCAACCCGGAAGACAAAACGCTTGGATTCAGTTAACTCCGCCCCCTCTCGCCGCTCATACAACTTTAGCAGTAGTAGAAATATATATATAATGGCTAACACACACGCTAACACGCATTTTGATTGACTCACAGCTCTGATGATTCCATTATGTTGGTTATAAAAGTTAATCCACTTTGATTCTGGCCAAGGTTCACCAAACATCCATCAGTGACGGTCACAGACAAACACTATTTTGGCTGCTAGTCGCTGAATCCTGGAGAGAAATTCCAACTTCTGACGAGCGGTCTCTTCTTTAGGTTGAATAAAGTCCTGTCCTCGTAGCCAAACGCGCTTTTCTCCGTGACATTATCGTTAGAAAAAAGAACAGGTGTCCAGACTCCAGAGTAGGTTAGAAAGAGCTCCTTCTTCACAGCTTTCGGTGCAAACACGACATCTGCTCAGACGCTCAGGGGGTGCGTTTGATTTCGCTGCAGGGGCAGCACGGACGCGTCAGGCACTTTAATTTTTTTTTTTTTTTATATATATATTTTATTTTTTTACGACAGAAATAATGAAAAATCAGGCATTAGATTACAGACGTCGAGCACTTCCGTTCCGCTGTGACGACACAACTGAACATGTCAGTCGTTTACCAGGAGAGGGCGGAGCAGCTGCTCAGAGAGCAGGATTCAGGAGGATTACTGAGAACTGCGTGAATGTATCCAAAAACCACTCTGGGGGTGTTTTTGAGAAGGAAATAGCATAACAACATGGTTAAAAGCTCCAAAAAGTCGATTTTGCATGATATAGGACCTTTAAGGTTTCAAAATGGTTGGGGAATCCAATAGGTGAGTTTGGGGATGGGAATGATTCAGAAAAATCTCTGGAGGGTGTAGAGGTAGCAGTCGGGCTCAAGGCCTGTGGTGGAGTTGATGAAAGTGCTCCTTCGGCTGAATCATTTACTATAGATGCATGTGGTACTGAAGCTGAGCTTTTCCCCGGAGATGCAGATGCGGATGGCGCTGCTGTGGCCGGATCCTTAACTGTGGCGGAGTCCTTTACTGTAGGCGCTGCTGTGGCCGGATCCTTAACTGTGGCTGAGTCCTTTACTGTAGGCGCTGATGGTGCTGCTGTGGCCGGATCCTTAACTGTGGCTGAGTCCTCTACTGTAGGCGCTGCTGTGGCCGGATCCTTAACTGTGGCTGAGTCCATTACTGTAGGTGCAGATGGTGCTGCTGTGGCTGGATTCTTAACTGTGGCTGAGTCCTTTACTGTAGGCGCTGATGGCGTTGCTGTGGCTGGATCCTTAACTGTGGCTGAGTCCTCTACTGTAGGCGCTGATGGTGCTGCTGTGGCCGGATCCTTAACTGTGGCTGAGTCCTTTACTGTAGGCGCTGATGGTGCTGCTGTGGCTGGATCCTTAACTGTGGCTGAGTCCTTTACTGTAGGCGCTGATGGTGCTGCTGTGGCTGGATCCTTAACTGTGGCTGAGTCCTTTACTGTAGGCGCTGATGGCGCTGCTTTGGCTGGATCCTTAACTGTGGCTGAGTCCTTTACTGTAGGCGCTGATGGCGCTGCTGTGGCCGGATTCTTAACTGTGGCTGAGTCCTTTACTGTAGGCGCTGCTGTGGCTGGATCCTTAACTGTGGCTGAGTCCTTTACTATAGGTGCTGATGACGCCGCTGTGGCCGGATCCTTAACTGTGGCTGAGTCTTTTACTGTAGGCGCTGATGGCGCTGCTGTGGCCGGATCCTTAACTGTGGCTGAGTCCTTTACTGTAGGCGCTGATGGTGCTGCTGTGGTTGTTTCCTTAACTGTGGCTGAGTCCTTTACTGTAGGCGCTGATGGCGCTGCTGTGGCTAGATCCTTAACTGTGGCTGAGTCCTTTACTGTAGGCGCTGCTGGCGCTGCTGTGGCCGGATTCTTAACTGTGGCTGAGTCCTTTACTGTAGGCGCTGCTGTGGCTGGATCCTTACCTGTGGCTGAGTCCTTTACTATAGGTGCTGATGACGCCGCTGTGGCCGGATCCTTAACTGTGGCTGAGTCTTTTACTGTAGGCGCTGATGGTGCTGCTGTGGCTGGATCCTTACCTGTGGCTGAGTCCTTTACTATAGGTGCTGATGACGCCGCTGTGGCCGGATCCTTAACTGTGGCTGAGTCCTTTACTGTAGGCGCTGATGGCGTTGCTGTGGCTGGATCCTTAACTGTGGCTGAGTCCTCTACTGTAGGCGCTGATGGTGCTGCTGTGGCCGGATCCTTAACTGTGGCTGAGTCCTTTACTGTAGGCGCTGATGGTGCTGCTGTGGCTGGATCCTTAACTGTGGCTGAGTCCTTTACTGTAGGCGCTGATGGTGCTGCTGTGGCTGGATCCTTAACTGTGGCTGAGTCCTTTACTGTAGGCGCTGATGGCGCTGCTTTGGCTGGATCCTTAACTGTGGCTGAGTCCTTTACTGTAGGCGCTGATGGCGCTGCTGTGGCCGGATTCTTAACTGTGGCTGAGTCCTTTACTGTAGGCGCTGCTGTGGCTGGATCCTTAACTGTGGCTGAGTCCTTTACTATAGGTGCTGATGACGCCGCTGTGGCCGGATCCTTAACTGTGGCTGAGTCTTTTACTGTAGGCGCTGATGGCGCTGCTGTGGCCGGATCCTTAACTGTGGCTGAGTCCTTTACTGTAGGCGCTGATGGTGCTGCTGTGGTTGTTTCCTTAACTGTGGCTGAGTCCTTTACTGTAGGCGCTGATGGCGCTGCTGTGGCTAGATCCTTAACTGTGGCTGAGTCCTTTACTGTAGGCGCTGATGGCGCTGCTGTGGCCGGATTCTTAACTGTGGCTGAGTCCTTTACTGTAGGCGCTGCTGTGGCTGGATCCTTACCTGTGGCTGAGTCCTTTACTATAGGTGCTGATGACGCCGCTGTGGCCGGATCCTTAACTGTCATGGCATCCCCCGCAGTTTTTGAATTTACACAAGAAGATTACGAACGTATAATTCTGAAAGACTCTTTATTCGGCGATGCTGTTACTCCTGCCACTTCCTCCATCAACCTGTCGCTTGCTCTAGAGAGGCTCCAGGCCAAAGAAACGCGCCTGTACCTACACGCTGTAACCCTGAGCGACTACATGCGGGCCAAAAGAATCCCTCGTGGCCTGAGAATAAACAAAGGACCCATGATCAGCAGGGAAAACGAAGATTTCTGTGACCGCTGGAGCGAAATACTAAATAAATGCTCTTTCGACCTGATGGCTCTCACCATACAAGAGGTCTCTACAACTCTCGCGAGGGTTCGTGACGAGATCACTACCACTAAAGAAAAGCTAACAAGCGAGCTTCCTGACCCGGCCAAACTACAAGGATTATTTGCTGAATGTGAGCTACACAAGAAGGATCTACATAATGAGATCCTCGCCTCCAAGAAAAAGAAATTCGACAGAGACGCTAAAGACTATGCGAACAGCAGAGTCTACCAGTGGAGAAATCTCACACCACGCAAAGCACGAGGAGCCGCCACAGCACAAGGAGGTCACTTTCCACCCAACGATAGCCGCACCACAGACTCTGCCGCTGACCGTTATGATTCAGAATCCAGTCACTCTTCCCAAACGAACAGTACATCGTCTTTTTTAGACGAACGTCGAGACACAAGACCGCACCGCATACGAGGAGGAAAAAGTGCAGGAGGGGGAAGACCAAGAGAACCTTATCCAACACGACAGACGCGCAACAGGTACACAACGTGATTAATTTGTCAAGTCAAAAGTTGACACATGCATTACAGCATTAAGTAGAGGCTTATCGTTTGTCCCTACAACCTACTGTAAGGACTTCGATGTGATAGTAGATTTCCATAAATTTTTTCGTACTTTGAGAATTAAAGAATTTTTTAGTAACAGACCAAGCTCTAATCTTACTACCTCTGTGTCTCAAGGTACTGACAGCAGAAACGACACACAAGAGACCCCGGGGGACACCAACGAACTCGATACGCACTCAATGAACACTGGTCCACGGACTCTCTTTCGAGGTAAAAGCACCTTCATCCCACCAACTAAGAGGAATGCCTCGATAGACACCTACTGTAGACTCGTTGAACGAGATGTGTCATTACTTTTACACAACAAAAGACAATACAAAGTGGCAGATAACCTCACGAAAGAGGAAAGAGCTGCTTTGGACTCTTTCAAAAAAGACAATTCCGTAGTTGTTAAACGTGCGGATAAAGGGGGCGCCATTGTCATCTTAGATCGAGTGGCGTATACAAATGAAGCCCATAGGCAACTTAACAACCCCAACTTCTATAGAAAACTGAGCCACAACTCTACCACAGAATGCAAAAACAAAATCCAGAATAAACTGGACCAGCTTCTTGAAGATGGAGACATCACCAAACTCGAATACACCTACATGACTGTAGAACATCCCGTCATACCTGTCTTTTACATGCTCCCTAAAATACATAAAGAATACACTGAGGTACCACCCGGCCGACCTATTGTCGCTGCTATAGGCTCTGTCACAGAGAAAATTTCTGCCTTTGTCGACCATGCCCTCCAGCCATTGGTCGTTAAACTTCCCTCCTACATTAAAGACTCTATGGACTTTTTAAAAACATTACAGACTATCGAGCTTCCTGACGAATGTTTCCTTGTCACCATGGACATTGAATCTTTATACACACATATTCCATTCGAAGGGGGCCTACAGGCTACTGAATTCTTCTTGAACCAAAGACTAGATCCAACACCTAGTACCAAGTGTATAATAGAACTACTCGACATTGCTCTGTCTTCAAATTTTTTCATGTTTGAATCCAATGTGTATCTACAGATCTCAGGCACGAGCATGGGCTCGAAAATGGCTCCCAGCTTCGCATCCCTCTACGTTGGCTACGTCGAGAAAGACATTATTTTTAACCAAGAACGTAACCCATACCTGCAACACCTATGTAACTGGAAGAGGTATATTGATGACATTTTCTTCATATGGAAAGGGACAGAAGGACTCCTCAAAGACTTTCACAATTTTATGAACTCCACTAACTCTAATCTGAAATTTACTATGGAATACGACTCCTGCCAAATGAACTTTTTAGACATTCTAATGTACAGAGACTCTAACAGACTTGGTTCTAATCTATATCGTAAAAGCACTGATCGAAACTCTATTCTGCATGGGAAATCTTTTCATCCTGTGCCTTTAAAAAGGAGCCTACCCATCTCGCAATTTAATAGGATCCGCCGCATCTGTAGCTCCGATGAAGACTATAAAGCCCAAGCTGATGACTTGGTACAACGCTTTACACAGAGACAATACAAGGACAAATGGATTTCCGCAGCACGAGACCACTTCGATAATGCCACCCAAGAACAATGCCTCGAACGAACCAGAGCCAAGAATAAAGAGTCAAAAGTCAACTGTATCGTACAATACTCACCTCTTGGCCGCGACTTCGAACGCATCGTCAATAAATATTGGTACATCATCCAATCAGACCCTAACTTGAAAGACTTTCCCTCACTACCACGGATCGTGTACAAAAGACCACCCAACTTGAGTAACATGCTCATAAGAGCCAACTTACCTCCATCTACTCAAACTAACTTTTTAAGCGACACTCCACACGGTAACTACAGATGCGGCCACTGCACTCAGTGTAATTTTACCCAAAAGACTAAAACTTTCAACCATCCACGGACTGGGAAATCTTACCCCGTCAAGGGAACAATCACTTGCAACACAAACAATGTCATCTATATGCTCAAGTGTCCCTGCGGGCTTGCCTATGTCGGTAAAACTACTAGACCTCTAAAAACAAGAATCTCAGAACATCGATCAAATATACGTAACCATGACCCCAAGAGCCCTGTGGCAGTACACTTTTCATCAGCCCAGCACAATGTGAGCAGTCTGAGATATCTTGGCATTGAACTAATAAAAAACTCCAAAAGGGGTGGGGATATCAACAACCTGCTTTTAAAAAGAGAAGCCTTTTGGATCTACACTCTAGACACACAGAGCCCAAAAGGTCTTAATGAACAATTTGATTTACGTCCCTTCCTATGACTTTCCACCATAGTACAGTACCTGTCGCTACCATACCTTTACTGTAACAGTGCAGCCGTGTTCATCTTTGTCCTACCCCGGGGTATCTCTGTCTCTATACCTGTAAATATTTGTAAATAATTTTGTATTATTCTAATATATGTCTAATATATGTGTATGTGTGTATATATATATGTATGGTTCATGGCACTATGTTGTGGTTTTATTGGTCCACTGTTTGTTTTTGTTTTCAACTGTGCCTGTACACACCTATCATGTGACCCCTCTGTATCACGTGACACAAATTAGTATGTGTATATATAACAGGTGTGTCAGAGCTAACTTTCATGTCTGATGAAGGGCTAGACCCGAAACGTAACCACCACCTTCGGTGAACAATAAATCGGTGAGCAAACCTCAGTTGTGCGGATCTTTTCCTTTTCTTATCGGATCCTTAACTGTGGCTGAGTCTTTTACTGTAGGCGCTGATGGTGCTGCTGTGGCCGGATCCTTAACTGTGGCTGAGTCTTTTACTGTAGGCGCTGATGGCGCTGCTGTGGCCGGATCCTTAACTGTGGCTGAGTCCTTTACTGTAGGCGCTGATGGCGCTGCTGTGGCTAGATCCTTAACTGTGGCTGAGTCCTTTACTGTAGGCGCTGCTGTGGCCGGATCCTTAACTGTGGCTGAGTCCTTTGCTGATGGTGCTGCTGTGGCCGGGTCCTTAACTGTGGCTGAGTCCTTTACTGTAGGCGCTGATGGCGCTGCTGTGGCCGGATCCTTAACTGTGGCTGAGTCCTTTACTGTAGGCGCTGATGACGCTGCTGTGGCTGGATCCTTAACTGTGGCTGAGTCCTTTACTGTAGGCGCTGATGGCGCTGCTGTGGCTGGATCCTTAACTGTGGCTGAGTCCTTTACTGTAGGCGCTGATGGCGCTGCTGTGGCTGGATCCTTAACTGTGGCTGAGTCCTTTACTGTAGGCGCTGATGGCGCTGCTGTGGCTGGATCCTTAACTGTGGCTGAGTCCTTTACTGTAGGTGCAGATGATGCAGCTGCGACTGAATCTCTTGCCGCTCAGGCCTCCACTGATTTTGCAGAGCATGGAGGAGATTTTCCGTCAGTCGTCTCACTCCACCTCTGCTCAAATGGATGGAATACACAAGGTAACTACTTCTAGTCAACTGGAAATATCGATGAGAAAACAGCAGAGGTAAGACAGAATTTGCATGTTTGCTATGTTTTTGCTGGTGTTTTTGGATGAATTTATTGAGCGTTTGACAGAAAAGTGTTGGTGTTGTGTCTGAAACTATACATGGGTGGATTCACTGCGATGTCAGCTCTCCATTGCTATGCGTCCTTTGGCTCTAGCCTTTATACTGTCTAAACCGAGCTAACGTAAACGAAACTTGGTTAGAAGTTCAGTTCTTCTCTTTGGGTGTTTATTTTGCCGGGTGTTTGAGCTGTGTCTGGTTGATATGAGACTGATGTAGATACTGTTGTAGACGAGTCCGCTCTAAACAGTTTGGTGGTAAATAATGCATAGGTAGGTCTCATGATGATCGATCTATCAGCGTTCTATTGTTCCACGCGGGGTAACCTCATAAGCCCAATGGGGATCCTGGGCGATGATTGGCTGACGTGAAGGTGTGGCTTGAGCTGGGGTCGCGATTGGATGATTGGTAAAGGCTGCTGTTAATGAGGAGATGAATGAAGGCTGTGCAGGTACTTCTTCCAGGTTGAATTTGCTCTGAAGCTTCATTAAATAGTTCTTAACCGACAAAGAGAGGACATTCCACTGCACTGACAGAATCGTTTTTACAATACTCGCCAATAAATGCCTGTGTCTCTTGCTAATTTGAAGTAATTGTTGATTTTCTTGAACATACTTACTTAGGCCTACTTAGTTTAAAAATGGAGGAAATCACCCAATGCGGTGAAATACTATATGTGCTCAACAAACACTAATAATGAAATTAATATGAATAGTGATGGGATTTTACGGCTCTTTACTGGGAGCCGAGTCTTTGGGATCCGCTCATTTCAAAGAGCCGTTCAAAAGACTTGCTCTTTTTAATATAAAATCTGAATGACACCAGCCAGATAACTCGCAACAATTAGGACGTGATCGATAAAAGGCACTTTTTTTTATTTAAATCATCTAAAATCACAGTGTTTACTTTTTGAAAAATGTGTTTGGGAATAAATTCTCTCGCCACAACTAATAAAAAGAGGCTGCGACTGTCGACTTTGAGTGCTTTGACTTTAGCGCAAAAAGCATCTCATCATTTCAATATCAAGTCACAGCGCCCCCTAGTGTGACTATGAAAAGCAACGTGAATCTACCCATAGTTTTTCCAGTTCTAATTTTGTTCCATTTTAATTTCTACTTTGAATGGTGTGAATTTACCACCTCTGAGGCAACACCGCGGGGACAAACCTTGTTCCTTGTGGTGAGTCAGTGGCATGGGCAGTATGATCCTCACAGTGCCACCTTCTGTTCTGGAGTGTGGATTATAAGGCTTAAACCGGGACAAAACATGCGGTCATACCTTCTATTTTAGAGTCTTATTCAAAAATGTGTTAAAGTTGAATGTGTTGTAATTATCTTTAAAATATAGTGAAGTAAACGTTTTGCTTCTGACAAACTCTGCCAGAAACAGTTTTTTCCCTGCAGTATGGGTCACGTTGGGGCTGGAAGTTTTCCCCGTGTTTTCAACATCCATGCTCCTTCACCTTGTTCTAGGGTGACTAGATGACAATGCCTGAATTTAGGAGCGGGTGGGAGGTTATTAGAGAGTAGAGACAGAAGTCACAGCTCTGGGGCATTGTTTAGTTGAAAACATGAAGAAAAAAAAGGCCAGGTCAGAGGTCAGGTGCAGTATTTTTAGATCAGAAACCAGGGACGGCTGGTATCAATGGGCTCGGTGGGCTAAACTCCTCCTGTCATATTTGAAAAATAAGAAACTGTATTTGTCATTTTTAATAGTTTATTTTATATCATAACTAATTGCCTGATGTCATTAATGTGTATAATGAGCTTCTCAAAACACTGTAGAAATTAGCTAAAGACTAGTGGATTGCACAGATATTCTTTTTTTTGGGGGCGACTGTGTGCAACTGGACTTTTTGCTGGCAACAGAAGATGAAGTGTTAAGCCGCTAAGGAATAAAACTACTGGATACATTTCTAAGCTTTGAAACCTCTAGCGATTTATGCGTTCTCAAACTAACATTCAAATGTATTGATAATCTAGCACCTGAGCCGCTCAGTTCATTTATACAGAGACAAAACAGCAACAGAGTCACAGAGGGTCCATCGATCACAACTGCACAATTCGTCACCGCAACTCTTCATTCGCTCAGTGCTTTTTCGTATATAAAAGTGCAAAGTGTGGAACTCGCAACCCACTGAACATAAAACCATATCAGAATGTTAAAGGTTGAAATTTGTGAATAGCACCGAGTTTCATTTGTGAATAGCACCGAGTTCCATTTGTGAATAGCACCGAGTTTCTGTGAAAGAATTATTTGTATTATATGTGTAGGCAGGTTTTTGGAAAGAAATGGAAAAGGTGCTACAAACGTCATCTTAACATAGTGTAGAAAGGCTCAACCAGGGACTGGAGTGAACGATACACTTTTGACACAATCCGATATTGAATGCCTGATACGATACATATTGCAATACCATACACAAGTATTGCATTTATGATTTTATAACAAACGGCGATATCAGCACCAAATCTGTATTTAACCAAACAATCTTTAAGGAAAAAAAAACATGTATTTATTTTTTTCTATAACTAAGTTGAGTATCAAAAATATTGTGGTACAGAGTTTACGATACGATACACGCATCACAAGAAAGAAGTATCGCAATATACTGCAAAACGATATTTTGTCCCATAATACAGAGAAGCCAGGAGCTGCTTTCAGCCGCAGCCGTGTCCACATAGAGCAGGTTTGAAGAAGGGGAACGACGGGTTGTCTCTCCCACACATTCAGCATTCAGCGTGTGCGTGTCGGCCTTTAATCCGGCAATAACTCCCAGTGATCTGAGGCTAGTGTCAGTTTCAATATGTTCTGGATTCTAAATATCCGGGACAAAAGCAGGATGTTGAGGATTGTCTGGAAGTTGTTGGGACATCTGGTCACCCTACCTTGTACTTGTCCTACCATGTTAATTTAAAAACATAAATAAAAGGTATTGTATGCAGACATGTATCCAATAAAGTCTTTGCATTTGAGTAAAACATCAAAGCAAAGTCATTTAGAATCCTGAACAATGTGTGACCTTTAAAGTGAATGTAGAGCCTGATGTGTGAGTATAAAGAGAACAAGTGAGTAAGGCGTGAACGCAGCGTGAGTAAGCGTTAATTAGCTTTTGTCTGAGAAGACGCGACACATTTTCTAACGATGCTTCTTGCATTACTTTCTTTTTTTTATCAGATTTTAAGTGTGTTAAGTGTTCCTCACATGCACATAAATCAAACTATAATGTCCTTAATTAATTGTAAAAGTACAAACTAGTACTGCAAAGATTATGAAAAAGAGCCGTTAAATCGGTTGTGAAGCTCAGAACAGCAGCTGGAATGGGTCTGCATTGTAGAAGGAATTCTAAACTTCGGAATGTTAAAATGATCCCTGTAGGGGCTGTAATCTGGGAGTGCAAGAAACTTCAGGAGAGGAGATTTCCATGAGCCTAGGTGCACATCACAAAAATAAAACCATAGAAAGATCGAATGGGCTTCAGAGAAGGAAAATGAGTAAAGCCAATCTGCTGACCTGATTACAAGACAAAGACAATGGAAAGAAGAGGCACAGGAAACCTCCAGGATTTATGGGAAGTTTCCCTAAAGTTTCATGACCAACATACTCTTTGTAGGAAGTATTCAGTATCTACAACGTATTCAACACTTATTCCTCTGGCCATTTTACATGAATACACACAGATAATGTGATTTTCTTTGCTAACAGTCTTAAAGTTCGATCCAATCACAGAGCACGTTGCCAAGACAACTAGTAAAATATTTGTGACCCGTCGCGAGAACGAGGGACACAAGTCAGCTGACTCACTTTCTCGCAAATGGAAGAAGAAGGGTATTTATTTATTTTTTATTGGTGATTTTTTCTTTTTTGTAGAATCTTTTAGTCGAGATTGTTGCATATATGGAGAATGCTAGTGAGGTCAGTTATAATTGGACTAGATGCAGAAGAGATAGGTACGACTCTGGGAGGTGCAGGTACAGTAGAATAACACACATGAGGCAATTATTGTGTTTGCGTGGCTTAGCCTTATTATTAAGTGGAAAAGGTATGTACAAAAGATATTTACAATCTGCAGATAAAGGTTCATAGAGGGTTCATATAGAAGTGCACGTTGATCATTTGGTGTCCACAAATAAAAAATAGTTCAACCCAAAAATAAAAGTGGTCAAACCAAACCAAATCAACATTTACAGTTCACAATAAATTTGAGTTTTGTTCTCCACCACTATGTTTTGGATTAGTGTCCAGTTAAAGTTCATTTAGAAAGGTTTGCAATTGAGAGTCCATACGCGTTTAACCAGTTCATCTGAATGCAAAAGTGAAAAGGCAAGGTGGGAGAGGACCGGCTACAACTTCGGGTTCTAGGCTCAGCTCGTCATCATGAGTGGATTTTGTACCCAACAGGGCACACCTGGCCTGTTCGGACAAACGGGACCAAATGAGTAAACATACTTAACACTAGCTAGACTTTTCTTCTTTGGTGTACACACAATTACGATAATAAAAATTGGTTTCAAAACACCCTTAGGTTATAAAGTGCATTTTTAAAACGCAACAGATGATAATTCATAGTATTAAAAATTCAAAATACCAGACATCATGACTTTAAGCTAGGCAAAAACATTGCCGACTATGGCCACTAATGCGCTACGTTAGCATAACAATGCACCACAGTAAATGCACAGATAACTAGGTGCAAAACGAGCGGTATTGATATGCTAATGTTAGCGGCACATAGCAAAACATTGGAGCATCAGACTCACCGATTTCCACTCAATAAGCTGTCCCACAGCGAGAACCCCGGCATCTGCGGTGGCGGTTAGCGATCTCTAAGAGTACAATGTACAACGAAGGTTTAAAGGAAATCCACAAACACTAACAGCGAAGAAAGCGTTTAGTTTGTGAGACTAACCAGTTGCGGCCGTCCTGTAGCTTCTCTCCCACCTTCTGCCGGAGAGAAGGAACAGGAAGCTTGTATTGGGCGCTACAGTAACATGATTGGCTGAGAGTGGAAAGGGTGCGGTCACGTGACCAAGTGTTGCAGTCATGGACGGACAGGCAAGACTGGGAATTATTTATTTTATTTAATCCGAAGTTGCCCCTCCTGGAACCGCCACCTTAACGTGGTAGAGGGGTTTGAGCACCCGAATGATCCTGGAGCTCTGTTGTCGGGGGCTTCGTGCCCCTGGTAGGGTCTCCCATGGCAAACAGGTCCTAGGTGACGGATCAGACAAAGAGCGGTTCAGAAGCCCCTTATGAGAGACCAACAGGCCCGGTTAGAACCTTGAGGCCGTCCTTCTGTGGACCCACCATCTGCAGGGGGCGCCATAGGGGCTGGTGCAGCTCCAACAGCCCCCACGACCCGGCAACGGACAAGTGGAAGAAAATGGATGGATGGATTTTTATTTTTTCCCTTAACTGGGTTTACCTGACAACTAATCACCCCAGGCGTCTGAGATTTGATGTCACTGATTCAAAGAGCCCTGAGACACAATACCGTCCAAACATTTGCATAACAATTTGGAATGCAGTGTAGATGTCTATTTGTTTATTTGGTCGGGACAGTGCATGTTCAGTGCTTGTTACGTTATTCCCTCCTTATAAACCAAACCAGGCCTGGGCTTTATCCTGTTTCTTTCACTCGTGATCCTACGTGTTTGGTTCGACTCCTTCAAGCACTCTCCGTTGCACCAGCTGAAGTCTCCAGAAACGCGTCCCAAAGCGTATTCAGACTCTGAATAATGCATACAAGAGGAACCATCTCAGTATTTAGCAACAGCCATGAGCACAGAATGGAAATCCTGACAGTAGCTGTTGCCGGCGTGTTCGCAGCCTCGGCGCAGCGGCTGCAGGAACGCTGAGTTCACACACAGGCGTTTGTTTGAAAGCCCTGCGTGTCAGTTTGCGTAAGCGCCGTGTAACAATATGCAACGTGAACCGCGCGCCGTACGAGCGGGATAGTGCAAGACAGATGTAATATTACTCATGTCAGTTGGGAGTGAATTTCACCTGGAGGAAAATGGAATGCGGGCCAACAGCTGCACGAACGGGGGGCAGGCAGTGAAGCGATCGGGCCAGATCCGTGGGAATGTCTTTTTACAGATTTGACGGAATCGTTAAATATGAATCTCTCTCATTTTGTATTGACCCATTAGTCCGACGTCTCATTAGTCCGAAAATGTCCCATTGAGTAGGGGTTGAAAAATAAAATTAGGTTTTTGCCAGTCCACTGACTTTATGGTTAGGGCCAGTGGTTGTATATGGCTCTCTGATCCACAACACAACTGGGTTAGAGCTTAGGGACTAATGGCACCTCTGCTCAGTCGGACATTTTCGGAATAATGAGGCGTCGGACTAATGGCATGGCGCCGTAATTTTGATGGGTTTAGATTTCTCTCTCTATACAATGGACAGAGAGTGATAATGGTAAATAATAGATACAGACGGCATCCCTGGAATTGCCCATATATGGTCATGTTTGAAGGTGGCAGTGGAAAAAACAAAGAAGAGGAAAAGTACTTTTCCAAACTTGCTTCAAACTACTTTAACAGATGCTGAATTTCTCTACCAAATACAGATACAGAGACAAGGAGAGGAGCAAAGTGGTTTGACAGCCAATATTTTTTGGAGAATGATAACCATGATGCTAATGTTAGTTTAATATTACATATGCTAACACTAGCTTAATACTGTGTTCCAGGCAACTGGTAACTGGGATTTGGCTATCTGAGCCTGGTCCTGCAAATGCGCACATTTTGTTATCCAACAGTGCCCAGACCTGTTCAAATTGATTGTTCTATCCCATTACAAATGAATGGAAAAAGCCAGGGCCAATACTAAAGCATGGCGAGGTATGTTTTGTCCTTTTATGTTTTGTCCCACAGTGAGAGGGAAAATTATGTGAACACTTTGAAATTTCTCCCATTTCTGTCTAAATTTGTCATAAAATGTGGTCTGATCTTCTTCAAAATCATAAGAATGAATAAACAGTGTCCAAGAGCACTTGGATGTTTCACAGCACTACTGGCAAAATATTCTGGGGATTAACCCAAAATTTAATAATTTGGGAGGCACACACGTCACGTGTGGGGGGTGGGGAATGGAATAGCACATCGACATCATAGCCCGAGACCTTCTTGCTGTAAAGCACGAGCGCTAACCGCTGTCCCGCCCGGGTTAAAGGTTTTATCATTGTAACTGCTATAACTAAGCTATATAGCTAGAGCCATTTTTTCCCCACTCAAGTCCTGACCAGAACCAGGAAATACGACCACATTAGTCCAGTGCTCCGGTCTCTGCACTGGCTTCATGTCACTCAGAGAAGAATTGAAAACAGCTCTGCTTGTGTACACGTCTCTTCATGGTCAGGCACCAAAGTACATTTCTGACATCCTCAGGGGGGGGGGTCTCCTGGTGGTTCCCAGAGTCACGACTAAACACTGTGAGGCTGCATTTCAGGTTCATGCAGCAAAGGTCTGGAACTGCCCCCGTGAGAAGAAACATGCCTCAACCCTGACTGTGTTTAAGTCCAGTCTGAAAGGCAGAATCATGCAGTCCCCGTTTGTTGGAGAGATCAGTGAATATGACATCAGAATCAGAATAGGTTTATTGCCATGGTTTGAGAACAGTTTCACAAACTAGGAATGTGTCTCGGTGCAAACGTGCGACATAAAACATATAACACAGAATTAAGATAAAAAATAAGCTAAGAACGTTAAACTATAAGGCTATAAGGGCATGCATACAAAATATTAAATAAATAAGATAAAATGACGCGTGGTAAGACAACAACAATTTGACAATGAACAACAGCGGGATTGTATTTACAGATGTGTAGGCGTATAAAGTGATATTAAGTATTATAAAGTGATAAGTGATAGCAACGGGTCTAAGTGTGGACACACCAGTGCAACAGAGCAGAAACATCCATGAGTTCGTAACTAAGCTACAGAGACTTGTTTTTGTTCATGAGTCTGATGGCGGAGGGGAAAAACTGTTCAAGTAGCGGGAGGTATGGGTCTGGATAGACCGTAGCCTCCTGCCTGAGGGGAGAGGGGTGAATAGTCCGTGTCCAGGGTGAGAAGGGTCAGCTGTGATCCGACCCACACGCCTCCGCGTCCTGGAGGTGAGCAGGTCCTGGAGAGATGGGAGCTCACAGCCAATCACCTTCTCTGCAGCACGCACAATGCGCTGCAGTCGGTGCTTGTCCCGTTCTGTAGCGCCCGGGAACCACACGGTGATGGAGGAGGTGAGGATGGACTCGAAGATGGCTGTGTAGAACTGCACCAGCATCTTGGTTGGCAGCTTAACTTTCCTCAGCTGCCCCAGGAAGAACATCCTCTGCTGGGCCTTCTTGATGAGGGAGCTGATGGTCGGTTCCCAAATGGGAACCGACCATCTGCGCAGATGGTAGAGTGGGTCGTCTCGTGATCGGAAGGTTGGGGGTTCGAATCCCACCTCCTGAAGGTGCATGCTGTCGTTGTGTCCTTGGGCAAGACACTTCACCCACCTTGCCTCCAGTGTCTGCGTACATTGGTGTATGAATGGGTGAGAGGTTCCTTGCTGTAAAGCGCTTTGAGTGCCTAATGTAGGTGGAAAAGCGCTATATAAGTTGAGACCATTTACCATTAGAGGTCCTGGGTGATGGTGGTGCCCAGGAAACGGAAGGAGTCCACAATGGAAATAGGGGTGGGAGAGGGGGGACGGTGGGGCTGTGTCTTTCCTAAAGTCCACGATCATCTCCACTGTCTTCTGGGCGTTCAGCTCCAGGTCGTTGTGGCTGCACCAGGACGCCAGCCGGTCCACCTCTCTCCTGTAGGCGGACTCATCACCGTCCGAGATGAGCCCGATGAGGGTGGTGTCGTCCGCAAACTTGATCAGTTTAACGGATTGGTGACTGGAGGTGCAGCAGTTTGTGTACAGGGAGAAGAGCCAGGGGGAAAGTACACAGCCCTGAGGAGTTCCAGTGTTTGTAGTCCGAGTGTCCGAGACGATCTTCCCCAGCCGCACGTGCTGTCTCCGGTCCGTTAGGAAGTCAGTGATCCACCTGCAGAGGGAGTCGGGCACGCTGAGCTGGTAGAGCTTGTCTCGTAGCAGTCCAGGGAGGATGGTGTTGAAGGCTGGGTTCTCTAGAGTCTCTGGAGTGTGATGAGCTGATGGGCGCTCATGGCGAAAGTACTGTGTATTCAGACCCTGGGAGGGAGAGGGACAGGTCGTTCAGAGTCCGGGGGGCCTTGGGCTTATAGTTCGTGATGGCCTTAAGCCCCCTCCACACTGCTCCCGGGTCGTTTGAGGAGAATTGCTGTTGGAGATGGGCTGAATATACAGATTTGGCATTTCCCACTTCCCTTCTAAAGTGGTATTTTGCCTGTCTGTATCGGTCTTTGTCCGCGTTTCTGTATGCCACCTCTTTCTCCTTGCGAAGCTGCCGGAGTTTGGGTGTGACCCAGGGCTTATCATTCTCATAACAAATCCTGGTGCGCGTTGGTACTATGCGCTCCTCATTGAACTGGATATATGAGGTCACAATGTCCGTGTATTCATCCAGGTTGATGGAAGCAGCCCCGACATCTTATCTATTGTAAACAAATGTAAAAATAAAACCTCCACAGACAGTGATGGACTAGACAGGACAATTATTAAAAGAACTATTGACTGCATTGTTAAACCACTGACTTTCATTTGTAATCTGTCCATACAAACGGGTGTTTTTCCTGAACAAATGAAAGTTGCTAAAGTAATTCCCCTGTTCAAAGATGGAGACAAGCACAAATGTAACAATTAGTTTTCTAAAGTCCTTGAGAAATGGTTTGCTCAAAAACTAAAACTTTTTAGATATACATAAATTAATCATCGGAAAAAACGGTACGGCTTCCTTTCACAAAGATCGACAAGCCTGGCTCTTACTGCATGAGTAGAAAATATAACAGCTGCCATTGAAAGAAAAGAGTACTCTGTAGGCGTGTTTATTGACCTATGTAAAGCATTTGACACCATAAATCATGAGCTGTTACTGTCAAAATGATTCAACTATGGGATTAGTACACATCAGTGGCTTCAAAGTTATATTACAAACCATAAGCAGTATGTACATATCAACGGACTAAATTCTGAATGTAGAGAGGTCATATGTGGAGTTTTGCAAGGGTCCGTTTTAGGGCCATTGCTTTTTATTATGTTTATTAAATGACATTTTTGACTCAACAAAGTCAACGGAGTTAAGTTTCTAGGTGTTGTTTTAGACAAAAAATTAAATTGGAAAGCTCATATTGACTATGTAAAAAGAAAGGTCAGCAAAAGTATTGTCATTTTATATAAAGTTAGAGATTTGTTTGATTGTAGCTTGTTGAGTATGCTTTATTCCTCGAGGATTCTCCCATATTTCAGTTATTGTGCTGAAGTCTGGGGTAACACATATACTTGTACCACCAAGCCCTTGTTCCTGCTGCAAAAAAGAGCTATAAGAATCATCAGTAAGAAAGGTGATAGAGAGCACACTAATCCTTTAAATTTAAGGATCTCGTCGATTTAAAAATGTTAATTATTATGTGGAAAGCTAACCAAAACGAAAATTGCCAAACAATGTTCAAAGTAATTTTGTTGCACAAGACGTTTGCCATAGAAGAAAATATAATTTCCGGAATATGTTTGCTCAGACATCGTTGAAACAGAAATGTCCGTCTGTTTATGGAGTTAAACTGTGGAATTCTTTGAGTGTGGAATTTAAATGTTGTACAAGTGTAACTGCAGAACTGTAAGACAAATTATGCTGTTTTTTGTTATGTTTCGTGACCTGGTGAAGAGTTGTGGTAGAATGACAGGGAATCTAATTGATTTGATTTGGTTGTAAAGTGGTTATTATGAACAGATTAACAAAATTAATCTTCTCTCTGTTCCTTTATGTTTACGTATGGAATAAAAAATGTATAATATTATTGTGTAATGACCTGAACAAATAAATAAAGCACACATATCGACTGCTGCATATGGTAATTGATTGTATTTTAACAAATTTTAATATGTAATTTTAATATATACATATTTGTATTTTTTATATATTTTTATGAGTTGTAGCAATTGAATTGTTTTATTGTGTTTACGTATTTTTGGTGTTGCTGTGAGGCACATTGAGTTGCCTTGTGCATGAAATGTGCTGTATAAATACATTTGCCTGCCTTGCATGGCCTTAAATATATCTCATTTGAACAGGAAATGGAGCCAGAGCAGCATTTGTTCCAGTCTGCAGAGTGGTATGTGGCTGAGCTCTCGGCACAGCCCTGCTCCCCCTGTATCCAGGGCAGCTCCGGGCCCTGTGAAGAGGGAGACGCAGACATGGGGAGATCATCCACACCGCGCTGGTTCAAGCCATACCATTGTCAGAACCGATATCCCAAGTTACAACCCCGTGCAGCGTTTCGCTCCCGGCAGTGCTGAGGTGAGAGCGCAGCCACTTCATTCATTAGGACAATCTCACACCGGACGGGACTAATGTGCAGGGGTGGGCCCAGAAGCTGGAAAATGCCCTCAGGGAGAAGTGTTAGAAGGCCGCACAATGGTTGCAGTGGATAGCAATTCCGCGGCCCAGCAAGAAGGTCTTTCAGTTACAGTATATGTCCGTGGCAGTGTTAGGGAGTAACGGAATACATGTACCGCCGTTATGTACTTAGAATACACATTTTGAGTAACTGGATTCTGGTACAGGTTTTTGCACCACGGTGGTATAAGGTTCCAGGTTCAATCTCCGGCTGGACGGGGCCTTTCTGTGTGGACTTAGCGCGTCGTCCCTGTGTTTGCGTAGGTTTCCCCTACCACTAAAAGCGTGTACAGGTTGAACGGCCGTGTGTTTGAGAGTGCAAGTAGGGGACGACGGATGGAAATTAGCCCATGGCGTGTTTACATGCATGAGTCCCAGGTATGTTAATTTACATGCTCTGTCCCGACCAAATAATCGAGTAACTAACTGCTGTATCACAGTGTTTCCCAACCAGGGGTACAGGCACTTGGAATTATTTCAGATTAAATCAGAAAGTGAAACTGAGTAGGAAAGTTAGTTTTAAGGATTTTTTTGAAACGTCCGGCCAAAGTGAGGATTTAGAAATACTCGTGTTATATGTTTGAGTGTGGACATAGATGACCAGAGTTTTAGGCCAAACGTCACACGCCTTTCCCGTGTTTACATCTATGGTGTACTTCCCAAACAGCAGGGATGTTCAGGATCTTTTTACGAGCCCAAATACTACCACTACTTTGCAGCTGGCTATTTTCCGCCAAATAACCGTCCCACATACGACATGAATTCTGAACACGGAAACAGCGGTTTTGGGTCAGCCCAGGACAAACTTCTACTGGGAGAACTTTGAGATGAAAGTCGTCCCGGAGGAAACGGTGAGACGAATGGTAGTATAGTAGCGGCACGGTAGTACAGCGGTTAGCGCTCGTGCTTCACAGCTAGAAGGTCCGGGTTCGATTCCCACCAAGGCCGGGGCCTTTCTTTGCAAGTTTGCATGTTCTCCCCGCGTCTGCGTATCGCTCTTGCCGTTGTACTGTCAACGATCACCGGTCAGGAAGTAAGTTTCTCGCACGCTGTGCTATTTATCTGGTGAAAGATTACAAAAAAACAGCTAAATGCATTTGGTTTGTCAAGGTATTATGTTGTCCCTCTCTCTTGTTAGGCAGGTTTGTAAAGCTGTAACGGCTTGTTCAGTTGTGTCGTCACAGCGGAACGGAAGTGCTCGACGTCTGTAATCTAATGCCTTACGGCCTGATTTTTCATTATTTCTGTCGTAAGAAAGAAATAAAAAAATAAAAAAAAATAAGGAAGTGCCTGACGCGTCCGTGCTGCCCCTGCAGTGAAAACAAACGCACCCCCTGAGCGTCTGATCAGATGTCGTGTTTGCACCGAAAGCTGTGAAGAAGGAGCTCTTTCTAACCTACTCTGGAGTCTGGACACCTGTTCTTTTTTCTAACGATAATGTCACGGAGAAAAGCGCGTTTGGCTACGAGGACAGGACTTTATTCAACCTAAAGAAGGCAACCACTCGCCAGAAGTTGGAATTTCTCTCCAGGATTCAGCGACTAGCAGCCACAATAGTGTTTGTCTGTGACCGTCACTGATGGATGTTTGGTGAACCTTGGCCAGAATCAAAGTGGATTAACTTTTATAACCAACATAATGGAAACATCAGAGCGGTGAGTCAATCAAAATGCGTGTTAGCGTGTGTGTTAGCCATTATATATATTTCTACTACTGCTAAAGTTGTATGAGCGGAGAGAGGGGGCGGAGTTAACTGAATCCAAGCGTTTTGTCTTCCGGGTTGGAAAAATACCTCCAGAAAATACTTATATTTATCACAAAAATTAATGCTCCATAGTGGTAGAGGTACAATATATCATATACATGCCTATACTTTACTTTGGAATGGCTAAAATAGCAGGATACAGATCCTTTAAAAATACTCAGTTCAATAAAGCTAAAAACACTCCAGGACACCCCTCCCGTTTTGGCAGAGTGGATGAACCCGGACCCCTCCCTAGGTGCTCCGGCTCTCTGGGGACTCTTTTGGCCGGAACACCTACAGAGGAAACAAAACCAAAATGTAAACGTTACAATTCAAAATACTGTAGACAAATATTTATTTCCTTGCACCACAACCCTTTTACCCATGTCATGGATCCCACTCCAGGACACTTTTTAAAAACCAAGGCTGTGTAAACTCAAGGTTTTTCTCTACACGGAGGGTGGATTTATAAAAGCCCTGCTACGTGTGGACAAGGCCTTAATGAACAGTTCAAGAGGTACGCGAGACAAAAAAGGTGAAGAACCATTGCTGTATCAATCAATCGAGTAAACCCACCCAGACTGAGACACATGCCAACTCACTGAGGCATACTCTCGGTAGGCCTTTTGTTGCTTGGACAATATTGTACTGTATATTGTATATTTATAGCCGGACCTTCAAGTCCAATTAAACATTTGCTCTACTGCAACTACTGTTAAAGAAACCTATGAATATTCCTCGCGTCCAAAAGTACATCCATAAATGACCCGAGTACACGCGACTGCGTCTACAGCACTGATTCCCCGCCGCCCGGGCCGTGCAGCGGTATTGTTCGGAGATGTCTTTTAATTTCATGCATGGCAGCGCTCACGTAGGCTTCCTGCTCACATCTCCAGCCCCCATCTCCACGCGGGGCTGCCGGCGGGATGACAGAGCAATCCGGAAGAGAGCGAGAGGCGCGGAAATATCCATCCTTCCCCTCACAGGCAGCGGTGGCGACACTTTGGCCTTATGCAAGCAGTTTGTGCGAGTGCTGATGCAGCTGACTGATGTGGGCGGCGTACTCGCGAATTACAGGGCTTTTGCAACCCGAGCCCGGTAAATATTGTGTATTACAGGCCATCAATTCCTCATGAATGGTGGAGCCCGCAGCCATTATGCCGCGGTAATAACCTTCAGCGACATGAGGCAGGTTGTGCGGCTTTAGCCTGGTGCCCTGGCCGGCTGGTCTCAGGGATTATCGCAGCAACACTAGGAGGCGCTGCGACGTGACCCTCAACTTAAACACAGCCCTACAATAAAAACTCTAGATCAGGGGGGCCCACAATTCCGTTGGCCCATCAGAGGGTGACCTACTTTAGCGGCCGCATATGGTCAATACTAACTCCCCCCATTCATTCTCAATGGTAAGCCCATACTGTACGGATGCAGTACACTTTTTGGACACAGCGTCAAATGGGGGCGCTGTTTCGCTCCTTCTGCAATGTTAAAGAGGGGGTATTATGCTTTTTTCATCACATAGCACCAGTCTATAGCACTACAATGATGACGTAACCTTCTGTTGGTCTGTATATGCAGTAAATTTAAATAACTGCCATGAATAAAATTGCTCTCTCAAAATGGCTGTACTGAACGTCTTGAAATAGGCCTCTGTCTCTTTAAGAAGCTTTCCAACACGCCCCCTTCAGCACACTACGGTGGCATTTAAACAACAACACTGTGCGGGGAGGGGGCTCTGCTGAGCTGAGGAGCAGTGGTTGGGGGCTTGGCTGGTGACGAAAGGTCCAGAGGCGTCTCCAGGAGGTGGGGGCGTTCCTAGGAGGACTGAGGCATAGCTACACCTAAAATGGCTGCCGTCTACGTTTTTACTGATTACTCAAAAATATGTGAATGAGCCAAGGCAACACTCCAGGCATGTGTTTAATGAGGGAATGACATAATAACAGGATATAAAGCTTGAAAAAGTTGATTTTACATAATACCCCCCCTTTAAGGAAACCGTGTCGTCGGTGTTTATCGTTCACAGAGCGTCGTAGCACATCGACTCCCAGTTGTCCAACTTTTATTGCAATGGTTGTGGACATCAACAAAGGTACGTGTTAAAAATGAATTTATACAATAATTTATGCTCAAATAACACTTTCAAAATGAGCTAATATCGCATTTTCTTTGAGCTAACCAATGAATTAGGTGAAGTCACTGTGGGAACTGTAGATACAGGCGTCGCCGTAATACTGACTAGCACTCGTTTTGCCGTAGTGGAGAGTAACAAAGAAAAACGACAGTCCAAGTAAAACTACAATTGCTGTAAAATTGCTACTATACTATGCTACTATGTTGCTGCAATTGTTGATTTTTAGGCTTTTGCCATAGTTAACAATGTCTTAATACAGCATGTTATTTGCACAGATAGAATAAAATGCAAATTTATACACACAAAAAAATAACAATTATTATTTGCAGTTATATGTGTTTTGTGCTTGAAATCGCGTGTTTGGCCCGCGGCCCACAGGCACATTTTCATTTTGGCCCTCGGAGACAAAACGTTTGGGCAGCCCTGCTCTAGATAGGGCTTTCATACGACGACAGCGTCATAAAAATACATTAATACCAATTTGACATTAAACTAAAACTGGCAACTCGATTTGCAGTTTCATATGAATTCATCATAAACCAGACTTTCCCCCTGCTCCTGACTCGTGAAGATACAGACATTGTTGGCCATTTTTGTGCATAAAATGTCTCATATCTATTCGCAAACATTTAATGGAAGAACTCTTTTCTCATATTTACGTCAATCTACAGTAAAGGTTTTTAATTGGAATCTCTGCAGCGTCTCGCCTTAAACAGGAGGCGTTTATGTTTATCATTACCCTTCTACATTAAAACGGGCTACCTTTAGAAATGGGAGTGCATATTTAACCACGGAACACAATTACATTTCGAGAAATTTGAAACTTCTGCTGAACATTACTGATATTATGAGACAACTGAAACTGAAATCTTGCAATACATTTATGTTTTCCTATAAAAAAAGAAGAAGCTTATAAGGCCTATGCACATGGCATCGGTTATTTGTAACAATGCTTCTTGTTCTGTCCCTATCAAATACGCATACAAATTGTCAAAATTGCATTGAGTTGCCTTGTGTACGAAATGCGTGGTATCAATAAAGTTGCCTTGCCTGATATTTACAGCAACAAAATCAAAATAATTTTATATTGTTAGTATTATACACAGATTAGTTACGAAGCCCCTTATGAGAGACCAACAGGCCCGGGTAGAACCATGAGGCCGTCCTTCTGTGGGCCCACCACCTGCAGGAGGAGCCATGGGGGGGCTGGTGCTGTGTGATTTGGGCAGCTCCAACAGCTGCCCCCACGACCCGGCAACGGACAAGTGGAAGAAAATGGATGGATGGATGGATATTTAGTTATGATAGTTAAGATTTTTTTTTAGTTAATATATATATTTTTTTGTGAGGATTTTGGATCTTTTTAGTTTTTGAATATGCTATCTATGTGCAAAAATCTGTACCGTAATTGTGTTAACCCCCAAATCCCCTCTCCCTTGACAGTACACCGGTCGAGGAGTCTGATTGGAGGAAAAAGGCTGTTGTACAGAACATTGCTATGGGCCATGGGCGGTTCTCCACCCCATATGCTTCTCACTTAAACGCTCAAGCCTGGAGTGGCAAGATCGCAAAAAGTCTCTAATTAAACTCTAATTTATCCCAAACGTTAATTTCATATTTGGATTACAGCGTCATCTTGGTCGCCTTCCACAGGACACGTGAATACAAAAGACTGGCTCATTAGCGACAGAAGATAAGATAAGCATTGTAAAGGGTGCGTTTCATCTTTTTTTATACTCTAATATTAAAACCCAAGGTGTTAAGGAGAAAAGTAGCTACACATCTTTTATGGCTAATAACCGGGATACTCAGTACCCCTTTACCACGCCTGCAGTTCCTGTTGACGGCGGAACTCCCCGTACCTCAGAATGTATCCGTCGCTCTGCTGTTGCGGAGAACTCTGTCACTAGACGCTGATTAGCAGAGTCAGTTACAGACTTAATTAGTCCAATATGGCCTCCACATTTGCGGCACACAGCGGAGTGTCTCGCGTCTGCCTTCACTGAGGCGCTGGCTAATCTGCAGTCTGTTCTGTCCGATCCGTGCATCTGTCAGTTGTTTGTCTGCGTGTGTCTGTGGAGGTAGTTAACCTGAGCTTTCCAAACAGTGTGGCATCCTGGAGAAATGCTAATGTTTTCCTGTCGGCACAGCACTGACTTTCCTCGGCTTTAAACCATGTTCTTAACGTTCCCACATCAAACACATACACTGGCTTTTCTGCGAATAGATACAATCCAGAATCTTGGGGGTCTGTTAATTTCTCTTAAAGTTGTGAATGACTGAAGTAGTCAGCTTAATTTTTTGCAATTATTATATATATTGTAAGGCTGTAAAACCCCTCACCACACACTTTATGCACTTTTCTCACTAGTTCACACGGGTTCTCCCTTATGCCTGTATACACTATCGCTGTGCGATTGTTCAAACTAAGAGACAATCGTAGCTACGACCAAAGTTTTATCGTAGCAGTTTCAGGCTTCAGAAGGCGAGTGTTCAGCTGAGGCGAGCGCCACATGCTAGCGGTGTTTATTTTCACGGAAAGTGCAGAGAAAGTCCTGTAAAATGTGGAGTCGGACCCGCTCATGCCCGGCCTGTGCTGCTTGTGACTCTGGTGGTGTGCGCTGACACTGACAGAGATCCTCTCTGCAGCGAGAGGAGGCACACTCTGTGACTAGCCAATCAGGGTGCAGAACACAATGCACGTATGGCGTTAATATGCTGTAAAAAAGCATGGCGGCGAGGCTGCGAATAGTGAACCGCGTTATGGCAAGGGACCACTGTACTTTATTTATCCCCATAGGGAAGTTTGTTCTCTGCATTGGACCCATCCTCAAAGCGGCTGGGGCAACATGTAGGAGCAGTGGGTAGCCGGCGTTGGCCGGCGTTCGAGAACCTGTCTCCAGATGTGCAGCTTGGCTGAGGAGGATTAACCTATTGTACATGTTGTAGTGGTAGGGGAAACCTGCACATATATAGGGAGAACATGCAAACTCCGCACACAAAAGGCCCCATCCAAGTGGGAATCAAACCTGGAACATTCTAGGTGTGAAGCACGAGTGCCAACAGCTGCCCACAAAGTGTCTAAAGGAGTGCCCCAACGGTCTGTCTTCGGTCCACCATTATTTATTATTTATTTATTTGCATCCGATGCTACCACTGTTCTTGTGCTGGATGCATACTGCTCATGTCATACGTTCAAGAGACTTTTATATGTTTGGCACGAAAAATCCTCATGCTGCAAATGCTTACACTGTAAGTATTTTCCTCTTCCTACATGTTCCAGCCATGTCCTAATGTGTAGAATGAACCCAGACCTGTTCACCACAACTGCCTCTAAAATCCTGCACGGTCACTCAAAAAGATGTTAATTTGGGTCCGAAGAAACTTCAGTTGCGCGTAAGACCTGAAGTGGCAGTAGTCAGTATAAAAAAAAACGATACACACACACACACACACACACACATACGTGTTTACAGAACATATCAGGACCTGTGACAAAAACATGACAAATGGGTACGTGCCATTATAATGCTCATAGAGACTTGGGGAAAAAAGCAGTTCCCCTCAGAGATTCTGCAAATACACCCATCTGTTGAGATTTTGCGTTTGACTACATTTTGGTCCAACCTGATTTTAATGCTACATATGAGGACCTGTGACAGGTTTATGTTACTTATGAAGACCACAGCAATACACACTGATATGTCATGTTTAAATGAATTGTGAAGACCATAGATACACACCAGTTTCAAGTTTATGTTACTTATTAAGACATATTCCTATACCCCAACAGATTTGTATTTGCATCTGTTACTTTAACTTATTTGCATTATATAACAAGAAAAATCTTGGTGTAACTTATCACAAAAATACTGAGGTATATACTGACTCCTGAGACCATCAATGTAATTTCATATCCATATATTTTCACTATTCTGTTTGAATCCTATTTTTGTTTGCATATGTGTTGTGTCTGAATGGTTCTGTAAAAAATTGAAAACACTTTTATATTTTGGCAGCCTTTATTTACAGTCTGCAAATTAGAAATGACTTCCTGGAGCACATGCCGGGTTGTGAAAATGCTGCTCCTTTATCAAGGGAATAACTCTTCATAATAATAACTAATATGAAACATGATCATGGCACTAAAATCATCGTAAAACAATGGCGCCCAAGATCAAACCAAATGAGGTGGAAGAAATCAATATAGGCAGGCATTTAAAAGAATGTGTAACTGTGTAATAATTACATATTTAAGGTGAAATATGTGGGCCATTGACAAGGGAATTGTATGTATACAAAAGCATTCAAATTAAACAGTGAATACATTTTCTCATTAAGCAAAGTGTCCTACACGTTGACCTATTTGCAAATTTAGGATGATTGAACATTTAAATAAAACTGTCTAATATGGGGGAAAAAGCATCGAAAGTATAGCAAAAAATAAATAAAAATACATTTCTGAGATTGACAAAAATATATTTTGAATAGTTTAAGTGTATTACTAGATTTCATGTTGAAAAATTTAGAATTTTAAATTTGAAGAAGTACAACCAAATGGCACCCATTCGGTGGATTTCACCCATGTCATTACACAAGATTATGGTTATAGCAGTGCAGCTTTAGTCGTCAACTCGACAAAGTTGATTTAGTGTAGGAGGTTTTGCTTCTGATAATTGAAGCTTCGTCCCTTCATGCCCTGAATAGGAAGAACGCAGATAGAGCTTCTCTTATAAAAGGAACTGAACAACCTCCAAGGGGGGTGGGGGTTGGTGTTGGTTGGTCCATTCTCTTGTCCAGAGCTTTGATGACTCTTCGATGATCAGAAGCGAAACGTACTCCACTGAGTCAAATATGTCCAGTTGACGACCAAAGCTGCATTGCTATAACCATAATCTTATGTAATTATTCTTCTGCCTTAAATGCCTGCCTGACTAGATCACCTTCAATCATAAACTGTTCACCCTCTACTTCACTTTAGTCAACATAGCCTAAACCTAAAACAAAAACAGTTGCTCAAGCTTTTTTTTTTGGGATAAAGAAACGCATGCAATCTTTAACTATGGCTTATGTCAAATGTTCATAACCCCAGATCTATTTATTCATATTTCTTTTCAAAGCAATGATCCTGTTGTGAATGTAGTATTTTACAGTCTTCCAGTCTCTGTCTTTCAGAGCTACTGGCTCTGCCTGGATACAAGAGTCACAGTCCATTTTTCCTGGCACCTTGCAGGAGGTTATGAACTGCAACATGTGCCGCTCAACAGCAGTCACCTCTTCATCAGTCCACTTATTTTTTTTCACTTTCCCATCTGTGGTAAATGAAAAAAAAAAAGATGTATAAGCAAAAATTGCACACAAACTGACATTTATAAATACATTTTATGTATATAATTTGAATTCTGATGAATTACCAATCCGTCTTCTGGAGCCCTTTGAGGAAGTGTGGGATGCAGCCTCTTGAAGCCCTGTGAAGATAAATTGGTGTTTTATTCTAAATCTTTACTTAAAAACATGCTATATGGATGCTTTTCAGTTTACCATGTGTTTGTTGTATATCCCTGATCTCTACGTTTTCCAGGGTGGGTGAGTCAGGTGCCTGACTCAGAAGAGTCTGTTCCCCAGCAGCCTCTGACCGAGGACCTTTAAAGCATTTATGAAACACGAGTGTTTATGACAACACGTTTGTTTGCTTACTTTGTTGTAAACCATATTCAGGGCAGGTAATATGCAGCTCTAAATACGATTATTTATCACATGTAACAATAACGCAACTGAAAATTAGTGTGTGGAAATTCTCAACCCAATGACATTTAAAAATGGAGAATAATTTCTGCAACTAAATCAAAAATGAATGAAATGTTTACATTGCACTGTCATTTATAGAACCCAAATCTGCTGCCCTCCCAACCAATCAGTGAAATCTTGCATAGCTTCTGGAAACAAGTCAGTTTACCTTGGTCTTGATTCGAGTCATGAGTGGTCTCTCCGCCCAAATCATCATCACTCATGTCTACTTCATCTGGATGGGTAAACAATAGATCAACTTCAGTATTTAAAGTGGATGCAAACTTTATTTTTTATTTTTTTACCATCAGGGTTGATCTCAATGTCATCTAGTCCTTTTCCTTGCAGCTCGGACAGTCTTCCTTCTTCCATTGCAATCAGTAGCTTGCTGACTTTTGCGAGCTGGAGGGTGCTCTCCGGGAGCCGGTAGAACTCTCTGTGGACACGAATGTCATGTCCCAGAAAGGTTGCTAGTTGATCCATCTCATTTTCTTTAAGGTTAAGGACCGTTGACAAAGTGGCAACCTGCTTCCTCAATCTTGTGGAGGTAAGTGCTTCTGGGTTTTTGGCCCCACATTGGACTGAAAACTTGCGAAAACAGTCAGCGCCCCGATAGTGTGAAAGAGCACATGGCCTGGCAAACAGGAATACGTTGTCTTCATGGACTTGACACACGGTTCTTTTTCGTATAAGGAGGTCAATTGCAGCTGTCATTTCTGGAGTCAACAAGACAGGCACCATTCTAGATCTTTTGCCTCTGATTTCCACTCTATCCAAACGCTGAGCAAGCTTCCTCTCCAACTTTGAAAGACACATCATTATGTCTGGATTCAATTCTCCACGTTTTCTAGATGCAAAGATCCGGAGCTCCATCTTGGAAACCTCCCCCTGCCTCTTTCTGTTAAATAGTATTATCTTCGCCAAAGTCACTTGGGCAAGGTTTCCAAAGCTTTGGCTGTTTGGATTTTTCTCAAGATCCTTCATACACTTACAATGTTCTGTAGCCAGAAACTTGTGCAGCAAAGATACATCCTGGGTAAAGGGTAACACCTGAGGTTTATTCCATCTGGCCTGTGTAAGAGTCGCCAACGCTGAAGCTGAAATTGATTCCGCCCACCTTTTCTCATAAAGAGTTACAAACTGCTTGGCTGATTCTGCTAAATCGGTCCGATGTGCAATAATGGCATTGCACTGTACAATGCCTGCAATCTTTGCCAAACTGTGCCCTAATTTCACTGCTAGTGAGGGTATTTTATATGAGTTTGTTTCCGAATTATAACCTGCCACATCTCTGACTGCTTTTATTAGAAGGGGAAAGTTACTCGGCATAACAAGGTCTTCCATTTTCTTCATAGGAGTTATAGCCCTTGCTGCTATTAATAATCGTGCGAGCTCCCTCATTTTCTGCCGGATATAATCATTCCTTTTCTCATCTGCTTTCCTGGAATTGTACAATGACTCACCTAGACTAAGGATGTCCCTCTCCTGTCTTACAACTACAGAAATATCATCTTGATTCATTTCGCAAGCCATTTTCCATACGGCCTCCTGCACTCGGTCAGGTCTTGGTAACTCAAGTCCGATTCGTTTTCGTCGACCGAGAGTTTGTTCCTCTGCAGGCTTCAGAGGGCACCTTCTCACGTGTCTCCAAAGGCATTCCCTAGCATATAGGCCCTGGCAAAACTTGCAGTGACGGTAGTCTTCAGTTTGCTTTGCTTTGGTTGGTCTACGACAAGCAACCATTTTTCCTGTCCCGTATCTTGCCACCATAGCATTGTGGTCAAAGTTTCCTTTTTTTTTAAGAGAGCTAAGCAACTTTCTTCTTTCACTCGATCGTTTCCTGAAACTGAGAGCCTGTGCAACTTCTACCTCTTTGCTGTGGCAGGATTCAAGGTGTCTTGCCAATTTATAAATGGCTTTTTTGCAATAAATACAATATTGCCTTTTGTTGTACCTGCTTTTTTTTTTTGTGTTTGGCAATTGTTCAACTTCAACAGGGGTCTTCTCCTGTGATGTGTTGACTTCTGAATGACTGCTGCTCATCAGTGTTTCTGAAGCAGTGGTATTACACCCACTGTGCTTTGTGGTATTGGTCCCCAACGAAATATCCTTAAACATTCTGTGTGATATCTCCGGTGCAATATTCAGTTCGGTACTAGAAGAACTTTCATCCGATGAACTGCTACATGACTTCGGAAGAAAGTCAACATCATCAAAGTCTGAAGCGTCTGAAAATTCATCATTCATCATAGCCTGAAAACAGAAGAAATTGGAAAAAGAAATTATATTTTAAATAAAATCATCATGTCTGACACATTATCAATGATGTGATTAAAATTGAATACACATTGCACTCAAAGTATAATATAAAAATAAAATGGAACTTCGCTCTATCAAGCTATCCTGCTTCATATGCACCTAAATGCCAAAGAAGAATGATATCTTTATTTATATAGTGCCTTTCACAGACATAGTTACAAGTTCTCTTTTAGTAATATTTGTTTACCTCTTCATAATGACTCTCGCACTGATCATAATGCCGCTTGAGATGAAGCTGACGATATGTTGCTCCAAGCTGTTCAAATAAAAAAAATGTGTCATGTCACTTGAAATTCTACCCGCAACTACTACTGAAAGAATTTAGCTTGTCATTTATCAATAATCAACCAAATCAGGACCTGACGTTACACACATAATAAATAAAAAAGATATTGACCTTTGGGCACGGTGAGGAGGCTCCATTAATCTCTTCAGGATCTCCTGGACTTTGAACTTCGACCCTGGCACTTGACTTCTGTAACAATATTTAGGACAAACTGTCAGAATACTCTGCTTAATAAAAAACATATCAAGTTGCAACTCTGATTTGTTCATTAATGTTGGTGTCATGATATCATAAGACCAGCAAAAAGAAAAGGATACTATTAAGTCAGACACACACTTTAGTCTAACAATCAAGAACCAAACAAAGACCTAATGTGACACACACACTTTAGTCTAACAATCAAGAACCAAACAAAGACCTAATGTGACACACACACTTTAGTCTAACAATCAAGAACCAAACAAAGACCTAATGTGACACACACACTTTGTCAGACTAAAGTGTGTGTAACGTCAGGTCCTGATTTGGTTCTAGCGTCTGTCAGACTAGACGCTAGAACCAAATCAGGACCTGACGTTATACACACTTTAGTCTGACAGACGCTAGAACCAAATCAGGACCTGACGTTACACACACTTTAGTCTGACAGACGCTAGAACCAAATCAGGACCTGACGTTATACACACTTTAGTCTGACAGACGCTAGAACCAAATCAGGACCTGACGTTACACACACTTTAGTCTGACAGACGCTAGAACCAAATCAGGACCTGACGTTACACACACTTTAGTCTGACAGACGCTAGAACCAAATCAGGACCTGACGTTACACACACTTTAGTCTGACAGACGCTAGAACCAAATCAGGACCTGACGTTACACACACTTTAGTCTGACAGACGCTAGAACCAAATCAGGACCTGACGTTATACACACTTTAGTCTGACAGACACTAGAACCAAATCAGGATCTGACGTTATACACACTTTAGTCTGACAGACGCTAGAACCAAATCAGGACCTGACGTTATACACACTTTAGTCTGACAGACGCTAGAACCAAATCAGGACCTGACGTTACACACACTTTAGTCTGACAGACGCTAGAACCAAATCAGGACCTGACGTTATACACACTTTAGTCTGACAGACGTTAGAACCAAATCAGGACCTGACGTTACACACACTTTAGTCTGACAGACGCTAGAACCAAATCAGGACCTGACGTTACACACATAATAAAATAATAAATAAAAAAGATGTTGACCTTTGGGCACGGTGAGGAGGCTTCGTTAATCTCTTCAGGATCTCCTGGACTTTGAGCTTCGACCCTGGCACTTGACTTCTGTAACAATATTTAGGACAAACTGTCAGAATACTCTGCTTAATAAAAAACATATCAAGTTGCAACTCTGATTTGTTCATTAATGTTGGTGTCATGATATCATAAGACCAGCAAAAAGAAAAGGATACTATTAAGTCAGACACACACTTTAGTCTAACAATCAAGAACCAAACAAAGACCTAATGTGACACACACACTTTAGTCTAACAATCAAGAACCAAACAAAGACCTAATGTGACACACACACTTTAGTCTAACAATCAAGAACCAAACAAAGACCTAATGTGACACACACACTTTAGTCTAACAATCAAGAACCAAACAAAGACCTAATGTGACACACACACTTTAGTCTAACAATCAAGAACCAAACAAAGACCTAATGTGACACACACACTTTGTCAGACTAAAGTGTGTGTAACGTCAGGTCCTGATTTGGTTCTAGCGTCTGTCAGACTAGACGCTAGAACCAAATCAGGACCTGACGTTACACACACTTTAGTCTGACAGACGCTAGAACCAAATCAGGACCTGACGTTATACACACTTTAGTCTGACAGACGCTAGAACCAAATCAGGACCTGACGTTACACACACTTTAGTCTGACAGACGCTAGAACCAAATCAGGACCTGACGTTACACACACTTTAGTCTGACAGACGCTAGAACCAAATCAGGACCTGACGTTACACACACTTTAGTCTGACAGACGCTAGAACCAAATCAGGACCTGACGTTATACACACTTTAGTCTGACAGACGCTAGAACCAAATCAGGACCTGACGTTACACACACTTTAGTCTGACAGACGCTAGAACCAAATCAGGACCTGACGTTACAAACACTTTAGTCTGACAGACGCTAGAACCAAATCAGGATCTGACGTTACACACATAATAAAATAATAAATAAAAAAGATGTTGACCTTTGGGCACGGTGAGGAGGCTTCGTTAATCTCTTCAGGATCTCCTGGACTTTGAGCTTCGACCCTGGCACTTGACTTCTGTAACAATATTTAGGACAAACTGTCAGAATACTCTGCTTAATAAAAAACATATCAAGTTGCAACTCTGATTTGTTCATTAATGTTGGTGTCATGATATCATAAGACCAGCAAAAAGAAAAGGATACTATTAAGTCAGACACACACTTTAGTCTAACAATCAAGAACCAAACAAAGACCTAATGTGACACACACACTTTAGTCTAACAATCAAGAACCAAACAAAGACCTAATGTGACACACACACTTTAGTCTAACAATCAAGAACCAAACAAAGACCTAATGTGACACACACACTTTGTCAGACTAAAGTGTGTGTAACGTCAGGTCCTGATTTGGTTCTAGCGTCTGTCAGACTAGACGCTAGAACCAAATCAGGACCTGACGTTACACACACTTTAGTCTGACAGACGCTAGAACCAAATCAGGACCTGACGTTACAAACACTTTAGTCTCACAGACGCTAGAACCAAATCAGGACCTGACGTTACACACACTTTTTAGTCTGACAGACGCTAGAACCAAATCAGGACCTGACGTTACAAACACTTTAGTCTGACAGACGCTCGAACCAAATCAGGACCTGACGTTATACACACTTTAGTCTGACAGACGCTAGAACCAAATCAGGACCTGACGTTACACACACTTTAGTCTGACAGACGCTAGAACCAAATCAGGACCTGACGTTATACACACTTTAGTCTGACAGACGTTAGAACCAAATCAGGACCTGACGTTACACACACTTTAGTCTGACAGACGCTAGAACCAAATCAGGACCTGACGTTACACACATAATAAAATAATAAATAAAAAAGATGTTGACCTTTGGGCACGGTGAGGAGGCTTCGTTAATCTCTTCAGGATCTCCTGGACTTTGAGCTTCGACCCTGGCACTTGACTTCTGTAACAATATTTAGGACAAACTGTCAGAATACTCTGCTTAATAAAAAACATATCAAGTTGCAACTCTGATTTGTTCATTAATGTTGGTGTCATGATATCATAAGACCAGCAAAAAGAAAAGGATACTATTAAGTCAGACACACACTTTAGTCTAACAATCAAGAACCAAACAAAGACCTAATGTGACACACACACTTTAGTCTAACAATCAAGAACCAAACAAAGACCTAATGTGACACACACACTTTAGTCTAACAATCAAGAACCAAACAAAGACCTAATGTGACACACACACTTTGTCAGACTAAAGTGTGTGTAACGTCAGGTCCTGATTTGGTTCTAGCGTCTGTCAGACTAGACGCTAGAACCAAATCAGGACCTGACGTTACACACACTTTAGTCTGACAGACGCTAGAACCAAATCAGGACCTGACGTTATACACACTTTAGTCTGACAGACGCTAGAACCAAATCAGGACCTGACGTTACACACACTTTAGTCTGACAGACGCTAGAACCAAATCAGGACCTGACGTTACACACACTTTAGTCTGACAGACGCTAGAACCAAATCAGGACCTGACGTTACACACACTTTAGTCTGACAGACGCTAGAACCAAATCAGGATCTGACGTTATACACACTTTAGTCTGACAGACGCTAGAACCAAATCAGGACCTGACGTTATACACACTTTAGTCTGACAGACGCTAGAACCAAATCAGGACCTGACGTTACACACACTTTAGTCTGACAGACGCTAGAACCAAATCAGGACCTGACGTTACAAACACTTTAGTCTGACAGACGCTAGAACCAAATCAGGATCTGACGTTACACACATAATAAAATAATAAATAAAAAAGATGTTGACCTTTGGGCACGGTGAGGAGGCTTCGTTAATCTCTTCAGGATCTCCTGGACTTTGAGCTTCGACCCTGGCACTTGACTTCTGTAACAATATTTAGGACAAACTGTCAGAATACTCTGCTTAATAAAAAACATATCAAGTTGCAACTCTGATTTGTTCATTAATGTTGGTGTCATGATATCATAAGACCAGCAAAAAGAAAAGGATACTATTAAGTCAGACACACACTTTAGTCTAACAATCAAGAACCAAACAAAGACCTAATGTGACACACACACTTTAGTCTAACAATCAAGAACCAAACAAAGACCTAATGTGACACACACACTTTAGTCTAACAATCAAGAACCAAACAAAGACCTAATGTGACACACACACTTTGTCAGACTAAAGTGTGTGTAACGTCAGGTCCTGATTTGGTTCTAGCGTCTGTCAGACTAGACGCTAGAACCAAATCAGGACCTGACGTTATACACACTTTAGTCTGACAGACGCTAGAACCAAATCAGGATCTAACGTTATACACACTTTAGTCTGACAGACGCTAGAACCAAATCAGGACCTGACGTTACACACACACACACTTTAGTCTGACAGACGCTAGAACCAAATCAGGATCTGACGTTACACACATAATAAAATAATAAATAAAAAAGATGTTGACCTTTGGGCACGGTGAGGAGGCTCCATTAATCTCTTCAGGATCTCCTGGACTTTGAGCTTCGACCCTGGCACTTGACTTCTGTAACAATATTTAGGACAAACTGTCAGAATACTCTGCTTAATAAAAAACATATCAAGTTGCAACTCTGATTTGTTCATTAATGTTGGTGTCATGATATCATAAGACCAGCAAAAAGAAAAGGATACTATTAAGTCAGACACACACTTTAGTCTAACAATCAAGAACCAAACAAAGACCTAATGTGACACACACACTTTAGTCTAACAATCAAGAACCAAACAAAGACCTAATGTGACACACACACTTTAGTCTAACAATCAAGAACCAAACAAAGACCTAATGTGACACACACACTTTGTCAGACTAAAGTGTGTGTAACGTCAGGTCCTGATTTGGTTCTAGCGTCTGTCAGACTAGACGCTAGAACCAAATCAGGACCTGACGTTACACACACTTTAGTCTGACAGACGCTAGAACCAAATCAGGACCTGACGTTACAAACACTTTAGTCTCACAGACGCTAGAACCAAATCAGGACCTGACGTTACACACACTTTAGTCTGACAGACGCTAGAACCAAATCAGGACCTGACGTTACACACACTTTTTAGTCTGACAGACGCTAGAACCAAATCAGGACCTGACGTTACAAACACTTTAGTCTGACAGACGCTCGAACCAAATCAGGACCTGACGTTATACACACTTTAGTCTGACAGACGCTAAAACCAAATCAGGATCTGACGTTACACACATAATAAAATAATAAATAAAAAAGATATTGACCTTTGGGCACGGTGAGGAGGCTCCATTAATCTCTTCAGGATCTCCTGGACTTTGAGCTTCGACCCTGGCACTTGACTTCTGTAACAATATTTAGGACAAACTGTCAGAATACTCTGCTTAATAAAAAACATATCAAGTTGCAACTCTGATTTGTTCATTAATGTTGGTGTCATGATATCATAAGACCAGCAAAAAGAAAAGGACACTATTAAGTCAGACACACACTTTAGTCTAACAATCAAGAACCAAACAAAGACCTAATGTGACACACACACTTTAGTCTGACAGACGCTAGAACCAAATCAGGATCTGACGTTACACACACTTTAGTCTGACAGACGCTAGAACCAAATCGGGACCTGACGTTACACACACACTTTAGTCTGACAGACGCTAGAACCAAATCAGGACCTGACTTTACACACACTTTAGTCTGACAGACGCTAGAACCAAATCAGGATCTGACGTTACACACACTTTAGTCTGACAGACGCTAGAACCAAATCGGGACCTGACGTTACACACACACTTTAGTCTGACAGACGCTAGAACCAAATCAGGACCTGACGTTACACACACTTTATAGTCTGACAGACGCTAGAACTAAATCAGGACCTGACGTTACACACACTTTTTAGTCTGACAGACGCTAGAACCAAATCAGGACCTGACGTTACACACACTTTTTAGTCTGACAGACGCTAGAACCAAATCAGGACCTGACGTTACACACACTTTTTAGTCTGACAGACGCTAGAACCAAATCAGGACCTGACTTTACACACACTTTTGTCTGACAGACGCTAGAACCAAATCAGGACCTGACTTTACACACGCTTTAGTCTGACAGACGCTAGAACCAAATCAGGACCTGACGTTACAAACACTTTAGTCTGACAGACGCTAGAACCAAATCAGGACCTGACTTTACACACACTTTAGTCTGACAGACGCTAGAACCAAATCAGGACCTGACTTTACACACACTTTAGTCTGACAGACGCTAGAACCAAATCAGGACCTGACGTTACACACACTTTAGTCTGACAGACGCTAGAACCAAATCAGGACCTGACTTTACACACACTTTAGTCTGACAGACGCTAGAACCAAATCAGGACCTGACTTTACACACACTTTAGTCTGACAGACGCTAGAACCAAATCAGGACCTGACGTTACAAACACTTTAGTCTGACAGACGCTAGAACCAAATCAGGACCTGACTTTACACACACTTTAGTCTGACAGACGCTAGAACCAAATCAGGACCTGACTTTATACACACTTTAGTCTGACAGACGCTAGAACCAAATCAGGACCTGACTTTACACACGCTTTAGTCTGACAGACGCTAGAACCAAATCAGGACCTGACTTTATACACACTTTAGTCTGACAGACGCTAGAACCAAATCAGGACCTGACGTTATACACACTTTAGTCTGACAGACGCTAGAACCAAATCAGGATCTGACGTTACACACATAATAAAATAATAAATAAAAAAGATATTGACCTTTGGGCACGGTGAGGAGGCTCCATTAATCTCTTCAGGATCTCCTGGACTTCGAGCTTCGACCCTGGCACTTGACTTCTGTAACAATATTTAGGACAAACTGTCACAATATCCTTAATAATAAGAAAGATAACAACTCTGAATTCTTTGTGGCACTGGTCCATAAGACAAGCTAGAACAATATGAGGAAATTTAATCTGACACTAAAGCTTCAGTCTAACGCTATAGAACAAATTAAGACCAGAACTGACAACACATAATGTACAGATGCAAGATAAACTAAAATAGGGGACCTAATGACCTCAAAGCATCTTTAATTAATGTGTTTGCACATTGTCCCTGATGAAATAAATTAATAAACTAAAACAAAGTTTTGATGTTCCTGACATTCATTATTTCCTTTTGATGTCAGAAATGGCTTAAAACTCTCCATGTACTGTCAGTGGTGATAAAAATACACCATGCATATTGATAAAAACTACTTAATGTCAGAACATACAGGGATGTACAAGATATGTTTTAAAGTTTTGCAGAAACTGTATTGCAAGATCTTACTCACCAAAGCCCTCCATGGCCACGCAGATTTCCCATAATCATACGTGATTTCACTTTTTCCTCGGATGTCTTCAATTGCAAACAGGCAAAGATGTGGTTTACCGTCAACTCTTACTTTCTTCATTTTGCAATTTGGAGTCCTGTGAGCATCATTTGCCAGTCGGCCCAGTGATCCATCTTCAGTGGATGCATCTATGCTAAAATTAAATAAAGCGCATTTATTTTTAAACAAAGATCTCATACTACTATGCATTAAATATTTTTTCATAGGGCTTCACCTACCAAAGAGTGGCATTGTTCCATTCAAATTCAAAACAGAAAGAAATTTGCCTTTCTGTGTACATCCCCTGTCTCTTGTCCCATTCATTCTTTAAAAGCAACTCTCCACGATACTCAACGACAAAGGATCCTCTTTCAATAGGTTCCCGGGTAAATAAACCACGTCCTGATAAAAAAGTTCACAAATTATTAAATGCAATCCAAAATTTCTTTGTAAATTGAAATTATGTTATTACTTAAACACCACAAATACGAATAAAGGAATACAAGACTAGAGGCTACAGAATGTACCACCGTATATATTAAGTTGGTAACAATGTACTTAAGATTGTTTACAAAAGGTGATAGATGAAAAATAGGAGGGGAAAAGTAGGAAAAGAAAAGTAAAGCTCAGCAAGCAGTTCACTTTTACTGGATTTAAATGTATTCAGTTTATCAATACACTTAAGGCATTCCTCAAGGGGAGATTTTAAATATGCATTGCTTTATGGTAGTTTAAGAGTTAGTTAAGATCTTGCACAGAATAAACATACAGTTTAATAAGGCTCCTCATCTCCCTGATGGAGATTCTCTGCAATTTTACCCACAAGCAAGCATGTACTTGTTGCAATTTGTTTAGGAGACACGCTTTAAAAATACTCACGACAGAAGATGATTTCAACATATAAACATCAGCAGCCTCCCTTAAATTAGAATGTCAAAGTGTGTGATACAAGCATGAGCTGGTCTGAGTGTCTGCCCATTGACAGTGCAAAGGGAGAGAGTAAGAGTAGAGTAGTTCAACAATAGGAAATGAAAAGTTTACCTTTAAAGTCATTGATCCATAGGGCCTCTAAACAGGGCTTGTCCCTTTTGGATAAAATAAATTGAATGGCTTCATCCTCGGGTCTTAACCTCACTTTCCTTCTCATCCTGGTCTACGCTACACAAAATGATGATAAAAAGTCAGACAAACACTTGATTAAAAAAATAAAAATAAAGTATTATTCTGCATTTCGTCTGAAGTTAACTTATTCATGGAAATAAGTAGTGTTACTTTTGTCAACTAAATAGTTCATCATCATTTTAGTCAAACAGACATGCAAACACAGTGAAAAAGGTGAACTAGTTTCATCAGAGTGGACAGAGAGACAGTAAAGGATTTGTACATAATGTGAAATTCCAAAACAGGTTCTGTACACCAGAAGATATTGTCTTGTAATTGAATACAATAAAGGGATAATAAAAAATATTAAAATGTTCGAGTTTAAATATACATTTTAAACTTTTATTGACTATGTATGGGAACATGTCACCCTACACCATACAAAATAAAGTGGTATCAGGTTTATTCTGGCTACAGTAAGCTACTAAAGCTTCAAGGTTTGGCTTATTTGAATAGTTGCAAGTCCAAAGAGGAGTTTAAACTTTGGTTCAGGTTCAGTAAACTTGCCAATGTTAACATCTCTGATCAGCAGAAACCACATCAGAACCGCTCATATCTATGAGCGCCCAATGACCACCTGGAGCTGACCGAGATCGCCCATTAAACAAGCGCAGAGCGCGCACGGCGCTGGTGACTGAAAAATGTTGGAGCTGCGCGTAAACACATTCAGCTGCGCGCCGCCGCTAGCCACTAAGTAAAAGCAGAGAAAGTTCACATGTCCTACTATACAGCGGTATAACTTTTACCTCAGCGTCTGTGCGAGGTCTTAATCGGTTTACCGCCCTCGGTGCTGCGTTTGTTGGTGGTTAGCGGGTTGCTGTTCCACAGCCCAGGTGTAGTGTGAGCAAGTGTGGGGCACACCACCTGGAGCTAGAGGCTACTGTGGCTGCAGCCACGGGGAAAGGGGAAATGGCGGTAAACTTTAACAAGCCTCAGCCCTTGCACAGTTTATTTACACGCAACACGCCGTGGTTTTTAAGTTAATTTCAGATTTAGTTAACTAAATTTGCACGACATTTTAGTAGACTAGACTAACTAAAAAAAAAAAAAAGGATTTGACTACATCGTGACTACAATTAAATTACATTTTCATAAAAAAGACCAAAACAGAATTTTAAATATGTTGTCAAAATTAATGGTTAAAAGGTTGCTATTACTAAAATAATATTGTAATATGACTGATTTGAAGATTGAATGATTGACTATAAATACAGTAAAAAGGCTGTTCCTTGTTGAAATATGTGAAAGAAAAGCATAGCTAAGGACAACAACAAAATCCCACACAGTACTTTTTGTTTAAATCGAGAGAAATCAGTAAATTACCTTGTAATCCTTGCAGCTGGAGCCTAAAAATGATCCACACGGCACGTGTCCGATGGCTTAGCTAGCAAAATTGCTAGTTTAGTTTAGGGTTGCCAGGTCTCAGCAGCAAAACCCGCCCAAGAGCGTCTCAAAAACCGCGGAATATATTATGAGATGTGATGGGCAGCACCCCTGTTTTTCCATAATGGCCTAAAAATGTAGGCAGCATATGTATACAACATACATCCAAACACAAAAAAACAAGCCAGGATATAGTGAATAAAATATACATATGTACACAATAAAAACATATAAAATAAATAAAGGGCTCCAATCCAAACCTTAAATGTGCTTTCAGATTCTTCTGCTTAATGACGTAAATAAGGCTAATACTAATATTTTACAATAAAAAATATAGATTGACCGCCTTCTTAGTGACGTCACAGTTTTGAACGCGTGTCATTGGTTGACGCGGGTGTCAATCAGATCAGCTGATCATTGTATATTGGCGCCTAGTCAAACATATGATCAATAAATGCTTATCTTTGAACCTTAAATGGCTGACCGAGGCAAACACAAGGACATTTATATCGTCGTGGACGCTTGGCATCACTTTCACCCAAAGGACTTTTGCAGAGGAAGTGTGAATCGGCGTTACGATCCTCCATGGGACTCCAGCGGGCCGCAGCTCAAAGCTAGCCCGAAGAGAACGCACCTTGGCCGGGTACAAGCCCGCGGCGGCTGCACACTTGTGGGATTTATACTGGAGTACTCGTCCCACGAAGACAGCAGAAGGTAGGGAAAAGGCTTTAAACTACGTACTGCTGTAATGCAATGCCATATTGTAAAAGTTCCTGAAGAAGTTTTTGTGATTGGGTTGGTCCGGCTTGGTTTGTCCTGGATCCATCATTTTTTGGCTTTGATGAACAACAGTTTGGCCTCAGATTCACGCAAATAGACGTGAATACTGTTCTGCGCTTGTGTTTGTGCTGAATGCGCTTTTGCATTTTTGTTTGTATTATAGTTGGCTAAACCGGGCAGTTTGTTCTATACTATGAGTTGTCCGACATCGCCTGGACTCTCATTGAAATAAATTACAAACCCATTGCGTCAATGGATACGCAGACGGGACCTTTTGCGTTCTATATTACGCATAAGGCGAGTGACCGTTCGTCAATTTATGACGCTTTCGGAGTGAGACTGTGTTGGTATTTGCCCTGATATCACGCCTGAAGTTGAGAATAATGCTGCCATTCACCTTGTATTTATACAATTTGACATTTATCTTGCTTGAACTGTAAATAAAGGAAAAGACAAAAAAAAAAAAAAAGACCTAGCAACCATTTCGCTAGTTGTTTGAAGTAACTTAAATGATCTGTGGAGGAATATTTTACACATTTATAGGTAGACTGGTGACTAAGATCATCAACTTTTATTTGGAATGCATTTTATTAATCTAATTAGAGGGTATACGTTATTAAGTAATGTTGATTTGTCATGCTAACTAGCTTAAAACATTGTGTGTGTTTATGACATAAATAAGAGATGTGAGGACGTAGTTAGGAGTCACGTGACCAAGTGTGTGAAAAGTGTGTGTGAGTACCAAATGTGACCCCTAGTTGGCGTATTGAAGGTGAGCAAAAAATGAAATACACACACACACACCTATTTCAAAAAAATGTGATCTTTCAGGACACGTGAGATTTTAGGTTTTAGGGCTGTTTTAGGTGCTCTACAACACTGGAGTAAGCTTGGAAAAATGAGGACCCGAAAAATGTCCTCATATTTCTCAGAGTCCTGATAGTGAAGGTGTGTTATCATTAAAATGTACTCATTTTTCATGTAAACAAGAGCACACACACACACACACGCACACACACACACACCTTTATTTATTCACCTTATATAATACTTAAACTGAGCACTTCCCTGACGTACCTTGGACAAACAAGTCATAAATAAAATTATTCACTTTGTACTTTAATGCGAACAGTAAATAAGAAATACAAATGTCTGATATAAAAATAAACAGCGCCTCAACTTAAAATACCCGGCAGGCATGTAAACAAATAGGGAAATGAAAGTGCCACAGTGTTATGAATTAAGGCCAGTAATGTGCTTTTAGGAAGTGCACCCTTAATTCTCACTCTCCTCCTTTAGTTCCACAGCAGGAAATGTAGGTTTGAGCCTGTTTGTAACAGTACTAAAATTAATACAAGTAAAATTGTTACCCCGCATTATCTGAAAACTACTTAGTGAAAGGTCTGATTGAAAACATCACAACTTGCGCTGAAAGTGCAAAGGAAGAAAATGGATGGATGGAACTTCTCCCCAAAAATATTGATCCGCCTTTCTCTTCACAAATAAGACATTAATTAGCACAGAGCTAATATTAGTAATCATAATAACATTAATACAGCTTATTAGTTGTGTGAAATGTCTCAGGAGCAGAGATAATAGTGTTTTCTTCTCTATGACAGGCGGGTGAAGCCCACAGCCCCCGGTGAGAGCGCGGATACTCACCTCCTCTAATAAAGATGTAAAGCGTGGAGGCAGCCCCGGCCGACGCCGCGCTGGCTTCGGGGTAATTGAGCCGGAGTTCTCCGAAAGCTCCAATTCCCTTAATTATTAAACAGTGTTATTGTAAATTATGGATTATTGGCCTCTCCTCTCGACAGCCGATGGCAAACCCTGGTGACGGGCGAGCAGCAGTGTAATGAGCTCGGGCAGGAGCTAAATGAGGACTAACTGGCCCATGCCGCGGCGGGTGGGGGGTGATTATGGCCCAACGCTGCTGCTGCTACAGGGGCAGGGGAGGGGGCGGAGCTCGCACTGACAGGGGCTCGACTGCATCTGATACTGCAAAAGTCTACAGCAACCGAAAATGTGTTCTCTCCCCGAAGTCAGGCTACTGATACTTTCCTGTTTGATGTTCTTTTTGTTTCTTCATCTCTTCATCAGGGGCCTTCAGAATCAGAAGTGATCCCACGCACTTATTACACTCTCATCAGTGTACTGCCTTCAAAGAGGAGATTACTACAGGACAGTCTACAGGACAGGTCCAGCTGACTGAAGAACAGCTTGATCCACCAGGCTGCCGGGTGGCACGCCCCAGAGGACTAACAGATTTAGAAAAAATCCCTCATGTGTTTTAAGTGTCTTTTAAGTCGCCCCTAGCCACCAGGGGGTGGTATTGTGGCAATGTCAGCTCCCCGCCATGAGGACCAAAGAGAAGCGCTTTCCTCGCTCATTGACCAGAAGATGGACCTGGCAAGGCAGACAAGCAAGGCAGGTTTATTTGTAGAGCACAATTCATACACAAGGCAATTCAACGTGCTTCACAGTAGAGACCTGCCCGCTCCCGTGTTGCTGCAGAACGTAAACACCTGTGTTTTCCTCCACGGAGCATCACCTCTCTATAGAAATGTGATGAAACTGCGTTTCAAAGCGTCTCGTGTGCGTCGGCTTTAATGGCTTATCCAAAGCGCAGTGCACAAGTATTGAATTGACCTGCACCAGGAGATAACGGCGGGTTTGAGTGTAGTTCAGCTGTAAGTCGGGTTGGTCAGTGTGGAGCAAAAGCAGCCAGTGAAGGTGCTGTAGCGTGAGGACCTCTGCTTCAGGTGATGCGTAAAAAGGCCGCGCTCGTGTCCACGTGTGTCTAACAGGCGGTTGTTTTCTTATACGGGACATGTCGGGACAATCGGGACCCGACATGTTTTGGTCTGACCGCCTGCTCCCGCGAGATTTGTGTCGAGTCCTGCAAGTCCCGCGGGATTTCCCGTCCCGTGCAGGTCTCTACTTCTCAGGTACATAAAATGATGTATGTGTGCAAGGCCGCACATTTAGCTGGCGTGGCTTTTAGTAAGGTGCACTTAATTGTCCAAAATGTACGGTATTCATGAAAAATAACTTAAAAAAAGGGAGTCTTAAGGAGTTTGTCGTGTATTTCCTTCTTTTACGAAAGGATCAACCAATCACGGCACTTGCGTTCTGCAGACTTACCGCGGAGTCGCCTTGTGCAGCAGGTGCACATCAACTCCCTGATAAGTACTGGGACGCTATACCCCATCTCACTACAATAGCACTAAAGCATTGATTTATGATGGAATTCATTTTGGAATGTTTCACCTCAATTATCTCAATACAATACGAGTGCTTGGTGGTGGTCTGAGGGGCCGATGGGGCAGATTGGCAGCCTCGCCTCAGATAGTCTACCCCATGGCAGCTGTGGCAACAAACCTTTTGCAGTTTAACAATGTTAAAATATATAAAGTCAAAATGCAACCCTGTAGTTCCCAGTCTTTTGCTCCTAGTGACCTGTTTTCTAGAGGACACCTAACTGCCCTTGTCCGACCTGCTAGACTACTGCTTACACCAAAAAGGTCATAGAACAATTACACTGCAACCTCTCCATTGTAACACTGTCGACCTAATTACGAAAGTTGGGGGTTTGAAATCACTGTTTTAGGCTCTGATCAAGTAGGTTGTCAAAACTATCAAAATTAACTTTTTATGATAAAAAAGAAAACCACTGGAGTGCAAAGGCAGGTTGCATTTATTGTTCACAATCAATTAAGCTTTTTCCCAAGAAATTAGAAACATTGTCACAAAATAGCACTGAGGAAAACCAAAAGAAAACCTAGTAAAACTAGTTCCGTTCATCTGGGCTGCAACTTTTAAAACCAAATGTGAGTGTGAAAATAATAGGACTCTGACAACTCAGGGCCTCATACATTTTTCCTCAGACGCCGTAGACCACTTCTAAGAACCAAACTGTCTCTGTGTCAAGGCTCAAATATTCCTTATCATAACAAACTCTGAGTTCAATTATTCAGTGCATCATATAATATATATAATGGGCAGTTTTTTAAATGGATGCTGTGTGGTTTGAGTCAACCCCGACCTCGCAGAAGTGTCGATCTAAGAACTACGAACTAGGTTAAGGGCAAGCTTTTCTCCCGCCACGAGTCGTGGTTTGGAAGATGTGGCGAGACAAGTGCGAGAAGTTTACAAAAGAAAAAAGTGAACTGATAAACATCTGACCGACTACTCCGTTTATAGACAATAGCGCAAGGTTGCTTTAAGACGAATAATTCACTCAGTCTGACGGGACAGACTCTGAAGATCCATTTGGTTTTAAAAATCCCTCTAAAACATAGTGTTATTGATGGTGACTGAAGGTAAACTTACCTTCAAATATAAGGTTCTTCTGAAAGACAGTACATATGTGACCAGACGCGGAAAGTAGGGACACACGCCGGGTCTGGGGCATTTTGAGCTTTTCACAGATTATTAAAGTGTAGTCTCCGAGCTTTCCAACAATGTGGAACACATGGAAATCTGATCATATTTTGGAGACGTAGCGGCGATTTGAAGTTAACAACTCAAAAAAACTCAAAGGGGAGAAAAAGGCCTAGGGCTCATTTACATCTCATTTAGATAATTATTTGTAAATCTAAAATTTACAGATCAAAGGTATTTTTTTCAAAAATAAATGATTTGTAATCACTTTGCTATTGCAATCATTTCACTAAATGATATGATATAAATATGCTTCTTGGACGCCATCTCGAAAAGTAGACCTTTCCAGTGGTCAGATTTTGGTAGACTTTTAGTATGTTAATAAGCACACCTGATACTACAGAAAACCATTGAAAAACCTTTTGTAGCAATTTTTTTGGGGTTAGGTGTTTTTTTTCTTCATGAATGCAGCTGCCCAAATGGTCAGCAGGGGGCGCTGTGCACGCTTACAGCCAGGGCATCATCAGTCGCACTGGAACAGTTAGCCTGGCAAAGTTCACTGGTTTCGAGCATAGACCATTAAAAAGAATAGACGATCAGCAATGGGAAAAGGCAATAGCAACTATTCAATCTAGTACACCGTCGGCAAGGTTGCAACTTATTCAATTTAAAGTACAGAGTTCATTACTCTAAGGCCCAGTCCCATTTCTCTCACTTGGTCTGAGAACACTCGCTATGAGTTCCCTCCACATTAGAGTCCCCTCAGTGGAGTAGGGGAAAGCTGCAGATCCGGAGCCGAGACAGATCTACCGTGAAGCAAATCCACTGTCATAGTGCGCCCTCTGCTGGTAAAGACAGATATACGACGGTATTAGCTCTTGGGAAGATTGATTTGGATCAAGTCAACGAAGGTGAGTAGACTTTAATCGAGTTATTTCATTCTTAATTTCTTATGAACACATTTTTGAAATCGTAGATGCTTCTGTTGTTTGCTAAAGCTAACACTTTAAACAACATACGAATTACTTGATCCCCCCCCCCCCAAAAAAAAAGATGACACGTAATTTTCTGCTTAAAATAGCGGTTAAGCTAGCGTTTAAGATAGTTGTGAATTAGTAAAAAAAAACAATACATAATCCCAATTACATAGGCTACCCAAAAAATGCAATTATTCATATGTATTAAGGGTATACCAAGTTACTTTCTGTGGCAAATTATTGCATATTTTAATTTTAAAGAATCTTGGCCAGGGCACTTTTGAAAAAGAGATTTTTAATTTCAACGAGCTTTATCCTGGATAAATGAAGGACAAATAAAATGTAAAAAAATGGCACCATTATTAATGGCACATTGTTGCATGTATATGTCATTCCAGACTAGTTTCGACCATATTATTATTATTATCATTATTAAATCATTATTAATAAAACTAAAACAATTGTAGATGTAAAATCACATAATGGGAAAAAAATGCATGGCTGATTCATTCCTATAATGTATTTAATTTGTGTACCACAGGACATACTCAAAGGGAAAATATCTGAGTGGTATCCCTTAAAGCCACGCTTTCAGGTACCTGTTTATTTAGATACGGAGGAGCACCAGGATACCCTATTTGTGTACCTCAGAACCCTGATAAAAAGTACACAGACTGTGCTGAATGTCAACGATGAGGTGGAATTCATTGTTGGCTTCCTGTTTCCAGAGGTACATCCAAAAAGTGTGACAATGTTACTGTTTTAGTTTTGATGTTTACTTTATTGTTACTTGTACAGGCAATCATTCATGGAACTTGCCAACTGAAGGACATACCCTGGAAGGAGGCAAAAGAGGCGTACCTCCAGGGAGCCATTTATGAACAAAGGTTATTTTATTTTATTTCAGATTTTATTTTTATTTTTAATTTACAAGAAACCTTCCAAACATACAACATTTGATTTTTACACATTGACATTTTTTTTGTGTGAAGTTGAGGAATTCAACAGAAGGATTTCTGCTGAATTTAGGAAACAGGGAAGACCCTGAAGGTACAAATTTTACTTTTTACTTTGTTATGGCATCTGCAAGCTAACATTATTAACCCAATGATTTCTCTCCTTTTCTGTACTGATTACAGCAATGGCTGGTTACCACAATAAAATGTTAATTTGTTCCAAAATATTGTCTCTGTCCCTTGTTCCTTATTATTATGAACAAATGAAAGCACTGTCCTACAAAATACAATGAAATATTGGAGTAAAACATAACATTTTTATTTAATAAAATAACCAAAATAATAGTACATGTAAACTAAGTTACACCACATTGTAAATTACACACAATAATCCCAACAATACAACTGTAAAACGTGAAATAAATACCGTCGTATATCTGTCTTTACCAGCAGAGGGCGCACTATCACGGTGGATTTGCTTCACGGTAGATCTGCCTTGGCTCCGGCTCTGCAGCTTTCTATTATTGCCTCAGTGAGGGAAGTGCAAGTGAAGATTCTCCCCTAAGGAATGGGACAACACTAGTATGAAAATCAGAGCAGAGAACGTGTTCCTTACGTCACGTGCAACATCGACGTGTCTGATTTCATCCCCGTCTAGTAGATAGCGGTAATACACAGTTTATACACATAAACTACAATAACTTGTGTGTGCCATGTTGATTTATCTACGTTTGATAAATCAACGGAGGAAATATACGAAACAGTAGCCGCGTTCGCCGTATGTTTGTGACGGTCGGGATGTTTCAGATATGTTTGTGACGGTCGGGATGTTTCTGGTATGTTTGTGACGGTCGGGATGTTTCAAGGATGTTTGTGACGGTCGGGATGTTTCAGGTATGTTTGTGACGGTCGGGATGTTTCAAGGATGTTTGTGACGGTCGGGATGTTACAGGTATGTTTGTGACGGTCGGGATGTTTCAGATATGTTTGTGACGGTCGGGATGTTTCAGGTATGTTTGTGACGGTCGGGATGTTTCTGGTATGTTTGTGACGGTCGGGATGTTTCAGGTATGTTTGTGACGGTCTGGATGTTCAGGTATGTTTGTGACGGTCAGGATGTTTCAGGTATGTTTATGACGGTCGGGATGTTTCTGGTATGTTTGTGACGGTCGGGATGTTCCAGGTATGTGTGTGACGGTCGGGATGTTTCTGGTATGTTTGTGACGGTCGGGATGTTTCTGGTATGTTTATGACGGTCGGGATGTTTCTGGTATGTTTGTGACGGTCGGGATGTTCCAGGTATGTGTGTGACGGTCGGGATGTTTCTGGTATGTTTGTGACGGTCGGGATGTTACAGGTATGTTTGTGACGGTCGGGATGTTTCAGGTATGTTTGTGACGGTCGGGATGTTTCTGGTATGTTGTTGGTTTAATTTTGGCACTTGGCTCAACTTAGCTGCCAACTACCATTGTGTCTAAAAACAAGACGACCTACACATTCAGACCGTACAGTTTGCATCCAGTCTATTAAACTATTAAACATGATGCATTTCTGTTTTCAATCAATAATCATCTGTGTCACATAAGTAGAACGTAAACGAGCTACAGTCACACAGGAGAAAGGGTTCAGCTGGAGACCATTTTATTTACTGAAAGCTTGAATCAGAGTCAGTAGATTGAGAACCTGAATAAGCGCCAAACATCCACATGTACACCGGGGCGCACCGGGACACACACCGGGACACACACCAGGACATACCGGGACACACACCGGGGCGCACCGGGGGACACACCGGGACACACACCGGGACACACACCGGGACACACACTGGGACACACACCCGGCCGTGAGTGTCTATTGACGGGCAGACTCTGGTAAAGCACTCGGCATTTTTACGAACGTCGTCAAATAGCAACTTTCAAACTATAACTTGGAGGTCCATTGCATAAACATCTAACTAAGATATTCCAACACATTTCAGAATTTTGACAGGCTTATTTGCGTATATATTCTTACATTTGTCGCTTCCACCGGTAGGAAAAGAGGAAAAATTCGAACATAAATGGGGTTCCTTTATTGAATATTGTAAATCACTTCAAACCTTGCCTTCCGATTAATGCCCCTCCTCCCCTCCCTTTCCCTATATGTGTGTTGGTGTGTGTGGACGTTTACATGTTTATGCATTTATTTAGAATTTTTGTGTGTGTGTGAATGTTATATGTAATGGCCTTTAAATTTAATTTGACTTGATTTTTGTTCATTGTAGGCCTATTGTTTGGCGAGAAAAACAAGAAAATGTTATGAGGAACACTTGATGTTTATCATTATCATTAATGTGTTTCCTCAATAAACAAATTCATACAAAAAAAATAATTACAAAAAATAATAAAAAGAATAGACAACTCCTCCTCACTCCTCCCCGTTTACCATAATGACCACTAGCCTGGTGGAACCAGAATGATTCCCCTCTGTATTTTTTTATCCAGCGGGGGATCAGTCTGGTCACCCAGTCCTCGTTCGCGGCTTCCGCAAAATCAATCCGTTCACGTGCAATCAGATTCGTTTATTTGCCGTGACGTGTTGTTAGCGAGCAACGTCACTCACGGGACGCGGAAGTCCCTCAATAACAATCTACGAACGATGCACGAAAGAGAGAAAGCGTGTCTCCAGTCGGTAAATGACCAAAAAACACATCGACAGTAGGCGAGTTTCGTTATTCATAATCCTGCGCAAATATTAACGCAAAACCGCTAATAACACCACATCAACAGCAGAGGCCCGCCCTTCGCTGATTGGTTTACTCCGCTTCCTGTTTGCTTGCGTATCTACCGCTGTGGAAAATGGATTCGACGCAGGGGTGACCAGACTCACCGGCTGGTACAGCGGTGAGTCTGGATTTTTCCAGGCTAAATGACCACAGGGGGAAATCACTGCAGATTTACAGGCTCCTCCTCCCCAGCTCTGACGGAGCATGTTCCTAATAAGGGCATAAGGGCGGGATCTTCACTGTAGACTCGACCCTTGCGTGACGTGTAGCTCGTGTAGCGCCAATGCTAACAGTCCGACCTTCAGTACGAGATTTCAAAAAAATTTCTTTCGAAAACCAGGTTGGTTTCTTTAATTGTGACTAACCCAGCGTTATCTCAGGAGGAATATGTAGCCGTAGAAAGTGTTAAAAAAATAGAAAGCATGCGTTAAAGTTGTTTTTAACGTGTCTTAAAGTCGAATGTTTTTCAATGGGAGACTAGTGGCTATATGGAGGTCCTACAGCAATGGCGGAGCAATGGGCGGTCTCCAGTGTTGCGGTCGTAAAGCAGAGCAGCCAGCGGCCACTGGTTTCAAGCAGAAAGACGAACTTCTGTAGTAGTAGCCGGCTATTCAGAGCGTTAGCAGGAGCGGGAGCAGAAGCGGCCTCAGTCAAGCACACGGGGAAGCGTCGCGTAATAATGAGCCACACACACAATGACATGCCCCCATGGCTTGCGCTATTTCTCCAACTTTTACAACCTGAGAATTCACGCTTTTAAAGGTCCTGTATCATGCAAAATCAACCTTTTGGAGCTTTTAACCATGTTGTTATGCTGTTTCCTTCTCAAAAACACCCCCAGAGTGGTTTGTGGCTCCATTCACGCAGTTCTCAGTAATCCTCCTGAATCCTGGTCTCTGAGCAGCTGCTCCGCCCTCTCCTGGGGAACCACTGACTTGTTCCGTTGTGTCGTCAGAAAGGAACGGAAGTGCTCGACGTCTGTAATGTAATGCCTTACGGCCTGATTTTAATTTGTAAAACAGCTTTTTTCATAATTTCTGTTGTAAGAAAGAAAAAATAAAACATGAATAAATTAAAATTAAAATAAGGAAGTGCCTGACGCGTCCGTGCTGCCCCTGTGGGGAAAACAAACGCACCCTGAGAGTCTGAACAGATGTCGTGTTTACACGAAAAAAATTGTGAAGAAGGAGCTCTTTCTAACCTACTCTTCTAACCTGTTCTTTTTTCTTACCTCACGATAATGTCACGGAGAAAACCGCGTTTGGCTGCGAGGACAGGACTTTATTCAACTTTCCTAAAGAAGAGGCCACTCACCAGAAGTTGGAATTTCTCTCCGGGATTCAGCGACTATCAGACACAATAGTGTTTGTCTGTGACTCTCACTGATGGATGTTTGGTGAACCTTGGCCAGAATCAAAGTGGATTAACTTTTATAACCAGTCCCATAATGGAAACATCAGAGTGGTGAGTCAATCAAAACACGTGTTAGCGTGTGTGTTAGCCATTTATGAAGCTGTGTTGTACATGTCAACTCCTTTATAACTGCATCGTGAAGTTACTTTACTTTTTGCTGTGATATATATATTTCTACTACTGCTAAAGTTATATGAGCGGCGAGAGGGGGCGGAGTTAACTGAATCCAAGCGTTTGTCTTCTGGGTTGGAAAAATACCTCCAGAAAATACTTATATTAACTACAAAAATGTGTGCTCCATAGTGGTAGAGGTACAATATATCATATACATGCCTATACTTTACTTTGGAATGGCTTAAACAGCATGATACAGATCCTTTAAATATACCAATACTGTTATCTTAAAGATTCTGCAAAAAAAGCGAAAATCAGAAAGGATTTATTATGGTAAACAAGTTACTCAGTTCTTCTTTAAAATAAGTGTAAATATATCTTGCACAGACTCCTTGAAATTAATTATTCAAATTGACTTATTTCAAGACAATTTCACTTATTTCTAGATTGGCTTTTGTGGTGCATAAAGTTGTAGGGACAATGGAGAGCTCACGTGGTTCCTTTTGGACGTACCCCACTCACCTGCGCAATACCTCGAGCAGGTGATAAACCCGATCGCTGTCTTCCTCCACCTCTGTCCACAGTGTTCACTTCAGGTGCAAAGTCTTATTCTCATTTAATTCTCTCACTGTTTAAATACTATTTATTTATTGGTTTATTTGGTAGGGACAATACATGTTAATGAACACACAGCACCGGATTGTAGCCTTGGGCTAATTTGCGTCCGTTGTCCCCCACTCGCACACACTCTCATTCATCCTGGCCTATTGTACATGTTTTTAGTGGTGTGAGGAACTAACCTGCTGTTAACCCAAAAATCCAGATCTCTACAAACTAATCCATAAATGTAGTCGTCAGCACATCTCGAGTCTTTAGGCACTTTTTATTAGAAAAAAAATCCGTTTTCCAAAGAATGAATTTTTCCACTGCCCACTCGGCTAGGATGTAGCCAACAACAAAACAAGCGCCCCTCTCCTCCACCTGCTTGTAATCACACTCACCTGTGCACTCCCATTGTTCATTCCAAACAAAGATCTTCAGCTCAACACTTTGACCAAAGACACCACTGGTATGGACAATACTTATTACAATATTACTTACCAAAGTTCCATTTGGTATATTATATTGTTTGATGTTTTAGCTTTGGTTAAAGGGTATTACTGTTATTACTATGCTTTATTTTGCATGGTTTGTTTGGTTTACTTTCTGAATCCCACTAAATATTGAGTTAAAACAGGTAGTTAAGGGTGTTATTTTATTTGTTATGAATTAATAATTTAGTAAAACCTTAGGTGATTAAAAATATTAATGTGGGAATATGGGTTAAAACGTGATTTAAAAAATATATTTTGGTTTAGGATACTTTTGTAAAATATGATTAAAATACGTGGCAGATGTGATTTGAAATAATTCATTCGGAATGAGGGGGATCGCCCTGTCGTCACGTCCGAGGCACTGGTGGGCAACGCAAATGTATTAATAGATATTAATAGTTCTATGGTGGGTCAAAACATCGTTCACAAACAGAGCATTGCATCTGTGAAAAGATCAGTGCTGTAAAAGATCTGTGATTTAAATTAACAGCTCTTCAAGCTCGGAAAAATCAGCTGTTTGCCCACCAGTCACCAAAACATCCGGTGAAAATCGCGGAAATAAACAATAACAGCGATCCCCCCTATATTTAAAAACAAACTGCTTAAAACAGAACATGTGATGCACTTTGTCTGTTGTTGGTTATCGACCTACTCCTCGAGCTACTCTGCTGTTCAAAATGAAACGCAACCAAAAGAAAATTAAAGAAAATGTTGCAAATGGAGTTGAGTTGTCCCAGCGTCCTTTTGTCTGAAGTCGGGCCTTTTTCAAGTTTGGGCAGGAGCTGAGAGGAACTTTTAGAAAACTTGACAGTGAATAATTGCCGGATTGTGATGAAACGTCATTTGGTAACCTGCCTATTGCGGCAAAAGTTCGATATAAATGGAAATTTGACCTAATTGGTCTCGATGAATGTTTGTACAAACTGCCAAGAGGTCGCCTAGCACGCGCCGCTAATCCATCGTAGCTTTGTGCTGAGTTTCACGCATTTATGTTTCGCCTTCAGAAGCCCCTTATGAGAGACCAACAGGCCCGGGTAGAACCATGAGGCCGTCCTCCTGTGGACCCACCACCTGCAGGAGGAGCCATAGGGGACTGGTGCAGCTCCAACAGCTGCTCCCACAACCCGGCAACGGACAAGTGGAAGAAAATGGATGGATGGATGTTCGCATTTTGGTAAATAATCATGATCTAAATTAAACGTAATGCAGACTAGAAAATGGTTTAGAAAATCTTAGGTGACGTTCTTTCTAGTTTCTTCAGCTTTAGATTTAGCTAAAGCATGATATAGCTAACGTGTGCCACGACATTAAACTTTTGATTAACAATTTATTTTATGTTTAACGCAAAGTAAATGGTAGAGTTTGGAGCCTGACGTGTTCGGCACAGTTACGTTAAACTTTAAAACATAATCCACACACTGTGTTTAGATCTGCAGACGTTGATTCTAATCATAAAACTGCGGCCTATAGACCAGTGCAGGCCTATATACAGTATTTACTGTTTTTTTTTTCTTTATAAGCTGCACCAACATAGTTCATAATCAGGTGCGCTCAATAGTCCGGAAATTACGGTAGTCCCATCCATCCATCCATTTTCTTCCGCTTTATCCGGGGCCGGGTCGCGGGGGCAGCAGTTTCAGAAGAGATACCCAGACTTCCCGATCCACGCACACCTCCTCCAGCTGTTCTGGGGGGGCCCCGAGGCGACACCAGGCCAACTCGGAGACATAGTCCCACCAGCGTGTCCTGGGCCTTCCACGAGGCCTCCTCCCAGTGGGACATGCCTGGAGCACCTCCCGAGGGAGGCATCCGGAACAGATGCCCTAGCCACCTCAGCTGGCTCCTTTCGATGTGGAGGAGTAGCGTAGGGCTGGGCGATATGGCCTAAAATCTATATCATGATATGAAAAAATAAATATCACGATAACGATATATTTGACGATATAATTGACAATGGACGAATTATTTCTAAATCTCAGCCTTACGCCTATTGGGAAGATTCATTCAGTGATATTTTATTCTTTTTTTTTTTTTTTACGGCATAATTGTCTTCCAAGTATGATCTACTCGAGCAGTTTACATCCTTCATTTTACTTTTTCAGCACGTGTCCCCGTGTTCTACAGTCACCGTTTATGCTGCTCTGATGGAGCAGAGCGTAACATAAATTATATTGTGTCCACAACGAAATAAAAAATTACAACGATATCAAAACATTATATCACGATAACGATATGCGATACGATATGGCCCAACCCTAGAGTAGCGGCTCGAGTCCGAGCTCCTCCCGGGTAACTGAGCTCCTCACCCGATCTCGAAGGGTGTGCCCAGCCACCCTGCAAAGGAAACTCATTTCGGCCGCTTGTATTTCCGATCTTGTCCTTTCAGTCATTAATTAATTACGGTAGTCCCTTTCAATATAATCGTTATTACAATGTCATGTAAGGCCCTTAATATATTCTAATGAAATGCAATAGTTATATTACGCACTGATCACAGAAGTCATGATTGGTGATGTAGAAAATACCAGTGTGTCCAAATCCGAAATGGACTACAATGGGTGCCAAGCATGTGCGCTTGATTTATGTAGCATATTGATAAATATACTGCCTTTGGAGTCAAAAACCCAGTCCTGGAACACAAGGAGAAAGCCTTGTAGTGAGCCAGCGGAGCCAATGAGTCATTTTTCTCCGAGCATCAGAAAACTATCTCCAAAAAAAACCAAACTTTGGTGTTGACTACAGTAGCAGAATGAGGATAAAATGTATTACAACGCCCACTGCCTCCCTCTCTCGGAAACCCCTGCGGTGGTTAGTTATGCAAGCCTTCAAAGTCCCATTGTTCGCCGCAGAGACACTTGTCTTTTTGCCAGCAGTTTTGTATTCTGAGCATAACGTAAACGTCTCACAAAGTGCATGCATATCGGAAGGACACAAACGGATCGCAGGCAGATATGTGGATTTTATCTGTTTGTTCTCCAGTGAACATCCATTAGCCAGAACAATAGTTGGGATAGAAGGCATGTGTGGCTTAGCTGTGTCTTGCCCAGATACCTCCTTGTTTGTCCCTTCCTTGTTTCCTCTTGTGACGCCTCCTCTGCGCTGCAGCTGTGGGAAGCTCTTGGTGCCTCTTCAGTGTTTCAGAAGAAGAAATGTGTAGCTATAAAGCTAGCTGTTTGTTTAATTTTAAAAAGGACCATTATGGACTCTCTGCAGTAAAAATAAATCCATAGCTCGTAGCCCCCTGTTACTGCACGACAGAGACGCACAGAGAGCCTGAAAGATCGCTCCACTTCAAAATTGTCGTGAAATCAAACGTCGGCAAAAACACGCAATTGATGTAGTTTATTCTCTTATTCAGTCAGGACAGTGCATGTTAATGAACAATGGGCCTCATGCATGTAAACACGCCACGCCGGATTGTAGCCAGGGCTAATTTCCATCCGTCGTCCCCCATGCGCACACTCAAACACACTCTCATTCAACCTGGCTTAGTGTACATGTTTTTAGTGACAGGGGAAACCGGAGGAAACCTACGCAGACACAACTCCACACAGAAAGGCCCCGTCCAGGTGGGAATCGAATCACAAGCTACACCTTCTAGCTGTGAAGCACGAGCGTTAAAACAATCAATCAGTGAATAGTGTGGAGGCATTATTTTCTTTAGGGTTTTGGCCAATGGCTTCATCAGCAATTTGTTTTTGTGCTAATGTATGATATGCTAATAAATAATTACATTTATGCTTCAATATTACATCTCACCTTTTATGAAACGTTTTATGCAAAAATGGAACCTCTTGATATTTGTGCATATATTTTAGTGAACCTTTGTTTCCCATGACGGCGACGTCTATGACACTCCAGGATCAATTGTATTTTAGGGTTTCTGGTAGGTTTTCTGGATGGAATGTATGTGAAACCATGGAGATAGTTCCATCAGCAGAGGAAACCTACCAAAAACTAAATAAATGTGAAGTATTCACATTGATGTAAAAAGTGGAGGGATACGTTCAGGGGGTGTCAGCATGAGTTAATGCATCTGCTGTTGACAGAGCAAATGACGAACAAATGGGTTGTGTGATAATTCATTTGCCGCTGTTCTGATGACTCTGGTATGTGTGCGCGCCGGTCCCATCAGCGCCCACGGCCCGCCGCGCCTCTTTGATGGCAGACCGGAGAGGCGGCGGCGGCGCGTGCGGCTAATTGAGCGGGTCAATTGCAACACCCAGCGTGCGCATGCAGCCCTCGTCATTAAATCATTACAAAGCATTGAATATGGATTTGTGTCATTTCACTCGCACGAGGAGGCGGGACCGCCGGGATGCTAATTGAATACAGTTCACGCTGGTTTTAAATATGGCAGGCCTCATGAAGAGCGGCGACGGCTGAGCGCCACTGTTAATTGATTTATCTGGGACGTCTGTTCTTCCAGAGGCCGGACGCGTCGCTTCAAAACGCGCAGTGAGAAGAGAGGAAGTTTGGTGAACAACATGGTGATGTGGGTGCGCATGTGCAGCGTTGGTCTGGGGGTTTTCCGCCTTGGTTTGTGGTGCCTTTGAGGGTCTTGTTGGGGTGTTGCTTGCATGTCTATTTTTGTGTGGATCTTTGTTTGGAAGTTGAATCCATGTGGAGATGGTCATGGCGAGACACGGCAGATGGAAACAGATTCAATTTTGAGATTTATAGCTAGTTTTCTCCTTAACATCTTAGTTTGCATGTCGGAGAATGAAGAAAAGACTAAACCTACAGAAATGAACTATAAACAAGTTCAGGAAGACTCATACCTGCAGCTCTGAACTGTGTTCGCTAACGTAGCACCAAATTCTGGGCCCCGAAAAAACTATCTTGGCGGACCCTTGGTGTTCTTGGTACTTGAAATTTCGTCTGATTTGGCTTCAGTTACAGAAATTGAATAACCTTTAATCCCGGTAGTGATATAGATATTTAAATTGATGGTGGAATATTCTACTTTCATTGGGCCAATTGAAATTGCTAGCTTTAGTTAGAACATAATGATAATTAGCATACCACATTAAACAGGGGGGCTGCACCAGAGACATTGTGCTGGGAATAACACATTTGTGACTTTTAAATGCTATTTTACAAAAAATAGAAATAAATAAATAAATAAATCAAGGGCTGGTTCCCTAGCCTCATTTAGTCTCTCACCATTTGAAACCTACCTTTTAAGTGTATTGTAAGTAAATTATTGTTCTAAAAGGTTACGCTGGAATAGGCTAAATGGCACGAGCCCTCCACCTTTTCACGGGAACCACATTCACTCGTCTCCAGAGCTGCGTATTTATAATGCAAGTCTCCAATGCGAGCGGCTAATTAGCATAATTAATTTGGTGAGCGACCTGTGGCTTTTGTCAATGTATTGGCCTGGATTGGTAGTCAGTTACAATACATATAAGAAAAGATAAACTTTAGAGGTTAAAACGAGAAGAGAAGGAGCTCTGTCTCTGCACCTTCCACTTCTCAGCGCAGGCAGAGGAAGGACTTCATGTTTAACTGTCATTTATGACAGACAGTTGCATTCAAGGCCCGCTAGAATAGGTTAGTGTTACATAAAACTACATAAGAGCGTGGCAAGACTAATATTTCTCTTTCCGAGCTTAGTGTCACTGCATTGCAGAGCCCACCTCGTCAAAGTCACTGTTGAGTTGAAGCGCGCGGTGCTGAACGCCGGTGTGCGGGCTGAACCATTTGGCACATTTTTAAAGGGGTGTCAGGGCCCTGGGATTCATCCATCCTTATTGTTTGTGCAAAATTCTGTCTAGGGACCACTGTATTTCAGCCCTATTTTGTTCAATTCTAATATCAATTATGAGAACATTTATAATAGTATAATAGTATAATACAGAACGCTTTTTGTAGCACTTTTGAGGGCCCCTACCCTCTCCTTGTCTGTCCTCCTCTCCTTGTCTGCACTCCTCTGTCCTCCTCTCCTTGTCTCTCTCCTCTCCTTGTCTGTACTTCTCTGTCCTTTCTTTGTCTGTACTCCTCTGTCCTCTCCTTATCTGTACTCCTCTGTCCTCTCCTTGTCTGTACTTCTCTGTCCTTTCTTTGTCTGTACTCCTCTGTCCTTTCTTTGTCTGTACTCCTCTGTCCTCCTCTCCTTGTCTCTCTCCTCTCCTTATCTGTACTCCTCTGTCCTCTCCTTGTCTGTACTTCTCTGTCCTTTCTTTGTCTGTACTCCTCTGTCCTTTCTTTGTCTGTACTCCTCTGTCCTCCTCTCCTTGTCTCTCTCCTCTCCTTGTCTGTACTTCTCTGTCCTCTCCTTGTCTGCACTCCTCTGTCCTCCTCTCCTTGTCTCTCTCCTCTCCTTATCTGTACTCCTCTGTCCTCTTCTTGTCTGTACTCCTCTGTCCTCTCCTTGTCTGTACTCCTCTGTCCTCTCCTTGTCTGTACTCCTCTGTCTTTTCTTTGTCTGTACTCCTCTGTCCTCTCCTTGTCTGTACTCCTCTGTCCTCTCCTTGTCTGTACTCCTCTGTCTTTTCTTTGTCTGTACTCTTCTGTCCTCTCCTTGTCTGTACTCCTCTGTCCTTTCTTTGTCTGTACTCCTCTGTCCTTTTCTCCTTGTCTCTGTACTCCTCTGATCATCACCATCCTCATATCCAACGTTTGAAGCTGTGCTCTCGGTCCTCGGAGGGAGTTTCAGATCATGGCAAATTTATGTGAGAGAAAAATAAATGTGGGTCTCAGCGGGCAGTGACGGGATAGAGACCCGGCTTTAGCTCGCTCACTTTTTGGCTAGAAGAGACGCGCAAAACTTTCAGGAAAGTGACGATTTGGAAGGGTGTTACACTGTTTATTGTCCCACAGAAACACGGAAAAGCAGTTCCGCCTTGACATCAATGTTAAAACTAAGGCTGACAAAATGTAATATCTTGATATTCATGCCAAATATCTTTATCGATATGATATAACTATGGATTAGGTGAAAACGAAGCATTTTTCAGAAAAATAAAATCATAATACAAAAGAGTGCAGTTTTATTGATGGAAATCTATATTGTTTATATCTTGCTTTTTCGATTTTTATATTTTGAATGTTCATATCTCGATATAAATACGATAACGATATATTTTACTTTTGCGATATTGATATCTTGAATGTTCTGTAGGAAAAAGTCATTGATAACATTGATAAATCAAATTAATCTGGTGGTTTAGACCAGTCCGTCATGTGTCCGTCACGTCTTCGGCTCTACGGTAGGAACACGCAGCGTTATCAATGACTTTTTCCTACAGTAGAGGGAAGACGTGACGGACACATGACGGACTGGTCTAAACCACCAGATTAATTTGATTTCATTTCTAATGTTGTGGCAGACGTAGTAAAACGGGCCGTGGACATAATGGCGTCACAAACAGAGGCCTATCTTTGTTGATCTTGGGTCCGTTTTCCTCCTTGATTTCAAGCAGGAGAGAGGACAGAGACACTGGAGGTAGGTGTGAACCCCCTTTTAATCGTGCTAAATTCAGTTGGATAGTGTGTGCCCCCCCTAATTCTCCACAAAATCTTTTAAGACTGACAAATCTGTGTGGTGTGTAGCCTACCCAGCTTTAGATGTTGGCGTTCGCGTTGGCAGCGGCGTGGATATTTGTGTGGCGTGTGTGCCGCGCCTGTTGTGTGTTTGCGGGTTTGCAGCAGATCAGTGGCGGCTCTCTCTGAAGTGGAGGATTGTTTGTCTGTTAGCGGTGTTCTCTCCGCACAAACCACACAAAGCCCGACAGTAATCGAATGTTTCAAGTCCTCCCCGTCACATCTCCCAAAGCTCCGGCGCCGCAGCACAGACATCGCCGCGGAAAATGGATCTGATTTTTGCATGCAAATCTCACATTAGGCATCAACAAAGATGTAAACAAAAGAGTAACCTCGACATCTTTGTAATGCATGCAGACAGATATGAAAGCAATAGTCGTTTTGTTTACCATTTTTGTGTACGACAATTTTGGTCCCATTGCAAAATGGAGATGTTTCACAGAAAGTAACAGAAAAGCCTTTTCTTGGCAGACATTATTATCACAGAGCCTTCCCCACTTTCTATTTAAATTTTTTGTATATAATTGACACTAAACCTTTTAAAGTCTGAACACTGTTTGACTCTTGGAAAAGAGTGCATCTTTGGAATTGCCCGTATACGGTAATGTTCGAAGCAGCCAAAGCGAGAAAACAAAGAGTGGAACTGAACCATTTCTCCACCGTTACTTAAACAAACGCTGAATTACGAATATACTTTTCTACTAAATAAAGATACAGAGACATGGAGAGGAGCAAAGTGGTTCAACAGCCCATAAATAGACCTACTTAAAAAAAACGGACAATGTGAACCAGGAAGCTATGTGTTAAGAGTCATGTTACGCTAACGTTAGCAACACGTTTTTTGCTTTACCTGAACAATTTGCTGTGAGAAAACATCCACATGGACCTACCCCCCATAGATGGAAACCAGGGGGACTTTACACGTGTCTGACTTCTTCTCACACAGAGATCTTTAAGTAAACTAGATGGGACAGGACGATCCGTGACATGGCAAACGTGGCAGCCATCCTATACTTGGCCGCTGAGGGCTAATGCTAATAGCAGGTCAATTAAAAATGGGAAATACAGTGGCTTGAATCTTGATGTTTTCATGCACACTTATTGATTAAACTGATCAAATATAAACTATGAATGCAGGTTTATAGCCCATGATCATGCAGGATATGTCCACTTTAAAGGAACAGGCCTTTACTGAGATATGTTCTTACCTGAGCTTAGACGAGTTGATGCGTACCTGTCTGGTCTTTGTGCGTGCGCTCAGTCACGCAAATGTTGTTCGCATTTAGCCTCTCCCAGCAAAGTATTAGCTCCAAACTGGGGTGAAGTTAGAAGCGACCAAGCTGTTCCACGTTTTCCCTATTTAAATAGTTACGTGAGCCTTTACGCGATCCAAGTCTAGTTACACAAAATGTATGACATAGAAGCACTTCAACGTCCGCGCAGTAATATCTCACTTCAGTCGATGTGCTCCTATGATATTATTACGCCTTACATATATATAGTACCCCTTTTTAACCGCTTGGAAAATTGACATGTTTGATTTTGTGCAACTACACTTGGATCGCGTAAAGCAGGGGTGTCAAACAAACGTACGGCCCGCGGGCCAGAACCGGCCCGCCAGTGGGTTCAGTCCGGCCCACGGGATAAATATGCAATTTTAAAGAAGAATAAACTTAATTTTCTTTAAAATTAGCAGTTCTTATATTGTCCACTAGGGGCGCTGTGTTTGAGTCAGTTCTATCGCTTTACCTGCTTTTTCTGTTGACTCTGGCACCCTCTTCAGTGAAATGTCTTTGTCAAACAAGAGAAAAGTGGACGTGTCGGATTTTTCAAGAAAAATTGACCTCTTCCTATATGTTCACGGAGGTGAATGGGAAACCCGTGTGTCTGGTGTGCATGCAGCAAGTTTCGGGGCTTAAGGAATACAATATTCGGCGCCACTAAAAGGGACAATTCATTTCATATAAAGATTTTTATAATTTATTTCTTCTTCTTTGCACTAATACAAAGAAAAAAAGTGGACTTATTGTTGGTTCTATGTAATTTTGGAATGAGTTTACTGGTCTGGCCCCCTTGAGATCCGATTAAGTTGTATACGGCCCCAAGACCAAAATGAGTTTGACACCCCTGGCGTAAAGGCTCACGTAACTGTATTTAAACAGGGAAAACGTGGAACAGCTTGGTAGCTTCTAACTTCACCCCAGTTTGGAGCTGTACCTTTGCTGGGAGTGGCTAAATGCTTCATCATTTGCATGACTGAGCGCACGCACAAAGACCAGACGGGTACGCATCAACTCGTCTAAGCTCAGGTAAGAACAGATCTCAGTATGTAAAAACGGTGGCCTGTTCCTTTAAGACACTGGTACCGACACAAACTAAACGGTGGGCCGCTGTGTACGCTGTTATGTGTGTATGTTGGTGTGTGACGGGAAAGGCTCATCGGTCAACAATCGCACACCGACGGCTTCACTTGAATCCTGTATGGCAGCCAGCGTGGGAGCTAAACTACAGTTAACATCTCTCGACAGCCGAGCCTGCCTGGGAACGCTCCACAGGTGAAATGAGGACTTGTAATTCCGGGTTCTAACACGGCTGATTAAAGTGAGCGCTGTCAGGAGCTTTTGTGTGGAGTCGATCTAGAAAACAATGGGAAGAGACAGCACTCGGCGGTAATTAGGCCCCGCTTTTCTCCCATCATTTCGGATTGGAATAAAACGCGCGCTGACGTGCTGTTGACATTAATGCCCGCGGCGGAGTACGGGGGAGGCGTCTGGTGCCACTATAGATTCTATATGGGATTTCTATGACTGCTTTTAAAGCGCAAGGGAGGCTCGGCTCCAGCGGCTGTGGTGGCGGTGGTGGTAGCGGTGGGCGCAGACAGATAAGATCCACACAAAAAAAAAGAAAAAGAGAATGAGGGAATGTGCCGAAGAGCAGAGCGCGATATCAGATGGATGGGAAATAAAAATGTGCGCTCATCGTTTCCAGCCGAGGCTAGGAGTGTGGATGAGGGGAAGGCTGATGGCACCAAACCTGTCTTACACAGGTGCCATGCCATCAGTGCGACGTCTCATTAGTCAGAAAATGCCCCATTGAGCAGAGGTGCCATTAGTCCCTGATCTCTCCAACCCAGTGGTGTTGTGGATTAGAGAGCCATATACAACCACTGGCCCTAACCTTAAGGTCAGTGGACTCTTGCCTGAACCTAATTTTATTTTTCAACCCCTACTCAATGGGACATTTTCAGACTAATGAGACGTCGGACTAATGGGCCGACCCCCTTACACTCTCATTAACTTATCACTTCTGTGGAGATTATCACGGGCAAAATCCACCGTGTTTGTTGCTAGCAGTTAGCACCGTTCATACAGTTACATCAATAAAGTAACTGTGGACTAGAGCAAGTGCAAGCAACGACTATTTTGTCAATCGATTAATCAGAATCAGAATATTGCCATGGTTTGAGAACAGGTTCACAAACTAGGATTTTTTTCTCGGTGCAAACGTGCGACATATAACATATAACATAATCTGAAGATTGTATGTTACGATTAATCAGTTAATCGCTTGGCTGTGAAAGGCGCATGGACATTGTATCTCTAACTTTTTCTCCACATAAAGCTAAAGTGGCACACTTGAGGACATGTTGATTAGGGCTGCACAATGAACCTTTATCAAATTGAAATTGAGGTTTTAGCCACTGTGATTACCTAATGTCACGGTGCTGAGGTTTCTGTGTCACGGAATCATTTGTTGGTGGTCAAAAAAGCCGATCGCCTCCACGTACACGCGGTGCATTGTATTTATTAGTGAGAAAGAATGTTAGAGAATGATTAAAACTAAGGATGTTTTTCTGACAACTCCATAATCCATAAAATGCCTCTTTGCCTCTCACAGAATCTTTCCTTGTTGCTGTATGAAGCTGAAATGTAATAACTGAGCTCTGTGACGTTAAACAGCAGTTTTAGAAGTTTGTCTGCAGCTCAACTGCATGAAAAATAAAACATGTATAGTATACATAAAATATTAAAATCGAATCGCAATAACTTCCTACAAACAGTGCTTGAAAAAGAACTCTGTTTGCTCGAAGCTGCTCATGAACACGAGCACAAGTTTGTGTGAATGGGCCATTCCTCATTTGAAAGCTAAGAACCTCCCGTGTTCAGCCCCTGAGCTGTAACAACTGGAGGCTTCACTGGCACTGACTGGGACTTTATCGGGGATAGGAGCTGGGATTGAAGAAGTTTATTCCCAAACTGGTTTAAACTGTAGGATCTGGCAACAATAAGAGTGGAGCACATTCTGCCTTCTGATTGGATAACTATCCTGAGACATTATTAATGAACTAAATAGATATTATTTATGAAATGTACAATGCACAGAACACTCTATATATCCAAAAAATACTACATTTTCATATGACCATATTTGAAGATACAGGGGCATTCCCTCAGTCAGTATTTTGTGAATGGATGGGCGCGGGCAAACGGCAGAGCCATTTTTGAGGGATTCTTAACTTTCACAGTAAAATCTTAGATGTTACGAGAGAAAAGTAAGCCCTGTGCGTTTAGGTGTGACATCGCACATAGTATTATACAACTCTTCACAATGCAGGTAGAACGCTCCATTGACTTGCATGGGATTTTCTAACTAACGAACTATTTGGAGCAGAAATCATTAAATAAACCTTTCAGCCTTCACAAAAGTGTATGAACTTTATGTTGTGTGTGTTCAGTTGGCAAATAGCCTTATAATAAGCGGGCAAAAAAAAATAAAAAAAATAAACCCTTCATTGTGTATTGAAAAAAAAAACTTTGATAATTAATGTCAGAAATAGGGGGAACGTTTGGTTCTGTTGGACCTGGGGGTAGAGCGACGACATCATCACTTAACAAACGTATTAATACTGGGATTAGCTGAGTAGAACCTGCTGTAGAGCTCACTACAAGGCTCTTTCTAAACATGTGATCACAGAGAAATATCACATTTACTCTGGATATTCTTTAACAGTGTTGGGGAAGTTACTTTTAAAAAGTAACTTTTCTCGTTACTTGTTACTACTTTTAAAAAGTAACCTGTTACTTTATTTAGTTACTCTCTAAAGAAAGTAACTTATTACATTACTCGTTACGTTTACGTTACTTTTGTAACATGAAATATCACAGGGTCTGGAGAGCCCTGTGGTGGCCCTTCTGGGGCCCTAAGCAAAAATCCATACGGGGGCCCTACAGTACCTACGGCTATTCAACGAAGAGTGAACGCGTTTACAGTCAAAAACAGTTCCACTGTGCAGTAGACCAGGGCAGAAGTGGAACATAATGACCTCAGTTCAGGCCCTGCCCCTCTGTGTGAGAACCACTAACCACTAAGCCACTGTCAGACTGGGGTTTAGGACTACTACTAGTCTATTTCCCCCACTTTTTAAAATGGTAAATGGTCACATTCTCTCACCTCTGGTTCCTGACCCACAGTTTGGGAACCGCTGATTTAAAACTAACTGAAACCTGAGAATAAGCCTGACAGTAATTTGTTTTAGACTGTGCACATTCAGAGAACCAGAGTTACTTCCTGTCTCTGTCGAGTGCGGACGTGTCTTCTCACTTCTCCTGCTTTCGTGCTTTTTCCTGCCTCTGCGAGTGTCTTGTCTGACTTTTATTTTTCCTCTTGGACCACCTGCTCGCTGTCCTCCCGAACCGCTAAACTATGGAATTGATTAACTGGAATCTCAGCGCAATTGATAAGTTGTTTTCACAAAGTGAGGCCACGGAGGAGGTCGTCTTCCCTGACGGGATTTTCACAGCTCGGTTTGCGATGGATGTCGTTTGCCTCGCGGTCCTGTCGGTCGGAGACATCAAAGATATTTACATATTTGGACTCTTGATAACAGGGTACCTGCTTATTGGATGGACTGCCCTGGATTATCGGAAATTTGGAAAGACAGCAGTTTTCAATCGGACCACGCTGCTTTCCATTGAAATTAACAAGCACTTTGGAGCAGGGAGTGACCGAGTGATGGAATTACACCGGAAAGTAACGCACAACGTGGACTGTTATGTACGACCTGGCAGCTCGCTGTGGAGACGGACAATAGATGGACTTTATTTCTGGGATGAAAAGGGATGAACGTTGAAGGGAACTACCTGCTCTGGAGAACTGAACTAAAGCTGAGACCAAGAAAAAAGCTAATTAATTATAAATGTATAAACTGTTACTGGAATAATTCTCTTCCTCCTGAGAGGAGGTTTGAAGCAGCTGGACCGCTTATCTCTCCTACACCGTCAACACTTCCCTTCAAGGTCAAGCCACGGAGCTAAACCTGATAAGGACTGAGCTCTCTGGGTCATATTTTGCATAACACTGACTTTCAGACTGTAAACAACCGCACACACATACCCCCTCCCTAACCACGCCCCCGTCGTTCTGCGTCTGCCTCAACACGTTTCTTCAGCCCCGCCCCCCGGTCAATGGCCGGTCGTCCTTCCCCTCCCCAAGAAAAAATTCCGCACGTGACCTCGTGTGCTGTGTATTTCCCATGTCTTGATGTGTCTATATATGTGCTTTGCCTTAACTTAACCTGATTGTAATTTCGCATTTTTTCTTTTGTAAGGCGCATTGAGTTGCCTTGTGTACGAAATGCGCGGTATAAATAAAGTTGCCTTGCCTTGCCTTGCCTTGCCTTACTGAAAGTAACTGCTCATGAGAACCGTGTGGATTCAACTCCCCATTGAGACAAAAAGGCCACGGACAACGGCTTTACTCTCATCTATTCGCCAATACTCCGCTAGAGACAATAAGAAGACAGTTTTAAATGAGTGTGTGGCCGATGCAGCCCCCGCGGGAGGGGAGGCGAGCACCGGGAGACAGACAGCCGAGCAGGGGAGAAGCACTCGCGCCTTGAGGGTGACGGGAGGAAGGCGCCAAGTCGCTCCAGCTCATCCACTTCACCAGATTGCTCCGTTTTGGTGTCATATGTGACAAAGCAGTGCTGTCAGAGCGGTAACAACGCACAGATTCACAAACAAAACAACACCGTCGTGTGACCGGGACGCGGGGCTTTTGGGTAGTCTGCGTATAGGGAAAAAACGGCTCTGACTGTCACGGTCACGTCTGCCCATGGTAAATACAAAGTAACGTTGCGGCGGAAAAATTAACGGCATTACGTTACTGAATTGAAGGTAGCTAACACGTTGAAGGTAGCTAACGCGTTACACTAACGAAACGCGTTAGCTACCTTCAATTTAGTAACGTAATGCCCAACACTGTTCTTTAGTAATGCTTTTCAGCAGAAGATTCAGATAAAGTTGTGTTTTTTGCTGTGTTTGTACCCAGAAGTAGCTAGCTAATGTGCGTGATGTCACACCTCACAAACGTGTTGAGTCATCAGAGTGCCTGGGAATCACCCATTGGAAGACTTTGGCATTCCTCCACGTTCCCATTATTATGCCGCCACCTGGACTTTCACTGAACTCACCCTTACCCTGTTTCGTGAAAATACAAAATACTTGTGGGAAGAGTCTCAACAGGATCCTCTCCCCGAGTGTACCGGCCTGTCAGTCCTTTGTTGTCCCGCGTCCCTCGCTCTGTGTCCCGGTGTCCTTCTGTAATGGCAGCTGAGCGGAGGATTCCGCAGATTTAAGCGGAAATTGCCACTGTCACTCAAAAGGATGCCGATTATTTGTTGAGGAGGAGAGGCAAACACGGGAGGCATAAGAATGAGGGGCTGAAGGCGCCAAGAAGACAGATTGGTCCTGAAACAAAGAATAAACACGCGCTTTTAACGGCTCGGCTCACGGCGGCCATTCAAGCTCCATATTTTTCCAGCCTTCATGTAAATGCTCGGTCTGGTTCGTGCAGTATTCAGGTCAGAAAACACGCATTGATATTCGTTCTGGGGGTTATACACATTTGACAGTGTAGGCACGCAGCAATAATAATGTTCAAGGTTAAAGAAAAATGACTGATGATTACCATCCACTTTCCAAGAACATTTTCCTGAAAGAAAGGGGTTGGTACGAGGCTGCAGACGCTTGTTGTGTCGTCGGGCAGAGGAAAAGATCTCTTCCACACATACAACATTGCTCGACGATGGTGTTGTTTCTGAGACATGTAACGTTAGTGTTACAGTGTCACAGTATGACATAGAAAAGAAGCGTCTAGCCTCTCAATGCACATTACATTACCCAAATGGGACAATTTCAGCGTAGTTTCGCTCACTCATCATAGGTCGGGGAAGCAGCAACGTCTTATTTCTTGCGGCTGCATCAGGTTTGACACGAACTGCCTCTATTTCGGCTGTCCAAAAAGTCCTTGTTTACGAAGCAGCCTCGTTTTTGTCTCATTTTTTGTCGCTATTTTGACGAATTTCTTTAAAGGATCTTTTAGATTTGGCCATTCTCGTGCCATCCAGTTCTCTGCCCTGTGAAAAGCATATGTTCATGGCTTAAAGTTTTCCGGCACCGTGCCTTTCTTTATTTTTTAATATATAAATAAATAATGATTGCCACCCACACCTGCAGAGAGCATGGCATCAAATATCGATGATAAAATGGATTAGCAAAATTGCAAGATCACCGCTGAACAAACCAGGACCCATTTCATATGGATCTTCCTCACCGTTTAACTTAAGTTTGTTCACGTAACGTTCTTCTTTTGGCGTACAGTCTTTCTCTATACAACTAGTCAACTGTGTGAGAAGTTTTAAAATCCGACGTCAAGGGTTTATCGAAAAACTTTTTGCCCAGAGTTTTTGTCCATAATAGATACCTCCAACATGGCGGCACTTCCAGATCTAGATTTATAGCTTTCATGGAAATATAAATAGCAACCAAGATACATTGTAATAGATTTTTTTTCAGTCCAGGCAGAGCTCAGCTTAGAGGTGTGCAGCCAAACGCCAGAGCATTGCCGGCAGCAGATTAGATTTATTTATTGATTGATTGATTTGGTCGGGACACTGCCTGTAAATGAACATAGGTCTCATGCATGTAAACAAGCCACACCGGATTGTAGCCATGAGCTAATTTCCATCCGTCTTCCCCCAATGCTTACTCTCAAACACACTCTCATTCATCCTGCCCTATTGTACATGTTTTTAGTGGTAGGGGAAACCGGAGTACCCGGAGGAAACCTACGCAGACACAACTCCACACAGAAAGGCCCCATCCAAGGTGGGAATTGAACCCGGGACAGCTAGAAGGTCTCCTACACGCTGTCCGTGGTGGAGTTGCAGCGCGGAAAAGAGGATGTGGCCATAGTAATTTGAAAAATTGAGAACTTAAAGTAATTTAAGAATGTGACAAAACATTCATAAGGACCTGATTGTATCCATCTCGTGTGACATATGCATACAATGCAACACAACTGGAAAACTGTATTGTAGTCGCACCACAGTGCCATTGTATCGCGTTGTTGATTGCACAAATAGAAGTAGCAACAATCCAGGGCTTTTAACTTTATAACATACAGGCAGTTGCGCACCCTTTCAGAACAATAGACGAGGTTGTGTGTGACAAATGAGAGACAAATGGTCCAAACACGATTGGGATCTGCTGAATCCAGACGCACTTCTGCAGTGACACAGTCGGGCCTGGCACCTGACAGTAAACTGTTTGGAGGGACGAGAGGTACTGATAAAGAGATCATCAGGATCCTGCTTCGGTCTGAGTACGGAAACTCAATGAGTCTTATTTTATTTATGATTTATGGATAAATCACATAAAGCGCTGCACGGTTTGAGAAAGGCCTTTGTAGTGCCGTGACGCACTGCACTCCAGCATTTGTTGACACGACACACGGTCACGTTGGCCTTTACGTTGATCTGGAAAACTGGTGGTGCAGGTCCTACATCATTCTCGGTGCCATGCCATTAGTCCGACATCTCATTATTCCCGAAAATGTCCCATTGAGCAGAGGTGCCATTAGTCCGACTCAGTTGTGTTGTGAATCAGAGAGTCATACACAACCACTGGCCCTAACCTTAAGGGCAGTGGACTCTTGCCTAGGGTGACCAGATTTTCCTCATTAAAAACTGGGACACCATGGAAGTTTGTGGGGGATCCAAATTGTAACTTTTCTCCATTCTTGAATGGTGAAACTTCTGGTTTCTAAAAGTTGAATGTTAAATGGGCCAATCAGCTTTTCTTTTTTTTCTTTTTTCCTTTTGAGCTATATAATCAGTTAAGTCTCTATGAAAAGTTTGTGTTTGACGCACACATGGCCAAAAGTTTCAAGTAAAAAAAGCTGCCTAATGCATGGTACTGCAGATAAACCGGGACACCTGGGATAAACCTTGCCTAAAACTGGGACAAATGAATGGTTTTGGACAAATCCACTGGGACATGGAACAGAGGGCACACAACTGGGACTGTCCCGGGTAAACTGGGACATCTGGTCACCCTACTCTTGCCTGAACCTAATTTTATTTGTCAACCCCTACTTAATGGGACGTTTTCGGAATAATGAGTTGTCGGACTAATGGGCCGACCCATCATGCTGCACCCCTCGAAACTAACGTTAATTCCAGTATGAAAAACATGTACATTGCTAACGTGGGCCAGCATTATTGTAGACTACATACAGTGAGTTTGCTTAAAAAGCGGCCACGTCTGCAGGTGACGAGCTTTCTACGCACTTTGACCCTTTTAAGAGCCTTGACAGCGGTTCATTCATTGCCATTCATCGAGCGTAACCCGTGTGAACAACGTATATCTTATATATCCGCACCGCTTTGCGTAGCTGCGTTTATGCGGCTCCGCTACAGTCACCTAGAGCGGCTGAAATGTAAACATGGCTCTGTCATTTGACCCCAAATAGTTGGGTTCGACTTTGTATTTTGTATTGTTATAATATTATCACGCACGCTTACCCGCTCAGAGGAATCTTCTTCAGTAGCTCTTCACACGGCGGAGTTTTTCTCATCCGTTCCTTTTCATATGTGTGGTGCTGTGGTGACAAGAATTGTGTTGAACTGAACTGTTGCATTATTTAGAGAAAAGTGTCAATTTCCGTACGTTTGTGGAACGGCGAGGGGGTCGCACTTCCACCCACTCCTCAAAACATTCTCCGTGCGCCGCATGTGCCACAGTTATATTTCTTGTCCACGTCTTTGGAAAGTTGTTCCAGAAAGGTGACATGAAAATAAATAAGCGAGAACCGGTCTGACCTCCGCTGTGGGCCATCTGCTGAAGAACACACTGACAGTCCACACATACACGCATCTATAGTCAATGTTTCATCTAAGTTCCCCACATATCACTTTTTTAGTTATTATTATTATTTGCACATTTTGTGCATTTTCAACAACCAAATAACAACAGTAAACAATAAAAAAAAAAATACTAAACTGGCAACAACAACAGATACCATACAAATGAATTCATCTTCCATAGATACAGAGTTACTATATTTATAATTAGAAGTCTGCATTAATGTGCTTTATTTCATGAGAAGGTCCCTTGTTCATCAGTTGTCCCAGTGTGATCTCCCTCGGTGGCGTTTCTAGGAGGTGGCCAGGGATATCTGCTGGGCCACCCCACTCAGGGAGGCAGAGGAAGCATGAGGAAGAATATCTGTGGCAGTGTTTTCTCATTAGCACGCCCTTCCCCCACCTGCACAATCTTCAGAAGAAGTCTTTTGTTATGCAGCGCTAATCAATCAATCAATCAAGGTTTATTTCTATAGCACTTTACAACAACACCAGGAGGACCAGAGTGCTTCACAGAAACATTAAAACAATATAAAAACACAAAATGATTACAACCAAGACACAATTCAGTGTGTCCTAAGTATTAAAAGCAAGTTTGAAAAGATGAGTCTTTAATCTGGATTTAAACAGGGACAGGTCCGTGAGAACACGCAGACTGTTCCACAGTTTAGGCGCTGCAACCCTAAAGGCACGATCGCCCCACTGTTAATGTTAATCACTGATTGTTAAGACTATAGCTTCCATAAAGAATACAAAATAAAATGAATATTAATGCTATAATGCACATTACTATTACTAAGCAAACAATAATGCTGACTGGCACTATTTGTAGGTAACAAAATCCAACCCATTTTATTGTGGTGGCAGCATTAGCCGGCTGTAAAAACCAGCATGGACCAGCATAGTTGGTACCAGCAAAGACCAGCTTATGTTGCTGGTGTTGCTGGTCCAGCATAGACCAGCTTATGTTGTGTTCTGGTGTTGACGTTGCGGGGTCCAGCATCCTGCTCGTTGTAGACCAGCATCCATTGTAATGCACACCTTATCAAACCTTTTTTTTTTTACATATGCATGCACATTTTCAAAGAAAAATCAGGTGTATATTGTGAAAATTCATTTAATATAACACTATATAAAAATGACATGAAATGGGAGAATGAATATTAAAACAGTCTGTCGACTCTAGTTTATTGAGCCATGGAATTGTGTCTTCACAGACATTTCTACATTTACAAAACAAATACTACAAAAAAAAGCAGAGCACAATGTAGAAATATAAAAATATCTGAACCTTATGACTAAAATCTTTCAAAATTGAAAATTGTCTGAGGTGTGCAGACACTGACACTAATCTGCAGCTGCTAAATCCCATTAAACTCTGTTCAAATACTCCAAAGGACAAATTGTGTGAGCAGCGAATATGCTGGTCCATAGTCAGTAATAGCGACATGTATCTTCAAAAAACTGCATGATATGTATATTTTCTGTTCAAATATATATATAAAAAAAAGTGAAACTATAGTGTAGCCTGGCCCAAATTAGCATAATTGTGAGTTTCCATTAAGGCATTTTGGACATCAATGTATGAAAATCTGTATTCTGCAATTGGTGTGTCATTAACACAGAGCTGTTAAATAAATAAAATACCAAAATTAGGATTTTAAATAGTTTCAAACTAATTGCACCTTTATATCCTCTCAGACACAATGTTTTACACACATCAAATGGATACATGGGAACATGCCATACTGCAAAACCACATGGTATAATGACCTGGTTTTAAGTATGTTGTGTTTGGAAACCTTTATAGCTAACAACTCCCTTCAATGTATTGTAAGTAGTCTTAGTGTTGCTCACCACTTATTCTCTACGTAGAGATCACCTGAGGTAGAACTTCCACAGGTTCTTCTGACTGTCCCTGTGCAGTGTCTGATATGCTAATGTTCCCTGGATCAACAGCTACATCTTCTTTTCTTGTGCTGTAGTTTTGGTGTGAGTGTTTTTACTCCTCTGGCCGCTTCACACACTCTCCCCAAGTCTCTATTAGGTCATCAGATGACTGCAGAGTCACACAACGAGCTCGCAGTTTCTCTACTTCTTTCTGCTTCTCCACTGTGCAACTGCAGGGCTGGGCGAGATCGCCCCCCCACCGGCCCTTGAGCCATCGGCCCTTCTGTGCTCTTCCAGAACAGGCATATAGCCGGTCCGCCCCTGCTTTATATTACAAACAAACACACAAACTAAAAAACGTTTTTAAATAATAACATAAAACTCTATGTAAACAACAACCTGAGTTTCATTTTAACAAATCAAAAGTGCAAAAAGTAACAGTTTAACTGTGCAAGTTCTCAGTCATACAGGAGTTGTCCATCTTCAATGACCTTCATTGAAGATAACAGTTTAACTCTTTACTCTAATGTTGTTGTTTTTGTAAGTAATGGTTGTACCTGAGTAGCAATACTTTCTCAAATCGTTTGGCTGACAACCTGTTCCTTCTTGGAGTTAGCGCTGCCCAGGCTGAACAGCCTCTCTACTGGGGCGCTTGAAGGTGTTGCTGTGTTCAGTTTTAGAAATAAGGCCTTAATGTTTGGAAACTGGTGGAGAATGTCTACTTCGCAACCTGACTGGAAATAACTAAAGACTTCACTTTCACAGTTACGAGAAGCTGGAAGGTCATCTTCGACAGCAATTAAGTCCATTTCAAAGCAATGAAGTCCATTTCACCTTTGTTGGAGGAAAAAGAAGCCTGTAGTTCAGAACCAGATGGATTCACCTCGTGTGTGTCCATTGAAGATCGGCATTCTGTGATCAGCAGTGTCTTTAAAGAGTCCTTCCTCTGCTCTTCTTTCAGCCACCTCAGTTTGAACTTTGGCAGTGAGACAGCAGCAAGTTGAACTTCCTTGTTTTCCAGCACAGACCCAAATCTGGTCTTGATGGCCTGCATGTAAAAAGAGCACAACAGCATAAAATATAGTGCATTATTTATTTTATAGTTTAAACTAAGGTAAAGTATACATACCTGCACAATGACATCTGGCAGACCAGCAGTTTTCTTGAGAGTCAAAACGTATTCCAGGCTCTCAAAGCTTGACTCTAACTCACTTTCCATCTTGCTGTAGCACTTCTCCAGATAGTTTACAAATGTTTTTCTGCCGCTTGTACGGTCCAATCCATCCGCATTTTGTGTGAAATGTTTCTGAAAGACGGCGACTCTACAGTAGAAATGGGCAGCATCTCTACAAGTCTATTTATTTCAGTCTTTGAGGTTACCTGACAGCGTAATGCAAGTCGAGGTTGCTTATATCGCGCTGTCGGAGGAGGTGGCGGCGGAGGCTTCGCTGAGACGCTCTTTAGCGGCTAGCTTAATAGTTCGAGTGTTGACGCTGCAAATGTTTTAAAAGGTTCGAGGATGAGTTGGCTGCGGTGGACAATCGCTTGCTGCCCGCGCAAAGCTTGCACTCCACGACAACGTTTTCATCTTTTTGACTGATGTAGTAAAATAGTGTGCATATCTCCACCGGTAAAACGAATTCCTCTCCTCTGACTATATATAAGCAGTTCTCCCCTGCTTTCCCGGGGCCGGTGCCGCCGGTAACGAAGTGTTTAGGTAGTAACTGTAATATAATGAAACGTATTTTCATAATAACGTGTTACACTACTACGTTACTCACATTGTAATTTCGTTTCAGTAACACGTCACACCCAACACTGCCAACCACTTACTCACTCACTCACTACATCCGCCAGGCTTCCTGGTTTTCCCAAACGGTCTCCCACCCAAGGACTGCCAGGCCCTTTCCGCTTAACTTCCGAGGTCTGACGGAATTAGGCATAGCAAAGGTGGTATAGCCACAATAATGTAATAATATTAATAAAGTAAGAGTAATTTTTTGATTTTGTAATCTTTAATTCTTATATCCAGTCTTAAGTTCTGTCTAAAGCAGAATCTCCATGACTTCCTTCTTCCTGTGTTGCTCTGTGACAGACTGAAGCCTTTTTGTTGAAAATATAGAGCACATTGTATTTAGCGTCATGTTACGTCACTCATGGTGTCCGACCTGAAGTGTAACTCTGAGGAGTGTGGACTCAATAGAACACTTGGAGTGTTAAAATGAGTCCAGAAAATGTGTAAAATATGCTGTCATACCATGGCTTCATCATGTATATGTTGTATACATTTATCACAATACGGTGGCCCCTCACTATAACACGGTTCACCTTTCCTTTATAAGACAAAAGAAATCACAGTGTTCACCAGGCATAAAGAAGAATCCGTGTGAACTAGTGTGAACTGTGGTGAGGGGTTTTACTGCCTTTAAACATATATATATATATTTTTTAATTGAAGCGGATTTTGTCTATTGCGAGTTATTTTTAGAACATAACCTCCTCGGCTAAACGAGGGACCACTGCACTACATTATGTTATTGACAACAGGTTTTTCCATTTTATGAGGGTTTACTAGTTACTTTACCACATACCTTTATATTTGAACAGAGCAGTTTATATAATTTTTTTTTAAGATGCCATTTCCAGATTTCCCATCTTTTTCTGAAAGCCTCACACACATTTGCTTCAATGTGTTATAATGCTGCGGTGCATTGAAGTATGTACGCTAGAGTAATCCTGCTTCTTCCGTCTCAAACACACTTCACCTGCTGATGTCATGAGGTGAGACTCCCTTGGTTCAAGCTCATTCATTGCTCTGAAAACGTTTGAAGGTTTTTACTGCGTGCCATTGCGTGAATAGAATCCCATTCAGGTAAGTTATTTTTTTATAAAAGATCTGCTTTAAGTGGTTAAATGCGCTCATTGACGTTTGAACTGCTTTGCCATCGAGAAACGGTACATCCTCACGTCTCGCTAACACAGGCTCACACACATCAGCGCTCACGTGATTCCACCTTGAGTTTAGTCCATTTACTCCACCTGACTGTTTCAGTGCTCAAATTGCTTCCACTCTATGTAGCCTGCATTATTGCAATCCAAATGCCGTCGGCTGGCGACAGGGCTGTTTTGTAGAGAATCGCCTTTACCTGTTTTAATAGAGTGTGTTTACATGCACTCACGTATCCTGGTTATTATCAGGGGTTCTTAATATTCCAGTTTTATCTTTGATCATATAAACACAGTTTCCCAATTATAGAGACCTGAACATAGCAGTTTCTGAGTAATGAGAAACCTGAATTGTCCAACAGTAACCGGGATATAACCAGTGGTGTGCTGTCAGGGCTAGCCGGGCCTTCTCTGCTGGCCCTGGCCAAATGAAGAAGTAAAAGTGTAAAATATCTTAATAGTATATTTAATTTCTAATGTATTTATATAATGTACAGTTGAGTCGCTTATATTGGTTTTGTTGATGTGTAACTGTAATTTCCTGCTCAAAAAGTGCCTTAAACACCTCTCGCGAGCTGCTCCTCCTCAGGGCCTTCAGAACAGATTCTGCAGGCCCTGTGTCGTCAGGCCGCACACATGATTGACAGCCAGCGTGACTGACAGAATTATCAGCCAATTAGAATTCGATATACATTGACAGTCCGGCCCCCAGGGCCTTCAGCAGCTCAGGAGCTTCCCCTACGTTTTGTTCGGCTGGGAAAACAGCTAATGTAGCAAGACGATCCAGCCACTCCGAAGAGAACCGGATAGACAGATATTCCTCTTGGAAACGTCCGAACGAGGCAAAATGAAGTGGATTTACTGATCACGGATATTTTGCGGCCCTTCATTATGAAGAGCTTCGAGAGCAAAGCAGCGGGAACGACAGCGGGACGTAGACGCTCGACTCCCCGAACAGGACAAGGGTTTCCCCGCATCAGCTGCGCTGGGACTCGGGCAGGCAACAGGTACGAGACTACGAGCGCTATAAAAAAGGTATGTCAAATACCACAAAACTTTAAGTTTAGTATCTTTTTTATTTTACTCGCTCTGTCAACAAAACAGCCGCCTGTTTCCACATTATAACGCGCTTGTCTCCGCCTGTCATGTGTCGTGTATTTCCGTATGTTTCCGAAGGTTTTTGCTTTTATTTGGAGTCGGAGGCACCGTTGCTTTGGTTTGCGTTGTTGACAAATCCTTTAGCGAACAAGTGCCACGCAAAAAGGCAGTTTTATCCAGACGCCTGTTGTCGATAAGTTTCTATGCGTTTGACTGCGTGAACCCAGGTTGCTATTGAAGGCCCGGACTGAAACCCCACGGCCCGCCACTGGATATAACGGCATGTACATGCAACTTCCTATTTCTTGCGCATCCATCAAAGGCCACCACAGACCCTCCCTGCCCCACTGCCCTTTCCATCTGTAAGGAGGAAGTGCACCAGAAATGTGTAAAACTGAACCCGCCTAAAGCCGCTGGGCTGGATGGTGTCTCCCCTTCCACCCTGAGACAGATCAACTGGCTCCCGTCTAGACATTTACAACACCTCCCTCGAGTCCTGCTTTAAAACGTCCACCATCGTCCCTTTTCCCCCCAAAAAAAAACACGGATCACAGGACTGTACACAAACTGCTGCACCTCCAGTCACCAGTCCGTTAAACTGATCAAGTTTGCGGACGACACCACCTTCATCGGGCTCATCTCGGACGGTGATGAGTCCGCCTACAGGAGAGAGGTGGAACGGCTGGCGTCCTGGTGCAGCCACAACAACCTGGAGCTGAACGCCCAGAAGACAGTGGAGATGATCGTGGACTTCAGGAAAGACACAGAGAACTGCGCAGGACTGTTTTTTTCATCCCGCTCCTGCCCGCTCCCGGTGAATTTCTGACCATTACCGCCCGCACTCACAACGTGTGCGCAACGTGACCGCACAATCCCGCAATGTGCATGTCCACTCCTGCCCGCATCCCGCCGCTGTGTCCGACTGTCCTCACTATTCATATGCAATGCAGTGCGAGTGTTGGCGGAGAACGCCTGACAGCAACTGGTCTTTGAACTAAACCACACAACTGAACGAAAACAGCTGTTTCAATCCCGTGGTGCGCATTTCTCATGAATAAACGACTTGAATATAAACGGTTACGGTGAAAAGATGCTAATAATAGCTGCTTATCTTAAGCTCAAGCTCTTAAATGATCGATGGCTTCCTTTCTCGGACAGAAAAAGGCAATAATCCATCCAAGGCGTTTTCTTCATTGATGTAAAATCCATGTGAGATAGAAAGTATCTGTCTCATATTTATCCATTAATAGTCCACTGTCTCTAGTTTGGTTTTTAGCACAGAAATAAATTATTTCTCAGAGTTTAGCGAACTTAAGCAGATGTAGTCAATCTTACTGCAGCGTCCGGACACCAGGCAGCTGACCTACTTTCGGCACAAGCAGCGCGCGTGACGTCACGTAGCGGGGAGAAAGTAGTGACTTCTGTTCTGTCCGAAACCCAAACAGAATCAGTGCCTTTATAGTCTATACTCAGTGTGGGCCTACGTGCTGAATGAGGGGTTCATTCACGACACACTGCGGGACACTGTGGGCTTACCTGTCCCGCAGATTTTTTTTTTAGCCGCCCATTCCCACCCTCCCCATCAGAAGACCCATATGGACAGTATAATAAGGACCGTGTAGTCGCCTGGTATGGCGCAGCCGAGGCCCCACCCTGGAGCCAGGCCTGGGGTTGGGGCTCGAATGCAAGCGCCTGGTGGTCGGGCCTTCGCCCACGGGGCCCGGCCGGGCACAGTCTGAAGGGACGACGTGGGCCCGCCCTCCTGTGGCTGGACTCTCCATTTCTCTGGAGTTGCCCGCGGGGAGAGGCGGCGGGCTTGGGTGGGCTTGCTCATAGCCCCCAAGCTGAGCCGCCACGTGTTGGAGTTCACTCAGGTGAACGATAGGGTCGCGTCCCTACGCCTTCCGGTTGGGGACAGGGGTCTCACTGTTGTCTCGGCCTACGGGCCAAACATCGGTGCAGAGTACCCGGCCTTCTTGGAGTCCCGGGGGGGGGGGGGGGGTACTAGATGGTGCTCCGACTGGGGACTCCGTTGTTCTACTGGGGGACTTCAACGCTCACGTGGGTAATGACAGTGAGACCTGGACGGGGGTGATTGGGAAGAACGGCCTCCCCGATCGGAACCCGAGTGGTGTTCTGTTATTGGACGTCTGTGCTAGTTACAGTTTGTCCATAACGAACACCATGTTCAAGCACAAGGGTGTCCATAGGTGCACGTGGCACCAGGACACCCTAGGCAGGAGGTCGATGATCGACTTTTTAATTGTGTCATCTGATCTCCGGCCGCGTGTCTCAGACACTCAGGTGAAGAGAGGGGCTGAGCTGTCAACCGATCACCACCTGGTGGTGAGCTGGATCCGTTGGCAGGGAAGGAAGCTGGTCAGACCTGGTAGGCCCAAACGTGTTGTGAGGGTCTGTTGGGATCATCTGGTGGAACCCTCTGTCAGTAGGGTCTTCAACTCCCACCTCCGGAAGAGCTTCACCCAGATTCCGAGGGAGGTTGGAGACATGGACTCCGAGTGTACCATGTTTTCCTCCATTGTCGATGCGGCTGCTCGCAGCTGTGGCCGTAAGGTCTCTGGTGCCTGTCGCGGCGGCCACGCCCGGAAGTAAGGGATGCCGTCAAGCTGAAGGAGTCCTACCTGGCCTTGTTGGCTTGTGAGACTCCGGAGGCACCTGAGAGATACCGGCAGGCCAAGCATTCTGCAGATCGTGCAGTCGCAGAGGCAAAAACTCGGGGCTGGGAGGAGTTCGGAGAAGCCATGGAGGAGGACTATCAATCGGCCTCGAAGAGATTCTGGCAAACCATCCGGTGCCTCAGGAGGGGGAAGCAGTGCATCACCAACACTGTTTACAGTCCGGGTGGGGTGCTGCTAACCTCCACTGGGGATGTTGTCGGGCGGTGGAAGGAGTACTTTGAGGATCTCCTCAATCCCACCATCACGTCTTCCGATGAGGAAGCAGAACCTGGGGACTCGAATGGGGGCTCCGCAGTCACCGAGGTGGTTAGAAAGCTCCTCTGTGGCAAGGCGGGTGGATTATATTCGCCCTGAGTACCTTATGTCTCTGGACATTGTAGGGCTGTCTTGGCTGACACGTGCATTGCGTGGCAGTCGGGGACAGTGCCCCTGGATTGGCAGACCAGGGTGGTGGTCTCTCTCTTTAACATGGGGGATTGGAGGGTGTGCTCCAATTACAGAGGGCTCACACTACTCAGCCTTCCCGTCAAGGTCTATTCCAGGGTGCTGGAGAGGAGGATCCGGCCGATAGTCGAACCTCGGATCCAGGAGGAACAATGCGGTGTTCGTCCCGGTCGTGGCACACTGGACCAGCTCTATACCCTTCATCAGGTGCTCAAGGGTTCATGGGAGTTCGCCCAACCAGGTCACATGTGCTTTGTGGATTTGGAGAAAGCGTTCGACCGTGTCCCTCGTGGTGCCCTGTAGGGATGGGACGAAATATCGTTTGGCGAAATATCGCGATACAAAACGTGACGAAATGCATCGAGTTAAAAAAAAATGGATCGCGAAATTAAAAAAAAAAATTTTTTTTTTCTTTTTTCATGTAAAGCAGGGGTGGCCAACACGCGGCTCTTGAGCCGCATGGTAGCCTACATATTCCCCATAAACTGTAACAGTCTTTAAGAATCTTGACCAAAAATCCAACCATAGTTCATGTGTTTCCATCTCTACACGCATGAATGTCCGTATCTTCCTCCTCTTCGAGGCGGCGTGTAAAAGGTGCTCGTGCAGCAGCCTCACTCAGCGCGATGTAGGTAAACAACAGTCAGGCAGATCGTGGCACTGGGATCAGCTTCTGTGCATTTCAAGTTTCTGATTAGCCTACTCTTTATTTGATAAAAGTTGGCCTCATATTCACAGAAAAAGATCAAAATTAGTAAATGGAAAAAAGCGGAGCTCTAATGAAGCATATGATGCGAAGCGCGACATCGTAACGCGGAAATACGCAAAGTCATTGTCTTTTCTGTCACATGCTGTAACTGTAACAAATGCAACATAAAACAGAATCTCAGACGTCCTCCAGAGGCTCCTGATTAAAGCTTATGAACTTTGTGCAGCCTAAAGTTCGTTCTCTGCACAGTCCAGTCAGGACCAAGCTGCGGGCACTGAGCGCACAGGCCAGGGGCGAACCAGAGGAGGGGGCTCAGTGGGCAGGGCCCCTCACACTAACACACTCCAGCATTAAAAATAAAAAAATATAATTCTATCCCAGTCAGAGCAGAACAGCACAAAATGTCAGTTTATTTAATATACATTTATTTCAATCTTGGTGAGGAGTAAAACTATTACATCTAATACAATTATTAAAACAAAAGAAAAAGGCCAGGCATAAAGTTATACTTTATTGTGATTAAATATAACGGTCACATTATATTTAATCACAATAAACTACCGCCCCTGGATCTCGCGAATGATCGGTGCCTTTGTGGCTCTTCACAGGATCAAGGTTGAACATTTCGGCTCTTGGTCTCCGACTAGTTGGCCACCCCTGGTGTAAAGCGTCTTTGAGTGTCCAAAAAGCGCTATACAAGTTCGATGTATTATTATTATTATTATTAAATGAAAAAAATATATATATATCCGGGGAATGGTGCAGTGCGTCGTCAAGTCACAGGAATGATATGTTATTTTTTTTGAAGAAGAACCAGTCCTGAGATACATTAACCTCGGGTTAGAGCAGCACTAAGGGAGTGTTCTTGTTGTGTTTGGCCTGTTAGGCCTTGTGTTTCCCTGTGTTCAACTGAAACAAAAATAAACAAGTTGTTATTATACAGTAATATTTTTTTCTTTTTTGATATCGTATCGTGACGTATCGTATCGTGACTCTGACATATCGAGGTGCATCGTATCGTGAGTTTAAGTGTATCGTCCCATCCCTAGTGCCCTGTGGGGGTGCTCCGGGAGTATGGGGTCCGGGGCCCTCTACTAAGGGCTGTCCGTTCCCTGTATGACCGCAGCAGGAGCTTGGTTCGCATTGCCGCCAGTAAGTCAGACCTGTTCCCAGTACGTGTTGGTCTCCGCCAGGGCTGCCCTTCGTCACCGGTTCTGTTCATTACCTATATGGACAGAATTTCTAGGTGCAGCCAGGGGCCGGAGGGTGTCCGGTTTGGGAACCTCAGGATCTCATCTCTGCTGTTTGCAGACAATGTTGTTCTGTTGTCTTCATCAGGACCTTCAGCACGCTCTGGGGCGGTTTTCAGCCGAGTGTGGTCCGATGCCATGGTTCTCTACCGGAAAAAGGTGGCTTCCCCGCTTCGGGTCGGGGGGGAGTCCTTGCCCCAAGTGGAGGAGTTCAAGTATCTCGGGGTCTTGTTCACGAGTGAGGGACGGATGGAGCGTGAGATCGACGGATCGGTGCGGCGTCAGCAGTGATGCGGTCGCTGTATCGGACTTTTGTGGTGAAGAGGGAGCTGAGTCTGAGGCAAAGCTCTCGATTTACCGATCGATCTACGTTCCCACCCTCACCTATGGTCATGAGATTTGGGTAATGACCGAAAGGACAAGATCGCGGATACAAGCGGCTGAAATGAGTTTCCTTCGCAGGGTGGCTGGGCACACCCTCCGAGATCGGATGAGGAGCTCGAAGTCGAGTCGCTGCTCCTTCATCTCGAAAGGAGCCAGCTGAGGTGGCTAGGGCATCTGTTCCGGATGCCTCCTGGTCGCCTCCCTCGGGAGGTGCTCCAGGCATGTCCCACTGGGAGGAGGCCTTGTGGAAGGCCCAGGACACGCTGGTGGGACTATGTCTCCAAGCTGGCCTGGTGTCGCCTCGGGGTCCCCCCAGAACCGCTGGAGGAGGTGTGCATGGATCGGGAAGTCTGGGTATCTCTGCTTAGACTGCTGCCCCCGCAACCAGGCCCCGGATATAGCAGAAGAAAATTTATAGATGGATGGATTCCCACCCGCAGCTAGGTTGAAACCGCCCATTCCCGCGAGATTTGCGTTAGGTCCCAGTCCCAATGCAGACCTCTAGTCTCATGCTCTGGGAATAAGCGTTGCTTGTAATGCTTGTTCCGTGGGTATATGCTGATATGTGGTTGCATGCTTCTTTTCAGTCTGACAAGTGGTGGTAAATGTGTTTAGTAGATCTGATCGTAAAAATAAAAAAAGCACCTAGAGTTTACATCACCAGCCGCCACTGAAGATGAGATAATCCTTTATTGATCTCACAATGGAGAAATTCCCTTGTTACATTTGGCACTTAATAAGATCACTCGAGGTGTGCAAAATAGACAGGAAATGTGCAGTTAAAGGTATCTTATGTAGAATGAGTAAAAGCAAAAATCTTAAGGGGCAGAAATAGAAACAATAAGGTGATAAAGAATAAAATAAAAAATATTATACATTTAGAACAGACTATAAAGAGTAGAATATCATGGTCCGCATTGACATTGCAAAGTTAACAGTCCTAGTGTAGGTTGTCAATAAGTGCATAAGTGACGCTGCAAAAAGAATATTGCACCTAGTTTTGCAAAGGGGTTATTGCACATGTTACTTCACAGTAGGGTTGTACCGTCTGACAGCAGTGGGGATGAAGGCCTTGCTCCTTCTTGCACTGAGGGTGTCTGTACAAGAACATGCCAAATTTTGTGTGTTTTTTTTTTTCCTCTAAAACTATGTTATTAAGGGTGCTGTGTGTCTCCTTTACAGCAGGCAAAGGATTTGACGTCAACAAGCCCCTCTGAACAAACCAGAGAATATTTTACCAAAGACCGTAACAATATATAAGAGCTTTTATTACAGTGTAGTCGCATTCCTGAAGGCCCAACTTCACCAACAGCACTGACCTTTCGCTAATGGTGTGGCCACATTTTCTCATTTCCACCCAAATAGCTGGACGCCATTATGTGTTACGTTGGAGAATAGAGGGGAGGGGATCTGCCGAGGTACAGTGCCAGGCTTCCTTCATTAGCCCCCCCCCCCCAAACCTTCCCCCGCTGCCGGCGCTCTTGTTTACCGACGAAAAGCAGCGGCGGCGAGATTATTGCCATGGAGACCCGAGCTATGGGGGCCGACGAGAGAGAGAGAGAGAGAGATGTGTTCAGGGGCCGCTCGCGCACACACAACAAAAATAAAAAAGGAAAAGGGGAAACTGTCGTGTGCGGAGGGCAGAGCGGAGACAGAGTGCTACTGCCACCTATTGGTAGATAGAAGCGCACAGAAAGCAGGGTTTTTCAGGAGAGTGTGCAGCGAATTTGACCAAGAGAACACGGAAAAGCTGCTGTGTTCGAGAAGGAGGAAGGCTGAGCGCACACTGGTGGTGCGTTCACAACATATATGGATAGATATACATTTGAAACTTTTGCTGAAAGTTACTGATATAAATATGACAAGGGGAAATGTGTTGCAAGGTTTTTGTCATTTTATGCCATGCTAGAGCCAGGTTTATATGTATGCGTTTATTTTGTTGAGTTTTTTTCTTTCAGAGGGCATTTTGGATTTTTTGAATAAGCTATTTATAAAAATCTTTTAAAAAATTAATTACAAAAACAACAAAAAAATCTAATTAAAAGCTCAATTAATCCTTCAGCCCCGCGTTCAAAACAATGTGCGTGGGCTGCATGGATTTTCCCACCTGGGCTATAAGTGGTTTTGTCTGCAGTTCCCATGTGGGTTGGACCTTTATAATTAAAATATATTTTATCTATTTTTTATTTAATGTTTTATTTCAAGGTTCAGCTTTATTACTGGTATTAGGAAATTATCATGCAGCACACATGGTACATGAAAAACAAAAACAAAACACAGTACTTGGTCAGGACAGTGCATGTGCAGTACATGGGTCTCATGCACACCGGATTGGGCTCATTTGCATCCGTTGTCCCCCATGCACACTCTCGTTCATCCTGGCCTATTGTACATGTTTTTAGTGGTAGGGGAAACCTACGCAGACACAGGGAGAACATGCAAACTCCACAGAGAAAGGCCCCGTCCAGGTGGGAATCGAACCCGGGACCTTCTAGCATGTGTGTTAACCGCTGCACTACTATGTGGCCACCTTATATGGACTTTACATAAGCTACTCTTCAGACACCATGAGTGACAGGAACATGACACTCAATACAATGTGCTCAAGTGAAGAAGGAAGTCATGGAGATTCTGCTTTTGACACAACTTCAGTCTTTGGCTGGATTTAAGAATTAAGTATATGTTAGTAACAAGTTCCGGAGGGACATTTCTTTATTTATATATTGAATAATAATAATAATATTATTATATTATTTTAAAACAAAACAAAACCTGTCAATAGTAGGTGATGTAGAGCAGGGGTTCTCAGACGTTTTTGACTGGGACACCACAAATTGACACGTAAACAACTCAGGACCCCCATTGTGTAAAGTTATTGCCTCTTATACTAAAAAACGTCACAATATTGTTAAGTCCAAGCCTGTAAAGTTCAGAGTCTGTAGGAACTACTAAAGTGGAGATGTTGTTGCAAGAGTGGAATGAAAACCTCATTTTGAGAAGCGCCCATGCTGCGGTCTCCCAGAAGGGAAATGACCATATTTGGATTACAGCGTCATCTCAGTCGCAGTCCGCAGTGCACGTGGATATAAAATGTGTCATTATTTGTGGATGATGTAGCGATGCTGTAGTTCATTCCTGGAAATCTCCGTCTCATTAGTGACTAAACATCATAAAATAATCATTGTAAAGGGTACGTTTGGTCTTTTTTACTAGCTGGAAATCTCAACATTGAGCACTGCGCGACATGACATGGCCTTTAACATATCTGTTTAATCAACGGGTCTCTCTATAGATTTATTAGGTTGGGACATGAGGGAACATGTAACTTCAAGAGCCATTTTCCCCAAAAGCACTTTTCCATTTTGTGGCGGCAACCTTTGCAGAAGATCGAAACCACGTTACCCCGACTTGTAGATGTGGAAGGATTTATTATCATTTTTTTTTCCAGAAGGTTTTTCCAATATCTCATTTCCAGCCTGATTTATTCAGCCCAGAAGCCAAACGAGAAATTTGAATGTTTACATATTCTTTTGTGTACTCGCTACTTCCCTCCGAGGAAGATTGTGTATCTCGGATGTCGCATTAAAATGACACCTGTAGAGTTGAACCTGGCTCTATCCATTGCTCAGTATTTGTCGTCCCTTTCATGTTATTGAAGGAAAGGGACGACGGAAAAGCTGCCGCACATTCTCCTCTCTAATATAGACGCAGGACGGGCAGGAGTTTGGAAATGACACCGCCATGTCGCTTCCCTCTCGGTACACCCGCAGTGTCTCGCCTTGAAAGGAACAAAGCGGGGGTTTGTGAAGACGGGCCGCAGTGGTGGGTCAGCGCTTTTCCAACACGATGAGCATCAGAGCAGGGATGACCACAACGTCCAGCTTCGTTTATCAGCGGAGATCCACGTGACCCAAATACAGCCATAGGGTCACGTTCATGGTCCGCGTGTATAAATACCCCCCCGTCCAAGGCTATATCCACACGAAGACAAAACGCTTGTATTTTCAGAAACCTTCTTTGTAAGCACGAAGCCAGCTCAGTAAACGTGTGCGTCCACATGGGTCGACTCAGGTCTGTGATTCATCTGTCAGGCCTGTGTGTGGCGCTGTGACGCTAACACAGATAATAGAAGATGTAGAGGCGCATGCGCAGTAAACTTTTGTGGAATGTAAACAGTGAAAATGAAACGGATTCAAGGATTTACGATTTACAGAAGAGACGAGGAGGCGAATTTATTCTTCAGACGTAACGGGACTAAAGCAGAAAAACCTGTGAGTGACCGGACTTTGACTCAGTCCAACAACAGAGACTGACTCGGCCGTGTTTTTCTACTTATCACGTGTGGCTCACGGATTACCGTGGAGCAAAGAGGAGCGGAGTAAAACCATCATAGATCCATGAGTAAAACTCATTCTAAGGTCAGTAGATCATGGAGAACAGACTCCACTCTGGTGTGTGATGTCATCGTTCTATTGCGATTTTATATACGGCATTGGTTTGATTTTTCATGCTATTGAGCTGCAGACATACTTCTGAAACATCACGGTATTTAGTGATTGCATTTCAGCTTCGTCAGCAACAAGATGGAAATCTGCAAGAGGCAAAGAGACATTTGAGGGAGTTGTGAGGAACGCATGCTTAGTTTGAATCATTCTCTCTCTCTCTCCCCCTCAGCCACATGAATGCGTTCTCCAAATCACTCACACGATTAAATATGCATCCAAAATCAGCACGTCGCACACAAACCCATTTCACTTCCGAAACATTCTCAGGTCAGATGGGAAATCTCGCGAAACATCTCAAACAAACGTGACTTCGGGGTAAACAAACATGGCAGACGGAGACGAGGCAGGGGAGATGGTTTGTACTGTCTTTCTGGTGGTCACAGTCCACAGGGTGCGGCTCCGTTTGTCCTCGGGGCTCACCAAACACCAGGAGAAATCGGGCCCAAAAAAAAAAAAATCTAACATGTTAAATATATCGGATTCGAGGTCGGAGCGGTCTCAACGTCCTTCTGAGCAGACGAGAGCAGTCTGAACACAGAAGCGGGGCTCAAATCGGCCTAATTATCCTTTCGTGTGAATCAGCCTTAAGAGGCACAGTTGGGGACAGACATGATGTTTAAAAAAAAGTAATGACTGTAAATTCCAGATATGCCGCACTGGTCCATCAGCCACAGCTGTCCAGGAAGTACAGCACTTTGTTCACATTTACTTTCATTAAAGTGTGTTAATTTTAACAACATGGCCACTGTCTGAGACCCGTGTGCTTCGGTGGTTACATCTGGAGGACTAACGTAGCCCGAGTGAGAGGATGTTTTTCATCTGTAGCTCGGATGAACTGCCCCTGCTGCATCCGCTCACAGCCCGAGTACCACTCCAGTGGAACAGGCCGGCGTCGCCGTGGCAACCACATCCCCGACAGTGGGGCGGGACCGGAATCCAACTGCACACCAGTCTTTATATGTCATAACTCATGGGCCACGCCAGTTGTTTTAGTTTTTGGGTCCAGTTCAAGAATACTCCAGGCCAGTATCGGAACACGAGTCCGGTCCAGATCACAGTCTTTCCTTTCATTTTCATGAAAGTTGTCCAGTTAAAGTCTCACAGTTTCGGTGGCTTAGCTCATCTGGACATCGGCCAAACCACTGATGGAACAACACAAGTTCGCCGCAGCAGCGTCTGGTCACATTATGGGGCTTTATACCTTTATACCGAAACACGCATGATAATTGTCCAGTTTTCACTTTTACTGTCACAGCAGGAGCCCTTCTCTGTGTTTCAGCCAGACAATAAACAGTGTCCGAACACCAGACAAAACAACAAACTTCAGGGGCTCCTGGATAAAGCTTTGCCCGGGTCGCTTCTGGAGGAGTAAAGACAGAAGAGGAGGAGTAAAGACAGAAGAGGAGGAGTAAAGACAGAAGAGGAGGAGTAAAGACAGAAGAGGAGGAGTAAAGAGAGAAGAGGAGGAGTAAAGAGAGAAGAGGAGGAGTAAAGAGAGAAGAGGAGGAGTAAAGAGATACGAGGAGGAGTAAAGAGATACGAGGAGGAGTAAAGAGCGAAGAGGAGTAAAGACATAAGAGGAGGAGTAAAGAGAGAAGAGGAGGAAATACATAAGAGGAGGAGTAAAGAGAGAAGAGGAGGAGTAAAGAGAGAAGAGGAGTAAAGAGAGAAGGAGTAAAGAGCGAAGAGGAGTAAAGACATAAGAGGAGTAAAGACAAAAGCGGAGGAGTAAAGACATAAGCGGAGGAGTAAAGACATAAGCGGAGGAGTAAAGAGCGAAGAGGAGGAATAAAGACAGAGGAGGAGTAAAGACATAAGAGGAGGAGTAAAGAGAGAAGAGGAGGAGTAAAGAGAGAAGAGGAGTAAAGACATAAGAGGAGGAGTAAAGACAGAAGAGGAGGAGTAAAGACAGAAGAGGAGTAAAGACAAAAAAGGAGGAGTAAAGACCAGAGTAAAAAGAGGAGAGGAGGAGTAAAGACAGAAGAGGAGGAGTAAAGAGAGAAGAGGAGTAAAGACAGAAGAGGAGTAAAGACAGAAGAGGAGGAGTAAAGACAGAAGAGGAGGAGTAAAGACAGAAGAGGAGGAGTAAAGACAGAAGAGGAGGAGTAAAGAGAGAAGAGGAGGAGTAAAGACGGAAGTAAAAAGAGGAGAGGATGAGTAAAGACCGAAGTAAAGAAAAGAAAAGATGAGGGAGAAGCGAGACAAAAAGGTTGTTGTAGATAACACCGTCATTGCACTTGTAGTGTAGTGGCAAGATCTCAAAGTCGATTTATATTCACTCTTTAAAGAGTGAAGGTCACTGCTCAGCCGGGGCACCCTGGTGGGCTTCAGTGTCAGATACAAATGCTGTACCGAGCTTTACTATCAGTACAATAGTAACTAGTACTAGTCATAGTTTAGTTAAGTCTCCTAAATGCTGTCTAATAGCCTCATCTTAATGAGTTGGTAGAACACAGTTAAGAGATGAGCTCTTGTTAGAGGCCTGAGTTGAGGGGGGGCCAGCGCAGACGGTGCACAGATCACCCGGGACTTACATGGCACTGGATGATCGGGCCGGGTGGAGGATAACTGAACCTAGTTTATTCTCATCAATGTGCACATCAGACTTTTCTCTGTATCTTTTCGTGGACACTTCCTGATGCCGGTTGCAGCTGGTCTTTGGTCGCACCATGGGTTTAAGCTATAACTAGGGCTGGGCAATGAATCCACTTTTAATCTAATGGTGATTTTAACAAAGGTCGATCACGATAATCGCGTGGTGCGTTTTTAATCGAGGAGAATTGGCCAGTCCTGTTGCAGTCTGGGAAAGAAACAGGAAGCACAGGAGCAGGGCACATGCGGCACAGAGAAGAGAAGACCTGGAGACTTTACGTGTGAAATCAGCTACAAAGTTGAGCTAACTCGTCTAAAGGCAAAACAGAAACACGCGAGGAGCTGACAGATCAGGACGCTCGCACGGGGATGAAGAGTTTATAAGAGTATAAGACAATATTCCTTTTCATTTGTGATAGCACATGTTCACTTTGGTACTATCAACATTTCATCCTCTTATAGTAGTTCCTATAATCTCCGGATGCCGCGGTCCTTCCTCTCTCGCTATTTTCCCATTAAGGATTTGCAATGTCTGGCACAAATCAACAAATAGAAGAAGAACTTTATTTATATAGCTCCGTTCACAGATATAATCCCTCTTCCCTCTTATCAATAGTTCAAGAAAACATCACTGACAGTGAGATGCTGATGGGAAGTTGGATTTAAATTCCTGACTGCAGGAAACGTCTATGTTCCAGCCAAATATAAAGAAGAATTAAAGCCGCAAGCGGCATCGAACGGCCCTCGCTTGCCGTGCCTCCCTTAGTGCCTCCATTGCCGCGCCATAACCCTACCGAGGGCGCTAGCGTGACCGCACTGCATTTTATTGGCCTGATGTGCCATTAATCGAGAGACGGCAACCCCCGCAAACAGACCTACTCCGGTGGGTAGTGGCTCGCTAGCTGTGAGTCGTGCCTCACCATTGCTCCTATCCCATCCTATGCTATAGATTGAGTTTATACGAGATATTTGGCATTATGAACCGATTGTGTACTGCTGTATATCTTAATAAAGTATGTTATGCACGTGTTTTAATGATACCATGAGAGTGGATCCGTGCCATGGGTCGTTCTGAGCGGTCACTCTGGCCGTGGGTCGTTAGCCTGGAAAAATCACCGCTGCGTCGATTCCATTTCCCACAGCGGTAGATACGCAAGCAAACAGGAAGCGGAGTAAACCAATCAGCGAAGGGCGGGCGTCTGCTGTTGATGTGGTTTATTAGCGGTTTTGCGTTAATATTTGCGCAGGATTATGAATAACGAAACTCACCTACTGTTGATGTGTTTTTGGTCATTTACCGACTGGAGACACGCTTTCTCTCTTTCGTGCATCGTTCGTAGATTGTTATTGAGGGACTTCCGCGTCCCGTGAGTGACGTTGCTCGCTAACAACACGTCACGGCAAATAAACGAATCTGATTGCACGTGAACGGATTGATTTTGCGGAAGCCGCGAACGAGGACGGGGTGACCAGACTGATCCCCCGCTGGATAAAAAATACAGAGGGGAATCATTCTGGTCCCACCAGGCTAGTGGGTGGTGACTCTCAGCCCGTGGGTCGTGACCCATAGGCCTCATCATTGCTCCTATGCTATAGATTGAGCTTATATGAGACATCTGGCATTATGAACCGATTGTGTACTGCTGTATCTCTTAATAAATTATGTTCTGTATTTTAATAAAATGAGAGTGCATATGTGCCATGGGTTGTTCCGAGCAGTCACTCTGGCCGTGGCTCGTGACCCACGACTCATAGGCTGTGACCACGACTCATAGGCTGTGAGTCGTGTCTCACCATTGCTCCTATCCCATCCTATGCAATAGATTGAGTTTATATGAGATATTTGGCATTATGAATCTATTGTGTACTGCTGTATATCTTAATAAAGTATGTTATGCATGTGTTTTAATGATAATGAGAGGGGATCTGTGCCATGGGTCGTGGCTCACGTTTGTTTACATGGGCTATTTATCAGTAGCTTACGGTGCTTTCACTTCACAGTTGTATGTTGTGTGTGTTTGTACTTTCAGTAAAAAAATCTAAATAAAATGTTTATGTCTGTCTCTGTCTGTCTCAACTGTGTAGAGTCACAAAATGGTTTTGAAAGTCTATTTAACTTTTTGTTGTTGTTGAATTGCAGACTTACGGAGAAAACACACAAATCCTCAGACCAAATATGTTTAATGTTTTAATTTGATTCCTTTTTGGCTCACTTACAATGCAGCGTGTTCATTTGTTTATACCTAATTACTTTATCTTTCGACACAAAACAATGTTTATTTGAGGGACAGTGCCGTTGCGGCTGAGTGCCCTTTGAGGGCAATGTTGAAATGCCTCAAATGTTGTCATTGAGCAATATGGAACAAAAGGAGAACATTCTGGAGCTCCAGAACTATGCTGAAGATGAAGATGACAGAGGTTCTCCCTATGTGTCCATGTTTGTTTTTGAAGAAAAAACTGATTATGACAAGTTTTACAACGATTTGATTGACCCGAATGATCTCAAAGTTTGTGCCAAATATTTGAGTAAAGATTGACATTTTTCCTTTTACCTATAGTCTGTTTTTTATTTGCATCCACAGCAGTGGCACTGGCTACCCCTTAAATCTAATTGGCCACCCTGCCTGAAATTTGTGTTGTGGTGGAGAATCGATCGGTCAAGTGCTCTCCTCTCGGGGATACGTCGGAGTGCCTGGTCCAGTCCCTGGCGGATCTCCTCATTTTATCATTCAAACACAACATAATATATATAGTCTATAGCATAGGAGCAATGCTGAGGCATGACTCACAGCCTTGAGTCACGACCCACGGGCTGAGAGTCACGACCCATGGCCAGAGTGACTGCTCAGCACGACCCATGGCACGGATCCAGTCTCATGTTATCATTAAAACACGCGCATAACATACTTTATTAAGATATACAGCAGTATACAATCGGTTCATAATGCCAAATGTCTCGTATAAACTCAATCTATAGCAGGGGTGTCAAACGTATGGCCCGCGGGCCAGAACCGGCCCACCAGTGGGTTCAGTCCGGCCCACGGGATAAATATGCATTATTAAATATATATATATATTTTTTTTATTTTTTTATTAAGGGGCGCCTTGTAACGGCTGCCCTGGTGCGTTTAGTGCATATGCGCAAACGCACCGAGTAAAATTCCTAGTTGTGAACCTGTTCATAACCATGGCAATAAAAACCTATTCTGATTCTGATTCTATTAAAGCAGAATAAACTTAATTTTCTTTAAAATGTGCAGTTCTTATATTGTCCGCTAGGGGCGCTGTGTTTGAGTGAGTTCTATCGCTTTACCTGCTTTTTCTGTTGACTCTGGGAACCTCTTCAGTGAAATGTCTTTGTCAAAAAAGAGAAAAGTGGACCTCTTCCTATATGTATACAGTGATCCTTGTTGAATGTTTTTACATTATTTTATCGATTGATATAATTGATAAATGTTGATATCTCTTTTGCAAGAAAAAAATAAGACTTGAAAAGAGGACCATTCACTCTAATGAATACTATGTAGCACTTTGAGAAACTTGTAAAGTGTAAGCTGTTATTATTATTCATTTATTGGAAAAATGTTTCATTTTCTTCTTTACATTATATGTGGCCCGCGACCCGCCGTGGCAGCTGAATTTCGGCCCACGACCCAAAATGAGTTTGACACCCCTGATCTATAGCATAGGAGCAATAGTAAGACCCGACTCACAGCCGGCGAGTCACCGGAAGTAGGTTGGAGCTTTATCAGTAAACATCAAAACTAAATTTGTTGCCTCTCCATGTGAATAATGGCTCCAACCTGCAGAGGGAGCTAGCGCGCCCATAATCTTTTTTATTTCACAAGCAGCGTCCGATGACAGTCCCTGACGGGCCGTACTTCTATGACCACTGTCCACACGTACATTACAGAAGGCGCTAACGCGCTATAATTGTGTATAATGTGAGATGAATGCGTCAGTCCCATTAGAATAACATGGGGGGACCCCGGTCGTCTCCATGGCAACACCGTACAAAATACGCTATACGTCTTTTTTGATCGGGATACCATCAACTATTGTTTCTGATGAATTTGATCCATTTCCAAGAAATTAATTTTTTTCCTCTCAGCCTAGAGGGGGCGCTGTCGCGCCTAATGTAACTTTTTCACATTTGTTGTGTCCGGGGGTGAAAAGTCAATAAAATGTATATTTATTTTTAATCAGAGTTTGTTTGTGCGAATGGGAGCAATTTGCAGTTTAAACCGATAAATCGAAAAATTGTTTGTACAGATTGCAGCTTCGCCGCAAACAAACCGTAAAACATAGCCACCATTTTCTTAATAACTTTTGATTCCTCACATCTCGAGATGAGCTGGAGCGATTTGGAGCTCGTTTGGAGTTCGTTAAAATGCGACGTCAGCGAAAACGCTGACTCAGCATTTTCCAGACTTCCTGTCAAGACTTCTGGTTTGTCAGGGGGCGTGGCCACAATAATTGTTTTGTTTGTCACATGAACATGACGAATGTCTGTTCCGAATCCCGTCGCTCTACGACAAAGTAGACGTTGGCCCCTCCCCCATAGGCGTAATGTATTTTCACTTTTGTAGGTGGCACTTTCGCGCCACTTTTTATTTCCCTAATACGAAACACACATCTAACTGAATTTTTCACCGGACCTGAATTTTGGGCAAAGTTTGGTGAGTTTTCAACTAGGGCTGAAAGATATATCGTTATCGTATCGATATCGAGATATGAACATTCAAAACATTAAAATAAAAAAAGCAAGATATAAACTATATAGGTTTTCTTCAATTAAACTGCACTCTCTTTTGTATTATGTTTTTATTATTATTATTATTATTATTATGTTTCTGAAAAATGCTTAACCCATAGTCATATCTTATCGTATCGATAACGATGACATGAATATCGAGATATGAAATTTTGTCCATCGTTCAGCCCTATTTTCAACTATGTTCAGGGGTCAAATTGCTGCTCAAAGAGCAGAAGAAAGAAAGAAAGAAAGAGAAAGAAAGAAAGAATAATAATATTTTTTGCAACAACATATTATACATTTTTGGAAAGCTCTCAACAGGTCGTATGACAGTTGACCATGTACCCCCATTAATTTTCCTACAATAAGAAGTATAAAGGGTCACTGTTTTACACGGTGAGTTTACGTTTGTTGCAATTACAATAGGCCCTAGTGACGGCAGGCCGCTCGAGTCTAATAAAGCCTGTGAGCCAACAAACTAAAGAGTTAAGGAACATGAACATGCCGGGAAAAGATGTGTAATGAACAAATATGCAATAAAACACATGCACATGCATTCCTTTATTTGAAATAACATCCCAAAACCGGATTAGTTTTTCTATTATTACTTTATGTCCTTGGGCGAGCAGCACATACAAACATCACCACGCTTCACAAAGGTCATGTTTATAAATCAAATCCAGCACACGGTTAATGCTTCTGTTCACTGTGGCATTACTCAGCTGAATCAACTTGTTTTCTCTGTGATGTTGAAGCTTCATGAGTTTCATTTCGTCCACTCGTGTTTGCGTAATCCTGCATATATAGCTTAGTTTGCTCTCAAGAGTTGGAAACACTCTGTTGTACCTGCTGATGTCATGAAGTGGTGCTCCACAGCGTCCCAAAAGCCTGGACTGAAATGTGAGATTTAAATAGGTACATTAACACCCGCCAACACACCAGTTTGGGCGGGTGATGCCATCTGTTTTTGTCCTTCTCTTCATCCTCTGCTGGATCACTGAGGTGGAGTGTCCACACAATGGTCTCAAACCTGTTCCCTGGAAAAGGGTGGCCATAAGGAAAGCTTCTCTTCCAGTAATCGGAGCATCCGTGCATTGAAACAAGTCCTGTAAATATTAGAATGGCTAGAAAAATATAAAACTCCTTCAAATTAAGTGGTTTCCATGGGTAGTTTTTTTTTTTTTTAAGTTTGTGTTCTTTATTATAGTGTTCATAACAGTGGTGTTGAAATAACTCCAACACTAACCATGATTTGGTTTTTTCCAGTCCAGACTTTCAGGGTGGGACAAAGTGCGGGACGGTTGGTGACAGGTCTTCCTCTTCCTTGTCTTTCCACCAATCACCCTCAGTAGAGACGTTTCTTTCAGCAGTGGCTTTCCGTGGTCTGGATGTTTCGTGTTGGGATGCAGGAGAATCACTCTGTGATCTGTCTGGAGCTAGAAGACTGTAGAACAAAAGCAGACAGTTACTAATTTGCAAATAAATGAAATCTACTTTAGACAGCAATTACTGTTCCCAACCCTGCTTTCTGGAGGATGAAACCTTTGTCTTTCTTGATGCCTTTCCAGATTCCAATGTTGACTTGTGTAGAGGTGGTTGATAAACTTCCTCGACGTCCTCGTCTTCCTCTCCACTCGTGCAGTACTTAGCCTTTTCTGATGCACGTCTGGGCCTTCTGGAAAGAGGTGCTCACTCTCTCCTTCCCAACACACACACACACAAATATAAATATATATATATATATATATATATATATATATATATATATATGCACCACTTGGTTATGGCACTCCATTTGGTTATGGAACGCCATAATCAAGTGGCTGGCATAGTGTACAGGAACATCTGTACAGAGTATGGGCGGTTTTCAGCCCATACTCTGTACAGATGTTCCCAAGGTCAAAGTGGTGCCCGTGGTCGTTGGGGCTCTCGGGGCAGTGACCCCCAAACTGGAGTGGCTGCTGCAGATCCCAGGAACTACATCAGACATTTCAGTCCAGAAAAGTGCAGTTCAAGGAACTGCAAAGATTCTGCAGATCCCTGAAGCTCCCAGGCCTCTGGTAGAGGATCAGAGCTTGGTGGAAAAAAGAGACCGCCCGCGGAGAGTGTGGAAGAGTTTTTTTTTTCATAGTTCCAGTTCTATATCACTCAAATCAAAGTGTTGTTGTTCCTTCTGGAAACCGCCCGTCACATCGCTACGTCTTTGTGTGTCTATGTAACCCCGCGAGGCTTTGACTAATCGGAGCTTGAGACACCATTTTGGAACGGAAAGAACCAGTGCCAGCCACATATATGTAGTCCTCTCATTGATGGACAATACCTCTCGCCAATCACAGGAGGGGAAACACGGAGATGCACAACATTACATTACAGCACACAGTTGGTAAGGAAGGAATAATTTTTTCGCTGCTGGATTTGTGTCAGTGTCGGGCCGAGACGGAGTACAAGATTCAATGGACTTTTATTCACATGGAGATCACTTGGGCCTGGCTTTTGCGATCGGTGTGTGCATTCGAATGGGCCTTGACTTTCCGGCTAATGCTAATGCTGAAATATTGTGGCTTGCTGTTGATGTGAAATTGGTAAAAGTGCCTTTAAACCGATATACGTAGATTGGTTAAAACACTATCATTTTAGATTGGTTGTTTTAACCAATGGGTGCGTACAGATGTTCCCCGGGTCCGATGTTCCCCCACTTCTATTGGCGGGGGAACATCGGACCCGGGGAACATCGGGACTTCAACAATGAGACAAGTTCCGCTGTTCCCCGCGTGTGCCCTTTGATGTTTGCATTTCTTCAACCACGAAAGACGGGATATGATCCGTGCCAACTTTTGTGAATACCAATAGAGAGGAAATATTGACTTTCCTTTTTCCCTCTCGCTCCCTGTGTGTTCATATTCCAGCTGATCGCAGCTTGTGTCTATGGTTAACTTTGGGCACGTTATCCAGCTCTGCCCTCGCTCTCCCCCAGGCATCTGCTATTTGACATCTCTGACTGAATAAAATGAAGACGATTGAAACTATTGCTGCATAGTTTTTCAAACACGCGATTTTGCTTAGAGCGTCATGCTTTTACTATAATGGAGCCCTGTGGGAGGAGCGCGGGTCCGGTAAGGTGAGAATGAGAAGCTAAACAGACCCCCCCCCCCCCCCCCCCCGGTGAGCCTGACTCTGGTCAGCTCATCACAGGTAGAGCATCCTCTCCAAAATAGTAAACTTCGTTTGTTTAAACGACCTCCGATTTGAAAGTCCTTGGATGTTTTGCGTGAGAACTTTCTCCAACAAGTTACAAGGTTACAAGTCTTTGTCGTATTTCCATCGCCTCAGCATTTCATAAAAGAAGCATTTAAATCCACGTTTGAAAGGAGATAAAAAGCCTCTCACGCCTCGTTTAGTATTTTTGGTTTCTTGCAATAGCTCCATCAGATCACTCAGGTCAAACGCGAATACCAAACGAATACCACCAAAAACCAAAATATCATTTTTCCTTTGCCTATTTAGTCCCAGTATTTGAAGTCCAGTGCCTTTTACTTCAGCATTTTCGTTTCCTGAGATGTGCATTGTTCCTAATGTGTGTAAAACACATTAGGAATGTGTCCAAACCTAATGTGTGTAAAACACACATTAGGTTTGGACCTTTTTATCAGTTGGTCAAGACGCTTATTTTGAAGATAATTCTTTTTTTGTTCCAATTTTCTTTTAATTCGTTTTAGTCAATACTCCATTTGCACTGACTCATTCCAGCAGAGTCCAAAATATTGGACGGACGCATGGACCGGAGAATATATATATATATATATAGTAATTTTGTTTTCAATTTGAAAACAAAATTACTATATATATATAACACAAGTTGACAGCCAAAAAATGGTCAGGGGTCTCTCAACTGATTTAGACTAATTTTGGTGTTCTGAGTCCGAATTCTGCTTATCAAATTTGATGGAGTAAATAAAAACTGAATGACTTTGGATACGTTGACTTTATTTCTTGAGGAAAACGGAAAAAACGTCAAGGGTTTCTCAGCTGATGATCCGCAGAAATTTGTTTTTGACGCAAAATCGATTTTTAAAGCATTTCTGTAGCAAAAAATCCTGACCTGATTGAGCAAAACCAAGGTCATTTTCGGACTCAGAGCATCACAGTGCGTAATGCGCGCATGACGGCACTGGGAGAGGAGTGAGGACAATGCATGTGTTGCCCCATTCGTAAACAGATTCCTACTGTAACGTGCTTGAGGCTGGAGTGCAGACTTCAGATCAAACTGGCTTAGATTTAGGAGCGGCTATGGCACGAGCCGCTGCACTCGGCTCTCCGCACACCGCGTGATGGAGTCTGCTGGGGCTGCACGGGCAATCACGAGAGAAAAACATGGACTTAAGCACGATCGAACTACGACAGCCAACCAGTCAAACAAACGGAGGGAAATCTGTGGGCGAGTTTGCTGCAGCTAATTTTACTTTTCTTGTCTGAACTGCGACACGTTCTTATTCTGAGGTTGTGCAAACATGTGGTAAGCTACTACAATGCGAGATCTACGAGGCTTATAATAATATAAAGTTATCAGTAGGCGAGTTATGAGCGAAATCAAGCCGCTTGTTGCGCCATTATCCGCGCGTACCGGGCCGTGCTGTGCCGGGCGGCCGTGCTGTACCGGGCCGTGCTGTGCCGGGCGGTGAAGAGAGAAGAACGAGCGGTGAGAGTGTTTACTGCCCATAGGCCTATCGGTCAGAAGAGTTTACAGCAGGACTTTAATTGTCAGGGCATGAAGACGCGCAGCAATAACATGTCTATGAGCGAGACCCGCAGCCGGGGTGTTCGGAGGGGTCGGGGAACATCGGACCCGGGGAACATAGGTACGGGGGAACATCGGACCCGGGGAACATCGGGCTGACCCCAAACCAATATATTGGTTGGACACATATCTACCAACCTGATTAAAAGGATTTGACTAATCGGCGCAGTGGAATGCTAGACGTTAATGTGACGCAGGGCTAGATTATAAACAAATATAGTTTATGTGAAAATAGACTCAAATTAGTCTTTTGCACCTTTGGGAAAGTTGAGAGCAGCCACTAATCATATCGGTGGCAGGTCCAAGTACGCGGTATCCAGTTCTTTTTGTACAGGTGTAGGCAATGCCAGGCCTGGGGGCCAAATCCAGCCCCAAAGCATAAAACCTCTGTCCCTTAAGATGATTTTAAGAAATATCCATCCATCCATCCATCTTCTTCCACTTGTCCGTTGCCGGGTCATGGGGGCAGCTGTTGGAGCTGCACCAGCCCCTATGGCTCCTCCTGCAGGTGGTGGGTCCACAGAAGGACAGCCTCATGGTTCTAACCGGGCCTCTCATAAGGGGCTTCTGAACCGCTCTTTGTCTGACCCGTCACCTAGGACCTGTTTGCCATGGGAGACCCTACCAGGGGCACCAAGCCCCCGACAACAGAGCTCCCAGGATCATTCGGGCGCTCAAACCCCTCCACAATGTTAAGAGGGCGGTTCCAGGAGAGACTTTTAAGAAATATTATTTCAAAATTCAGAGCTCAAATACCTGGTAATGTGTGGTAATGTAACACCCCATTTATTCATATATGATGTTCAGCACTGGCATTTGTGGGACATTGGCAGCCAATGATAAGTGGAGCTCCAACCATGACGTCACCACAACAAAACAACACTAGTTCAAACTAACAAATAGAGGTGTATTTTTAGTTTTAATTTTATGTCTAGTACAAGCATTTATAAACAACCGGACATCGTACGTTTGCCTTTATAAGCTTGTATTCGGAAAAAAATATGTGACGGTGGAGGTGGCTTGAGAGTGGAGCCTGCGGCGGTAGGGACCTCACAGTGGAGGCCTGCAGGCAGAACCTCTTGTGGTATTTTGACTACGAAAAAAAAAATCAGCCTAGGGGTATCCACCTAGCATACCCCCTGCGGCCCGTTTACATCGTCATGAAGGCTCCTGTTCCCGTACATACTTTAAGCTTATTTAGTCTTAGGAGATTTTGTGAAGAATGGGGTGTTCACACTACACAACTGAATTTAGCACGATTATAGAACTGGGAATCGTGAGAGCGGCTTCTACACCAGCTGATGTTTTACAGCCGTGTCTCCGTCCTCTCTCCTGTTTTACTTTTTGAAGGAGAAAAACTGACCCTAGATCAGAGAATTACATGCCTCTGTTTGACAAAGAAACGAAAAGAGAGGTAGCCACGGTGTTTTTTCTGTGTGTATCCCGCTGTCATGGGCCGCTACATTCCGCGTGTCACTTTTGAGACGGTAAAACCGCCCACGCTCCTCCGGTGCGTCCAAAGTCATCCTTAAAATTGAAAACGTGTTTGAAGTCCTGCGACGGAGGTTTAGTCACGACTTTCTGCCGCCCACAATGCACGATTCGAACACGAGTCCAGTCGTGATCTCCCTACGACTGCCATCAACTAATCCTGACTCGGGAAAACTCACCAGCACTGAATTTTTTTTCCAAAATCGGGCAAAAAACAAAAAATCATGTGTTAAAAGTGTAACCGACGCCGCATAAATCATTTCCATAGAACAAACAGACTCCACGGTCCGCTTCCTACTTTCAGAGAACCACAGTAACACTGCAGCACTGTTTGAGCGTTGTACGTTCTCCTGCCAGCTGCTTCGTCTTGGCTCTTGGAGCGTGCCCAAACCTCATGGCCCCATGGCTCCCTCCCACAGTGGACACATGACACACAGATTTGGCCTCATTGGCTCAGATTCAGAGGTTTCTGCTTTCAAACACACATGGAACAAAAGTTTGGATGGTTGGTTCAGTGCGAATATCATGGAGCCGGAGATCGGATGATGTAATCAGCGTCTCTACTTTCTCCGCAAGTTAAGAAGAGTTAGAGTCCCAGCCTCCGTTATGTGCAACTTCTACAGAGGGACTATTGCTGGGTTGCTAGTGACGTCACAACGCGGCCTGCTGGGCCCGGAAGTAAAAAACGACGGTAAAATGACCAAGTTTTGTGCGGCATACAACTGCAGTAACCGGTCGAGCCGAGAAAAAAACAAACGCTTTTTCAGGATCCCTAAAGTTGTAAGCCACAAAGGAGACAAAATTAAAAAAATAACGGAAAAGAGGAGGAAAGTATGGATGACAAATCTCCGTCTCAAGACTGGAGGAGCAGAGTCTGACAACGCGCGAGTATGTAGCGACCACTTTGTATCAGGTGAGGGTGCTACATTCAATGATTTGCTATCTATCTGGTTAGGCATGCACATTTACATGCTTTTCTAGCCGTAAATGTTAGATTAGATCGTTCGATTACTTTACAGTTAGATTAGCATCATGCTAGCTTCATGCAGGTTACGTTTGTTGCTTGCTTTTCAGTAGTTTGTGTGTAAAATAAAAAAAAATATTAGGAGGAGCCAGGTATAAGATCATACTTTTATAGGATATACATTGTTTTATGTAAGTGATACTTTACTATTAAAATATAAAGCTGAATAACAAATTGTACATCTATCAATTTGTTGATCAAAGATGCATACATTGTAAAAATATAATTTTGTCCGATTAGGTCACCCTGCTACTGACATGGACAATGAGGATTGGGCTCCGACTGTTAATCTTGGATACCTGCTGGAACAACCACAGACCGAGGCCTCACACCAGCGGGAGGAAAGAGCCAGGGTGAGAGAGACCCACTGCACTGGAGATGATACTGAGGAGTTGGAGGCACTGGATTGTGATGCAGAAAGTTTTCATGGTCTATACAATTTTATATTAAATCTAATCTATTTATCTAGAGATATAAATTTTGCATTATTTCTCATTCCAATGAAATGTTTAATGTGTCAAATATAGATGCAGTATGTCAGACGGACCTGACTATGGACGACATTACAAGACTGGAGGATGTTCTAAATGGATACACATCTGAGATCGGCAGCCTCAGGAAAAGGGTTTTGGATGTCAAGTTTGAACAAGAAACTTTCCAGGATGATGACAACAAAACAAGATTCTACACTGGACTGCCAAATTATTTAGTTTTGATCCAAATTTTTAATTTATGTGAGCCATACATCACCACATCAGCAGTATCAGTGCTGTCAAAATTTCAACAGTTTGTCATTGTTCTAATGCGTTTAAGACTAAATCTCCAACTCCAGGACCTTGCCTATCGATTCAATGTGTCCACTTCTACAGTTTCTCGTGTTTTGGTGAAGTTAATAGCTATTCTCCATGAACGACTAGAATTCCTAATAGATTGGCCAGAGCGGGAAATTTTGCAATCAACCATGCCCATGTCTTTTAGGAAAGCCTTTGGATGTAACGTAGCTGTGATATTGGATTGCTTTGAAGTATTCATCGAAAAGCCCTCAAACTTACTGGCTAGAGCCCAAACCTGGTCTAATTACAAACACCATAACACCATCAAATTTCTAATTGGCATTGCTCCTCAAGGTTATGTTACCTATATTTCTCCTGCTTGGGGTGGTAGGGCAAGTGACAAACAACTAACAGAAGAGTGTGGTATACTAAAAAAACTGATACCTGGGGATATTGTGCTTGCTGATCGTGGTTTTAATGTTAATGAGAGTGTTGGATTTTATTGTGCATCTTTAAAGACACCCGCATTTACCAAAGGGAAAAAGCAGCTGTCCGCATACGAGGTTGAACAGACAAGACAACTTGCAAGTGTTAGAATTCATGTAGAAAGAGTAATTGGTTTAGTTCGAAGGAAATATCAAATTTTGCAAAGTCGGGCTATGCCTATAGAACACTTGGCTGTAAAATCAGATGACCAGATGGCTTTAATTGATAAAATTGTATTAATATGTTGTGCATTGACAAACCTTTCAGAATCCATTGTGCCTAGGGAGTAATTTGATATTGTAAATGTTTAAGTGGTTACCTTCTAAAATTAAGTTTCCATATTTTTATCATAACTATACTTTTGTTCTGAAATGTTTCAGATGAAACCTCTATTTTGAAAAAAAAGTTCATTTGTATCAGTTTAATTATATTGCAAGACACCAAATAAGAAATAAACTAAACTGTAAACATGTCAATGTTTTGAGGACATTTGTACCACCATTCAAAAGCAAAATTATAAAGCTTGCAGCACATGTCAACAAGGCACAAATTCATACCGCTCCCGTTTTAACTTGAGGCAGAGTCATTTTTGTTGCTGTATCCATTGTTTGTATTGATACAAAATAAAATTGTTACAATGGTATATTTGCATAATTTATTTTATGCAGAAGTGTTTAAATCAATGACAAATGTGCTGGCACAGAGGAGTGAGTTGATTTAACAATAGTTTAACAGTTTAAAAAAGTGTAGGATCAATATCAGCATTAAAACAAGAACAAACAAGTAAAGGTGTCTGAATATGAAAACACAGGCTCGCAACTGCATGACAGCCGGTGTTCTAAAGCTTTAAATTTGGAGCGTTGGGAAGGAGATGGTAACATTGGAACAGAAAAGATAAATAATGTTAAAGAGAATACACGCTATATGGAATGCTTATTCACTTGTGAATTTTTGTCCTAGAATTTCAGGGAGAATGCAAACTTCAAAATATCGTTGAACTCTGGGAACTACATCCGCCCAAAGCTCATTATCTGGTAGTATCCGTTCTACATATACATCATGCTGATTCCAAACAACAAAATCACAATAATCCACACCCACAATGTGGAGCTGAGCCTGGACTTGGTAATAGTATGGATGTTTCCTGTCAAGTTTGACACCATCCCCATCCTTTACCAGACAAAACCCTGGTTCTCCTGCACACATCCGCAGACTGCAGCAATCTTGTTTGCTCTGGGGACACTGAAACAATATAGGAAATGTTGTAATGAATTTTCCATTTCTTGTGTGAACATTTTTTAGTTGGACTGCTAATGAAAGCCTTATTCAGAAATGTAATCTGGAAATATGTTTACCTTTATCTCACAGATCCCAGATCCGTGGCAGTCACATGAGATGACGCCATCGGGTGAGGCTCCCATGTATGGCCATTTTTTGTTGAGCCAGAGCCCGCTGTCCATACATGAAAATAGTTCGTGATTCAATTGCTGGAGTTGCTCATATCGATCCCGGGCTTCCTTTTCATATTTGCAGCCATATCTGAAATGTATACTCAAGTCAAACTTAATACATTGCGATTATTCTCACAGGTTTAGATTGCAACTTTACCCTTGTACATCAAATGAACATCCAAAGGGCCTACCTAACCTTTCCATAACAAATACCTTATTGCTGCTGTAGAGAGCTTTTGTGTTTCTGGGTAGCAAATGGACTTGATTAAACTCTTGGATGGTTGCAAAAGGCTACTCTGTATAACTTGTTTAAGTTTTGAAGCTGTGATCCTTCCTGCTCTTTGCCTGAACCAGATGGTGGATGAGCTTTGGGTTCTGGTCTCCTCCTCTACAGCTTGAACCTGTGATTGACCAAGTTCCTCAAAGCAGAAGTTACTGCATGCTGTCTGTAGGTCTGCAGGAGATAGCTGTACTGTCTCTGATGTCCGGTACGCAAGGAGTGTTTTGGGTAGCAGGGATACAGACTTAGGAATAAACTCCCTGTAAAATGGTGACCTGGACATCAAGGCTGCACTTTGTGGAACGTTTTTTTGTAATGCCTCAAAAAACTGCTGGTATGTTTCTGAACCTTTCTGCACCTTGGGACATGGTTGGGCCGTGGTATTTGAATAGGTCTTTTGATCACCTGCCGAGGTGGCCAGAAAAACACAAAAATTTAATACAAATGCAAAGTAAAAATCTTGAACACTAGAGATCACTAGAAATGTCCTCTTTTGCCAATTCAGAAAATAAAGCTGTTAACTATTGATATTTAATCCAGGCTCACCTGCCCTCTTTGCTAAAGCCTCATCTAGTTTATGCTTTTTTGATCTTGCAGATGAAAAATCTATCTTTGCCACAGGTGCAGCAGGTATCTGAAATTATTGCAAGCATTAAGCAAACATAGGACCTCAAGCATAATTTTGTGATGTCCCCTGAAAGCTATCATATTAAAAAAAAAAATGGGGCAATCCTAAATACCTTTTTAATGTGAGATGGCATCAACCACTGGCACCTCTCCGTGGTACATGAAGCACTTTCTTTCATTTTAATCCCAGCCTCGGTGGCAAAGAGAAGTGCTCCAACATGTGAGCAGGATTCTGACAATCTGAAAGTTATCATAGGAAAATATTAACATATATAATAGAAAATAATTTAAAAGGACATTTGCCATTACTATAGGTTTCTTACCCTGCCATACAGTCACAATGTGCAGTGACAACCTCCCCACTCTCTCTTGCCACAAACCATGTTTTTAATGGTTTTTCAGTTGACCTCTGAGAATGGTTGACCTGTGAGAAACAATAAGTGACCCAATGAAATCACTGTGTTGTCTAGTATGACACATGTTACTTGTCATGAATTAATAAACTATAAAATAACACATGAGCATTAACAGATGTTTACATGGAGATCACATGAATGCAATACACTGGCATACAGGCATACACTGTATGGTCGCATTCATGTGATCCCTGGGAACAACCGTGGACAAAACGTTTTCCCCAGATGGAAAATACACATGAGCTCTCGTGCAATTTAGGATAAGAGGGAGCTCGGATCAAAACGAGTTTCTTGAGTTCAGCACACACTGGTTGCGCAAATCAGCTGATCTGATTACGTATATCGTCTAATGTTAACTTTTTGGTGTAACACTGCTGCTTTTTTGAGTTTACTGAGAGTTGTCGTTGTCCTCGAGGCAACTTCTTGTCGTAGTTAGGATAAATGTAGTACGCGAACATTTACAAACCAACAAATTAACGTTTAGCTTTTGAGATGCTACTACCAAATTTAACGGTTAGCTCAATTAAATGCTTATGCGTGATACAGGACCGTTTTTTCTTGGGTGATACTTTAAGTAAAAGTGGTGTGTTTTATAAAAATAACATGAACAAAAACGAACTGGGGACAACGAACAGTTTTGACTTAAGGCAAACGGTGCCATAGCGTTAGCTTCAAACACACACATAGCATAACATAGAAAGATTTTAGGCTATACTCACCCTGCCAAAAACGAGCCGACAACCATCCAAAGCTTCTTTGGAGCCCAAACCACTAACCCAACCGCAAACGAAGTAGTTGTAAGCCTCCAAACTTTTATAGGCTTTCATCTGACTAGCAGTGTAGTAAGACGTGTGAAGGACCAAGTAGCTCGTGATGTCCATTGCAGACACAGGGGGTAAATCGTTTAAATTATAGGAAAAATTACTCTTAACCAGGTCATATGGATCATATCCAATGTAGGTTAACATTTGTTGGCGATATCGTGCCTGGGCCGGTCCGTTCAAAGCTTTTAAATATCCGCTGACTTCCATCCTCCGCAGTTTTCAATGGCAGCTTAAAACTTCCGGACCCCCACGTCGAAGCTCCGCCCACTAAAAGTCACGTGGTTGCAACCCAGCAATAGAGAGCATCCTGACCAGCTCCATCACTGTGTGGTTCTTCTACAGAGGGACTATAGAGAGCATCCTGACCAGCTCCATCACTGTGTGGTTCTTCTACAGAGGGACTATAGAGAGCATCCTGACCAGCTCCATCACTGTGTGGTTCTTCTACAGAGGGACTATAGAGAGCATCCTGACCAGCTCCATCACTGTGTGGTTCTTCTACAGAGGGACTATAGAGAGCATCCTGACCAGCTCCATCACTGTGTGGTTCTTCTACAGAGGGACTATAGAGAGCATCCTGACCAGCTCCATCACTGTGTGGTTCTTCTACAGAGGGACTATAGAGAGCATCCTGACCAGCTCCATCACTGTGTGGTTCTTCTACAGAGGGACTATAGAGAGCATCCTGACCAGCTCCATCACTGTGTGGTTCTTCTACAGAGGGACTATAGAGAGCATCCTGACCAGCTCCATCACTGTGTGGTTCTTCTACAGAGGGACTATAGAGAGCATCCTGACCAGCTCCATCACTGTGTGGTTCTTCTACAGAGGGACTATAGAGAGCATCCTGACCAGCTCCATCACTGTGTGGTTCTTCTACAGAGGGACTATAGAGAGCATCCTGACCAGCTCCATCACTGTGTGACACTTCTACAGAGGGACTATAGAGAGCATCCTGACCAGCTCCATCACTGTGTGGCTCTTCTACAGAGGGACTATAGAGAGCATCCTGACCAGCTCCATCACTGTGTGGTTCTTCTACAGAGGGACTATAGAGAGCATCCTGACCAGCTCCATCACTGTGTGACACTTCTACAGAGGGACTATAGAGAGCATCCTGACCAGCTCCATCACTGTGTGACACTTCTACAGAGGGACTATAGAGAGCATCCTGACCAGCTCCATCACTGTGTGACACTTCTACAGAGGGACTATAGAGAGCATCCTGACCAGCTCCATCACTGTGTGGTTCTTCTACAGAGGGACTATAGAGAGCATCCTGACCAGCTCCATCACTGTGTGGTTCTTCTACAGAGGGACTATAGAGAGCATCCTGACCAGCTCCATCACTGTGTGGTTCTTCTACAGAGGGACTATAGAGAGCATCCTGACCAGCTCCATCACTGTGTGGTTCTTCTACAGAGGGACTATAGAGAGCATCCTGACCAGCTCCATCACTGTGTGGTTCTTCTACAGAGGGACTATAGAGAGCATCCTGACCAGCTCCATCACTGTGTGGTTCTTCTACAGAGGGACTATAGAGAGCATCCTGACCAGCTCCATCACTGTGTGGTTCTTCTACAGAGAGACTATAGAGAGCATCCTGACCAGCTCCATCACTGTGTGGTTCTTCTACAGAGGGACTATAGAGAGCATCCTGACCAGCTCCATCACTGTGTGGTTCTTCTACAGAGAGACTATAGAGAGCATCCTGACCAGCTCCATCACTGTGTGGTTCTTCTACAGAGGGACTATAGAGAGCATCCTGACCAGCTCCATCACTGTGTGGTTCTTCTACAGAGGGACTATAGAGAGCATCCTGACCAGCTCCATCACTGTGTGGTTCTTCTACAGAGGGACTATAGAGAGCATCCTGACCAGCTCCATCACACTTCTACAGAGGGACTATAGAGAGCATCCTGACCAGCTCCATCACTGTGTGGCTCTTCTACAGAGGGACTATAGAGAGCATCCTGACCAGCTCCATCACTGTGTGGTTCTTCTACAGAGGGACTATAGAGAGCATCCTGACCAGCTCCATCACTGTGTGACACTTCTACAGAGGGACTATAGAGAGCATCCTGACCAGCTCCATCACTGTGTGACACTTCTACAGAGGGACTATAGAGAGCATCCTGACCAGCTCCATCACTGTGTGGCTCTTCTACAGAGGGACTATAGAGAGCATCCTGACCAGCTCCATCACTGTGTGGTTCTTCTACAGAGGGACTATAGAGAGCATCCTGACCAGCTCCATCACTGTGTGGTTCTTCTACAGAGGGACTATAGAGAGCATCCTGACCAGCTCCATCACTGTGTGGTTCTTCTACAGAGGGACTATAGAGAGCATCCTGACCAGCTCCATCACTGTGTGGTTCTTCTACAGAGGGACTATAGAGAGCATCCTGACCAGCTCCATCACTGTGTGGTTCTTCTACAGAGAGACTATAGAGAGCATCCTGACCAGCTCCATCACTGTGTGGTTCTTCTACAGAGGGACTATAGAGAGCATCCTGACCAGCTCCATCACTGTGTGGTTCTTCTACAGAGGGACTATAGAGAACATCCTGACCAGCTCCATCACTGTGTGGTTCTTCTACAGAGGGACTATAGAGAGCATCCTGACCAGCTCCATCACTGTGTGGTTCTTCTACAGAGGGACTATAGAGAGCATCCTGACCAGCTCCATCACTGTGTGGTTCTTCTACAGAGGGACTATAGAGAGCATCCTGACCAGCTCCATCGCTTTGTGGTTTTTCTACAGAGAGACTATAGAGAGCATCCTGACCAGCTCCATCGCTGTGTGGTTCTTCTACAGAGGGACTATAGAGAGCATCCTGACCAGCTCCATCACTGTGTGGTTCTTCTACAGAGGGACTATAGAGAGCATCCTGACCAGCTCCATCACTGTGTGGTTCTTCTACAGAGGGACTATAGAGAGCATCCTGACCAGCTCCATCACTGTGTGGTTCTTCTACAGAGGGACTATAGAGAGCATCCTGACCAGCTCCATCACTTTGTGGTTTTTCTACAGAGAGACTATAGAGAGCATCCTGACCAGCTCCATCGCTGTGTGGTTCTTCTACAGAGGGACTATAGAGAGCATCCTGACCAGCTCCATCACTGTGTGGTTCTTCTACAGAGGGACTATAGAGAGCATCCTGACCAGCTCCATCACTGTGTGGCTCTTCTACAGAGGGACTATAGAGAGCATCCTGACCAGCTCCATCACTGTGTGGTTCTTCTACAGAGGGACTATAGAGAGCATCCTGACCAGCTCCATCACTGTGTGGTTCTTCTACAGAGGGACTATAGAGAGCATCCTGACCAGCTCCATCACTGTGTGGTTCTTCTACAGAGGGACTATAGAGAGCATCCTGACCAGCTCCATCACTGTGTGGTTCTTCTACAGAGGGACTATAGAGAGCATCCTGACCAGCTCCATCACTGTGTGACACTTCTACAGAGGGACTATAGAGAGCATCCTGACCAGCTCCATCACTGTGTGGCTCTTCTACAGAGGGACTATAGAGAGCATCCTGACCAGCTCCATCACTGTGTGGTTCTTCTACAGAGGGACTATAGAGAGCATCCTGACCAGCTCCATCACTGTGTGACACTTCTACAGAGGGACTATAGAGAGCATCCTGACCAGCTCCATCACTGTGTGACACTTCTACAGAGGGACTATAGAGAGCATCCTGACCAGCTCCATCACTGTGTGACACTTCTACAGAGGGACTATAGAGAGCATCCTGACCAGCTCCATCACTGTGTGGTTCTTCTACAGAGGGACTATAGAGAGCATCCTGACCAGCTCCATCACTGTGTGGTTCTTCTACAGAGGGACTATAGAGAGCATCCTGACCAGCTCCATCACTGTGTGGTTCTTCTACAGAGGGACTATAGAGAGCATCCTGACCAGCTCCATCACTGTGTGGTTCTTCTACAGAGGGACTATAGAGAGCATCCTGACCAGCTCCATCACTGTGTGGTTCTTCTACAGAGGGACTATAGAGAGCATCCTGACCAGCTCCATCACTGTGTGGTTCTTCTACAGAGGGACTATAGAGAGCATCCTGACCAGCTCCATCACTGTGTGGTTCTTCTACAGAGAGACTATAGAGAGCATCCTGACCAGCTCCATCACTGTGTGGTTCTTCTACAGAGGGACTATAGAGAGCATCCTGACCAGCTCCATCACTGTGTGGTTCTTCTACAGAGAGACTATAGAGAGCATCCTGACCAGCTCCATCACTGTGTGGTTCTTCTACAGAGGGACTATAGAGAGCATCCTGACCAGCTCCATCACTGTGTGGTTCTTCTACAGAGGGACTATAGAGAGCATCCTGACCAGCTCCATCACTGTGTGGTTCTTCTACAGAGGGACTATAGAGAGCATCCTGACCAGCTCCATCACTTTGTGGTTTTTCTACAGAGAGACTATAGAGAGCATCCTGACCAGCTCCATCGCTGTGTGGCACTTCTACAGAGGGACTATAGAGAGCATCCTGACCAGCTCCATCACTGTGTGGCACTTCTACAGAGGGACTATAGAGAGCATCCTGACCAGCTCCATCACTGTGTGGCTCTTCTACAGAGGGACTATAGAGAGCATCCTGACCAGCTCCATCACTGTGTGGTTCTTCTACAGAGGGACTATAGAGAGCATCCTGACCAGCTCCATCACTGTGTGACACTTCTACAGAGGGACTATAGAGAGCATCCTGACCAGCTCCATCACTGTGTGGCTCTTCTACAGAGGGACTATAGAGAGCATCCTGACCAGCTCCATCACTGTGTGGTTCTTCTACAGAGGGACTATAGAGAGCATCCTGACCAGCTCCATCACTGTGTGACACTTCTACAGAGGGACTATAGAGAGCATCCTGACCAGCTCCATCACTGTGTGACACTTCTACAGAGGGACTATAGAGAGCATCCTGACCAGCTCCATCACTGTGTGGCTCTTCTACAGAGGGACTATAGAGAGCATCCTGACCAGCTCCATCACTGTGTGGTTCTTCTACAGAGGGACTATAGAGAGCATCCTGACCAGCTCCATCACTGTGTGGTTCTTCTACAGAGGGACTATAGAGAGCATCCTGACCAGCTCCATCACTGTGTGGTTCTTCTACAGAGGGACTATAGAGAGCATCCTGACCAGCTCCATCACTGTGTGGTTCTTCTACAGAGGGACTATAGAGAGCATCCTGACCAGCTCCATCACTGTGTGGTTCTTCTACAGAGAGACTATAGAGAGCATCCTGACCAGCTCCATCACTGTGTGGTTCTTCTACAGAGGGACTATAGAGAGCATCCTGACCAGCTCCATCACTGTGTGGTTCTTCTACAGAGGGACTATAGAGAACATCCTGACCAGCTCCATCACTGTGTTTCTTCTACAGAGGGACTATAGAGAGCATCCTGACCAGCTCCATCACTGTGTGGTTCTTCTACAGAGGGACTATAGAGAGAATCCTGACCAGCTCCATCACTGTGTGGTTCTTCTACAGAGGGACTATAGAGAGCATCCTGACCAGCTCCATCACTTTGTGGTTTTTCTACAGAGAGACTATAGAGAGCATCCTGACCAGCTCCATCGCTGTGTGGTTCTTCTACAGAGGGACTATAGAGAGCATCCTGACCAGCTCCATCACTGTGTGGTTCTTCTACAGAGGGACTATAGAGAGCATCCTGACCAGCTCCATCACTGTGTGGTTCTTCTACAGAGGGACTATAGAGAGCATCCTGACCAGCTCCATCACTGTGTGGTTCTTCTACAGAGGGACTATAGAGAGCATCCTGACCAGCTCCATCACTTTGTGGTTTTTCTACAGAGAGACTATAGAGAGCATCCTGACCAGCTCCATCGCTGTGTGGTTCTTCTACAGAGGGACTATAGAGAGCATCCTGACCAGCTCCATCACTGTGTGGTTCTTCTACAGAGGGACTATAGAGAGCATCCTGACCAGCTCCATCACTGTGTGGCACGGTGCCAGCACTGCCTCCTGACGAAGGAGCCTCCAGCGCATCGTGAGAGCAGCGGAGTAGATCTGTGGAGCTCCTCTCCCCTCCATTAAGGACATGTACTCCACCCGTCTCACCCGCAAAGCCGTCAGACTCACCAAGTTTTACATCTGAAGCTCAGAGAGAGAAGGAGAGAGAGAGATCTGAGGCGCTAGCACGCAGAGGACATGCTAAGACTGGACTGAAAAGGCGTGTCTAAGCTGAGGGCGTTTCCGGACGCACTCCACCCGTCTCACCTGCAAAGCCTTCAGAATCACCAGGGACCCATCACACAGTCTCTTCAGAGTAATGCCTTCTGGGAGGAGACTGTGGAATCTATGGGCCAGGTCCAGTCGACTCAAGAACAGTTTCATACACAAGGCCCTTGGGAAGCTGAACTCCCTGCCCTCCCTCCCACCCCTCTTCGCCCACCCCTCGCTCCACAATCAAGGATGAGAGAAACATAATTTCAAATCATTCACATGGTTTGACAAATAAAAAATCTTGCATCTTGAATTGTGCCACGTGATGTGTGAAGTCTTAAGTCAGTGGCAGCAGCAGCTTAGATCAGGTTAGGTTTCTCACCCAAAAGGAAAGATTAGTGGTTCCGTTGTTTACCTTGCATGACTTTATTGCAATGTTGGCAATTGCGTGGCAAATACATTCTATTCAGCAATTCTTCTTTTTTTTAGGTACTAAGAAGGCAAGTCAAGTTTATTTGTAGAGCAAAATTTATACACAAGGCAATTCAAAGTGCTTCAAAGTTGCAGAAAATTATAAGAAAACAGATCAAATCAAAACCGTAAGCCGCGATAAATGCCCTCGCCCCTGGTGCAGTCCCCCCCCTTGCGACCGCCCCTGCTCGCTCTCGCCCAAACTTGCTCTCGCCTCAGCCTCATACCCAACATGATTTCTTGTGCCAGTTAATTCCGGCCCACTCTCGCCTGAGGCTTCCTCACACCCCGGTCTCAATCTTGTCCCAGGTAGCTCCGGTGCCGGCCCACTCTTGCGCCAGCCTCAAGGCCTCACGCTCGCCTCAGCTGTGCTTTTCACTCGTTCTATAGTTGAAATACTTTCTAAGGCCAGTGAACTGCAATACTCGGGAGAAGCCACCAGGCAAAACAGCATCTGGACAGATGTGCCAAATTCCATGGAAGTCCTTTCTACGTACTTCTATTTGTAGGCACCGAACCCGTGGGTGCTGCAGGCTGGAGCACCCACTCAAATCTTTGGGCACCCAGGCGAATTTGCCTTGATTACACAATGATCCAATGAATCAATGAATATCCCCATATCTGTAAAGCCGCTACTCGGTGTTCAGCAAATACACGAGCAGGGGGCCGTACCTAATATATATGCAAGTGTACTTCGCACCACCCATTTAGCTTCATAGGTAGAGTGTCGGGCTCCCCCAGTTCATACGTGATTACATGTCCAACTCAATCTGACAAGGTATGTAAGAATTATAAAGGATATTATGCAGTCTCTGGGACTTTTAGCTTTGCCACACCCACATCTTAGAAAATATCATACACATGTAATATATTTTTGTGTTTGTTTTAATGTGTAGAATATTCCCGCAACGTTTCATATAAATCATACAAACTAAAATTGTCACGGTATAGAAAAGGTGGCGCTATACTGTGGTGAAGTTGGTCTGTTAATGAGTGTGTTCTGTTCAGCTTGGGCTGGTGCATTAGTGACACGAGTGTGAGCTCAGTATTTCAATGCATGTTCGATTTATAAACAATAATGTGCCATTTTTAGACATTTACCTTGGCCACGCCCACATCTTACAAAATATGACATGACTGTCATGTATTTAAGCGTTTAGAAAATACTGGCAAAGTTGTATTAAAAAAAAATCCAAACTGCAGTTTTCAAGGTATAGCTAGGGGGCGCTATCCTGGGGGCAGGCTACATGTTAAGAGGTGCGTTTTGTTCAGTTTCGGGTGGTGTATTAGTGACTTGAATATGAGCTCTGTCGGCATATTCTTGTGAGCGTGAGCTGTCTTAGAAAATACACGAAATCTACGCGTTCTTCGCCGCGGCGTTATGAGGAGACGGTGTTTTACAAACCGTGGCCAAATCTTGAATTTCAATATGTCTAGATGCACTGTGGCAAATGTGATCTTATTCCGATGAAAAACCAGGGACTAGATCGTTAAAACATAAGATGAGTCCAGAGGGTTTCTGGATTTCAGGCCAAAATGGCTGACTTCCTGTGCATCGGAGCGTGGCGCTCTAATTCAGTTTTTGGGTTGTCCTGATGTCCACTTTCACTGTACCCAACGGTTTTGGCCTACGCCTCCATTTGAATAGGGGTCAACTTTGAGGGGGCGCTATGGAGCCATTTTGTTTTGGCCGTGGCCAATTCGTCTATTTCCATCAATTTTCACGTCAAAAATGCGATCCTTGACGGAGAAAAAAGAAACCACCCAAAAACAATAGTCCCTTGCTAATCAATGAATAAAACATCAACATAAAATTAATCAATGACAGTAAAAGGCAAGAGTGCAGATAAAATACTTTCAGTTTTCATCTGCTCGGGTAAAAAGAGCTGTTTTCAGCCTGGATTTGAACATTGTCAGAGTTGAGGCCTGTCTCACATCCTCATGAAGACTGTTCCAGATTTTAGCTGCATGAAACTGAAACGCAGCCTCACCGTGTTTAGTCCTGACTCTGGGAACCACCAGGAGATCCCTCCCTGAAGTTCTCAGGGCCCGAGATGGTTCATACGGCTCTAACATGTCAGAGATGTACTTTGGTGCTAAACCATGAAAAGACTTGTACACAAGCAGAGCTGTTTTAAATTCTATTCTCTGAGTGACAGGAAGCCAGTGCAGAGACCGGAGCACTGGACTAATATGGTCGTATTTCCTGGTTCTTGTCAGGACTCGAGCAGCAGCGTTCTGGATGTTCTGCAGCTCTAACAGCTCGTTTAGAAAGGCCAGTGAGCAGCCGTTACAGTAGTCTAACCTGCTGGAGACAAATGCATGGATGAGTGTCTCCAAGTCTGGTTTTGACACTATTCCTCTGATCTTGGCAATGACGGAGAAAAAAAATTGCTCCCATTGTTATTGGCAGTCAGAAATGTTGAGCCCATGTTGCTGAAGAAAGCCTACTAGAGTCTCTGAATGCTCCGATATAGCTGCTAAAACACTTTCAATGACAGCTGTTCCTTGTGCGACAGGTCTGGTGTGCAGTCCTTTATGACGGAGTAGTGCTTGGCCTGTTGAACTCTTCGCATTATTTCCCCAATGATTTTCTCTCCTACCAAATGTATAATCTCATTTTGAATAGTTGATAGTGTACTTTCATCTCTTTGTTTTGAATTCTTTTCAAATGTTCATTGAGCACAGAATCAAACTGACCCCATGAGTTCAACCAGTGACAGAAAGTTCCCATTGCGATGATCAAATGGTGCATTAGATGTTCCCCTGAGGGCCTGGTTTTGTTCAGCCAGGTGACAGATAATGGCTATGACTCTGTGTTTAACTGCTTTCAATTTCAAGTTGCATGAGATTCTGGTAGGTTTGGTCGATGGCAGTTTGACTTAGCAATCTTTTTTGTAGATCATGCCGCTTTTTCATTGACTCTGAGGGTGCTTTTGTGCTTTTGTGTATTCGTGTTCTTTAAGGTGATGTACAAGGTTCTTCCATGCACCATAACCATGGCTGCTTAGAGCGTTGTCTCTCTTACCAAACAGTAAACAGGAAAAACAAAATACAGCATCAGTGCTCACAGAATACAGAAGCCATGACCTCTGGATGTTTTCCCCATTTTTCATCGTTATCTTATAGTTGTCTTTTGTGAACCTTCTTGGTGGATCTTCAGTATTTTTAGGAAAATCAAAGTCCACAATTTGAACTGGTCCATTTCTAACAATTTGACAACGAGTTTCATCATTTATTACATCTGGCCACAACCCAGGATCATCGCTGAGGGTTGCAGTAAGTGCAGCCTCTTCATATTCAGGAGGAGTAGAGGGCGACGGTGGCGCAGATGGTAGAGCAGGTCGTCTCATGATCGGAGGGTCGGGGGTTCGAATCCTGCCTCCTGAAGGTGCACGCTGTCGTTGTGTCCTTGGGCAAGACACTTCACCCACCTTGCCTCCAGTGTCTGCGTACATTGGTGTATGAATGGGTGAGAGGTTCCTTGCTGTAAAGCGCTTTGAGTGCCTAATGTAGGTGGCAAAGCGCTATATAAGTTGAGACCATTTACCATTAGAGGAATCTTTTGCTGGAGAAGTAGAGGAGCTTTCTCCAGCTGGAGTGGTGGAGGTGGAGGTAGTATGAAGCAATGGGGTGCTTCGTGCCCCTGGTAGGGACATTTTTCTCCAGATGGAATCGAAACATAACCAATGGAAATTGATAGCCTGCGTACACCTAAAATGTAACCGGACTTGATGAATGATTTAGCTTGGACCTAACTGCATGGGAGTCATAGGACCAGCTCATTTTGTTTGGAATTGACAAAGTTTTTACCGTGACAGCAGCCGTCAAGGATAAGCAACAACACTTCTCTAACCTTTGCCTTTCCATGGCAAAAAAAAATCTCCTTATGCGGTCGTAATCTGGGCTCGTGCATCAAGAGGATTTAGCTCAAAGGAAGTTTTCCAACGCTGTAGCTACAACAGTAGTGAAGGGGCGAGCAGTTGTCTAGTATGTATTTTATGCTTACATTCTGCAAACATCGACTATAGTTGAACTTTTTCACCCTCTAACAACGCTCACATGAGTTTGTGCACTGTCTCATTGTGGTGGTTTGTTTACGGTGGTTGATACAGTTTGACGAGCACAGATACACAACCTAAACCTCCGTGCGGCCATCGGGGGCCCCCTTCAGCTGGGGGGCCTAGGCAGCTGCCTACCTTGCCTACCCCATTGCAACGGCTCTGCTTAGAAGGAGATAAACATCACGTTAAAAACTATAAATACCATGTTATTTCATCATAAATTGGTATAACGAAATAACATGACAATTTCATATCATGAAATAACGTGATCTGTATACTGTATGAACATGAAATTATCTTGAAATAACATGATACCAGCGAAAACATAACAAATAACAGTGAGACCAAGACGCTTCCGTGCGCTCCAGTTGAAATACCAACGCAGCATAATTCTGTAAATCACTTGGTGTTACTGCATTTTGTATGAAAAGCCTTAAATGACATTTTGATACATTGATTCTGTATCCATGACTTCCATGTTCACCTGTCGGTCTGTGACAGACTGAAATACAATGTGCCCTCAGCCTTTTTATTAAAAAGAAAGAACACACTGTGTTTAGTGTCATGTTACTGTCACTCATGGTGTGTGACTTAGAGTCAGTTCACAGTGACTCAGTTTTGGTTTGACTCATATGAACACCAAAAGGTGTCAAATTAACACCAGAGCATTTGCCGTGTGGCTTTGCTCTGGGATGTTAGGGTGACCAAACATCCCAGTTTACCCGGGACAGTCCCAGTCTTGAAGCCTCTGTCCCATGTCCCCTTGGATTTTTTGGAAACACAAAGTTTTCATAGCGAATGAACCATTAAAAAAGCTCCAAAGTCGATGGTCCATTTAATTGACATTATACTTTTACAAACAATTTTACTGTTCAACCTTTTGGGGAAGTCACTGTTTCGCTGCCGCCACAAATACCCACGGTGTCCCAGTATTTAATATGGAAAATCTGGTCACCCTAGGCCCTGTTGACTTTGGAAATGATTTGTGTGTGTGGCAAATGACAGGGATGAGTCCAACCAGAATCCCAAATTATTGTAATCCGTTTTGTGGTCCGTTTCGTCACCGCGTGTTGGTAGTGTGCTTTATCGGTTTTTGTTTTTTTTGTTTTTTATTGCATTTTTTTTAAGGTGTGGTTGAGCTTGAGGGTGGAGGCAGTAGTTTCCAGGGAAGTACAGGATGGTATCATCAATTTACAGATGAATATGGGAGCTGCCAGCATTTTGGCAATTTTTTTTAGGTCAATGGGAAAAAAAAGGGTTGGCTCTTGGTTTTATAATTACTAATAATTCTCATGACATCTAAAAATGTAAACTTAAAAACAAAAAACTCAGAGCTCAATAACAAATCCTGGGAATAAAAAGGTGAATTTTATATAAATAACGATCTTCTTCTTCTGAATGAAAAAATCTACAGGTGCCGAGAACACTCAACACATGTTTATTTGCTGTATAATTGGCTCTTATTTGATTGTTTAAATGCAGTGGTGGGAGTCGCGTTTTGTGGACTGGGAGGGCTCAGCCTGACAACACGCATATAAGGGGGGAACAATTTTTTTTGGGAACCACTGGCCTAATTTGCATGTTATTATTATGACACATGGAGATAATAATAAATGGCACAGCACACCCAGCTGGCGAATCGAACCCGGTAGGAAGAGTACTTCATTCCAGTGTCGTCATAATCAAACTTTAAAAATACTCTTTCTAAAGTCAGAGATACTGTAGCTTGGCGTACACAGGGTGTAAAGTGGGCTGAGAGAACGGGTTTCAAAACGTGGTGTAGCGTTTCGTCGAGGACTGGCAGCTTTTTTAATTTCCCTATAGCAGGTGTTCCTCTAATAACGCCGCGCTTCACTCGGTTAGCGCTGCGCCGGGAAACACATGCCACATAATGTCAACTTCACCAGGATATAAACAGCCAATTACACCAAATCAGTTACCCCTGTCCGTCACATCAGAGCTGCTGCGTTTCATGACATGGCTATAACATCCTAATCACACAAGCCTGTCCCTGCGCTCTCCGCCACAGCCCGGCTAACACACAACAACTCTATACACATCACCACCAGGGACTATGCAGACCAATACATGTAACCAAAAGATCATCTTGACTGGAACGGTCAAGATTATCCAGTTGGTTTGTTTTATTGGACTTAAATTGTACTAAATCATAGAAAACAACTGCAGTGACAGAATCATTCAAAGAAATGCCTCCACTGCATTGTCCAAATATACATTTTGAGCCAATTATGTAATAACACTGTTATAACACTGTTGAGCCGATAACGTAATAACAGGCCAATGACGTAATAACACAGTTGAGCCAATAACATAATAAAACTGTTTAGCCGAAAACATAACGCTGTTGAGCCAATTATGTAATAACACTGTAATAACACAGTTGAGCCGATAACGTAATAACAGGCCAATGACGTAATAACACAGTTGAGCCAATAACATAATAAAACTGTTTAGCCGAAAACATAACGCTGTTGAGCCAATTATGTAATAACACTGTAATAACACAGTTGAGCCAATAACGTAATAACAGGCCAATAATGTAATAACACAGTTGAGCCGATAATGTAATAACACAGTTGAGCCGAGAATGTAATAACAGGCCAATAACGTAATAACACAGTTGAGCCGATAATGTAATAACAGGCCAATAACGTAATAACACAGTTGAGCCAATAACATAATTAAACTGTTGAGCCGAAAACGTAATAACGCTGTTGAGCTGATGACGTAATAACACTGTTGAGCCGATAATGTAACCTCTCTCTCTCAAGAGCCACATTCATGGCAAGTTTATTTGTAGAGCACAATTCATACACAAGGCAATTCGAAGTGCTTCGCAGTTGCATAAAATTACAAGAAAACAGATCAAATCAATCATTAAAACATCCACATAAAAATTAATCAATGACAGTAAAAAGCAAGAGTGCAAATAAAATACTTTCAGTTTTCATATGCTCGGGTAAAAAGAGCTGTTTTCAGCCTGGATTTGAACATTGTCAGAGTTGAGGCCTGTCTCACATCCTCATGAAGACTGTTCCAGATTTTAGTTTTAGCCTCACCGTGTTCATTATTATTATTCAGCTCTTTCAAGTCTCTGATGTGGCTCTTTCGAGACTTGATTCAAAAAAGGAACTCAACAGGGTTTTCAAAACATTAGTTGCCAAACATATTATGCTGCATTTGAGCAGGCAATGAAAAACAATTAGTCAAAATTTTCCAGTGAAGAACCCCCCAGATCCAGATGGATGGATGGATGTTTTGAAGCAAAATGCTAGTGTGGTTAATTTTGTGACAAGGGAATGGTTTGCACACGTCCTTTATTAGTCCAGTGTGCCAACCACTAGAGCCCTAGAGCTGAGAAACATACTTTATATTTTTCCTCTACAGCAGGATTTACTAAGGATCTGCTTCACTCCTCAGACTAAATTAACTCATCAAAGAGGGAACAGAAAACCTTTTTCTGTCATTTTTACAGTTTGTCATGTCAACAGAGTCTTAGTCTGAGTCGGTGTTAAAGCTGCTTAAGATGTTAGCATGCTACCGGTTAGCAACTGTCAACCAACTGTCAATGGCTTCAACACGATAAAACACATGTGTGGCTCACATCTAAGAACACTGAGGAAATACTACAGTAACAGCTCAGCTCTGACCTCTGTCACATGTTGTATCAAAGGCTAGATGTCTGTGGGTCAGGGCTTTCCTTTGGAGAGGTCAGAGCTGAACTGTTAAAGCTAAATGCTAACTGGTAGCATGCTAACGGCTTGAGCAGCTTAAACACTGACTTACTAGTTTCTTCACATAAAGTTGAGATATTGTTACATGTTGTAGTACTACTTCCGTATTCAAAATGGCCACCAGAACAACAAAAGTCACATGACTGAAAAGCATGTATATGAATAAATGTGGTTGTATATTTCTCTGAAGGGCAGGCACAACCAGTGTATGCATGTATTTTATTGTGTATATTATTCTATATAGGCTATAATGTCTTTGAAATGAGTATGAATGACTTTGTTTTCCCTATAACGTACATTGTCAGGCTAGAGAAGGGTGTTTGTGTTGCCGGTGTATCTACTGGTAATGTAGGGGTCAGAGGTGAAAGGGTTGGGAACTTTCAGTGCGCCCACTCCACTGAAAGCTTGAATGGGCACAAACAGCTGCCAAAGCCGCACTCGAGTTAATGTAATTTGCGGCGCCATACGGCCGGGCGCGGTGCTGCTGCGCGGTGAGGGCCGGTGTTTTATGGATCATAAGTGCGCGCTCATTGATATCAGGCAGATTAGCGCATCAGTCGGCGGTGACGAGACGTGCTGCCTGTGACAGGAGCGGTAACGCTACAAACGGGGATTAAATATGTGTGCGGGACAACGGGCCCCCTGATTCTGACCAATAGCCTCGGCAGCTCGATACGGCTGTCCAGGGGAAAGGACAAGGTGGTCTCCACTGAGCCGGGACGGCCCCGCAGAGCTCCAGAGGCAAGGGGAGGGAGAAAAGAGCACACAAAACAACATACAATAGCAGCCGTATGAGTTTGCCTATCGAATCATTTTAAATGGAGAAATCCTCTGCACGCCTGTGGTGGCGCTGTGTCAAACCCTTCTACAAAGGATGTGATGAAAAACTGGTCCATTAGACTCCACTTCCTCCTCCGTGTCTTGTTTGCAAAATGTCGCGTTATCGGCTGCGTCGGTTTTTCTTTTCGCACTTTTTAAACACCTTGCAGATATACACGGTGCACCAGTGGGCTCATCATGGGCAGCAGACGAGGCAGCGGGCCACTGAGATATTTTTCCTTCACATGAAACAAATTGTGAAGGCAACGTGTTTGTGGAGCAGAGACGTCAAACTACTGTCTGTATTAACTCTGTTAGTTCTAACTATACCTGTAGAACCCTCTACACATGGGGTCGGCTCATTTGTCCGATGTCTCATTATTCCGAAAATGTCCCATAGAGTAGGGGTTGAAAAATAAAATAAGGTTCAGACAAGAGTCCACTGACCTTAAGGTTAGGGCCAGTGGTTGTATATGGCTCTAATCCATAACACAACTGGGTTGGACTAATGGCACCTCTGCCCAATGGTAAGTTTTCAGAATAATGAGACGTCAGACTAGTGGGTTGTCGGACCAATGGCATGGCACCCTACACATGCACTAGGGCTTGGTATCGATTCATTGGGATTTTCCAAATCGATTAGATTCACTTCACAAGGGCCCGATTCCATTCGATTCAATTTGATTGATTTTCGATTTAGTTAAGGATATCACGCAGATGTGAAAGACATTTTCCGAAGAACTAATGCTGCAAATAGTAGAAACCAACTCTAACTTGGTGCATTAGTAAACATGTGAATATTTACACTCAATGCAGTTACATTAATCATGGACCAAAAAACGAAAATGCAAGAAGTCACATGGCATTATTATTGGAAAAAGACATAGTAAAAGGATTCATTTAAGTTTTTTTTAAAAATGATAGTGGCCTATTCAAAGGAAAATCGATTCAAATCGATTAATCAATTTGCTAAACTGAACCCTGGTATGCACATACGTTCATTTAATTTTCAATAGAACCCACCACATCCCGTGATGAGTGTCATGATTGTCTCCGCTCTCTTCTGTCATGGCGCTCTTCGTTTGTTTCAGTTGGAGCCTACCCACATGTTGCGAGTTCCGGCATCTTCCTGTGTTAGTTCCGGTCTCCGGCTCAGTTCACAAATCACAAATCAAATGATCCGATTCGGAGTTCGTTTTACCCACGGACCGAGACCCACGTTTCCAGCTGTCAGAGTGATCAGAGTCCGTTTGCGCATTCACAACACCTCAAACGAACCGCACTGTCCGAGCAAACGGGCCGGGATTTGGATCAGGAGGGGGGTTCTGAAGGCACCCTTACATTTCATTGGCCACTCCCAAGGCTGATTACCACCAAGTTTGTTGAATTAAGAACTGGTCACTGTTAGACCTGTCAGACAAATAAAGTAGGCCACTAAATCTCATAATAAAACATGTAACTCCTCGAAATGACTCCCAAGAGACTCATCCCGGAGGTCACCAGAGAACCCGGAACGACATCAGTGCTCAGTCAAGGTCAGTGTTCGTGGCTCAACTCTAAGGTGAACACGAAGCAAAAATGAGAGATTTCAAAGGCGAAACCCACTGCTGATAAAAACCGTGGGTTTTTAATTATGCAGTGGGTTTTGTTAGCAAAAGCCACACATACGAACATTTAAAAAAAAAAACCCTGGATGTCTTCCAAGACCTTTGGAGAGATAGTCTATGGACTAACGGACGGGGCATATACTTTCTCACGGCACTGTAAATATGAGTAAAACATTTACTGCAAATGGCCAATATTTTCATTGATGAAATCGAATTAATGGATGGACCGAGATTTAAATGTATGGTTTTATGTTGTTAATTAGTTACCAAAGAAATGTTCCGAGGGGATTTTGGATGTGTTTTAGTTTTTGAATAAGCTAGTTATTAGAGAGAAAATATGTAAAAATTCTAATTTTTTACTTGTTTTTTTGGATTTGAAATTCAATGAGGCAGGAATATTAACAAATCGCTTTGGAAAATGAACTGTAGGTGCTGACAGGGAGAGGCGACTGAATGCGGAGAGAGAGAGAGGAAAATGAACTCATCACGGCAGAGCCGGAAATTACAATTCTAACCCGAGAAAGTAGATTATTTTTGATTATATTGAGATTTGGCTCATCATCTGTCTTTATGGAAGGAAGTGGGGGCATGTCTGTGTATGTGTGCTGTAATGAGACTTTCACAATGTATTATTATCCAGTGACGATGTACATTGGTGTATGAATGAGTGAGTCATTCCTTCATGTGTAGCGTTTTGGGTAAAAGGCTAGAGGCGAGGCTGGCCAGCCATACAGACACACTTATTTCTCTTTATATTTATAGGCTAATAACCAAAAGAAGAGCCTGAAGCGGGGCCCGGACATGGAAGAGCTTTCCCACTATCGGCCGATCTCCAACCTTCCTTTTCTAGGTAAGATCCTGGAGAACGCAGTGGCTCGTCAAATCCAACAACATATGTCCAACCATGACCAATTATTAATTACATTTGAAAGTTTAGAATAAACAAAGGAGAATAAGCATATACAGTGGGCTGTTGTTTCTGTACAGCCTATATGTTTTCATATAGATATGACATTTTATGCATTAATACAGTGCCTTGCGAAAGTATTCGGCCCCCTTGAACTTTTCGACCTTTTGCCACATTTCAGGCTTCAAACATAAAGATATAAAACTGTAATTTTTTGTGAAAAACCAACAACAAGTGGGACACAATCATGAAGTGAAACGAAATGTATTGGATATTAAATATAAATATAAAAATATAAAAAAAAATTAACAAATAAAAAACTGAAAAATTGGCCGTGCAAAATTATTCCGCCCCCTTAAGTTAATACTTTGTAGCGCCACCTTTTGCTGCGATTACTGCTGTAAGTCGCTTGGGGTTTGTCTCTATCAGTTTTGCACATTGAGAGACTGAAATATTTGCCCATTCCTCCTTGCAAAACAGCTCGAGCTCAGTGAAGTTGGATGGACAGCGTTTGTGAACAGCAGTTTTCAGTTCTTTCCACAGATTCTCGATTGGATTCAGGTCTGGACTTTGACTTGGCCATTCTAACACCTGGAGATGTTTATTTGTGAACCACTCTATTGTAGATTTTGCTTTATGTTTTGGATCATTGTCTTGTTGGAAGACAAATCTCCGTCCCAGTCTCAGGCCTTTTGCAGACTCCATCAGGTTTTCTTCCAGAATGGTCCTGTATTTGGCTCCATCCATCTTCCCATCAATTTGAACCATCTTCCCTGTCCCTGCTGAAGAAAAGCAGGCCCAAACCATGATGCTGCCACCACCATGTTTGACAGTGGGGATGGTGTGTTCAGGGTGATGAGCTGTGTTGCTTTTACGCCAAACAAAACGTTTTGCATTGTTGCCAAAAAGTTGGATTTTGGTTTCATCTGACCAGAGCACCTTCTTCCACATGTTTGGTGTGTCTCCCAGGTGGCTTGTGGCAAACTTTAAACAACACTTTTTATGGATATCTTTAAGAAATGGCTTTCTTCTTGCCACTCTTCCATAAAGGCCAGAGTTGTGCAGTATACGACTGATTGTTGTCCTATGGACAGAGTCTCCCACCTTCATCCAGAGTGATCATGGGCCTCTTGGCAGCATCTCTGATCAGTTTTCTCCTTGTATGAGCTGAAAGTTTAGAGGGACGGCCGGGTCTTGGTAGATTTGCAGTGGTCTGATACTCCTTCCATTTCAATATTATCGCTTGCACAGTGCTCCTTGGGATGTTTAAAGCTCGGGAAATCTTTTTGTATCCAAATCCGGCTTTAAACTTCTCCACAACAGTATCTCGGACCTGCCTGGTGTGTTCCTTGTTCTTCATGATGCTCTCTGCGCTTTAAACTGACCTCTGAGACTATCACAGAGCAGGTGCATTTATACGGAGACTTGTTTACACACAGGTGGATTCTATTTATCATTATTAGTCATTTAGGTCAACATTGGATCACTCAGAGATCCTCACTGAACTTCTGGAGAGAGTTTGCTGCACTGAAAGTAAAGGGGCTGAATAATTTTGCACGCCCAATTTTTCAGTTTTTTATTTGTTATTTTTTTTTAAATATCCAATAAATTTCGTTTCACTTCATGGTTGTGTCCCACTTGTTGTTGTTTCTTCACAAAAAATTACAGTTTTATATCTTTATGTTTGAAGCCTGAAATGTGGCAAAAGGTCGAAAAGTTCAAGGGGGCCGAATACTTTCGCAAGGCACTGTACCATGGAACTAAAGATGCTGTGTTGGACAGCAGGCCTCGTCATGACAAGAATAGACCATGTCACCCATGAAGGTTTAGGTGTACTTTATTGTCCCTGTGGGGGAATTTGTACTCTACATTTGACCCATTCATCGATGCCACTGGGACGCCCAAGGACCCGACTCCAGATGTGGAGCCAGGCTGATGGTCAGTGTCACCTGGCTGGAGGATTCACCTAGGGGCACTAAACACGCAAGTGACACCTCCGAGTGCGATCTCCAGCGGTCGCTGTTCTTCCCCCCACTATTTCCCCATTAAGGATTATCGATGTCTTTCACAAATCAACCTATAGCCAAAGAAAACATTACTGACAGTGAGATACTGGTGGATCACTGACTGTGTGTTCAAAACATTACATTGGATGTAAATACTTGCGTGTCAGAAACTTCAGAGCTACACAAAAAACGTAAACTCAAAATCTCGCTAATTTTTTTATTTTAATTTAGTGTGAGCTTCATGACAAGAAAAACAAACGTGACGAGCAGGAAGTTTCCAATGATTTTCTCCTGATGTGATGTTCTTAACCTGATGCTGTGACTGTCCACCAGTAACTATGCTTGAGACATTTATGTATTTGATCAACACACCGCTAACAACTCATAGAAATAACGGGGCAGGAAGGGCAGTGCCTCCTGAGGCATTGCATATAGCCCATTGTGCATGTTTTCAGTTAATGGGGGAAAACCCATCCAGACGGTGGGAGAGAAACATGCAACCTCCACAAAGAAAGGCCTGCACGGTCCGGGATTCGAACCCGGGACCTAATTGTTCAGCCCCCGTGCCGCCAAGAAGTACGTAAAGTACTTGGAGACACACCCATCCAGGAGAATCCCGATTGCGCTGGTTTATACATGTGATGAGATTAGACGCCTCCAGACAAGAGCCCAGAGGCTGGCCCAAAAAGCGCTGACAAGAAGCCATCAGGGGAGATATGCACGTCACCACGGTCGCCACGGTCACCACAGAGGAACGGCATCTAGCATCTTGCTAGGCTAGGAAGAAGAAAAGATCCACTTGTAACCGTTTTTATGTCAATGAGCAGCTCAAAGGAGTGGATTCAGTCATGAATGTCACTAAAGGAGAGTTGAAACTGCACATTGTTTGGCCCCGAAACTTTCCAGAGCTGTTTTTTAAAACTCTTTTCATAAAAAAATGTGAGCTCCGTTGAAAAGTGCTTACTTTCACATTTGCACTTTTGGAATATATTGGTCTTGATGTTGTGTACATTATATCTGATGATAATCACGCCCAGAGGCTGCTCATTGATTTCCTGTCTCGGGCCCGGCTCGGCTTTAGACTCACTCATTACACACCGCTCCGAGAGCCGCCCCGAGGAGCCATCACCTTTTCCCGGTTAAACGCCCAGCAACCTCACTCTTTATAGAGATGTATGCGCTTCATTCCGGCCACCGAGTGCATGCTCCACGTAATATGAAGGCATTCACACCGAAGACGAGCGTCAAAGGAAGATAACGTTCAACACGCGCTGGATGGGAGACCCCGCTTTGTCATGTTCAAGGTCAGACACTGCGGCTGAAAACAACTTCACTTTTAAGATCCGTGGCTAGTTTTCTCCTTTATGAGCTTGGAGAGGGAAAAAATAGACCAAATTCACCCTTTGCAATGTTCCGCCTTGTCCATTTACAAATGTAACATGTTGGGCATCCGCATGAAGCTCTCAACTTCCTTCGAAACGCTGTGTAATCAGTATAGAGTCGTTTCCTCTGTGGAAGATACCGACCCGTGAAATGTTAAAGAAGGCTTCAAATGTGTCATTTTTATATGAAACCATTAAAGGAACATACTGAGACATGTTCTTACCTGAGCTTAGACTTGTTAATGCGTACCTGTCACGTAAAAAGACCACAGATGTTGATGGCACTTAGCCTCTCCTCCTCTCCTCTATGGGTCCAAAGGGGGTGACGTTAGAAGCGACTAAGCTCCTCCACGTTTTAGAGCAGTTACACGATCCAAGTATAGTCACACAAAATTAAACATGTCGATTTTCTAAGGGGATAAAAAGAGGTACTATATTGTACGGCATAATAACACCGTAGGAGCACTTTGTCGTCCGCGGACGTCGAAGTGCTAGTTTTGATGATAGCTAGTTTTCTCTCTTAACATCTTAGTTTTCATGTCAGACAATAAAAAAGACAAAACTCACCCTTTTCAATGTTTATTTTATGACGTTTTGTCACTAATGAGTCGGAGATATCCAACTACAACATCGCGCCGCAAAAGCCTGTTTCCCCACACTTATTCATTCACAAATAATGACATATTTTATATCCACGTGTCCTGTGGAAGGCAACCGAGATGGCGCCATAATCCAAATATGATCCTGTCCTCTGTGAGAGACAGCAGCGGCTAAAGACGGGAGAAATGTACATGCACATGCACACGCACAAAACTTTAGGCACATTTTCTCAACGTGAGGTTTTCATCCCACTCCTGCAACAACATCTCCACTGTAGTAGCTCCTACAGACTCCACACTTTACAAGCTTGGACTTAACAATATTAGTTCAACCTGAAAAGACTCACAGAGACAGACCGCATTAGAACGTTTTATTGAACGTGAATCATGATTGGGGCTCAGACCATGATATGGAATACATGGCGTTTATGGATGATGGCCAGAATCTTCCCCCAGAGCCCGGACACTGGTGGTGGTAGGACGAGACTCAGGGCGGCCGGTCGATGCGATGAGCAGAGCCTGAGGAAAGGCCAGGCGGAGGAGGGGCGGAGGAGGGTTGCAGCATGGCTGGGAAACGGCTGACTGATTGACCGGGGGATCCTGGACCATGATTGGCTGAAGCGAAGGTGCGGCTCGCGCTGGGGCCGTGATGGGATGATTAGTGATGGGGCGTTGATGAGGTGATGAATGAAGGCTGCAGGTACGTATTCCAGGTTGAATTTGCGCTGAAGCTTCATGAAGGTTTTTTCAGAAGGACTTTTAAATATCTAATCCCAGCCTAATTTATTGAATACAAAAAAAAGGGTAACATTTCAATTATTATAGTTTTTGCTCTTATTCTTCTTTGCTCTTACTAATATATCAACAAAATAAAACCATACATTTAAATCTGGCTCTGTCCATTATTCAGATTTCATTACCAAAAATTTTATTTTTATATTAAAACATGAAATGGCAGAAAAATAGCCATTTTTTCTCCCATATTTATATCAGTAATGTTTTAGTTAGTTTAGTTTATTGATGGGATCCCCATTAGCACAGCAAGGCTGTCGCTATTCTTCCTGGGGTCCACATATAAAACCAAAAATAAATATATTACAAATACATTAAGATACAAAAGCCACGCAACAAAGTATACAATAATCACTGTATCACAATTTGTAATCAATACTTTCTTGGCATAATTCACCAATTATGTATCAAACCTCTAGCCATAATTAATATATCTTCAGTTCAGTTCAGTTTTACATAATAGTAATTGTTTCAATACCGATTTAAATGTTTTGATGTTTACTACCAAAGTTTGATTTTCTGGTTGCATATTCCATGCATGCATTGCTCGTTTTCTGAGCACTGTTTGAATGTACTTTTGGTAAAACAAATGTTCAGGAAATGGTTCAAATTGATAACTCTAAATATGTTTTTTCCCTTGCAGCGTCTCTCCGTAGATGAAAGAAAACAGTGTGAAACTGTAGCTCAAAGTGTCTAAATTGTTTCTCATTTTGCTCAAGGTCTAGAAGATGTCAATGACACACAGACTATACACTTCTGTCTATCCGACCAAAAACGAAATATTCTACTGTGTACTGCCGAAAACCTTATTTATTATGGATCTTTGATAAGACAAAGATATTGGAGCTGTCATTTTTCAGTAGTAGGAGGTTTTACTTCTTTATCTTGCTCATGAATTTTGGGACAATTTAGAACACACTATGCAAACCATTTGTCATTACAGTCTTATTCGACGGCCCCAACCGAATCCGGGCCCTGCCTAATATAGAAACACAGTGCAGTGTAGTCTGGGATCAGGGCGGATTTCTTTGAATTCCAGATGGCCGTGTTTGATCAATCACAGAAAAAAACTGACGCAAACGGCATATTTCGTATACGAGGCAGTTAGTGTTTTTTTTGGCCAGAAGTGCAGAGGCAATCTTTGTCGTCTTTGCCACGAAAACTTAAGGCCACTAGGACTCATTAGCAACTGTTAATGCTTGTTCCATTGGCAATCTTATTCCAAGCACTTATTCCAGCATTAATTGTCTTTATTCAAGCACATCGAAGATAAAATGATATTGTTCCCAGTGTAGGAGAATTAAACCTGGATAGACCCAAACAGAGACAAAAGCAGCCATTAGAAACATTTATTGACATACATATTTTGGCGATCAGACCCTGGCAGTAGACATGGATATATGGATTCAAGTTAGTATGGATGGGTAGGTTAGCGTAAGGGATGTCTTCGCCCAGAGCCTGGACAATGGTGGTGACGTGGGAGACCGATGAAGGATGTAAAGCCCTTTCATGGTCTCGCTCCGTTATATTTAACAGAAAGTTTGACCGTACATCTCCCCAGCAGAGCTCTCCGGTCCGCCGATCAAATGGTTCCCGGTACAACCAGTGGGGCGATCGTTCCTTTATGGTTGCTGCGCCTAAACTGTGTTCTCACAGACCTGTCCCTTTTTAGGTCCAGGTTAAAGACTCATCTCTTGCTATTGCTGTAAAGTGCTATAGAAATAAACGTTGATTGATTGATGTAGCAGGGTGAAGCCGTGGGTAGAAGAGGCGATCATGTGCTGGAGGTAGGAGACGCTGAAATGAGTCTTCCAGGTTTATTTTACGCCAAGGCTTCATTTCAACACGAATGCTCAATCAATATATGTTTGGAACGGGAGGATCACACTTTCTGTCGCTACGTGTGGCCGACTGTTGATTCTTTTTAAAAAGCAGCTGAAGACATGGCTGTTCAGACGAGCTTTTAGTTGACATGGGTATGATTGATTGTTAATTTTTTGTAATACTTTGTTGTTTCTGTGATCCTCTTGTTGTAATTTTATATGTGAAAGGTGCTATAGAAATAAAGTTTCATCTTTGAAGGTAAATCCTCTTCGAGAAAATGAAGCATCAACTTCTATGCAGGCACGTTCATTTAAGAACATATTTGACCAGTGGTTAAGTCAGTCTTCTTGTTGCAACAACGTGTTTTTTGATTGGATCGATTTTAACCTTTTCGATATTTGATTGGCTGTGTGCAAAGTTCCAGACGGTCCTGCCTTTGAACGTAAAAAGCAGGCGCTGACGGCTGGCCAGGCGAGCGTGTCGTAGGGTGAAATCCAGATGACCTCTTGTTAGTTCTCTGAGGTCAGGTAGCCCTGTTTGTTACTGGCTCGCCGAACACCGCCGAGCCAGTAAACAGGGCAGCGAGGTGAACCTCCGCCCGTGGATTGCTCACAGTTCCAGCTCTCCGCTACTCGAAGAGTGCTCTGTTAATGACTCCATCAGCCCCCCGCTCGCGAGCCCACCTCCCACGCCCGCACGGCCCACAATTTTACACACAAGAGACGAGCCGCTGGATGACGGTCATTTCTGCCTGAAAGCCTCCTCCGCCTCCCCATTGTTCGCCGCACGGCCCCGCTCTCAGCACATGGCAATTTAAGGCAAGAGCACTCTACTTCGCACCGCGCGCCACAGCTCACTCGGTGCACGGCAGGAGGAGCATCAGAGCCACTAGTTTGAATCGAAGAACAATGTTATTTTACTCATCGCCACATCTATACGGCATTTAATAAAAGCTTTGCCTTTCGCAGGTCTATAATCAGACCTGTAAAAGTGCTTTTGCCTCCTAAAGTGTTAAAGAATGACCGAGATCCTGTGGTACTTTGGATGGAGACTGAAAGAGGGCTATCGGCGAACCATAGCAATACTAAGTGATTGGAACATCAGGAAAAAGGGACACGAGGAACCAGAGAAATGCCAGGGGCTCAGAGAAGAGCTGGGAAAGGCCTGGAGGGTGAAGGCATCAGTGGTGCATAACCCCCAATCTGGCAAGCAGATCCCAGGAAATACATCAGACATCGCAGTCTAGAAAAGTGCAGTTCTAGGAAGAGCCCAGCTACTGGACCGAACCCTCAAGCTCCCAGGCCGCGGAGGGCACTGCGCAAAGTTGGCTCAGATGGTAAATAACCCAGAGGTTGGTCGCAAATCGATCTTGTCAGAATCGTGCTGCCTTAGTGTTAATGGAATGGTACTGGATGTCCTTATCTCTTTGACATACATAAACGTTACCGTGCAGAATACGGTAACTGAATGTAAACTCCAATTTTTTAAATATGTCAGTTTTAAAGAGTGTAAGCTCCTACTCCTTCTAAGCAAGTGGAGTGGATTCAATTCCATCCAAGTTCTAACCAGGCCCTCCCTTATTTAGCTTTAGGGAACTGAAAGAGGGCCTACCATGTGGCCAGTGATGAAACACTTGTTGGGAAATAACGAGATTGTTCCCGTGACTGCACTGTGCGGTGAGGTGCGCCGGGTTTCTCCGTCGCTAATAACTTCCGAAGGATTTTTGAATGCATATCCGCTAATGAGAGGTAAATTCAAGAGTTTTTCACATGGGACACACCATCAGTTGAGCCCCCACTTAACAAACACCATTCAGAGTAGAATCAATTTAAGTGCGTTTCCGTTCCAAACGAGGCGATTGTCCCGCTGTGTGAGAGTGCACGGCCTGGGGGGGAAAGGGAGAATGGGCGTCTGCTGGACCGATCTAAACACAAGAGCATCCCGAAAACTGGACCCGCACAAAGCTGCTGACCAGGAGATTTCAAATGCTGAACCATTTGTGGACACATTCCCTTGTATATGGTGCAAACAAAACAATTTGTCCCTGAATGTGGCAAAAACTAAAGAGCTCATTATAGACTTCAGGAAGCAGAAATCACGTTACACGCCTGTCCAAGTTGATAGCAATTTTCTCGGCATTCATGTGTGTGAAACTCTCTTTTGTTCTCGTCACATCAGCTGTGCAATTAAACAAATCTCAGCAGAGACCCTATTTCTTAAGGTGTCACAAAAAAATATGGTTTGTCAAAGGAAACACTCATAAATATTTACAGATGTGCGATGGAAAGTATTCTGACGGGAATTTGCTGGTGTGGTTTGAAGGGATGCACCAATGCCACTTTTTCTAAAACCAGTATGAGAACGAGTACATTGATTTGAGTACTCGCCGATACAAGTACAAGGCATTTTCCTCAAACATACTTTTTGAAGTGTAAAGGGACTTTTTTACAGATTGGTCAGTAAGTTTATTTACTTTTCTCATCTACATTTCCTTTGCACTGTCCATCCTACCGCTCATGTCCAACAGTTACTCAATACCTGTGCTGTATTCATTTAGTTGTATTTATTTATTTAGTAATGGTGTTGAGGTTACTTATTGGTGGTTACTTATTACTACTGCTCATTTTAATTAATGTCGAATAATTGCATTTTGATTCCCTGCAACTCGGTGTGGATTTTCCCGTACATTTGTTTTGTAGACGAGAGAAACTTAAATCAAAAGGCTGTGGGCTATTTGCTATTTGTGCTGCAGCTAGATTTCGATTCATATAGACATGCTGTATCTCTTCATTTTGCATTTTCCAAGCACTTTATAGTCACTGAGCTAGTTTTACAGATAAATTAAGCCCATGGACTTTATTTTATTTAATGTATTTATTTATTTGACAGGGACATGTACAGGAGCATTAATCAGCATATGAGAAGATACTTTGTACCAGACTTTAGCTCTTGGAGCCAATTTCCATCTGCAGTCCCCAAGACATACAATTACAGACTTAAAGCAACTTGATGCTGCGTTTACAAATAAACACAATGCGTTACGAATGCCACCAATCCACATTCGTGTCCCGCGCCGCTGCGTGGTGTCCCGCACCATTGCGCGGTGCCACGGGCTGTTACGGGTCACTAGGAATATTCACGTTTTGTCCGAAATCTGTCAAGAATTGGGCGAAAGTGGAGTGATCTTCTTCCACCGGGTTGGAGGCGGAGCAGAGGCCGTGCTCTCCCCTGAGTCATTGGGCTCTTCTGGCTCCAACTCCTGAATATCAGGTACGACCGCAGGAGGAAGAAAGGTCGGAGGAACAATGTCAGCACCTCGAAGAACGGCAGCGGCAGGTGCTGTCCGTGGCTTGTCCGTGGCTACTGCAGGATTTACTTTTCGGCGTAGCGTGTGTTTGTCAATTTTGAGGTTGAAAACAGTGATTCTGCTCTATGAATGCTGTACGAATGCGCAAGTTACGCATCGTGGTTATGTGTAAACGCAGCATAAAGGAAAACTCAAATCCACTTTTTTTTCTGATAAACTGTATAAGTAAGTGTCCAATAGTGTTGTCTACATATATGTCAAGTTTCTTTGCAGCGCCCAACTTGAGAGGCTTCCTTTCTAATGTGAAGGTTTAAAAACAACTGGACTTCACTCCAATGAACAGACTTCTTTTCTTTTGACTTTATTTGAAGCTGTACCATGCAGCAGGTGAAAAACCTTAGAAAACATACAAAAGGAAATGTAAATATATTGTAGTTCTTTTAACCACATTTAGTACTTAAATTAAACAATTACATTTTTAGTAATTGGCTTTATACATGTACACACAATCAGGCTTTTTAAATCAGTTTTAACTTAAATCAGTTTTAACTTAAATCAGTGTTAACAGTAGCACCTGTTTGTGCAAAACAAATCAGACAAAGACATAAACAACAGAAACCAAAAGGGGAGCATTTTGCTCTTACCGGCTGTCCTCCACAGTCTTTAGAAAGGTTTTTTCCTGCACTTTAAATCCTCTTCGAGGCTAGGTTTTTTCTTGGACTTGTTGCATCTCCAACTGCTCCTTTGTGTGTTTCCCAAGAGCAACACCTTGGTCTTGATTGGATCATTTGATCCACCTGGTTGCATTTCCTGCTGTGGGCGGGAGGAGGGGAGAACACAGAGCTGGACAGCACAATATATATGGTCATAATTTTGGCACTTTATTGCAAATTAGTTGAAAGATCAACGTTATGCCTAAAACTGTCAGTGAGGCACCATCTACAGGCGAACGGTCTTTACTGCATTTGATTTTTTAATTTGGCGCCACTATTTGCGCAGGCTTGAAGCCTGACGTCAGATGCCCTGCCGCTCTGGGTTATAAAAGCGGACCAGTCTCGCTCACGCCCCGTAGCGAGTTGGAGAAGGAATAGCGAGAGAGGAGTTTCATCAATTGTCAGGTTTGTGATGAGTTAAAACATTTAGGTAGATTTCTTTAGCATAGCTTTTTGTATTATAGATAATTGTGTAGTGTTATAGCATTGTTGTTGAATATTGTAGTTTTAGTCATTAGTTGCTTTTATTGCTAGATTAGTTCGCTGTTCAATATCGTGTGTGTAATTTTAGTGTATATTGTTTATTGTACTGTATTGTACGACTGTGTTAGGATGGGGAGGAAGTGTAGCGTAAATATTATATATTTATATATCTATTTTTTTGTTTATGCGACATGTTTTGTGCACTTTGCCGTAAGAAAAAATAAAATAAAGCTTTGCAATACATATAATCATGTCTCTATACCTCACACATGCTCTGCTGAGGACACAGATACATCTCCCATGCTTATGTAGACTACAGCAACAAGTCTACATTAAAATAGATCGGTAAATTCTGAAAGTAGCCAGCTAGGACAGTTACGTTCGGTCCCTTAGCTGCGATGCTAACATCGATCTTGCTCAATGCTAAGCCGCTAGCTTTGTAAATTACAAGAATCACTCTAATAAAATAACCCAGCGCCTCAGAGCAGTCTCAGGTACAAGGCCTTTGTCAAGATGCTTCTCCTGTGTAGAGAGCGCTGTTGTCCCAGTGGAACATGTTGCTAAACACGTTAGCTCGCTGGAACTCCGTCGGACTTTGTTTAGGTGCAGCGTCAAAGTCAGATGACGCCTGTCAATCACAGACCCAGACCTCTCCCACCCCTCCCCTTCCCGCGCGCCCCTTAGTCCTCCAGGCAACGCCCCTTTTACTGTTGAGGCTCTGGCTGAGGCTCTAGAAGGGGGGGTTAGGAACTCTTTAAGAACCACTAGGGCCGTTAGCCGCTAGTTAGCAACATTAGCCTGTTGTCCTGGAAAACACCGCAGACGCACCGCGTGGTACAATGAAGAAAACATGTAGCTTTGGTTAAATCCAGCACAGACTCTGATTTAGGGAGTGTATTCTGTGATAAAGTCAGCTATATGTGGAATATTGTTTTTCCACTGAAGAATCCTCCAGTTTGTTGCTCTTTGCTCTCCTCAGCGGAGGTTGGTAACATTACATCACCACACCCTTCTGATGAGGACCGTTAAATATAAAACTGTATCTTCTTGGATTATTGGATCCCCTCTACCTCAGAAACAGGACCTGTACGCACATTCCCTCAAAACGTAGAAATCTCGTTTCAGAGACAGTTTTTATCCCCAGGCCATGAGGCTCATGAACAACAGGAGAGCTGAGATTTTTGCGTTTACTTCTGGAATGCTTTGTTGATATTGTATAGATGTTTTTAAATGTAGATTAGTTTCGGCTCTTTCCATTGCTTCAGGTTCCTTGTACTTGACGCATATAATAAATAAACTTGAACTTGTATAATGACAAAACAAAGCACCTTAAACCTTATACATGCAGTGCACCTTAATCTATTAAAAGATGCCCACAGAGAGGTATTTCTGAGAAGGCAAAAAAAATGACTTCTGAAGCACTGGATGCGACAGGTAATCGTTAGCTCTGCCTTCATTCATCATTCATAGGAGCATATATTTGAATTTCTTGGATAAACGTCTTACTCTAAATGCAGCCGCACACGTCTTCACTCAGTGGAGTGTCTTCCCAGCTCCCGGCTCTGGTTTCCCCATCAATCTAAAACACTAACCTAAAAGTAGAAAAATCAGACTCCTGATATTTGACCTGGGTTAGGTGCAGACGGACACGTTTCCAGCCACTTCTATTGCCATTTTGAAATCCAGAACTTGTCTGTCCCTACGGTGAGCAGCTCTATTACACTGGAAAGGACGACACTTGGGTTTCAGGTTGCATCACAGCGTTCTAAAGTTTCTGAGGTTGTTGAGACAAACTTTCAACCCCCCACCCAACCCCAGCCACTCCTCCATTCATACCACAATCACAACCAGAATCATCCACACATTCATAGTATTTTGACAGGAACACAGACAGAAAGGAAGCACAAAGCAGACACAAATAAAATCATGTAAAAAAATAAGATGAAATCACTAATACCAATCAAAAACCCATAAACAAAATGCCATATAATTGGCAAAACGTTTATGACATAACAAATGGCACAGCAAGTACAGCCAATATTTATATCTCTAATTCAAGTAAGCTGACGTTCCATTTCTTTTCATGCTCAATTATTCTGTTATTTGTTAATTGTTTCCAACATATACTGATAAAAAACTCTATTCTTAAAGTGTTTTATACATACATTTGATAACGTTTTAGCTTTAAAAATAAACGTTTTACCCATCAGAACAATCATATTCAAAAAGTATGTGCATTTACCCTCAAAAACACATAACATGATATTCTGTAATTCTGGATATTGTTCTGTAATTTGCAAAACAATATCCATAGACCTTAACCATAGTTGTACACTGACCCAAAACTTAGCCACATATGGACAAAAATAAAACAAATGTATCAGGTCCTCCTTCTCCCACAGAACCTACAACAGGGATCCTTTTCTATCTTCCATTTGAACAGAGATTTGTTGCAATAATTCTATAAAAGGTTTTAAGTTGAAATATCCTTGAATATGAATCTATTGTAGTTCTATAAATTGTTCTAAAGTAATCTTTCCACAAAATTGGATCATTAAATTCATCTTCCCAAATCAAGCAGATTCTGTGTGGAAAAAGTGCGGTGCCTGTGATATTTACACATATACATTATTTTGTATTATTATTATTATTATACATTTTCTTTAAGATACCTGACGGTGATTGGATACACAAACCTGATTCTACAGAGCAACATCAACCACATGCTTTTGAATATTGTCTCCTCTTTTGGACACCTTTATGAGGAAACAATGAGACCATAGTTCATATGTGCTGGAAGATAAATAATTTGTGACAAATTTAGTTTCATGTGAATTGACCCAGGAATTCCAGAGAAATTAGCAACAAACTAAGACTAGAAATCTTTGAAAGTTACCATAGTTAACTATGGAATTTGCAGTTGCCCCCGTCACTGCCCTGGCCGTCCCGGAGGCACGATCCGTCCTGAAGTCCTATATATGGACATCCGGGTAGCCGAAAACACGATACTTATTGTTTAAAATTTTTTTTTTTATTATAAACTTTGATTACGGTGATTTCAATTGATATTTATGTATTTATATGCCAAAATTAGGCAAAAAACTAAATGTTGACAAGAATACTTTTTATATTGCCTGTTTAAGCTAGCAGTAGCATCAGCAGCGAACGCCCTGAGGCATTCAAGTGACGAGGTGAAATGCAAACATTTAATGATATTGCTGATTAATATTTAAGGAGCCTATCAGGTAGGGCAAATTGAAGCCCTAAAAGTGATATGCAAGAGTAAGGTCGAGAAAACAAGAAATATCACATGAACGCACAGCATAGGTTCAGAATTAAAAGGAGTTTATGAATTAATTATTAAAATAATAATAAAAATATTATAACATTTTTTTTTTTTCAATTTTATGTTTTGGGTCAGTTTGCTCTCACCTGGAAACAAATAAATGACGTAATATTTACAATAAGGAGTGTGTATTCACTGATTCATCGTTTTTCCTGTGGGAAATTGTAAGTTCAAAATTCATTTTTCCCACATTGTGGCGACGTCTCCACTGTAGTTGCTCTTTCCAGAGAGGGAGAAATAAAGCTTTTTCATCCAGGAAATGCAACGGTGCAGAATCGAGCCTGAGAGGTCGGTGGACGCGCGTCTGGGGTTGGGACGGGGGCCTCGATACGACTCTGCTCCCCCACGGGTGTATGCTGTCCTCTGCTGCCCCTTAAGCACGGCCGCGCTCGCCGCCCTGAACCGTCTCTGGGTTGCGATCCAATCAGTCAGCAGAGCTGTGGATTCTGCGACGTGCGCTCAACTTTCGTGGGACATGGAGCTTTGGGCCTCTTGGCGCACCTGCGCTCCCTGCAGAACCTCCGCCTGCGCATCAGGAGCCATGGCACGGACCGTGCACGCATCACCCGTGCACCGGCACCGCGCTGTGCAGCCACGGGTACCCAAACTGCCCTTCTCCTCCAGGGACTGGCAGTGAGAGTGTTTGTGTTGGATGTGGAGGATGGTGGTGGACAGTGTGCCAGGACTGGATAGTCAAAGACACAGCCAGCCAGAGTGAGAGGAGGCCGTCTTGCCTGCAGAGCAATATCCCTCCAACCTGGAGGAGTTGGCTGAATAAACCACACCAATGATAGTGCTCCACCTCCAATGCTCTGTGAAATTGGCGCTGATTCTCCAAGAGAACCCAGCGTCAGTTCCAGCCATATGTAAAACCTCCGGACGGATGATGCCTCCGGGACTGCCAGGGCAGATACAGCCCCACCTCAGTTTTAAACTATTGGCTCTTTAGAATGTTGTGATGTCACGTGAATGCAACCTATAGGAACTCCTGGCTCCTGCCCCCCACTTGGTAGTGTAGGACACAATAGTGACCTCATGTCAAATTAAAATGTACTACCCAGCAAAATGATTCTCACGAACAACAAAATGTAATTAACAAAACAAACTATTCAGTCTATCTGCTGATTGTAAGGTCTTTTTCTAGTCCCTTAGAAAGAAAAAGCCTATGGATCATGTGTCTTCTGTAGTATATTTAAATTGATTTGGTAATTGGTCATTTAATTGGCCTAAGGATTCGTTTTAATTCAGGGGGATCAGTCTGACAATGCCAAACGCACTAAAGGAATGAGAATAAAATGTTAAATCACGTCTCTGAAGGATATGGATTGTTTTCAGTCCCAGTGACTCATGTCTGTTAGAAGTAAGCCGAAGCGAGCTGTGGTTTATGGAGGTTGTATTGACCAGAAGCAATAAACAGAAATCATGGGAGTATTGAAATTCAAAGACTCAATCAATAAATTAGCAGAATGGAATTTAAAAACAACACTGCTGAGCGTCAGTGGAAAAACAAAAACAAACGTCTAAGTAATGAAGGCTCAAGATTGGTTGAAGAGAAAAAAAGCTAACTTTACTTTTGGAATCATGCCAATTTAAGTTAAGAGGCTGCGCTAAATTTGCAAACAATTTCAAAATACTGAAGTAGCAATATGTCAAAGACAGGTAGTTCTTAAGCTTTGGAGTTTTGGAGTTTTTTCTTTAAGCTAGAAACAAATAAACACCTGATCTTCACATTAAAATTTTTGCACTGATTCCATGTTTCTCTATACATTTATTTGGGAAATTGTCATTTCAACGGCCATTTTCTCAAAAATGCATTTTTCTCAACTACTTTAGTAGTTCAGACTCCAAACTCTCCCATCCTGGACTTGAAAATATTTCGGGAGGTTTTCAGCGCAATGTTGTTTTTTATTTTTTTTATCTAATACATAGCTTAAAAAAAATAAACCCATACATTTAAACCTGGCTTTATCCATTTAGATCTTGTCACCAAACATATCCATTTTGGCAATTTTTATCTATTAATGCTTTATTTTTAACATAAAACGTGTATTACATTTGTTCTCAGGGATGCAGGGTTAATTCTATAACTTAATTGTGTCACCTTGCTTGGGCAATGAGTGTCGCGTTTCTGCTTGATTTGGTCCATCTGCTCACTCCGTCAGAAGAACTATAGAATCGCAGTGGGTGGGAAAAGTCTGCGCTGTCTCTCGATCGTTTGAGTGACTTTGATTTCTCCTTTTCCGACCACTTCATTGTGTTTGTTTTGATGGATGGACCATGTCTTTTCCTATGATTGGTTCATCTCGTCCATCAGCACTAAGGGGGCGAGAAAAGGCTCTGCACGAAAGGCGAGGCGTGTTTATTTATACCGCACATTTCGTACACAAGGCAACTCAATGCGCCTTATAAAAGAACTTGAAATACACAGTACATCAGGTCAGGTGCTGGAATTTCTTCTTGAGGACAGGAAGTACGACCGGCCATTGACCGGGGGGCGGGGCTGAAGAAACGTGCAGACGCAGAACGACGGGGGCGTGGTTGGGGAGCGGGTTTGTGTGGTTGTTTATCTTTGAAAGTCAGTGTTATGCAAAACTCAGATCTCAGTCCTTATCTGGTTTAGCTCCGTGGCTTGAAGGGAAGTGTTGACGGCGTTGGAGAGATAAGAGGTCCAGGCTGCTCCAATCTGCTTTCTCCGGAGGAACGAATTATTCCAGAATAGTTCATAACATTGGAATAGGTCGCGTCCACGTGACATCACAACATTCTAAAGAGCCTATAGATTAAAATTGAGATGGAGGGCAACTGAAAATGCAATGGCTGTAACTATAGTAACGCTCAAAGTCATATCTTTTAGCAGATATGAACATATGTCTAATAATTTCTTCACAAAGGCGTCCAGAAGTGGAGACAATGTTCAATAACATGTGCTTGATGTTGGCCAGTAGAAAGGACTTTCAGCCATGAAATCCACATGTCAGGTTTGTGAATCCAATCACTGTCACATGATGATCAGAGAAAACATTTGGACATTTTCTTTATGGAAATTTCTTTCAAAAACTGTTTCTCTCCCATAGAGTTGTATTGGCACCTGCCCTCCAACGGAAATAGAATTCTATAACGTGAACGCAACCTATTGATTTTCTTTGACTTAGTCTTAGCATTAGTTAAGTTCGCCAGAGCAGGTAGCTCCTTCAGTTCATACCTTTTTTTCCTCCCAAAATATAGTCCACCTTTTGTCCGTCTCCACAGCGAGCTGCCAGGTCGCATACAACAGTCGGTCGCTGTGCAAAGATCTTTAATAAAACTCTAGGTCGGACATGAGGCTCGTTGACATGGCAAACGTGGCAGCCATCTTGTGACAGTTGGAGGGTACTGGTGCTCCTGCAGCCTCTCCTCATCACCACCACCACCTGCAGAAATGTGACTGCCCAGCTGCACTACCCATGATGGCATTATGTTGCAGGCCAGGCTTGAACAAGCCAGAGATTCAAAAGTGAACGATTTTATTGTCCATTCATTGATATGAATCGAAATGTTCATTTTCTCAAGGCCTTGGTGTGGACCGGGGGGTGGGGAGCAAGGGGTGGGAGCACAGTGAGGGCTGGGGAGGGAGGGAGTTCAGCTTCCTTATAGCCTGGTGGATAAAACTGTTCTTCGGTTGACTTGAGCTGGCCCGTGGTCTCCTCCCTGAAGGCATTACTCTGAAGAGACTGTGTGATGGGTGCGTAGGGTCCCTGGTGATTCTGACGGCTTTGCGGGTGAGTCGGGTGGAGTACATGTCCTTAATGGAGGGGAGAGGAGCTCCACAGATCTTCTCCGCTGCTCTCACGATGCGCTGGAGGCTCCTTCGGCAGGAGGCAGTGCTGGCCAAGCAACCCTCTACCTGGCGAGTGGAAAGTAGATTGAGCTTCGTTTGTAAACTCAGGCGTTCTTTGTGCAGAGCAGGCGATGGTGTTTGAGCATACGGCCTATCCATGGCTCTCTGCTCCTGCATTGCTTTTAAATGCTGCCAATGAAATGATTTCTCCTCTGAGAAATGCCTTCATCGCCTCCCATAGGGTTTTTTTTGGCATATCCAGTGTTCTATTCTCATTCAGAAAGGTCTTGATTTTAGATGAAATGTTAGCGACAAATTGTTCGTCTGTAAGCAATAATGGATCTAGTCTCCAATGTTTGCTCACAGCCCTGAAAGGACATTTTGAGTAAAAAGGGGGGATGATCAGAAACAGTAATACTTTTGTAACTACAATAATTTATATTGTTAAGTAGTAAATTATCTATATAAAAAAATCTCTCCTTGTATAGGTATGGTGTACATGAGAAAAACAAGGAATAATCTCTGCCTGTAGGGTACAAAAACTGTCATTGATCTGTGAGGCTACAACACTCAAGGAACGATTTAGCATAAATTGCAGATTTGTTAAGGGTAGCAGGTTTGGAGGATGAGCGATCTAATATCACATCCATATACAAATTAAAGTCCAACAAAAACAAAAGGGTGCAACAAAAACAAAATAAAGAAAAAAGTTAAAGGTGTAAAAATAAAACCACAAATCACAATAAAAAACGGAACAAAAACAATAACTACACAAATATCACCCCAACAGGCTGCATAAAACAGCAACCGCTTTAAACTCTTGCTCAATGGCCATATCAAAAAAGTACCGTCAATTTCGGCCAATGGGGCTCTACGGTTATACGTCACAAATCAAGCGGCGGTGAACACAGCGCTCTCGCTTCATTGAAAACAGTGGGAGATCGCTGATATTTGGTGGTTGTTTGAGAGGATTTATTAAGGTGAATAATTGTCTGATTGGGATGAAATGTGATTTGATTACTGTTAGTATTTGAATGTAAGAAACGTATTTCCAGGACCTTCTTGTAACAAAGACAGCGCAGAGATTTGATGGCGTTCACAGGAGTTGTTTATTCAGGCTTTCAGCAGGCAGTGCAGGCAACAGCTCATCAGATGTTCAGAGAGGAAGTCCAAAGTGGTGCAGAAACTGAGAGGAGAAGTCCAAAGTCTAGCTACATTCCCAGATACTTTATACCATTTAGCTTAAGCCCATCCCAATGTATGTAAACAGTCGTCTTATTCCATGGATGGTAAGATACAGCTGTGGACTAGGCTGTTTACTTAAACACCAAACATGGGCCTAAACCACTGAACAGGCCTTAGCTCTTCTTATACCAAAGGACCCTTATTTGGATGTACTTAGATGGCAGACGAACTCGCTCAACCTTAGTTTCTGCACGTAGTCCATAGAGACCATTTCATAGGTGTTAAGCAGACAAACTAATATCTCACATTACCATGGTAGAATTTCACGCATTTTATGGGGCGATGGTGGATGATGGTGCACGCTGTCGTTGTGTCCTTGGGCAAGACGCTTCACCCACCTTGCCTCCAGTGTCTGCATAGATTGGTGTATGAATGGGTGAAAGGATCAAGGAGACTATTTACCATTTATGTTTCGCCTTTCGGGAAATAATCATGATCTAGGTTGTAATGCTGACGAGAAAATGTTTTAGAAGCTTTTAGGCGACGTTCTGTCTAGTTTTTTCAGCTTTTAGCTAAAGCATGACTTAGCTAACACGTGTCCCGACAATTTATTTTATGTTTAAAGCAAAGTAAATGGTAGAATTAAGAGCCTGACGTGTCCGGCACAGTTAGATTGAACTTTAAAACATAATCCACACACTGTGTTTAGATCTGCAGACGTCGATTCTAATCATAAAACTTACTCAGTTTATAAGATTGAAGCTGTAGTTCTGACAAAATGGAACATCCGACCGCACAGCAGCTTTTAGGCCGGATTTACTGAGGAACACAATCTGTCACTGACAGGCAAAAACGCTGTTTTATACCGCCATTGTTTTCACCTCCACATCTGCGGCGCTCTGAGAGTACCCGGATGCTAGAAGAGCCCTATAGTGAGTTGGTGACAGACACAAATTTAACATGTTTCCCCTGATGCCTGAGCCCTGACGATGGTTTCTCTGTCTCTGCAGCTTCTCTCATCCTAACAAACAAAGTTCAGTTCTCCCTGTCTGTCATGGCCAGACCCGCCTCTGTGCCTCTGCAGGAGGTTAAAAGCCTGTGTTTTCCTCCACGGCACAGCGTCTGGATTCAGCAGAATCGTGGCGCGGGGTCCAGCGCGTCACTGCAGCCTCGGTGTTCTTTCTCTCATAGGAAATAAAGGAGGCATCAAGGCGTTTCGGTGTGTGTTGGAGCGAGCAAAGCCCTTCAACATTTAGGCTTAAGTGAACCTTCATCATTTTAAAAGTTACTCATCTACCGTTCCTCCGCCAAGAGCAGAATAGAAGTCCCGTCTCACTTTTGCATTTACTGCTAGAGACGCCTCTAGTGCCTGTTGGCGGCTCCATATTGGCCGCACCGTCATGTTGGCCGCAGGGTTCAAAGTGGCATATAGGCCGGAAATGACGGTAGTCCCAAACTACAAGCTACAGACCTGCCTTATATTACCGTTGTACCCCACACTTACCAAGAAGTCAACAAAATATATCGAACATATTACACCCTAAATTGAACAGCGCAGACTGCTCTATCATGGCAGCGCAGCTTTAATGAAGCAGTTACCAGCTCGAGTGCACCGACATGCTTAGTCAATCCTGTGATAGTGGAAAATCTTAACTAGTACTCTGACCGGCAAAAGGAGGAAGAGAAGGGAAGGGTGGAAACCTCTCCTGTACAGCTCGGGCAGCACTTCCTTGTACTGGGCTCGCTCTTTCTGGACATCAGCCTTGTAGTCCTCCATAGAATTGAAGCTTATGTCCAGGGTATTCCAAGTTCCCACGACGTCTCCGCGCCTCTCTCATCACCAAATCCTTGACCTGAAAGCGGATAAAGACGGAGCGCGGTTTCTCGTTCGCACTCGGCTCGGGCATAAGGCTGCGATGGGCTCCACGCAGCTCCGGAGGGGATGACCGCATCCGAAAGCTTCGACAAGCAGCTGTGAGAAAAAATCAGCCGGGCGTGGACCTGTATCCACAGATTTCGGTAAATCCACCAGCCAAACGTTCTGCCTACGGCCCCGTCCTTCCAGGTCAGAAAGTTTCGCTTTTAAAAGTTTGTTCTCCCCCTGCATTGATTGTGGCCATACCGCCTTCGCTCTGCCCGATCCCGTCAGATCTTGGACGCTAAGCAGGAAGGGCCTGGTCGGTACTTGGATGGGAGACTCTTTGGGAACACCAGGAAGCCTAGCGAATGTAGTGAGTGAGTGAGTGGTTGGTGGTGGTCGGAGGGGCCAATGGCGCAGACTGGTCGCCTCACTTCCGTCAGTCTACCCCAGGGCAGCTGTGGCTACAATAGTAGCTTACCACCACCAAGTATGGAATGAATGAATAATGCAATGTAAAGCGTCTTTGAGTGTCCAGAAAAGCGCTATATAAAACCAATGCATTATTATTATTATTGATTGACACGTCGCTTCGAGTGCTGCTGAACGCT